>CM041526.1:14312500-15575000 GCA_023091065.1 Dianthus caryophyllus | reverse complement strand
AATGAAAAACTTTATATGATTTAAAGTCATAAAATAGAAATTGCATAACAAACAAATAGATTTAGAGTTAACCTTTGTGAACCTTGTAATCGGCCTAAGAACAATACCAATAATATGGTATCTCCTAATTGAAACACCCAAGATATGTGTGAGATATGCCTTAGAATTGCTAGAGAATTATTAGAGAAGAAAAACTGCTTTTTTCTCTCAAGTTTAGTGTTTGTGTGCTTTTGAATGAATGAATTAGAGTTGATGAGTTTTTGGGTGTGAATAGGTTAAGTAGGAAGGAAGAAATCAATCTCCTAATACACTCACATCACACGTCCCAATTAGGTCAAAGGGTGGACTTTTCCACCTCAAAATAGCAAGCCCAAATCTAATTAAAAGGTTTAACCCATTTAATTAGTTTCCTTTAGCTTTTAATGCATAATGTTATTACAATACCCATATATCATAATTAATCATAAATATCCGTATATTTATAATTTGCTAATTTATTATAACTGTTTAAAATTAATTAGCCTACATTATACGAAATAATTAAATATAACCTTTTATATTCAATTTCCGAATTACAGCTAATTCTCTCATCTAATATCATTTAATCATTATTAAATAATATTCATCATTACACTAACTAACATTTTAGTCAGTAACATCATCACACTGACTAACAGTTTAGTCAACAACACTGACTAACCATTTAGTCATAATTAAGGCATCGATATGATTATTTTCTCAAATAATCACATCTCTCAAACACATCTTTTAGGTGTGACTCTTAGGGACCAGTTGATCACCGCCATCTGTGTGACAATAACGTCAAACTTATCTAGCAAGCCAACCGTTATCGATAAACGTTAATCAACTTATTAAATACAAAATGTACCCTGTGTACCTTTAGAGATTTATTTATGTTATTGCACTAACTGTGGAGGACACTAACTCCAACAATCTCCCACTTGTCCGTACAAGTGTAGGTGCGATAACCGATTCTCATATCCATAATAAATTTCTCCCACTCAATGTAAACCAATTTGCAAAATCTGCATTCTCAAAGGTCGTAGTTTACAAGTGATCAGCATCAAGAGTGGTTTCCCCGACTAGAGAGTAACTTAACTGATAAACGAATCATTATTCGAGCATGGCCATGCATTTTCAGTTACAGCACCTCGAGTGGCCCTGAGAAAAGTATTATAACTCGATAGAAGTTGGATATTTTCCTCAACTCGAATCCTGCAGATGTAAGCGCAGCATGAAATGACCCAGTGAAAATCTACTTAGCCTCCTGTTATGGTCGACCGTGAGAAAGATACCAAAGTCACCCAAAATCTGCCTTAATCTCAAGAGACAGTCGATAGTCAAAAGAATCAACTCTAGGAACACTATGGATGTCCTATCCACGACCCGACACCTAATGTTCTGAAACATTTAGGACTCCATGTAGTCGTCACAAAAATTGTCCTGCGCGATTTCAGTAAACCCGCATCTGTGATCGATCAGTCAACAGTTTGACTTATGACTCGTTGAACCCACCATCAATCGACGTCACAAAATAATTGCCTGAGTTATCAGCTCGTATAGGCGATCACGGACCAAAACAAAATATATAAAGCAATTCAGCTCACTTTGAGGTGTTCAACGTTGTCTGCACAACCCTCATGAAAAAACAATATATAAAACAAAACGATGATTTTATTAGAAGTTTTAGGAAAACACAAGTGTCAAATCTATACAAACAACTAATACAACTCAAGAACACGCTTAATTCCCATGGAAATAACGTGCCCTTCATGCTTATCATGTCTCAACGGTTTAGTGAGAGGATCTGCTACGTTATCATCCGTAGCAATCTTGTCAATCACTATCTCCTTCTGCTCCACGTAATCTCGGATCATGTGAGCCTTCCTTTGCACGTGCCGAGACTTGTTGCTGGACTTCGGCTCCTTTGCCTGGAAGATGGCACCACTATTGTCGCAATAGATGGTGATCGGGTCATTCGAACTAGGAACTACAGTTAGTCCTTGTAAGAACTAACGCATCCATATAGCTTCCTTCGCAGCCTCTGAAGCAGCATAATACTCGGACTCAGTCGTGGAATCTGCTATAACTGTTTGTTTGGAGCTTTTCCAGTTGACCGCAGCGCCATTTAGAGTAAAAACGAATCCAGATTGAGACTTCGAGTCATCTTGATCCGTTTGGAAACTAGCATACAGAATCTATGCGCAAGATAGCTCAGTGTCTCCTCCATAAGTCAATACCCAATCTTTAGTCCTCCGTAGGTACTTAAGAATGTTCTTTACCGCTATCCAGTGTGCTTCACCTGGATTGCCTTGGTATCGGCTCGTCATACTCAATGCATATGCCACGTCCGGACGTGTGCATATCATGGCATACATGATCGATCCTATAGCTGATGCATAAGGAATCCGACTCATGCGCTCGACCTCTTCCGATGTCTTTGGTGCTTGAGCTTTACTCAAATGCACTCCAGAGATCATTGGAAGGTTCCCCTTCTTGGAGTTGGTCATGCTGAACCTCTCAAGAATCTTATCTATATAAGACTCCTGACTGAGGGATAACATCCGTTGTGATCTATCTCTATAGATACGGAGCCCCAAAATACGTTGTGCCTCACCCAGATCTTTCATCTGGAAATGGTTCTTTAACCATACTTTTATCGAAGTTAGGAGAGGTATGACATTCCCAATCAAGAGTATGTCATCGACATACAGTATTAGAAAGACAATCTTGCTCCCACTCGACTTGATATATAGACATGGTTCCTCGACCGATCGAGTGAATCCATTCTCCTTTATCACTTGGTCGAAGCGATGATTCCAACTCCGTGAAGCTTGCTTAAGTCCATAGATGGAACGCTTAAGCTTGCAAACCTTCTTAGGATTTTCAGGATCAGTGTAACCTTCGGGTTGTACCATGTACAACTCCTCCTCTAAATAACCGTTTAAGAAGGCGGTTTTCACATCCATTTGCCAAATTTCATAGTCATGAAATGCGGCAATCGCTAAGAGAATCCGAATGGAACGAAGCATGACTACGGGTGCAAAGATCTCATCATAGTGCAACCCTTTCACTTGAGTGAAACCCTTTGCGACTAGTCGTGCCTTGTATATGTCTGGTTGTCCTTCTACAGATCGCTTTATCTTATAAAGCCATTTGCACTGAAGAGACCTAGCCTTATCAGGTAAGTCAACTAGATCCCATACATTGTTCTCATACATAGAGTTCATCTCGGATTGCATGGCTTCTTGCCATAGCTTTGAGTCAGAACACGTCATGGCACCTTTATAGGTTACGGGTTCGTTACTCTCAAGGAGTAAAACGTCGTCTCTCCCATTCTCCTCAACCATACCAAAGTATCTATCTGGAGGAATGGAGAGTTTACCCGATCTTCTGGTTTCCAAGGGAATATTAACCGCAGCAGACGAAGAAGGAACAGTTTCCTCCATTGGTTGCTCGGTTGTTGGTTCAGAAATCTCCGACAGATCGAAGGTTCTATTACTTCTCTTGTCTTCGAGAAACTCTTTCTCTAAGAACTTCGCACTAGCCGCAACAAAAAATCGGTGTTCGGTAGGCTAATAGAAGTAATGACCAAACATTCCTTTTGGATAACCAATAAAGTATGTCTTGACTGATCGCGGGCCGAGCTTATCCTTGTGTCTCCACTTGACATAAGCCTCGCACCCCCAAACCCGAATAAAGGACAAGTTAGGGACCGTTCCCTTCCATAACTCGTATGGAGTCTTGTCAACAGCTTTAGTCGGACTTCGGTTTAGTATTAGAGCAGCTGACAAAAGAGCATAGCCCCATAATGAGTCAGGTACAACCGTGTGACTCATCATGGATCGAACCATATCAAGTAATGTTCGATTCCTGCGTTCGGACACACCATTCAGTTGTGGTGTTCTGGGTGGAGTTAACTGTAGTACTATCCCGCGGTCTTTCAGGTGTTGATCAAACTCAGTTGAAAGATATTCTCCACCACGATCTGAACGTAGTGCTTTTATCTTTCTATCCAGTTGGTTCTCAACCTTATTTTGGAATTCCTTGAACTTGTCAAAGGACTCACTTTTATGCTTCATTAAGTAGACATAACCATATCTACTCAAATCGTCCGTGAAAGTGATAAAATACCTATAGCCATCTCTAGCGTTGATTGACATAGGTCCGCACACATCAGTATGTATGAGTCCTAATAGGTCAGCAGCGTGCATTCCAACACCTTTGAAAGAAATTCGAGACATTTTGCCTATAAGACATGATTCACAGGTGCCAAAAGTTTCATAGTCAAATGGGGCGATTGTCCCATTATCAATGAGCTTTTTCACGCGTTTCTCATTTATGTGTCCCATACGGCAATGCCATAGATAGGTTTGATCTTTGTCTCCAACCTTTGCTTTCTTGTTACTCACATGCATGATTTCTGTGGTTTGATCTAAAACATAAATTCCGTTCATGGAAACAGCTTTACCATAAATCATTTCATTTAAAGAGAAAATACAGCTATTATTCTTTATTAAAAATGAAAATCCTTCTTTATCAAGAACGGATACAGAAATAATGTTTTTAGATAAACTAGGTACATAGTAACAGTTATTCAGAAATAACTCAATTCCACTCGGGAGTTGGATTACATATGTTCCTACTGAAACGGTAGCAACTCTTGCTCCATTCCCCACTCGCAGGTCTACATCACCTCTTGCCAGAGTTTTGATGTGTCTTAGGCCCTGCAAATGATTACACAGATGAGAACCACAACCAGTATCAAGTACCCAAGTTCCGAAACTTGCATGGTTAATCTCAATCATATGAATAAAAGAAGACATACCAACAGGAACGACGCGGCCTGCCTTAATGTCCTCAGCATACATGGGACAGTTACGCCTCCAATGCCCAGACTTGTGGCAATGGTGGCACTCCATGCTCGGCTTTGCTTTTGCCTTGCCTTGCCTTGTGAGCTACCGCTAGACTCACCAGGCCCACTCTTCGCAACCACTGTCTTCTTAAACTTTGGCTTACCTACTGTTAGGTTAGCCGGAGCCTTACCCTTACCCTTACTCTTGTTGCCTATCATGAGAACATCTTGTTTTATACTCCCACTCAACTTCAGATCACTCTCCGTCTGTACGAGGAGTGAATGAAGTTCATGCAGACTTTTCTGCATGTCGTTCATGTAATAGTTTGCCCTAAAGAGGGCATACCCATCATGAAGAGAGTGGAGCACTCGATCAATGATGATCTTTTCATCGATCTTGCAACCAAGCTCCTCCAGTTTTTCGACATTCTCGATCATGTCGAGAAGGTGTGGACCAACCGGTTGGCCCTTCTGGAGTCTCGCTTCAAAGAAGCGAATGGTATACTCATAACTCTTGATTCTCGGTGTTTTCGAGAACTCCTTAGTTAGAGTGGTGAAAATCTTGTTTGCACCTTGAGTTATGAACCACATTTGCAAATTTGATTCCATTGAATAGATGAGTACGTTCTGTATCGCACCCGCCTCCATCATGAAATCAGTATAAACATAGGCTTCATCTGCTCCTGCATCAGGAGCTGGTTTAGTCGGCAGCGGGCTCGCCAAGTACTTGAGCTTCACGGCGATAAGCGGCATTCCGTAATGCCGCCTCCCAATCGTAAAAAATTGGACCCATCACTCTTGATCGAAGTTGGTGATTCATGGTGCCCATGAAAATTCTAAGCCATGATTCGCGTGTTAGTGTGGCACTTGGCATTGGTTCGTCAGTACGTACAGCCATTTGTTATAGTAGTTATATCTGTATATAACGAATTCGAAACTGTGAAAAGAAAGAAGAAGAAGAGAAAAGATAAGAAAACATCGTTTTATAGGTTTAAGTCAAAAACAATAACGTGTTAATGCAATGACTCGTGCACTCATATAATCGACCTCCCTCGAGAATTACATAAGTGATCCCAAGACTCAATTTCTTTAAATTGATAAGCCAACCTCTTGGCTGATTCTACTGTTAGAACTCTTGGTCGATAGATTTCAGTAAATCCTATCTATTAGTCCACTATAACTACGAGATATTACTCGAACTATAGTGTTGAGGTAAAATAGGTCAACGCATACTACTTACCCAACGTAGAAGGGGTCATGTGGAGAGTAAGGTCCTACATGCCTAGCGACGAAGAAGGGGCTCATAGCATGTTTTTCCTATAAAGACTAATCTCAATTTTAGAATAGAGGAAGGTTCCATCATCTCATTTTAATTCATTTTAAGTGAACTAATATCTAGCATTTACGTGAATGATTAATTTGAGGTGATAGCCCTAAACGAATGACATCCGTATGTCTATGAAAAAGATGCAACTATATGATCCATTTTCATGCATATTAGGTGGTTTGGTTTAGTTTAGGCGGAATATGATGCTACTACCTAACGTGAATGCAATGAAAAACGGTAAAAGAAAACGCAAAAACGAAAAGACAACTAGTGTGGCCTATCCCTATGAAAATAAAGACAAATACAAATTGGAATCCATCCATGGACCCTAAGCTTGTCTTCATTCTTCATCTTGGGCTTTAAGTGGGAGTCCATCTTGAATCTTCATCTTGGATCTTCTCAAGATTACATTTTTGAATTACAAAATAAACCTATTTACATTCCAATTCAAAATATGCCAAAAATAAAAATATTACAAGATGGGAGATTCGAGATCTCAAAAATACAACCAAAATTGTGTTTCCTTCATTACGAAAACACAATCTTCTAAGGCCACACTAGTAAATTACAACCGTTTGTACAAAATTAATGCGTAAAATTAAACCATTCATTCAAACATTCATTCACAAAAACATCAACTAAACAAAACCAATGAATACAAATTGCTTAAATTTGTCAAACCACCTCTTTTAAATGATTATCATTATGCAACAATTCCTTAATTGTTCATAATATCTTAATCAAAACAATAATCCAAAATCAATTTATATTATCAGTATAACATAAATTAGATCTCAAAAATATCTTAAACCTTTTTAAAATATTAGGTATCATAATTATTATGAACTTGTGGATACCCATATCCGTACCCTCCCAAACAAAACCCTGTGATGAATCACGGACTTTTATTACGCATGCTTTAACGTTGACTTAAACGGTTCTAACTAATGTCGAATTCATTTTGGGTCGTTTGAAATGTTAAAATAAGTAGGTCGCTTTACATCACATTTAAATAACATTCTTTTTGTCCATTTGGAGTCTAGCTAGGTCCTTGTCCTGCTTCATTTGGCATAAGCTTCGCATTTGCACTACAATTAGCCCTTTTACATTAACAAGGTCTAATTCAGCATTCCTAAATTCCTAAATTTAGGCCCGGTAGCTAAAACCGCTATTTAGCCCCCTCTTACACAAAATACGGCTTCACGTCTTATCTTATTTCACAAAAACTATGCAAACACACCCTTTTCATTTTTCCGGGTCTCGGGCCCGAAACCGAGCCTAAGCCCAGCCTTTGGCCCGCACTCCAAAGCCCTGCACACCACAAATATCTCTGGAATATTCCTAGGAGTTTTCTTGACGAGCAAACAAAGATTATCACGTAATCTTTCAAAGATACAATGCAACCGAAACTTGGAAACTACACTAAAAACCAGACCCTCAAACCGCATAAGCCTATGCGGTTTGGGGAGGCAACCGCATAAGGCTATGCGGTTTGCCCAAGCAACCGCATAAGGCTATGCGGTTCCTAGGCCTGGTTTTATCCCCTTATTTCCTAATTTCTCCGAGGTTTTTAGTATATATAGACCCCTATACCCAACCTCGAAGGATCATCTTTCACAACCAGAATACACCTTATTCACACCTTTCACATCTCATACTTTCACATCACAATTTCACACACAATTCACAACACACAAATCCTCTTCATCTACAAAAGCCTCAAGCACTCAAATCCTTGAGTTCAACACACCATCCCGTGTTGAATTCATCCTCCTTTTAAGTTCAAGAAGCGAAGCTCTGCCCAGATCTGAAGCGTCAGGACAAGGTAGGTACCGATCCACTTGGATCAAAGCTTTTTCTTATTTTCTATGGACTAACAAAGGGGTCTACACTCTAGCGCCCCCCCCGGCTTTGGCACCCGAGCGCGCTTGCCTTCCAAGTGTTCTTATTACTTCGGGTACACTCCATATCCGATGACACGCCAAAGTCGCATAAGCAACCGACCTTATAAAATAAACCAATGGACAATTGAATTTTATTTTATTTGTATGCATCTTGCACCCTTTCTGTTTTGCATTAAAATCAACTTAAACAATGAATTCGACCTTTAATCGAGCAGTATTCGTTAACAAGTTAAACATGCTAAACTGAGGGTTTTAATCAATCTTTTTGCATCTGCATCTGCATTCTTTTACAAACTTATCGCACTTGTACGTAGCGATAACATTAGCTCAATTATCATCTTACATGGATTGTTCTATGTCAGTAGAGGCTATTTTTACATAGGCTTTTCTAAAAGGTTTTCATAAATCATTATTTGAATTAACTCTTTTTCTAAAGTACCTCACTTGAATCCAATCTGGTTTCACAAGCCTTAGATCTAGGGGTGTCGGCGTGCTCCAAAATCTAAGAACATGTTTTTAACTTAGAACATGGTAGCAGGTTCCTATTTTCCGCGATAAATAGGTGGCGACTCCATAACAGTTCTTAAAGGTTTTTTTAACTTAATCTTTTTTAACTTTAAAATCCGCCCTTAAGCAAGACGCCGAGTTGGGGTCCCTCCCGGGTTCCACAGTTTGGCGACTCCGCTGGGGACATCTTATTTTTAAAACTAAAAACTAGCTTTTTCTTTTTAAAAATAAAGAGGTGAAACTTGAAAGCCTTGAACAATCCTTGTATACATATTTGAGCTATGCACATTCGTTTAGAGTCCATTCCTTTTGGAATCTAGGCACCCTTTACACCCTTGAGAGGTGGTTCCAACACGCAGGCTTGTCCACTCGATAAAGCACGTGCAGGACTAACTTTCCTCTCTCCCCTCCACTGCCGTAACGATTATCTCGACCAGCCGGTGCTCTCTAGAAAACCTATCGCTCCGGCGTAAGGAAATAGAGGGGTTAAGTCTCTGCCAAAGCGTACTCGAGGTAGTTGGAGGTGTACCCGACTGACTCTTTTTTCACCCTTTTTGAGTCATACGTACAAGTTCGAGGCCATGCACTCCATGGTCCCTTTTCAAAACGAGCATATGCATTCATATCTTCGAAAACTCGCCTAAACGTTTCAAAGATAAATGAACCTAACATCTAACACCTTTTCAAACAAAACTATCGCGAAATTTTTGAAATAAACTTTTTCAAAACTTCCCTTTTTCACTAACAAGCAAAAACCCGAGCAAGGATTAAAACCCGAGCTCGTGGATTTCAATCCCCTAGGTCATACGGCCTAGGTTCTACATTTAACATCCTCGGTTCGACTTGCTAATCACTCTCGAGCCGAATCCTCTTCTTTTACACATCCGACTCGAGCTCACCTCGGCAAATCACCGATATCAGTTCGACGGATGCAAAGCACAATCTTTTAACATCGAGACGAGATGTGCGCACGCATCCTCGCCTCAAAAGCTTCCCTTAGCAAAACCTTTTCGAAAACCTCCTTTTTCAAGCTTAAAAGGTCTTTCTAAACAAAGAAATGAGCTAAAACGAATGCTTAAAATGAATGTGAGTCTAGTGGGTCGAGTCGTGTTGCTAATATACAAAGTGAAATGCAGGCCTCAGCTGACTACTCACCATGAATCGCATCATCACCCCTTCCTTCAAACGCTCCTCAAAGATGGCTAACCTCAACAAGCTGAAAACCCTCCGTCACCGCATTGATCAGCTCACCAAAAACATTGACAACTTGAAGGCCTTGCATCAGTTCGAAGTTGCACGCTTGGAACAACGCTCCAAGGCCGACAAGCCTGTCTCCCTCCACACTCTCATCACCCAACTCCAAAGGGACGAGGAAGATTTCACCCAATATCTCGTCCGTTGGAGAGGATTACTTGCTCGGGTTCCGAATCCTCCGCACGAAGACGAACTCATGTACACATTTCTCGGTAGCCTACGACCCGAGTGGCGAAAACATTTTGATTACTGACGCCGAGAATTTCAAGAACTCATTGAAATTGCCCTGAGCCCAAAGCAACCCCACGATCTATGACAATCCGCAATCTTCCTCGGATCGGACCGTCATGGATTGCTCTACTTGGTCACACCCACCGACAACCAAATCAATGGGTGCAGTTCGGTGATGACGAAGACGAAGAGTGGCCACCCAATCGACAAAGCGGTAGCTCAACTCTCGACCACTCCTTCCTCGAATAAAAACAAAAGCAACAAGAAAGGAAGAAAAAGAAGGGCAAGCGGTCAAAGCAAAGATCAAAAAGAAAAGGGTGAAGCGGTCAGAAAGTAAAGATCGAAGAAAAAGGGCAAGCGGCCGAGAAGGAAAACCAAGACGAGGTTTCACACCTCACACGCTCCGGCCGTCCTTATCAAAATATTTTCACGCAGATGAACATGCGGAAAAGCAAGCTGCGGTAGAAAGGCAAGGCCGTAGTCCAGGAAGACGCTCCTTCCACAAGCACACCCTCTACATCCACAGCAATCCCCCCACCAAACACGAGTGAGGTGCTTCAAAAGCAACTCGCTCGCACAAAAGCCGATGTTTCCATCTGGGCCCTTTTACGAAACTCGGCTGAACATAGGAACGCATTCATCCGCGCTCTACAAATAGCATGCGCAGACGCTGAGATCTCCCCAGATCAAATGGTCAGCCATGTCACTAGGGATTGGTTACCGGGGGCTATCACCTTCTCAAACGATGATCTCCCCGCATTTGGATCAAACCACAACCTCGCCCTATACATCAGCGTTGAATGTATGAAGAAAACTTTGTCCGTATCCCTTGTTGATAATGGCTCTGCAGTCAATGTTCTACCATTGTCCACCGCACACCGTCTCCGCCTATCCGACAAAGACTTCACCCCAAGCATGGACGGAGTCAAGGCTTTCGACGGAACCCGACGTCACGTGAAAGGGACCATTTCTCTTCACATACGCACTGGTCCCATAGAAAGAAAAGTCGAATTTCAAGTCATCGACATGACCCCTTCCTATAACATACTCCTGGGACGACCATGGATTCACTCCACCAAGGCCGTAACTTCTACTCTACATCAAAAGGTTAAGATCCCCCTCAACGAGGAAGTCATAACCTTGAATGCCTCAAACTTCCGAGCCCTTTTCGATACACCAAAAGAGCCCACTCGCCAAATCGTGGCTGAACCCGCAGAAGACTTATGTGGTTTCGACTTCGAAGTTGGCGCCATCACGCGTACACCAATCAAAACCTACAAACCCTTCAAAACAACAAACAACAATAGCCTTTGGCTCACCATGGGCCTAGGCTACAAACCCAAGGACGGTGACCAAGAGCGAATGGTCAAAGAAGTCCAAAAACGAAAGTCAACCCACAAGGTTACCCTACGACCTTACATCCTTGACTTAGACGCATACTTCACCTCAGGAGGAAAAGTCGACGGAAATACCTCCCTTCGAGACCTCATCCACACATCCGAAGCCTGCTACTCTAGTGAGGTCGAGCATAATGCACCTCGGACCTCACCGGGCATCAGAAATGAAGAGATCGTCGCCACTATTATGCGCGATCGACGTTTCGACCCTAACCAACTGATAGCCGACGCCACTGATAAGACCCTTAATGGATGGTATAAAACGCTGAAGTGGACCGATGCACAAGGCCACCATTTCCAGCTTATCACCGGTGAAGGACCACTTTTCGACCACATCACCAACCTCAAAAACAAAGAGGCGAGCACCCCAAGCAACTCAAGCACCCCAAGCAACTCAAGCAGCTCAAGCAGCTCCTCAAACAGCGAAGACGAAGAAGAAGAAGAAGAAGAAATTCTTTTAACTTCTAATGCTCTAAGTGTCGGGTCACCTGTCGACCCATCTATCCTAGACTCTAGCTTTAGTTTAGACTTTCTTTTTACGGAGGCTAGCTCCAAGCAATTTTCTGAATTGTCGAATAATTCTTCTCAAAATAATGAAATGAATAAATTTGCTTATGCCTTGTCTCAAGCTAAAACAAACAACAAAGCACAAACATCTAACAATCAACAAACAACAAACAAATCAAAAGACACTAACTCATGCGATAAAAATGAACAATCTCTAAACAAATACATTGCAAACATTGTTTCTCCCAAAACACAAGACCCTATCATCGAGGAAACCATAACCATAAACGTGGGAACCCCCGAAGAACCAAGGGAACTACAACTAGGAGCCTCACTAGACGAATACGAGCGCACCCAATTTACACAACTCCTAAGCGAATTCAAGGACGTATTCGCTTGGTCATACAAAGACATGCCCGGCATCGAACGAAGCATCGCCGAGCACCGCATCCCCATCAAACCCTAAGCATAAACCAATCAAGCAAGAGCTAAGGAGACTACGTCCCGAATGGTCCCTTATGGTTAAGGAAGAAATCGAAAAACAACTTCTGGCGGTTTCATCCAAGTCATCGAGTATCCCGAATGGGTCTCAAACATGGTCCCGATCCTGAAAAGAACGGCAAAATTCGAGTATGCGTTGACTTTCGCGACTTGAACAAAGTCAGTCCCAAAGATGACTTTCCATTACCCCATGTAGACGTCCTAGTCGACAACACCGCTAATCACGCCCTCCTATCCTTCATGGACGGCTACGCAGGCTACAATCAAATCAAAATGTCACTGGAAGACATGGCAAAGACGGCCTTCATTACACCGTGGGGACATCTTCATACGCTTATGCCCTTCGGCTAATCAATCTTTGGCGCTACATACCAACGCACCGCTACAACCCTTTTACACGACATGATGCACAAAGAAGTCGAAGTTTACGTCGACGATATGATCGTAAAATCAAAGGAGAGAAGTGGTCACATCACTAATCTCCGCAAATTCTTCGTTCGCCTACGACAATACAAAATGCGCCTCAACCCCCAAAAATGTACTTTTGGAGTTAAATCCGGTAAACTACTAGGACACGTAGTGAGCCAAAGAGGCATCGAGGTCGACCCCTCGAAAGTCAAAGCAATCCTCGAAATGCAACCCCCGAAGAACCTCGACGAGATTCGAAGTTTCTTAGGCCAAATCCAATATATCTCACGCTTTATCAGCAAACTCACCATGATATGTGAACCAGTCTTCAAGAAGCTCAAGAAAACCGACCACGTTGAATGGGACGAGGAATGTCAAAAAGCATTTGACAAGGTCAAAGAATTGCTAACTAACCCGCCGGTTCTACGACCACCCCAAGAAGGTTTACCCTTATCCTTATACCTTACAACAACACCCACCGCCATGGGCGCCATGCACGCTCAAGAAGTCAACGGTGAAGAACGCGCAATCTACTACATAAGCAAGAAGTTTCTCGATTACGAAACTCGATACTCACCCGTCGAGAAGAGTTGCCTAGCCTTAGTATGGTCATCCAAAAAACTCCGTCACTATATGCTAGCACATCAAACAAGGGTATATTCCACAATGGACCCCGTAAAATACCTCTTCAAAAAACCTGTACCTAATGGACGAATGGCCAGATGGACATTGCTCCTAGCCGAATTCGACCTTAAGTACGTACCCCTCAAAGCAATTAAGGGACGAGCAGTCTCCGATTTTCTAGCCGAAAATGCAATCTCCGAGCAACCAATCATAGACACCACATCCCTTCCGGACGACGGGATTTACAACATCGACCAAGAACAATGGGAATTATACTTCGATGGTTCATCCAACTATCGAGGTTGCGGAGTAGGAATACTTCTCATATCCCCAAATGGCGAACACACACCCTTATCCATTAAACTGGACTTCGACGTAACAAACAATGCAGCAGAATACGAAGCATGCTTGCACGGTCTCCAAGCAGCGCTTGTACTCAACGCCCGCAACATAAGAGTCTATGGGGACTCCTCCCTCATAATCAACCAAGTATCCGGAGCATGGAAGATACTTAACGAAAACCTAGCATTATACCAAAACAAAATACAAGAGCTCATAAACGAATTCTACCACGTAGAATTCATACACCTCCCACGCGAAGAAAACCAATTCGCCGACGCGTTATCCAAACTCGCGTCCCTAATCAACATACCCCCGGGGATGGAAACCCTACCCATTGTCGTGGAAAGACGAAACGAACCCGCATACATCTGTGACATCGAAACCGAGGAAGAACAAACCGACCCTTGGTACCAAGCAATCATCAACTACAAAACAAACGGCGAATACCCGCCAAACACCGACAAACAGGCCAAGCGAGCCCTACGCCTATTATCATCACAATTCGTGCTGGAAATGGGAAAATTACTCAAAAAGACGCCTCAAGGAACACTCCTCTTGTGCGTCGACCACAAGAAAGGACACGAAATCATGTCCCAAGTACACAATGGCGAGTGCGGGCCACACATGAACGCACGAGCCATGTGCAAACAAATCATAAGGCTAGGATGATATTGGACAACCATGGAAGCCGACTGCGCAAAATATGTCAAACATTGTCATAATTGTCAAATCTTCGCAAACGTACAACACATCCCTCCTTCACCACTATACAGTTTAACCTCGCCATGGCCCTTCTCCACATGGGGCATCGACGTCATTGGCAAAGTACAACCCGTAGGAGCAGGAGGACACTGCTTCATCCTCGTGGCCATCGACTATTTCACCAAATGGGTCGAAGCCGCATCGTACCGCAAGCTGGGCACAAAAGAAGTCGCAAAATTCATACAAAACAACATCATTTGTCGCTATGGCATACCACATGAGTTCATCAGTGACCAAGGCACGCACTTTCAAGGAGAAGTCGAGCCACTTCTTCTCAAATACAAAATACAACGACACAGGTCATCACCCTATCGACCGCAAACCAACGGCGCAGTTGAGGCAGCAAACAAAACCGTCGTATCAATCCTTAAAAAGATGATCGACACCTGCCACGACTGGCCCCACAAAATCCCATTTGCATTATGGGGATATCGCACCACAATCCGCACACCCACAGGCATGACACCCTATTTCCTAACCTACGGAATGGAAGCCGTTCAACCCGTAGAAATCGAAATGCAATCCCTTCGAATCCTCATGGAAGCAGACATTCCTGAAGCCGAATGGGCACGCGAACGCCATTTAACAACTCATTCTCTTAGACGAAAGACGACTACATTCACTAAGTACAGTCCGAATGTATCAATCTCGCCTACAACGCGCCTACAACAAACGGGTCAAACCACGAAACATTAAAGTGGGTGACCTAGTACTCAAATCCGTCCGAGCACCATTACCAGTCGACCCAAGGGGGAAATTCAAACCCAATTGGGCCGGACCGTACTTGGTCAAGGAAATCCTTCCCGGAGGAGCCGTGAAACTAACTGACCTTGACGGTCAAGACTTCCGACTACCAACAAATCTTGATCAACTCAAGAAATACTACCCTTAAACAAATTTGCAATGTACTTCACAAAAAGGACAAAACTCGCTCTCGCATGAGTGAACTACGCTCGGTTTGATTCCACGCACTGTGGATACGTAGGCAGCTTTGCAAAGAGCTCAACCGAATCACACGAACTACGCCGGTTTGATTCTGTATTCAAAAGCAGATACGTAGGCAACTTGTCAAAAGTACAACCGAACTTTTTCTAGCACGCATGCCCAAAGCTTAAAAAGGTCAAGGGCGTTGCACTCACAAAAAGACACGCTCAAAGCTTAAAAAGGTCAAGAGCACAGTCAACACAAATCAAACACAAATCCAAGTCCGAAGCTTAAAAAGGTCGAGGATTTAAAAACGGAACAAGTCAAACAGGCAAATCCAAAGCTTAAAAAGGTCGAGGATTTTAAGACAAAATACGAGTGTTTGAAGCTTAAAAAGGTCGAGAACATTTTTAAAAACAAAAAAAAGAAAGCAACGAGACAAGACAAAAGCAAATTAATTCTATTTTATTACTTTATTTAGAATTTTTCGCAATCTAGAAAGGAGCTAGGAACAAGCCTCCTTAGCCCTTTATTCAAATCTAAAACATGTATTTAAATAAAGGAATCTTTCTAAACTAAACAAAACAAACTACTCAAGTCTTTTTCTGACGCTTCGGGTTAACCTCTTCATCTTCAAGAGGCCGATCCGCTACAACTTTTGACCTAAGGACGGGAGTAGATCTCTCGAAACCTGGGGGCTCCACCGGGTCCTCATCCTGCTCGACTGGGGGCTCCTCGATCTTTAACCCTAGGCGATCTTTAACGGTCACCTTTGGTCCAAGCCTTTCCCGCGCCGGTCTCGAAGAAGAAACACCTGCACCAACAATACAAAGATCACCATAGTCCCTCCTTTCGCGCACCGCCTCATACGCCAAGGAGGGCCTCGGCCCATTCTTTTCCCTCCTCCTTTGATTCTCACGTTCCTTAGGATCATTGGAACGATACCACCGTGTATAGAAGTCCGTAACACGGCTAGACTCTATATGCTCCGGAACAGCCCAAGTAACACGGACCGACCATCCTCGGACCCAAGCATCAATCGTTTGGTTGTTCAAGACAACAACCCCTCCAACCTGAGTATCCTGCTCGGGTATAGTTTGAGCAAGTTCGATTTGCCTCTTCAAGCGAAGAGGATGAATCCACACTCCTCGTTCAAACCCGCACAACATCAACCCGCGAGACGCATTTGCAATAGACGGCGCCGTAACCGCCGTGATACCCCACCAAGACACGTACCAACGAATGGTGCTCTCCTTTACAAACCACCGGTAGTAGTTTAGCGAACGCCCCGAGGATCGACCATTCCATCTTCCGCGACGTCGTCTCGCCGCTTGAAGACACTTCCAAGGGGAAGAGCTTTATACACACTTAGCCTCTCCATGAGCCAAGCGTTGAGAATCCTAGCGCGACCCTTATGCGAGCTCGGGCGATTAGCATAGCGGTCGCCTAAGCCCGGTATGGTCTCCGCTAGGATCAATGCGAAGGATCATGTCCCTCTCCATCTCTTCGACAACACGAGCATACCTCGCGTTCAACACTCCATCCGGCATGGACCCAAAGAAAAGCATAACGATGAACTAAACAAAAAGCAAGGGCCCTCCGCCAGAGCGGTCCGAAATACTAGTATCGACCTTATTCATATATCGGCCGACACAAGAGAAGCATGTTTACCTTGCCTCCCTCAAACAACCCCTTGACATGAGCGTTTGTCATCCCAAGGAAGTTTCGCAACATCCGGGTTGTAACAAAGCTCACTCCTCACGACCACAGAGGTAGTCCGTTCGACCATCCAAAGAATGGCCGAGAACTCCTCCATCAAAGGGCACACCTCTCCCCCGGGAAACCTAAAAACATGCAAGCTAGGATCCCAATAATCTAAGCACGAATCAAGGAAGTCTAGATCGACTTTCATTTGACGAAAGCCAATAAATACACCCGCACCGTCATCATACACCGCCTTCTTCATTGCCGAACTCAAGGAAGACGTCCACCTCTTCAAAAGAGCATCAAAATGCTCCTCCATTTTCTTGGACACAAAAAAAAAACTTTTATAAATATACCTAATATATTTGTGAAAGCCAAATTCTAAAGCAAAAAAAAGAGAAGAGGAGTAGTTGTGAATGAATATCATGGCACGCACCCCCTCTCCTTATATAGGAAAACAATGTCCGAAATATGGAAACACAAAGACTACATCGAGCCAACAAACCGCATGACTCTATGCGGTTTCTTTGTCTAAACCGCATAAGCTTATGCGGTTTAACCACGAACCGCATAAGCCTATGCGGTTTGGGTCGGTTTTTCTCGAAATTTTCCTAATTTCGTCTTTCTTAAAACACTACAACCTACTTTGGGCTACGACATTCCTTGGTCGTTCCCCATACATCAACATCACGCTTCACTTTAGCATTTCCGATTTTTACCACAAGTCAACACATGACATTTTTCGCGTTCATACGATCTCATTTCGCATTTAAAATGAACTTTTCGCAAAACATTTTCACAATCTAAAATGAACATCAACGCATCCCACTCGGGAATCATATCATTTCTTCAAAACAAGCCTACCAAACAGGTTTCTCGACGACAACCAAATTCAAGCTACAACGTTCAAGCAACAACAACAAAGTTCAAAGTTCAAGCTACAACGACATGTACATAAAGGTTCATACACTCTTTAGATGCACAAATTCACTCGGGGTGGCGGTAGATACTCGTCAAACTCACGCCGAACTGAGCCGTCTCAGCTCGGCTCTGACACAACTGAGCAGCTCAGCCCAAGCCATCCTCCACCTGTTGGCTATACGCCATAGCTTCTTATGCGCCTCCTTAGCCACCTGTGAAACACAACACAAACACAGTTCACGCTTTTCTCCATTTTGCCTTAAATTAAGTCAAACTTAGAAGGGAAATTTCAAAACAAACTCAGTCAACCCCACTTTACCTTAATTTCACCCAAATTAAACCAAACTAGAGGGGGTAACACAAAAAACGACTCTCACAAGTTTGATCATCGATATACTTCATACCTCGATCAAACTGGGGGCTTATACACATACATACAACCACACAAGAACATACCTTCTTCACCTTGCTCGTCCCATTTGTCCATGCGCGTCGATGAGTCACCGGCAAGTACGTCGGCAGAACAAAGGTACGACGGACGCCCGAGTCATCATACTCGACAGTAGTAGGGAAGTCATCAGGCTGCTCTGCCATCTCGGGATCGAACTCCTACAAAACAAATACAAAACGCACACGTCAGGGAAATTTTTGCAGAAATATTACCTTACGCACCCCCAAACACCGAAGCACGCATACCTCAATCGGCCCACAAGCAAGCCGAGACTGAGCAAAATGGGCATAGTCTTCCCCAGGACAGAGGAGGCTCACCGACTCTCCCTCTCCATACAACGCCACACGATCCCGAAAGAAACCCTCGCCAAACAGGACCCTCGGCGGATCCCAGCACCACCGAGCCGCCACCCCGCTCGAAAACCAAACGCCGCCAAGGTACCAAACCGATCCATACGGGTCGCTATGTATAGCGCTGGTCTCTCGTGACCGCAAACCTAGCCCCAATGCCCTCGGGAATATCCTCATCGGCCCCACTGAATGGCACGAACTACAAAGCAAACAAAGAGAACAAACATAAATACCAATACAATCATTTTAAGTACACTCTATTTAAAATGATTCAAGCACAAACCTCATCAAACCGCATCCGGTTCAGACGATCCCTAACATCATCATACGACCAGTTGAACGCAAAGACGGTTACCGCGTACCCCAAGCACGCATCACGGGTACTCCCTCACGATCCGCACAGCAAGTGGGGGAAGCAGAAAAGGAAAGTGGCTAAGAATCCACGACTGCACACAAGAAACAAAAACACGTCACAAAGACAAAAGACAACAAAAACAAAACAACAATGCACCCAAGACAAAACAAAATCAATACGTACCTCCATCAAGAAGCCAGGCGCGACTAAAGACAGTCGCGACCCTCGATCCATGACCCGCGGTCTCACAGCATCCATGCAGAAACGAATGCACAAACCTGCAGGCGGCGTCGCGGTCAACGTTCCAATTGCATTCCAATCCAGGAGATGCATAAGGACCGATGTCGATGCCCGCTCACCCTTGTCGCCGAAGTACACGGCGCTCACAAACCACCACAACCACATACGAGCATTCTGCTCGTCACTCCACTCCGAGGGGCCATACTCGGTCTTCCCCTCAAAATACTCCAAGATATAACTCGTCTTGAAGGTATAGGCGCGACCACAAATCACCTCGAACCACCGCCCGCGGCGGTCACAACCTCGTCCACAACGGACGGCGAAACTCAAAATCCATGTCGCGATCCCCAAACGGCAGCGGCCGGGTTATGACCGCATACTCAGACAAGGTAATACCTGGCCTCAAAGCGGGCATATGGAACGCCGTCGTGGTGTCCCAATACCTATCCATGAAGGCCCCGATCAACATCAGTTCGCTGCCGCTTCTTCCTCGCAATCCCCCTCCAATGGCCAACCAACGGGCCAAAAGCACTACGCAGCACCCAAGCTTGCGCCCTCGGCGGAAGCCTCTCCTCAAAAGCACACATTGCGGACGAGACGCCCGAGAAAGTCCTCATCGGACCCTTATCCCAACCCATCGTCGCTCGATAGGAAACATGTCTCTCCGGAGCAAGCAGAAGGTTGTGGCCATCCCAACCCTTCGCGAAAGCCCTGTTCATGCGTGACTTTCGCGGCCTAGAGCTACTCGCCCTAGGCGCAACCTCCTCGACCTCCTCGGCCTGCTCCTCAGCAACATCCATCTCAGCCTCCAGCTCATCCACAAACTCCTGAGCAAACGCATCCGCCGCCTCCTCCTCAGGATCACGCACAGGAACATCTCTCCCACGGCCCCTACCTCGTGACTGACCACGTCTCGTGGGCAGGTCACGAGGGTCGGCTTCCCTCTCGCTACGTGTACGCCTCAAGCCACTCGAACTAGAGGCTCCCTCAGTCCTCGAGCTAGCACTCCTACGGGATTTTGACCTCGTAATACGACTAGAACCTTCCCCTGCAACCAAACACAGCAAATACATACAGCTATAACATACACACAAATAATACGCACATAATACATATACATTCTTTTTAACACATTGCACTATACACCCTACAGGGCATTTTTAGGCCTAATTCACAATTAAGCCGAAAACCGTTCTCTGCATTTCAAAATTACAACTTTATGGTTTCTACGCGCCATAATAGTCCCCAACAACAACCTATTACAAGCAATTGCATTTTGGTCACCCCGATCAAAAAACCCCAATTCGCCCTAATTACTCCGTATAACTACGACTTAAGACGGCGATTTGAAAGCCCTAACTCGACTTTTTCGCAAAACTAACGTTATAGGCATGCTATACTCACTATGGGCATCCTACACCAAAGTTTAATTGAAATTCCGGGTCGGAAAATCCGGGTTCGTTTTCGGGCCCGAAACCTAATTTGAACGTTTTTCACTCAAAGACGGTCTAAATCACAATCAATTCACACATACACGTTCACAAAGCATAATGCAACACAATGACGTCAATTTCGAGCATTCAAACGGCAAATTTCAAGCAAAACTCGGGTTTTCATTCAAAACCCGTCTTTTCAACATTTCAAGGCAAAACTAGCTAATTACAACAACAAATAACGTAAAAAGCAAGTTAAAATGGAGCAATACCTCGTTCCATAGCAAGGCAACGCAAGAAAAATGAGCAAAAACGGTTGAGAAATCGAAAAACGGTGTTTTTTAGAGTGAAAAACCGAAAATGTCACAATGAGCAACAAACACGGTGCTCTCGTGCCTTTATAGCCCCCTACCGCCACTAAGGCAAACCGCATAACCTTATGCGGTTTGGCCAGTGAACCGCATAAGGCTATGCGGTTTGGTCCTGTGGTTTTTCTCGGGTTTTTCTCGTTTTTCGCCTACTTTTCGATCCCTAACTCATCCTAGCTCACATACAACTCCAAGCACGTCCCGCGCTTGGGTTAAGGCATCACCTACAGTCCGCCATACGCGTATATTAAGCATTTAATGCAGTGCATGAAGCGATACCTAACGCTCTTCACGAGCATTACATCATATTCTCCTCTACGGAAGGCAACCATATGCAACCCCAACTACATAGACACTCCTCGGCGAGCCCAAGCACAAGCACTCTGCAACATACACCTAACTCCAAGCATTTCATTCCACATAGACGCTCCTCGGCGAGTTCAAGCACAAGCATTACACAAACGCTCCTTCGCGAGACCTACACTAGCACTTACACAAGCATCCTACAACGTATGCACCCTACACATGCAACATGAAGACATTACAAGCACAAGCACCAGCATCAACATTTGATATTACAAGCACAGCAAAGGCAACGACCGTACAACAAGCACGACGAAGACATCCGGCAGGCCGGCAGGCCCTTATAGCATGCACGGACCGCCAAGTCCTTAAAATGCGCACGCCCCTCCCCGTTTAGCCCGGTTCGAAGTCCTCGTCTCACCCATGGACACATGCTTCGTTCCGCTGACTATATCGAGACTGTAATGGTCCGGATATGGTCGTGGAGTTTGACTAGCGCTCCAGTCCGAGCTCAGTCAAACTGGGGGCTTTGTGGATACCCATATCCGTACCCTCCCAAACAAAACCCTGTGATGAATCACGGACTTTTATTACGCATGCTTTAACGTTGACTTAAACGGTTCTAACTAATGTCGAATTCATTTTGGGTCGTTTGAAATGTTAAAATAAGTAGGTCGCTTTACATCACATTTAAATAACATTCTTTTTGTCCATTTGGAGTCTAGCTAGGTCCTTGTCCTGCTTCATTTGGCATAAGCTTCGCATTTGCACTACAATTAGCCCTTTTACATTAACAAGGTCTAATTCAGCATTCCTAAATTCCTAAATTTAGGCCCGGTAGCTAAAACCGCTATTTAGCCCCCTCTTACACAAAATACGGCTTCACGTCTTATCTTATTTCACAAAAACTATGCAAACACACCCTTTTCATTTTTCCGGGTCTCGGGCCCGAAACCGAGCCTAAGCCCAGCCTTTGGCCCGCACTCCAAAGCCCTGCACACCACAAATATCTCAGGAATATTCCTAGGAGTTTTCTTGACGAGCAAACAAAGATTATCACGTAATCTTTCAAAGATACAATGCAACCGAAACTTGGAAACTACACTAAAAACCAGACCCTCAAACCGCATAAGCCTATGCGGTTTGGGGAGGCAACCGCATAAGGCTATGCGGTTTGCCCAAGCAACCGCATAAGGCTATGCGGTTCCTAGGCCTGGTTTTATCCCCTTATTTCCTAATTTCTCCGAGGTTTTTAGTATATATAGACCCCTATACCCAACCTCGAAGGATCATCTTTCACAACCAGAATACACCTTATTCACACCTTTCACATCTCATACTTTCACATCACAATTTCACACACAATTCACAACACACAAATCCTCTTCATCTACAAAAGCCTCAAGCACTCAAATCCTTGAGTTCAACACACCATCCCGTGTTGAATTCATCCTCCTTTTAAGTTCAAGAAGCGAAGCTCTGCCCAGATCTGAAGCGTCAGGACAAGGTAGGTACCGATCCACTTGGATCAAAGCTTTTTCTTATTTTCTATGGACTAACAAAGGGGTCTACACTCTAGCGCCCCCCCCCCCCGGCTTTGGCACCCGAGCGCGCTTGCCTTCCAAGTGTTCTTATTACTTCGGGTACACTCCATATCCGATGACACGCCAAAGTCGCATAAGCAACCGACCTTATAAAATAAACCAATGGACAATTGAATTTTATTTTATTTGTATGCATCTTGCACCCTTTCTGTTTTGCATTAAAATCAACTTAAACAATGAATTCGACCTTTAACTGAACCGTATTCGTTAACAAGTTAAACATGCTAAACTGAGGGTTTTAATCAATCTTTTTGCATCTGCATCTGCATTCTTTTACAAACTTATCGCACTTGTACGTAGCGATAACATTAGCTCAATTATCATCTTACATGGATTGTTCTAGGTCAGTAGAGGCTATTTTTACATAGGCTTTTCTAAAAGGTTTTCATAAATCATTATTTGAATTAACTCTTTTTCTAAAGTACCCTCACCCCGAATCCAATCTGGTTTCACAAGCCTTAGATCTAGGGGTGTCGGCGTGCTCCAAAATCTAAGAACATGTTTTTAACTTAGAACATGGTAGCAGGTTCCTATTTTCCGCGATAAATAGGTGGCGACTCCATAACAGTTCTTAAAGGTTTTTTTAACTTAATCTTTTTTAACTTTAAAATCCGCCCTTAAGCAAGACGCCGAGTTGGGGTCCCTCCCGGGTTCCACAGAACTGCTTCACAATAACACAAAATATATGTTATCTTTATAACAAATATGACATGAAATAAAATTTCCAAAAATTAAAAAGAACTTTCGGCCAATTAATAAAAACAACCGAATTTAAATTATTTTTTTTAAAATAATATGTCACGGCCAAAAAGAAAAAAAAAATTACCAAACATTAAAAATTTCGGCCAACATAGGAAAAACGAATTAAACTGTTTTAATTCAATTATGCTAATTAGATCGATACTAATTCAATTTTAATCCGTATTAAACATTGATTAATAAGACATTCAAAATAACCTCTTAATTTAAACATCTTAAACATTTAGATCTAATGATTAACAAGATTTATGTTCATTAACATACAAAAATTGGTCCTTTTAAGTTTTAATTCATTCGGTATTAAATCAAAACTAATGCAAATTCATATGAGATAGTTTTAACATCTTAAAACATCGATAATTATGAATCAAATAGACAAAAAATAAGCCAAAATAAGACACAAAACTCACGGCCAATCTCCAAAACATTCGGCCATTACAAAAAAGTTTAAAATTTATACAAAATCGATTTTTATGAAAACCATATAAAAATTTCATGTGCCCTAAGGCTCTGATACCACTTGTAGGTTTATATCGGTATATAGACCTTTAAAATCACAGGATTATAATGAAAAACTTTATATGATTTAAAGTCATAAAATAGAAATTGCATAACAAACAAATAAATTTAGAGTTAACCTTTGTGAACCTTGTAATCGGCCTAAGAACAATACCAATAATATGGTATCTTCTAATTGAAACACCCAAGATATGTGTGAGATATGCCTTAGAATTGCTAGAGAATTATTAGAGAAGAAAAACTGCTTTTTCTCTCAAGTTTAGTGTTTGTGTGCTATTGAATGAATGAATTAGAGTTGATGAGTTTTTGGGTATGAATAGGTTAAGTAGGAAGGAAGAAATCAATCTCCTAATCCACTCACATCACACGTCCCAATTAGGTCAAAGGGTGGACTTTTCCACCTCAAAATAACAAGCCCAAATCTAATTAAAAGGTTTAACCCATTTAATTAGTTTCCTTTAGCTTTTAATGCATAATGTTATTACAATACCCATATATCATAATTAATCATAAATATTCGTATATTTATAATTTGCTAATTTATTATAACTGTTTAAAATTAATTAGCCTACATTATACGAAATAATTAAATATAACCTTTTATATTCAATTTCCGAATTACAGCTAATTCCTCTCATCTAATGTCATTTAATCATTATTAAATAATATCCATCATTACACTAACTAACATTTTAGTCAGTAACATCATCACACTGACTAACATTTTAGTCAACAACACTGACTAACTATTTAGTCATAATTAAGGCATCGATATGATTATTTTCTCAAATAATCACATCTCTCAAACACATCCTTTAGGTGTGACTCTTAGGGACCAGTTGATCACCGCCATCTGTATGACAATAACGTCAAACTTATCTAGCAAGCCAACCGTTATCGATAAACGTTAATCAACTGATTAAATACAAAATGTACCCTGTGTACCTTTAGAGATTTATTTATGTTATTGCACTAACTGTGGAGAACACTAACTCCAACATCTACGGCCCTGGTCGGGCCAAGAAAAAGCGGCCCACGAGGCGGTCCGGTCCGGGCTGGCCCGCACGTTTGGCCAGCTCTACTTGAAAGTAATTTACTTAACTTGTTAAACTTATAATTTTTTATGAATTTATGGGTGTTTTCTTTTTGAAAAAAATCTCCTCTTTTTTCTACTTATGGATGAATAAGAGATCTATCTTCTTATAAAAAAAAATTTGTTTTTATTTGTTTGTATGTGATATTTTTACCATAATGTACTGATAATTTTGTGATATTTTAATACTTCCTCCATTCCATTTGATTCTATACATATTCCTTTTTTGGAAATTCCAATCAATTCTATACATTTCTATTTTGGTCCCTACTTTATTAAACTAAAAGACCAATATACCCTTCATTAATACCCACTCAACCCACTTGCAAAGAATAAAGTAAGGGTATTTAAGTAATTCTATTGTCTACCCCACTTATTTTTCTTCTACCTTAATTACCTTGTTTTGGTCAAATGTATAGAATCAAACGGAATGGAGGAAGTAATAAATGTGTATATTTCATTTTTCCATATCATATAATTAATAAGTATTTGTAAATATAGATTATTCTTGGTCAAATCTTTAAAGTTTAACAATTGAAAGAAGAGAATACCAAAGAATGGATATTTTTAATTTCACAAAATAAATAAAAACTGTATTCATGATACGGAATAGAAAAAAAATAAGGGGCATGGAATACTTACCAATGAAAATTGTTACCATAAAGTTAATTTCTGTTAAATGGTGTAATGGTATGATACACTCCGTGGGATTGAGCAATACGTGTACTTTTTACTTCATTCGTTCTATTAATGGCTAGACGAGCGCCCAATGTCACCATGTGACACGGTACAATCCGACCCGACTTCATTCGTTCTATTTAATTATATATATATATATATATATATATATATATATATATATATATATATAGAATTAGGTTATTTAGAGTCCACATATTTTTTAGAGTCCTAGAGTCTAGTTTTTGATTTGAAATTTTAACCTAATAAATCGAAATTTTAACAAAAAAAATGGAATCTCAAAAATTCCAAAAATTTGAAATTTCAAAAACATTGGAATTCCAAATTTTTCTGGAATTCCTGGAATTTTTGGAATTTCAAATTTTTGGGTTAAAATTTCAATTATTTTGGTTAAAATTTCAAATCGTAAAAGTGGACACTAGGACTCTAAAAATATGTGGGCTCTATATAACTTACCTCTATTTATTTATATATATATATATTTATATATATTTATATATATATATATATATATATATATATATATATATATATATATTACGAGTATATATAATTATGTTAATGCACGTTTTCTTTTATTCATCATAGTTAAAGATAAATAAAAATTATAAAAATAAACTCCGTATTGTTCATAATGTACATGATAATATAATTTAAAAAAGATTTCACGTGACTATGTTTTATACTCTATTTTGGAGTATATCTAATATATATATATAAAGTCGAAACCATAGTCTCTATGGTCGACATTTGTCACAATATAATTGGTCTAAAAAATTAATATTAGTATTATTTATAATTCTACTATTGCTAGAATTTTAGATGAAAAAATATTAACATATGTAACTTAAAATATAAAACTAAATCTACAATTGAAATCTTTACTATATTAAAACTTTCCAAAAAAAAAAAAAAATTAATTGAAGATATTTTTAATTGAGAAGAAAAATAATAATTTCAAAATAAATAATTATATGACACATAATTACCTTATTTAATTTTTAGGTAAGTCCCCATCCCTTTTTGTATATATATACATCAAAAACTTTAGCTAGATCTTTTTAGGTACGTACTATGTTAAATAGTTTTACTTTATTATGTTTTAATTATGATTACAATTTGTGTTAAATTTACTTTTTACGGTGTATTTGATAAGAGTGTTTAAAATTTGAATATTTTTATTTCTTAATTACTATGTTTAGCTTGATTAAATTACTGCTGATTTTTTTCTTTGTATGTTGTAGATTTATATTTTACATTCAAGATTTGAAGTTTTTTATTGAACAAACTTGATTATAACCCAATAGAAAAACTAATGAATATGTAACATGAAAGGTAAGAATATGTAAAATGAAAGGTAAAAGTGATGTACAATATCTATCGATTATCTTATTTTTAAATCAAGTTATTAGATATGGTTGTATAATAATATTTGTAATGCTTAGTGCGTAATCTTTTAGTTAGTTTAATAGTATTAAGTTTTGATTTGATTGTTAATCTCAATTTTGTATAAGAACATCTGTCTAATTAAGACAAAAAAAAAAAAAAAAAAAAAAAAAAAAAAAAAAAAAAAAAAAACATGTTTAGTATAGTGATAGGGTAAAGTTTGATTTAATGAAAAAATTCCAATTTCTTTATTACCCCATTTTAACGTAACAAAAAGAGAATATATGTAATTAACAAAAAAAGAAAAAAACAAAAAAGAAAAAAAAGAAAAAAGAAAAAAGAAGAAGATGGTGTAGTATAATTAACATATGTAATCTAAAATATAATACTAAATCTACAATTGGAATCCTTAAAATTGTACAATAGAAAAATTGAAGAATACATATTTTGCCTTAAATATATTGGATTAAATATTCAAGTTAAGGGAAAAAAATATAAGTAAGTTATATTTTAAAATATTAAAAAAAAAAAAAAAAAAAATAATGAAAGAGCAAAAGAAATATGGTAATTCATATAGAATTTAAAAAAGTCAAATAATATTTGATTTAAGAAATAAGTTAAAGGAAAAAAATAGTATTAGGTAAGTATTATAAAATATAATTAGCAAATAAACGAAAAACAAATATGATAAATCATAGATTTTAGAAAATTATAATATTAAATACGATAAAGTTCTAAAAGAATACTACTTTAGTATTTATATTTTAGAAGTTTTGTCATATTAAATATCATAGAAAATTATATCATAATTGGTAAATATATAAACTAGAAAAAATATATAAAAATTACATTTTATACTTATTTTTAAATCTTAATAATAATGATAGATAGCCCGGACGGGGACGGGCACGCCAACTAGTATATTAAAAGTTAAAAACCACTTTAAGTTATTTTAAAATGATCACATTAAACATTAAAGTTATTACGAACTCACAATACTAAAGGGTAAAATGGCTTACAAAATTAATCATATACAAATTACAACCTCTATTATTTTTATTGTATGACATTTTTTAATATTTGGAAAATAAACATTGAATTTGAAGCTTTAGGAAAAATTATTTGGATTACTACTCCGTATTATTTGAAGAACTCCGTAGTTTGTATGGGTGAGGGGTAATGCACGTGTGAAGAAGTTGAAAAGGCAGAGAGACGGCACGTGTGGAGGGAGTTGACCGGTTGAACCGGTAACTGATGGAGTGGACGGAATCAGATTAGTGTGGTAGATGACAGGGTGGAAGACGTGGACTGGAACACTATATGATGTGGCTTCTCTTTAACTCCCACAAACATATTACCAAGTACCGAGTAGTTAACCGTAAAACTGCTCTTCATTATAATCGGTTATTGAATCTTTATACACTGTACGTTTTCATTTGGTGCGGTCTCACCTTAAATTGACGAGAGATTAAAATATAAATTGCAGGTATAAAATTATAAAATTATTACAAAAATTTATTAAAGTAACTTATAGAGGTATTACAAAATTTAGTAACAATTAATCATAATTATCGCTAAAATAATAGAAAAACTATATAATCGAATATAAATGAGACAGACTTATAATAATTTATTATAAGACTTGACTTACACAAGAATTTGTGCATTTGGTAAATATTACTCCATTTTTGTAGGGTTTTTTTTTTTTTTTTTTTTTTTTTTCCCATAACTTTCACCTTTTATAAAATACTTTTTCCAGACTTCCACCTATTATAATTTTTTGCCAAAATTCTCACCTTATATAACCATAATGTTTAAAAATATCACCAAATCCCCATTCCGTCACCATAAAATGTGAAATAAAATGCGCTTCAGTTATAATGGAACCCAATTTTCGTTTATGTGATTCTTAAACTTTCGATTTATTCGTTATTTAATCATAATTCACATCATCAAATCTTCATATTCTTACACGAAATGAGCAATTGGTGGTGTTTTAAAACATTTTTGTTATAAAATATGAGAGTTGTGGCAAAAATATTATAATAGATGAGAATTTTGAAAAAGTGTATTATAAAAGGTGGGAGTTGTAAAAAAAAAAAAAAATACTCATTTTTATATGAGACATTCTTATAATTATTACCGTAAGATATTTTATTTATATTTATTTGATTTTTTAATTTTTGTATATTTTGAGTGATAATTATAGGAAAAATCGAAAGGATCCAAACTTACATCCAACTTCCAAAAATAATGTCAACTTAAAATAATCCGAAAGTAATCTCAATTATTGAAAAACTCTTCCAATAAGATTTACCAAACACAATTTTTACTAAATGTAGCAGTTTAATATTGGTTTAAGGATCAGTACAACAATGAATAATAAATAACAAGATTTACAACTAATTAACAACAACAAATAACAATCTATATCTACATATCTATTTACAAGAGAGTTTTGTTGATAGTTTTAAGAGTGTCCATATAATCATCTATTATTTTAATTTACATATTAATTAAAGTGATTAACACTCGTCATAGTATTTGATAATCTAATAAAATGAATTCTACCAATCACCACTTTCATGTATTCATCGCCACTTTCATGTATATAAATCATCTTGCTTATTTTAATTTGGTAGCTTTTATTTGTTAGCATGAATCCTTATGAAATTTGAATACCAATTTATGTAGAAATAAAATAACCTTTCTAATCTTTATAAATTTAATAAATTAAACTTTATTGATCTCTCTCAAAAAAACAATCCGCCCTTCCCTCTCTCTAAAAAAAACCCCCAAAAACACCAGCCCTAGCAACTACCGCCGCCTCACTCCCCTCTCACTGCCCCCTTCAATCTCAGTCACCATCGGATATGTGACCGCCTTTTGGTCCATCTCTGATGGATCGACTTTAAAAGTTTCATGCACCCCTCTCTTGGGTTTTGGGCATGTATGCAACCACCGGAGTCACCATTTTCGTTTCCGCCTTCCTTTTTTAGGTCCATTTATGCCCTCGCTTCCCCGATCTGCCGACCCACCACCTTGTTATGTCTCTTCCCGCCCCTTGATTTGTCCCCACTTTTCCCCTGTGATCTTAGCAATGGTCGGTGACCATCCCCCTCCCTTACACCGGCGGCTGCCGTTGAGCCTGGAGGAGGAGGTGTTCCCCTTCCCCTCGCCCCCTTCCCCCACTTCCTCTTGTGGCCTTTCTCTTTTGGGTTTCTCAGTGGTTCCTTAAATTTGATAAGTATTCCTCTCTCCCTCGCCCCTCCCCTCACCTGTCAGTTTCTATGTCGGTTTCTTTAATCTTGAGTCGGGTTGTCCAGGGGTTGTCTCGCTAGTTTGCTTCTTAAAAGAAGGTGAAAGTCCTAGGGGAAAAAAGGTAAAGTTGTAACCCTTAGAAATGGGTGAAATCAATCAACAAAAATAATAAAAAATAGAGATAATGGGTGAAATCAATCAACAAAAAATAATAAAAAATAGAGATATGTTTAGAAGAAGAAGTTAGGCGCGGGACTTCATTTAATATTATTTCAAACAAAATTTTCTATGTTAGAAGAAGACCCTTTCGAGTCTCTTTGTTTATTGGTGGATGTGGACTTATGTTGTTTTGTGGAAAAGATTGATTTCTTAAATTTCCGTGCAAAAGCAGCCATTTCATCCGAGAGTTCACCGTCACTTTCGCCAAAAGAGGATTTTAAGACCATGGCCTTGCCTTTGTTAGATTCACTCATGCGTTGGTTAAGAACAAGTTCATGCGCCATAAGTGAACCCATAAGGTCTTCCAAGGTGAGTGTGGTCAGGTCTTTTGCCTCTTCTATAGCAGTCACCTTAGGTTGCCATTTATCAGTTAGGCTTCCAAGGATTTTACGGATCATTTTATCTCTTTCGATGTTATGGCCCAAATTTCGCAATTCATTTGTAAGTTTCGAAAATCGTTTGGATATGTCGTTAATACTTTCGTCCTTGCCCATAGTGAAGGATTCATATTGTTGTATTAACATATCAATTCTCTGATTTTTGACTTGGGATGTACCTTCATATGAGTGTTCCAGTGCATCCCATAATTCTTTGGCAAAGGTACAAGAAGAAAAGCGCTCAAATTCATCTTTAGAAATTGCATTCTGAAGAAACGAAAAAGCCTTTGCATTTTTCTCAGCTTTTTTTCTTTCCTCCTCCGAGTATTCATTTGCCTTTTTCGTGGTCTTACTACCATCAGACTTGGTAGAGAACACCGAAATCGGCCCATCGAGAATGATTATCCAACAGTCCCAATCGTATCCTTGGATATATTAGGATATCTTTTGCTTCCACGGCCCATAGTTCACACCGTTGAAAACGGGACATTTGGGGTGTCTGGAATCCATAGATAGAAAGTAAAGCTTAAAAATTAAAAAATTAAAAACAACCGAAAAAGTAACGGATCAGCCTCTTATGCGGTGTGGCAATCAAGAGCACGAGGCTCTGATACCAATTGAAGAGTCTATGGATCCTAGTAGATTAATTGTGAAATCCCGTTTAGGGTGTATAAGTGATAGTACTTGAAAACCTTTTGAGTTTCCAAGATTAAAGCAAAGTTTAGTAAAAGTAAAGCGGAAGTAAAACGAAAAATAAGAACGAGTATGCAGCGTTTTCAAATGGTTCAGTCTCACACTTCGAGACCTACGTCCACTATTCTCTTATTAATTGTTTTAGTACCTAATCCGTATTACAAAACAATCAATTTCTCTTGCAACTTACAATTGTTGCACAATGTTCTCTCAAAGTACAAATACGAGAAATGTCTCAACCAATTGCTCTCTTAAGTAGAGCGGATTAGAGACTTAGTTTTAGCGCAAGTTAAGATAAAGAATTATCAATTAAACGAGTAATAACTTGCTGGCCTTTTCGTGAAAACAGTTTTGCAAAATAAGAAATTCAAAGTTCAAAAATTAGTTTTGCAAAATACTCAAGTGTCAAGATGTTTTAGTGCACGAAAGATGGTTTAGAAAGATAGTCTTCAAAAAGGTTTTGTAAGACTTTGGAAAATATTCTTTAATTGATTCATTCCCAAAGTTAGAGTCAAGGACTCTTGCTGAAATGGAAATGACGAGAGAATTAAAAAGTTTCCTAATATGATTCAATCACAAGATGCTTAGATTGATCAAGAGAATATATAAAGAATATTTTTCCAAAAGATATTTTCTACAAAATACTTTCCAAAAGGTTTTCAAGCAAAAAAGATCACAAAATATATTTAAAAGATGCAAAATATATTTTTGTTCATGGAAGAGTATTTGACTTGTTAGAAAACAGTTTATCTCAAAGACGAGTATCTTTTTAAGCAAGCAAGGCCAAAGTGAGTTTGTGGTTACGTGCAAGCTGCTATAACCACACTCTCACAACAAGCATGGTCCTAGTATCCTACGGTACTAGCAGTTTTGTTAAGTACCGCGATACTACAACACTTGTGCACTAGCACAAAATTAAGCAAAAAAAACGCAAAAAACCCATTTTTTATAACAAATACACCCATGTTTCCATGGCCGTTGTTTATAATAAAAAACAACGCAAAAAAAATATACGAAGCCGTTATTTATATTAAAAATAAGATTTTCTAAAAGTTTCAGATTTTACATTAAAAAAAACAGTTATAATGAAAAAACCGTTATTTTTAACTATTAAAAAAAACGGTTTTTTTTAAAAAAACCGTTTTAAATAATTATTAAAAAAAAGGATTAATTGCCAAGAATAATCTGAACTGGTCCTTTTATTCCATAAATAATCCGAACTTGAATTAATCCACGAATAATCCCAACTATTGAAGTAACATTCCAATAATGAACTTTGGCCAATTTTAACATGCTTTAATCGGTAAAAAAAAAAAAGTGAAAACGGTTTGAATTTTACATAAAATAAGAGTGAGGCATAGTTAGAGTCGATTTCACGATTTTTTTTACGTGTTAGAGTCGATTGAAATTGGCCAAAGTACATTATTGGAATGTTACTTCAATAGTTGGAATTATTAGTGGATTAATTCGAGTTCGGATTATTTATGGAATAAGAGGACGAGTTCGGATTATTCTTAGCAATTAATCCTAAAAAAAACGGTTTTTTTAAAAAACCGTTTTAAAAAATTCAATTTTTTTTTTAAAAAAAAATAAAATTACGAAATTGCTATAATTACATATAAATTATCCAAATACAATTTATATAAATTATCAAAATACAATTATATAAATTATCAAAATACAATATAAATTATCAAAATACAATTTCTAAATACAATTTATATAAATTATCAAAAAATATGAATTTGTAGTATATCGCTAAAAATCCACCTTAAACGACGTAACCTATGCAAACGAAAATGAAAATTGAATACACCTTAATTATTCCTGCAAAAAACTCAATCCGTACTCATTCAACAGTAGTAATATATATTTTTATAATACTACGATTTTGTTTGCATAGGTTACGTAGTATTATACTCCCTCTGTCCCAATCAATTGTTAACGTTTACTTTAATTCCCCCTCACAAAATAAAGTAAACGTTAACAATTCACTAGTACGGAGGGAGTAAAAACAACAACAAATTGTTTATAAAAGCTGAGATACTTGCCTCTTTATATAGCTAAATACAAATTTTCCCCGCATATCTCGTTCCTCGTCAATTTCTTGCGCGTATATGATGTTCCAGGTGGATTTTTAGCGATATACTACAAAAAGAAAAAAAATATATAATTATCTTAGTGCGTAATAATAAAATAGATACTAGAAAGCTTATTCTAACCATCGTAGTTCAAGCCGTCGGAACCAACGCTATCGGCGGCCCCACCGTCCTTTGAACACCTATTTATGGTAGAGTGCAACGGGATCTTTTTGTAGGTGAAAACGGATTTGTATTCCGATTGGCGGTGACCAAGTAATGGGCCGTCAAAGTTGGTATGAGGTTATCGTTTGTCAAAACTTCAAACGGCCATAACTTTGCGCCAGAGTGTCCGATTGGGGCAATTTTTTTTTTTTTTTTTTTTTTTTTTTTTTTTTTTTTTTTTTTTTTTTTCAAACTGCTTAACTTTTCGAGATCTACGCAATGGGCATGTCCGAAGGGGCATTGACGTCCGAATAATTTTTCAAAAAAATGCCTCTAAAAGGGTGTTTTGGCCCTTTTAAAGTTTTACAACGCAAACAAACCTCCAAAGCTAAATATCGTCCATCAACAACTCCGTATTACTCCTTCATATTACCACATATTAATTATTACTTCGTTTATCACGTATTATTACTCCGTATTACTAAGTATTATTACTCTGTCTACACACACCCTCATACAACAACAACATCTACAACTATGACTACATTGCAAGTACAACTACAATGCAACTACAACTACAACGAACATACGTAACACCAACGGCAACGGCCATATACCTAAAATGACAATCTATTTGATTAATTATGCAAGTTTAAGTGGAGATAAGAGTTTATCTTTTACCTTTTAGCAAAGTCACAATCAATTAACGGTCTTCCTCTAGTCCAAACCTCGATAGTCGATATGGCTTCACCTTCTCCTACTTCTATCAAAACACGAAAAAGATAGAGACAATGAGGAAGTACTCAGAAAATTACAAAAGATATTTAGAAGCCTTCCTCGACACACCTTATACTCCCTTTATCATTTCTTTTTCATTTTCATTTTAGGTTAAAAAATTGTACTTCCCTCAAACACTTTCTTCTTTATCCTCCTTGCTGCCTCCCGTTAATATCTCCATTTGAAAAAAAAAAAAAAAAAAAAAAAACACAACAATCAGCCCACAACAACGAGCACAACAATAACAACAAACAACAACACATAAACCGACGACAACAACATCAAACACGACAATAAGAATGACAACAATAGCCACCTTCATCTCCCCCTTTCTCATTTATACTTCATCTTCTTCCTCACCTTCTTCTTTCTTTAACTTCATTAACGACACCAACAACAAAATAGACAACAACAATAACATCAACATCGACAACAACAACATAAACGGCCACCACCGTCACTACCACCGTGCCCCACCCCTCTCCCTAACCCTAACCCGCCTCAAACAACAACAATGCAACCTCAACAACAACAATGCAACAACAACAACAACGGCCGTAACAACAACAAGAACAACAACAATAACATACATACAATAAAATCAAACAAAAAAACGAATGAAAAACGAACCTTTTTAAGGAATATAAATTAGGGCTTAGCAAACTTCGAACAAAGTATACTTTAAACTTAAATTAAACAATGAACAATATTGAAACTAATATAAATGAAAGGTTGTTTCGAATAAAATTAGATTAAAGAATACGAATGAAAAAAAAAAAGACGTAGAAGAGAGTTTTTTTTATTAAGACTTAAAAAAAAATAAGAAGCAGTAAAAAAAAATATAGTACGGCACAAATAAAAAACGTTTGAACTTCCTAGCAGCGCCAAATTTGAAAAAAAAAAAAAACATAAAAAAAAACGGTTTTTAAAAAAAAACCGTTTTTTTTAATAATTACTAAAAAAAATGGTTTTTTTAAAAAACCGTTATAAAAAATTCAATTTTTTTCTAAAAAAAATAAAATTACGAAATTAAGTCAAATAAAACGGTTTTTTAGTGTAAAAACCGTTTTTTATAATATACAAAAAAAACGGTTTTTAACAAATAACCGTTTTTTTAATGTTAATTAAATATAACGCTTTTTTAATTACGAAACCGTTATTTAAAGTGTAACTAAAAACGACAAATTTTTGTTAATAACCGTTTTTTATAGTTTAACCGTTGTTTATAATTGTTTTTTCGTTGTTTTTAGTTATGAGTTAGATTTGGCGCCTATAGATTAAACAACGGAATTTTTTTTGTCGTTGTTTATAATATTATAAACAACGGCCTGGCTAATTTGTGTTGTTTTTGCTCCGTTGTTTTTGCTCAGATTTGTAGTAGTGGTGGTTATGTGTAACCACACTCATTTACTTGGTAATCATTTACCTTACTACAAGTGTGTGTTTTTCTACAAGTTCTTCAACTTCTTCTTCTTCCTTTGTTTATGTGTTGAGGACTTTGACTAATTGCACTATCATAAGATCAAAGCTTACACATACCGGTTATATAACAATGAAACACAAATATTGACATCATCAAAACCAATCATAAACCAACAAATTTCCCCTTTTTGATGATGGCAAGTCCTCTATTTTGTGTCTAGGTCAAAGTTCCCCCTCAACGTGATAGTCTCCAAAACTTTAGGTCAAACGAAGTATAAGACAATACAAAATCGATCTTTTGTAATAAAGAAAACAATGTTAGATACTTTTACTAAAAACTTAGCACCTTTGAAAAGGTGAGCACATTAAGGATACTTAGCCTTCGATAAATTTTGGTAAGTGAGTAGTAGGACAAGTCTAGTACTTCAATTTTTCCCCCTCTTGACATCATTAAAAAGAAACCGTGACTAGGGTAACAACGACAACATAGAAACACTATAAGCGCGTCAATATACTGCAAGATATTAAGAGTTATCACACGCGTAACATAATAAAGCATAACAAAGTTCAGAAGATGACAATAGAGACAAAAAATGTTGCGGTTAGGGGCAGTTCTGATGTGGTTAAGGGCTAGTCTTCTGTGGTTAGGGCTGGTTATTGTGAGTTTATGGCTGGTCTGACATGGGGAAGGCTAAATAAGGTCGTGGCATCAACAGTAGCACCTTGCACAACCTTTTGGATTACGGACTAGTCACTCTTCACCAATCTTACCACGGTTTTCTTGAGATTTTGCACATCATTTCTTAGGGACCATGAATTTCTCAACCACTTTTGACACAATTTATGTCTTTTCATGTAACTAGAGAAGGAGAACTTGAAGTCTCTCACTTGGGACATGATTATATTAGAGAAGTTGCATAACCAGATTTTGAACATCTTAGTCTTCTCGAAATTTTGCAGCTCCCTTCTTCTTATATGTGGTTCTTAGGGTAGCATTCTGATTTTGAAGTGTGGTTCGTGGTTTTTTTTTTGTTTTTTTATTTTTTTATTTTTTTTTACCACGAATTTTTCTTTCCCTTTGATTTCATGATTGCTCCGTGATTGTAAGAACCTTGTTGTAACAAAAAGAGGTGACTCCACAAGGATGATAGTAATGTTAAATAACTGATGGACAAGTGCTTTTGCTTTAAAATGGGTTCTTTTGGATGCCATGGTTATGGGTATGTGTGAGGTTAGAGTAGTTTCGGTGGGTAGGGTAGTAAATAGGGTAGGTTTAGGAAGATACGTGGATAAAAGATTTTGGTAAGTATGAAGATCTTGGGTGACTATTTTTGTGGAGAATATATTTTGGAAAGATTTGGTGGTGATGTAGTTTAGGAAGTAATCTCTTTTTGTCAACTCATGAAAGATATTATGCCCGATAATGTTGGACATCAAACTCACTAAAACAGTAAAATCAATGCAAATTAGTGCAAAAATAAGTCGCCGCGGACACAGTCAAACAAATTCATTTTTCAGTCAATCATACGAAGGAAAAACAAAATCGTCAACCGTCTTTATATACCACTAATTAAACCGATCTCTAACCTAAGCATCTCAAAATGTTCTCGAGCTAAAGGTTTAGTAAGAATATCGGCCCATTGATTTTCAGTTTTACAAAACTCCAATTTTATATTCCCTTTTTCAACGTTATCTCTTAAGAAATGGTGACGTATCTCGATATGTTTAGTGCGTGAATGTTGAGCTGGGTTTTTAGAGATAATGATAGCACTAGTATTGTCACAACGAATGGGAATACAAGAATAACTTACCCCATAGTCAAGAAGTTGTTGCTTTAACCAGAGAAGTTGAGAACAAGCGAGCGCGGCGGCGATGTATTCACTCTCGGCGGTGGACAAGGCTACCGTATTCTGCTTTTTGGATGCCCACGAGATAATGCACGGACCTACAAACGTGGCAACACCCGAGGTACTTTTTCGATCTACTAAACAACCTGCCTAGTCTGCATCTGAATATCCATGCAAATCGAAGTTGCACTCCATAGGATACCATAAATACAAAGATTGTGTGCCAACAAGATATCTAAGAATCCTTTTGACCGCGGTCAAGTGAGATTCTTTAGGGTCCGACTGAAAACGAGCACAAGCACACACACTAAACATTATATCCGGACGACTAGCGGTTAGATAGAGTAAAGAACCGATCATACCTCGATAGAGAGTGGCGTTAACTGACTTACCATATTCATCCTTGGTCAATTTCGTGGTAGTAGACATAGGAACCGCCAATGATTTCGCACTGTCCATACCGAACCTTTTGAGCAACTCTTTCACATACTTTTGTTGATGAATCATGGTACCCTCCACGGTCTGATTTATTTGAAGTCCCAAAAAGAACTTAAACTCACCCATCATACTCATTTCAAATTCGGAGGTCATTAACTTAGAGAAATCCACACACAAGTCATCATTAGTAGCACCAAATATAATATCATCGACATAAATTTGGACCACTAAGAAATCAACACCCTTGGTTTTCAAAAATAAAGTTTTATCAACGAAGCCTCTTTTAAAACCATTTTTAAGCAAATGTTTTGACAAACTATCATACCACGCTCGAGGAGCTTGTTTTAAACCATACAAAGCTTTATCAAGTTTGAAAACATGGTTAGGAAATTCATTATTAAGAAAACCAGGGGGTTGTTCCACAAATACCTCTTCCTCCAAATATCCATTAAGAAACGCCGTCTTAACGTCCATTTGGTGTAGCTTGAGTCCTTTGTGGGCGGCGAAGGCAATAAGTAACCAGATTGCCTCCAAGCGAGCTACGGGTGCAAAGGTATCATCATAGTCGATCCCTTCTTGTTGGTTGTATCCTTGCACCACCAAACGAGCCTTGTTGCGGACAATGGCTCCGGAATCATCAAGCTTGTTGCGGTACACCCATCTTGTACCTATAACCGTACGGTCATTGGGTCTTGGTACAAGGTGCCAAACCTTGTTCCTTTCAAATTGTTCTAACTCCTCTTGCATTGCATTTATCCAATCTGAATCTGTAAGCGCAGTCTTGACATTATTCGGTTCAAGAGTAGACAGAAACCAATGAAAAGAACAAAAATGACGAAGAGAGTATCGAGTTTGAACTCCCTTTTGAATATCTGATATGATGGCATCAATGGGGTGCGAGCTTTGATGTTTCCACTTCTTTGGAATGAAGGGCAACCCATGAGGATTGTCATCGTTCGAAGTACTACTGCTTGCAACCGCACCTTGGTCTGCGGTTACATTCTGCTCATCTGTGACCACGTTTTCTTCTGTGGTCAATATGGTTCCCCCAGAGTTAGACCCCGTTGTTATAGCCTCTGGTGAGTCTATAACCTCAGTTTCATACTCTGGAACCGTGGTCACATTCTCTTCTTCTGGTACCACAGCTGTGGTCACACTTACCTGTTCTGGTACCACAGTTTCTGGTGCTGTGACCGTGGTTTCATCCACGGTTATGGCCTCATTCAGGTCGTTTGGCTCATGGTCTGCACCTACAATTCCATCCTCTTTATCATCAGTCTTTTGAGGATCACGTCTTACCATCCAAAAGTCCGGGTCATCATCATATTCATCATCCTGCACTTGTTGATCATAAGTGTCAATTTCATCAAAGACCACATGGACACTCTCCTCTACGCACATTGTTCTTTTGTTGTAGACTTTATAAGCCTTGCTATGATTAGAGTAACCGAGAAAGATAGCCTCATCACTCCTAGGGTCGAATTTTGACAATTGATTTTTACCATTATTATGAACAAAACATTTACTTCCAAAACAGTGTAAGTGAGAAATGTTAGGTTTTCGACCCCGAAGTAATTCATATGACGTTTTGTTTAAAAAAGGTCTAATCATAGCACGGTTATGAATATAACAAGCGGTGTTAACCGCCTCGGCCCAAAAGCTCCGAGGAAGTCCACTACAAAAGAGCATTGTGCGTGCCATGTCTTCCAAGGTACGGTTCATGCATTCGACAACACCATTTTGTTGTGGAGTCCGTGGTGCAGAAAAATTATGATCTACTCCACGTTCTCTACAATATTTTATAAAAGTATTGTTGTCAAACTCAGTACCGTGATCAGTTCTAATAGAGACAAGTTTGAAATCAAATTTGTTTTCGACCAATTTGATTAAGCACTCGAATTCATCGAAAGTCTCATCCTTGGTGCTTAAAAATATTGGCCAAACGTATCGAGAAAAATCATCTACTAGAACGAAGACATACTTGGCACCACCTCTACTTCTTACCTTCATAGGACCACAAAGATCCATATGGACTAACTCATGAGGGCGAGAAGTACTTACTACCTTTTTTGGTTTAAAGGACGACCTTACTTGTTTGCAACGCGCGCATGGGTTGCATAGATGTTTGTGGTCAAACTTGATTGAGGGCAATCCTTCCACAAGTTTTAGTGACCGTAGCTTATTTAACAAAGTTGGACCAGCGTGTCCAAACCTTTTATGCCAAAGGTACAGATCCTCCTGAGTAGCACTAAAACACGTAACAAATGTAGGGGGTGCAGTTTCAAGATCAACAATATAGACATTCTTGAGTCTTTACCTTCAAGAATGACTTTACTAGTTCCCTCAATTATGATCCGGCAAGCATTAGAGTCAAAAACAACTTTATTGCCACGATCACAAAGTTGGGAAATACTTAGAAGATTGTGTTTTAGGCCATCGACCAAAAACACATTCTCGAAGAAGTGAGTCGAAGACATACATATCTTACCAATGCCGACCACCTTACCTTTCTTATTGTCTCCGAATGTCACACTTCCTCCATCATAGGCCTCCAGTGAAAGGAATAGACTCTTGTCTCCTGTCATATGCCTTGAACAACTACTGTCTAAGTACCATTGGCTGCTTCCTTTCACCTTGACCTGCGAAAAAGATTAGTCACGACACTTAGGTACCCAAGCAAGGTTGGGTTCCTTAGTGTTATGTACATGGTGCAAAAGGTCCTTGCGGACCCATATAAACTTAGTGACTTTTCCTTTAGACGAACCTGCGGTAATATGAACTTTTTCCTTAGATTTAGTGACGACTTTATCTAAGTTTGAGTGAGTCCTTTTAACATAGTCAATGTTTCTCTCAATATCATTTTCAAGTTTAGTGCAAGAGGATTTTAAATGACCAGTTTTACCGAAATAGTTACAAATCTTGTATTCCGGTAGATCAACATACTTGCATTTTCTAAAGTCTTTTTCCCAAGGGTGAAGATAGCATTTACTGTGATCTCCTACAACTATAGTTATCATACCCTAGACCTTTTTTTAGTTTATTATCTGTTTGTTTGACTAAGAATTTTAAGACTTGAGAACTACCTTTCCATTTGTTACTGAACTTCATAGCATGGGTCAACTGATCTTTTAGCGAATCCACTTCTTTTGAAAGAATAGCACAACTTGTAACCGACGCATCCAATTCAATATTCACCCTTTTGAAGGACTCAAGTCTTTTAGTGAGTTTACCGATTTCAACATTGTGGTTAAACTTTAACTGCTCTAATTCATCAACATACCTTTTTATAGTCTGGTCATTATCAAGGTTACTAGTAACCGCAGTTTCAGACTCAAGGACCACAGGGTTAGACTCATTAAGCGTGAGGACTTTCTCATTTACAGTATTAAGTTCATCAACTAAAGCGAGGATACGTTCTTGAAGGGACTCATTTTCAGATTTAAGTTCAGAAACCGTGGTTAAATCAACTTCTTTTAGCTTTCCAAGTTTTATGACCTTTTTCATCTTAGCCTTTAAGAATTGATTTTCCTCAGCAATCTCAACAATTTCTTCATTCTTTAACTTCCTTTATTTCATTAACTTGCTCAAGACAGGTATCTAAAATTTGCACAAGTTGTTCAAGAAGAGATTGTCTAGACGTACATACTTTTTGCTTTTTCTTTAAGTTTAGGAAAACTAACCTCAATTTTTTTGTCATCCGAATCTGAACCGCATGTGTCTCCCATCAAGCATAGATCTGATCTCCCTCGACTTCCTTGAAACAAGTCGATGCTCACATTACTTAGACACAGGTTTGCCTCCGCATCGTTCCCGGATCCTTCCTCGTCAGAAGACTCAAGATCTCCCCAACAAGAGGCAAACATGACTTTTCTATAGTCATTAATCTTCTTTTCACGTTTTTCTTTAGACTTTATATCTTTCCACGAGTGACAATCACGGATAACGTGACCAATCTCCCCCACACTTGAAACACCTTTTGTTAGAAGAAGACCCTTTCGAGTCTTTTTGTTTATTGGTGGATGTGGACTTATGTTGTTTTGTGGAAAAGATTGATTTCTTAAATTTCCGTGCAAAAGCAGCCATTTCATCCGAGAGTTCACCGTCACTTTCGCCAAAAGAGGATTTTAAGACCATGGCCTTGCCTTTGTTAGATTCATTCATGCGTTTGTTAAGAACAAGTTCATGCGCCATAAGTGAACCCATAAGGTCTTCCAAGGTGAGTGTGGTCAGGTCTTTTGCCTCTTCTATAGCAGTCACCTTAGGTTGCCATTTATCAGTTAGGCTTCCAAGGATTTTACGGATCATTTTATCTCTTTCGATTTTATGGCCCAAATTTCGCAATTCATTTGTAAGTTTCGAAAATCGTTTGGATATGTCGTTAATACTTTCGTCCTTGCCCATAGTGAAGGATTCATATTGTTGTATTAACATATCAATTCTCTGATTTTTGACTTGGGATGTACCTTCATATGAGTGTTCCAGTGCATCCCATAATTCTTTGGCAAAGGTACAAGAAGAAAAGCGCTCAAATTCATCTTTAGAAATTGCATTCTGAAGAAACGAAAAAGCCTTTGCATTTTTCTCAGCTTTTTTTCTTTCCTCCTCCGAGTATTCATTTGCCTTTTTCGTGGTCTTACTACCATCAGACTTGGTAGAGAACACCGAAATCGGCCCATCGAGAATGATTATCCAACAGTCCCAATCGTATCCTTGGATATATTGGGATATCTTTTGCTTCCACGACCCATAGTTCACACCGTTGAAAACGGGACATTTGGGGTGTCTGGAATCCATAGATAGAAAGTAAAGCTTAAAAATAAAAAATTAAAAACAACCGAAAAAGAAACGGATCAGCCTCTTATGCGGTGTGGCAATCAAGAGTACGAGGCTCTGATACCAATTAAAGAGTCTATGGATCCTAGTAGATTAATTGTGAAATCCCGTTTAGGGTGTATAAGTGATAGTACTTGAAAACCTTTTGAGTTTCCAAGATTAAAGCAAAGTTTAGTAAAAGTAAAGCGGAAGTAAAACGAAAAATAAGAACGAGTACGCAGCGTTTTCAAGTGGTTCAGTCTCACACTTCGAGACCTACGTCCACTATTCTCTTATTAATTGTTTTAGTACCTAATCCGGATTACAAAACAATCAATCTCTCTTGCAACTTACAATTGTTGCACAATGTTCTCTCAAAGTACAAATACAAGAAATGTCTCAACCAATTGCTCTCTTAAGTAGAGCGGATTACAGACTTAGGACTCGTTTCTTTCCATTATTTTTCAAAGACATTTCGATTCGATTCACTTCGCCGATTCGATTCGATTCGATTCATTCCATTCGATTCGATTGATTCGATTCAAAGACAAATATGTTATAAAATTGAACTTCATTCGGGCCAGTCACTCATTTGATTCGATTCGATTCGGCCATTCAATTGATTGATTCGATTCGATTGAGCTCTAAAAAGTCTCAAAGAACAGGTCCTTAGTTCTAGCGCAAGTTAAGATAAAGAATTATCAATTAAACGAGTTATAACTTGCTGGTAGAGCTGTCAAAATCTGACCCAACCCGATAAACCGCCCGAAACCGACCTGTAAATGACCCGAAGTAAACCTGCCTTTTTCGACCCGAACCCAAAATCTACCCGAACCCGAAATGACCCGAAAACAATGGGTCAAAACCCGACCCGTAGCGGGTTAACCCGTCGAGTAAAAAAACTTACGTTCCTATATATAAAATGTCATTATCAGTTTCAATTTACATGTAAAATTTCTTTTACAAATTAATTTTAAACATTTCATACCTAATAAATTTTCATAATTGAAAATTTTCACTTAAATTATTATCTTTATTATTCAATAATTATAGAATCAAACATTTTAATAGTGTTTGTTAGTTACACTTGACATTATGAATTATTTGAGGCATCTGAAATCATTATTAAATTTCGAAACAAAATATATGTGGAGAACAAAAGAGAAAAAAAAAATGATATATTTTTAAGTCGGTAGTTCGAGGTAACATTTTAAATTTGAAGATACAACTTGGAAACTACATATATGGATCTAATATTATAAATATCGATTTAATAGACACACATGTATCTATAAACTTATTTTAAAATTTTCAATTTTGGAACTTATAATTAAAAAAAAAAAAAAAAAAAAAAAAAAAAAAAAAAAAAAAAAAACTCAATAATAGACACACATGCACCATAAAAATGACTGTTTTTTTTTTTTTTTTTTTTTTTTTTTTTTTTTTTTTTTTTTTCTGTTAAAGCACCCTAAAAGTGTAAATAGTGCATTTGAAGGGAAGCTGAAAAGTATAAATTTTTTGATTTGGTGGGATGTAAAATCGAGGAATAAATTTAGGGAGAAGATAAGTGATTTTAAATTCTAAATTTGGAAGGGAAATAGTGAAACACGTATCAGTACCACCCAAAGTCTTCACATTAGTAATTCACCCACTTGTCTGGTCAGCAATGATTAAGGAAGTACAGTTATAAGGGACAACTTCAATTAATCTTAATATTTGTGTTTTGACATCATGTGATGTTTGACTATAAATGAAGAGAGTAGTTTTTTTTAGTGAAAAATTAAATCGTTATACCAAAAAAAGAAAAAAAAAATATATGGATAAAAAGACGTTGATTAACCCGTATTTTGACCCTAACCCGACCTGCAACCCGTGTACACCCGACCTATATACTACCCGAACCCGAAATACACCCGACCCGTATGTTACCCGTATAATAGTTACCCGAACCCGAAACCCGCCCGCCTCAATTCGCTTGGAGTCTAGTTCTTTGGCCTTTTAAGTGAAAACAATTTTGCAAAATAAGAAATTCAAAGTTCAAAAATTAGTTTTGCAAAATACTCAAGTGTCAAGATGTTTTAGTTCACGAAAGATGGTTTAGAAAGATAGTCTTCAAAAAGGTTTTATAAGACTTTGGAAAAAATTCTTTAATTGATTCATTCCCAAAGTTTTTGGTAAAATGTAAGCAATTATATTAATAACCAAGCACTTATACAATTTGGACTACAATCTATCCACTCTAGCTATTTCAAGCCAATACTAACTAGCCAATCATAGGTGGATACATCAATATCAACTATATCAATCATACAAAAACGATTTCGAAGGACTTGCCTCATTTCTCGAATCACAACTTCAGGTCGATGAACAAAATCTTCAACCCAAGCCACGTTCCTCTCTTTCCACGTATAGTAGATCAGAGCTTGAGTCACGGCCTGCATACACCGTTGTCTAGCTCTCGTGCCGTGCTGCAGATCTCTCCACACATCATCTCTTTGTCGAAAAGCTGACAAACCAGTCCAATCAGACCACTTAGCCAGAAGCCGAGCTGTATAAGGACAGCGCCAAAATATATGCTCATGGTCCTCTTAATCAACACCACACATCTGACAAATATCATCATCACAGGCAGAACAAGCATATAACTTGGTTTTCACACTCAAGGCTTCCCTAAGCATCATCCAAGAAATAAAACGATGCTTAGGTACAGACCATACAGACCATACAAAGGACCACCACTGTACTCTAGGAAACTGTCCCCTACATAAATCGTATGCTGAAGCAACAGTGTATCCCTTTGGATCCAAAACCCAGTCCCCATTATCAAAGCCCTCGGCCACCTTGTCTCTAGCCTTACACACCATCTTCCAGCCCCAAGACACATCACCACGGACAGAATAATCCGTCCAACAAACCCCATTCCCAAAGTTAGAGTCAAGGACTCTTGCTGAAATGGAAATGACGAGAGAATTAAAAAGTTTCCTAATATGATTCAATCACAAGATGCTTAGATTGATCAAGAGAATATAAAGAATATTTTTCCCAAAGATGTTTTCTACAAAATACTTTCCAAAAGGTTTTCAAGCAAAAATGATCACAAAATATATTTAAAAGATGCAAAATATATTTTTATTCATGGAAGAGTATTTGACTTGTTAGAAAACAGTTTATCTCAAAGACGAGTATCTTTTTAAGCAAGCAAGGCCAAAGTGAGTTTGTGGTTACGTGCAAGCTGCTATAACCACACTCTCACAACAAGCATGGTCCTATTATCCTACGGTACTAGCAGTTTTGCTAAGTACCGCGATACTACAACACTTGTGGTTATGTGTAACCACACTCATTTACTTGGTAATCATTTACCTTATTACAAGTGTGTGTTTTTCTACAAGTTCTTCAACTTCTTCTTCTTCCTTTGTTTATGTGTTGAGGACTTTGACGAATTGCACTATCATAAGATCAAAGCTTACACATACCGGTTATATAACAATGAAACACAAATATTGACATCCTCAAAACCAATCATAAACCAACAGTGCCCCAGCTTCTAAGCGGTCGGTTTGTGTTGAAAACACCCATGTATGGCTTCTTGGGGTGGTTGTGGCTAGGGAAATAGCTGAGGGGCTTGATCTACCTACTCTCATTTGCTCACGGAATGTCCTTGGTTTCTTGTTTACTGTCTACGAAGTTTGATCACCAAGCTATAGGAGACTCTTCTCCTCTAGACGTACATTTCGTCAGATCACCTTCCCCCATTTCTTTCTACGTTTGATAGACGTAAGTGCAACTTGTTGTTGTCACTTGGTAGTGCAAGTAGTAGGATGGCCCATAAGATATTTCCGCTACGTTGAAGCGTTTGGAAGATAAAGTTCGTGCCCAATCTGCCGTACTTCACCATCACATCTTCTATACCCTATGTCGTTTACATAGCTCTATCTATTGTAATTTTATTTTTATTGTATTAGCTTGTAAGTACGGCTTCGAGTGCTGTAAACACTCTATTTCCAGCTGGCAAAAAAAAAAAAAAAAAAAAAACGTTTTCCTAATGCTGTAAAAAAATAACAAATTCAATTCAAAACAATTAACTTTCTATAAAATTTCAAGAAAAACTTACCTAGAAATATTAAGATTCACGCTATGAAATAATTTTTTTTTTTTTAAAAAAAATTAACTAAATAATATTAAGAATAATTTTTTCAAATGTTATAAGACTAACTTTTTTTTCAAATGTTATTTACAAATTCAATTCAAAATAATTACCAAAATCAGTGGCGGATCTTGAAATTATAATGTCGGGGATCGACAAAAAAAAAAAACTGATAATATATATAAATATTTTTAAGAGCTACTGAGAAGCAGTATAGTAATATTATGCGAAAAGAAATTCAAACTGGTGACATAATGACCTTTTGTGATCCCGACCATTAAATTACGTAATTGATCAACTGTACCCAACTTTTACTCAGTTGTACCCTTTTTTACCATAAAATTTCCATCCATTACCCTTGTATACATTATATTTTCTCTCTTTTCAAAAAAACCAAATTTAACCAAACTTCAATGAAATTCAAACAAATTCAATCAAATCCATTGAAATATTTAATAATAAATCTAAATATACATAATCAACAAGTTCTATTTTCGCTTTTTTATTTGTCGATTAAAATTTCAATTGATTCTATTGATTAGGATTTTGAGACACCTCTATTGATTTGGGTTTGTGGTGGGTCTAGGGTGGCCGGGGTTGGTAAAGGCGGCATGGGGAAAGTCGGGTGCTGGTCAAGGCCGCACATGTGGTGGTCAGCTTTGGGCGAAACTGGGCAGGGGTGGTTCGTCTAGGGCAAGGCGGCACAAGGGGCGGCTATATGGTGGTTGGCGACGTGTTTAGTGTTGGACAGGCGGGCCATGGTAGTTTGGAGTGGTTATTTCTTACAATTCTCGAGGGTGGGGGCTGGGCCAAGGGTGAGGGTTGTCAGTGGTGGGAGAAGGGTCAAAGGCCAGATTAGGTTGTGTGGGTTAGGTCGGTTAGGTTGGGTGGTTTGAGCGGTTGGGTAGGCTAGGGTAGTGCCCCGTGGTTGGGTCGGTTCAAGCAGGACAGTGGTGTCGTTTTCGGTTCACGGTGGCTGTTTAGTGCATGTGGTGGCAGGACGCCGGGAATGGAGGACGGCGGTGGTGCAAGATGGGGGTTGGTTTTAATTCGAGAGATAAAAGAGAGAAAAACCTAATTATTGAAATTAAGGAGTGTGAAATGAGGAGGACATTTTCGTCTTTTTTGGGTACAATTGTGTAATTATTGGGTACAGTTGAACAACACCCTTAAATTATAATATATCGTTAATCATAAATTTAACATATCGAAAATATTATAATTAAATCGTTAATTAACTTTCATACGGAATGAGTTTCAACAATACAAACATATCAACAACAATATAATTTGTCGGACATTTAATAAAAAATTTAAAATTCTGTAAATAGTTGAATGAGAAAAGGAAATATTAAAAAATAAAAAGTACAAAAACAAGCAGATGAAGGGTTTTAAACCCATGACCTGTTGTATGCTAAAGCTCAACACCAACCACTATGCCACTACCAGTTTCTTGTTTCTTAGCTGTAGCAATATTTACTTATCTTGAACTCAGGAGGTGTGTAACACCCCGTCCTTTTAAATAATATTATATTAGTTACGAAATTTTATATTTTTATTTATTTATATAAAATATATTTTTATATAAATAAATAAAAATATAAAATTTCGTAACTAATATAATATTATTTAAAAGGACGGGGTGTTACAAGGTGTCGGGCCTAGTCCCACACATGAGAAGATCCACCATTGCTAAAAACTATTAGGCGTCACATTAGGAAATATAGTATTTAATACTCCGAATTATTTTTCATAAGATAGACAAGGCCTTCTCTGGTTTATCCGGGTTGGATTGATTTTCCTCATATTCCATTTATTCTCTCATTCATTTTGCACGAAAATCCTCTTCATTCCCTCTTTATTTTTGACACCCTTATAACCAGATCCTCTTAAACTCTTCTCAACTCCCAAGTTTTTAGTCTTTAATCGTTAGGTTTTGCAAGTTCTAGACTTATTCTTCAAACCCATAGAGGTATATCTTGTATCTAGGCTTTTATTTCATTTCTTATAAATCTTAACTCTAAGTTTTAGGGCTTTTCATTTTAGTGTCGATTTTCATGTTTTATCGTATCAATAAGTTAGTCTTAGATTACTATTTGATTATAGTATGATTTATTTGTAGAGATCGTCTTTGTGGAAAATCGTTTTTCACTTATGAAACTTCTTGAGGAAGCTAACTTGAGGTAAGAGTGATACTCTTGCTTTGAGTGAGTTATTTTAGCCTTAAATGGTTCTATGATATTTGGTAGGGATTTACTTAGTTTTATTGATGTGACCTATTCTTGATGGATTTCAATATGTGTTGTTGATGAAATATGTGATTTATGATTGTTATACATCATTGTTAATATTTTTTATAAGATAATGTTGAGCATGTTGAATATCGTATGAGAAATATTGAAATATGTCGTGATGATTATGTTGGATTGTTGAGTTTAAAAGATATGCTATGTTGGTTTGTTGTTGACGACCAAGTTATTAGGCATTATAAATAATTATAATTGAGTTGTTGAGATGAGATGCCCTTGATTGTGTCGAATATGCTAAATATGGGGTAGTGTCACGAGCTTCTACTTGTGATCAAGTTGATCTTGGACCTGCTTAAATACTCCTCATAAGGGGTAATCTTATGAGGGGTGTGCACACTCGGTACGAAAAGATTCCAGAGAGTATATTGAGATGAATTACTGAGTTGGAGTTGAGTTTGAATTGTGGAGCGTGATGAATGAAGCTTTGATCTTGCTTGCTACCTACTTTGTGATGCTTACTCATGTCTTTCCTTCTTATCATGATCTTTTTGATGACTTGCCTTATCTTTCTTCAAGCCACGTTCAAATATATCTTTTATTGTCATGTCCTCCCTTATGTTGAGAGTTTGTTTATGTTGACATTGTTGTTATCTTTACATTTACCTATACATTTGTATTATTCTTACTCGATCGATTGGTTAACATTTGTGTTGTTGTGTGTTCCAAAGTCGTTGCACAAACCTTTTTCTTGGTGGTCTCAATGATCCAAATACAATTTCTGCACATTTGGTGAGCAATCAGTGACAAGTAGTTTGATCTGTGCCTAACTTGGATGTCAGGTTGTGTGTTCGGGGCAGTGTGAGCGTTCATTCATAGATGTAGCTTTGTAGTTAGTTTTTGGGCATCATAATTTTACCTCACACTTCAGTTTTAAGCAAAGTTTAAATTAGTTGTCGCTTGTAATGTTTTTCGCTATTTTGATTTATAGCCACGCATGTGTGGTTTAATTTGATACAATTTTACAGCCACCTTTCAAAATGTTGTTTAATCTCATACGTCATTATTCAGTTATATTCCTTTTTTTTTTCGTCATTGAAGTTTGAAGTTAAAACATGTTGTTTGCTATTTTACATGGACATGACATTAGGCTTGTCCTTGTGATATTCGATTTAGGCTAAAAGTGGAGTTTTCCAAAGTGGAGGTGTCACAACATGTCATCGCCTGAAGGTACCGGGAATTTTGGGAAAACCTATCGACGCCCTGCGCGTGCCCGGCCTCGCCCCGTGTGGGGGCGTGGGGTGCGGAATGCGCCTCGCAAGAAAAAAAGAAGTGCAAAGTTTGTAAAAATGGGGGAGATCATTGCATGAATTTGTGACCAAAAAGAAAAAGTAGAAAATCCTTTTTGAAAATGTATTTTCGGAGTCGCCACCAAATATTAAAGGAATTTGGAACCTATTCAACGCGTCTTGAAATACAAGACACGAGTGTCTCAGATTACAAGGTGCGTCGATACCTATCTATCTGAGGTTTGAAACCAGAGAGGGGGTTCGGAGTGAGGTTACTTTTCGAAAGTTTTGACAAAGTGTATTTTGAAAACAGCAATCAAAAAGCCTACGTAAAAAGTAGTCTGTACTAATTTGAAAATATTTGCTTAATTTCGATATTTGGGCTAAAATGACGCTACGTACAAGAGCGAATATGTATGACTCGGTAAAAATGCATGAATAAAATAAAACATCAAAGCTAAGACATTCTGCTATAGGAAATGTACGTTAAATAATAATTCATTGACTGAATTATTACGATAAACGTTATTTTCCGACCTCGTATTTGACCCTCAGAATTTATGAAAAACCCTCAGTTTTGCATGCTAAAAGACCAATTGAAACGGTACAATTTAGTTCGAATCCGTGATCTAGTCGTAATTTAATGCATGAATGAGGACTTGCATAATTATAAAAGTGTCGTCGGTTTGCTTTAGTGATATTGAGTCGTTTATTTATGCGATATTGGCGGGGTTTAGACGGATTTTGAATCCGAATTGCTACAACCGAATTACGAATAAGGTTCGCTAATGCCAATATCGGGTTGGGGTTAATGTAACCCCTTTGTCCGAGTCTCAAACGTCCAAAACGTAGGTAAAATGTTTACCTTTCGAAAATGCAAAGACGGTATTTTTGAGTGGATTTTAAGTGTATTTTTGTGAATAATATAAGTGTTTTGAACAACCGACCCTTAAGAATGAAAATAAGGGGTATTATTTATAGGAGGTTGGCTGGTTTATGCGTACACAAAAATTAAATCGCCTGTGTACAGGCGAATTTAATTTTATCTGGGCTGGGATTTGTAGGGAAAACTAAAAAAGGCTGCACAACCAAAACAAATATATAATCGCCTGTTGACAGGCGTTTAAATTTTTAATCGCCTGTCAACAGGCGATTTTATTTTTGTTTTGGTGTGCTGTTTTAGCCGCCTTTAGTTTTGGGACGTATGATTAGGTGATGATTATGTTTTGTTTGGATATTTACGTGTGGGTTAAGTATAATTTGGGCCTAATCAGTTCTTGGTCCAATTTCGGTTTTCGTGTTTCGGTTTTTGCCGTGTTTTTCGGTTTTGGCTTAAAATAAAATAATATTGAAGTATATTATTTTACGGTTTTGTAGAGCCTAATTTTTTGAAAATGCGGCACGGGACGCACTTGGGCCCATTTTGCGTGTGCGTTTTGGGGTTATTTTTGTGAGTTTGGGCCGTTTTGTAGCTTGTTGGGCTATTTTTGTGGGTCGTTTTGGTAAGACGTTCCTGCATTGTGCTCGTGTTGTGCTTATAGTGACTAAGAATGACATTCATTTTTATGACTATGCAAATTCAAATTAATAAGCTAAAAATGACTAAATACGTTTTAGACACTTTTGTACCGTTTCGTCTTATTTAAAAGCAAGCATGACAGTCCTTTTCGTCATCGGGTTTGTTTTTGGGGGGTGCGGATACGGGTATCTACAGAGCCCCCTGTTTGACTGAGCTTGGACAAAGCGTTAGTCAAACTTAGAAGATAGTATCCGGACCATCACAGTCTCGATACTACCTGGCGGCGCTAAGCATGTGTCTCAGGGGAGAGACGAGGACCTAGTGCCGGGAAGTGCGGAGAGGGACGACATGTTTTTAAGGACATGACGGTCCTACATGTTTAAGGGCGTGTCAGCCTGCGTGTGGCCTGAGTGCTTCCTACTGGTGCTTTGCTTCTTGCTGGTGCTGAATACTTCTTGCTGGTGTTCTTTGTTTTCTGCTCCTTGATTGTGCTCTTTGCTTGTGCTTCTTGCTGGACGTCTCGTAGAAGAGGTTACGCGTTTTTGGGTTTGGTTTATAAGAGTGGTTAGTGTTTTTTTGGTTCTCATAAAAAGGGTTAGGTTTTTATGAACGTCTCGTGAGGAGGCTACGTGTTTCTGCGTTTCTCATAAAAAGGGTTAGGTTTTTATGAACGTCTCGTAAGGAGGCTACGTGTTTTTCTCATAAAAAGTTAGGTTTTTATGAACGTCTCGTGAGGGGGCTACGTGTTTTTCTTATAAAAAGTTAGGTTTTTATGAACGTCTCGTGAGGAGGCTACGTGTTTTTCAAGAAAAGTTAGGTTTTTATGAACGTCTCGTGAGGAGGCTACGCGTTTTTGTGTTTCTCATAAAAAGGGTGAGGTTTTTATGAACGTCTCGTGAGGAGGCTACGTGTTTTTGGTTTTTCTCATAAAAAGTTAGGTTTTTATGAACGTCTCGTGAGGAGGCTACGCGTTTTTTTTTTTTTTTTTTTTTCATAAAAAGTTAGGTTTTTATGAACGTCTCGTGAGGAGGCTACGCGTTTTTGTGTTTCTCATAAAAAGGGTTTGGTTTTTATGAAAGTCTCGTGAGGAGGCTACGTGTTTTTGGTTTTTCTCATAAAAAGTTAGGTTTTTATGAACATCTCGTGAGGAGGCTACGCGTTTTTTGGTTTTTCTCATAAAAAGGTAGGTTTTTATGAACGTCTCGTGAGGAGGCTACGTGTTTTTGGGTTTCTCATAAAAAGGGTTAGGTTTTTATGAACGTCTCGTGAGGAGGCTACTCGTTTTTGTGTTTCTCATAAAAAGGGCTAGGTTTTTATGAACGTCTCGTAAGGAGGGTACGTGTTTTTGTGTTTAGGTTGAAATTGTGTTTGAAATATGGTTAAATGTGTATTGGGCCGAAGAAACAGCCTAAAACAAAACTGAAACCCATAAAACAAAAATATAATCGCATGTAAACAGGCGAATTAAATTTTAATCGCCTGTTTACAGGCGATTAGATTTTTGTTTGGTGTTTTTTGGTTAAAACACGGGAAAGAGAAGAGAGGTAGGGTTATTTCATTTTCAAAACAAAAACAAAATCGAAAACCCCCAAAATTCAATCCGGCGATTTTCTAGACCAAATCCTTCCGTTCCGACTCCTACAACTCGTTATGGACCAAGGTACGTACTCAACTCACTTGGTTTTTCGTGTTTTGAAGCTTGTTTGAGTCGGTTTTAGTTGAAAAAACGTGTTCTAGGGTTTAGGTCGGAGTTTGTCGATTTGATTCGAATTTAGCCCTCGTCTTTGCTTGAACTTGATGCTTGGGAGTCATATGAGGCCTGTGTTGCTGCCATTGTTGATCGTTTGTGAAAACCCGACCTGTCGTCTCGATTTTCGTGTGTTTTGTGTGTGAGGGGTATTTTGGTCATTTTCGAAAATGTCTCAGAATTGGCTCAAAAGTTCAGTGTAGCTTACCCGTTAGTAGTATAATGCGTTGGTAAGTTCGTTTTGTTGAAATGGGCGCGAAAAGCGGTTCGTTTGGGTGAAAACCGTGTAAAAAGAGTGGTAAAGTCGGGGCTTGTGCTCTGTTTTTGTAGCGTAAGGTGATCCCGATTGGCTTGGTTATTTTGAAAATGTTGTAGTATGCTTGTGTGGAGGTTTGGGTGGCTTGTGTGCGAAAAAAGGCTCGAAAAACCGTGATTTTCGTGTGATTTGGTATAGGGGCTGAAATTTTGCTCGAAATTTTCGGTTCCGAAACCTGCCCGAATCTTCTGTATTGTGTTGTTATGGCTAGTATGGTACATATTTGGCTTTGTTTTGTAGGAAATGTGTTGTTTGGAGGTGTTTTGGGCCCTTTTTTGTAGTTTAGACTAGGTTTCCAAAAATCGCTTTTCCTCGCTTTTCGTGCCCCGTATATCGAATGTATTGTAATGTATGCTGTATGTGTTGGCTGGGGGGTTGTTTTGTGGGAAGTGGGGGCTTTTTGGTTGAGTTATGGTCAAGAAAAGGCCGTTTTTGTAGTTTGGAGGTGTTCGGGACATCGTTTTCGCATGAAATTTTTTTGCACGTGTTTATTGTGATTTATGGTTTGGGTCTGTCTCATAAAATACGGGTTTCTGGCTTTCTGTAGCGTTTTCCCCTTTTTTGCTATTTTTAGGTTAAAAGCCTCGCCGCTTTTGGCTAATTCCTGCCGCTATGGCGTGCTTGCTCTTGACTTGGCTTTGTATGACGTGTATACTGTATACGTGTCATAAAATATGCTCTTCTGTGCTTCTGCTTGATTTTGGCCTTATCTGTCAAGTATTTGGGCCTAATGCTTGCTTTCCGTCGTTCTTCTGTGCTTCGCTTTCTGAGTAATTTCTTTATTCTTTGTTATGCGAGTATGCCCTTGAATTTTGTGCAGTGATCTCGCGCTTTCAGACCTACTTCCAGTTCGATAGACCGGGTCTTGGCCGGTGTTGACTTTACCGTTCCGGGGGACGATCGTACTCCTACTTCGGGGATGCCGACTCCTCTGGAGGTTTCTGACGGTCCGTCACAGTCGGATCTGCTGAGGGCTTTTCCTCTTCAGATGCTGGGGCTCCGACACCGGGAGTGAGTTTCAGTCTTCTTTGTGGAGTCTTCCGCCTTTTTCGCTAGTGGTGCGGTATTTGTTAGTGCGTCGTTCGAGCCTTCTGCTGGTGCTAGTCGTGCCAGAATCGAGAGAGTAGAGATTCTTGTCCCCAGTCAGGTCCTGCGAGAGAGTGACACCGTCCTTGCCACTGCTGGCGGAGGTGGTGTCAGTGAGTCGTCTGGCGCTTCTGTTAGTGGAGTTGGACGCGATTCTGCTACGGGGTCCCCCGCCTTTTCAGCTAGTGGTGCGCGTGAGGGGATTGGTGCTGAATAGCCAGGGTCTTCTGGTGGTGCTAGTGGTAGTGGGGCTGCTGCCGAGTCGTCGAGGTCTCCTGCTGGTGGCCGAGGTCAGGCACAGGGTGTCGTCTCATAGTCTTTGCAGGGGCGCGGACGTGGCGCTGCTGTGGAGACGTCTGCGACTCCCGGGGGAGGCCGTGGTAGAGGCCGAGGTCAGGCTCAGGGTGTCGTCTCATAGTCTTTGCAAGGGCGCGGACGTGGCGCTGCTGTGGAGACGTCTGGGACTCCTAGGGGAGGCCGTGGTAGAGGCCGAGGTGTTGCTGCGGGGTCTTCGCGGGGACGTGGCCACGACGTTGCTTTAGGGGCGCCTGTGGCTCCGGGCGTTGCTGGATAGGTTTTGGGATACGACCAACACCTTCCATATGCTTGGGTACGAGGTTGGTGTGACCCATTCTTCGCTGGCGGTTGTCTCGGGGCTGCCTCATGGCGAGGGCGTCCTTGACTAGGGGCGTGAGCGTCCTCCTATCGACAGTCCACGCGTCGTGCGACTGATTGGTCACGGGGTTAGGTGCGGGACGAGCGAGGAGCATACGTTTCAGCCCCGGACCGTGTGGTTTGCCGACTTGTTCTACGGGAAGAAGAAGAAGAAGAAGGGGTCTACTCGAGCGAGCGATGAGCAGAGGGCCCGGCTTTGGTTGTGGTGGTTTCTGACGGCCACCCACTTCGGCGATAAGGGGGAGCGAGCCTCGACGGCTGTGCTGATGGCGCTGTCGGACATGACACGTCTAGGCGAGTTCGATTGGGTGACCCCTGCTCTGGGGTTGCTGATCCGATACTTGAGGGACGCGGTGCGTCCTGACCGGATTGACGAGGATTCAGATGTGTCGCTCGTGGGCCCTGGTCTTCTGATGGAGGTAGGGTTTGATTTCGTATTGTCTTGTTGTCTCGTTTCTGCTTTTCTTTTGTAACGTGTATTCTGATTGCTTGCAGTCGTGGTGCCATGCTCACTTCCCTTTTCTGCTCCCGAACACGTTCCAGGTGACGGCTACGTACCCGGCCTTCCATGCGTACGCGACAGCGGATCGGAGGGGTATTGGCCTTAACTATGACAGGGCTCGTGTGCTCTTTAACGGTATGACCATGGATAAGGTAAAGGCGCTTGTGTCGCTTGTGTCTTGTATTTTGGTTTTTTTGTAGCTTGCGTTTGGGTTTGTGTTTGTTTTTGTAGTTCATGACTTGGTTTTGTTTTGCAGTTCGTTCGTGACCTTTGGAGGAGTTTTACTGGTGTTCCTCCGTCGATTGCAGCCCGCTTTGGTCCCCTTGACGGACGGCGGGATATGTGCGACTCAAGACGGCCAGATCGGGCACTTGGGTCAGCGTCTGAGTGCGCAGACGGGTCGCGGCGGCTTCATCGTACCTGCGCCTCCGCCCTCGGTTTTGTTTGTGGAGACGCCCGACGCTAACGAGCGTCGTGACGTGTATCACGAGGGTCAGTCGGACTCCCTGCTGCGGCCGGTTGAGGACTACGTGACTTGGGCACAGCATGCCCTTGCTGATGCTGTGATCGAGGTATGTTTTATTAAATTTTTTGCTTATGTGTTTTGGTCTTAAAAATCAAAAATTTACCCTGTTTTTGTTTTCCAGCGACGTGACCCTGACCTCGAGTTTCAGCCTCCTCCGTTCGTCGAGGATCTGTTGGTTGTGCATAGGTCGCCAAAGATTCGATCGTGTTGCCTGCGTGTATGTCCGTGGTGACCGACGCGGGCCTGGAGAGCTGGGATCCGCGCGTGAAGAAGGTACTTTCTGTCTTCGAGTTTCGTGGAGTATTATGTAGTATAGCCCCCAGTTTGAATTAGATTTTTATGGTTAAAATCATTATTCAAACTCTGCTTGAAGTCGCTTTTGATTATAGCCCCCAGTGTGAGTTAGATTTTAGTGTAAAATCATAATTCAAACTTTGGTGAAGTAGCTTTTGATTGTAGCCCGCAGTTTGAGTTAGATTTTAGTGTAAAATCGTAATTCAAACTCTGCTTGAAGTCGCTTTTGATTGTAGCCCCCAGGTTTGAAAGCTAAGTGTACGTCCTTTATTGTGTGCAGGTGACGGCTGAGGTGCACAGGAGGCTGGGGCGGGCGGCGAACCGGTGGAGGGTGGTGTAGATACCCATATCCGTACCCCCCAAAAAGCAAACCCGATGACGAAAAGGACTTTTCATGCATGTTTTAAATAAGACGAAACGGTACATAAGTGTCTAAATCATTTTAGTCATTTTTAACGTATTAATTGGAATTTGCATATTTCGTAAAAATGAATATTAATTTAGTCATTTTAATCGTAAGTCGACACAATACACACAAGCACGACATAAGAATGCCTCACAAAATGGCCCAGGGATACAAAAACGACCCACACACACACACAAAAACAGCCCAAAACACACAAAAAGGCCCAAGCACCCGAGCGGACCAAAATGCGTCCCGGGTCACATTCCTACGAAACAAAATCTCACAAAGTCGTAAAATAATATATTACAATATTATTTTATTTCGAGCCAAGATCGAAAAACACGACGAAAAACCGAAACACGAAACACGAAACACGAAAATCGAAACAAAAGCCAAGTTGATTGAACAACTTGATCAATTTGATGTAGCAAGGCACACAAAGTCAATCAATTTGCTCGACAAACAAGCAGCACACAAACATAGCCTTACACTCCTACGATAACGTATTACGGCGCAACAAATCTGTCAGAAAAAGAGGAGAAAATCGCCAGAATACTGGCGATTAACCATAAAATCGCCAGACTTCAGGCGATTTTCTGGTCCTCCTCTGACATTCTGACGATTTTCTGTAGAATCGTTGGTTCACTGGCGATTTTCTGATCAATTAGGCATAAAACACGAAGCATTTGCTATAAATAGCAGCCCTTACTCGACCCAAATCAAAAACAATATCATTAATTCTTACAACACATTATCAACACACATCATTTTCAAAACCGATACTTATACTCACAAAAAGCCTCTCGCACTTATAAAAATCCACTTAAAAAAAAAACCGTCTTTGCATTTCAAGGTAAAAGAAATTTTACCTTCCGATTGGACGTTCGAGACTTATAGGGTTACTTTAACCCACCCCGATATTGGCATTAACGAACCCGTATTCGCAATACGATTGTAGTAATTCGAATCAAATGATTCGTCTAAACCCTGCCAATATCGCATAAATGAACGACTCAAAATCACTAAATTAAGCACCCACTTTTACATTATGCAAATTCTCGATTCATGCATTAAATTACGACTAAAACACGGATTCGACATTTAACTGTACCGTTTCAACTAGTCTCTTTAAACATGCAAAGCCGAGGGTTTTACAAAATCTTAGAATTGAACACAAGTCGGAAAATAACGTTCATTTATTAATTCAAATACAATGAGTTAGTAATTTTACGTATATTTCCTATAGTAGATCGTCATAGCTTTGACGGCTTACATTTATTTTACATATTTATCGAGTCACATATTTGCATTTGTACGTAGCGTCCTATTAGCCCAAATATCGAAATTAAAGCATTTGTTTTCAAATTAGTAAAGACTACTTTTACGTAGGCCTTTTTATTACAGTTTTCAATACACATTTTGTCAAAACTTTAGAAAGGTAACCTCACTCCGAATCCTCTCTGGTTTCACAATAACCTCAAACGGATAGGTATCGACGCACCTTGAAATCTGAGACACCCGTGTCTTATATTTTAAGACGCGTTGAATAGGTTCCAAATTCCTTTAATATTTGGTGGCGACTCCGAAAACATATTTCAAAAGGATTTTTGTATTTCTTTTGTCACAATTACATGCAATGACATTCCCCCCATTAAGCAAAAGAACGCTCGAGCGAGTTGAGCCAAGCAAAGCAACTAGAAGCGAAGCTTAGCACGCCCGAGCGAGCTTCTTGCAAAATTTATCATTCAAATTTTCCCGCGCCGTGCATTCTGCCCCATGACACGAGGGCAGGCGCGATCGGGGCGTCGAGAAGGGATCACCCTAAGTCCGGTATCCCCAGTTGGCGACTCCGCTGGGGCCGAGCATGTTTTTTTTTAATTTTGAAAATTAACTTTTCATTTTATTTTAAAAACATAAAGAAGTGAAACTTGAAACTTTGAACACAAATCTGCTTTCGATATTTGGGCAATAGTACGTTTGAGTCGAATCCTCCTAATTCATAACCACACCCTTCGAGGGACGGCCCCAAGTAAAAACACGCTTCCTAAGCGTGTATACTCTGGACACGTCGATCTCTCACCCTTCCACGATCACAAGTATGGTATCCGTACAAGTGAATCGTGGCAGTCAAACTCGAACGCTCTAGACCCCGTATTGAATCCACACTGATGTGTGTGATCTTGCGGATAACTCTACACAAACGTTGCGGGAATGACCGGAAGGAACCTTACCCTGAAAGCCAAAAACCCGCGTCTATACGTACAAATCCAAAGCTATAGCACCCTCGCTATGGTCGTCTTCCAAACAAAATGCATGCAAAAACATTTTCATATAGCATTACACTTTCAAAAGACGTCTATTTTGAAAGTACATTTTCAAACTTTTTTCAAAAAGGCATACTTTTAAGCATACAGTCAGGGTCATTGACCCATAGTCAACTGAACCTGACTAACATTACACCACGATATTTAAAACCGATCGGAAATAATCACTACATTTCCGATCCTTTACAAAACATAAATGCATTATACGACTGACGTATCGTCATAATACATTTATCGCAAAAACATTTCTCAAAGCAAAACCCGAAAGTGTCAATTCACTTCGGATATTTCAATTAAGCAGACACTTTCAGATTTTTGAGATAGCCCTAAGTCGAGTGACTTGCTTGTCACCCCGACTTAAACAAACTATCTCTCTAAAAAATGAACAAAACGCGGGCTCGTTCAAACATGAACCCGTTGATTTACATGTCAGGTCAGGTGATTCATCGTCATTATGGCCCGACATCCTGTGTCACACATAGAAAGCGGACAACAGCCGCTTTTTACCCAATTTAACATCCTCAGGTCAACTAGCCTATCGCTACTTCGGTCTGATTCTTTTTTATCACAACCTAACGACAAACCCCTAGCGACGTGCCGCTAACTTGGGTTAGTCAGGTTGTGATCATACAAACTTTATTTACTTCGAGGCTGGGGACGCGCCAACGCATCCTTACCTCAAAAGCTTCTCGTGTCTTTTAAGCTAAAAACACGAGTCGAGTTCTGCACACGCTCTTCACACTTTTTACTTTTCTTTACAACAAATGCGATTTTTCTTTGAGTCCTTATTTTTCTTTTGGAGGGCACTAAGGTTTGAGACTCTGCAGGTTCATCCCCTAAAAAGTCCTGGATACGCGACGTACTAAAGACCGTCATCTGAACCCTCCGCCACCTCCAAAGAAACGTACCTACAACAGATCAAAACCAAAAACTACCATGGCACTCAACAGTGAAGAAAATGTCGGAGGAATCCCAACTCCTCCCCCGTCGGTGGTTACCGCAGAACATGTTCAACAGCTCAACAGCAAAATTCTTAGCCTCACTGCTGCAATCGAACAAATGGCCACAATGCAGAAACTCGAGGCCGAGAAAAATGCCAAGTACCTCGCTGAAGAGGCTGAACGAAATGCTAAAAGAATTCGTTCAAGAACGCCTCACCCACTCGAAGGGATATTCCATTTATGAGGAAACTGAACATGTCCCAAAAAGCGTCAAGTCCTTACTACCGGCTAAGCTCTCACTCAGCGATCTCCCTATCTTCAAGGGTCATGAAAGTCCGCTTGTACACATCAAGGATTTCAAGGCTAAAATGGCCGTCATGGGCGTCGATCCCTCAGCCTGGGCTATTCTTTGGATGCACAACCTAGGGCCTGGTTCTACGCCTTGGACCCACACAAGATTACTACTTTCAAAGAAATCACGGTCCAGTTCGACAATCAGTATCATGACAATAACGATACTCAAGTCTCGTTACGTACTCTGGAAGTTCTGGCACAAAAAGACAACGAAGGCTTCAGTGAATACCTCACACGTTGGAAGAAGCTCAGTGCCCAGATATCTAATCGTCCCAAGGACGCAGAACTGATCACCAAGTTCATTAATAATCTCACCCCTGCATATCAGCAACATTTGCGCTACGGCAACTTTGGATAGCTTGCTTTCGCCAAGACGGTGGGTCAATTGATTGAAGACGACCTCCGTGAAAGAAAAGACCAAGGTTGTAAGCCGAGGTTACCAGTGGCGACTCATCACGAGCCGTCACCAAAGCGTAATCTTCATCGCATTAACGCCTCGGAAGAACTAGCGCCTTTCCCAACTTACACCGCACCAGCAAAATACACCGCGCCTCCTACAAAGGCATCATACTCGTCTGCAGGCCAGACTTCGTCAAAGCCACGACGGAGTTTTGACCCGATCTACATGACTTACTCTAAAGCTCTACAGAGGCTTGTGAGCCGAAACGTACTTCAACTCCTGGGACCTACTAGCGAGCCTCCTCAGGATAAAAAGCCCAAGTCATGGGATCAAAATGCATACTGTGAGTTCCACAGGGGAAAAGGACACGATACTGAACAATGCTTCCGCCTAAAGAACATAGTTCAGGACCTGATCGACGACAAGACCATCGAGAAACCTACCTGTGTCCTAAACCCTCGAACCACTCAATCCCTCAGACACCCATGCCATCTTCGTAGGTACACACCCCATCCTCGATCGCTTCTCACCGATCGCCTCAAAAGACCACGAAGCCAATGGTATCTCGGGACGATTCGATGAGGAGGACAATCACAATGCATACCGGTTACCTATTCCCGCCAGAAGAAGAAGAAGAGGAAGATCGAGAACCCACAGGGATATACGGGAAAATGCCCCACAAATACCCAATCAGGTTGTCTGATAGTGACGATGAGATAGCCTACTTAACTCGCTCCGGTCGTCCATACAGAGCCTCGCTGAGTCTGTTGGAACCCCCAGGTTTTCCGTCAAAAACCACTAGCCAAGACAAAAACAAAGGCGTAGTCATAAGCGAGACTACAACACCGCCCACAATGACTACACCATCACCTCAAGTAGCTACGCCTCCGCCTGCAGCTACTACACCTGTTCAACCACAAACTGACATAGCATCGTCAAGCGCCACTCCAGCACCTATGCCTGAAATTGGAGACTCAATTCAAAAACAGCTCCTAAAAACAAAAGCAGATGTCTCAATCTGGCAGCTCCTAAGGGAATCATTGGGACACCGTGAAGCTCTCTACCGAGCTTTGCAGGTCACCCCTATTACAACAGAAATGTCGCCTGAAAAACTAATCAGCCACATCACCCGTGAATGGCAAGCCAGCGCCATCACTTTCTCTGACAAAGACCTCCCGCCATTCGGAGGCACGCACAACCTAGCACTCTACATCAATGTGGAATGCCATGGCATGACACTACCCGTTGTGCTCATCGATAACGGATCCGCAGTCAACGTCCTACCCCTAGAAACGGCTAAAAGGTTAGGGATCAAGGAAAATGACTTCATCCCCTGTGCAGGCGGCGTTAGGGCTTACGACGGTACCCGCCGCAGCATAAAAGGGACCATCTCTTTTCCTATCATGACAGGACCTGTCATAAGGGAAACTGAATTCCAGATAATCGACATACCCCCGGCATACAACATGTTATTAGGTAGACCCTGGATCCATGCAACCAAAGCAGTCACCTCAAGCTTACACCAAAAGGTTAAGCTTCCCCTGGATGACGAGGTCGTTACCATCCATGCCTCGAACTTCCGAGCATCCCTACAGCAGCAGAAGCTCGACAATGACACTGCAAGAATAAGCACCGAAACCCCGGACATCACCTGTGGTTTTGATTTCGACTTTGACATCTGCACATTGACTCGCGAGGAGGAAATTACAGCACTCTATGTAAAGGATAACGACAACAAATGGCCTACCATGGGCCTAGGTTATGTACCATGGTCCTACGAAGTTACCCGTGGGGAACAAGCATTCAATGACCGTAAGAGAGGTCGCGACTTCCGCATAGAGCCATATCACATATTCACAGACAAATACTTCGTCAAAGAGGGCGCAAGCAAGATGCCCAAGGACTACTTCTCTTGTACCATTGCAGGGATTGAACTCGTTTCTGACATCCTGCGCAACCACAGCTTTAACCCCACCGACCTGATTGTCCCGTTTGAGGAGAAAACGCACGACAGATGGTCAAAAACCCTTAAATGGACTGACGAGCAGGGTCGTACTTTTAAAATCACTACGGGAGAAGGCTACACTTTCGAGAACTCTGACTCGGGAGAAAGCGAAGGAGAGAACCCTGACGACAAATCCATCATAGAGTTTAGGCCCCCGCGTCGTCACTTCAAGTCTTTCACCCCAACCAAGCCTCCGGGCTATATTCCCGATGTGATAGACATAGACAAAGAACTAGAGTCTCTAAGGTTGTCTAAAGCTCCTCTGTCTGAGCTATCTTCAAATGTAACTGCTTTCGAAAACAATAATAACAACGTTTCTGGTTACTACTTGCCTTGTTTTCCTTTAAAAACTGCATTTTCTAATACTCACGATAACATTAAGCATAATAGCATTGCATTACATAAATACATTGCAAGTATCGTTTCAAAACCCGAACAGGACCCCATCATTGAAGACACAACAATCATTGATGTGGGAACACCCGAAGAGCCCCGAAAAGTACAGCTGGGGGCTTCTTTAAGCATGGAAGAAAAAGCTGCATACGTTGAACTACTCACAGAGTTCAAAGACGTTTTTGCCTGGTCCTACAAGGACATGCCGGGCATTGACCGCGAAATAGCCGAACATCGCATCCCATTGAAACCAGGTGCCAAACCTATTAAGCAAAAACTACGCCGCATTAAACCAGAATGGTCTCTCATGGTCAAAGAAGAGATCGAAAAGCAACTACAAGCAGGCTTCATCCAAGTCATCGAATATTCAGATTGGGTGTCAAACATGGTCCCAGTCATGAAGAAAAATGGAAAGATACGAGTATGTGCAGACTTTCGTGACCTTAACAAGGCTTGCCCAAAAGATGATTTCCCATTGCCCCACATGGACATACTTGTAGACAACACGGCCGACCACGCTACATCGCTATTCATGGATGGGTATGCAGGTTACAACCAAATCAAAATGACAACAGATGACATGTCTAAGACCACCTTTGTGACACCCTGGGGCACGTACTGCTATACTGTCATGCCTTTCGGACTCATTAACGCCGGCGCCACTTATCAACGTACCGCAACTACCCTGCTACATGACATGATGCATAAAGAAGTAGAGGTCTATGTTGACGACATGATTGTAAAATCAAAGCAAAGGAAAGATCACATCACCAACCTTCGTAAATTCTTCACCAGAATCAGGCAATACAAAATGCGCCTCAACCCACAGAAATGCACTTTTGGGGTTACGTCAGGCAAGTTATTAGGTCACATCGTAAGCCAACGTGGGATCGAGATCGACCCTGTCAAAATCAAAGCAATACTGGAGATGAAACCTCCAAGCAACATTGATGAGATCAGAAGTTTCTTGGGACAAGTCCAATATATTTCTCGGTTCATTAGCAAGCTCACAATGGTCTGCGAACCAATTTTCAAGAAGCTAAAAAAGGAAGAACACACAAAATGGGACGACAACTGTCAACAAGCATTCGACAAAGTCAAAACCCTACTTACCAATCCACCTGTTCTGATGCCACCCCAGAAAGATCTACCTCTTTCACTCTATCTAACAACTACACCGAACGCCATGGGCGCCATGCTCGCTCAGGAAGTTAACAACGAAGAAAGAGCAATTTACTACATTAGCAAGAAGTTCCAAGACTACGAGACTCGCTACGAACCTGTGGAGAAAAGCTGCCTCGCTCTAGTCTGGGCCACCAAAAAGCTTAGACATTACCTCCTCGCTCACACAACCAGAGTATACTCCCTAATGGATCCACTCAAGTACTTATTTGAAAAACCAGTACTAAACGGCCGCATGGCCAGATGGACGCTACTGCTAGCAGAATATGAGCTCAAATACTTACCTTTGAAAGTCATTAAGGGAAGAGCTGTTTCAGACTTTCTCGCAGAGAATGCCATCATTGAACAACCTAAAATTGACACAACATCATTCCCTGACGATGGAATTTTCGCTGTCGAAACTGAGTACTGGCAACTCTACTTCGATGGAGCCTCGAACTACCGCGGCTATGGCGTAGAATATGAAGCTTGCATATACGGCCTACAAGCAGCCATGGCCCTCAACATAAAACACCTCAGGGTACACGGAGACTCCTTCCTAATCATAAATCAAGTAACGGGAGCATGGAAAATCATGAACGAAACCCTCGCAAAATACCAAGCAAAGATACAAACACTCCTGACAGAGTTCGACTGCATAGAATTCTATCACCTCCCGAGGGAAGAAAACCAATTTGCCGACGCGCTGTCAAAGCTCTCATCCCTCCTCAACATGCCGCCAAATGTTGACACACTACCCATTGTCATCGAAAGACGTGGTGAACCCGCATACATCCACACCATCGACATCGACGAAGCTGAACACACAGAACCATGGTATCAAGCCATACTCAACTACAAAACAAGCAATTCTTACCCACCTGACACCGACAAGCGAGGCAAGAGAGCCATTAGACTTCTTGCATCCCAATTCGTGCTAGAAATGGGACAATTACTCAAAAAGACACCACAAGGCACCTTACTCATGTGTGTCGATTACAAGAAAGGGCAAGAAATCATCGCTTAAGTACACGATGGCGAATGCGGCCCACACATGAATGCAAGAGCCCTATGCAAGCAAATCCTACGACTCAGATGGTATTGGACAACCATGGAGGCAGACTGCATTCAGTACGTCAAGCACTGCCATAATTGTCAGATATTCAGCAACGTACAACATGTACCTCCCTCACCCCTCTACAGCCTCACGTCCCCATGGCCTTTCTCAACCTGGGGCATTGACGTGATAGGTAAAGTCCATCCCATCGGAGCAGGGGGACACTGCTTCGTACTAGTGGCAATCGACTATTTCACGAAATGGGTGGAAGCAGCATCCTTCCGCACCCTCGGCTCAAAGGAAGTCGCCAAATTCATACAAACAAACATCATATGCCAGATGCAGATACCTCACGAATTTATAAGCGATCAAGGTTCACATTTTCAAGGCGAAGCAGAAGCCATACTCGCCAAATACAGCATACAACATCACAAATCCTCTCCTTACCGACCCCAAACCAATGGAGCCGCGGAAGCAGCAAACAAAACGGTAGTCACTATCCTCGAGAAGATGATTGACAGTTGTCGGGACTGGCCCAACAAAATTCCTTACGCACTTTGGGGATATCGTACCACCATACGCACACCCACAGGCATGACGCCTTATTTTCTCACCTACGGTATGGAAGCCGTGCAACCGGTAGAAATCGAAATAAAATCCCTACGAATCCTAATGGAAAGTAGCATCCCAGAAGCAGAATGGGCTCGCGAACGCTATGAGCAACTCGTGCTTTTGGACGAACGCAGGCTAAATTCTTTAAGCATTGTACGGATGTACCAAGCACGACTACAAAGAGCATTCAACAAGCGAGTTCGACCACGAAACATCAAGGCGGGAGATCTCGTTTTGAAATCGGTACGTGCGCCACTTCCTGTTGACCCACGAGGAAAGTTCAAACCTAACTGGGCCGGACCTTACCTCGTCAAAGAAATCTACACAGGCGGAGCGGTCAGACTAACTGACCTAGACGGCCAAGAATTTAACCTAGCAACCAACCTCGATCAGCTGAAGAAATACTACCCCTGAAACGCTTGCAATGTATTTATAACATGTGCATAAACACAATTCCACCTGCCCATGCCCCTAAACGTGCACACCTACCACAAAAAGCATAAACACAATTCCTTGGGCCAGCAGGCCCCCAAGCATGCATTTCCTACAAGAAATTAACGGACCAGCATGTCCTTAAACATGCTTTCACGAAAACACAATTCCGAACTACGCCGGCTTGATTCCATTTATATGGATACGTAGGCAGCTTTTTCAAAAGCACAGCCGACATTCAACACAAAATCACATACTCAAAACGTCTCAAGGGTATGGCAAACATAACAGGATCCAAAAAACAAAACACGCATGTCTCTAACCTTAAAAGAAACAAGGCAAGTTACACAAAAGAGATTTTGTTTTATTATGCTGGAAAGAGAAACATTTACATTTGGATTTTGCAATTGAGAGCACGAACATTACACTACTAGCACACACGACACCTACAAGCATTACATGATCCCGGCATTACCTTCGGGTTTAGGGAATACAAAAACAAACAAACAACTAACAACAAGCATTCAGATAACATTCTTCGACTGGGAGGAGAACTCAACCCATATGAGGAGCACCATCACTACCATCCTGGCCTGGAGCATTAACCATGATGAAGCCGAGATGACTAAGCTCCGCCTCCGTGGACGGTACGCTTCCAGAACTCGAACTTCCCCTACTTCCACGGCCAAAACGCACTGGGTGGAAGGCAGACGTCGGCGGCGGCTCATTTTGCTCTATAGCGCGAAGGCGGGCCCTCTGGCGAGTAGTTGTGGCCGTAGTCCACCGGATATACGACCTCGAAACCCTCACCGTGGCCGGTATCCCTGCCACCTGCCACCGGGGACGCAGAGCCCATTCTCGCGACCACGCATCAGTGATTTGGTTATTAAGTACGACCAAATCCTGGATCGTGGTATCCTGCCCTGGGATAAACTGGGCATAGCCCATTTGCCTTCTCACCCTCAGAGGATGAATGAACACCCCAATGTCAAAACCACACAGCATGACCCCGGAAGGACCATCGCCAACTGCACTGCCCGTCACGGAGGTAACCTCCCACCATGGCACAACCCAACGAATAGCTGACGCCCTCACAAAAGTAGAGAAGTAATCACGAGGACGGCCATTGGGACCCATCCATCTCAGACCCCGACTAGTTACGCCTGCCGCCGTGTAGGATACGCCGTAAGGAATGGCTCCAAGGACGCTCAAACGTTCCATCAGCCAGACCTGCAAAATGACGGGACAACCACGATAACCTTGCACTCTATTACACGCCCGATCATCTAGGCCTAAGATCGTCTCCGCAAGGATCAACGCCGCAGGATTGTACCCCATCTCCATCTGCTGCACGACGCAGACCAAACGCGCCTCGCCAAACCCCATCGCGTCCACTGAATCGAGGAACATGAAACAGTGCACAAGGCAAAGGGCCAAAGCCCTCCTGCGAGCAACAGCGCCAATGCTCCCATCATCATAATTCATAAACTTCTGACAGAGTCGGATCACATTCAAGCGCCCATTCAGGAACAAGTCCTCCGTCTCGGGCCTCGTCATATTAAGGAAGTTTTGCATGTTCCTTTGATAACCAAGCTCCTGACGAACACACACTGGAGTCACAGTGCGGGTCCAACCTCCGATGGCAGCAAACTCCTCGACCAGGGGGCACACTTCCCCGTCAGGGAAGCGAAATACATGATAGGCCAGGTCCCAGTAATAAAGACAGGCATCCAGGAACTCAGGCTCCATCCAAACCTGCCTTAAGCCTAGGAATATGCCCAAGCCACAACCCCTGAGGTTCCTCTTCTCGATACCCGATAACATAGCACACCACATCCTCACAAGTCCCTCCAAATGCTCCATTACTCACAAAAAGGAAAGCGCTCTGTAGGATATTATGAATACTTTTATAATACGAGTAATGAAGTTGCAAATTATGACGTAATGTGAAATGTGATTGGAGAGATGGATGAATGAACTAACACGAGCATCCTTCTTATAGGCAACGTCTTCAAAAGGCAACAACACAACACATAATCGCTAGTGAACCAGCGATTAACCAAAAAATCAAAACAAAAAGCCAAAAACAACCCAAAAATCGCCAGAAAACTGGCGATTTACACAAAAATCGCCGATCCTGGCGATTTTCACAATAATCGCTGTTTCGGCGATTTTGTGAAAATCGCTGGTATCTGGCGATTTTACGCTTTTCCGACAGATTTGACGCGACGACTGCACACCGCCTTGCAGCCTACGAGTTGCAGAAAGTTTTTCACAGCCTACGCACCGCTGTTTTTACTTTTTTACGACGCATTATCGATTACGTTTCCGATACCCGGCTTTACGTCGTATTGGGTCATTTTGTGATCGACTCTCGACTAATGTTTTGCACATACGCTTCACAAAATTCAACCGTCTCATTTCGCGAGCTTACGTTAAAGCACGACGTTCTTAATTCACATTTTACGAACGTCAAAAACACCTTTTACGGTCTCACAAAATTCAACCGTCTCATTTCGCAAGCTTACGTTAAAGCACGGCGTTCTTAATTCACATTTTTCGAACGTCAAAAACACCTTTTACGGTCTCACAAAATTCAACCGTCTCATTTCGCAAGCTTACGTTAAAGCACGGCGTTCTTAATTCACATTTTACGAACGTCAAAAACACCTTTTACGGTCTCACAAAATTCAACCTTCACATTCCGCAAGCCTACATGATGTTTTTAATTAACATCTTTATGAGCGTCAAAAGCGTCTTTTACGGACTCAAAATATTTTCTTTAAAAGGCATGTTTTATAAAAATCTCTACGTATGCATGTGCTTACTACGAGTAAGCCTATCTCAATAGAGATTTGTGTTCTTTTTACGACTAACCGTTTAATGCAGGAACACTAAATAAGCAAGTCGCGAGGGCTTCAAACGTAAACGATGACACACGCGGTCATACTACAAAACGAGGCAAAATAACCAACAAGACTTATGACACCGCACGCAGGATCATCAGTTATGAAAGCTACGCTAACAAGGGCGATTACCATAGTCCACAAGTCAACCTACAACATGACCAAAGCACGCATACAAGATCACGTAACCTACTCACGTCAAACCATGGACGCAAATCAACGTCATACGACTCCTACAGGTATGACCATACAAAAATACCAAAACACGCACACGAGGTCGCAAGGCCTTATCGCGTCAAGCCGTGGTCACAAAAAATGGACCTCACGTGTAATCCTACATGTCCAAATACATACAAATACGACCACAAAATTAAAACAAGTCCACAAAATAAGCCTACGATCCTAGCATACATCCCAAATCAATTAGCTCAATCTCGACGACTGAGTTCCGCGCGCAACGAATCAATCTGAGCACGATAACCAGCTAGCCCCTGCTCACGCTGTAGCTCAAATTCCGCTCGCAGACGCGTTCTCCTCACCTAGCCCGCCTCTAGCTCTATCCGACTTCACGCGATCGCCGCAACTCTGAAGCATACTTCTGCGCCTTGCAGAGCGCGACCGCTTTCTCATTAAAAGCCACACACCACCGGTTAGCTACCCTCCATTAATTCTTGTGGACATCCAGGGTCACCTGCAAACAAATACGGCCTTCATATGCTCAAACTGGGGGCTATAATCAAAAGCAGCTTCATTTCAAGTTTGACTAACGATTTTAGGACAAAATCTAACTCAAACTGGGGGCTATAATCAAAAGCAGCTTCATTTCAAGTTTGACTAACGATTTTAGGACAAGATCTAACTCAAACTGGGGGCTATAATCAAAAGTAGCTTCATTTCAAGTTTGACTAACGATTTTAGGACAAAATCTAACTCAAACTGGGGGCTATAATCAAAAGCAGCTTCATTTCAAGTTTGACTAACGATTTTAGGGCAAAATCTAACTCAAACTGGGGGCTATAATCAAAAGCAGCTTCATTTCAAGTTTGACTAACGATTTTAGGACAAAATCTAACTCAAGCTGGGGGCTATAATCAAAAGCAGCTTCATTTCAAGCTTGACTAATGATTTTAGAACAAAATCTTACTCAAGCTGGGGGCTATATACTACATAAAACGCAAACAAAGAATATAAGTCAGACCTGCTTCACCCGAGGGCTCCAACTATCCATGCCAGCGTCAGTCACCGCAGATAAGCGCTGCGGCAGCGGCATCGAATGCCGACAGCCATCATCATGCTCAAAATCCAGGCTCTCATAGAAAGGAGGAGGCTGAACCTCAAGGTCAGGGTCACGTGGCTACAAGATACAAAAATCACGATCAATTTTTGCTTTTACAAGATACAAAAATCACGATCAATTTTTGTTTTTTAAGCAAATAACATGCACAAGCAAACGCAAAAACAACAGCAAACCTCAATGACAGCAGGCGCCAAAGCAAGACGCGCCCACGACGGATAATCCTCATCCAGCCTCAGCAGAGAATCCGACTCACCCTCGCGATACACATCGCGGCGAACATCAGCATCCGGCGTCTGAACAAAGAGGACTTTAGGAGGAGACACAGGCACAACAAACTCACCCCTAGTCGTCTGCGCTGACAGACGCTCACCTAAGAACCAGTACGAATCATACTGAGTCGCAATGTACAACCTCTGAGTATCGCGAAGAGCAAAGCGAGTCGCGATCGATGCAGGAACCTCCGTATAATCTGCCCAAGGATTACGAACAAACTACAGAGACAAGAAATAAATCAAGATCCGAAAACACAATCAAAGCAACAACACAAAAGCATGAAAGGAATACAGACTCCTTTTACCTTATCAACGGTCATCCCGTTGAACCGCACTCGAGCGGCATCATAAGTCAAGCGAATGCCCCTCCTATTTGCCGTCGCATAAGCATGGAAAGCCGGATACTCCGCCTTCACGGAAAATTTGTCGGGAAGCAACGACGGGAAATGAGCGTAACACCAGGACTACATAAAAACAGAAAATACATTACCAAAGGAGAGAGTAGCAGCAGCAAAGTAATAAAACATGACAAAAGAGGAAAACAAAGCAATCATACCTCCATCAGCAAACCAGGGCCAACCAAAGACGGTCTAGATCCATCATCGATCTTATCAGGACGAACCGCGTCCCTACAAAATCGAATCAAAACACCCATGGCAGGAGTGACCCAGTCGAAATCACCCAATCTAGACAAATCCCTCAGCGCCATTAAAACAGCAGTCGATGCCCGCTCGCCTTTATCTCCGAAATGAGTGGCCGACAGAAACCACCATAACCACAAGCGAGCATTCTGCTCATGACTCGCATCGCTCACCCGCTTCTTCCCACGGCCTTTGAAGTAATCATCGATCCACGACGTCCGAGGTTGAACTGTGTTTCGCTCCTCCTTCGCACATCTAATGCCTCTTCCAATCAAGCGAATTACTGCTGCACTAGAAATAGCAGGACGCACTCTGTCCCACTTAATCTCCTCCTCTCCGTGGGGGAGTCCCGAAACAACTGCAAGAGACGAGAAAGTGATACCAACCTCGTATCCCGGCATATGGAACGTATTAGTGGTATCCCAGAACCTATCTAACAACGCTCGAAGTGCAGAAAGGTGCGCATTCACATTCTTTTTACGCACCTCCTGCCACTTCGTCACCAACGAACCAAATGCCGTGCCGAGGATTATTTTCTGCGATTCGGGAGATAACTTCTTGCTAAAAGCATCCATGACAGTACGGAAGCCAGAAAAAGTCCTCATGACACCTAACTTAAAGCCAACTTTCACTCGAGTAGACAGGTGCTCCAATGGGTTCCAAACTAAGCTCACACCGTCCCAATCCTTAGCAACATTTGCCCACAATCTCGGCCCATGGGGAAATGATGGCCTCAGGCATAACTCATCAACCACACCCATAAACATGTCCTGCGCAGCAGCCAATCCAGCATCGACACCTCCCTCACCTACGGCCTCATCACCTACGGCCTCCTCATCAGCACCACCCGCCACAGGTTCCTCGTCACCCTGCTCCTCCTCGGACTCAGGGTCACTCTCAAAAGCATCCTCAAGTCGACGAGGAGGACCACGCCTCGGCTTATCAACAGCAGGATCATCTCCCTCCTCAGACTCACCAAGACTCGCCTCACCAGAAACGCCAGCGCTACTACCCTCACCTCGCTCACAACTACCACCAGCCTCAGCAGCACGACGACTACGCGTCTGAACACCACCTCCGACACCGCTAGCAACATCGGCTACCTTGCGCTTCCTACTAGGTCTATCATTCTTGCGTCCATCCCCACGACCTTTACCTCAACCCTTCCCGGCAGATACCAGTGGCTCAGGAACCCCACGTCCACGCCCAACGCCATGCAAAGGTACAGGCTCGGCTCCAAGCCCACTAACAGAAGGCCTAGGCAACTCAACAGCAGCCCCACGTCGACCTACGGAAGGCATAGGTAACTCTACGGCCGGCTCCACAGGAACCCCGGTCATATCCTCAATGCGCCCTCCATCACCAATAGAAGGCCCTGTCGGCTCCACGGTAGTACTATGCTCGCTAATAGAAGGCATAGGAGACTCTGGAACAGCCCCCTGTACCTCATTCCCTGGCGTCAAAATAGGAGGAGTTTTGAACAAATCAGACTGGGACGGACCCTTAGAAGTCGCTAAATGATGACGCAGCTCAGAAATAGGAGTACGCTCCTCCCCGGTAACATTGAAGTCAATGTTCTCGATGACATCCTGCATAGTACTGGTAGTAGGTATCACGAACTCAGGGTCACCTACACGAATTCAAGAAACACTCTTAAGCAACGCAGCAATGTGTCATGACAAAATACAATGCAAGCAAAGCAAATTCACGACTAGCAGAAGAATGCACGTATGCAAAGACAGCAGGAAAACAAGCTTTCAGGCCCATTTTGACAGAAAGGGGCTAAAAGGAGCAGAAATACAAAAATGCATATTTCACGACACAGATACGATATCTGCGTCAATACATATCTAATCCAAGGAGCAAGGACGCACAAGAACAGAGAAAAATCAAGCAAAACAGCAAAAAGCAAAGCCTCAGGCCTATCTTTGACAGAAAAGGCTAAAACGAAGCAGGAACCCGAAAATGCATACTTTGTGACAAATATACAATATTCACGACATGCACAGCAAGCCTGAAGAGCAACGGTATGCAAAAGCAAAGAAGAAGCAAATGAAACAACGAAAAGCAGACTTTAGGCCGAATTTTGACAGATAAGGCCGAAACAATGTAGAAGCGCAGAAATGCGTACATTATGACGCATATACGATATATATGTCATACACAACCAATACAAAGAGCTAGAAAGTACAAAAGGACAAAGAAACCAAGCAAAACAACAGAACATACGCTTTAGACTTATTTTTGACAAATAAGGCTAAAACAGCGCAGAGACACAGAAACGCCCATTGCATGACACGTACACGACATACAAGCCATAATACATGCCTACAAAAAGTTTTGTACAGAAATCATGTCCCGAACACCTCGACTGAATAGCTTTTATAAAACGCACGCGAGCCACAAAAACGGCCTTTTCATAGCCTTTTCTCGACCAAGGAAACCCTAAATTCCCACGAGCCGACACCTTAGCCAGCCCAAACAACCTACATGACAATACATCCAAGACTCGAAGCACGAGAAGCAAGAAAAACGGTTTCAAGAAGCCTAGCTCAATTACACAAAAACACTCCAAAACGCTCCAAAACACCTCCAAATCACGCATGCTCAACAAAAATGGGCAGGCCATACACCATACAAGTCATCATGATTCAAGACAAGAGTTTTCGACAAGTTTCGGAACCAAAAATTTCGACCCAAGAAACTGTCTCAATATAAAAACACACGAAAATTACGGATTTTCAAACCGCTTTCCACACACAAGACACCCATAGCCTTGTCATTAGCATACAACGATGTTTCAAAAACAACAAAGCCATCCGAAGTCGTCTCACACGTTAAAAACAGAGCACAAACCCCTAAAAATCACCCCTCTACACGGTTTTTCACCCAAAAAACCCGCTTTTCACGACCATTTCAGCGAAACAAATTCACCTACGCATTATACTACTAACGGGTAGCCTACACTGAAATTTTGAACACGTTTCGAGACAAAAACGAAAAATGACCAAAATACCCTTGACCATATGCACGAAAATCAGCCCCAAAAGTCGGGATTTTTCACATGCAATCATCAACAATAACAAAACATGCCTCATAACACTCTCAAGAACCAATTTCAAGCGACGATAATGGCGAAATTCGAATCAAGCAAAACGGTTTCACATAAACCCTAAAAAACGAGTTTTGAGTTAAAGCCGACTCAAATCGACTTCAAAACACGAATTAGCAACTTGATTGGGTGCATACCTTGGTCCATTGCGAATCGTAGGAGTCGGAATCACGAATTTTGGTTGAAAAATCGCTGAGAACGAATTTTTCGATTTGGAGGTGTTTGTGAGTTTTGTTTTCGGCTGCCTCACTCTCTTCCCCTTCCCGTGTTTTGAACCAAAAAACACACACACACACTAAATCGCCAGACCTCTGGCGATTAAGTGGTCAGGCACAGCTCAATTTTTTGTTTGGACTGGTTATTACGGTCCATTACGCTATTAATCCACTCTTTTATGCGCTATTATGATAAAACACGAGAATACACATGCTCGTTACGAGCCAAGAGCCCAAATTTTACAAAATAACAACACATATACACTCTTTACGAGTCACAAAATCAAAATACGTATACTCCTCACGAGTTAAATACGTATACCTTTCAAAACAAATACACTCTTTACGAGTCACAAAATCAAAAATACGTATACTCCTCACGAGTTAAATACGTATATTTTTCAAAACAAATACACTCTTTACGAGTCACAAAATCAAAATACGTATAGTCCTCATGAGTTCAATACGTATATTTTTCAAAACAAATACACTCTTTACAAGTTACAAATCAAAATACGTATACTCCTCACGAGTTAAATACGTATATCTTTCAAAACAAATACACTCTTTACAAGTTACAAATCAAAATACGTATACTCCTCACGAGTTAAATACGTATACCTTTCAAAACAAATACACTCTTTACGAGTCACAAAATCAAAAATACGTATACTCCTCACGAGTTAAATACGTATATTTTTCAAAACAAATACACTCTTTACGAGTCACAAAATCAAAATACGTATACTCCTCACGAGTTCAATACGTATATTTTTCAAAACAAATACACTCTTTACAAGTCACAAAATCAAAAATACGTATACTCCTCACGAGTTAAATACGTATATTTTTCAAAACAAATACACTCTTTACAAGTTACAAATCAAAATACGTATACTCCTCACGAGTTAAATACGTATACCTTTCAAAACAAATACACTCTTTACAAGTTACAAATCAAAATACGTATACTCCTCACGAGTTAAATATGTATATTTTTCAAAACAAATACGCTCTTTACGAGTCACAAGATCAAAATACGTATACTCCTCACGAGTTAAATACGTATATTTTCAAAAACAAATACACTCTTTACGAGTTACAAATCAAAAATACGTATACTCCTCACGAGTTAAATACGTATATTTTTCAAAACAAATACACTCTTTACGAGTTACAAATCAAAAATATGTATATTTCCCACAAGTTGAATACGTATATTTTTCTAAATACACATAAAGCAAAAACAGAATACACACTTTTATTTCAAATCAAAACGCAGATACACAAGCAAGCACGCAGCAGACACGCAAGACGCAGGAGATGGCCAAGCTACAAAACGCCATCAAATGACATCCAAGCAACAAAGAGTCAAGAAGCCCTTAAACATCTTTGGACCGTCATGTCCTTAAACATGCCGTCCCTCCCCGCATTCCCGACACTAAGTCCTCGTCTCTCCCCGAGACACATACTTAGCGTCGCCAGGTAGTATCGAGACTGTAATGGTCCGGATACTATCTTCTAAAGTTTGACTAGCGCTTTAGTCCAAGCTCAGCCAAACTGGGGGCTCTGTAGATACCCATATCCGTGCCCCCCAAAAAGCAAACCCGATGACGAAAAGGACTTTTCATGCATGTTTTAAATAAGACGAAACGGTACATAAGTGTCTAAAACATTTTAGTCATTTTTAACGTATTAATTTGAATTTGCATATTTCGTAAAAATGAATATTAATTTAGTCATTTTAATCGTAAGTCGACACAATACACACAAGCACGACATAAGAATGCCTCACAAAATGGCCCAGGGATACAAAAACGACCCCCACACACACAAAAACGGCCCAAAACACACAAAAAGGCCCAAGCACCCGAGCGGACCAAAATGCGTCCCGGGTCACATTCCTACGAAACAAAATCTCACAAAGTCGTAAAATAATATATTACAATATTATTTTATTTCGAGCCAAGATCGAAAAACACGACGAAAAACCGAAACACGAAACACGAAACACGAAAATCGAAACAAAAGCCAAGTTGATTGAGCAACTTGATCAATTTGATGTAGCAAGGCACACAAAGTCAATCAATTTGCTCGACAAACAAGCAGCACACAAACATAGCCTTACACTCCTACGATAACGTTTTACGACGCAACAAATCTGTCAGAAAAAGAGGAGAAAATCGCCAGAATACTGGCGATTAACCATAAAATCGCCAGACTTCAGGCGATTTTCTGGTCCTCCTCTGACATTCTGGCGATTTTCTGTAGAATCGTTGGTTCACTGGCGATTTTCTGATCAATTAGGCATAAAACACGAAGCATTTGCTATAAATAGCAGCCCTTACTTGACCCAAATCAAAAACAATATCATCAATTCTTACAACACATTATCAACACACATCATTTTCAAAAACCGATACTTATACTCACAAAAAGCCTCTCGCACTTATAAAAATCCACTTTAAAAAAAAACCGTCTTCGCATTTCAAGGTAAAAGAAATTTTACCTTCCGATTGGACGTTCGAGACTTATAGGGTTACTTTAACCCACCCCGATATTGGCATTAACAAACCCGTATTCGCAATACGATTGTAGTAATTCAAATCAAATGATTCGTCTAAACCCTGCCAATATCGCATAAATGAACGACTCAAAATCACTAAATTAAGCACCCACTTTTATATTATGCAAATTCTCGATTCATGCATTAAATTACGACTAAAACACGGATTCGACATTTAACTGTACCGTTTCAACTAGTTTCTTTAAACATGCAAAGCCGAGGGTTTTACAAAATCTTAAAATTGAACACAAGTCGGAAAATAACGTTCATTTATTAATTCAAATACAATGAGTTAGTAATTTTACGTATATTTCCTATAGTAGATCGTCATAGCTTTGACGGCTTACATTTATTTTACATATTTATCGAGTCACATATTTGCATTTGTACGTAGCGTCCTATTGTGGATACCCATATCCGTACCCTCCCAAACAAAACCCTGTGATGAATCACGGACTTTTATTACGCATGCTTTAACGTTGACTTAAACGGTTCTAACTAATGTCGAATTCATTTTGAGTCGTTTGAAATGTTAAAATAAGTAGGTCGCTTTACATCACATTTAAATAACATTCTTTTGTTCCATTTGGAGTCTAGCTAGGTCCTTGTCCTGCTTCATTTGGCATAAGCTTCGCATTTGCACTACAATTAGCCCTTTTACATTAACAAGGTCTAATTCAGCATTCCTAAATTCCTAAATTTAGGCCCGGTAGCTAAAACCGCTATTTAGCCCCCTCTTACACAAAATACGGCTTCACGTCTTATCTTATTTCACAAAAACTATGCAAACACACCCTTTTCATTTTTCCGGTCTCTGCCCGAAACTGAAGCCTAAGCCCACCTTTGGCCCGCACTCCAAAGCCCTCAGACACCACAAATATCTCAGGAATATTCCTAGGAGTTTTCTTGACGAGCAAACAAAGATTATCACGTAATCTTTCAAAGATACAATGCAACCGAAACTTGAAACTACACTAAAAACCAGACCCACAAACCGCATAAGCCCATGCGGTTGGGGGAGGCAACCGCATAAGGCTATGCGGTTTGCCCAAGCAACCGCATAAGGCTATGCGGTTCCTAGGCCTGGTTTTATCCCCTTATTTCCTAATTTCTCCGAGGTTTTTAGTATATATAGACCCTATACCCAACCTCAAGGATCATCTTTCACAACCAGAATACACCTTATTCACACCTTTCACATCTCATACTTTCACATCACAATTTCACACACAATTCACAACACACAAATCTTCTTTCACAAAAGCCTCAAGCACTCAACTCCTTGAGTTCAACACACCATCCCGTGTTGAATTCATCCTCCTTTTAGGTTCAAGAAGCTCGCCAGATCTCAAGCGTCCAGGACAAGGTAGGTACCGATCCACTTGGATCAAAGCTTTTTCTTATTTTCTATGGACTAACAAAGGGGTCTACACTTTAGCGCCCCGCTTTGGCACCCAAAGACGCTTGCACTCCAAGTGTTCTATTTACTTGCACACTCCATATCCGATGACACGCCAAAGTCGCATAAGCAACCGACCTTATAAAATAAACCAATGGACAATTGAATTTTATTTTATTTGCATGCATCTTGCACCCTTCTTATTTTGCATTTAAATCAACTTAAACAATGAATTCGACCTTTAACTGAACCGTATTCGTTAACAAGTTAAACATGCTAAACTGAGGGTTTTAATCAATCTTTTTGCATCTGCATCTGCATTCTTTTACAAACTTATCGCACTTGTACGTAGCGATAACATTAGCTCAAATATCATCTTACAAGGATTGTTCTAGGTCAGTAGAGGCTATTTTTACATAGGCTTTTCTAAAAGGTTTTCATAAATCATTATTTGAATTAACTCTTTTTCTAAAGTACCCTCACCCCGAATCCAATCTGGTTTCACAAGCCTTAGATCTAGGGGTGTCGGCGTGCTCCAAAGTCTAAGAACATGTTTTTTTTAACTTAGAACATGGTAGCAGGTTCCTATTTTCCGCGATAAATAGGTGGCGACTCCATAACAGTTCTTAAAGGTTTTTCCAACTTAATCTTTTTTAACTTTAAAGTCCGCCCTTAAGCAAGACGCCGAGTTGGGTCCGATCCCGGGTTCCACAGTTTGGCGACTCCGCTGGGGAAACCCCTTATTTTTAAAACTAAAAACTAGCTTTTTCTTTTTAAAAATAAAGAGGTGAAACTTGAAAGCCTTGAACAATCCTTGTATACATATTTGAGCTATGCACATTCGTTTAGAGTCCATTCCTTTTGGAATCTAGGCACCCTTTACACCCTTGAGAGTGGTTCCAACACGCAGGCTTGTCCACTCGATAAAGCACGTGCAGGACTAACTTTCCTCTCACCCCTCCACGGCTTGCCGTAAACGATTATCTCGACCGCCCCAGTGCTCCCTCTAGAAAACCTATCGCTCCGGCGTAAGGAAATAGAGGGGTTAAGTATCTGCCAAAGCGTACTCGAGGTAGTTGGAGGTGTACCCGACTGACTCATTTTTCACCCTTTTTGAGTCATACGTATAAGTTCGAGGCCATGCACTCCATGGTCCCTTTTCAAAACGAGCATATGCATTCATATCTTCGAAAACTCGCCTAAACGTTTCAAAGATAAATGAACCTAACATCTAACACCTTTTCAAACAAAACTATCGCGAATTTTTGAAACAAGCTTTTTCAAAACTTCCCTTTTTCACTAACAAGCAAAAACCCGAGCAAGGATTAAAACCCGAGCTCGTGGATTTCAATCCCCTAGGTCATACGGCCTAGGTTCTACATTTAACATCCTCGGTTCGACTTGCTAATCACTCTCGAGCCGAATCCTTCTTCTTTTATACATCCGACTCGAGCTCACCTCGGCAAATCACCGATATCAGTTCGACGGATGCAAAGCAAAATCTTTTAACATCGAGACGAGATGTGCGCACACATCCTCGCCTCAAAAGCTTCCCTTAGCAAAACTTTTTCGAAAACCTCCTCTTTTCAAACATAAAAGGTCTTTCTAAACAAAGAAATGAGCTAAAATGAATGCCTAAAATGAATGTGAGTCTAGTGGGTCGAGTCGTGTCGCTAATGCGAAGTGAAATGCAGGCCTCAGCTGACTACTCACCATGAATCGCATCATCACCCCTTCCTTCAAACGCTCCTCAAAGATGGCTAACCTCAACAAGCTGAAAACCCTCCGTCACCGCATTGATCAGCTCACCAAAAACATTGACAACTTGAAGGCCTTGCATCAATCCGAAGTTGCACGTTTGGAACAATGCTCCAAGGCCGACAAGCATGTCTCCCTCCACACTCTCGTCACCCAACTCCAAAGGGACGAAGAAGATTTCACCCAATATCTCGTCCGCTGGAGAGGATTACTTGCTCGGGTTCCGAATCCTCCGCACGAAGACGAACTCATGTACACATTTCTCGGTAGCCTACGACCCGAGTGGCGAAGACATTTTGATTACGGCGACGCCGAGAATTTCGAAGAACTCATTGAAATTGCCCTCGGAGCCCAAAGCAACCCCACAATTTATGACAACCCTGCGATCTTCCCCGGGTCAGCACCCGTCATAGATTGCTCCTACTTGGTCACACCCACCAATAACCAAATCAATGGGGTCTGGTTCAGTGATGACGAAGACGGAGAGTGGCCACCCACTAACAAAACGGTAGCTCAGCTCTCGACTACTCCTTCCTCGAATAAAAACAAAAGCAACAAGAAAGGAAAGAAAAAGAAGGGCAAGCAGTCCGAAAGCAAAGATCAAAAAGAAAAGGGCAAGCAGTCCGAAAGTAAAGATCAAGAAGAAAAGGGCAAGCAGCCCGAGAAGGAAGACCAAGACGAGGTTTCACATCTCACACGCTCTGGTCGTCCTTATCAAAATATTTTTACAGATGAACATGCCAGAAAAGCGACTGCGGCTGAGAAAGGCAAGGCCGTAGCCCAAGAGGATAACCCCTCTACAAGTACACCCTCCACCTCTACAATAATTCCACCACCAAACACGAGTGAGGTGCTTCAAAAGCAACTCGCCAGACAAAGCCGATGTTTCCATCTGGGCCCTTTACGAGACTTCGGTGAACATAGGAATGCATTCATTCGCGCTCTACAAATAGCATGTGCAGACGGAGATCTCCCAGATCAAATGGTCACCATGTCACTAGGGATTGGTTCTGGGGCTATCACCTTCTCAAATGATGATCTCCCCGCATTTGGATCAAACCACAACCTCGCCCTATACATCAGCGTTGAATGTATGAAGAAAACTTTGCCCGTGTCCCTTGTTGATAACGGCTCTGCAGTCAATGTTCTACCATTGGCCACCGCACATCGCCTCGGCCTATCCGATAAAGACTTCACCCCAAGCATGGACGGAGTCAAGGCTTTCGACGGGACCCGACGTCACGTGAAAGGAACCATTTCTCTTCACATACGCAGTGGTCCCATAGAAAGAAAAGTCGAGTTCCAAGTAATCGACATGACCCCTTCCTATAACATACTCCTGGGACGACCATGGATTCACTCCACCAAGGCCGTAACCTCTACTCTACATCAAAAGGTTAAGATCCCTCTCAACGAGGAAATCATAACCTTGAACGCCTCAAACTTCCGAGCCCTTTTCGATACACCAAAAGAGCCCAATTCTGCCGAAATTGTGGCTGAACCCGCAGAAGACTTATGCGGTTTCGACTTCGAAGTTGGCGCCATCACGCGTACACCAATCAAAACCTACAAACCTTTCAGAACAAAGAACAATAACAGCCTTTGGCTCACCATGGGTTTAGGCTATAGACCCAAGAACGACGACCACGAGAAGATGGTTAAGGAAATCCAAAGACGAAAGTCAACCCGCAAGGTCACCATGCGACCTTACATCCTCGACCTGAACGCATATTTCACCCCCGGAGGAACGGTCGACGGGAATACCTCCCTTCGAGACATCATCCATTCACCCGAAGCTTGTTTCTCTAGTGAGGCCGAGCCCAATACACTCAAGACCTCACCGAGCACCAAAAACGAAGAAATTGTCTCCACGATCATGCGAGACCGTCATTTCGATCCTAACTTACTCATAGCCGACGCCACAGACAAAACCCTCAACGGATGGTATAAAACGCTGAAATGGACTGATGCACAAGGTCACCACTTCCAGCTTATCACCGGTGAAGGACCACTCTTCGACCATGTCACTAATCTCAAAGACAAGGACGAGAGTGATTCAACCTCAAGCAACTCAAGCAGCTCAAGCAGCTCAAGCACTTCCAACGACACAGAAGACGATGAAGAAGAAGAAAAAGAAATTCTTTTAGATTCTAATGCTCTTAGTGTCGGGTCATCTGTCGACCCATCTATTCTAGACTCTAGCTTTAGTTTAGATTTTCTATTTACGGAGGCTAGCTCCAAGCAATTTTCTGATTTGTCGAATAATTCTCTTCAAAATAACGAAATGAATAAATTTGCTTACGTCTTGTCTCAAACTAAAACAAATAACAAAATACAAACAAACAAAAATCAACAAGCAACAAACAACACACAAAATACAAAAGACACTAACTCATGCGAAAGTGAATCATTAAACAAATACATTGCAAACCTTGTACACCCAAAAACACAAGACCCTATCATCGAGGAAACCATAACCATAAACGTGGGAACCCCCGAAGAACCAAGGGAACTACAACTAGGAGCCTCACTAGACGAACACGAGCGCACCCAATTTACACAACTCCTAAGCGAATTCAAGGACGTATTCGCTTGGTCATACAAAGACATGCCCGGCATCGAACGAAGCATCGCCGAGCACCGCATCCCTATCAAACCCGGTTATAAACCCGTCAAGCAAAAGCTAAGAAGACTACGTCCCGAATGGTCTCTCATGGTCAAGGAAGAAATCGAAAAACAACTACAAGCCGGTTTCATCCAAGTCATCGAGTATCCTGAATGGGTCTCAAACATGGTCCCAGTCCTGAAAAAGAATGGCAAAATTCGAGTATGCGTTGACTTTCGCGACTTGAACAAAGCTAGTCCCAAAGATGACTTTCCACTACCCCATGTAGACGTCCTAGTCGACAACACTGCCGACCACGCCCTCCTATCTTTCATGGACGGCTACGCAGGCTACAATCAAATCAAAATGTCCCTCGAAGACATGGCAAAAACAGCCTTCATTACACCGTGGGGGACATACTGCTACACAGTTATGCCCTTCTGTTGATACCCATATCTGTCGATATGGAGATTTACAGAAAACCCGACAAACACCCAATGATGATAGGACAACTTGTATTTCGTGTCATTTATTTGAGTTCGTATTACGATGTAAGTCGGGCGCTGTCAACGTAATGATTATTAATTCAAAAGATATTTGATTTAATAAGCTCTGTCAAATTTTATTTGTCGCAAGTTTTGTTTTATTGAAAATAAAATGTTTTGATTTGAAAAATCATTTTAAGTATTTCGATTTGAAGAGTCGCTTTTACAAATTCTTTTTTGACTTGAAAAGTCATTTCTCACGCTTTTAAAACAGTTTAATAAATCGTATTCGACGAATTCGTTTTCTTAACAGCACGTTTTATAACTCGTTTTAAGCTCGATTTCAAGAACGATTTTGAGCCCGTTTCAACACGAATTTCAAAGCCTTTTCCCTACCCATTCTCCCGTTCAATAACCAGCCCAGAATACACCAAAACACACTCAAGAGCTCGCCCAAAGCAACCCAACATCGCCACCCCCATACCCTCGCTTTAACACCCAAAACGACCCAAAACCCGAGCTCTAACTACTCCGCCCATGACCCATACCCATCTCCCGACTATCCTACCCATTTGTCCTTGCTTAACCTTCAAGAAAACACCTTGCAAAACCCTAAGATTAACCGTGGATGCAGCCTCTCTTGAAAACGAGCAAAGTCGCTTCTTTTGTCCTTCCAAAACCCTATTTTCACCCTATATATACACACCATCCTCAAGCCTTCATTACATACGAATATACAGCTCTCACACATCATAAAAGTCACAAAAAGAACCCTCAAAGAGGTCGAGATAGCTGCACAAAAACAGAGCACGCTTTTTCGGTTTTCATTCAACTATCACCGTTTCTTCCTCGCTTTTGCGTGTTGAAAACACCATAGTCTCTCTGATTTCTTTACAAAATCTTAAAGTTCATCTTACCACGATTCCAAAACATCTTTCGGTTCGAAATTTCGTTGAGAAACGAAGAAACTACAAGCTTTTGAAAATCGTCGGTTGTGTTCAAAGTTACGGATTTTTATTGGTTTTCGTCGACGACGGCCCCTCGGGATAAATCTTACAATCGATTACGACTCGGATATTTGGTCAACGATACATGTAAGTTGAGGGTGCAAAAATACTCTTTTTATTTTGTTAATTTATCGTTTTTTTTATTGTTTTTATAGCCTCTGTCGTTTCATTACTCTCTGTTGTTTTGCTCTTTGTAGTTATTATTTTCGTTTGTCTTGAACTATGTTTTTTTTTGCCTGATTTCGATTTGTGTATGGATATGTCGTGCCCTTTTGTTTAGTATGCAAGTTCGTTTTTCTTCCTGCGTAGTATGATTTAGGATTCCTCGTTAAGATAAGTGGTTCGTTAGCTTGTTATATAATTAAATCTCGTTCATGTTTAGTTATACCGCTTTGTCCATAAACCGATCGATCGTGCTTTCTTTTTAAATTGGTAACTCACGCTTGTGTGTCAACTTAGTTATCGTGGTTTTATTACTTAGCGTTGGTATGATAATTAGTTCGTAAAGTCACAGTACTTGTGTCTCATTGTTGGTCGCCAGCTTTATGTCGATTTTAGGTTGCGTAAGATTGGTTAGTTTAGGTTTTCGTATGTTGTGATGTGCTCATTGTTTGCTTGTCTATTTGCGCATATTCATCGTGCCTTTTATTTAGTCATTTGCTTGAGTAATTATTAGGATTATTAGTTTGCTCACTATCTACATACGTTTATGTGCTTGTGTTTGTGTGTCTTTTTAGTGACAGTTATATCATTAGGAGCATGTTGCGATTTGATTATTTTAAGCCCTAATGGGATGGTTTATGTTTATGCTGCATTGCTTATTTAAACATTGGTCTACATGTATGTGAATGTTAGTGGATCATTAGTCGATTTCATGTTATTTGAGTATGTTAGTATGTCCACTAGTTGCATTTAATTTTCAGTTTACACGCCTACTTGCATGTTTGTTCGTATTTGTTTGTTGTGATTTGTGTATGCCTGCGCGTCAATTTAATTGTACTTGATTTTCTTAGTTTATACGTTTGGTTGTGTTTGTCTGTCGCTTCTTTATATTCGTATGGATATTTGTTCATGATTAGTAGTTTATACTTGCTCATATTTTAGTCGTGTTTGATTATTTGTATTTGTTTGCCGCTAACGTTTGTTAATCTATCTTATGCTGTCGGTGAGTAGATATTTCTGCTTCTTTTCTTTGTTTGCTAGAATAGTAAATGAACCTCTGTTAAACAACTTTGACAAATCTATATGTGCATTAAATGACGTAGAATGGATATTTTTTTTGTTTAGGATTAAAACGCTGTCTGCATATCCGCATGTGTACTCGTAATAGCCATGATTTTGCTTAGTAGAGACCGTTACTGTAACGGGCGGGGTTAGGCGTTAAATTAATGAAATTCTTTTAAGCTTCCTAACACGTAAACTCACACGAACTCATTTTCTCTAAAATTGGTTTCTAAATTCCACCTAAAAATTTAGTGGCGACTCTTTTCAAATTAAAAATGTTTTTTGAAATAAAACATCGCGTGGATCAAAATCCCTTGTCCACAATTTGGCGACTCCGCTGGGGACAGTGAAACTTGAAAAGTAAAATGATGGCTATTTAGAGTACCCTTTCTTTTTTATGTTGTTTATGCATCATATTGTTAGGATTCGAACCATTTCTCCCTTTGGGTCGACCTCAAAGTAGGGAAATGACGTTCACTGTGTCTGATTTAAATATCAAGGTGGTTCCACCGAGGTTAGCAACCCCCATCTCCCCATTTCGTCCCTGACTTATGGCGGATGCGTGAGTTCCCTAACAACGTGGGATCATTGGCATGGACCCTTTTCGAGACTTAGAATAGTCTAGCTCATGCATTGCATCCTTGAACTGCGTATGACTAAATGCTCTGTGAATTCTGAAGCCATGTTTTCAATCCTTTTTTAGTCAAAACTGTCATCTTTTCAATCGAATATTTTAATTTCCAAAAAATTTCTTTTAGCTGAAATGCTGTCTTTTTAGGATTAGAATAATCTTCGATATCTCTTTTGAAACGATTTTTGACTTAAGCTGAAATGCTTTCCTTCTAAAAAATCATTCTTTAAGCTGAAATGCTGTCTTTTTAGGATTAGAATAATCTTAAATATTTTCCAACCCTACCTCATTCGAAAAAGATTTTTGATTCGAGCTGAAATGCTTTCCTTCAAAAAAAAAATCATTCTTTAAGCTGAAATGCTGTCTTTTTAGGATTAGAATAATCTTAAATATTTTTCCAACACTTTCTTTTCCGAAAAAACAAAGATTTTTGTCCAAGCTGAAACGCTTTCCTTTTAGGATTAGAAGAATCTTAAATTATTTCCGATTTTTAGCCCTTTTGAAAAAAGATCTTTTCCTAGCAGAAATGCTATTCTTTTAGGATCAGAATAATCTTAAAAGATTTCCGATATTAGCTCTTTTGAAAAAAGATTCATTCCTAGCTGAAACGCTCTCTTTTTTAGGATTAGAATAATCTTAAATATTTTCCCACACTATCTCTTTCAGAAAACAAAGATTTTTGTTTAAGCTGAAACGCTTTCCTTCTAAAATTAGAATAATCTTAGATATTTTCTGAATATTTGCTCTTTTGAAAAAAGATCTTTTCTTGGCCGAAATGCCATCCTCTTAGGATTAGAATAATCTTATATTATTTCCGATTTTTAGCTCTTTTGAAAAAAGACCTCTTCCTAGCTGAAAGGCTATCCATTTAGGATTAGAATAATCTTAAATAATTTTCGATTTTAGCTCTTTTGAAAAAAGATCCATTTCTAGCTGAAATGCTATTCGTGTAGGATTAGAATAATCAAATTTCCGATATTAGCTCCTTTGAAAAAAAGATCCATTTCTAGCTGAAATGCTATTCGTTTAGGATTAGAATAATCTTAGACAATTTTCGATATTAGCCCTTTTCAAAAAAAAAAGATCTTTTCCAAGCTGAAACGCTACTCGTTTAGGATTAGAACAATCTTAAATAATTTTCCTTTTAGGATTAGAATGATCTTAAATAATTTCCAGGTTTAGCTCTTTTGAAAAAATCTCTTCCTAGCTGAAACGCTATCCGTTTAGGGTTAGAATAATCTTAAACATTTCTTTTTTTTCAATGTTAGCTCTTTTGAAAAAAGATCTTTTCTAAGCTGAAATGCTGTCCGTTTAGGGTTAGAATAATCTTAAACAATTTTCGATATTAGCTCTTTTGAAAAAAGATCTTTTCTAAGCTGAAATGCTATTCGTTTAGGGTTAGAAAAATCTTAAACAATTTTCGATACTGGCTCTTTTGAAAAATATTTTCTAAGCTGAAATGCTATTCATTTAGGGTTAGAATAATCTTAAATAATTTTCGATTGTAACTCTTTTGAAAAAAGATCCGTTTTAAGCTGAAACGCTACCCGTCTAAGATTAGAATAATCTTGAACAGTTCTTAACACTAACTCTTTTGAAAAAAGATCCTTTTATAGCTGAAATGCTATCCGTTTAAGATTAGAATAATCTCGAACAGTTCCCAACACTAACTCTTTTGAAAAAAAAATCCTTTCAAGCTGAAATGCTACCCGTTTAGGATTAGATTAATCCCGAACGATTTTTAACACTACGTCTTTTGAAAAAAGAATAGTTTCTAAGCTGAAATGCTATACGTTTAGGATTAGAATAATCTCGAACGCTTTTGAAATGCTACCCATTTGGGAATAGAATTTTTTCCAACCAGAAAAGTAAAAATCTAGCCCTAGTTAGACTAGAATTTTCGAACCAAGTAAGCTTTTTGGTAGTCGAAGTGCTGCCCTTTTCAAACCTCAACTTCAAAAATAGGTTTCTTTTTCAAGTCGCGAGTAAGCATGAAATGCACCGAGACGAGTCTAGTTGGAATCTAAGTCGTGTATAGTAAGCCTAGTCCATCTAAAAGTCTTAGAGGATTAACCTAGTTGGGTCACCCAGGCCTACGCTTGGGCCCAAGTCATGCATGTCATTTTTTTGGTCCAAACACGAGCTAATTACTTCAAGTCCATATCTAGTTGGGTCTAAGTCCCATACTGTGAGTCTGTCTTCAAGCCCTTGTGTCGCATGCATTTGCATAGTTAGGTCGTAGACCATGTCGCTAAGCTCTAAGTCTTGTCATGATTAATACGGTCCAGTCCATTTGCATCCCGAGTTGTTACAAATAGTGTCGAAACCGTGCCGATTTCTGAACTCGAGTCGTATATTCTCCTCCTTAAGTCAAAATCAAGTTGCAAAAGTGGGGTAACTTTCAAACCAAGCATCTGAGTCAACTCCTGAAAGGAGAAAAGTTCAAAGTCGAGGTTGGTGATTATAAGTCAGAATTTGTATTCAAGTCTTAAGTCTGAGTTGAGTCTAAGATTCGTTTTTCCACGATTATTTCTAACTCCTTCTCAAAAATCAATGAAATTGATCTTGTCTCTAATTTGATTCCATAATCCAACTGATGAAAATGCACGACGCGCTCGAAGGGTGTCCCTGGGGTAGAAATACGTATTCAATTCTAAGGTGTAACACCAACTCAAGACAAAAGGGTTTCCGACAACAAAAACGAAAGGGGTTTCAATTCCATTAGTCAACTTGTGGTATACTATTCCTCTGCATTTGGAGGAGGATCCATTAATTTGGAGCTCCATAGTGGTCATGAATTTGATCGCGACCAAAAGTACGAATACTCATGGATCGCCCTTCTTGTACTCGATCGCGTGCCTAATAAGCAAACGAACTTGTCAGAGGAGTCCGGCGTGATATACATATGACCACGTGCGACCGCCCACCGTAAGATCTAGCAAAAGCCACAAAGGGCGTGGCCTATTCTCAAAAACGCAAACAAGAATACAGAAATACAATAGATTGAGTGGCAACACGTCGGAGATCGAAGATCAAAGTCAAAATTAAAAGCGAAGCCAAAACGGTCAGAAAGTACCACCAATTCTTTTTTTAAGTCATTCTCAAAACGGCAAGGGAGACACAGTCTTGAGTTCCAAGAATCTTTGGCTTATGTAGTTGCACCCAAGCGTTTAGGGTCCACGAGGGATCCGCCAGTACTTCACAAGCTAGGACAGGATACAACATGATACCTTAGGTGAAACCTTCGAGTGTTACACACGAAAAAATGCCATGTTTATGCACCTCGATCGAACTACATCGGATTTGATTTCGCTCCACGCGAATATGTAGGCAATCCTTTAGAATATGGGATACAATCCACCCCCGCCCATCATCTAATTTGTCATCTGGTCAATTTTTTTTTTTACGGGTCTTTACAAAGTCCAAATGAAGCAACTTTTGTTGAGTCTGTCTTAGTGCTCGATTTAGATTGAGATAAGAATCAATGTTCTGATAAGTAATTGTCCAGTCTTGGAATGATCTTTTTCTTAATGGGAATTGGCAAAGATGTTTACTTTGACAGTTAGTTCGCACCTCAACAAAGAATTTGCTTAGGGGGAGAACATGATACTACTAACCCACGTCTATTTTAGACCACGTGTCAATCATCCTAAAAGACCTTGCACAGTTACTAGTCTACCCGTCAGTGAAACGTTGTCTTAGGTCGAGTCGGTCATGGTCGAACGTTCAAATGATAGTCGCTCGTGTCACGTCATTATGTCACATTCGTGTCGCGTCTCATGCTCACTTGGTCATGCTTCAATCTCAAACATTTCAAGAACCTTTTTGCAAAGTTTGGGTCGATGATCCGAGGTCAAATTTCAAATGCGGGTTGATGACCCACTTCAGTTTCAAAATGATGGTTTCGGGCCGATGGCCCATTTCAATTTCTAAATGATGTTTAGATTCGGAGTCGATGACTCTTCTTAATTTTCAAAATGATGGTTGCGGGCCGATGGCTCATTTCAATTTCTAAATGATGTCTACATTCAGAGTCGATGACTCTTCTTGATTTTTTAAAACGATGTTTACAATGCGGGTCGAGGACCCAATTCGATTTAATACATGCTAACCAATACCCCGTGTCAATTTTCAAGTAAATTTTGTAGTCTAGGTGGGGCCCACAATCTAACTTTAAAAAAAATGATGTTTTTAAACTTGGTTAATGGCTCAATTATTCGATGACCTCTTTCGATTTTCAAATGAAATTTGCTATGCGGGTCAATGACCTATCCATTTTCCAAAATAGGGGTCGATGACCTATTTTCAGATGATGTCTTGCGCTCGGGTCGATGACCCATCCACCTTTTCTTTCAAAATCAAGGTCGATGGCCCCAGTTTTCAATGACCATTATAGTTCTGGTCGTTGACCTATCCGCCTTTTCCTCAAAATACGGGTCGATGGCCCCAATTTTCAAATGATTAACATAGTTCGGGTCGATTTAACATAGTTCGGGTCGATGACCCATCTACTTAAATCAAGATGCGGGTTGAAGACCCATTTTCAAAAGATGTTTATAGTTCGAGTCGATGACTCTTCCACTTTTCAAGATGTGGGTCGACGACCCATTTTCAAAAGATGTTTACGGTTTCGGGTTGATGGCCCATCCACTTAAATAAAAATGCGGGTTGAAGACCCATTTTCAAAAGATATTTATAGTTCGAGTCGATGACTCATCCACTTTTCAAGATACGGGTCGACGACCCATTTTCAAAAAATGTTTCCAGTCGACGACTCATTTTCAAAAGATGTTTACAGTTTCCGGTCGAAGACCCACCACTCTTTAATCTAAAAATTTAGGTCGAGGACACAAAATTTTGAATAGGTCGAGGACACAAAAATTTTGAATAGGTCGAGGACACAAAAATTTTCAAATGCGAATCGAGGACGCAGATGTTGGTTTTAGCTCGGGTCGATGACCCATTTCCAGCACAATATCCATTTTCAAGCAATACTTAAAATTAAAGTTCGCAGTTCGGATCGATGATCCATCCCTTTTGTTTAAAGAGCCGGTCGAAGACCCATTTTCAAATTAAAATTCTTAGTTCGGATCGATGATCCATCCCTTTTGTTTAAAAAGCGGGTCGAAGACCCATTTCCAAATTAGTATTCTCAGTTCGGATCGATGATCCATCCCTTTGGTTTAAAAAAGCGGGTCGAAGACCCATTTCCAAATCAGTATTCTCAGTTCGGATCGATGATCCACCCCTTTTGTTTAAAAAGCGGGTCGAAGACCCATCTTCAAATTAATATTCTCAAGTTCGGATCGATGATCCATCCTATCTGTATAAAAAGTAGGTCGACGACCCATTTTCGAATAAAATTCGCAGCTCGGATCGATGATCCATCCTTTTTGTTTCAAAAGTCGCAGATTTCACTATGTGAGTCGTGTGCTATGATTTGTTGTTAAGATTGAGCAGGAACGCTCCAACCGGGGGCTCTAGAGTCATCAACCTTAGACCCCGACGACAGGATGACATCCTCGAAATGAAGAAGTACTAGCAGAAGCTAAAAGAAGTGACACTTCCAAAAAGAATGCAGATATAGGCTTTACTCAATCGAGTAAACAAATATCATTTGTTTTGGGCCGAAGCAGCAGAAAGCTACAGGCCAGCGAGCTCGAACTACGATACGGGTTTGATTCTGTCACAACGGATACGTAGGCGCCTAAGGATAAGGCTCAACCCATATTTTGATGAAAGAGGAGGCATCTAGAAAAGTGAGTCAGGTATGATTTCTTCTTATGGCTGGTGAGCTTTTATACACAGGTCTAAGGGACCCTAAACGACCCGTGAGGCTCTCAAGTTGTGATCTTCATCGATTCGAGAGTCTACTTTGACTTTCGCCTGTCCAAGCCTTAGTCAAAGTGGGGGCTCTGTTGATACCCATATCTGTCGATATGGAGATTTACAGAAAACCCGACAAACACCCAATGATGATAGGACAACTTGTATTTCGTGTCATTTATTTGAGTTCGTATTACGATGTAAGTCGGGCGCTGTCAACGTAATGATTATTAATTCAAAAGATATTTGATTTAATAAGCTCTGTCAAATTTTATTTGTCGCAAGTTTTGTTTTATTGAAAATAAAATGTTTTGATTTGAAAAATCATTTTAAGTATTTCGATTTGAAGAGTCGCTTTTACAAATTCTTTTTTGACTTGAAAAGTCATTTCTCACGCTTTTAAAACAGTTTAATAAATCGTATTCGACGAATTCGTTTTCTTAACAGCACGTTTTATAACTCGTTTTAAGCTCGATTTCAAGAACGATTTTGAGCCCGTTTCAACACGAATTTCAAAGCCTTTTCCCTACCCATTCTCCCCTTCGAATAACCAGCCCAGAATACACCAAAACACACTCAAGAGCTCGTCCAAAGCAACCCAACATCGCTCACCCCCATACCCTGTTTTAACAGCCCAAAAACGACCCAAAACCCGACTCCTAACTACCTGCCCATGACCCATACCCATCTCCCGACTATCCTACCCATTTGTCCTTGCTTAACCTTCAAGAAAACACCTTGCAAAACCCTAAGATTAACCGTGGACAGCAGCTCTCTTGAAAACGAGCAAAGCTGCTCTTTTTGTCCTTCCAAAACCCTATTTTCACCCTATATATACACACCATCCTCAAGCCTTCATTACATACGAATATACAGCTCTCACACATCATAAAAGTCACAAAAAGAACCCTCAAAGAGGTCGAGATAGCTGCACAAAAAAACAGAGCACGTTTTTCAGTTTTCATTCAACTATCACCTGTTCTTCCTCGTTTTGCGTGTTGAAAACACCATAGTCTCTCTGATTTCTTTACAAAATCTTAAAGTTCATCTTACCACGATTCCAAAACATCTTTCGGTTCGAAATTTCGTTGAGAAACGAAGAAACTACAAGCTTTTGAAAATCGCTGTCAGTTGTGTTCAAAGTTACGGATTTTTATTGGTTTTCGTCGACGACGGCCCCTCGGGATAAATCTTACAATCGATTACGACTCGGATATTTGGTCAACGATACATGTAAGTTGAGGGTGCGAAAATACTCTTTTTATTTTGTTAATTTATCGTTTTTTTTATTGTTTTTATAGCCTCTGTCGTTTCATTACTCTCTGTTGTTTTGCTCTTTGTAGTTATTATTTTCGTTTGTCTTCGAACTATGTTTTTTTTTGCCTGATTTCGATTTGTGTATGGATATGTCGTGCCCTTTTGTTTAGTATGCAAGTTCGTTTTTCTTCCTGCGTAGTATGATTTAGGATTCCTCGTTAAGATAAGTGGTTCGTTAGCTTGTTATATAATTAAATCTCGTTCATGTTTAGTTATACTGTTTGTCCATAAACTGATCAGTCGTGCTTTCTTTTTAAATTGGTAACTCACGCTTGTGTGTCAACTTAGTTATCGTGGTTTTATTACTTAGCGTTGGTATGATAATTAGTTCGTAAAGCTGCGTACTTGTGTCTCGCTGTTGGCTGCCAGTTTTATGTCGATTTTAGGTTGCGTAAGATTGGTTAGTTTAGGTTTTCGTATGTTGTGATGTGCTCGCTGTTTGCTTGTCTATTTGCGCATATTCAGTCGTGCCTTTTATTTAGTCATTTGCTTGAGTAATTATTAGGATTATTAGTTTGCTCACTATCTACATACGTTTATGTGCTTGTGTTTGTGTGTCTTTTTTAGTGACAGTTATATCATTAGGAGCATGTTGCGATTTGATTATTTTAAGCCCTAATGGGATGGTTTATGTTTATGCGTACTTGCTTATTTAAACATTGGTCTACATGTATGTGAATGTTAGTGGATCATTAGTCGATTTCATGTTATTTGAGTATGTTAGTATGTCCACTAGTTGCATTTAATTTTCAGTTTACACGCCTACTTGCATGTTTGTTCGTATTTGTTTGTTGTGATTTGTGTATGCCTGCGCGTCAATTTAATTGTACTTGATTTTCTTAGTTTATACGTTTGGTTGTGTTTGTCTGTCGCTTCTTTATATTCGTATGGATATTTGTTCATGATTAGTAGTTTATACTTGCTCATATTTTAGTCGTGTTTGATTATTTGTATTTGTTTGCCGCTAACGTTTGTTAATCTATCTTATGCTGTCGGTGAGTAGATATTTCTGCTTCTTTTCTTTGTTTGCTAGAATAGTAAATGAACCTCTGTTAAACAACTTTGACAAATCTATATGTGCATTAAATGACGTAGAATGGATATTTTTTTTTGTTTAGGATTAAAACGCTGTCTGCATATCCGCATGTGTACTCGTAATAGCCATGATTTTGCTTAGTAGAGACCGTTACTGTAACGGGCGGGGTTAGGCGTTAAATTAATGAAATTCTTTTAAGCTTCCTAACACGTAAACTCACACGAACTCATTTTCTCTAAAATTGGTTTCTAAATTCCACCTAAAAATTTAGTGGCGACTCTTTTCAAATTAAAAATGTTTTTTGAAATAAAACATCGCGTGGATCAAAATCCCTTGTCCACACCTTCGGCCTAATCAATGCCGGCGCTACATACCAACGCACCGCTACAACCCTTTTACACGACATGATGCACAAAGAAGTCGAAGTTTACGTCGACGATATGATCGTAAAATCAAAGGAGAGAAGTGGCCACATCACTAACCTCCGCAAGTTCTTCACTCGCCTGCGACAGTACAAAATGCGCCTCAACCCCCAAAAATGTACTTTTGGAGTTAAATCCGGTAAACTACTAGGACATGTAGTGAGCCAAAGAGGCATCGAGGTCGACCCCTCGAAAGTCAAAGCAATCCTTGAAATGCGACCCCCGGAGAACCTCGACGAAATTCGAAGTTTCTTGGGCCAAATCCAATACATCTCGCGCTTTATTAGCAAACTCACCATGATATGTGAACCAGTCTTCAAGAAACTCAAGAAAACCGACCACGTTGAATGGGATGAAGAATGTCAAAAAGCGTTTGACAAGGTCAAGGAATTGCTAACTAACCCACCAGTTCTACGACCACCCCAAAGTGATTTACCACTATCCTTATACCTTACAACCACACCTACCGCCATGGGCGCCATGCTCGCTCAAGAAATAAACGGCGAAGAACACGCAATCTACTACATAAGCAAGAAATTTCTCGATTACGAAACTCGATATTCACCCGTCGAGAAGAGTTGTCTAGCCTTAGTATGGTCATCCAAGAAACTCCGTCATTATATGCTAGCACATCAAACGAAGGTCTATTCCAAAATGGACCCCGTAAAGTACCTCTTCGAGAAACCCGTACCTAACGGACGAATGGCCAGATGGACATTGCTCCTAGCCGAATTCGATCTTAAGTACGTACCCCTCAAAGCAATCAAGGGACGAGCAGTCTCCGATTTCCTAGCCGAAAATGCAATCAACGAAGAACCAATCATCGACACAACATCCCTTCCAGACGACGGGATTTACAACATCAACCAAGAACAATGGGAGTTATACTTCGATGGCTCCTCCAACTATCGAGGATGTGGAGTAGGAATCCTTCTCATATCCCCGAATGGCGAACACACACCTCTATCCATCAAACTGGACTTTGACGTTACAAACAACGCCGCGGAATACGAAGCATGCTTGCACGGTCTCCAAGCAGCGCTTGTACTCAACGCCCGCAATATAAGAGTCTATGGGGACTCCTCCCTCATAATCAACCAAATATCCGGAGCATGGAAGATACTTAATGAAAACCCAGCACTATACCAAAGCAAAATACAAGAGCTCATAAACGAATTCTATCACGTAGAATTCATACACCTCCCACGCGAAGAAAACCAATTCGCCGACGCGTTATCCAAACTCGCGTCACTAATCAACATACCCCCGGGGATGGAAACACTACCTATTGTCGTGGAACGACGGAACGAACCCGCCTACATATGTGACATTGAAACCGAGGAAGAACAAACAGACCCTTGGTACCAAGCAATCATCAACTACAAAACAAACGGTGAATACCCACCAAACATTGACAAACGAGCCAAACGCGCCCTACGCCTGTTATCATCACAATTCGTGATGGAAATGGGCAAACTACTCAAAAAGACACCCCAAGGCACACTACTCTTATGTGTCGATCACAAAAAGGGACACGATATTATGTCCCAAGTACACGATGGCGAGTGCGGACCACACATGAACGCACGAGCCATGTGCAAACAAATCATAAGGCTAGGATGGTACTGGACAACCATGGAAGCCGACTGCGCAAAATATGTCAAACATTGCCATAATTGCCAAATTTTTGCAAACGTACAGCACATACCTCCTTCACCACTATACAGTTTAACCTCGCCATGGCCTTTCTCCACATGGGGAATTGACGTCATTGGCAAAGTACAACCCGTAGGAGCAGGAGGACACTGCTTCATCCTCGTGGCCATCGACTACTTCACCAAATGGGTCGAAGCCGCATCATACCGTACGCTAGGCACAAAGGAAGTTGCAAAATTCATACAAAACAACATCATTTGTCGCTACGGCATACCCCACGAATTCATAAGTGACCAAGGCACACACTTCCAAGGAGAGGTGGAACCACTCCTCCTCAAATACAAAATACAACGACATAAATCATCACCCTACCGTCCACAAACTAACGGCGCGGTCGAGGCAGCAAACAAAACCGTCGTATCAATCCTCAAAAAGATGATCGACACCTGCCACGACTGGCCCAACAAAATCCCATTTGCATTATGGGGATACCGCACAACCATCCGCACACCCACAGGCATGACACCCTATTTCCTAACCTACGGGATGGAAGCCGTTCAACCTGTAGAAATCGAGATGCAATCCCTTCGAACTCTCATGGAAGCAGACATTCCTGAGGCCGAATGGGCACGCGAACGATACGAACAACTCATCCTCTTAGACGAAAGACGGTTACATTCACTAAGTACAGTCCGAATGTATCAATCTCGCCTACAACGCGCCTACAACAAACGGGTCAAGCCACGAAACATCAAAGTGGGCGACCTAGTACTCAAATCAGTCCGAGCACCATTACCAGTCGACCCAAGAGGAAAATTCAAACCCAATTGGGCCGGACCGTACTTGGTCAAGGAAATCCTTCCCGGAGGAGCCGTGAAACTAACTGACCTTGACGGTCAGGACTTCCGATTACCAACGAACCTTGATCAACTCAAGAAATACTACCCCTAAAACACAAACGCTTCTGCAAAAATTTCAAAACAAAACTCACTCTCGCATGGGTGAACTACGCTCGGTTTGATTCCACGCACTGTGGATACGTAGGCAGCTTTGCAAAGAGCTCAACCGAATCACACGAACTACGCCGGTTTAATTCTGTATTCAAAAGCAGATACGTAGGCAACTTGTCAAAAGTACAACCGAACTTTTTCTAGCACGCATGCCCAAAGCTTAAAAAGGTCAAGGGCGTTGCACTCACAAAAAGACACGCTCAAAGCTTAAAAAGGTCAAGAGCACAGTCAACACAAATCAAACACAAATCCAAGTCCGAAGCTTAAAAAGGTCGAGGATTTAAAAACGGAACAAGTCAAACAGGCAAATCCAAAGCTTAAAAAGGTCAAGGATTTTAAGACAAAATACGAGTGTTCGAAGCTTAAAAAGGTCGAGAACATTTTTAAAAACAAAAAAAAGAAAGCAACGAGACAAGACAAAAGCAAATTAATTCTATTTTATTACTTTATTTAGAATTTTTCGCAATCTAGAAAGGAGCTAGGAACAAGCCTCCTTAGCCCTTTATTCAAATCTAAAACATGTATTTAAATAAAGGAATCTTTCTAAACTAAACAAAACAAACTACTCAAGTCTTTTTCTGACGCTTCGGGTTAACCTCTTCATCCTCAAGAGGCCGATCCGCTACAACTTTTGACCTAAGGACGGGAGTAGATCTCTCGAAACCTGGGGGCTCCACCGGGTCCTCATCCTGCTCGACTGGGGGCTCCTCGATCTTTAACCCTAGGCGATCTTTAACGGTCACCTTTGGTCCAAGCCTTTCCCGCGCCGGTCTCGAAGAAGAAACACCTGCACCAACAATACAAAGATCACCATAGTCCCTCCTTTCGCGCACCGCCTCATACGCCAAGGAGGGCCTTGGCCCATTCTTTTCCCTCCTCCTTTGATTCTCACGTTCCTTAGGATCATTGGAACGATACCACCGTGTATAGAAGTCCGTAACACGGCTAGACTCTATATGCTCCAGAACAGCCCAAGTAACACGGTCCGACCATCCTCGGACCCAAGCATCAATCGTTTGGTTGTTCAAGACAACAACCCCTCCAACCTGAGTATCCTGCTCGGGTATAGTTTGAGCAAGTCCGATTTGCCTCTTCAAGCGAAGAGGATGAATCCACACTCCTCGTTCAAACCCGCACAACATCAACCCGCGAGACGCATTTGCAATAGACGGCGCCGTAACCGCCGTGATACCCCACCAAGACACGTACCAACGAATGGTGCTCTCCTTTACAAACCACCGGTAGTAGTTTAGCGAACGCTCCCGAGGATCAGCCCATTCCATCTTCCGCGACGTCGTCCCCGCCGCCTTGAAGACACTTCCAAGGGGAAGAGCTTTATACACACTTAGCCTCTCCATGAGCCAAACGTTGAGAATCCTAGCGCAACCCTTATGCGAGCTCGGGCGATTAGCATAGCTGGCCGTCTAAGCCCGATATGGTCTCCGCTAGGATCAATGCGAAGGATCATGTCCTCTCCATCTCTTCGACAACACGAGCATACCTCGCGTTCCGAACACTCCATCGGCATGGACCCAAAGAAAAGCATAACGATGAACTAAACAAAAGCAAGGGCCCTCCGCCTAGAGCGGTCCGAAATACTAGTATCGACCTTATTCATATATCCGACACAAGAGAAGCATGTTTACCTTGCCTCCCTCAAACAACCCCGCAGCATGAGCGTTTGTCATCCCAAGGAAGTTTCGCAACATCCCGTTGTAACAAAGCTCACTCCTCACGACCACAGGAGTAGTCCGTTTCGACCATCCAGCAATGGCCGAGAACTCCTCCATCAAAGGGCACACCTCTCCCCCGGGAAACCTAAAAACATGCAAGCTAGGATCCCAATAATCTAAGCACGAATCAAGGAAGTCTAGATCGACTTTCATTTGACGAAAGCCAATAAATACACCCGCACCGTCATCATACACCGCCTTCTTCATTGCCGAACTCAAGGAAGACGTCCACCTCTTCAAAAGAGCATCAAAATGCTCCTCCATTTTCTTGGACACAAAAAAAACTTTTATAAATATACCTAATATATTTGTGAAAGCCAAATTCTAAAGCAAAAAAAAAGAGAAGAGGAGTAGTTGTGAATGAATATCATGGCACGCACCCCCTCTCCTTATATAGGAAAACAATGTCCGAAATATGGAAACACAGCACTACATCCAAGCCAACAAACCGCATGACTCTATGCGGTTTGCTGTGCAAACCGCATAAGCTTATGCGGTTTAACCCACGAACCGCATAAGCCTATGCGGTTTCAGGGGCTGGTTTTTCTCGAAATTTTCCTAATTTCGTCTTTCTTAAAACACTACAACCTACTTTGGGCTACGACATTCCTTGGTCGTTCCCCATACATCAACATCACGCTTCACTTTAGCATTTCCGATTTTTACCACGAGTCAACACATGACATTTTTCGCGTTCATACGAGCTCATTTCGCATTTAAAATGAACTTTTCGCAAAACATTTTCACAATCTAAAATGAACATCAACGCATCCCACTCGGGAATCATATCATTTCTTCAAAACAAGCCTACCAAACAGGTTTCTCGACGACAACCAAATTCAAGCTACAACGTTCAAGCAACAACAACAAAGTTCAAAGTTCAAGCTACAACGACATGTACATAAAGGTTCATACAATCTTTAAATGCACAAATTCACTCGGGGTGACGGCGCCGATACTCGTCAAACTCACGCCGAATCTGAGCCGTCTCAGCTCGGCTCTGACACAACTGAGCAGTCTGCTCAGCCCAAGCCATCCTCCACCTGTTGGCTATACGCCATAGCTTCTTATGCGCCTCCTTAGCCACCTGTGAAACACAACACAAACACAGTTCACGCTTTTCTCCATTTTGCCTTAAATTAAGTCAAACTTAGAGGGGAAATTTCAAAACAAACTCAGTCAACCCCACTTTACCTTAATTTCACCCAAATTAAACCAAACTAGAGGGGGTAACACAAAAAACGACTCTCACAAGTTTGATCATCGATATACTTCATACCTCGATCAAACTGGGGGCTTATACACATACATACAACCGCACAAGAACATACCTTCTTCACCTTGCTCGTCCAGCTGTCCATGCCCGCGTCAGTAGTCACCGGCAAGTACGTCGGCAAAACAAAGGTACGACGGACGCCCGAGTCATCATACTCGACAGTAGTAGGGAAGTCATCAGGCTGCTCTGCCATCTCGGGATCGAACTCCTGCAAAACAAATACAAAACGCACACGTCAGGGAAATTTTTGCTGAAATTTTACCTTACGCACCCCCAAACACCGAAGCACGCATACCTCAATCGGCCCACAAGCAAGCCGAGACTGAGCAAAATGGGCATAGTCTTCCCCAGGACAGAGGAGGCTCACCGACTCTCCCTCTCCATACAACGCCACACGATCTGGCGAAACCCTCGCTCAAACAGGACCCTCGGCGGATCTCAGCACCACCGGAGCCGGCCACCCTGCCTGGAAAACCAAACGCTCGCCAAGGTACCAAACCGATCCATACGGCGTCGCTATGTATAGGCGCTGGGTCTCTCGCACCGCAAACCTAGCCCCAATGCCCTCAGGAATATCCCTGTACTGGCCCCACGGGAATGGCACGAACTACAAAGCAAACAAAGAAAACAAACATAAATACCAATACAATCATTTTAAGTACACTCTATTTAAAATGGTTCAAGCACAAACCTCATCAAACCGCATCCGGTTCAGACGATCCCTAACATCATCATACGACCAGTTGAACGCAGCACGGTTACACGTACCCCAAGTACGTACCGCCGGGTACTCCCTCACGATCCGCACAGCATGTGGGGGGAGCAGAAAAGGAAAGTGGCTAAGAATCCACGACTGCACACAAGAAACAAAAACACGTCACAAAGACAAAAGACAACAAAAATGAACAACAATGCACCCAAGACAAAACAAAATCAATACGTACCTCCATCAAGAAGCCAGGCGCGACTAAGGACAGTCGCGACCCTCGATCCATGACCCGCGGTCTCACAGCATCCATGCAGAAACGAATGCACAAACCCAGAGACGGCGTCACCCAGTCAAACGTTCCAATTGCATTCCAATCCAGGAGATGCATAAGGACCGATGTCGATGCCCGCTCACCCTTGTCGCCGAAGTACACGGCGCTCACAAACCACCACAACCACATACGAGCATTCAGCTCGTCGCTCCACTCCGAGGGGCCATACTCGGTCTTCCCCTCAAAATACTCCAAGATATAACTCGTCTTGAAAGTATAGGGTGGCGCACCCTCACAAATCACCTCCAAACCACCGCCAACCGCGTTGGTCACAACCTCGTCCACAACGGACGGCGCAAACTCAAAATCCATGTCGCGATCCCCAAACGGCAGCCCCGTTATGACCGCATACTCAGACAAGGTAATGCCGGCCTCAAAGCCGGGCATATGGAAAGTCGTCGTGGTGTCCCAATACCTATCCAAGAAGGCCCTGATCAACATCAGGTTCGCCCTCTGCTCCTTCCTCGCAATCTCTCTCCAATGGCCAACCAACGGGCCAAAAGCACTACGCAGCACCCAAGCTTGCGCCCTCGGCGGAAGCCTCTCCTCAAAAGCACACATTGCGGACGAGACGCCCGAGAAAGTCCTCATCGGACCCTTATCCCAACCCATCGTCGCTCGATAGGAAACATGTCTCTCCGGAGCAAGCAGAAGGTTGTGGTCATCCCAACCCTTCGCGAAAGCCCTGTTCGTGCGTGACTTTCGCGGCCTAGAGCTACTCGCCCTAGGCGCAACCTCCTCAACCTCCTCGGCCTGCTCCTCAGCAACATTCATCTCAGCCTCCAGCTCATCCACAAACTCCTGAGCAAACGCATCCGCCGCCTCCTCCTCAGGATCACGCACAGGAACATCTCTCCCACGGCCCCTACCTCGTGACTGACCACGTCTCGTGGGCAGGTCACGAGGGTCGGCTTCCCTCTCGCTACGTGTACGCCTCAAGCCACTCGAACTAGAGGCTCCCTCAGTCCTCGAGCTAGCACTCCTACGGGATTTTGACCTCGTAATACGACTAGAACCTTCCCCTGCAACCAAACACAGCAAATACATACAGCTATAACATACACACAAATAATACGCACATAATACATATACATTCTTTTTAACACATTGCACTATACACCCTACAGGGCATTTTTAGGCCTAATTCACAATTAAGCCGAAAACCGTTCTCTACACCTCGAAATTACAACTTTATGGTTTCTACGCGCCATAATAGTCCCCAACAACAACCCATTACAAGCAATTGCATTTTGGTCATCCCGATCAAAAACCCCCAATTCGCCTTAATTACTCCGTATAACTACGACTTAAGACGGCGATTTGAAAGCCTTAGCTCGACATTTTCACAAAACTAACGTTATAGGCATGCTATACTCACTATGGGCATCCTACACCGAAGTTTAATTGAAATTCCGGGTCGGAAAATCCGGGTTCGTTTTCGGGCCCGAAACCTAATTTGGACGTTTTTCACACAAAGACGGTCTAAATCACAATCAATTCACACATGCACGTTCACATGGCATAATGCAACACAATGACGACAATTTCAAGCATTCAAACGGCAAATTTCAAGCAAAACTCGGGTTTTCATTCAAAACCCGTCTTTTCAACATTTCAAGGCAAAACTAGCTAATTACAACAACAAATAACGTAAAAGCAAGTTAAAATGGAGCAATACCTCGTTCCATAGCAAGGCAACGCAAGAAAAATGAGCAAAAACGGTTGAGAAATCGAAAAACGGTGTTTTTTAGAGTGAAAAACCGAAAATGTCACAATGAGCAACAAACACGGTGCTCTCGTGCCTTTATAGCCCCCTACCGCCACTAAGGCAAACCGCATAACCTTATGCGGTTTGGCCAGTGAACCGCATAAGGCTATGCGGTTTGGTCCTGTGGTTTTTCTCGGGTTTTTCTCGTTTTTCGCCTACTTTTCGATCCCCAACTCATCCTAGCTCACATACAACTCCAAGCACGTCCCGCGCTTGGGTTAAGGCATCACCTACAGTCCGCCATACGCGTATATTAAGCATTTAATGTACGGTACAGAAGCAGAAGCACGAACGCTCTTCACGAGCATTACATCATATTCTCCTCTACGGAAGGCAACCATATGCAACCCCAACTACATAGACACTCCTCGGCGAGCCCAAGCACAAGCACTCTGCAACATACACCTAACTCCAAGCATTTCATTCCACATAGACGCTCCTCGGCGAGTTCAAGCACAAGCATTACACAAACGCTCCTTCGCGAGACCTACACTAGCACTTACACAAGCATCCTACAACGTATGCACCCTGCACATGCAACATGAAGACATTACAAGCACAAGCACCAGCATCAACATTTGATATTACAAGCACACGCAAAGGCAACGACCGTACAACAAGCACGACGAAGACATCCGGCAGGCCGGCAGGCCCTTATAGCATGCACGGACCGCCAAGTCCTTAAAATGCGCACGCCCCTCCCGCTTAGCTTGGTCAAGTCCTCGTCTCACCCATGGACACATGCTTCGTTCCGCTGACTATATCGAGACTGTAATGGTCCGGATATGGTCGAAGGAGTTTGACTAGCGCTCTAGTCCGAGCTCAGTCAAACTGGGGGCTCTGTGGATACCCATATCCGTACCCTCCCAAACAAAACCCTGTGATGAATCACGGACTTTTATTACGCATGCTTTAACGTTGACTTAAACGGTTCTAACTAATGTCGAATTCATTTTGAGTCGTTTGAAATGTTAAAATAAGTAGGTCGCTTTACATCACATTTAAATAACATTCTTTTTGTCCATTTGGAGTCTAGCTAGGTCCTTGTCCTGCTTCATTTGGCATAAGCTTCGCATTTGCACTACAATTAGCCCTTTTACATTAACAAGGTCTAATTCATCATTCCTAAATTCCTAAATTTAGGCCCGGTAGCTAAAACCGCTATTTAGCCCCCTCTTACACAAAATACGGCTTCACGTCTTATCTTATTTCACAAAAACTATGCAAACACACCCTTTTCATTTTTCCGGGTCTCGGGCCCGAAACCGAGCCTAAGCCCAGCCTTTGGCCCGCACTCCAAAGCCCTGCACACCACAAATATCTCAGGAATATTCCTAGGAGTTTTCTTGACGAGCAAACAAAGATTATCACGTAATCTTTCAAAGATACAATGCAACCGAAACTTGGAAACTACACTAAAAACCAGACCCTCAAACCGCATAAGCCTATGCGGTTTGGGGAGGCAACCGCATAAGGCTATGCGGTTTGCCCAAGCAACCGCATAAGGCTATGCGGTTCCTAGGCCTGGTTTTATCCCCTTATTTCCTAATTTCTCCGAGGTTTTTAGTATATATAGACCCCTATACCCAACCTCGAAGGATCATCTTTCACAACCAGAATACACCTTATTCACACCTTTCACATCTCATACTTTCACATCACAATTTCACACACAATTCACAACACACAAATCTTCTTTCACAAAAGCCTCAAGCACTCAACTCCTTGAGTTCAACACACCATCCCGTGTTGAATTCATCCTCCTTTTAGGTTCAAGAAGCGAAGCTCTGCCCAGATCTGAAGCGTCAGGATAAGGTAGGTACCGATCCACTTGGATCAAAGCTTTTTCTTATTTTCTATGGACTAACAAAGGGGTCTACACTTTAGTGCCCCCCCCGGCTTTGGCACCCAGCACGCTTGCACTCCAAGTGTTCTATTTACTTCGGGTACACTCCATATCCGATGACACGCCAAAGTCGCATAAGCAACCGACCTTATAAAATAAACCAATGGACAATTGAATTTTATTTTATTTGCATGCATCTTGCACCCTTCTTATTTTGCATTTAAATCAACTTAAACAATGAATTCGACCTTTAACTGAACCGTATTCGTTAACAAGTTAAACATGCTAAACTGAGGGTTTTAATCAATCTTTTTGCATCTGCATCTGCATTCTTTTACAAACTTATCGCACTTGTAATGTAGCGATAACATTAGCTCAAATATCATCTTACAAGGATTGTTCTAGGTCAGTAGAGGCTATTTTTACATAGGCTTTTCTAAAAGGTTTTCATAAATCATTATTTGAATTAACTCTTTTTCTAAAGTACCCTCACCCCGAATCCAATCTGGTTTCACAAGCCTTAGATCTAGGGGTGTCGGCGTGCTCCAAAGTCTAAGAACATGTTTTTTTTAACTTAGAACATGGTAGCAGGTTCCTATTTTCCGCGATAAATAGGTGGCGACTCCATAACAGTTCTTAAAGGTTTTTCCAACTTAATCTTTTTTAACTTTAAAGTCCGCCCTTAAGCAAGACGCCGAGTTGAGTCCGATCCCGGGTTCCACACCTATTAGCCCAAATATCGAAATTAAAGCATTTGTTTTCAAATTAGTAAAGACTACTTTTCGTAGGCCTTTTTATTACAGTTTTCAATACACATTTTGTCAAAACTTTAGAAAGGTAACCTCACTCCGAATCCTCTCTGGTTTCACAATAACCTCAGACGGATAGGTATCGACGCACCTTGAAATCTGAGACACCCGTGTCTTATATTTTAAGACGCGTTGAATAGGTTCCAAATTCCTTTAATATTTGGTGGCGACTCCGAAAACATATTTCAAAAGGATTTTTGTATTTCTTTTGTCACAATTACATGCAATGACATTCCCCCCATTAAGCAAAAGAACGCTCGAGCGAGTTGAGCCAAGCAAAGCAACTAGAAGCGAAGCTTAGCACGCCCGAGCGAGCTTCTTGCAAAATTTATCATTCAAATTTTCCCGCGCCGTGCATTCTGCCCCATGACACGAGGGCGGGCGCGAGCGGGGCGTCGAGAAGGGATCACCCTAAGTCCGGTATCCCCAGGTGGTCGTAAACGAGAAGGCAGTAGAGGCCTGCAAGGGGCAGAAGGAGGCGACCGACGCTCGACGAGAGTTAGCTAGGGTCAGGGCTGAGGAGGGCGCGAGATCGCGGGCCGAGCTGGAGGCTGCGCATGCTGAGGAGTTGGCGAGAGTCCGGGCGGAGCTGGAGGGTCAGCACGCAGAGGAGCTGGCTAGGGCGCGTGTTGAGATTAATTCTTTGCGAGCTGTCTTAGGGCGTCGTGACCGGTCGCAGTAGTCTTGAACGTGTTGGTTTTGTATTTTGGACTTGTATTATGAGCATTAGTATTTGTTTGTAACGGTTTATGTATTAGGACTTGTGTATGGTTGATTTTTGGACTTGTGTTTGTGGTTTTGGGTGTTTTTGTAGGTGTTTATAAGTGGTTTGTTTTGGCTTTCCTTATAGCTAAAGGCTCTACGTACGGCGTCTTAAACTTAGGTTATTTTGTCTTGTCGCGAAAAATGCGTGCTCAGGTTGTGGCTGGGCCTGAAATCCTTGCGTATTTGCGAACGTACCTGCAAAACATTGTTAGTCGTAAACATATATACGGGCCTCGATTGAGACTGACTCGTCTAGGATTACACTAAATGCAAATGCAGAATTTTGAAAAATGCTGTTTAGAAAATATTTTAGACTCGTAAAAAGACGCTTTTGATTTTGTGAAAATGTGAGCTAAGACGACGTTTTGAGACGAAAAATTGCGAATGCGAAAGTCGTGTTTTTTAATTTTTGTGTGATTATCGTGTTTTGTAAACGTGGAAAATTTGAAAAACGGGAGTCGATTACGCAAATCAAGACGACGCGAGAGGACCGTAAAAAACAGGTCCAAGGTCGGTAGAAGAGGTAAATGGGGTAATAAGTTAAAGGTTTAGGGCGTAGGTGTGTAAGAGTTGTAAGAAAATCGAAAAATTTTGTCAGGGGGGAAATTTTAAATTGCCTGTAAACAGGCGAATAAATACGTAATCGCCTGTTTACAGGCGATTAGTTTTTTGTTTTGTGCTTTTATTTGATTTCTTTTAATCGCTTGGTCACTAGCGTTTATGTTTTGTGTTGTATTTTATTTTGCAAATCTCGGCTATAAAAGGAGGGCTAGGTTAACTCATTTTACACATCCTTTCAACGTTCTATTCTCGGCATTCCAAAGATATTCGAAATATTTACGGAACGTTAGTCGGAAAATGGAGAACTTTGAAGGAAACTTGCGTCGCTGGTGTGCGTCGTTGTCGGGTATAGAGAAGAAGAATTTAAAGGATTGTGGCGTTGGCGTATTTCGTGGGCTAAGGCAGGTTCGAATGGGGTACGAGTTCCTGGATGCTTGTCTTGAGTATTGGGACCCGAGCCTGCATGTGTTCCGCTTTCCTTGCGGAGAGGTTTGTCCACTAGTCGAGGAGTTTGGAGCCATTGGTGGTTGGCTGCGTACTAACTCTCCCGTGTGTGTTAGGCGGGGGGTGGGGTCCAAGAGGCACGTGGGGAGTTATTTCCAGATGACCTCTGACGAGACGGAGGATTTATTTGCCGGGAGTCGCATCAAACTCAATCGCCTGTGCCAGCGGTTTATGAACCGCGAAAATGAGGCGATCTCCTTCGGGGCAAGGAAAAGGTGTTGGCGTTCTGCTTAATCCATTGTTATATGTTCCCTGATTCCTTGTACGAGGGAGCGCTCGGTGATCCCCGCTTAATCACTGTCGTCCAACAGATGGAGTATGGTTGTAACCCTTCCGCCGTGATCCTAGCTGAGACGATCCTGGGCCTGGATGATTGTGCCTGCAATAGGGCGAGCCCGTATCGAGGGTGTCCCTTAATCCTTCAGGTCTGGTTGATGGAGCGGCTGAGTGTGCTAGGTGATATTGCCGGGTCACATCCTGCTGGGGACGTGACTAGTCGTTATATTAGGTGGCTAGACCCACATCATCGTCCTGACGATTACTTCCCCGGACTTGTGAGGTCATTGACCATCCATTGGTCGGTACCGTGGTGGGGAATAGTTGATGTGACAGCGAGTGAAGCTGACGATGGTCCGTCTGGTGTCTTACTTTGCGGGTTTGACATGGGTGTTTGCATCCATCCCGAGCGAGTTAGGTGACAAATAGGGTGGGCACAGTTCATCCCCGGTCATGATACTAAAGTGCAGGGCATGCTTATGCTGACTAGTGACGTAACCGATGCTTGGGCGTGTGGTTGGATCACGCGTACCCTGTAACACCCGGTGTTGTCCGAGGTTATTCGGGCCGGGTTCCCCGTTGAAGTGGTCCATGTGATGAGCTCAAGTGACATAGTGCTTAAAAGGATTGTAAGTACTACTCATATCAACAAGATGCATCTTCTTTTCTGGTGGCTCATCTTAAGAACTCTTCAGTTAAGCGTGCTTGCTGGAGAGTAGTCTTAGGATGGGTGACCTCTGAAGTTCTCGGGATGTGCAGTGAGGACAAAATGCGCCGGAAAGGACCGTGTTGGTTTGTGGGCGATGTCACGCAGCGACTGGCGAGCTACAGTGAATGACCTTAGGTCTTGATTGGGGCGGGGTGTTACAAATGGTATCAGAGCAACCCGGCGACCGTGTGGTCGAATCCTGTGTCTTGTTGGCCAGGTACGCACCTAGTTGGGGAGGATTCTGGAATGCTATATTGTAAGTAGCTACCAGGCGCAACGAGGACGTTGCGTTCTTCAAGTGGGGGTGTGTAACACCCGGTGTTGTCCGAGGTTATTCGGGCCGGGTACCCCGTTGAAAAGGTTCATGTGTTGGCTCAAGTGACCTAGTGCTTAAATGGATTGTAAGTGCTACTCATATCAACAAGATGCATCTTCTTTTCTGGTGGCTCATCTTAAGAACTCTTCAGTTAAGCGTGTTTGCTGGAGAGTAGTCTTAGGATGGGTGACCTCCTGGGAAGTTCTCAGGATGCGCACGAGTGAGGACAAAGTCTTATTTGGAAAGGGCCCGTGTTAGTGCAGCGTGGGCGATGTCTGCGACTGGCGAGCTCAGTGAATGACATTTCGGCCTTTAGTTGGGCTGGGGTGTTACAAATGGTATCGAGCAACCCGGTGACCGTGTGGTCGAATCCTAGGTACGCACTCAGCCGTGGTGGTCGAATCCTGTGCACGCACCTACCGGGAGGATGCGGAATGCTATATTGTAAGTAGCTACCAGGCGCAACGAGGACGTTGCGTTCTTCAAGTGGGGGTGTGTAACACCCGGTGTTGTCCGTGGTTGTTCGGGCCGGGTTCCCCGTTGAAGTGGTCCATGTGATGAGCTCAAGTGACATAGTGCTTAAAAGGATTGTAAGTACTACTCATATCAACAAGATGCATCTTCTTTTCTGGTGGCTCATCTTAAGAACTCTTCAGTTAAGCGTGCTTGCTGGAGAGTAGTCTTAGAACTCTTCCGGCCTTCAGTTGGGGCCGGGGTGTTACATACCCGGTGGCTGATACTCCTAGGACAGTTTGGGTATCACAGGCCTATATCGGGTGGACCGTTGCCCAGAGTCCTCATAAGAGGTCACGCCTTCGCGCCTTAGAGCTGAACGAGCTTTCTACGGGACGGCGTTGCTCACGAAGGTCAGGTGCCAAAGCTCGTCATGGCAACGATAGGGGTCGTCATAAGGGTTGAGGGTCGGTGCCCCCCGGTTCCGTCGAGAAGCTTGTGTTTGCTTGGTGGTTTAAGGGAATCTGGTGTAGTTTTGTTGTTGGTTTGTTAGTCTTATGTTCATACTATGTTGTATTATGCTGTATTATGTATTATGTTGTCTATCCTAAACCCGATGTACATGCCGGGACTTGTATTGTAATATATATTGTAGTGTTGTTAGTGTATTTCTAAGGTTTGAAATTTATGCTCCTACGTCGAAAAATCCAAAATGTAACCGTCCTTTTAAATATTAATAAAAATCAGGTTTTTATTTACAACTTTGCCTCATTTTGTTTATTATTCTGTGTAAAATTCCTTGGCTCTAATCCTTTTTTCAAAGTTTAGAGTGCAAGATTCAAGAATTTTTTTGTATTGACTATTCCCTCGACTTTTTTAAGCATTGGGTTTGTCATGTTTTGTTGAATGTTGTTCCTCTTACCCTTTGGGTGGCGGAACCTTTTTGTGATGACTATATCCTTAGCTTTTTTAAGCTTTAGACGTGTCATTTTGTGTTGAATATCGCCCCTTTTTAACCCTTCGGGTTATAAGGCGGGTTTTGTGTTGACTATGTCCTTGGCCTTTTTTAAGTTTTGGACGCGTCATTTTTGTGTTGAATATCGCCCCTTTTTAACCCTTCGGGTTATAAGGCGGGTTTTGTGGTGACTATGTCCTTGGCTTTTTTAAGCTTTGGACGCGTCATTTTTGTGTTGAATATCGGTTGTGCTTTTTGCAAAGCTGCCTACGTATCCATGGAAAATGGAATCAAACCGGCGTAGTTCGGGAATGTATGCTTAGGGGCATGTCGGCCCATGAGTTGTGTTTGCTTTTTTGTGGTGAATGTGCATGTTTAAGGGCATGCCGGCCCATGAATTGTTTTTGTGGAAGATGCACGTTTAGGGGCATGCCGGCCCATGAGTTTGTTTATGGAATGTGCACGTTTAGGGGCATGCCGGCCCATGAGTTGTGTTTGAGGATGCACGTTTAGGGGCATGCCGGCCCAATGAAATGCTTTTGATTTTTGTAGAGGGAGTGCACATTTAGGGGCATGCCGGCCCATGAGTTGATTTTTTTTAGAAAATTGTATTTTATAGATGCATTGTAAGGGTTTTTTAAGGGTAGTATTTCTTGAGTTGATCGAGGTTTGTTGCGAGGTTAAACTCTTGACCGTCCAAGTCGGTTAGTTTTACTGCTCCGCCTGTGTAGATTTCCTTGACGAGGTAGGGCCCAGCCCAGTTAGGCTTGAACTTCCCTCGTGGGTCGGCTGGAAGTGGTGCTCGGACTGACTTTAGTACGAGATCCCCGACTTTGATGTTTCGTGGCTTAACTCGTTTGTTGAATGCTCGTTGTAATCGTGCTTGGTACATCCGTACAGTGCTGAGGGAGTGAAGTCGGCGTTCGTCTAAGAGCATGAGTTGTTCGTAGCGTTCACGGGCCATTCTGCTTCTGGGATTGCTGCTTGTAGGCCGTAAATGCAGGCTTCGTATTCTGCAGCGTTGTTTGTGACGCTAAAGTCGAGCTTGATTGAGAGCGGTGTATGGTCACCATTTGGGGATATTAGGAGTGTTCCCACTCCGTAGCCGCGGTAGTTTGATGCTCCATCAAAGTATAATTGCCAGTATTCGTTTTCTACGGCAAAGATCCCATCGTCAGGAAATGACATCGTGTCGATCATGGGCTGTTCGATAATAGCATTTTCTGCAAGAAGTCGGAAACTGCTCTTCCCTTGATTACTTTCAGAGGGAGGTACTTGAGTTAGTATTCGGCGAGAAGCAGAGTCCACCTGGCCATGCGTCCGTTTAGGACCGGTTTTTCAAATAGGTATTTGAAGGGGTCCATTAAGGAGTATACTCTTGTCGTGCTAGTGAGTAAGTAATGTCTGAGCTTTTTGGTTGCCCAGACCAGCGAGAGGCAGCTTTTCTCGACTGGTTCATATCGAGTTTCGTAGTCGTGGAACTTTTTACTAATGTAGTAAATGGCTCGCTCTTCGTTGTCGACCTCCTGGGCGAGCATGGCACCCATAGCGTCCGGCGTGGTCGTTAAGTATAGCGATAGTGGCAAGTCCTTTTGTGGAGGTACCAGAACGGGTGGATTTGTAAGCAGGCTCTTGACTTTGTCGAATGCTTGCTGACAGTCGTCGTCCCACTTCGTATGCTCTTCCTTCTTCAACTTTTTGAAGATTGGTTCACAAATCATGGTGAGTTTGCTGATAAATCGGGAGATATATTGGACTTGTCCCAAAAAGCTCCTTATTTCGTCGATGTTGCTTGGCGGCTTCATGCCCATTATTGCCTTGATTTTGGTCGGGTCTATTTCGATCCCGCGCTGGCTTACTATGTGGCCTAACAACTTGCCTGATGTGACTCCAAAGGTGCATTTCTGTGGGTTTAATCGCATCTTATACTGCCTGATTCGGTTAAAGAAATTCCAAAGGTTTGTGATGTGGTCATCCCTTTCTTTTGACTTTACGATCATGTCGTCGACGTATACCTCGACCTCCTTATGCATCATGTCATGGAGCAAGGTGGTGGCAGTGCGTTGGTAGGTAGCGCCGGCATTGATGAGCCCAAATGGCATGACTGTAGAAGAAGATGTTCAGGGGTTACGAAAGTAGTTTTGGCATGTAAATGCATTGCCATTTTGATTTGGTTGTATCCTGCATATCCATTCATGAATGACAGTAAGGCGTGGTCCGCTGTGTTGTCGATTAGAATGTCCATGTGAGGTAGTGGGAAGTCGTCTTTTGGGCAGGCTTTGTTCAGGTCTCGAAAGTCGGCACATACCCGTATTTTGCCGTTTTTCTTCATAACTGGAACCATGTTGGAGACCCAATCAGAGTATTCGATGACTCGGATGAACCCAGCTTGTAGTTGCTTTTCGATCTCTTCTTTGACCATGAGAGACCATTCTGGCTTGATGCGTCGGAGTTTCTGCTTGACAGGTTTGCTACCTTGCTTGATCGGGATGCTGTGTTCAGCTATCTCACAGTCGATGCCGGGCATGTCTTTGTACGACCATGCGAAGACGTCCTTGAATTCTATGAGGAGCTTGGTGTATGTGGTCCTTTCTTCTGTGCTTAGAGAAGCCCCAGCTATAGTTCTCGAGGTTCTTCGGGCGTGCCTATGTTGATGGTTGTTGTGTCTTCAATAATGGGGTCCTGTTCGGGTTTTGAGACAATGCCTGCAATGTATCTATATAATGCAATGTTATTTTGTTTAAAATTATCGTAATCATTAGATTATGTAGATTTTAAATGAGGTAAAGAGTAACCAAAAACTTTCGTGTTATTAATGTTATCAAAAGCGGTTACATTTGAAGATAGCTCAGACGAGGGAGCTTTGGATAACCTTAATGACTCTAGTTCCTTAGCTATATTGATTACATCCGGGGGATAGCCTGGGGGCTTAGTTGGGGTGTATAACTTAAAATGACGACGTGGGAACCTAAACTCTACGACGGTTTTGGGGGTGTGGTCCTCATCTTGGTCAGAGTCGGAATTCTCGAAGGTGTAGCCTTGACCGGTAGTGATTTTGAAGGTGCGGTCTTGTTCGTCGGTCCACTTGAGAGTCTTTGACCATCCGTCGTGCGTCTTCTCTTCGAAGGGGATGATTAGGTCTGTGGGGTTGAAATTGTGGCTGCGTACGATGTCGGAGATGAGCTGAATCCCGGCGATGGTGTATGTGGATATGTCCTTTGGAACTTTGCTAGTGCCTTCTTTGACGAAGTAGTTGTTGGGGAAGATGTGGTATGGCTGTATGTGGAAATCGTGATACTTCTTGCGGTCATTGTATGCTTCCCAACCGCGAGAGACTTCGTAGGACCATGGCACATTAGATAGACCCATGGCGGGCCATTTATTGTTGTTGTCCTTGGCGTAGAGCGTAGCGATTTCTTCTTCACGAGTCACGGCACCGATGTCGAAGTCGAAGTCGAAACCACACATGTCATCGGCTGGATCGGCGTCTATTCCTGCAGTACTATTCTTAGTCTTTTGCTGCTTGAGCGTAGCCCGAAAGTTTGAGGCGTCGATGGTGATGATCTCGTCATCTAAAGGTATCCTGACCTTTTGGTGGAGGGTCGAGGTGACTGCCTTGGTAGCGTGAATCCAAGGCCTACCTAGTAACATGTTATAAGTTGGGGGTATGTCGATGATCTGGAATTCGGTTTCTCTCATGACGGGTCCTGTCATGATGGGGAAGGAGATGGTTCCCTTTATGCTGCGCCATGTTCCATCTTAGGCCCTGACGCCGTCTGCACATGGGAAAAAGTCGTTTTCCTTAATTCCCAGCATTTTGGCAGTCTCAAGGGGCAAGACGTTGACTGCAGATCCATTGTCGATAAGGACGACTGGCAACGTCATGCCGTGGCATTCCACGTTGATGTAGAGAGGTAGATTGTGCGTGCCACCGAATGGAGGGAGATCCTTGTCAGAGAAAGTGACGGCGTTAGCTTGCCATTCGCGTGTGATATTACTGATGAGTTTTTCCGGAGACATTTCTGATGTCATCGGGGTGACCTGCAGTGCTCGGTAAAGGGTTCACGATGTCCAATTGAGTCCCTTAAGAGCTGCCAGATTGAAATATCCGCCTTCGTTTTGTTGAGCTGTTTGTGGAGCATGTCCCCGATTTCAGGTGCAGGTAAGGGTGCTGGAGTAGTGCTTGATGACGTTATCTTACTAACTGGCGGTACAGGCGCAGGAATGGTGTTGGGTGATGATACATTGCTGGCCGGCGGCGTAGGAGCAATGCTTGTGGGTAACGTAGTAGAGCTTGTAGGAGCGGTGCTTGGGGGTGGGTTTTCGGTAGGCGAAATAGGCGGCATGTCCTCGTCTATGATTATTCCCTTGTTCTTCTCTTGAGTAGTCAACCTTGGTGGGAGATTTTGAGGTTCAAGTAATTCCAGAGAAGCTCGGTATGGGCGCCCAGAACGTGTCAGGTAAGCTACTTCGTCATCACTATCCGATAGCCTGATTGGGTATTTGTGACGTAGTTCTCCGTATTTGCCTGGCGGGCGACGGGGTTGGGTCTCCTCTTCCTCGTAGGGTTCATTCTGGAGACACATGCGGATGTCATCATTGTCGGCTTCGTCCTCAGAAGTATTCCAGATGCCGTTGAGTTCGTGATCACTTGAGACGATTAGGTTAGAGCAGTCGATGATGGGGTGTGTCCCTACAAATACAGCATGGTTATGCAAAGGATTGAGCTGGTTTGAAGGCTTAGGGCTTGGGCTAGGCTTCACAATAGTATTGTCGTCGATCAAGTCCTGAACTATGTTCTTTAGGCGAAAACATTGCTCGGTGTCGTGCCCTTTTCCTCTGTGAAACTCGCAGTATGCGTTCTGATCCCATGATTTCGGTTTCTTATCTGGGGGAGGCTCGCTAGTAGGTCCTATGGGTTGAAGTACATTGCGGCTCACAAGCTTCTGTAGTGCTTTTGAGTAAGTCATGTATATTGGGTCAAAGTTTCGTCGCGCCTTTAGCGAGCTGGGACCCGCGGGTGAGTATGACGCTTTTGGCGGAGGCGCAGCAGGCCTTGGGGGTGCTGTAAAAATCGGCGGTGCCTCTAGTGCGTCCAGTGCGTTGATAGCATGTATGGGCTCGACTTTGGCAGTGGCTCGAGACGAGCTTCTTTGGTATCCGCGACCCGTACTCTTATTCCTATTTTCCTTGCGGAGGTCGTCTTCAATGAGTTCACCGACGACGCTGAGCGTTGAGAAGTTGTCAAAATTCCCGTACCGTAGGTGTTGCTGGTATGCAGGAGTGAGGTTGTTCATGAACTTAGTGATTAAATCAGTGTCCCTTGGGCGGTTAGGTATTTGAGCACAGAGTTTCTTCCAACGTGTCAGGTACTCGGTAAACCCTTCATTGTCCTTCTGAGTCAAGACCTCCAAAGTACGTACCGAGACTTGGATGTCATTGTTGTCCCGGTACTGTAAATCGAATGTCACCGTTATGTCCTCGAAACTACCGGTTTTGTGTGGCTCTAAAGCATAGAACCATGCCCTGGGTTGTGCGTCCAGCGAATGCGGGAATAATGTGGCCCATGCGGGGGGTTCGACACCCATGATGGCCATTTTAGCCTTGAAAGCTTTGACATGTACGAGCGGGCTTTCATGACCTTTGAAAATGGGAAGATCTCTGAGTGCTAACTTGTCTGGTAGCATGGACCTGACGTTCTTTGGGATGTGCTCATTTTCTTGGTGTATGGAGTAACCCCTGGAGTTTATAAGGCGTTCTTCCATGGTTCGAATCCTTTTCGCGTTTCGTTCGGATTCTTCGGCGAGGCGCGCGGCGTTCTTCTCTGCCTCAAATTTTTGCATGATGGCCATTTGCTCAATTGTTGCGGTGAGGCTAGCTATTCTGTCATTGAGTTGTCGGACTTGGTCGGCAGTTACCTCTGGGGGAGGGGGTGGCGGTCCGCCGAAACCTTCATCGTGTTGCAGGGCCATGACGATTTTTGGTTTTGATCTGTTGTAGGTGCGCTTCTTTGGTGGTGGGCGAGGGTTTAGGTGGCGATCCTTAGTCCGTCGTGTATCCAGTATTTTTTTCAATGAGTGAACCTGACAAAGTTTCAAACCTTTAGTGATTCTAAAAGGGAAGAAAAGACTCAACGAAAAATCACATTCACGACCAAAGAAAAGCAATAAATGTAAAAAGTGGGTGCATGACCTGACTCGTGTTTTTAGCTTTTGAAAAGACACGGGAAACTTTTGAGGTAGGGGCATATTGACACGTCCCTAATCTCGAGGTAGAAAAATTTGTATGATCATAACCAGATTAACCCATTTTAGCGGTATGTTGCTAGGGGTTTATCATTTAGATTATGATAAAAAGGATCAGACCGAAGTAGCGATAGGCTAGTCGATCTGAGGATGTTAAAATTGGGTAAAGGCGATCACTTGTTCGCCTTTTATGTGTGACTCAGGAAATTAAATCAAAATGACGATAAGTCACTTGATTCAAAATTTAAATCAACGGGTTCGCATCTGAACGAGCCCGCGTTTTTGTTTTTGAGAGAAAAGTTCAATTTAAAATCGGGATGACTAATGAGTCACTCGACTTAGAGCTAATTCTAAAGTACTAACAGTTAATTTCGTTTAAAATCTCCGAAATGAATTGACATATTCGGGTTTTTGCTTTGTGAAATGTTTCGCAATAAATGCATTATGACGATACGTCAGTCGCATAATTCATTTACGTTTTGAAAAAGATCTGGGATATAGTGATTATCTCGGATCTTTTTTAAATGAAATGGCATATTATTTATCAAACTCAAATGACTATAGGTCAAAGAGCCTGACGGAGTGTTTTAAAAAGTATGACCTTTTTGAAAAAAGTTTGAAAAAAGTATTTTCAGAATGGACGTATTTTAAATGTATAATGCCTAGGAAATGTTTTTGCATGCAATTATTTTGAAAGACGACTATAGTGAGGGTACTATAGCTTCACACTTGTACATATAAACACAGGTTTTTGGTTTATAGGGTAAGGTTCCCTCCGGCCATTCCCGCAACGTTTAGGTAGGGTTATCCGCAATATTGCACACGTCTTAGGCGTGAGTTCAATAGGGACCCTAGAGCGTTCGAGTTTTGACTGGTTACGATCGTTTGTACGGATGCCGTACTTGTAATCGTGGAGGGGTGAGAGATCGACGTGTCCAGAGTAATGTCACTTATGAAGCGAGCGTTACTTGGGGCCGTCCCTCGAAGGGTGTGGTTATGAATCAGGAGGATTCGACTCAACGTATTTTTGCCCAAATATCGAAAGCGTAAATGTTTTCAAAGTTTCAAGCTTCACTTCTGTTTTTAAAATAAAAGAAAAACAAGTTTTTCAAAAATAATAACAATCATGCTCGTCCCCAGCGGAGTCGCCAGCTGAAGGTACCGGGAATTTTGGGAAAACCTATCGACGCCCTGCGCGCCCAGCCTCGCCCCGTGTGGGGGCGTAGGGTGCGGAATGCGCCTCGCAGGAAAAAAAGAAGTGCGAAGTTTGTAAAAATGAGGGAGATCATTGCATGAATTTGTGACCAAAAAGAAAAAGTAGAAAATCCTTTTTGAAAATGTATTTTCGGAATCGCCACCAAATATTAAAGGAATTTGGAACCTATTCAACGCGTCTTGAAATACAAGACACGAGTGTCTCAGATTTCAAGGTGCGTCGATACCTATCTATCTGAGTTTTGAAACCAGAGAGGGGGTTCGGAATGAGGTTACTTTTCGAAAGTTTTGACAAAGTGTATTTTGAAAACAGCAATCAAAAAGCCTACTTAAAAAGTTGTCTCTACTAATTTGAAAACATTTGCTAAATTTCGATATTTGGGCTAAAATGACGCTACGTACAAGAGCGAATATGTATGACTCGGTAAAAATGCATGAATAAAATAAAACATCAAAGCTAAGACATTCTGCTATAGGAAATGTACGTTAAATAATAATTCATTGACTGAATTATTACGATAAACGTTATTTTCCGACCTAAATGTTGACCCTAAGAATTTATGAAAAACCCTCAGTTTTGCATGCTAAAAGACTAATTGAAACGGTACAATTTAGTGTCGAATCCGTGATCTAGTCGTAATTTAATGCATGAATGAGGACTTGCATAATTATAAAAGTGTCATCGGTTTGCTTTAGTGATATTGAGTCGTTTATTTATGCGATATTGGCGGGGTTTAGACGGATTTTGAATCCGAATTGTTACAACCGAATTACGAATAAGGTTCGCTAATGCCAATATCGGGTTGGGGTTAATGTAACCCCTTTGTCCGAGTCTCAAATGTCCAAAACGTAGGTAAAATGTTTACCTTTCGAAAATGCAAAGACGGTATTTTTGAGTGGATTTTAAGTGTATTTTTGTGAATAATATAAGTGTTTTGAAAAACCGACCCTTAAGAATGAAAATAAGGGGTATTATTTATAGGAGGTTGGCTGGTTTATGCGTACACAAAAATTAAATCGCCTGTGTCCAAAGTAATTTAATTTTATCTGAAATTTGGGATTTGTAGGGAAAACTAAAAAAGGCTGCACAACCAAAACAAATATATAATCGCCTGTTGACAGGCGTTTAAATTTTTAATCGCCTGTCAACAGGCGATTTTATTTTTGTTTTGGTGTGCTGTTTTAGCCGCCTTTAGTTTTGGGACGTATGATTAGGTGATGATTATGTTTTGTTTGGATATTTACGTGTGGGTTAAGTATAATTTGGGCCTAATCGGTTCTTGGTCCAATTTCGGTTTTCGTGTTTCGGTTTTTGCCGTGTTTTTCGGTTTTGGCTTAAAATAAAATAATATTGAAGTATATTATTTTACGGTTTTGTAGAGCCTAATTTTGTGAAAATGCGGCACGGGACGCACTTGGGCCTGTTTTGCGTGTGCGTTTTGGGGTTATTTTTGTGAGTTTGGGCCGTTTTGTAGCTTGTTGGGCTATTTTGTGGGTCGTTTTGGTAAGACGTTCCTGCATTGTGCTCGTGTTGTGCTTATAATGACTAAGAATGACATTCATTTTTATGACTATGCAAATTCAAATTAATACGCTAAAAATGACTAAATACGTTTTAGACACTTTTGTACCGTTTCGTCTTATTTAAAAGCATGCATGACAGTCCTTTTCGTCATCGGGTTTGTTTTTTGGGGGTGCGGATACGGGTATCTACATCGCTTGATTAAGTGAATGTCGTCTTTGTAACAGCCCGGCTTTTCGTGACTTAATTAAACAAGGCGGAAAATTAATTAAGTACTTTATATTACAAAACCGGATGTTATCGTATTACAACTCAAAATACATAACCAGAGTTATAGATAAACATGGTCATTAAATTACAATCTCTCGAATTACAAAAGTAGACCTTCAATCCCATGGTGCTCATCGTCAATTAACCTCGGGGTACCTACGGTAACGTTCCGTCAGACTCGATTTCAACCCACACACGTTAAGCCATATAAACCCATAGCGGTAAATATATAGCATTTAAAGACTGAATTAGTCCCAAATAAGCAAGCGCTTTAAAACGATAAATCATCTAAAACATGATATACAGTTATAATGCAATTAACAAGTAAATTCATATCAATAGACAAGATAACAGGCGTTTTGCGACGGAAATATTCCGTCGCAAATGGCCTAAATCCGTCGCAAATAGCCATTTGCGACGGAATTTCCCGTCGCAAATGGGTAAATGTCCGTAGCAAATGGGTAAATCCACCGCAGACAAGGAAGGCGAAATCGGTCGCAAATATATGAGGAAATCCGTCGCAAATCAAATTTGCGACGGAAAATTCCGTCGCAAAATACCTGGCTATTTTGCGACGGCCATCCGTCGGAAACCTAAAAAATTCCGTCGCAAATGTTGCTGCATTTTGCCGTAGCAAATTGTTTTTTTTTTTGTTCCCCACTAAACCCTGCATTTACAATCCATTTACAGTGTTCAATACACCCAATCAGCCAACAACCAACACACAACACACAACACCCATATATTAACATATATTAACATAAGGTGTCCGTTAAAGACACCCAAAATACACAGTCTAATAAGTTAAACCGTTTCAGTTTTCAAAATTTAACAACAATCGTAATCATCACAACCCTAAATCTGCCCCGCCACTACCACTAGCGTCGTCACCGTCAAAGGGTCCGCGCCTGGAAAAGTCATCCCCTTGGTTGCAAGTCGGAGGAGGCTGCGTATTTAGGCGTTGAGACTCGATGTACTGCTCAATTGCCGCCAACCTTTGACTCATTGATCGGTTCTCGACTGTAAGGCGGTCAAGAGGTCGAGTATCGTGATCGCTCCCCAGCAGATGAGTGACGAGGGGGCGGACGCTCGTAAAACATAGAAGTCGCAGAACTTGTGCCGTAGACACGTCCTTTCTTGTCGTGTCCGCCGACAACCTCGTAGTACAATCGGTTCTCGTCGACGGGAGTGTCAGGCTGGGTATTCTGGACCTCCTCCACTCTAAGCTCGTAAGGCAAATGAACTGGGATATGTTCCATCGAGTTGAAAAACGAAGGTGGGAAGATTTTTCCAACTTGCATAATATTTCCGGTATATTATCCTCAAGACGATGTACATCGGAAATTGAAACTGTAGTGGCACACAAGTCGCGGAAAAATTGACTTATTGATGTCTCATATATTTACATATATATAGCCCCTTGTTCACGAGCTTTACTTTGCGTTTCCCGTACTTTTACTTGCGTTTCAGCTCCTATTTCTCTCCGTTTTGGCTCTGCTGCATTTTTGTGTCTATATTGCAGGTAAACGCGCATATTTGGAGGTTAGGATGCTATTCGGGTATGCGGGAGGTTTCGTGAAGTTTCATAAAGTTTCGTGATGTTTCGAGTTGGTTTCGTTGCGTTTCGCTTGCGCACGAGCGTTATTTCAATGTTTGGAGGTGTCCCGGGACCTTGGGACAGGATTTGAAGTTCATGTGATCAATGTTGACCTTGTCCCTACCCCTTGGGACGACGTAGGCCTTATCCCTTAGCCTTGGGACGAAAAACAATGCAAAAGAAGCTAAGTAAAAAAGGAGCAAAAACAAGGAAATCAGCTGAACAAGTCGGGACGGCTGTCCCTGAGCTCATCCCATCCGGGATACCCTTGTCCCGTCAGGGACCACTGTCCCATTTGCTAGGGGCGGCTCTGACTCTTCGTTGGCTTGAAATGTTTCGTCTATTTGAAGGCCTTAGACATCATTTTTCGATCTCATCTTTTGACAGCACTTTTATAACATCCTAAAGTTCATTCTCAAGAAAACTTAGGTTTCATACTTTTATAATTTTGTAATTTCAATTCCCGTCTCGGATTGCTTTAGTTTGATCTTCTATTTGGGTTTTGTTGCTTGAATTCATCCTTTTACTCTTGGAATTTCTGATTGGTATTGCAATTTTCTTCTCTCCTTTGTTCATCATTTCATTATTTAACGTTGTTGATCATGTATTTCGTTGTTTCTTTCGCTTTTGTTTCCGTTTTCGCTATGTGTGAGTAGTTTATTATCTAGGGAGAGAAGGTGAAGCATGGGTGTTGGTTTTGCTTGAGTTTGATGATCTTGTTGAGTTAGGTTTTGTCATGCTTTGTTTAGTCTTTGCTTGATTGCTCTCGTTGATTCCTTGATCACGTTTTAGCGAGTATCTAGCACCCTTGAACATAAGAACGAAAGCCTAGTTCTAGGGTAGGCGCGAGACTAAACAATAGGACCCTCGTTTGTAAGTTGCGAGAGCCCGCATTCGAGACCTAGAGGAGCTTAAGACCGAGAGGCCGAGCGTTATCCTTAGCATGTGCGATACCTACTCATTCCGATCATCATCCTTGGCCTTGACTTACCCATTGCCTAACCCGATTCCCTAGACTTTTTCCTAATCGTTTAAACCCCTTATTCTTTTGCTATAGCTTTAGTAACCTCAACCATTCGAACCGAGACTAGAATCGTCCAAAATAACCAACATTGCAACCATCTCCCTGCGGATACGATACCCGACTTACCCTTGCTACCCGTTAGAGTTTGTTCGGATTTATTTTTGATTAGGTGACGCGACTAAGCCTATCAAATTTTGGCGCCGCTGCCGGGGAGACGGCTTTTGTTTTCGTTGTTTATTTGGTTCTTTTCTCTTTATTACTCTTGTCTCAAGGAACCTCAATTCCTTGAGGCCGCTACTTATAGTTGCTCTAGTGTTGTGCATGGTCAGGCAAACGCGCAGGTCTCAAGCTAATAAGGACGTGCAATTTGATCCGGAGCCGGAGCGTACTTTCCTTGCGCGCAAAAGTCTACTAAAGCAACTTGAAGCTTCATCCTCCAAAGAAGCTCACACCGAACTCGACCCTCCACTTCCTAGAATAATGGTGAAGCTTTCCGATCACTCGAGGCCTACCGCCGCTCAAGTTCCAACGGGCAATGCTATGCCAACCATAGCGGCCAACAATTTTGAGGTCAAGCCCGCGTTCATCAACCTTATAGAACGCACTCAATTTGGAGGGAGCCCCGGTGAGGATCCTAACCTACACATCCAAAACTTTTGCGATTATTGCTCTACAATAAAGCAAATGGGGGTCACTCAAGATCAAATTAGGGGGATGCTCTTCCCGTTTTCCCTCCGCGACAAAGCCAAGTTGTGGCTTAACTCCTTGAATCGTGTTGCTCTTGCGATCGTTGATTGGAACTCCCTCGTGCTTGCATTTTACCAAAAGTATTTTCCTCCGGAAAAGACTGCAATGTTAAGAAGTCAAATCACGAGCTTTAGGCAACGAGGAGACGAGAGTTTGTTTGATGCGTGAGAGAGGTACAAGGACTTACAACGTCAATGCCCTCATCATGGCATGGACAAGTGGTTCATCGTAATGCAATTTTATAATGGTCTTTATAATGAGTCTCGTCAAGTGCTAGACTCCGCCGCTAATGGGAGGTTCGATAACATTGATGTGGAGGAGGCCATTGATACAATTGAGGCCATGGCGATCCATAATGCGCAATACGGGAGCTCTAGAAATGTCCCTCGGAGCGGTGGTAAGAATGATAGCGACGCGGTGGCCATGCTTAGCGCTAAGTTGGATGCCATGACCGCAATGATGATGAGCGAAATCCGAGCGGGTAGTAGTTCCTCAAATGCTAGTGGACACACGGTGGCGGCTTAGCACACTTCTCACGACGTACCTTGCAATACATGTGGCGTTTCCGGTCACACTTCAAATGAATGCCGAGGTATGTATGCACTCGTTCTTGCCTTTCAATCTCAACAAAACAATCCTTACTCTAACTATTATAATGAGGGTTACAAAAATCACCCTAACTTGAACTACAAAAGCAACAACGTTTTGAATCCATCTCCACACCAACAAAATTTCAGTCCACAACAACCACAATACCAAAACAGCCCACAAAATTTCAGCTACAATAATCCACGACCTTACAACCCTCCGGGCTTTAATCGCCCCAATTTTCAACCACAAAATGCTCCACCACCCGTGCAAGCCGCTCCCTCTTCGAGTGGCGACCCAATGATGAATGAAATGAGGTCCATGATGATGCAAATGGCCAAGACTCAAGAGACGATGATGGCTCAAATGCAAAAGAACGATCAAGCGAAGGACGCGGCCATCAAAATGCTAGAAACGCAAGTGGCTCAACTTGCTTCTTCTAATCCTCAACGGAAGACGGGTACTCTCCCATCGCAAGGGTCACAACCTCATGATACCGTCAATGCCATCTCCTTGAGAAGCGGCACAAGCTACGATGGTCCTCCAATGCCTAAGATGGTAAGTGAGATAGACCCTTCCCTTTTTGCTAATGATTTTAGTGTGCCTAGTAATGATGTTGCAGGTACGAGCCATGGAGCCAAGCAAGGAGGGAAAGTGGGGCAGCCAAGGGCCGAGAGTGATGGTGGAAGTGGGGCAGCCGTGGTCCCCAAGGGAAACCAGGCCGTGGGCCAAGGTGGTGGTGATGTGGCCGAGAAGAGCAAAGGGGGACAGGCCGAGAAACATGGTGGTGGTGTGCACGTGGAGCATGAGGCCAACGCGAAGGAGAAGAGCAAGCCGGTCGAGCCGCCCATTCAAATCAAACTACCATTCCCGAGCCGAGTGGTAAAATCAAAGCTTGACTCACAGTTCGGTAAGTTTATGGAAGTGGTCAAGGACTTGAAGGTAACGGTTCCTTTTACTGAACTTGTCACACAAGTTCCCGCATATGCTAAATTTTTGAAAGACATGTTGGAGTATGTGTCCTCCACAATAGTGCGATTACTTAATAAATCTCAATTAAGGAATACATGGGGATAATCCTGTATTATTGTCAATTGATTAACGTAAATCAATAACGGTTGGCTGACTAGAGTTTGACGTTATTGTCGTGAGAACGGCGGTAATCAATTGATCCCTTTAAGTCACACCTATAGAACGCATGCTCCAAATATTTAAGCTAATTAATTGTATGAGATACGATTATATTAGTAACTTGATAAATCGACTAACGGTTAGTCAATGTATTAATTTAGAGAGAAATCGAGTTGTGAACTCGAGTGATTTAATTTTATATCGATAAAATTATTAGAGGAGATGAGAATTAGTGATTAAACGTTAATTCACTAATTATGTATATTTCACTAATGAGATTAGTGAAAGTATAATTTTAATATATGTGTAAGTGTACATGTATATTAAGGAAGAGTTTAATTGATTTACACTTTATTATATTAGATAATTAAGTGATAAATTATAAGTATTTGTGGGACAAATATTGAAAACAAAATGGACCCATGATAGGTCCTAATGGACCGTCCAAATGGTGAGCAAAGAGGAGAAGATTCCTTTTTGTTTTTATTCATTTTGTTTGCCTTGCTTTTGCATGTGAAAAACACAATGATTTGCATGCATCAATTTACTCTTCTCAAGAGAGGAACACTTGTCCTCTCCACTCATGGGGGCCGGCCAAAATGAAGTGTCCAAGACACACTTCATTTTGCTAGCTCATTTATACAACAAGTCTATGGATGAAAGAGTTTCATTTTTATGCTTGTTCATGCTTTTCTCTCATCTCTCTCATATACTCTCTAAACTAAATACTAGTATTATTCCACATATTACTAAGAGTTAGTAATAATAATATTACATATTATCAAGTGATACTAAGTGATTTCTAGATCAAAATCCCTAGTATTTTTGGTGTAGTTCTTGGGTGCCACTAAGAGGAGGTTTCCTATTTTGGAAACTCGGGTTTTGGAGGATCATCCTAACTCATAGCTCAAGAAACAAAACAAGAAAGGTGTTCTTGTATTTGTGCCCATTATCCTTTGAGAAAGGTATAAATTTCTATAATCTTGGTAACAAAGTCTATTTGTGACCACATAGATCTTGCTCATCAAATTAGAGTAATTTGATTTACACTAATATTTGATTAGTGAATGGGATCCGATCCCTACAAGTGGTATCAGAGCCAAGGCTTGTAGTTACAAATTTATTTTGTTAATTTTGGAGTTTTATGTATTTATTGAGAATAAATAACATAAAATCCGAAAATGGTGTTAAAAGTGGTTTTAACACGAGATTTTTATAGCATGCAAAGTTTCTGGTCTCATGAAGTTACTGGTCAAATTTCGTAATTTTTGAAATTTGTTTGCTAATTAAAATGATTTTTATACAAAACCGAGTCAAAAAGTGTGTTTTTGGCTAAAATAATTACTATAAATAGTTATAGTTGGAATATGGTCACGAATTTTTTACACAGTGATATTTCGTATTTATACTGTCTGCATGTAAATTTTCAAGATCAGACCTTGAGTTTTGAATATGATTCATATTTTTGTTATAAAATCGGTATAAAATGCATGTTAATGTTGAAAATATAGTAAAATTTGTTTTCTGGACATAAATTTTATACCACTGTTTTTATACATTATAATGATGCTAAGGTATAAATTGGGGTTTTTTCCTCACTGTTTTGGACGTTTTATTGATTTTATGAGATAAAATCGATGAAATCGTATGTTATTTGTTATAAAATAATTCGTAAATATTTTCTGACCAAACTTTTCTTTTCTGATATTTTGGAAGTGTTCCAGAATATACAAAATTTTGTCAAAATAAAAATGGTTTTATTTTAATTTATTTTGATTTTATTAAGCTTTATTCATAAAAGGGTTATGATTAAAGTACATCTAATTAGCAAATGACCAAGTTTGTGAACTAAAATCACCATGAATTAGTGAAAACTAATTTTGGGTGTTCTAAATCAGTTTAGAAGTTTTAGTTCAAGCTTAAAAGGTGTTTTAAGCATTATTGATTAATATGAGATTAATCGATTAAAAATGAGATCGGTTTGAAACGATTTAATGCGATTATTGTTTAGGGCGATTTTGGCATGTTTTTTTCTATAAGCTTTACATTATGCATGTTTGAATGAATGTTTGTTCTTACTAGTATGGCCATAGTTTGTTAAATTTTTACCGATATTACCCGTAATGAAAGGGAATATCGTGTGGGTTTGTAATTAAATGCGATCTCGTATCGCCGGTTTGTAATTTTAATAGTTAATTTCATTTATAAATGTATAATAGGATTGCTATGTATTCATTTGTAAATCATACTTGTAACTATTTGTAAACCGAAGACCGGCGATGGATCGAGATGGAGCCTTAGAAGTGTTCTAAAGCTAGCAAGGAGGAGCCTTGGATGAGATCCATGTGAAGAGGGACCAAAGGAGTTGGTTTCCAATTTGTAACTCCTTGTAATTTTAATTACCTTTAGGTGGCCATACTAGGTTTATGTTTATGCTTGCATATGCTTGTTTGATTGCTTATTTTCCGCACACATGCCAAAATCGTCATGCATGCCACGATATCCCACTATGATTGTCGTTTTTAGGTCGCCATTCTTAAATTAGTTCACTTATAAAGAATTTATATGACTAAAAATTGACAAGATCACCCACATTTTTAACAAATGAATTGAGATTAAGCCTTTCCAAATGTAGCGACTATGAACCCCATGTTCGTGAGGACCTCCGCAACGTGGAACCTTGTTACCATGGGTAAGTAGTGGGAGGAAGTCCCATGCTAATTTGGTTTGAACTCAACCAAATAAGAGTTATTTGGGGCTTAAGGATGCATTTTAAAGAAAATCATCAACCAAGCATTCTAGTGTAGAATTAGTCAAGTGTTGACTTATCGTTTTTATATAAAAGGAAACATGAGATGTCTAATTTTATATGAAAAACGAGTCTTGGAATCATTTATATAATTTCGTGGGAGATCGTTATATAAATGGACGTTTGTTTTAAAAGTGTTTTAGCAAATGTCATTAATGTACAATGAATGTTAATTTCCTCATATTTGTTGTAGAATCGCTTATTTGAAATCGCAATGACAACATCAACTCCCGCACCCATTTTGGGTAAATTTTCATGGTTGAGAACCGTGATGGATAAGTGTATCCTAAATATGACGGTAGCAACTTTGTCGAATGAGATTCGACTATAAGGAGCGCCGCTCAAACCGTCAATGTACTAAACCTTACCGAACCACCTCCCGCCAAACCCGGACTTGGGGCCACCACGGCGGCACGAGCCGCCTACGATGAGCACCTAAATATTGACAATGACGTCAAAAGTGTTTTGATTTGGTCAATGTCACCTTCTCTCAAACTTCGCTTCATTACTCACTAAAGTGCATATGAGATATTCACTAGAGTGACGACGATGTGCTTCGACCTAGATAGCACGGAAGTGAATGAGGATTGAGAGAAAAGATGTTCTTTCAATGAGATTGAAGAACATATACATTGGGGTTAACAAAGGGAAGAGAGCTATTAAAGCTCGGTTCAAGGAAGATAAGGGTAAGGGGAAGGCTATTGAGAATAGCAAGCCCAAACCCAGTCGTTGGAAGCGTAATTGTCCCAAATTCTTGAAGGAAAAGAATGATGGATGTGCGACATCCAAAGACATCGTTCCTTCTAGTCTTTATATGATTGACATAAATCATGCTTGCATTTCTACATGGGTATGAGATACCGGATGTGGATCTCATCTTTGCAATCACTTGCAAGGGATGAGAAACGTGCGAGCACTAGCCAAGAGTGATGTAGATCTCCGCATGGGTAATGGAGCTAGAGTAGCGGCCATTTCCGTGGGAACTTACGTACTCGCTCTAGCTAGTGGTTTAGAGTTGAATTTGAATAACTGTTATTTTGTACCAACTCTAACGCAAAACATTATCTCCGTCTCCGTGTTTGATACGGAAGGCTTTTATGATTAAGGACAATCGATGTACTTTTTCATTTAATGAAATGGATTATGGTGAAACCATTTCGATTGGAGGTATTCATGTTTTGAATAATGTCAATGATGTTTATCATATTGAGAACAAGAAGCTCAAAACGAATGAATCAAACAAATCCTAACTTTGGCATTGTCGTTTAGGTCATATAAACGATAGACGCATAAAGAGACTTGTTGAGACCAAGGTTCTCAAACCATTTGATTGCGAATCATATGGTACATGCGAGGCTTGCCTTTTAGGCAAGATGACTCGTGCACCCTTTAGTGGTAAAGGGACACGAGCAAGTAAAGTTTTAGGACTCATACATACCGATGTGTGTGGTCCATTAAACATCACCGCTAGAGGAGGATATCATTATTTCATTACTTTTACCAATGACTTAAGTAGATATGGTTATGTCTACTTAATAAGGCATAAAAGTGATGCATTTGAGAAATTAAAGAATTTCAAAATGAGGTTGAGAACCAATTGAACAAAAGGATAAAAGCACTACGATCAGATCGTGGTGGCGAATATCTAAGTAATGAGTTTGATTCACTTCTTAATAATTGTGGTAGAGTATCACAATGGACTCCTCCGGGCACACCACTATTGAATGGTGTTGCAGAAAGGAGAAACCGAACTTTATGAGATATGGTTCGGTCTATGATGAGTCAAAATGAGCTTCCTGGATCGTTTTAGGGCTTTGCGCTATCGCCTACTGTATTCTCACTAAATCGAATAAGACTCCATATGAGATATGGACGGGAAAGGTTCCCTATTTGTAGGTTATCCTAAGGAAACGTGTGGTTATTACTTCTACAACCCTCACGAGAACAAAGAGTTTGTGGCTCGTGATGCTGTTTTCAAGAAAATATATATATATATTTCTAAGAAACAGAGTGGGAGAAAATTTGAACTTGATGAAGTTCAAGAGCCACAAACCGAGGTAGAAAACGAGGAAACCGTTCCCTCGTCTTCTGACACGGTTGTAATCCCTAGGAGGTCAGGAAGAATTAGTCATCAACCTGACCGCCACCTCGGTAACATCGAGGAGGAGGGTGATTTGTTGCTATTCGAAGGCAACGAACCCTCAACCTACAAGGCGGCTATTAGTAGCCCCAACTCCGAACAATGGCTTGAGGCCATGAAATCCGAAATGGATTCTATGTACGAGAACCAAGTTTGGGACTTGGTAGATTTACCTGAAGGAGTGAGACCCCTTTAGAGTAAATGGATATTCAAAATCAAACTCGGCATAGATAAACATATTGATGTTTACAAAGCTAGACTGGTAGCAAAGGGCTTTTCACAAAGTCCAAGGTATTCATTATGATGAAACCTTTGCACCGGTTGCTATGCTTCGATCCATAAGGATAATCTTAGCGGTTGCCGCATTTCATGACTATAAAATATGGCAAATGGATGTAAAAACCGCCTTCTTGAATGAGATTCTAGAAGAGCAAGTGTTCATGACACAACCTGAAGGTTTTGTAGATACATCCAACCCTAAGAAAGTATGCAAGCTTAAGAGATCCATTTATGGTCTTAAGCAAGCATCGAGGAGTTGGAATCATAGATTCGATCGTGTTATCAAACAACATGGATTCGCTCGGAGTGCCGAGGAACCTTGTTTGTACATGAAGTTTAGTGGGAGTAAAGTAACCTTCCTTGTTTTGTATGTGGATGACGTACTACTAATTGGAAATGATGTTCCAAGTTTGAATTCGGTAAAGGTGGAATTGGAAACCATTTCCAAATGAAGGACTTGGGAGAGGCACAACGCATCTTGGGAATGGGATCTATAGAGATAGATCCAAGAGGATACTAGCATTAAGTCAAGAAGCTTATATCGATAAGATTCTTGATATGTTCAATATGAAAGACTCCAAGAGAGGCTTTCTTAGATGAGTGTAGGAATAACGTTGAAGAAATCTCAATGTCCTACGACTCTGCGGAAATTGAGCATGAAATTGATCTCTTATGCTTCCGCCGCAGATCAATCATGTATGCTATGATGTGCACTCGTCTCCGATGTCGCTTTCGCTTTGAGCATGACGAGCCGTATCAAGCTAATCCGGTGAGAGTCACCGGATATTGTAAAGAACATCCTTAAGTACTTGAGAAGAACTAAGGATTCGCTTTAGTGTTTGGAGGAGAACTTGAGCTACGTGTAAAGGGTTACATGGATGCAAGTTTCAAACCGATGGGGATAATTGAAATCCCAATCCGGCTAAGTTGCTATGTTAAATGGGGGTCTTTGTTTCTTTGAAAAAGTTTCAAGCAAAGTGTCACCGCGATTCTACAACAGTGTGAATATTTGGCGACAGGAAGGCTCGCTAAAGAAATTTGTATGGATTCGGCAATTCTTGGGTGGACTAAGAGTAGTCCCGATCGCAAATCCAATCACTGTTTATTGTGATAATAGTGGGGGCCATCTTTCAAGTAAAGGACCCCAAGTCTAGTAATAAGTCTAGACACGTTTTGAGGAAATACCATGATATAAGAGATAACGTGAAAAGGAAGGAAATAGATAATTGTAAGCATGGGATGCGACGATGAGATCACGATCCTTTAACCAAGCCTCTTTCGAGGACTAAGCATGACGCTCACACCGCCTCCATGGGGTTGGCGTATGCCTGATTTCCTTCAGTTTTTTGAGATATGTAATGGATAAAGTATCGTATTACAAATATGAAAATAACATTCATTGTTTAGAGTATATTTACTCTTTTAAGGCATTATTGAATGCATACTTTGTTTATCCGAATAGTTGTGTGACAACTTTGAACATATTCAAGTGAGCGGTATAAACTAAGTATTTGGTCCCTAGTCTCTCATATGAGGTGGCGTCTCGAAGAGACTAGATTGCAAGTCGTTCGATGGTGGGTTCAACACCATAGGGTCATATGTGATATTTGCTCGTTTGCATAGACGGATGTGAGACACTCTGTCGGACGGTGGACGCTTATAAATTCCTTTTCAATGAGATTGAAACCTGGTCGTGGTGGGAATTCTATAGTATTCCTTTAGTCGATTCTTTGGTGGGTGATTGTGCGAGTCGGTGCGGTTTAGAGTGACTTTCATTTTTGTCCTAAGCCATGCCGTGAAAGGGGTTTATAAGGGCATCTTTGGGGTCATGGTGATCTGCATTATATGATAATCGAGTGGAAGGAAATGTCCACCCTCGTCAGGGTAAAACATCTTTGGGCCACTCGAGGAGTAGTCGCCGAAAATGCGTGGCCACACGCTCGGTAAATCTACGGTAGATTCTCGGTCGATGACTACTCTCCTTATCGAGGAAACCACTCACGATATATATCACGGGATGCAAATGCGACTGTAAGACACCTTGCATCGAGTGGGAGATGTGAAAGCGGACATGAGAATTGGTAATGCACAACTTGTCTTGGACAAGTGGGAGATTGTTGGAGTATGTGTCCTCCTGATAGTGCGATTACTTAATAAATCTCAATTAAGGAATACATGGGGATAATCCTGTATTATTGTCAATTGATTAACGTAAATCAATAACGGTTGGTCGACTAGAGTTTGGCGTTATTGTCGTGAGAAAGCGGTAATCAATTGATCCCTTTAAGTCACGCCTATAGGAGCATTACTCAAATATTTAAGCTAATTAATTGTATGAGATACGATTATATTAGTAACTTGATAAATCGACTAACGGTTAGTCAATGTATTAATTTAGAGAGAAATCGAGTTGTGAACTCGAGTGATTTAATTTTATATCGATAAAATTATTAGAGGAGATGAGAATTAGTGATTAAACGTTAATTCACTAATTATGTATATTTCACTAATGAGATTAGTGAAAGTATAATTTTAATATATGTGTAAGTGTACATGTATATTAAGGAAGAGTTTAATTGATTTACACTTTATTATATTAGATAATTAAGTGATAAATTATAAGTATTTGTGGGACAAATATTGAAAACAAAATGGACCCATGATAGGTCCTAATGGACCGTCCAAATGGTGAGCAAAGAGGAGAAGATTCCTTTTTGTTTTTATTCATTTTGTTTGCCTTGCTTTTGCATGTGAAAAACACAATGATTTGCATGCATCAATTTACTCTTCTCAAGAGAGGAACACTTGTCCTCTCCACTCATGGGGGCCGGCCAAAATGAAGTGTCCAAGACACACTTCATTTTGCTAGCTCATTTATACAACAAGTCTATGGATGAAAGAGTTTCATTTTTATGCTTGTTCATGCTTTTCTCTCATCTCTCTCATATACTCTCTAAACTAAATACTAGTATTATTCCACATATTACTAAGAGTTAGTAATAATAATATTACATATTATCAAGTGATACTAAGTGATTTCTAGATCAAAATCCCTAGTATTTTTGGTGTAGTTCTTGGGTGCCACTAAGAGGAGGTTTCCTATTTTGGAAACTCGGGTTTTGGAGGATCATCCTAACTCATAGCTCAAGAAACAAAACAAGAAAGGTGTTCTTGTATTTGTGCCCATTATCCTTTGAGAAAGGTATAAATTTCTATAATCTTGGTAACAAAGTCTATTTGTGACCACATAGATCTTGCTCATCAAATTAGAGTAATTTGATTTACACTAATATTTGATTAGTGAATGGGATCCGATCCCTACAAGACATCCTCACCCGTAAGAGGTCGTTCAGTGAGGTTGAGACTGTGGCTTTCACTGCCGAGTGTAGTGCACTTTTACATAACCAGTCTCCTCCTAAACTGAAAGACCCGGGTAGCTTCTCGATTCCTTGCACAATAGGCACTGTTTCTATCGATAATGCTTTATGCGACCTTGGTGCAAGTGTGAGTGTCATACCCTACTCGGTATGCGAGAAGCTCAACATGGGACCCTTGAAAGTAACGAACATCACGCTCCAAATGGCGGATCGTTCTGTCAAACGCCCTCTCGGCGTCTTGGAGGACGTTCCCGTCAAAGTGGGTAAGTTTTTCATCCCCGTTGACTTTATTGTTCTTGACATGGCCGAGGACTCCCAAATTCCTATCATATTGGGTCGGCCTTTCTTGCACACTGCTGGTGCAATCATTGACGTCAAGAACGGCAAGTTAACGTTGGATGTTGGAGGTGATTCGATTACTTTTAACTTGTCTAACGCTTTGAAGCGTCCCATATTAGAGGAGCGTGTCTTTGCTGTCGATGTCATAGATGATTGTGTGGACGAGTACTTACCTCAAGTCCTCGAGAGGGACCCTCTTGAGGCCGTGCTTTGTTGTGATGTGATCGCAGGTACTTTGGGGAGGAAGGACGCGGGCAAGGATGTGATCAAAGACGACGTGCGTGGCGTTGCTTGTGTAGGCCAAATGGGTGATGTGAATGATGGTGATGGCCGAGCTGTTGGAGGAGTAGATGATGATGACGGATATGATGATGAGGAGGATGATGGAAGCGGGTTCGTCTACGACGAGACCCATGGATGGTGGTACTTCTAGTACCCGTTGCTAAACCCCCCGTTTGAAGCCAGTTTGGGGGGACGTTTTTCATTGTATATATCATGTATGTACTTTGTTCTTTTGAGACTTTTGCGTGTTTTTCTCCCTTATTTTAAGGTCCCTGGTTGATGTGCTGTAGGACACATTGGGGACAATGTGTCGTTTGGTTTGGGGGGAGGAACGCTTTGCTTTTTCATTTTGCATTTTCTTTTTCGTTTTTCGCTTTTTCAAAAACTTCAAAAAACCCAAAAATCTGAAAAATTCAAAAAATCACTAAAAATCAGAAAATTTCTCAAAAATGCCAAAAATACGTATCCCGTCCCGTTGTTGCGAGCTTGTTTTTACCTTGATCTTTCCCGACATCCCTTCCCTTGTATGCTTTGAGCTTTGGCATGTTTTATATTGTTTGGTTTAGCGCTACGGGGATGTTTAGACGTGCTTGCAGATGATGGCGTGCTTTTACTTTGTTGGCTTTATCATTTCATGGACTATAGCTACTTTATTGTGAGGTTTTTAGCCTCCAGAGGCCGGTTCATCTATCCCGATCCCCGTGCTTTGATTGTGAGTAGTTCTCCTCGTGGGGTGCGTAATATCAACACACATAAGTATGGCCCCTATCCCGTTTTTCCCTGCGATTTTGTCACTTGTATTGCATATGAGGCTTTAGTTGATTTTCACATGATTCACCTTGTCTTACTTTGATTTATCCTCTCATTTTTGATCCGATTACCCTTATACACATGAGTTTGCTAGCTACTTGCCAAATAGCCTACCCTAGCCTTGCTAGTTACCGCTTTTGCTTACTCTTGTGCTCGTTCTTTGGGTTTTGATCATTATTTTGCTACGACTTGCTGACGTCGTTTGCTTTGAGAGTGTTGGTGAATATGAGTCGGGATTGCTGTCTCCCCGATCTTTTATGAGGTTTTTCGCAACTTACTAAGTGTGCTCTTTGCTCAAGAAAAAAAAAAAAACAAACAAAAATCTGAAAAAAAAACAAACACAACACAAAAAATCATAAGAAAGAAAATTGTGTTCACAAAATGAAAGAGTTGTTGTTGTTGTTACATGAGCGAGCACTTGTAATTTGTTGCTATGTTGCGTTGATGTGTAAAGGAGACCCGATATGCTGCTTTCGGTCCATTTTTCATGAGAGTTGGGTTCCGTTTTGGTTGGGCGAGCACTTGAGTAGTACTAGTGGTTTCTAGTGGCTTAGCTCCACGATTCCATAATTCATTTGTTCCACCTTATCACCCTTACCCTCTCTTTGGCCTTTATACCCTCATTTCCTATGTAAGCCCTCTTGTTTGCCTCGTTTTTGTGACATTATTCGTGTACGGGAATGCGAGATTTGGTCCACATTAGATTGCGGGCGTGTTTCCACTAGTCGAGTAGGGAAACCGCGAGAGGTCCGTGATTTGATTGCTAGAGAGCCTTTGTTTAAGCCATGCTATTCATTCTGCGCCGTCTTGTAATTCTCATCCGTTAGCTTGCTATTTCCATACGTCCCATGTTGTTTCGGGATTGATTGCCATTTGCTTGAGCTACTTGCGGTTTGGTGATTGTTCGGGGAAGTTTTCTTATGCTCGCTTTGTCCTCTATTTTCTGTCATGCTTGGTTGCTTGAGGACAAGCAACGGTTCGGTTTGGGGGAGTTTGATGTCTCATATATTTACATATATATAGCCCCTTGTTCACGAGCTTTACTTTGCGTTTCCCGTACTTTTACTTGCGTTTCAGCTCCTATTTCTCTCCGTTTTGGCTCTGCTGCGTTTTTGTGTCCATTTTGCAGGTACACGCGCATATTTGGAGGTTAGGATGCTTGTCGAGAGGTTTCGTGAAGTTTCGTAAAGTTTCGTGATGTTTCGAGTTGGTTTCGTTGCGTTTCGCTTGCGCACAAGCCTTATTTTAATGTTTGGAGGTGTCCCGGGACCTTGGGACGGGATTTGAAGTTCATGTGATCAATGTTGACCTTGTCCCTACCCCTTGGGACGACGTAGGCCTTGTCCCTTAGCCTTGGGACGAAAAACAATGCAAAAGAAGCTAAGTAAAAAAGGAGCAAAAACAAGGAAATCAGCTGAACAAGTCGGGACGGCTGTCCCTGAGCTCATCCCGTCCGGGATACCCTTGTCCCGTCCGGGACCACTGTCCCGTTTGCTAGGGGCGGCTCTGACTCTTCGTTGGCTTGAAATGTTTCGTCTATTTGAAGGCCTTAGACATCATTTTTCGATCTCATCTTTTGAGAGCACTTTTATAACATCCTAAAGTTCATTCTCAAGAAAACTTAGGTTTCATACTTTTATAATTTTGTAATTTCAATTCCCGTCTCGGATTGCTTTAGTTTGATCTTCTATTTGGGTTTTGTTGCTTGAATTCATCCTTTTACTCTTGGAATTTCTGATTGGTATTGCAATTTTCTTCTCTCCTTTGTTCATCATTTCATTATTTATCGTTGTTGATCATGTCTTTCGTTGTTTCTTTCGCTTTTGCTTCCGTTTTCGCTATGTGTGAGTAGTTTATTATCTAGGGAGAGAAGGTGAAGCATGGGTGTTGGTTTTGCTTGAGTTTGATGATCTTGTTGAGTTAGGTTTTGTCATGCTTTGTTTAGTCTTTGCTTGATTGCTCTCGTTGATTCCTTGATCACGTTTTAGCGAGTATCTAGCACCCTTGAACTTAAGAACGAAAGCCTAGTTCTAGGGTAGGCGCGAGACTAAACAATAGGACCCTCGTTTGTAAGTTGCGAGAGCCCGCATTCGAGACCTAGAGGAGCTTAAGACCGAGAGGCCGAGCGTTATCCTTAGCATGTGCGATACCTACTCATTTCGATCATCATCCTTGGCCTTGACTTACCCATTGCCTAACCCGATTCCCTAGACTTTTTCCTAATCGTTTAAACCCCTTATTCTTTCGCTATAGCTTTAGTAACCTCAACCATTCGAACCGAGACTAGAATCGTCCAAAATAACCAACATTGCAACCATCTCCCTGCGGATACGATACCCGACTTACCCTTGCTACCCGTTAGAGTTTGTTCGGATTTATTTTTGATTAGGTGACGCGACTAAGCCTATCACTTATCTCCGTTAAAGCTTTCCATTCGTTCTTTGGAATTAATTCTTTAAGAGCAACCGGCAACAACCGCTCCATAAACACGTGACAGTCATGACTTTTCATGCCACGGAGGGTGAAGTTTTTATTGTCAACACATCTACTTAGATCCGATGCATACCCGTCTGGAAACTTAAACTTCATAAGCCACTCGCAAAGAACCTTTCTCCGCTACTTATCTAGGACACACTTAGGATCGGAGTGCTTTCGACAATGAATCGTCAAATCTGCCTTTGCTTTAGGACCCTAACATGTCTTGCTCTTGTCGTCCATAATTGTGTTAATTGTCTGCTCAAAGAAGTTCTTCTCAATGTGTATGACATCTAAGTTATGACGAATTAACAACGTTTTCCAATAAGGAAGGTCCCACAATATACTCCGTTTCCACCATCCCAACTTTTTAGCTTTCAAAGCCTTCAATTGAGCTTTACTTGCATCAACAACAGTGGGTAGAGGTTTCACAATTTTCCAAACTTCGTCCCCAGACAACAATTGTGGTCGGGCATCAAGTTCCACGGGTTTTTTCTTCAAAAAACTCTTATCCTTACGATACGGGTGGTTGGATTTCAAAAACTTTCTATGACAATCGAACCAACTCCACTTCCACTATGCTTAAGCCAGAAACACTTATTTTTATCACCACAATAAGGACACGCCTTTCCTCCCTGAGTTGACCGACCAGAGAGCATGTCATAGGCGGGAAAGTCGTTAATCGTCCATAATAGTGCAGCTCTAAGTTGAAAATTTTGTTTCCTTGAGACATCGTAGGTGAATACTCCAGTTTCCCACAACTCTTTTAATTCTTTCACCAACGGCTGGAGGTATACATCTAAATTTTTCTTTGGATTTTTTGGACCGGGAACAATTAAAGAAAGAAAAATGAATTGTCTTTTTAGACAAAGTGAAGGAGGAAGATTGTATGGCGTTAACATTACAGGCCAAGTCGAATACGGTTTACCGAACTGAGAGAACGGTGCAAATCCATCCGTACAAAGCCCTATTCGAACATTTCTACTCTCACTTGCAAAGTCAGGGTATGTCGCATCAAAATGTTTCCAAGCCTCACCATCAACCGGATGAGCCATAGTACCACCTACTCGAGAATTCTCTGCATGCCATCTCATTTGTTCGGCTATATGTTTAGTAGCATACAACCTTTGAAGACGAGGGCCAAGTGGAAAGTAGAGGAGTGATTGTTTTGCCACACGTTTCTCCCGTCCATCTGAGTTTGGTTTATATCTTTGAAGACCACATTTTCGGCATGCATCTAAATTCTCGTCTTCATCCCAAAACAACATACACCCTTCATCACATGCATCTATCTTCTCATGGGGTAATTGAAGACCTTTTAGCAATTTTTTAGCAGAATAAAAATCTTTGATCATTTTGTTATTTTTGGGAAAGCGTCTCCAAGCAGACTACTAATCGAGTCGACAACCCTATGAGATAGATTGTGGTCACACTTCAACGTAATAATTCTAGAAGCAGCTTCCAACACGGACATGGGACTTCCTTCATACAGAGGCTCATCAGCCTTGTTTAACATGTCAAAGAATGCTTTTACTTGAGGGTGTGGTGCTTGGTTTACTTCATCAGCATTCAACGCTTCTTCTCTAATGGTATCCACCTCATCTCGTAAAGCGTCATTTATCATTTCTCGATGAGGATTATCAACCACCGTACGCATAGGTCTATCATCTACGGGGAAATCCTCTCCGTGACAAAACCAACTAAAATAATTACTCATAAATCCTTTTTTAATCAAATGGCTTTTGACATCGAACTCATTCCAAAGTCTAGAGTTGCAACAATTGACACATGGACACTTAATCTTTTCCCAATTACGGTTGAAATCTGGCAAAAGTTTAGCATGTTCGATAAATGCGACAACACCATTAGCAAATCCCACTTTCACTCGTTTATTATCATCCAAACGCTTGTACATCCAACTACGTTCAATTCTCTTCATTGTCAATCCGTCTACAAAAATAAACTTGTTATAAATTATTAATTAAATTTCAAAATCTTTGAAGTAATTAGTTTTTTTTGAAAAAACGTGTAGTCATAGGTAACTTCTTATCTCTCCAACCTAAACCCATCTTTGAATGACCAATATCACTAACAAATAGTCACATTTATTTATGCAATGGTAAAAATTTCAGCAGCAATTCGCATCAATTCTCCAGATACACAAATAAATTGAGTTTCCTCAAAATATATGTATCCGGAGAACATCTGCTTAAAAATTGCCACCGAAATTTTTACTATCACATAAACCAATTTCCTTCCTTTCTCGACGCTTTTTTAGGCTATTGTCGACGCTAAAAAGTGTCGTGAATTACTTATCTCGACGCTTTCAAAAGCGTGGTTTTTTGGGGTGTCAGGAGGTTTGGACGCTTTTTTTTGTCAATCTTGGCGTCACTTTTGCGTGTCGCAAGACGCGATGCTTTTTAGCGTGAGTGCTCTTGACACTTCTTTGCGTCGGTAATCTAGCATTTCTCGACGCCCCTTTGTCACCCCAATTTCATGACTCTGCTTTTTGAAGGAAAGTAACTAATTACTTTGATCGAAATTATTGAAAATAATGTTATATAGCATAAAACTGCATCATCAAATTAATTCAAATGTATACGTACAATAAAAATTTTTATGAACTACAATAAAACAAATATCGCCAATTCAATTCTATTCAATGTTCAGAAATTAAAAACAAAGTAACTAAAATATAACGTGTCCTACAAAACTGAAAACCCCGGCCAAAAGATCAGATGCAACTGCTCCAAAAGTGAATTCCAGATTTGCTCCTTCATATTGAGGCATCAACCTTATATTCCCTACATATTCTGCATAGACCAATAAGACATCAATATTACATTAATTCATAACAAGAATCCTGCACAAAGTTGCATATTTATCATCATTTATAAACACAATCCTGCACAAAGTTGCATATTTATCACATGATACTTTTACTCGTAATAGCCAATCGTCTACTTCTTAACTACATGTCCGTCGACGAAAATTCAGTCCACAAACAAACAGAATATATCAACACAACCATATACTCATAAATATATATTTGACAAATTTCTTCTTATTTTCTATAGATCTTGTTTACAAGAACATAAAATTACCTGTGGGTTCATAGGCGATTTTGCAAGCTTAGCTAACTCAGGCGACGATGTTCCTGAACTCATACCTTCCAGGATTTTAGACAAAATAAAATTTGTCTTATTTAACTTGGATTGTAGCTCTTCGTTGTCCTTAGTCAAACTCACAACAGCGGTTTTCATACTTTTTATCTTTTCCCTATCCTGCACAGCTAAAGAAGTATTTTCTCCCGATTTAAAAGCTTCTTTCCTTAGGATACCGTGCACCCCAAATACTTCACTTCATTTCACACCAAACCCATAACCTAAAGGTCGTTTGGGGGTATCTTCTCCGTACATTAGTTTGCTGAAAGCTTCATTTTGAATTTGTACATTGGACTTGGTAGGATTAGTCGCAACTTCAGTTTCAATATAAGAATCGGCATCCAACTGCACACCAGAAAAAATGCTTAGTTGAAATTAATATTGGTGTCAATAATAAGAATATTTAGATTACATGAATTTCTTTTGTATGCTTACCACAAATTCTTCTGTTACTGTGTCTTTCACATAGGACCCATCTTTTCTTTTATGAGTTTGCTTAAAAACCTCCAATTCAGTTGGTTCTCTTTGGTTTTTCTCTTCCTATATATAAGTCATCACCATAAAATTACTTAGATCCAACCTAATTAAGCATGTATGTAATTGGAATTCATTCAAACTAAACGAAAATGTGGTAGATAATCATCAAAAAAAGAGAGAATTTTTACAAACTCCGCCCGTATATTAGCATAGCTTGTAGACCCGGTGGTGTGAACATGATTTTGCGATGCCCGTGCCTCTTTTCCGCATTCAGCAAATTTCTGAGTTAAATATAAAATAGACATAATTAAATGATAGACAATATTCTGCCCAAACTTAAAAAATCAGCAATAGAACTACAATATAATTTGATGCACTCAAGTTAGTGTCGTTGAAGTACTGGTCCACGCAAGCTGCAGTCATTTTTGATTCATACCCACAACATGTTAGTGAATTGCTTGATTCTCATGACTTGAAAGAAAAGTGAAAAAAATGGATTTAATGACAAGTGAAAATGATAGGAATAAAGCAAAGTGCCACAGAAGTTTTAATAAATCAAACATTCATACACTTCTTGTGAAACTTGATATCATCTTACTTTTGGAAAATAACACGGTCAGCTACCGAGTCACTTTCGTAAACCGGTGTACAACACTAGACACGTGATATTGGTATAAGCATGTCTGACATAATTAAAAATAGTGAGATAATGGACGTTATTAGTTCAAATTTTGGAAAATACCTTTCCTTTTTCAGAATACCAGTAATCCACTAAATGAATCCAACTATCGAGAGGGATCGCTGATGGTCGAGCTTGATAGATTTCTTCTCTGTTTTTTGTCGTGGGTTTAAAATAAGTCTTCTTCAAGTAATGTCTATATTGTCTTGCACTCTTGCCTACACGCTTCAGAATAGCTTCGTCAAAGCCATCATCATTAGGTAGAACAAAATGCTCCTGCCAAAAAGAAAGAAAGAAAACGACAGACATAAATTAACTAATCCAAACAAAAGTGGCAGTTGGTCAAACAAAAACACAATTATGTAAATTAGTTTCAACTTCAATCCTTCGTCAATGAAAATTATTTTTGTGAAGAGTATACCCGAACTACTTTAATGATGTCAACATTGAACTTCTCTGGCACATGGTGCCAATTTGTGTTTCTAATTGGACAAAATCTTTCCTTCCGTGCCATATCACCAATGAATCTGACGAGGATGTGTCCTCCCTTTTTGAGTGGCTGCCGTAAATCATTGAAAGTGACACAAAACCTCACATCTTTAGCACACCATACATCATGAGGTTGAATCGGATCATTGACCTTTTTTATATTTCCTTCTTCGTCTGCCAAAACACATAAATTTCATATTCAAGTTCAAGTCAATGATAAAAACAATACTCTGACCAAACTGATCGACCTACTAATATTCGTAAATAAAGCAATAAACAAGTAGATTAATAAATATAAAATAAAAATCCAGTGGAAGAAAACAGTGCAACGACAGCTCAGGGCGCTACATGTTTAGTATCTTCTGCCATACAAAATCATGATCATTAACTGGCAGCAGAAAGTAAATATATGTTTACGGCATGCAAAATCATTAATCTGTCATCAAACCAAACACATAACAACACGGGCATGCAAAATCATTAATCTGTCAGCAGAAAGTAAATCAGTTTACTAATCATATAAAAAAAATTATAAAACAGAGAAAAAATTAATCATAAATTATCATATATAATACTAAACATACCTATAGTATGAACCTCCTCACTTTCGTCAAATTCTACATTATCAGGCCAATCTTGTATCACACTACGACGCCTTGGTTTGAACGTTTTTAAAGAAGTTTGAATAGAATCTTGTTGGTTCAAAACTTGCTCTTGAGGCTCGACCGAGGAATTATCAACAGTTTCAGACCCATTGTTGGTTGTACCAATGTATTCAGATGGCACTTGACGACAACTGGGTTGTAAGTGTGACAATGCTGGCTTCACGCTACCGCTGGACTTCAGACTAAACCCTCGGGATAAGTTAGTAGCCCCTACTTGTGCTTCTTTCCCCATTATTTTAGATGCATCAAACTTTTTGGCAGCAAGTTCCTGAGCAGGTTCACACAAATTTGACTTGGCTTGGATCTTTGAATTTTGGTGGTTTGTAGTAAAAGATCGGTCAGGATTCATAGTACAACTTTTCCGTAACAATTCAGGTGGTTTAACTTGTCCTTGTGATTGTTTCCCCATTATTTGAGATGCATCAAACTGTTTTGAAGAAACTTCTCGGGTTTTTCTCGCAGCAAGGTCTTGAAAATTTTCAGGGGAATGAGTGTTTGAAAGTAGGGGGTTTGTAGTAAAAGACCGGTCAGGTTTCGTAGTAGAATTTTTCCACAACGAAACAGGAGGTTTAACTCCTACTTGTGCTTGAACCCTTATTTTGTCGAGTTGTTTGGCAGAAACTACCGAGGTTAATCTAGCAGCAAGATCATGAGAATTACCATGGGTGTGAGTATTTAAAAGTAAGGGGTTTGTAGTAAAAGATCGACCATGTTTTGTAGAAGAACTTTTCCACAAGGAGTTAGTAGATTTACTTCCTACTTGTGCTTGTTCCCCAATTATCTTTGACGCATCAAGTAGTTTGTCAGAAACTTGTCGGGCTTTTCTAGCAGCAATATCATGAGAATGTGCAGTAGTGGAGGCTTTTGAAAGTAGAGCATTTGAAATACTACTTTGAGAGTTTAGGATTCTCGAACCTGTGGCATTTGAAGGTTTGTCAAAAGTCTGATTGACATGCGTCTTTGAAAGTCGAGCCTGTGCACCATAGTTTGCATCAATGTTTGCATCGAGATGTGATTCTTTCAGCGAGGGCTGCTAGTCTACCTGAATAACAGCAGGTACTTGGCCTTTTTTTGGGCAAAATGGCCCCCATCTATCATCTGTACCAGTAGTAACAGCTGATGGTTCAGTAACAGAAGATGACTTTATCACAGATGGTACGTCACCTTCCATCATTTCATCCCTGGTCCTTTTGCTTCGGTAACTCATCCTTCAATGGTTTCTCGTTGATAAAGCCTGAAGCAAACATAAAATCAATCTCGTTACAAAATCATGGAATAATATGTGTATACTAATGAAAAGAGTTGATCACAACATTTACACATCAAAAAACACAACTTACATAAATAATTAACAGCAGCAATTTAATATCATATAGTAATGGAAAATACTTATAATATAGTAAATAGTAAAACAACAAAGCATATCACAGCATTAGCCGAACTAGAAACATTATTTAGATTCATAAATTAAATAATCAGCTATCGAAAGATACAGAAATTGAAATGTTCTATAGGATCTCGCCGGTCTCAATAAGATCCCTAGGTTTGGTACTAATTACATGAGACCATCCTTTTTGCACCTCATCTTCGACATAAAAAACTTGTTTTGCTTGACACGAGAAGACAAAAGGATCATCAGCCAAATTTCGTCCTGTGTGCATTAGCTTAGAAAAGTTCACACAGACGCTCCCATCGTCGAACTTCTTAACACCTTTGTGTATGTCAACCCAAGCACAATTGAACATTACTACTTTGCAGTGGCCAAAATAATCTAACTCATAAATATCTTTTAGTTTTCCATAGTATATTTCACCATCCGCTTCAACCATAACTCCAGAATTTTGAGTTCTTCGCTTTTGCTCACGATCAACGGTTTGGAATTTGTATCCATTGATCATGAATCCTGTCATCCTTTTACCATGATTATTAAGACCACCTGCCGAGGCTTTCCTAAGTTGTCCTTCTGGGGTACTTGTATCTAGGTTTTGTACCTATGTCAGAAAAGAATTGTATCAATATAAATCGTATTAACCTGACCAGCCACTATTTAAAGCTTTAAATAAGGGTAAGACCTGTGCTTGTAACCATTCAGAGTATTCGTTCATAATCCACTCGCTTTCATTACATTGAGTAACACTGAGTTGCGCTTGTTGTCGCTTGAAATTAAGAAATTCACTTTAAAAGATTAAGAAAAAGTCATTACTAAATTATATTAAGGATGAGTGATTAATTATTAAATTTAATAGATGTTAAGAATACTTACACAAGAACTTCTTCCATAACATCAGAATGAAGCAAAACGTAGCGATGAGCTTGTTTTAAACTTCTGTCGTCTAGGCGTACTTTTTCTATCATACCAATAGCTCGACCACCAGAGCGATACAAATAGTCACTCATGTCTTGATTGCCATCATCATTCCTCTTTGATCTATTAAAGATAGTCTCAATTCCTTCCAAATACCTTGAACAAAATGTGATCGTCTCCTCAAGCAAGAACCCTTCGGCAATTGATCCCTCTGGCTGAGCTTTATTACTTACGTATGATTTTAAGTGAGCCAAGTACCTTTAGAATTCATAAAATCAGTTAAGGAAAATATTATAAACATGATTAACTTTTTATAAATAGTTTGTGATATTTACCTTTCGATGGGGTACATCCATCTGTACTGGACAGGTCCACCAAGTTTCGCCTCCTCTACTAAGTGAACCAATAAGTGAACCATAATTGTGAAAAATGTGGGCATAAACTCGATTTCCATACGACACAGTATCAATACAATTTTCGCCTGAAGAGCATTTAACTTGTCATGTTCAAGTGTATGCGAACAAAGAGCCTTGAAAAAGGAAGATAATTCCCCAAGTAAGTCAATAACTTTAGTAGCCTTGGATGCTCTCAATGCCACGGGTAATATATCTTGCATTAAGACATGATTATCGTGACTCTTAAGATTAATGAGTTTTCTCTGTTTCATATTAACGCACCTAGAGATGTTTGACCCATACCCATCAGGAGCTCTAATGTTTTGCAAGACTTTCAGAAATCGCTCTTTCTCTTCAATGGACATAGTGTATGATGCTGGAGGCATGTATGGTTCTCGATTAGGACGATCCTGGAGCCAAAGATGTTCCTTTATGCCTAGCTTCTGTAGACCTTTTCTTGCATTCGCATCGTCTCTACTCTTATCCATATCTAAAAGTGTACCTAATATATTGTCACACACATTTTTCTCAATGTGCATAACATCTAAATTATGTCTTAGTGGATTGTGCTCCCAATACTCCAGCTCAAAAAATATACTCTTCTTATTCCACAAATTAAGATTATTATCTTCACAGTTGCTGTCATTAACCATAGTAGTCGAGACACCAACATCTCTTGCTCTTTTTGGTCTTTTCATTCGTTTTGTAGTCTTACCATACGTATATTCAATCTTTTCCTGTTGTTTTAAGACATCAGATCCAGTGAGTGATTTTGGAGCGCAACCATACTCTTTCGTTCCATCAAACAATTTCGCTTCAGAACGATAACGATGATCAGGGTCCAACCATTGCCTATGTCTAGTGTAGCAAATCTTACCACCAAAACGTCCAGAATTAGTTGAATGGGTACAACATGGACAAGCATCATAACCAGAAGTACTCCATCCGGATAACATTCCATATGCCGGAAAATCATTAATAGTACTATGTAAAGATGCTCGGAGTTTGAATTTTTCTCCCTTAAAGGCGTCAAATGCATCAACACCACTCCATAACAACTTCTACTCAGAGATTAAAGGTTGCAAATACACATCAATGTCAATTCCTGGACTGGACTTTCCAGGAATAATACAAGACAAAATAAATGAAGACGGTTTCATACACAACCATGGCGGCAAGTTATAAGGAATCAGAATTACTGGCCATGTGCTGTAAGTGGTATTCATCAAACGATATGGGTTAAACCCATCACTAGCTAAGGCTACCCTAACACTACGAGGATCGGAGGCAAATGTAGGATAACGAGAATCAAATTGTTCCCATGCTAATGCGTCAGCTGGATGTCTAAGCTTTCCATCTTTCACACGATCTTTATGATGCCATATCATATCTTCAGCTGTTTTAGACGACGCGTAGATTCTTTTTAATCTAGGAATAAAGGGAAAATACCTCATAACTTTCGCTCCTTCACCCTTCTTAACTAACTCGTTACCGTTGCCACCTTCAGCTTTTTTCCATCTCGATGTGTGACAAACACTACACTCCTCTTTGTCACTATTATCCTCCCAAAACAGCATGCAATTGAATGGACAAGCATGGATCTTTTCATATCCGAGGCCTAAATCATTTATTATCTTTTTACCCTCATAAAAGGACGATGGAAACTCTTTTATTTGTGGAAATGCTTGAAGTAGAAGTTCAAGTAATTTGTTAAAAGACTCATTAGACCAATGAAACATGCATTTAATATGGTATAAGTGTAAAAGGAATGACAGCTTTGAGAAAGATTGACAGCCTTCGTAAAGTTCTTCGTTAGCAGCTTCCAATAATATCTTATACTTAGTGTCGTTGTTACTGTTGAGGTTATTGGGGTTGTTAGAATAGTCATCTGCCCCAGAATTGTATGCGTGATCAAACTCATTATCAGACTCATCCGAAGAACTAAACCCCATGGAATCATTAGATTCGACTTCATTTTCAATTTCTACCGAGCCAGCAACAATATTATTATCATTAAAATCTTTAGAATGGTCAGGAATGTTAGTCCCATAAACTACATTAAGTAATCCTTTCATATCATCACGACCGACTAAAGTTTCTTCCGTACTTTTAATATCCAAATGATCAAGAACATCCCTTTTACCATGCCAAAACCAATTTGTATACTTCTGATAAAACCCTTTGAACAAAATATGACCCTCTATTTGACCAACTGTGAGGTAATAACGTAATTTACAGCTCTTGCATGGACATCTTGTTTTCCCTTCTACTAGATTTTCCTTAGCTAATTCAATAAACTTCATACATCCATTTATGTAGTCGGGATGGTCATTTGGCAAGGTAATCCAGCTAGTATCCATGACTACACATATCATAAAGATTAAACAATGCACTTAATAATCACAGCACATCATAAAAGCCATCGTATAGTCAAAACATTTTAAAGTAATTATCAATCACAAACACGAAAACCTACACTGTTTTGATAATAAATGAAAACTAAATAAGAAATTCACAAAATTTCAGTTATTTGTATTCTGCCCTGAATTAAAGACAATCAATTGACATCATTTAGTAGAGAATTTCTAGTGGCAAAAGCAAAAACTACAACAAAAAGAACTCAAATAAAAAAGAAACAACAGATAATAAATGAATACTAAAATAGGATTTTGCAATACCTAATGTAAAATTTATGGATGTAGCGTCACTATCCACACTTTGGTCGAACGTCCAATTATCCGGATTCCGCCCTGACATTAAAGACAAACAAAAGGTAAATTAATAATATGATAAAATATTAACAATAAACTAATACTGAATATGCACGGGAAAACAACAGTGTCTCAGAATAAATTCTCTAAAGCATGTGCAATCTTGATTTTTTAACACCAGATTTAGTTAATACAGAAACCTATGGTTTAATTGAAACATTGCCGAACTTAGGTTAGTTTCGAGAGTAAAGCAACACCAATATAATATTGTTTAATGACAAGCAAATACATAAAGCCCATCTTTCTAACAACAAGCAAATTTGAAAAGAGAAGTCACAAAAAAAAAAAAAAAAAAAAAAATGGCAGACATCTGAAAAAGTGACCCAATTTCATAAATTAAACACAATTAAGTTCCCAACATATGATCACTTGCAATGTATAAGCACAATACATATGTACAAGGACACAAACATGCCTGCCTCCAGACAAAATGAAAAGACGATAGAGATGCAGAATGAACAAAAACAAGGAGCTACTTATCATCAGGTGAAACAGTTACAGGCTTCAGTTGCACAGTTCGGAGTGATTATCTTTAATTTTCAAGAGCAGAACATACATATACAAGGACTCAAACAGGCTACAAATAAACCAACCAACTTACACGGATCATTAACGCAGGGATGAAGGACTACACAAGACATTAATTGAATGAAGAACTAAGAGTGATACTCAACAACTAAGGCACATAAATTCAAGTAACATGCTATCTGTGTCACAGTATCACGATGCAGCAATTCTTCGGGAAGTTGTGATCGGGTTCTCAAAGGGGAATAAGAACAACAACAATTTACGAAAGTCATGGTCGTACTAGAGTCAAAGTTGCAGCGGCCCCACAAGAAGAAGACGAAGAAATGTCAAAGTTGCTTCCATCTCAGAAAAAGAAGTTGAAACAAAAGCAGAGGAAAGCAGAAGCACGAGCAAAAAAAGTAATGCTTCTTAGTTTTAGATTAGTGTTTTTGCTGAATATCTCTGTTGATCACTCTACATAATTGACCACTGATTCTCTCTTTCTCTCTCTTTTCCAGGAGGCAGAAAGTAAAAATGAGGAAACAAGTGCAAGCACAGCGTCTAAATCTGGAAAACGACATCTAAAAGCTGTTGATAATCTCTTTTATGTTATATTGAAGCAAATCAACATCTCCCAAACAATCTACGGAGTAGTAAGCCAATGTAACATCAAGACTAAATGGACAAAATTATGGTATCACAAAAAAAAAAAAAAATTGCAGACAATTGAAAAAGTGACCCAATTTCATAAATCAAACACAATTAATTAATGAATTAATAGAATTCGAAAAGAAGAAAGGGTTATTCTAACAGTTAAACAACAACTACAAATGGACACAACTGATTATTTTACCTGATGAAGATGATGGTTGTAATTAAAGAGCGATGCAATTGATGTCGTCTTCAATCAACAAGATAATCGGGCAATTTTGAGCGCAAATCTGAACAACAAATGATTGATGAATTAGGGTTTTGAAAATCAACAAGGAATTAGGAGTATTGGAAGAGATGATACGGAGTATGATATGGAGTATTGGAATGGCAGTTTGATTATTTTGAGGGAAAACAATGAGAAATTGAGATGATACTGAGTATTAGGGTTTCTTTTAATTTTGCGCGTAAGTGAATTATTTGGGGAGCGCGAAGGAGAAAAAAATCTGGCGGTTTTTTTTAATAATTATATTAAAAATGTGGATGAGTTGAAAAAATGGGTCGACGCTTATAAAAGTGTCGAATTAAAAGTGTCGTAAATGTAAGGGAATTGTAGTAGTGCAAATATAACTATTTGTCACCTAAGTGATATTAATCATTCAAAGACAGTCCCAAAAATAGGGACTATTCGAGAATTACTCCTAATGAATAATTCTCGAATGGGTATACTACGGTCATCGCAAAATTTTTGACTTTAAATCATTTTAATAAAATACATAACTTTAACAAAATACACAATCACATTATGTCATACTATACCCAACACATTAATAATTATCTAGCAACGGCTCTAAAATCACCACAAATCAACCTATCAGTGGCTCTACAATTCTCTAAAATAACCTAACAATGGCTCTACAGTTCTCTAAAATAACTTAACAATCACTTTATAACACTAATTCAACTTAAAAATGGCTCTACAATTCTCTAATTAAGCATTAACACATAATCAAATTACCTAAACATAATTAATCGACTTGAATTAAACTTTAACCAAACTAAAACTACTAAAACAATCAAACAAAAATCAACTTAAATCAAACTAAAACAATCAACTTAAATCAAACTAATCGAATCAACTAAAACTAAATAACATTTAATAAACTAAAACAATCAAATTAATCAAACTAATAATCAAACTAATCAAACTAACAATCAAACTAATAACATTTAATAATCAAACTAATAATCAAACTAACAATGAAACTAATAACAATTAATAATCAAATTAATCAAACTAACAATCAAACTAAATAACATTTAATAATCAAACTAAAACAATCAAACAATTATAACAAACAAACTTAAAACAAATTAAATTAAAAAAACATACATTATTCACCGGAGTAGTTCGTCGGAGTGGGTGCCGGAGTAGGGCGGCAGCAGGGTGGGCCGGCGTGGTGAGGCGGCGTGGTGGCCAGGCGTGGTGGGGCGGCGTGGTGGGAGAAGCGACAACGTGGGCGTGGCGGCGAGGTGAAGCGGCGTGGTGGGGCGGCGACATGGTAGGGCGGCGGCGTGGTAGAGGGCGGCGTGGTGGGCGGCGTCGTAGTCGTCGTCGTCTCCTCTATCGCCCTCTCTTTTTTTTTTTTTTTTTTAAACGACGAACTGATTTAGCGAAAAGGGGATTGATTTTATTATGTTTTGCGACGGACAATTTGCGACGGATCCAAAATCCGTCGCAAATTCTGACAAAATCAAAGATGCCAGGAATATTCCTTGGCATCTTTGACTTTTGCGACGGAACCTAAATCCGTCGCAAATTTTCCGTCGCAAAATTATAGGAGCCGTCGCAAATTCCGTCGCAACGTTTTTGGCGCAAAATAAAATTTTGGCTCCAATAATTGCCGCAAATAAAATAAAATCCGTCGCAAATGATCAATTCCGTCGCAAATTATTTTTCCTGCGACGTACTTTTGAGCCGTCGCAAATTCCGTCGCAAATTGCCTGTTATTTTGTAGTGTTATAATAAGCATTCAATAGGATTACGATGCGATATCAGATTGCAAATTATTAGACAATATTATATCAATCACATCATGCAGACTCGATCATTTTAGAAATTTGTGGTCTTTAATTTTCAAAGATGTCTCGACTCACTTTCATTTAATCACAAAACACATATTGCTTACAAGCCTGACCGCTGAGTAGGCATTTGTACTCTGATCGTTTGCATCTCACTTAAATAGTGCAGCGACTTACTCGACTCGTAAACCATGCCGAATAATATAGTACTTGCATCTGATCTTCTAGTGTTCGAAATGATTCGAACTTCTATTACAATCCTGTCAAGTGATCTTTACGCAGGGCAGGAGCGAATGCTAGAATCGCGCCCACTAAAAACGAAACGCGGCAAGGAGACAAAACCGCAGGATGACTATGTAACAACCTGGTTTTTAGTCGACTTTAATTACTAAGGCGGAAATTAATTAAGTCTTAAACCAGCGTCATTATTTATACATAAAAACCCAAATGTTATAACATCGTTTAAGAGTTGAATAAAACAACTCTAAGTACGGAAATTAAAAAAAGTATTGTTGTATATATTACATCTCTCTCGTAAAAACAACTTAAAATAAAGCATAATAATTCGCGTGGCCCCGTCCAAAATCCAGCATCCGGTCCACGATCATCCTGCACAATAAACTGATGGGGGGATGCCCGCTGAGCGGACAGTGACTAGCTATGCTCATACTTACCCTCGATTTCAATTACTTTGGTTTAATACTATCGCTTTATAATTATAACATTATGATAAAAACATAAACATGCTTAATACATATAGCACATAAAGACATATAAGTCATAATAAGCATGCGGTTTAAAGCGATAAATCATATAAGCATGATATTCAGTTATGAAAGCAAATAACAGATAATAGCATAGCAATAGTATCACAACAATCCAACAGGGTTACAACGCGATAGCAGATCGCAAACAGACGTACATACAGTATCATTCACATCATGCAGACACGATTCACTTCAGAAATTTGTGGTCTTTAGTTTTCGAAGATGGTACACACTCATTCTCATTTAATCATACAACAGACAACACATACTGCTTACGAGCCTGACCACTGAGTAGGCCTTTGTACTCTGATCGATTGCATCTCCCTTCCATAGTGCAGAGACTTACTCGACTCGTAAACCACGCCGAATACTATAATACTTGCATCTCATCCTCTAGTGTTCGAAATGATTCGAACTTCAGATACAATCTCGTCAAGTGATCTGTACATGTGGCAAGAACGAATGCAAGTGTCGCGCCCACTAAGAACGAAACACGGCAAGGAGACAGAACCGCTATAATCGACCTGAATCCACAAGGTCACGGGTGCCCTGGTAACTTTAGCGAAATAGGGGAATAAAACCCTAGTCTAGTATGCATACACTAATATCCACTTTAAGAATAGGCTATGCTAATCATAGAGCACCTTAACTCTGGATAAAACGACTATTTCCTAAAGCCTGACCAACTAAGAGTTGGCATATTCATTATCTTGTACGGCTTTGGCATTGCGACTTAAGGCACAAAGGAATGGGCAGGATGCTAAGCAATAATTCTGCTGGCTTGAAAACCACACTATTCGATATAGCCAACGCTAGAAGACCGAGATAGTGGTATCCGCACAAGACTATCTTAACCCCACTTCACTCACGATTGACGTTTTCATATCCGAGTCTCAAGCGTTTGACCTTTTATTTAACTTACTCAATGTTCATTATTTATTTGATATTACATATCACATGTTACTAGACTCTCCTAATTTCATCGTCAAACGTTTTAGTATTTTATTCGGTTTCATATGATCACATAACACGTTCGTTTATTATTTGAAGTGTTGTTAATTATTAACGTTTTTAAGTTTCTATATTGATACGTTTATTAGTATGTCCAATTTTATTTAAGTGTTTTTCAAAACACTTACAGTTATTTACTTATTCATTTTCAATTTTCTATACTTAGTAAATTTTCAATAATTTACAATATTTCAAATTTTGAAATTTGAAATATCTTTGAATTTTAAGACGTAACTTGTTTTACAAGTTTCGTAAATTTTTCACTATTCACTATTCACGTCTCGGGATTTGAAAAGATAACTTGTTCAACAAGTTACCTCAAATTCCATTAAAATAGGTTTTGGGACATTACTTGTTCAACAAGTTTCGTCCCGGGTACTATTCACCGTCTTGAAATTTAGGACGTTTACTTGCTTAACAAGTTTCGTCCCGAATTACTATTCATCGACACTATTCATCCAGGTCACTATTCATCAATCACTATTCACTTGTCACTATTCATCTCAGTCACTATTCATCGGTCACTATTCACATCGGTCACTATTCATGATTGTTTGAAAATATCTAGATATTTCCTAAGTCAAAAATCGTAACTTAGTTACTAAGTTTTAAATCTAGTTTCAAAAACGTTAAGTTCGGTTTGAAAATAGTGATAAAAGATATTTATTTTAAACTGAGACTTAGTTAAATTTAGTCGTCTATTTACTAAATTTAGCGATTTTCATTGTTAATAATAATAGTGTCGTGGATGGTTCATTTTAGTCCGTATGTCCAAGTCCAACAGTCCAATATTTGCAAAGGCAGTAGCACACGATTTAATTCATTTTTATAACGGTTACTCACTTTTATCGGTTTAATATATTTCATTTATAACAAAATCGATTTATACAAAAATTCAATTCTATTAACTATTAAACTTTAGTGACTTAGTGATATTTTCATTTTGATTAATTTTGGTCCATTTAAAGTGGAAATGCCGTGTGATAGGTATATGTACAAAAGTTCATTTATTTCTTTTAATTTCTTAATTTTAACTTATTAATTAATAATTAAATTATTTTAACAATAAACTAAAAAGTGATAAAAATAATTTTTGACCTAAAAATTTGGCCTAATGCCGTGAGCATGTATGTATTTGTCCAAAAATTCGTTTTTCAATTTTTATCGGTTTTTAGCTTAAAGTCTTTATATTTTAATTATTCTAATTATACTAAAATGATTTTAACTAAAATGAAACTTAACTAGAAATTTCATTAGACTAAAATTTAAGCTAAAATATAAAGTTAAATTTTCTAAATGATTTTCTAAAAGTTTAAGTTTGATTTATGTAATAGTAATAACAAAACATAAAACAATAACTAAACATCAACACAAAATATTAACAAACATAAGATAAAACAAAATCAAAATGAACAATAAGGATGAACATCAACATGAAGAACATATGAACACACATGAAGATCAAAATAAAGCTCAAGAACATCATTTTCAATTTTAACAACTTATAAATTATTTTCCTAATTTAATTTTTTTCACATGATAACATCCATTTTAATCTAACTTAACACTACATATTATTTACAAAAATTAAAAGTGAAAATTTAAATAAAATAAGGCAAAATGCCGTGAGGAAGTATAATACATACATAAGTTTCGTTTTCGATTTTTAATCACTTTAAACTCATTGTTAAAACTTAACATAATTTTTATATATAATTACAACATAACTAAAACATAAATAAACATATAAATCATATGAACAATAATTAAAAATGCTCAAAATTAAATTAACTAAACATATGAACAATTTACTACAACTTAACTATTATCAATATTACTTATTTATTATCATCTTATTATATTCCACATAACATACAAGCACATATTCATGATGTTTAACATAATTTTAACATAAAAATCATATTTATAAAATTATAATAAAAATCAAATTAATTTACAAGGAGGCTAATATGAGATATAGTTAGTCACCTTGATCGACAAGCTTATTGGTTATCCGGATCTATAATATTATCTAGGTCCAAAGCTTCACCCAAAAACTCGTCTTCACCTTCAAAAAACCCGTAACAAAGTGAGCTCCAGATACCCAAGAATAAGCTTAGAATACTAGTGAACTACTCCCTCCCTTCAAATCCAAAGGCTACATTTGCTAATTTATCACATTTGTCGAGGCGAATGTCGGAATGGAAATATCTATAATTTCACACGATAAAAAAAATTAAAAATTGGATATTAATATTGTAGTCATAAAGACGAATCAAACAAGATCACATGACTATATTTTCACTTATAGATTGTCGGGAATTTCAAAGATTCCCGACGTAGATGAATAGTGTCAAAAAGGTAAATGTAGTGTTTGGATTTGAAGGGAGGGAGTATTAGAGTAATATTTAGGGTTTTAGTTTAGGAGTTTTAGGATAAAAATGAAGAAAAACAAAGGGAGAAAAAAGAGCAAAGGGGCTCGGCAAAATGGAGAAGAAAATGAGAGAGTTTTTACACTTCTGAAATAATGAGGAACCATTAGTAAAGAAATTAGGTTAAATGCATTAGGTTAAGTTAGTTTTATTTAGAAAATAATGTTTATTGGAAATGGATTTATGACATCAAAATCCACTTGACAAACTAGAGTGCAAAATGGAAGGTTCCTTTGGATATTTCCTAAAAAAAGTTTTTCACGAAATTAATCAGTTTTAAAAAGTCGTGTGTCAAAAGCGATAAAAGTCAATGTGTGCGCGTTTGACTATTTTTCGAAATATTTCTACTTTTGAATTCTAAGACTAAAATATTTATTTTATTATTCAAAGATTTTCAAAAGTCTTAAAGAAGTCGATAAATTTTACAAAACGAAAGTTTTGCAAAAATAGAGATTTTGGAAGGCTAAAAGGCTATGATTAGATTTAAGATTTAAAATTAGTATTTGATGGCTAATTATTGTTTTAAATTAACACGGGGTGTTACAGACTATGCAATAAGGCTGCGATGGCCCTGGTACCTCTAGCGAAATAGGGAAATTAACCCTAGTCTAATATGCATATTCTAATACTCACTTTAAGAATGGCCTATGCTTTTCATAGAGCACCTTAACTCTGAATAAAGCGACTATTTCCTAGAGACAGACCCAAAATAGTTGGCGTATTCATTATCTTGTATGGCTTAGGCAGTGCGACTTAAGGCGCAAAGGGATGGGCAGGATGACAAAGCAATAAGGCTGCCGGCTTGATGACCAGACTATTCGGGATGACAATCGAAATAAGGCCGAGATAGTGGCGTCCGTACAAGACTATCCAAACCCCACTTTATTCACGATTGACGTTTTCATAACAGAGGCCCAAGCTTTGGACCTTTTCTTTAACTTACTTACGATTTATTATTTTATTTGATATTTTAATCACATGTTACTAGACTCTCCTAGTCGTAACGTCACACGTTTAATTTTGTTTATTCGGCTTCATATGATCACATAACATGTTCATTTATTATTTGAAGTGTTGTTGGTTATTAACGCTTTTAAGTTTTTAAGTTGATACGTTTATTAATATGTCCAATTTTATTTAAGTGTTTTTCGAAACACTTTATTTATTTAAATTATTCATTTTCAGTTTTCTATACTTAGGTAAATTTTCAATTATTTACAAGATTTCAAATTTTGAAATTTAAAGTATCATTGAATTTTGAGACGTATCTTGTTTAACAAGTTGCGTGAATTTTTCACTATTCACGTCTCGAGATTTTAAAAGATAACTTGTTCAACAAGTTACCTCTAATTCTCCTTATAATAAGTTTTTAAACTTTTGGGAAGTTACTTGGTTAACAAGTTTCGTCCCGGGTTACTATTCATCGATACTATTCACCTAGGTCACTATTCATCTCAGTCACTATTCATTTTCAAACTTAGCTACTAAGTTATCTAGTTTCAAAGTCGTTAAGTTCGGTTTGTAAAAAGTGATATACGATATTTATTTAAAAGTGATACTCGATTTTATTTAGTCGTCTACTTAACTAAATTTAGCGATTTCCATTTTTAAAGATATTGTCGTGGTATGTTTATTAAATCTGTATCGTCCAAGTCAAAACAATCCCGAATTATGCAAAGGCAGTAGCACGCAATTTCATTTATTTCAAAACAGTCCGCATTTATTTTTATAACGGTTACAAATTTTAATCGGTTTATCACATTTATTTTATAATGATTTCGATTTACACTAAAATTCAATTCTAATAACTATTTAATTTTAGTGACTTAGTGATAATTTCATTTTGATCAAAATAGGCCCATTTTTATGAAAAATGCCGTGTGGAGTAAGTATACATAATATTTCATTTATTAATTTTAACTTTTAATTCTAATTTATCAACTTAACTAAATAAATTATTTTAGAGATAAACTAAAAAGTGACAAAAATTATTTTTAACCCAAATTTAACCCAAAATGCGTGGGGTTTTATAATGGGCAGTGAAATTTCTTTTTTCGATTTTTAACTTAAAGTTTTTTATATTCTAATTATTCTAATTATACTAAAATGATTTAACTAAGTTGAAATTTTCACTTAAAGGTTTTATTATATTTATGAATTGTGTTTTACAACACTTTAAATTTCTAACTTTAGTTTCTTATTGATTTTAGTTGTTTAAATTATATGCGTACTAATATAAATACTACTACGTAACTAGTAATTTAAAACAATAAAAACAACAAACATAAAAACATTATGGATCAAAGTAAGCTAAAAATGAAGAACTCATGAAGACCACCATGAACATCTCAAGAACACATTTTCACACATAACAATTTATAATTTATTTTAATAAACTAATTTTACTAGCATAAATACAAGCATAACAAACATAACTAACATAACATATCATTTACAAAAATTAAAAATAAAAATTGGACAAAAATAAAATGGAATGCCGTGGGTAATTATACGCATACACATATTTTTATTTTCAATTTCGATCACTTTAAACTCATTGTTAATATATTCACATATTTTTATATATACTTACAACAATTTAAAGTGCATAATAAAAATAATATACAACATGCGTTCATAATAACTACAACAAATATACTTATAAAATTATTAGCTATTATCAGTTTATTATACTTCACATAAACACACAAACACACATATCATAACTTAGCACAAAATCAAAATAAACATATTATAAGAAATTATTATTTTCTACAAACACATAATAAAAATCATAATACAAGAAAATAAACTAGTGTGCGGGGGCACCTTAAATTGGATGGTTAACGTCGGGGGATCTAAAATAAATTTAGACCCGGAAATTTCTTCACCCAAAAAAACCCAAGAAAGTTAGCTCCAAAAACCCCAAAGAAACAAGCTTCAAAGACCCACTAATTTAGCTAGAACATTTAGAGATTATTAGGTTATTATTGTAGTATTTATTGTAAGTGTTTTTGGAAGAAAAATGGAAGAAAAAAATGAGAGAAAAGGGAGGGGAAAGCCACGACTGAAATGGGAGGAGAAGAATGTGAATTTTGCTCTTGTAACTTGTAATGTAAGATGTATAATTTAAGATATTATATTTAGGTTTTAGTTTAATAAAGTTTAATTAAAAAGAAAATAGGTATAATGATCAACTTTGACTAAAATGGCCAAATGTAACAACCTGGTTTTTCGTGACTTAATTAAACTAAGGCGGAAATATTAATTAAGCTTATATATTACAAAACCAGCTGTCATCGTCTTACAACTCAATATACATAATATGAGTCTAAAGATAAAACAGAGTATATTCGGTTACAATCTCTCAAAAAGGAGTACAAAATAAGGTAAACTATCCCCAACATGATTTGCATTAGTCTCGGGGTACCTGCAATTATTAATTCTCGCATCACTCTTTCTATACATGCAATTCTAAACATATGCAATATAGAAAATAAATAAATAAAACACATAGCAAGTAGACAAGTAAAAACATATAAGGGAAATATAATGATTCAAATACGAGCATACATCAAATCACATAACGTACCACATTCATCAATAATCATTCTCAACAAGGCGTATTTCAACACTTAGAATCAAAAATCATTCAGACAATAACCAATCAAAACAAGGAAATACATCCGTCATACGTTAACTAATGAGTCTACGTTAGTAAGGCGGAATCATGCAGACATAATCCGCGCAATAGCAATCAGGGCCAACATAACTTGGACGTGACTGAAATGGTAAAGATATCTAAGGTAATAAGGACGGCCATATCTCTTGTCTAATGTATGCATACACCACCTATCGAGGATCAATACATATTCGCTATTCAAAAGGTATTCCCCAAGAAATATTCGACTATCACCAAAGACGGGTACCCCCGGTTGGGGCTGGTATTTTCCAATTACTATAAATGGGCCCACGGAAATATCAATGATGCCCCATCCCTGGGGTTGTATATACCGTGTCAAATAACAATTTCAAAATCGTTAAATAGCCTTTAGCAACTCAGGGAGGGAGCTAAAGTCCTCATAGACAGCTACCTCATTAACATCGAATTCAAGAGTCGCAACATGGCGAACAACCCTAAAAACCCTAAAAAACCCTTACAACTATGGCTAGGGTTTCACGGGCGATTTTTAAAGGGCGATTTTTAGGGTTTCCTTGCAACTATGGCTAGGAACTCTAAAAACCCTAAAAATCGAAAGAATCCACGATCAAAACAATGACTTTCGTTTGCGAATACTGCGGATCTTCGTCTTGATGTATCATCGGCGGTTCAGAATGAGAGAAAAGGGCCTACTTCGAGCAATGCCAAGAAGCGTAGTGTTAATGAAGTGGTAGGGGTGGCTCCGCTGGATCTTGAGGATCTGGTAAGTGATGACACTGTTGATACTGTTGTGGAACCAGCTGTGGAGGGTGATGATGGTTGGACTACAGTTGGCAAAAGGTGAGTCCTGATACTTTACCTCCCTTGCAATTAACGGAGGATGATGTTCAGGGGGAGATTGAATTTTGGGAATCTGCTGTAGTCTGTTATGTCTTGGGTGGAAATCCACCATGGGAGTTGCTTCAAGGTTTTGTTAAACGCATTTGGGGTCAGTATGAATACTCTAAGGTATCATTTCTTCCTAATGGTATTTTCCTTGTTCGTTTCCCATCGATTGACATAAGGGATAAGGTGCTTGCTCTGGGCTTTCCCCTCTTTGACAAGAAGCCGGTGATTGTTAAACCATGGAGCTCGTCTACACCTCTTACTAAGGAGGCTGTCAAAGCTGTTCCTATTTGGGTTCGACTGTGTGGACTAGGTTTGAAATTCTGGGGCGAGAAATCGTTGGGGAAGATAGCCTCCCTCCTTGGTAAGTTTCAGAAGGCTGATTTTGCTACTATAGAGAAATCAAGGTTGGGTTATGCTAGGTTATTGATTGAAGTTCAGGTGGGTCAGCCATTCCCCTCGTCTATCTCCTTTTTGGATGGGAAGGGTAAATTGGAGACTGTTATGGTGGAATACAATTGGAAGCCTGATATTTGCGCAGGGTGTAAGGCTATTGGTCATCAGGTATCAAGTTGTAGGAAGGGTGGTGACAAGTCAAAGGTTGCTCGTGTGTGGCAGCCTAAGGTGGCTCAGGCTGTTCCAAAGTCTGTGGTTCCTGTGACTTCAAGTGAGAGAGTTGTTGGGAAGGAAAAGTGTGCTGAACCGAAGGGAAAGGAGGTTGTTTCGGAGGTGTGTGTTCTATCAGTCCTGTAATGCAGGTTACCAGACAGGAGTATGCCTCTCCTGGTCCTCCTACTTTTGCTCAGCTATTTGAGCTCAATGATAAGATTTTTGGTGAAGGGGCGTCCTCGTCTTCTAGAGTTGGTACTTATGGATAATATTGGATGTTGGAATGTTCGAGGTATGAATAAAGCTTCAAAGCTAGCTGATATTAGGGCTTATTTACATAAGAATAAGATTGGTTTATGTGGTTTAGTTGAAACAAAGGTGAAGGAACAAGATTTTGCTAGTATTTTGAATAAACTTGGAAAGCAATGGAAGGGTATTAATAACAATGCCTATCATGATGGTGGTAGAATTTGGTTTGTGTGGATTCCGCAAATTTTTCAAGTGCAAGTACAGTTTATCTCTTCGCAATTGATTACTTGTCTGGTTAAGGAGTCTGGTACTGGGGATCAATTTCTTGTCAGTGTAGTGTATGGCTTTAATTCTCATGCTGATATGAGGGATTTATGGTCTGATTTACGGTCTGTGAAGGATAATTGGAGTGGTCCATGGATGATATGTGGTGATTTTAATGCTCTATTGCATTTGAATGAGAGATTGGGAAGTATTGTATCTCTGACTGAAGTGAAGGATTTTAGAGACTGTGTTTCTTACTGTTCTGTTGTTGACATTCCATCTAAGGGCGTTTTCTACACATGGAATAATAAACAGTTGGGTGATGCTAGAGTTTATTCAAGGCTGGACAGGTGTTTAGTCTCTGATGGCTGGGTGCGAATGTACCCTGATGCTGCTGCTGTTTTCCTGAACGAAGGAGTGTTTGATCACTCTCCTATGGTTGTCATAGACGCTCTCAGATTCAAATGTGTAAGACTCCGTTTAAGTATTACAATATGTGGGGAGCTGATTCTTCTTTTCTCAGTCTGTTGCATTCTGGATGGGGTCTCAAAGTTGCTGGTACAATGATGTATGTCGTGGTGAAGAAGTTGAAGCACCTTAAGGGTATTTTGAAGTCTCTTAATAGAACTAAATATGCTGATATTGAGCAGGCCTGTGATGTGGCTGATATTGCTTTGAAAGATATCCAAACTCAGTTACATACTAACCCTCTTAATGCCACGGTTTTGGCGGCTGAGAGGGAGGCCATGGCACATGTGTGCTCCCTTAAGAAAGCCAGATGGAAATTCCTGATGCAGAAAGCTAAGTTAGATTGGCTTAAAGAGGGTGATGAGAACTCTTCTTTCTTTCATATGAGTATTAAAGAGAGACAGTTTAGGAACAAAGTTCTTCAAATTGAGAGTATGAATGGAGATGTTTGTTCTGATCCTTGTGACATTGAAGGTGCTTTTGTGGAGTACTATAAGGAGTTGTTGGGGAGCAGTAAGGTGGTGCAAGATGTTCATGTGCCTATTGTTCATTCTGGTAGTTGTATTACCCCTGTTCATATTCAGCAGTTGCTGCGTCCCGTTACCTCTGCGGAAATCAAAGACTGTTTGTTTTCTATTCCGCCAAATAAGGCCCCTGGACCTGATGGTTATAATTCACAGTTCTTCAAAGATGCTTGGAGTGTTATTGGTACGGATGTGTGTGAGGCTATAAAGGATTTCTTTTCCTCTGGTCAGCTTTTGAAGCAAATTAATACTACCAATATATGCCTCATCCCCAAAGTCAAATGCCCTACTACTGTGATGGATTTTCGCCCCATAGCTTGCTGTAACACTATTTATAAGTGTGTAGCTAAGTTGCTATGCTCCAGATTAGGTGCTGTTTTGCCCGATATTATTAGCAAAAATCAAGGTGGATTCATTAAAGACAGACACATTGCCAAAATATTCTGATTTGTCAGGATTTAGTGAGAATGTATTCAAGGAAAGTCACTTCTCCTCGATGTCTCATCAAGATGGATCTTCGGAAAGCTTATGATTCGGTTGAATGGTCCTTTTTGTTCCAAATGATGGAAGCTTTGGGTTTTCCCTAACAATTTTTAGGGTGGATTAGAGCTTGTCTTACTAGCCCATCTTATACTTTATCAGTCAATGGTAGCTCTTTTGGTTTCTTCCAAGGGAAGAGAGGCTTGAGGCAAGGAGACCCTCTGTCTCCTTTGTTATTCACAATTTGTATGGAGTATCTCTCCAGGATACTTGGGGTAGTAGGTGATCTTCCTGATTTCAAGTTCCATCCTTTGTGCAGCCCTTTGAAGTTGACTCATTTACTTTTTGCGGATGATCTACTCCTTTTTTGCAAAGGTAATGTGAGCTCCATTATGTTACTCCTACGGTCCTTTGCTTCTTTTTCCAGCGCCTCTGGTTTGGTTATGAATAGGGAGAAGTCTGACATTTATTTCAATGGAATGCAATCTGTGGATATGGAAGATATCATGCTGGTTTCTGGCTTTCGAAGAGGTCAGCTACCTTTTCGGTATCTTGGTGTTCCTATTTCAGCAAAGAAGCTATCAATGAGAGATGGTATGAAGCTTATCGATAAAATTACAGTTAGGATACGGAGTTGGGGAGCTGGACGTCTTTCTTTTTCGGGTAGGTTGATTCTTACTCAAGCTGTCCTGACCAGTTTACATTCGTATTGGATGTCTGTTTTTCTCATTCCGTCTGGTAATATAAACAAGATTGATAGTATTTGTCGAAATTATCTTTGGAATGGGTCTGATACTTTTAAGTCTGCTCCTAATGTCAAATGGGATGACTGTTGTTTCCCTAAAGAAGTAGGTGGCTTGGGGATTCGACATTCAAAAGCTTGGAACAAAGCTCTGTTGGGGAAATATATCTGGTGGATTGAGCAAAAGAAAGATCATTTATGGGTTAAATGGATTAATCATGTGTATATGAAAGGGATTGATTGGCGAGTGTATACTCCTCTTCTTGATTGTGCTTGGTCATGGAAGAATATTGCGCATTGTATGTCTTTGTTTCAAACAGGTCAGTCACCTGTGTTCTGCGATAATTATACTGTCAAAGAGGCTTATCATTGGATCAGGGGGCCGAAGGAAAAAGTGTCGTGGCGTTTCGTGTGCTGGAACTCCATGAACATCCCGCGTTGTGCTTTCATCTACTGGGAATATAAGCTTGGGCGACTCAAGATGTATGATAGATTACGGAGGATGGGGTTTGCTGGTAATGTTAATTGTTGGATGTGTTGTGATGTTTTGGAAACGAGTATGCATCTTTTTCATGGATGTATTTTTGCTCAACGTTGCTGGTCTGAGCTATTCTCTATGCTCAAGGTACGTTTCCCTTCGACTCACTTTGAAGGATGGATTACTCGAGGCGCAAGTCGGTCAAAGTTAGTACGTAAGGTGATCTCTGCGTGTGTTGTTGGAATTATTTATGGCATCTGGATTGCGAGGAACAAGACGCGGATTGATCAAATGATTCCACGTCCCAAATGGATGGTGCAGCAGATTGTGAAAGACGTTATTACTCGACTCAAGGCTCGTAACAAGTCTGTTTTGTCAACTCATGATAGTTTATGGTTACATAGTGTTTTACCTTGATTGATATCTGTTTTGTAAATGGATACTTGATTGTACACGGGGTTTTGATTATTAATATACTTACATTTTCCCAAAACATGGCGAACAATCCAAGTATTTAACCAATTAATTCATTTTCTCAAATTCTTATTTCCTCGTTCATTCGTAGCAAGTGACAATTCTGAATCTTAATAATACCGTCGAACATTGTATAATGAAATTTTAATTCTAGCAATTCTTCAAGTAAGCAGAAACACATAGAAAACTTAAATATTTATTTTAAGTCCGTTCGTAAATTTTAAATATTTTCACTATTCATTATTTTACTATTCATCACGGTTACTATTCATCATTTTACTATTCATAGCGGGTTTTTAAAATGTGACACGCTTATCGATGTATTTTTATACTTTGTACGTATTTTTATACGCATGCGTATTTTTATACTTTGTACGTATTTGTATTTTTATACTTTGTACGTATTTTATACTTATACGTATTTTATACCTATACGTATTTTTATACTTAAACGTATTCTTATACTTATACGTATTTTTATACTTATACGTATTTTTATACTTTGTATTTTCCTAAGTGTAAAATTATACTCTTTTTATTTACTAAGTACAAAATTCTAGTTTCGAAGTTGTTAATTTCGTTTTGTATTTAGCGATTTGTAATAATATTTTGAAAGTACAACTCGTTTAAGTTTAGTCATATACTTAACTAAAATTTTAACGGTTTCCATTTTTAGCGACGTTGTCGAAGTTCATTTAAATAGTCCATATGTCCAAATCCATATTTAAGCAAAGGTAGTAGCACTCGAATTTGTTCATTTTAATATATGTAACATTATTTTTATTGGTTTCGTCGATTCTTTTTATTAACGGTTCATTTTACAATCTAATATAATCCTAATTACTATTCAAATTTAGTGAATTAGTGACAAATTTATTTTGACCAAAATAGGTCCAATTTTAATGGGAAAACCGTGGCCCTTATTTACATTTAGCTATTTATTTCTTTTCTTATTTTTATTAATAATTCATTACTTTAACTAATTAAATTACTTAAGTGATAAAAATAAAAAGTAACAAAATTTATTTTAAGTCCAAAATAACCCTACAAACCGTGGCACTTGTAGACTTGTTTATTTTATTTTCGTTTTCTAATTTATCGGTTTTTGACATAAAGTTTTTATTTACCAATTATTTAATTTATACTCAAGTGATTTAAACTAATTGTAAATTTCACTAAACATTTTATTATTTTTATGAATAGTGTTTTATAATACTTTATATTTCTAACTTTTATATTTAAGAGATTTAGGTTATTTAACTTATATATTTAGTAGTACAATTATTTACTAATGAATTAAAACAACAATTAAATACAACCTTATAAGAATTATAAATCAAAACATGTACACAAGTGAAGAACACATGAAGATTACATGAACACATATAAATTTTATATGAACATCAAAGACTTAAATTTTCATATTATCATTTAAATTTCTCAAATTTTACTAATAAGTCTAATTAACCTAAACTAACATAACATGTTATTTACAAAAATTAAAACTAAAAATAGGTACAAAATTCATAGAACAACCGTGGCCCTTATATGTATTTTCACAATTTTTATTTTTGATTTTTATACTACTAATTCTATATCTAAAGTCCTTTATATTACATGTGTATTTATCATAAGTGAAATTCATGATAAAACATTAATAAATAAAAGCAATTCATTTCACACACACACACAAATTAATATTTAGAACAAAATATAAAGAATGAACATCAACATATAAACTATATTTTTAGTACTCATTTATTATAGTCTTTTAAACATATGATTAACAAAAATTAAAACGAAAAATTAAACAAAAATTAGGGTATAAGCCGTGGCTCTTTAAAGGGGTGCACAAGTTTTATTTTTCGATTTTTATCTTCTAATTCATCAAACAATACTTAGGTGATAACATAATTCATGCATGCAAATCAAACATCAATTAGGAAAATAACATTTATACACTTAGATGGTGCAAGGCAATTATAGTGTGCGAGAGCACCTTAATTAGTTGGTGAATGAAAATAGCAATTATCAGGATCCACTATATTGTCGAAAATGCTAAGATCGATGCCTCCACCTTGCTCCTCTTCTTTGGATAGATTAATTCATACAAATGAAAAATAAGTAAGTTAGTAAATTATTTTAACTAAACTAACTAAACTAAAAATTTAAAGTGTAGTAATATTTTTATGTTTAGGTGATGTATAGATTTTAAATAATTCGATTTATGTTCTTAAATAATTTCAAGTAAAAAGAGGAAGTGATTACTTAATAAAAATGGTGGAGAATTTATTTAATTGCTTAAGAAAAATTAAAGACAAAGTAAGAAATTTTAATGGAGAATTGAAATGGATAAGATGAAGATCATATGAATGTTTGAGGTTGAAGATGAAGTTGCTCTTACTAAAGTGTTTGAGTGGATTTATTTAGAGAGAAAAGACTTAGTAAATTTAGGTGTTTGTGTGTAAAATGAATGTAGTAGTAAGTTGTGTATTAGTAGAGTATTTGGTATTTAGAATGTATAAGCTTTAATTTTAATTAACCAAATACATGTGATGATGAATAAGTAGGTGTGGAAGTCAAGTAGGTTTTGTGTGTAAGAAAAAATGGAAGAGGATAATCCTTGGTCATGCATGACCAAAGAAGTCGGCCAAATGAATAACAAAGGCCTCGATTTTTCGTTTTTGAAATTTTCGATTTGCGCGCACGCGAAAAGTCTCGAAATAAAAGATATCATCTTAAAATAATGTTTCGAAGTAAGATCGAAAATAAAAATGAAAATAAACTTCGAAAGGTGCCCAAAACAAAATTTGGGTTTAAAACCCTTGAAACTTTGAATAAAAATTTATTAGGTCGAAATACTTAATTTTTTCATTGAATGTTAACGATTTAAATAATTATAATCAGCCGTCAAAAAGTTTATCAGTTTAAATTAGGTATAACTTAGAATCTCGAGATTTTGTGAAAAAGTTAATTAAATAGAATCGAAATAGTAATTAGTTATTAATATAATATGATTTATTAAATAAAAGGGTTTTTTGTCAAATAGTACCTTTTATTTAAGGTCATTTGTGAGATAGTACCTTTTATTTTATTTTTTGTTTTCTAGTACCTTTTATTTTTCGATTTTGTTAAAAAGTACCAAATAACGGAATCCGGCAAGTAAAGTCAACTTTCCGGTTGTTGACCTTCAATTTTCTTCATTTTGTTCTTTTTATTTGTTAAATCATACATTTAATTAGTTTATTTTGTTAACATAAACTTAATTTGTTAAATTCTTTCATCAATTCCATAATTATCATTAAACTAACCTAATTTGACATTTCTTCTTCTTCTTCTTCTTCTTCTTCTTTAATTTAACCATCTCTTTCACCCTCTTTCAATTAAAGTCTTCCAAATTAGTCAACATTAATTCTCTCACCATCTTTCTCAATTTAACACATAAGAAGACACTATTATCCAACTCTTTCATTACTTTTTTTAAACTTCTCATTATTCTCATTTAAGATCTTTTCAATGACTACTTTTACTTGACAACTTTAATTTTGGGTTAGAAAGAGTTGAAGGAAATATTTAATTTTGGGGGTGAGGAGTGAATTTAGAGGGAACAATTTTAGGTGGGTTATATTTTGGGTAAACTAGAATTAGAATTAAGTAGGATTTAACAAATAAAGGCAAATTTTATTAGGTTTAAGTGCCAAACAAGAATTCTCACCGGAAAATTGACTTTTTTCCTCGGAATATTGAATTTTTACACCGGAATTCATAATTTGGTACTTTTTCACAAATTTGAAAAATAAAAGGTAGTAGAAAACAAAAAATAAAACAAAAGGTACTATCTCACAAATGACTCTAAATTAAAGGTACTATCTGACAAAAAACCCTAAATAAAAATCAAAATGATTATATTTAACTAAAAAGGTTAATGTTAAGTGTTGTAATTTTGTGTAAGTAAAAATGGAAGAGGATTAGGTGACTTAGTCACCTAAGGTAAATCGGCCCACTTGGCCCATTTTGGTCTCGTTTTGCGCGCCGAAATTTGTCGTCGATTCGTCATTTTATTTATCGAGTTCAAATATGTAAAAATAAAGTTCAAATTCGAAGTATATAAAAATAGTTTTAGTTTAGTCGCGAGAAAAAATATAGTGTAGTGTATTGTGTATTTGTGTTAGGAAATAATTGTATGAGATTATCTAATTATCGATTTTCTAATTATAATAAGTTTAAATTAACACGGGGTGTTACACCAAAGACACTATTTGGCTAAGAATTTGAACCCTCGATGTTTTAATATATCTCGTTCTCAAAAATCGTGTTCCGAAATAAATCGGGTGTTAAAGACGTTAAAAGTTAAAGTGTGCGCTTCTGACGAATTTTCGAAATATCTCTACTTTAGAATTCTAAGACTAAAATATTTTATTTACTATTCAAGAAAAATTTTAAAAGTTAAGGAACGTCGATAAAATTTTCAAAACGAAAGTTTTAGTTAAAAGTGATTATAATTGGTCGAAAGGTACAATTAATGTTTAATTATATAGAAATTGAGTTATACGATTTAATTATATTTTGCTTAAGATATAAAGTTTAGAAATGATTTTATGAAACATTCATAAGTATAAAAGCAGGGATAGTTAAATAACATTTTCTTAAAATAAATGATAGACTAAAGATTTCATAAAATCGAATAGTGAATGAAATCATTTGATTTGCAATTCGATAAAAGTTTTATTAAACTGAACAGTTGAAACTTATTGTGTTTCTGAATTATTTAGCGAGAAAATAGACTCGAGAAAGATATGAAAAGTTAAAGGATAAATATTGAGAAATTTGATAATTGAATTAACAAAGATCAATCTTTATTTTTAATTAAGTAAACATAATGATGAAATTTCATTATGTTGGAATGACATATAGAATGACATAAAGTAGTAGTGTCTTCGTCAACACACTTCAACTTGGTTTGCGTTTTTGGAATCGTCGACTTGAATTTCAAAGACGAGAAAAGTATAAGGGTCCATTTTTATTCAAAAATGAAAAATCTTCGAAATTGAATTTTATGAATAAAAAGTTTTACTTTTATTTTTATGAATAGTTAACTTGACTTAACCTTTTTGAAATTTGAAAGGCGATATTAGACTTGTGGTTGATTTTCATAAAAATTTGAAATGTGTTTCTTTTTTAATTCTAAAGATAATATATTTTATTTTATATTTCAAAAATTTTAGATCTGAACATAAGAAATATAGTACTCTTTGACGAAAAAAAAAAATTAGTCACATTTTTATTATAAGGAAAAATGATAAATTTAATTAAAAGAATTAAATTATTTTATAATATTGTGTTAAAATAACACGGGGTGTTACAGTCTTATGCTCTTTGTCAAGAGTGTCCATGTGTTCCACTAGGTACCATGCTTCACATTAGACCTGTCAAACGGGTCGGGCGGGTCGGGTTCGGGTTCGGGTTATACGGGTCGGGTCAAAATACGGGTCGGGTTAATACGGGTTCGGCTCAAATACGGGTCGGGTCGGGTTCGGGTCGGGTCGGTTTCGGGTCAAAATACGGGTCAAAAATACGTTTTTCGCGCCTTTTTATTTATTATTTTTTTAATTAAAAAAAATTATTTTATTATTATTTTACATTATGTACATATTTTATTTTACATATGTAATACTAAAGTTGATATATATTCATTCTTGTAATTTATAAAATTAAAATAGTCTATTTATAAATATATTCATAATATTTCAATCATAATTTTCATCATCATTTTGATATTTCAACTTATACTATTGAGGTTGTGATAATTATTAATATTAAAATATTTTTTTTCATGAAATATTAATTTTGTAGGTTCAAAAAGTCATGTTACACCAAAATTACACTAAATTAACGGGTCATTTCGGGTCGAACGGGTTGGGCGGGTCTTGACCCTAAATTAACGGGTCATTTCGGGTTCGGGTCATTTCGGGTCACGGGTCAAATTTTACGGGTCTTGACCCTAAAAAAACGGGTCGGGTCGGGTCGGTTTTTCGGGTCGGGTCGAATTTTGACAGGTCTACTTCACATGCATATCGAACTCATTTAGCTACTACATACTCTGGGTCGTGTTCGTCAGTTCAGAAATCTTAGAACACAATTGCCTTTAACATCAAATCTGTATATGCTCCACCAGACTTGTGGCATCCAATCTAGTATGGGTCCACCTCAACAACTGTTTTACTGCACAAACGGTCACTAGAGTGTCCCACAACACATATGACACATTTTTCATCCATTTCACCATGAACTGGGCTTGCTTAAGGCTTCAACTCGAGCTAGAAGTTGTATGCCTTAAAATATACTTCACCTTCAAGTCTTGGGCCAAATGCTTCTTCTTGTGCATAGCCTAAGTCAACCTTCGGCACTGATATCAATTTGTTCTAACAAAAGCATTGATAAATGATGTTGGGTCTCTACTACATTAGTGTCCACAATCCATAATCGTACGATATTGCCCATTTTGGGCTAATCTCTTCACGGATTTAGTCATTGGCTCATTCCTAAAAGTTCTCAACAATATACTATTTTATGAGCACTTATAAAGTTGATCTTTCACCTCTATACTACTAATATGAGATGTGACTTTGCACCCTAACAAGCTTAAGCACATCTTAACTACTTCCACATAACATTGCATAAATTAGGTATTGCTAAGATGATTGTAAATATGTATGACATCGTTGACGATATTATAATTATATAAATGAATCGATGAAGAAGACAGATATTGAAGTCAACATGAATGAGTTGGATTTCTCATACAATATATAGTATTATAAGCAATTTTCCCGAGAATACACGCCTAATCAATATCAAAAATATTTTCTAGTCTATATTTAATTATATATAACAAAAACCATCCTACACAAATTTTCCCTCCAATTTTCCCTCCAACTTTTTTTTTATCCCTTTTATTTTATTTTATTTCCTTTCCTTTGTGAAATTATGTCATATAAGTAAGTCAATATCTTTTATGTACAACAAAGTATTTTTTTTTATTTTTCTCTCTAAACTATCTATTTTTATTCAATGTTTTTTCAATATAACATTTTAAGCACGTTTTACAAAATTATTATAATAAATGATGAATTTAAGACAATGTATTGTGATAATTTGATCGAGTTTTGCCACATTATGATATTTTAAAATAAATTCATAACTATATTTGTATAAAAAGAATTTAAATGTTCCATTATTCTAATTGTTTTGTTACAATTTTCAATGATTCTATCATCTAAATTTTGATAGTTAATTAAGAAAAATCTAAACTGACACTTTTAAACCTATTAAACGGGTTAATTATTAAAAGACAATTACGGGTCGAATATATGAGTTACATGTTAAATAAATACGCGGTCGGGTAAAATACAGTTTGTTGTATTTGGGTCTAAGAATACATGTTTATTTAGGTTGCGTTTATATTATTACTAGGAAGTATTCTTATTTTAATTTAATATTTAATTCAATTACCAAGATTTTTAATTAACTATTAACTTATATTTATACAACCCGTGCATTTATGCACGGGTATTATGCTAGTTTAACTATATACAATCACATATATTTTTAATACACATTTATATCCCAAACCACACCTCTTCAATCCCATGGGGTTTTAGCAAAAATTTTACGGGTTTGCAAAATCAAATACTCCTTACAAGATAACAAAATAAAAGAAGACATTCAAATGCTTCGATCCTCTGTAATCTTCAATTTTCATTAATTAAATCTTCTATAAAATTTCATCGTGAATGGATATCATAGCCTTTCAAACCTGTTTCATCGGAGGGGAATGTCGTCATTTTCTGAATCTGTTGAAAAAGAAATGTCATTAAGTGGTAACATCATAGTTTTTCGAACCCTCCAAAACACAAATTGAACGAGAACGACGCAATTTTTGGACTAATTCAAAGAAAACATTTGTTACGAACACCTTTCAAACCTAACAAATCAACTATGGAAGTACACACCAATCTTTTCAAACTCTTTGAAAATAAAGCTCTTTGAAAGAGTTCAAAAAAAAAAATGTAATTTAATTTTATCTTTTTTGGGAAAGGATCCGTATCATTTCATTTCCAATCCCGACGACGATTACAAACTTAGAGAGAATTTAAAATACAAGCAATATCCTCTTCTCTCATCAATCTTGTGCATGCATACACTCTAATAGAAACAAGATATTTAATGTAAGCACCAAGTTTGTTGATATCTCTTTGAAACCCTAGAAAAAGGCGTGCATTCATTTCCTCCCATATATACAGTATACCGTAGTAAGTAAAGAACAACGCAGCCAGTTTTTGCCTTCAATTGTTCCTTTTATTAAACCGCATCTGCCATTTTATCTCCCGACGAAGACTGGATTCGCCTCACTCCATTCCAATATAAAATCTTCCACATTACACTTGTCGAGTAACTATATTAAAAAAACAGATGCCTCACGACTCCAGTTGCTTTTTACACATGACACATCTATTAATATCACATATGTAATACCCGGTAATGTCCGAGGTTAGTCGGGCCGGGTACCCCGTTGGAGAGGTTCATGTGTTGGCTCAAGTGACATAGTGCTTAAAAGGATTGTAAGTACTACTCATATCAACAAGATGCATCTTTTTTTCTGGTGGCTCATCTTAAGAACTGAAAAACGCAACGTCCTCGTCGCCAAGTGGGGGTACCGGGATCTGAAGCGTCAGGACAAGGTAGGTACCGATCCACTTGGATCAAAGCTTTTTCTTATTTTCTATAGACTAACAAAGGGGACTACACTTTAGCGCCTCCCGGCTTTTGGCAACCGAGCCCGCTTGCCGCCAAGTAGTCTTATTACTTCGGGTACACACCATATCCGATGACACGCCAAAGTCGCATAAGCAACCAACCCTTCTAAAATAAACCAATGGACAATTGAACGTTGATTTGCATGCATCTTGCACCTTGTTCTTTTGCAGTTAAATCAACTTTAACAATGAATTCGACCTTTAACTGAACCATTTTCGTTAACAAGTTAAACAAGCTAAACTGAGGGTTTTAAACAATCTTTTTGCATCTGCATTTGCACTCTTTTTACAAAATTTATCGCACTTGTACGTAGCGATAACATTGGCTCAAATATCATTTAAACATGGATTGTTCAAAGACTAGTAGAGGCTATTTTCACATACATAGGCTTTTCTAAAAGGTTTTCATAAATCATTATTTGAATTAATCTTTAGATTAGTACCCTCACCCCGAATCCAATCTGGTTTCATACACCTAGATCTAGAGATGTCGGCGTGCTCCAAAATCTAGGACGTGTTTTATAGATTAAGACATGTTAGCAGGTTCCTAATTTCCGCGATAATTTGGTGGCGACTCCAAAACAGTTTTAAAGGTTTTTCTAACTTAATCTTTTTAACTTTAAGCGCCCTTATGCAAGACGCCGAGTTGGGTCCCCTCGATCCCGGGTTCCACAGAGTGACGTCTCGGCCTTTAGTTGGGGCCGGGGTGTTACAACATATCCCTCATAAAATGAGATTGTCGATCGTCGCCAACGAATTTTTCATCGCCAGTGTAAATATAAATGAATGTCGAGCCATATTGGTAGAGTCCAAAATCACCTTATGCCATCGTTTATGCGTCCCTGAATGGCTAAAAAAGTCATAAAACGCAGACGTATTGAAAGACCAAGCCAACATCAGCCCTATTATGGCAGCACATCCAACTTTCTGCATAAGTTCATCCTACACTCTAATAATTTTTTTTCCAGAAAGCAGATGATCTTGTGGTCGAGTCACAAGTGTCCCATGTTCTCCCTTTTACACTATACTCCATCTATTTCAATGGGATAGCTCATTCACTTTTGCACAAATATTAAGAAAAGTGAAAAAATTAATAATAGTTTTGGTATTTTGGTTAGGTGAGACCCATCTTAGATGATTAAATGTGTGATATTTTGGTCAAATGAGTATATTTATAGGGGTATAATTGTTATTCTCATTGTTAAAGGTGATCCTAAATAGAAATAGGGCTAAATAAATGAAATTGCCGAAAAGGGTAAATGAGCCTAAATGAGTGAAATGGAGGGAGTAAGTTTTAACCTATTTCACCTATATACAACTCTTATCTTGGGCCAATTTCCATAACCATCGACGTAGGAGCGTTTTATTCCAGCTCAAAACTACCCGATTACTAAAACCTCCGTTTGTGTTAGGCTTGCAAATGTTATCCCAACTCAACCAAACATGCTTATTGTGAAAAAAATCATAGTTTCAAACGAAATATTTACAAAAGGTATGAATCTACCGTACAATATTAATAGGCAAATAAATACAGAAACACCAAAATGTCTCTAGACCAAAGATAACATAATTAAGCAATTGAATTTTACCAGCATAAGATAAAAGTTTAGTTGACCGGTGCTGCAATTTGGCCTTTATCTTCCACAAATGATTAAAGAGCATTTCCCTAATGAACCTCGCTGAATTTAAAGGAATATGGAGATAACGGAAAGGAAAAGTTCCCTCCAGAAATTGAGACTCCCAGAGAATCTGTCTTTTCACAGCGTCAACAGCCCCTCCCCTCCTCCAAAAAAAAATAAAAAATATTCGTCTTAGCCATATTTGGGAGTAAACCATACCAAACCGCGAACTCAACTAAAAAATGTTTAACAACGTTAACCAAATGGACGTCACCTCGTACAAAAACCATAAGATCATCAACAAAAAATAGGGTACGCGAGTTGTAATTTGGCACACTTGGGATGAAATGAGAACTTGAGAAATTTTCTCAACTCTCACGGTAGCCTCGATAAAACCTCTACACTCATAACAAATAACAGAGACGATAGAGGGTCATCTTAATGCAATCCTTTTTTCGGGCAGAATAACCATACAGTTCCCAATTTATATTCGAAGAGAATCTCACTACAAAAAAAAAATTGTTTATAGTGACGGCCATTGCGACGGATTTTTATTCCGTAGCATGAAATTGACACTGGCGACGGACTAAAAATCCGTCGCAAGATTTTAAGCTTGCGACGGAATTTCCGTCGCAAAATTAATAATACGTCGCAGCTTCTCAGCGCCAAAAGAATTTGTAAACCCGCCAAACCCAAAAAAAATAGTGACGGTCTTCGCGACGGATTTTCCATCGCAGGAGGATATGTAGCGACGGTTTTGCGACGGAAATTCCGTCGCAGGTGAAAAAAATAAAAGAAATATGCGCCTACAAAAATTGTAAACCCGTCAAACCCAATCAAAATAGTGACGGTGTTTGCGACGGAAATTCCGTCGTAGACACAGATGTGGCGACGGTCTCTGCGACGGAATTTCCGTCGCAGGAAAAAAAAATAAAACAGCTACTTTGGCAGCAGATCTACCTATTTCACGAAAAAAAAAAAAAAGAGAATATAAGAAGGCGACGGCGACGACACGACCACCACCCTACATCAGGACCGCGCCGGCCACCACCATTGTATTCCCCACCACCACCGTCACATTTCCGACCACCGCCGCCGGCCACCACTACCACCTTGAGGTTAGTTTTGATTTTTTTTTTTTTTTTTTTTTTTTTTTTTTTTTTTTTTTTTTTTTTTATTGTTTTTCAATCAATTATTGAAATTATATCTTAATTGTATATTATTAGAGTAGAATTATGACCTAAGATAGATGCCATGTGTGAGTTTTCATTTTCAATTGATATTAATTTTAAAAATTAGGGTTTTGATTGATTTTGATAGATGCATTGTTGTTGTTGTTGTTGTTGTTGTTTTATTTTGATGTTGTTGTTGTTATTGTTGTTGTATTGTGATGTTATTGTTGTTATTCTTGTTGTATTGTGAGGTTGTTGTTGTTGTTGTTGTTGTTGTTGTTTTTGTTTATTGTGATGTTGGTGTTGTTATTGTTGTTGTTATTGTTGTTGTATTGTGTTGTTGTTATAGCTATTGTTGTTGTTTTTGTATTGTGGTGGTTATAATTGTGGTGGTGATGGGAGTATTAGTAGTAATACTATTATAGTTTTACTAGTATTATAATAGTAGTAGTAGTAGTATAATATTACTAGTAGTAGTTGTATTTGGTGATATTTGTTAAAAATAAGTGTTATTTGTTAATAGTATCATACATATATAAAAGTATTCTTGTTTTGTAAACTTTTTTAATCATTCATGACTTAGTACCCGTTCAAAAGTTATTCATTAGGAATAACTTTTGAATAGTCCCCATTTTGGGACTATCTTTAAACGTTTTCTATTACTTAGGTAGTAAATACAATTCTTGAATAAGTTAGAAGGAAGAAAGTTCGATGACAATTTCTTATATGTTCTCTGAATACATATGTAGACGATTTTATTCGTTTATATAATGTATTTAGAGAACTGAAGGGAATTGCTGCCGAATTTTCTTCATTCTAAGTTATACAAGAATTGTATTTACTAATGATAGAAGACGTTTAAAGATGAGTTTAGGTTGGAGTGATAAGGACCCAAAACGTGGAGTTGACTAATAAAAAATCAATTATTACTATAGCTAGTTTTTGCGACGTTTTTTTTGCGTCGACACTTTTGTAACGGACAGTCCGTCACAAATAGTGATTTCGCGACGGATTTGAGCATTTTTGCGACGGATGGCTCCGTCGCTATAGCTAGTTTTTTTTGTAGTGTCTACTCGTGATGATGCATACAGTAATCCAGCGTATGAACTGATCAGGAAAATCGCATGTTCTTCTCCAATAAGGAGAGGCAAAATATTAGCTAATCTCTGCGCAATGATTTTACTGATTGCTTTGTATAGTACATAGCAACATGAGATAAGTCTGACACTATAAAACATACATTGTCACCCAATCGACCATGCTTTTTTAAAGAAGTTGGAAGTAAATCTGTCAGGCCCTGGACTTTTATTCACATCAATGGAAAACATAGCAGTTTTTATCTCACTTTTTGTCACTTCTACTATCAGACGATGCGCTTCAAAATTTTCATGTCGAGTGCCCTGTAAAATCACCTCTAATCTGATAGGAGCCATTGCGGTCTCTTCACCCAATAAAATCTAAGAATATTCGAGAAAAGCACTCTACACCTCACCTTTTCATTCACAAATCTGTCCAATTCTATCTTTGCTTCTACCTATTGTTTCCAAGTTTCTTCGTTGAGAAATTTTCGAGTGAAAGTAAGCATTACGTTCGTTTATCATTTGAACATCTTTGATTTTAGCCCTTTGATACAAAGAACTAAGCTCTACTTTCCTCAGCTTTAGGCATTGCTCTTGGAACTTCCTTCCTTCCAGTAAAAGCGCCTGATCGGTAGGTGCAGATTATATTCTTAGTTTTCTTGCTAGCAAGTCAGCTTGCGCTTTGCCTACTCCATCCCCTTGATAAAGCTGAATATTTCTTTTGATTTATAGCCTTCAACGCTTTTTTAACCCACCTCAACCGTGATAGTAGTTGGAACATGTGACACCCTCGCACTTGTCGCTTCCACACATAACTAATGAGTTATATAAATTCAGGATCCTCACCCTAAAATTTTAAATATTTAAAGGATGTCCTCGGTGGAGAAAATTTTTGTATATAAGTAATTAAGGAAAGATGATCAGAAAACCCCTGAAGGTTGCATCTCCACAAAAGACAATTGAAAAACAAACAACCACTTAGATGGTACTAATTATCTCCAAAATCAAGCGATGTGATGTAACAGACTATTAGTATGCATGCTTTAACACTGACTTAGACGGTATGTCGAATTCTAATTAAGTCGTTTAAAAGTCAAAATGAGTCAAAATGTGTCATGACGCTAAAATAAATGTCATTTGGTTCATTTAGAGTCTAGCTTGATTTGCGTCTCGATTCAACCATCATGAGCATCCCCTTTACAATTTAATAGGCTCTTTTACATTTATAAGACCCAATTCAATTCTTCTTAATCCCTAAATTTAGGCCCAGTAATTAAAATCGCTATTTAGCATCTTCATTAGCAAAATACGACCTCGCGGGTCTTCCTATTTCAAAATACACAACAAAATGCCCCTCTTTCATATTTTCAAGTCTCGGGCCCAAAAACCAAGTCCGACCCGCTCTTGGCCCATTTTCTAAGGCCCAGATCTCTCACAAAATATCTTGTATAGTCCTAGAAGGATTATACTCGGTATTCTTGAGGTCCAAGTAAGAGATTTTCAAAATACGTCAAACCGGATTTAGAAAAATACACAATCTTGCCCGACCCCCTAACCGCAAGAGGCCTTACGGTTTGGAGGTCAAACCGCAACCTGCCTTGCGTTTTGGAGGGCATACCGCAAGATGCCTTGCGTTTGCCCACCTGGTTTTTTCCGGGTTTTTCCTAATTTCCTCGTAATCTCTACGATAAATACCCCTCAACCCCCTACGCAATTCAATTATCAATTCTCACGATTTTTACAGCAATACACACACACAACTCACAAAAGTCTCACGCACTAATTCTTTGAATTCGGCACACATCTCGTGTTGAATTGCACCCTTTTGAAGAGAAGCTTTGCCGGTTTTGAATCTCGAGACAAATATGTCTTGGTCCTAGCTTGGGTCAAGGTATTTTTTGCTTTAGACTAACAAAGGGTCTACATTAGTGCCCAACTTGGCTTTGGTTCGTGAGTCCGTTTTTCATAAGACGGTTTTGCAACACGAATGCATTCCATTCGTTTTATCCTCCCCAATGTCGCATAAGCAAAGCCCCCACCCACCTTCTTAAAATACACCAAATGAACTTTATTTTAAGTTTATGCATTAACAATCCTCATCTTGCATTAAATCAACTTAACAATGAATTCGACATTAAATGTACTATTTTCGTTAACAAGTTTAAGCATGCTTAACTGAGTGTTTTTAACAATTTTTTTGTATATGCATTCATACATTCTTTTTTTTTGCATTCAATATCGCACTTGTACGTAGCGAATTACTTTAGCTCAAATACCACCAATGGATTGTTCTTAGGCTAGTAGTGGCTATTTTTCTAAATAGGCTTTTCAAAAAGGTTTTCATAAAACAAATTGAATTAATCTATAGGAGATTACCCTCACCCCAAATCCAAATCTGGTTTCACAATAGCCTTAGACGGATGGGTGTCGACATGCCCTAAACTCTAAGACGTGTCTTAGAGCTCAAGACACGTAGACGGGTTCTAAATTACCGCATAATTTGGTGGCGACTCCAAAGCAGTTTTAAAGGTTTTTCTAACTTAATCTTTTTAACTTAAGCACCTCATCTTTATTCGCCAAAAGACCTTGAGCAAGACGTCGAGTTGTCTCCGCACCCCGGGTTCCACAGCACTTTATATCGCTTTTTATACCTCCAGTTGTTTACATTTAGCTCGCGTTTAGTCGAGTTTATATTGCATTACGAGCTATTTGTTGTTAATTTTGGTACTCCTGCTTCTTGTTTACATTTTGCAGAATTTGGCGATTTTGAACTGAATTCAAAGCCGACGAGAGTAGCGCGCGTACCGAGGCCGAAAGACCAAGCTCAAGCCGATACGGGAGCTCGGTATACGAGTGAAGCAGTGGAGGATCAAAGCCTCAAGAGTTGAAACAAAGATCCACTAAAGGAGACAAAATTCGATCAGATTTGTGATAAATCCCGGTTGAATCAGTAGAACAAATCGGCCCGAATTTTATGTTAATCCGGCCGGATTTCTTATGTTGTACGGGCTTTTCTGCTTAAGCCCGTACGAACGTTTCAAGCCCTATATAAAGGATTTTAGCTCTGTTTAGAATGGCATCAGAGTTTTTACTAAATTTCAGATTTCTTATGTTACGCTAAGGTTATGGGATTTCGTGACCTAAATCCGGAATTTTGATACAACTGTTACGATTGATTAAATTGTGCAATTGCGATGTTTTCCTACGTGTTTGATTATCAATTGAATTTAGGGACGCTTTATTGAATTGAATTTAGATAATATTGGTTTAAGATCGAGAGACTAATCAGTACTAGACCACACGTAATTGATGAGTCGATTTAGTACGTAGCGAGAGCCCGCTAAATCTGCTTAAGGCAACATCGATTCGAGAGAATGTGTTTATGCCCTAATCCCTTGCACACTTTATTCGATCGCCATTTTTATGAAATATGATTCCAGGATTGTTGTCACATTGAACCCAAAACCCTGGTCTTCGCCTTATTGTCTTACCCTACGATTTTGATATTCTTGTCCTTAGTTTAGTAGTTTGCACACACGGCTTTAAATTGTTACCTAGAAATAGCCTTGTTATCTAAGAAACCAGTGACCTGACCCGTTAGTTGACTTTAGGTTTTACTTTTGGCTTAAGCGATACGACTTAGCCTTGTCACTTCGCTACCCGGCACCTCAATTTTCTGAATGTTCACTGCCGCTACTTCTTTAATAGAAGCAACTACTTCTTTAGTAGGAGCAGAAACTGTTTTATATTCCTGTTTCCTAGTCTTCTGAAGAAACTTGCAATACTCTTTCGTATGCCCCAATTTATGACAATGCTCATAATAGTAAAGAACCCACTCGTATTCCACCCGCTGAAGTATCTTCCCGCTAAACGAAGTATTAAGCAAAATGTCATCCAGTAACGTCTTCGCTACGTCCACTTCTATCATGATGCGGGTAAAAGATAAACGCTCTTTATTGGTAGTGGTATGGTCAGCAAAGAGTGGTTTTTCAACATTCATAGCAATATTTGAGAGAGCCTTTGGAGACCAAGACTGTGGATCAAGTTCTGGGAAAGTAACCCACACGCGAATAAGTGTAGTGTTCTCCAATTTCTGCCCAATAGTTGTTGTCCATTGCTTTAGGAGAAGAACATTACCATTTAACTTCAGTGGATGCCCCCTCCCTCTCTTAAGCGCATTATTCATCTCTTCCTCACTTGCAGAACAAAAGAAAATAAGTTCATTTACAGTAATTAATGTAGGAGATGTTACCCTTTCAGACTCATCCTTGCTATTACTCAAATCAATGCCATGAATAAGTTCATTTGCAGATGTTTCCTGGGACATAGAAGAAGATGATGTTACCGTATTAGCTCGCTTTGTAGGAGAACGCACCCTGGTTTGTTTCCTTGTGCCATAGCTAAAGAACAACGAGAAAAACTTTCTCACCCAGCCTCATAAAAAAAATGCACTTGATTCTCGTTGGATTCAACTCTAAATGAGTTGTCGACCTTCCAAATAATAACGTGCTAGTTTATTTATTTATTCTGAATAATTATAATCCTTCTTGCGGCGACAATTGTGAAAGAAATTAAATAAGAATAATGAAAATGACTGGAAGACATAAAAATAGAAGTGCATTTTAGAGGAAAAATCAAAATTCTTTAATCCGTAAGTCTTACCGGATTGGCTTAGAACGCGGTGGGCATTACGGGAAGTTCTATGTCCACCGGCAGGGTAACGAAATTTTTTGATTGGTCCTCAAAAGCCTTGTGGCTCAGATATTTATTACAAATATATAAATGAGTCGAGAAAGAAGGCGAACATTGAAGTCCGAATGAATGAGTTGCATTTCTCATCATTAAACACATAATATATAGTACTATGAGCAACTTACTCGGGTATACAAAATGACATCTAATAAATCTTGACAACAATTTCTAAATCAACTTAAGACAACCGTACATATTCCCAACACACATCTCATAGTCCAACCTAATTAATGAATTTTCTTTACGGGCAAGTTTGAAAAGTAACAATGTTCTCATTCGATGAAGCATGTTCGAAAAGCTATGTCATTCCTGCTTGATGAACTTCTCTTGAACATTGAAGATTGAAAAATGTCAAAGCGAATTAAATCAATTATCATTTGTTTTTGTGCAGTCCCATGGAAAATATGATAAATTCCCATGGGTTTGAAGATCGAAGATGAAGAAGTTCAAAAAATTTAAATGACTTAGCTTTTTGTTATCTTGTACTTTTGTTTGCATATTTCTTTCATTTCTTATTTTCATATTTTGTTGCGAATCCATGGAAATGTTGATATGCTACAACGGGGATGTTAATCTAGAATATTTCTAAATACATTGTGAATTTAAAAGTCTACAATGTTATATAAATATTCTATGTTATGTTATGTTATGTTATGAAATGACAAGCAAGACTTCCAAATGAAATTCTCTCTCCTATCTCCTTTTAATGCTAATAAACAAATTCATTACTCTTCCTCATTTTTCTTTCGAGGCTTTATATAATACGAATATATATTATTATATTAAATCGAGAAAGCCTAACATATTCTTATATCAAGGATATGACGAATGTAAGAAGTTTGGAATGTCAGCCATCAATTAGGACCTGTAATTTTTGTTTCTTTGTTGCATATGATAGAGTACCTTTTCAGAAAAATGATAAATGAGAGATCAACTAGATGTATTTACTCTTAATTCAATAAAAGGGTATGTATTGTCAAATCAGGTCAATGATACTCTAAGCAGGATCAACAACGCTGGGAAAATCTTTTAACAGTACGAGAAAAGAGACTAAAAGCTCGTTTAAAGATTATAACTCTCTTATGAATGCAGTAACCCTTATTTAAGAGGTTGACAACGCTCTGAAATACTTGCGAGAGATACTATAAGCTGGAAGCCTGTCAAGATCATTACCTACAAGATGATTCTAGACAAGTTTTGTTGTAAAGGTCAAGCGATTGAAATACCTATATAAAAAATATCCTTTTTTTTTTTTTTTTTTTTTTATAGTGTTTTGTTAATTAAAGTTATTATTATTACATTAGAGGGGGAAAGAGAACCAAAAAAAGATGTGTTAATTTGCAACTAACATGGGTAAAATTATCTATTTAAATTACATTGAAGTAAAATGTTATTACGAAAAATCAACAATCTTTAAATTAACTCAACTTAACGTTATCTTTTCACTATCAAACTGTGGGCCTAGAAACAGAACCGTCATCTAATTATCAGCTTAATTCACCTTATTATCAACTTAGTTCACCTTATTTACATGCTCAACTACATAAAAAATTTGCAATACTCCCTCCATCTCAATCATTTGTTTACCTATTTTATCTTAGGGTATATAACTCATTTGTTTACCTTTTTATTTTGGGACGCTTTTATCACCCTAGTAGACAATCATACCCATTCTCTTCTTTCAAACATGTTTACAAATAAGATCTCATTAGGAAGTAGTTATTTATAGGATAATGGGGTAACAGTATCTTTTAATAGTTTTTTTTTCATTTTTGTACCAAAATAAAAGATAAACAAATGATCAGAACAAAATGGGTATCTAATTCAACATTTTTAGATCAAGTTAAATTTTACAACTCAAAATAGTCAAAGACTTCATTAGTTCATTAATTATCAACTTGTAATTGGGCTTAAAACTAAATTGAAGCTACAAACAAAAAGCCCAAAATACACACACAAATAAAACAAAAATCACCCAAATAACACAATTCACTCTTTTCTTTCGTCCACAATTCCATCACATTTTGTTCCTTTTTCATTTTCATTTTGTCCCTCTTTTTGTTTCAACATTCACAGCTCCTTCTCACTATTTCGTTCAATCAAACCCTAATCAATCAATTACCCAGCTAAACACGACACTAACTGAATTTCTTCATCTAATCATTTTTCTCTTCCTCTTTTACTTCCAATCTAAGACGGCGTCGTTTCAATCCAGTTCTTTGTAATTTTTGCCAAGTTCTTTGCTTTTTTTTTTTTTTTTGTGCTGGAAAATTTGAGGTCTTTGGTCTCTATTCCCTTTTTGCTTTGTAATTTGATTTGATTAATGGGGTTCATACTCTCTTCGATTCTATTATTCGTTGGTTTTGATCGTGATGGATTAATAGCTTATTGATTTGTTACTGCTCGATTGTAATTTTGATTGAATCTTTTTGAAGTTTTGTAATTGATTCTTTTGTGGTCGATCGTTTACTTACTGGGTTTGTAAACAATTGGGTTTTTGTGGATGATTCTCGAATTGGGGAATTAATTAGGGTTTGGTGTAATCTAGGGTTTTGACCAAAAATTGAAGTAGATTTTCGCGATGAAATTGGGGTTTTTGGTCTAATTAAGTTGATGGAATTGGTTTTTTTTTTTTTTTTTGGCGACAAATTTTGGGTGTTTGTTTGAGTAGTTGATGGGTGATTGGTTTCAAAATTTAATGAATTTAGACTTAAATTTAGGTCCTGTGGCCCCCACAACTCCGGTTGTGGGCCCAGGAACAGAACCGTCGTTGGGAGATTCGGCCGATGAGGATCCATGGGGACCACCTTTAGACATGAGTATTCGAGAAGCGCTTAGGCAGAGGACTAGGCAGCGGTGGCGTTGGAGGCATCTCCAACGCACATTGGAGGACCGTTCTTTACGACTCGCTGTTGAAACTCGTGGTCGTGTTAGCCATTCTGATGCAGGCATTGGTGACGATGGTGGTGTTGGTGGTGGTGGTGAAGGTGAGGATGGTGGTGGGACGTCGCAAGCAGTTGGGGAGGGTAGTGTTGCGCCTGAGGAAAGGGGTTGCGAGGTCTTGGAGACATGTGAGAAAAATGCGAGCATGTTAGACGGTGGTTCAGTGGAAATGAAGGAGGATGTTGAAAAGACGACTACTGAGTCAGGGAGTTTTTTTGACTGTAATATATGCTTGGACTTGTCGAGAGAACCTGTTGTCACTTGTTGTGGCCATTTGTTTTGTTGGTCGTGTATCTATCGCTGGTTGCATATTCATTCTGATGCCAAGGAATGTCCCGTGTGTAAGGGAGAGGTCACTATTAAGCATGTGACTCCTATTTACGGACGTGGAAATCACACCCACGAACCCGATGAGGATTCAGGTATTAAGATACCAGCTAGACCTTCTGCAAGACGAGTTGAGAGCTTGAGGCAGACGATTCAAAGGACAGCTTCGTTGTTTCCGATGGAAGAAATGATTAGGCGCCTTGGTGCAAGGTTTGAGTTGTCACCGGAATTCTTACAGCCCGCAGGTGCTGAAGGCGATTTAGAACCGAATTCAAGGGCTTCTCTCCTTAATAGAATCATGACTACCCGAGCCCGACAAAGGGAACAGGCTTCCGCGGGACACCCAGAAGATGCTTTTCTGCTACGAACCTTGAGTTATCAAAGGGACCTAAGTTCTGCTGTACCACCTTCTGAAGATGTGGTTGATTTGACTCAAGACAGGCCTGAGGCAGTGCCTCGAAGGCTCCCACCTTTGACATACAGAAGAGGACAGTATCATAGAAGCGGTTCTGGAGTTACGTCTTCTGATAGATTACTTGATGTCTATCTGCGTAGATCTCCTCCACAAAGGACCCAAGAGGTACAACCATCATCAGTTGAAGATCGAGATTCTTTCTCCAGCATTGCTGCAAGTATCCATGGGGAGAGCCAAACGATGGATACAGCTGTTGAGATTGATTCATTGGTGTCCCTTTCGACATCATCTTCTAGGAGAAGGCATGATCCTTCCCGAAGCTCAGATATGGACAGCGGTGATTCTCGTGCTCTGAGGAGGAGGAGAATCAACTAGACGAAGGAAAAGACGGGTTCGTCTCGTACGAAGTTGACTACGTTGACCGTGATATGCGTAGTTCACTTGTAAGTGTGTTCGTACTGTTATAAACTATGTACTACTGTGGTTTTGTATCAAATAAGTTATTACTGCAGAGTTGTCTACTTGTGGTTAAACCTTAGATTCTTCTGATATTATTTGTTTGCTCTATCTGATGTAACTTTTCGTGTAGATTTCTTGCCATTGAAGCAACACAATTACATTACATGTAGCCCTTCAAGGTTTTTTTAGGTTCGATGTTTGTGTCATTTCATTTCTACAGCTATTTATACATGCTTACCTTCATGCGAGCGGTAATTTTTCCTACGACATAATTTTCAAGTGCAGCTTTTGGTTTTAACTCGTAGTAATAGTAATATCTGTTGTTACGGCTGTGTAACTCATAGTAGGCATGGATATATGAATGCGTCATACGATGATTCTCATAAAATGGAGTAATCCGATTTGTAGATTTGTGCAATTTTTGACTGTTAGTAGCAGTAGGATTTGTACAATGCTCAAGTCAAGGCTCTGGGCACAAATTGCATCAGGCTTTTGAAGGCAGCTAACTCGAACAAAAGTCTTTGGTTATTGGGGAGAACTTGGGATCGTCGACCTCTTCCTTAAAGATTGGGATGGATATATTTCTTTCTTTTCTCGAAACAAATGAAAGATAAGTCATGCGGGGGCCCCTCTCACTACTCTAGCCGCCACAGGGTAAACCACCCTCTCTCTGGCCCATGTTTCCCGGTCCTTTTCTTTTAGTGCTTACCGCTCATAGTAAGAAGTTCTAAGATCATCAGGGAGGAGACTTTTGTTATTAATTGAGTACTATTTGATAAACAAACTAATGTTGGTTAGTTGTGATACAAGTACGCTCTATCGGCAAAAGAGTTTGTGAGTATTTGTTGGCGGTTGAGGTATTTTGATGGTCACTGATAAAACCTCTTCTTCCTTTGAGAAGGGTCGATAAAACTTTGTAGTTCCGACAACCACCAAAATGAACCGTCTTTGCAAATTCGTCTGTGTTACTACAGGTAGAGGTGGAAATCCGATCACCTTGGTTGATAGTGGCACGGTCAAGATGAGTTTGAGTGTTGTTGGATCAATTTCACTCCTAACTGATTGTGTCAAATTCGTCAATTCGATCTCAAGCCGTGCCTTATTATTTTTTTTTATTTTTTTATCTTTTTTGGCATGACAAGACATGTTAGGTGAGGTGAGGTGAGGTTCGAACTTACGACCTATCTCGTTTAAAGTATGAAAGGGTTATATACGTTCTTTCTAGTAAATACATATAAATAAATACCTAGCATACATTTTCCGAAAATTGTAGTCTATTAATCCGTACTTATTACATTTTGCGTACAAATTGGTAATGCAAATACTTACTTCATTTAATTGGATTATATACATTTACCTTTTACACTTACGTCGATACACGTTTTCTTTTGTTCATATCTTTAGTTACATATTACAAAAAATTATAAATATTAGATATTAACAATGCACTCGTAAAGACGATTAAAACAAGATCACACATGATTATTTTTTATTTTATAGGTTAGAAATTATATCGAAGATTTTCACACTTGTAAATAGTGCCCAAAAAGCAAACGTATAGAATCTAACGTAATGGAGAAAATAGTATTCTTGCCATTTTTTAAAGTCAATCAATTTACTTGATGTGTTTGATTCGATCATATAAAAAAAAATATTTGAGAGAGTTTTATCAATTATACATTTATGATATGATGTACTTTTCATTTTTATTGTTCTTTCCACTTCAATATAGTCCTGCTATCATGGAGTACTCTTTAAAGAAGCGAGAAGAACAAATTGGGAGGGAGTATGCAATATTCATCACACATTAATATTTGAAGACAGTTTTTCGAGTGATATGTGAAAATTTATGTGATTGGTTTTCCCACCTAATATGTAAGTTATTACTAGGAAATATTTTAAGGTTTCCCGGCAGAATTATATCATTGTTCTACCTAATAAATAAAAATAGTTTCTTAATTATCAACTCTCGTAAATTAATATTCATATGAGATATTTGGCCTCACTTGCATAATTTACTTTCATAATTTAATTTAATTTAGGAGGAATTCGTCTGATATACATTAGAATTTCTTTTTATTGAAATATTTATCACCTAGTCCAATCAAGATTTTGATATCCGTTTTGCGTAATCTGAAATTCTTTTTACCTTGTGCATAATTGTGCCCGTATCGTTACTTTTCCACTGCTAGGGCCAAATTATTAATTTTGTATAGTTTTAGTCATTGTTTCGGGTATAAAGTTAGGAACTAAATACCAAAACTAAATGCAAACGATTACAGGTTGAGTATGGATTACAAACTAAATAAACTAAGTCCTGAACGGTCCTTAGCTCTCGGTTGTCCTCTACCCTTCTCTCGTCCTGAAATCACGTAACAAACCTAGCCCCGGGGCCTTCCGGGTGATGGCCCTCCGACGCTCAAGTCAGTTATGAAAACAAATAAATTTAGAGAGAGAAAAGAGAGAAAAAAAACCTTTTGTTTAGTGTTTTTGTGTTGTGTGTGAATGAATAGTTTTTAGGGTTTTGCTTTCCATTTATACCCAAGCTAGATTTGTCCTCTCGTGCCTTTAGGCCGTACAGTACGGACCTGGGTAGGGCCATATGCGCCCCAGACCCGGGTGGACCATTGGGTTCCTTGGTACATGAGATGCCCCGGTCCGTAATCCTCCCGGCCCTATGCCACGGCACCGGAGGCGTTGATGTCGGTGGGTGTATGGGCATCCTCCGGTCCATGATCATACCGGTCCGAGAGTGGCGGGCCCGGGAGAAGTCACCCCCAACAACTGCCCCCATACAGGGGAAGTCGTAGGCTTGCCCTGTATGACCTGGCTCTCTAAGCGGGCTTTCTCCAGGTCCGGATAAGTAACCTCTCCTTGCGTTCCCGCTTCCTGACCTTGCGTCCTTCCCATCCCATTCTGAGATGGTGTGGTGAGTACGCTTTTATCTTTGGCGCAATTTTTGAATTCCAAGCCCCAAGGCAGGCGACGTTTCACCTTCTCTGGCCCGACACGTGTCGTACAACGGGTGGAGAGTGCACTGCTCACGCCTTTCTCTATAAATACCCCCTAAATTCGTTTCATTTCACCCTTTATTTCTTCTTCAAACGTTATAAACCCTTACAAAAACTCGTCAAATCTCTTCAGATTTCGCTTGTGCTTCGCCTTTGCTTCATCTCGCCTCCAATTCCCTCCTTGTTCGTGTTCTTGCAAGAGGTCATTTTCGCGTTTGATTTTAGATTTCATAGGCTCTGATTACTTAGAGAACAATGAGTGCCTCAGCCGATTCGTCTTCTAGAACCGCCTCAGATTACAATATAGTGACTGACTCAGAGGTTGAGCCTGAGATTGAGGACTTGACTATAGGTCGGGAGGGGGAAACGGATCTGGAGGCCCAGGGCGGAACCTCTCAGGCTGGGCCTTCTCGGGCCGGGCCCTCCCAGGCTGGGCCCTCGTATGTACGGATTCTGGAGCCTGCGGTGTTTCAGATTCCAATGGACAGTAGGATTCATATAGGCTATAGAGACTTTTTGAACGAGCGTAACTGTCCCGGACTGGCTGCTGAACACTATCACCTGCCGGAAAACTGGGAATTCGTCGTGCCGGGAAGGCATCAACATGTAGTTCAGCCTCCGGACCTTCATACAGCCGTGTATATGAAAAACCTGGAGCATGGGCTTCGGTTTCCCCTCTACCCCTTTATCGAAGAAGTGCTCACCCGGGATAATATAGCCATCTGTCAGATGACACCGTTTGGCATGAGAATCATCGTTGCCTTCGTCTGGACGTGTTTGTATCTGGGCTTTCCCCTCACGATAAATCTTTTCCGCCGCCTCCATCATTTCCGGCCCTGTACCAACAAGTCGACGAAGGGGTGGTGGTCCTTAACCACCGAGACGGGTTACCTGACTCACTTTCCGGTTAACACGTCGATGAAAGGGTGGAATGAGAGGTGGTTCTTCCTCAAATCCCCTGTTCCTTTCAACCATCCTCGTTGCTTTCACAACGATGTAAGGGGCCGCTTAGAGACCCGAGAGGAGTGGATCCCGGGGAGTCTTCTTCCCTGGAAGAAGGTCCCACTGACCAAGGAGGAGTCGGGTGCCGTGGCCTATTTTGAGGCCTATAAAGTAGGGAAAGACGCATACCCCAAGAATTGGCTTCCTCTGGCAGATACGATTTCTGAAGATAAATTTTTGAGCGTGGTCGGCCTGGTCCCGGCCCTTAAAGCAGGTAAGTAGGGGCCGGGTGGCCAAGAATCTAGTGTCATAGTTATCTTTTACTTGTGTTTATTTTGCATCCCCTTTCCTTCCTGTTCTGATTCATTTTCGCCTTTTGTAGGTTCCCTGGGCTATCCAACTCTGGGGGATTTGGCGTCCATCGGCTTAGATAAGGACAATCGCCCGCTTGAACAGCCAGTTACCGTAGACTTGAAACGACATAAACCTACGCTTAGGGAGCTGGTGAAGGATATGCAGGGTGACATTCCTGACAGACCGATGGGGAGAAAACGTAAAGCGTTCAAGCCGACCCGGGAACTGCAAGCTGATCCGAGAGCTCAACCGGCGAGGTCTGTTTCGTCCCCTCGCCCCGGCCCTGAGGGGCCTGTGGTTGAGTCTGCACCCGAGGATCCCCTTCCCAGCCCTCCGAGGGAGGTCAGGGTGTCTCAGCCTCCTCCTGCCACGGAGGTTGAGATAATTGAATCCGAGTCTCCGCACTCGGAAGATGCCAGGCCCTTCAAAAGGCACTGGCGGTCGATTCAGTACTTTCCTGGGAAGTTTATCCGAGGCGCCCCTAGATGTCGCCAGGCGGTCTTTCTTACATTTTCCCATCGATGAAGCGGGACATTTATGACCTGTTGTCTTTCTCCATCCAGGGCTCTTCTCATGGGGCCAGGGCTGCCGCTCAGGGCAAGGTTTCTGTCGCCGTTCCGGGTGTGGGAGCTTCGGGTACGGCTGGAGCAATGGGGCACCCAGCGGGTCTCGTTGAAGAGACCCCACCTATTGCTGGGGGCCTAGCTATAAGGGCCGTTGAGCTGACCATGAAAATTCGCCGCTCCCTGGATACTTTCTCTGCATTCGTCCAGGACACCGTGGGCGAGCTCGACCGCTTGCGGAGGGAGGCGGCCTCCACTGAGGCCAACAAAGAGATGAAAGAAGCGGCTGCTCGCCTGAAGAAATCCATCAAGGCAGTGAGCGAAACCGCCGCTGAAGGTCGAGGTGCGGACTTTCTGGGCAAACGGAAGGAGAAGGAGTCCCAGCTGGAGGAGCTCTCCAAGGAGAAGAAGAGTTTTGCTCTCCAATATTCAGAGCTCCTCCAGGCTCGCGATGCCGCCGTCGCCAGGGCGGAAGCGGTCGAAGCCGAGAAGGCGGTCGGGCAGGCCAAGGCTGCCCGCCTTGAGCTCGAGATGGAGCGGATAAAGGTGGCCCACCAGGAAGAGCTTACCCAGGTCCGGGCCGATTCCTTCTACGACGGGGTTGATTATGGGTCCCTGGAGACTAAAGGGTTTATCGACAAGGTCGATCCAAATTTCAACTTCGCTCGGTTGGCCGAGCTGGAGGAGGCCAGGGACCGAGAAAAAGAGGAGGCCAGGAAGAAAGCGGGTCCGCAGACAGGGGATGCCGTGGCCGGTAGCGACGCCGGTTGCTAGGAATTCGGGCTGCTGTCTTCCGAATCCTCATGCTCGGGATGATCTGCCGGGTCTCCCTCTAGCCTACATTTTGTATGCGTTTGATTTTAATAACTTTTTAGTCTGCGGTAGGCGAGCGTTTTTGTGGCAGACGGCCGCCGACTTCATCTGCTTGTTAGTTTATGTCACTTTATCTCTTTATTATCCCGCCCCGGCCCGGCCTGTGGGTCCGGGGCGGTCATCTTGTAATATACACTTTTATCTTAAACGTTCTTTCTTTTATCAACGTTGCATACTTAGCTTATTTTATCTCGTTTTTACTCGTACTATTTTACCCGGGGTCGGGTGAGTTTTCCATACTTAGCTTGGTTATCTTTCAACGTTCATGTTACTTCTCAATGCTCTCCCCGGGCCCGCATGATATTGTTTAGCCAATTCTCGTTTCTATACTTAGCCAATTCTCTAACTTTTTCTTTGTATGCTATATACCTCGGGACCGCGTGCTTACTCAGCGTTCGACGACTGTAATTACTCTTGCGTACATTTATGTGACGATTGTACTTAGGTTATTTGGTGAACTGAACGCTCGTGGGATGTCCGTTCTTACCTTCCCAGCTCTTTTGCATAAAGGCACCCTCATCCGGGCCCGACGACCACGGATGAGCATTGTGCAAGGCCGTACGTAGGGCGCGAGCCGCCCAGGCCCCAGGCCATGGACTCTCAAGGCGCGATGTTCATCCGTACGTAGGCATGGGAGGTCCGCTGCCGCCACCGGCTACAAGGCCGGCATCAGACACTGTGGTGAGAGCAGCCTAGGCACGTGGCCATCATAGACATCCCGGCTCTTTTGCATAAAGGCACCCTCATCCGGGCCCGACGACCACGGATGAGCATTGTGCAAGGCCATACGCAGGGCGCGAGCCGCCCAGGCCCCGGGCCATGGACTCTCAAGGCGCGATGTTCATCCGTACATAGGCATTGGAGGTCCGCAGCCGCCAACGGCTACAAGGCCGGCATCAGACACTGCGGTGAGAGCAGCCTAGGCACGTGGGCCATCATAGACATCCCGGCTCTTTTGCATAAAAGCACCCTCATCCGGGCCCGACGACCGCGGACGAGCATTGTGCAAGGCCATACGCAGGGCGCGAGCCGCCCAGGCCCCAGGCCATGGACTCTCATTGCGCGATGTTCATCCGTACGTAGGCATGGGAGCCTGCCAGACGGGTGCCTAGGAGGTCTTACCCTTCTCCGGTTTTTTATGCCTCTTAGCTGCTCCGGGGCCTGTTCCTACCCCCACTTTGCTCCAGGCGGGGTTTGGAGTGTTCATCCCCTTTTTCCTGAAAGTGTTAGCAAAATTTTCAAAAATCTCTATTTTTGAATCAGACTATCGTGATTAGCCGGGGTCGGGGGTAGTCCCCCCTCCTTGCCCCCTGGCCAGCTTTTGTGTGATACAAATCTAAACAAATGCTGGGCAAAAATTCTACTCGGGATTACATACAAAGATCGCAAGCAAAAGTTCGCGGTGTCAACATTTCTGATCACTCGCGTTACAAATGTCTACGAACTGCCTCGTTAAAACCTTCCCGTGGAAAACCCAGTGGGATAAAACCACGGGTAAGGAAAAAGAGTACAGTGCTTACACGTAGTATTTCTTCAACGTATCAGAGTTCTAGTGGGATGGGAGGTCGTAGCCGTTCATATCTCTTAGCGTGAAAGTTCCCGGCTGCTTGATTTCTGTGATTTGGTAAGGCCCTTCCCAGGTGGCTGACAACTTCCCGTGAATATTCCCTTTCCCGGTGGCGGACGCTCTTCTCAGCACCAGGTCTCCGAGTTCAAACTCTCTGTGCTTCACCCTTCGATTGTACATCCTTCTCATCCTGTTCTGATATACCGCCAGATTTACTCTTGCTTGGTCCCGGACTTCGTCTAGAAAGTCCAGGGACTCCTTTCTTGCTTGTTCGTTACTGGCAGGGTCGTGTAAGTTCGTTCGAGGACTGGGTAGGACTGCTTCGATTGGGAGTAAAGCTTCGGCCCCGTAGACCATGTTGAATGGAGTGTGGCCGGTAGACTCCTTGACTGTAGCTCTAATTGACCAGGGAACGCTTGGCAGCTCATCAGCCCATGCCCCCTTCAGTTCGTCCAGGCGCTTTTTCATGCCGTTCAACATTTGCTTGTTAGCGGCCTCGGCTTGTCCATTGCTCTGTGGATGACAAACTGATGAGTATGCGACGATTGTCCCGTTCCGCTTCAGCCAGTCTCGCATGCTATCATTGTCAAACTGTTTTCCGTGGTCGAACACGACTACCTTGGGTACACCAAACCTTGTGATAGGCTAAGTCGCGTCACCTAATCAAAAATAATTCCAAACTAAACGCTAGGGTAGCTAGGGCAAGTCGGGTCGATATCCGCAGGGAGATGGTTTCTTATGTTGGTTATTTTTAGTGATTCTAGTCTCGGTTCGAGTATGGATTGATTACTAAGTACTAGAGCGAGGAAGTAAGGGATTAAACTTATGAGAAAAAGTCTAGGGAGTCGGGCTAGGCAAGGGTAAGTCTAGGCTAAGGATGATGATCGGATAGAGTAGGTAATCGCGCATGCTAAGGATATAGCTCGTCCTCTCGGTCTTAAGCTACCTTTAGGTCTCAAAAGCGGGCTCTCGCAACTTACAATTGAGGGTCCTAGTGATTGTCTCGCGCCTCTCCTCGAACTAGTCTCTCGATCTTAAGTTCGGGGGTGCTAAAAGTTTGCTAAAAACTGATCAAGGATTCAACAAACGCATTCAAGCAAAGACAATCAAAGCAAGAGCAAAAACCTAACTCTAATGATCACCAAATACAGCCAAAACCAAGACCCATACTCCACCCTTCTCCCTAGATGAATAAACTACTCACACATGATAATAACGACGATCAAAGCAAGGGAGAATAATGAAAACATGATTAAGAACAATATATAATGAAATGAACAACAAAGGAGAGTAGGAATTAGCAATACCAATCAGAAAATCCAATAGCAAAAGGATGAATTCAAGCAACAAAACCGAAATAGATGATCAAACTAGCGATTACCGAGACGGGAATTGAAATTACAAAAGTTGAAAGCTATGAAACCTAAGAATTCTTGAGAGAGTACTTGAAAGTGTCTAAAATATGCTGTAGAAAGTATGACTCGAAATAAGGCCTCCAACTCATTGAAATAGACGAAACAATTTAAGCACACGAAAAGTCGGAGCCGTCCCAGGCATCCGGGACACCTGTCCCGTCCGGGACCATTACCATCCCGACCGGGATGACCTTCAGGGACACTCATCCCGTGTGATTCAGTTTTTGCAAGCTTTTGGTCCCTTTTTGTACTTAGCTTTTCTTTGCTTTCTTCTCGTCCCAAGGCATAGGGACGAGGCCTACGTCGTCCCAAGGGGTAGGGACAAGGCTTAGGATGATCATATGAGTTTCAAATCCCGTCCCAAGGTCCCGGGACACCTTCAATTAGTGAAACGAGGCTCGTACGCAAGCGAAACGCGACGAAACCAACTCGAATCACCTCCAAACTCCACGAAATTTTACGAAACTTCACGAAACCTCCCGAATAGCCTCCTAAACTCCAAATAGCTGCTTTAACCTACAAAATAAACACAAAAACGCAGCAGAGCCAAAACGGAGCGAAATAGGAAGCGAAACGCATGTAAAAGCACGGGAAACGCAAAGTAAAGCTCGTGATCAAGGGGCTATATATACGTAAATATAAGACACATCAAACTCCCCCAAACCGAACCGTTGCTTGTCCTCAAGCAACCAAGCATGACAGAAAATAGAGGACAAAGTGAGCAAAAGGAAACTTCCCCAACAATCACCAAACCGCAAGCAGCATGAGCAGATGGCAATCAATCCCGAATCAACATGGGACGTATGGATATAGCAAGCTAACGGATGAGAATTACAAGACGGCGCAGAATTAATAACATGCTTAAACAAAGGCTCTCTAGCAATCAAATCACGGACCTCTCGCGGTTTTCACTCTAACACAAATGATGATCAAGGTGATATATGTGATGACACTCACCTACTCGACTAGTGGAAGCACGCCCGCAATCTAATGTGGACCAAATCTCGCATTCCCGTACACAATAATGTCACAAAAACGAAGCAAACATGAGGGCTTACATAGGAAATAAGGGTGTAAAGGCCAAAGAGAGGTAAAGGGTGATAAGGTGGAACATGTAGTTATGGAATCGTGGAGCTAAGCCACTAGAAACCACTAATACTACTCAAGTGCTCATCCAACCGGAACCCAACTCTCATGATGAACGGACCGAAAGCAGCATATCGGTCGCCTTACACATCATCGCAACATGACAACAAATTTCAAGAGCTCGCTCATGCAACAACAACAACAACTTCTATTTTTTTTTTTGCACACAATTATTTCTTTTCTTTTTTGTATTTTGTGTTGTGTTTGATTTTTCTGATTTTTGTTTGATTTTCTTGAGCATAGAGCACACTCACATAGTTGCGGAAAATACCTCATAAAAGGGTCGGGGAAACAGCAATCCCGACTCAAATTCACCAACTCTCCAAGCAAACGACGTCAGCAAGTCGTAGCATGATCAAAACCCGAAGGACAAGCACAAGAGTAAGCAAAGCGGTAACTAGCAAGGCTAGGGTAGGCTATATGACAATGTAGCTAGCAAACTCATGTGTATAAGGGTAAAAGGATCATATATGAGAGGAATAAGACAATGCAAAGACAAGGTAAATCATAAGAAATCAACTAAAGCCTCATATGCAAAACAAGTGACAAAATCGCGGGGAAAAACGGGATAGGGGCCACACTTATGCGCGTTAATATTACGCACCCCACGAGGAGAACTAATCACAATATAAGCACGGGGACCGGGATAGATGAACCGGCCGCAGGAGGCTAAAACCTCACAATAAAGTAGCTAAAGTCCATGAAATGATAAAGCCAAAACGAAAAGCACGCCATCATCTGCAAGCACGTCTAAACATCCCCGGCGCTAAACCAACAATGTAAATCATGCCAAAGCTCAAAGCTAACAAGGGAAGGGATGTCGGAAAAGAATAAGGTAAAAACAAGCTCGCACAACGGAACGGGATACGTATTTTTGGATTTTTTTGAATTTTTCTGATTTTTTTGTATTTTTCTGAAATTTTCAGATTTTTTTGGTTTTTTGTGATTTTTTTGGAAATGATTTTTTGGAAAAAGGAAAAACGAAAAAGAAAACGTAAAAATAAAAGGTAAACGAAGCAGAGCGTTTCTCCCCCCAAACCAGACGACACATTGTCCCTAATGTGTCCTAAAGCACATCAACACGGGGACCCGGAAAATAAGGGAGAAAAACGAGCAAAGAAGTCTCAAAAGAAAGCAAAGTACATACAATGTATTTACAAGCAAAACATTCCCCCAAACCAAAGATCAAACCTGGGCGCAAAGACGCAGACGGAAAGTACCACCAACCGTGGGTCTCGTCATAAACGACCCCACTACCATCGTCCTCATCGTCGTCATCGTCTTCAAGTCCATCTCCATCAGCACTATCCACATTAGCTCGGCCATCCCCATCATCAACAGCTCCTTTTGGGTGACTTGCAGCATAGCCAACCGTATCTGCTCGCAACACTTCCTGCAGCGCATCCTTACCCGCATCCTTCCTCCCTAAGGTACCTGCAACATAATCACAACAGAGCACGGCCTCAAGAGGGTCCCTCTCGAGGACTTGAGGTAAGTTCTCCGCAATACAATCGTCAATAATATCAACAGAAAAGACTGACTCCTCTAACATGGGACGCTTCAAAGCGTTTGACAAGTTAAAAGCTATTTTATCACCTCCTACATCCAATGTCAACTTCCCGTTCTTGACGTCAATGATTGCACCAGCAGTGTGCAAGAAAGGCCGACCCAATATGATAGGAATTTGGGAGTCCTCGGCCATGTCAAGAACAACAAAGTCGACAGGGATGAAAAATTTACCGACTTTGACAGGAACATCCTCTAGAACACCCAAAGGGCGTTTAACAGAACGATCCGCCATTTGGAGCGTGATGTTGGTAACTTTCAAGGGTCCCATGTTAAGCTTCTCGCACACCGAGTATGGTATGATGCTCACGCTTGCATCTAAATCACACAACGCATTATCAATAGAAGTAGTACCGATGGTGCAAGGGATAGAGAAGCTACCCGGATCTTTCAACTTAGAGGAGACTGGTTTTGTAAAAGTGCACTGCATTCCGCAGTAAAAGCAACAGTCTCGACCTCATTGAAAGATCGTTTATGGGTGAGTATGTCTTTTAAGAATTTAGCGTAAGCAGGGACCTGCGTGACAAGCTCAGTGAAGGGTACCGTTACCTTGAGGTCCTTGACAACCTCCATAAACTTACCGAACTGTGAGTCAAGTTTTGATTTTACCACTCGGCTCGGAAATGGTAGTTTGATTTGAATGGGTGGCTCACTCGGCTTGTCCTGCGCTTGCTGCGTCTCCTTCTTGTCATTCTCGGCCACCTTGGCCTGCTGCTCACCCACGGCCACTCCACCATCATCCACGGCCCTCCCTTGCTTGGCCGAGTGGGGTCCCACGTGCACCCCTTCTTGTGGTGCTCCATCCGTGCTCGCTCCTGCAAAATCATCACTAGAAACATGCATATCATTAGGAGAAAGAGGAGGGTCTACCTCACTTACCACCGTAGGCATTGAAGGACCATCGTAGCTAGTACCGCTTCGCAAGGAAATTGCATTTATCGATTCATGTTGTTGCGGTTGAGTGCCTTGCGATGGAAGGTTACCCGGCTTCCTTTGAGAGCTGGAAGAAGCAAGTTGAGCCATTTGTGTCTCGAGCATTTTAATGGCCGCGTCTTTAGCTTGATCGCTCTTTTGTATGTGGGCCATCATCGTCTCTTGAGTTTTAGCCATTTGCGTCATCATGGCTCTCATTTCGCTCATAGGATCGGGAATCGGAGCGGCTTGCACGGGTGGTGGAGCGTTTTGTGGTTGAAAATTGGGGCGATTAAAGCCCGGAGGGTTATAAGGTCGAGGATTATTGTTGTATGAGCTGAAATTTTGTTGTTGGGGAGGTGGATTCAAGACATTTTGACTCTTATAAGACAAGTTCGGATGGTTTTTATAGCCTTCATTATAGTAGTTCGAGTAGGGGCTGTTTTGAGTATATAAAGCATGCACATGATGAGACTGTGTGTTCATACCTCGGCATTCCATTGAAGTGTGACCGGAAACGCCACATGTATTGCAAGGTACATCGTGAGAAGTGTGCAAAGCCGCTACCGTGTGTCCACTAGCACTCGAGGAACTACTACCCGCTTGCATTTGACTCATAATCATAGCGGCCATAGCATCCATTTTTGCGGAAAGCATAGCCACCGCGTCACCATCGGTCTTACCTCCAACTCTAGGAACGTTTCTAGAACTTCCGTATTGTGCATTGTGGATAGCCATGGCTTCTATCGTGTCAATAGCCTCCTCCACATCAATGTTATCGAATCTCCCATTAGCGGCGGAGTCAAGGACTTGGCGCGATTCATTGTAAAGACCGTTGTAGAATTGCATGACGATGAACCACTTGTCCATGCCATGATGAGGGCATTGACGTTGTAGGTCCTTGTAGCGCTCCCACGCATCGAACAAAGTCTCATCCCCTCTTTGGCGGAAGCTAGTGATTTGACTTCTCAACATTGCGGTCTTCTCGGGCGGGAAATACTTTTGATAAAATGCCAACACGAGGGAGTTCCAATCCACAATAGCAAGCGCAACACGATTTAAAGAATTCAACCACAACTTTGCCTTGTCTCGGAGGGAAAACGGGAAGAGCATCTCCCGGATTTGATCTTGAGTGACCCCCGTTTGTTTGATCGTAGAGCAATAGTCACAAAAGTTTTGAATGTGAAGGTTGGGGTCTTCACCGGGACTCCCTCCGAATTGACTCCGCTCGATCAAGTTTATGAAGGCGGGTTTCACCTCGAAGTTATTCGCCGCTATGGTTGGCATGGCATTGCCCCTTGGAACTTGAGCCGCGGTCGGCCTTGAGTGATCGGAAAGCTTAACCATTCTCTTCGTTTCGGGTACAAGTTCAGTGTGGACTTCCTTTGGTGAAGGAGTAGAAGAGGAAGTAGCTTCCAAGTCCTTTAGCAAGTTCCTACGCCTTAACAATGTACGCTTCGGCTCCGGGTCAAATGGAATTGCCAAGCCTTTTTGAGACGTACGAGTGTTCCTGGGCATACACAAGCACTAGAGTAGACGTAAGTAACGGCCTCAAGGAATTGAGGTTCCTTGAGACAAAAGAGTAACAATGAGAAAAGAACCAAAAAACAACAAAAACAAAAGCCGTCTCCCCGGCAACGGCGCCAAAATTTGATAGGCTAAGTCGCGTCACCTAATCAAAAATAATTCCAAACTAAACGCTAGGGTAGCTAGGGCAAGTCGGGTCGATATCCGCAGGGAGATGGTTTCTTATGTTGGTTATTTTTAGTGATTCTAGTCTCGGTTCGAGTATGGATTGATTACTAAGTACTAGAGCGAGGAAGTAAGGGATTAAACTTATGAGAAAAAGTCTAGGAAGTCGGGCTAGGCAAGGGTAAGTCTAGGCTAAGGATGATGATCGGATAGAGTAGGTAATCGCGCATGCTAAGGATATAGCTCGTCCTCTCGGTCTTAAGCTACCTTTAGGTCTCAAAAGCGGGCTCTCGCAACTTACAATTGAGGGTCCTAGTGATTGTCTCGCGCCTCTCCTCGAACTAGTCTCTCGATCTTAAGTTCGGGGGTGCTAAAAGTTTGCTAAAACGTGATCAAGGATTCAACAAACGCATTCAAGCAAAGACAATCAAAGCAAGAGCAAAAACCTAACTCTAATGATCACCAAATACAGCCAAAACCAAGACCCATACTCCACCCTTCTCCCTAGATGAATAAACTACTCACACATGATAATAACGATTTATCAAAGCAAGGGAGAATAATGAAAACATGATTAAGAACAATATATAATGAAATGAACAACAAAGGAGAGTAGGAATTAGCAATACCAATCAGAAAATCCGATAGCAAAAGGATGAATTCAAGCAACAAAACCGAAATAGATGATCAAACTAGCGACACGAGACGGGAATTGAAATTACAAAAGTTGAAAGCTATGAAACCTAAGAATTCTTGAGAGAGTACTTGAAAGTGTCTAAAATATGCTGTAGAAAGTATGACTCGAAATAAGGCCTCCAACTCATTGAAATAGACGAAACAATTTAAGCACACGAAAAGTCGGAGCCGTCCCAGGCATCCGGGACACCTGTCCCGTCCGGGACCATTACCATCCCGACCGGGATGACCTTCAGGGACACTCATCCCGTGTGATTCAGTTTTTGCAAGCTTTTGGTCCCTTTTTGTACTTAGCTTTTCTTTGCTTTCTTCTCGTCCCAAGGCATAGGGACGAGGCCTACGTCGTCCCAAGGGGTAGGGACAAGGCTTAGGATGATCATATGAGTTTCAAATCCCGTCCCAAGGTCCCGGGACACCTTCAATTAGTGAAACGAGGCTCGTACGCAAGCGAAACGCGACGAAACCAACTCGAATCACCTCCAAACTTCACGAAACTTTACGAAACTTCACGAAACCTCCCGAATAGCCTCCTGATGAGGCTAAAGTCGTCAAGCCTAATCAAAATAACCTAACAAACAACTAACAGAAGCTAGTGGTAAGCAGGGTCGAATCCACAAGGAGACAAATGAAGTCAAGAGGATGCTTAGTCAAACAAGGTCAGTCTCAAGGGTAACAAATTGGGTGGAAAAGTGAAGACTAGACTAAGAACGATAATAAAAAGGTATGAAAAGAGTATGAGAGGGAGATTAGGGCATCGGGGTCATATGATATCGATTCAAGAACTAACTCAAAGGAAAAATCAATCAATTGAAATCATGCAAGTGATTAGGTTTTGGAAAACGCTCTCTCGAGTCAATTTTAACCTTAAGCAAATTTAGCGGGCTCTCGCAACTTACTAAATTCAACTTATCAATTATGCGTGAGTCTAGTTTCAATTCGGCTTTCGATCTTAAACTGAAACAACCTAAATTCAATTCAATAAAGGCGTCCCTAAATTCAATTGATAATGAAACGCGTAGGAAGAAATCAACTTGCACGAATTCAATCGATTAAAGCAATTAAAACATGTCTTGAATCAAAATCACAATTACCCTAAACCCTAATTGAGAATTAGCTATGCATGATTAAAGTAAAGGCAAAACAATTGATAATAGAAGACATAATGAAATAACGATGAATTAAACCTGGAGTAATCGGGAATTCCAATGTAAAAGATCGAATCTTGCAAAGAAATTAAAAGCTAAACTAAGGGTTTTTGAGTTGAAAGAGAGAAAAGTCTAAGTTTTAAACTAAGGCAGAAAACTAGAATGAAAAGCATAGCCAAAACCCTAACTTCGAGTTGTATTTATAGGCCAACGAAAATCCGGAGTTTTAAGTGGGCAGAACCGATCGGTTCGTACCCAAACCGATCGGTTCAGGGGGTCAAACCGATCGGTTCCCCTGTGAACCGAGCGGTTCTTAGCACATCAGAAAGTTCCAGCAACTTTTGCCCTGTTTCACGTATTCTGAACCTATAGGTTTCGCTCTGAACCTATAGGTTTGACTCCACAAATCATCGTATTGACTCCGAATCAACTCTCGAGCCTCGTCTTGACTTCTCGATACCTGTAAACGCTCCTATAACCTCAGTTTTTAGCTCAGAACCGCCAAAACCTGCAAAATACAAACGAAGAACGACAGTATCGCAATATAAAGCAAATAGCTACTAAAATACCAAAGGAATCAAATAAGTGCGAGCTAAATGCAACTATAACGGGGGCATATAAGCTATATAAATAACATGTATCACCTCCTAAACTCCAAATAGCTGCTTTAACCTACAAAATAAACACAAAAACGCAGCAGAGCCAAAACGGAGCGAAATAGGAAGCGAAACGCATGTAAAAGCACGGGAAACGCAAAGTAAAGCTCGTGATCAAGGGGCTATATATACGTAAATATAAGACACATCAAACTCCCCCAAACCGAACCGTTGCTTGTCCTCAAGCAACCAAGCATGACAGAAAATAGAGGACAAAGCGAGCAAAAGGAAACTTCCCCAACAATCACCAAACCGCAAGCAGCATGAGCAAATGGCAATCAATCCCGAATCAACATGGGACGTATGGATATAGCAAGCTAACGGATGAGAATTACAAGACGGCGCAGAATTAATAACATGGCTTAAACAAAGGCTCTCTAGCAATCAAATCACGGACCTCTCGCGGTTTTCACTCTAACACAAATGATGATCAAGGTGATATATGTGATGACACTCACCTACTCGACTAGTGGAAACACGCCCGCAATCTAAAGTGGACCAAATCTCGCATTCCCGTACACAATAATGTCACAAAAACGAAGCAAACATGAGGGCTTACATAGGAAATGAGGGTGTAAAGGCCAAAGAGAGGTAAAGGGTGATAAGGTGGAACAAGTAGTTATGGAATCGTGGAGCTAAGCCACTAGAAACCACTAATACTACTCAAGTGCTCATCCAACCAAAAACGGAACCCAACTCTCATGATAAACGGACCGAAAGCAGCATATCGGTCGCCTTACACATCATCGCAACATGACAACAAATTTCAAGAGCTCGCTCATGCAACAACAACAACAACTTCTATTTTTTTTTTTTTTGCACACAATTATTTCTTTTCTTTTTTGTATTTTGTGTTGTGTTTTATTTTTCTGATTTTTGTTTGATTTTCTTGAGCAAAGAGCACACTCACATAGTTGCGGAAAATACCTCATAAAAGGGTTGGGGAAACAGCAATCCCGACTCAAATTCACCAACTCTCCAAGCAAACGACGTCAGCAAGTCGTAGCATGATCAAAACCCGAAGGACAAGCACAAGAGTAAGCAAAGCGGTAACTAGCAAGGCTAGGGTAGGCTATATGACAATGTAGCTAGCAAACTCATGTGTATAAGGGTAAAAGGATCATATATGAGAGGAATAAGACAATGCAAAGATAAGGTGAATCATAAGAAATCAACTAAAGCCTTATATGCAAAACAAGTGACAAAATCGCGGGGAAAAACGGGATAGGGGCCACACTTATGCGCGTTAATATTACGCACCTCACGAGGAGAACTAATCACAATATAAGCACGGGGACCGGGATAGATGAACCGGCCGCAGGAGGCTAAAACCTCACAATAAAGTAGCTAAAGTCCATGAAATGATAAAGCCAAAACGAAAAGCACGCCATCATCTGCAAGCACGTCTAAACATCCCCGGCGCTAAACCAACAATGTAAATCATGCCAAAGCTCAAAGCTAACAAGGGAAGGGATGTCGGGAAAGAATAAGGTAAAAACAAGCTCGCACAACGGAACGGGATACGTATTTTTGGATTTTTTTTGAATTTTTCTGATTTTTTTGTATTTTTCTGAAATTTTCAGATTTTTTTGGTTTTTTGTGATTTTTTGGAAATGATTTTTTGGAAAAAGGAAAAACGAAAAAGAAAACGTAAAAATAAAAGGCAAACGAAGCAGAGCGTTTCTCCCCCCAAACCAGACGACACATTGTCCCCAATGTATCCTAAAGCACATCAACACGGGGACCCGGAAAATAAGGGAGAAAAACGAGCAAAGAAGTCTCAAAAGAAAGCAAAGTACATACAATGTATTTACAAGCAAAACATTCCCCCAAACCAGCATCAAACTGGGGGCGCAGCACGGTACGGGAAGTACCACCAACCGTGGGTCTCGTCATAAACGACCCCACTACCATCGTCCTCATCGTCGTCATCGTCTTCAAGTCCATCTCCATCTGCACTATCCACATTAGCTCGGCCATCCCCATCATCAACAGCTCCTTTTGGGTGACTTGCAAAGATAGATAGCCAATCAGACCGCCGCAGAACACTTCCTGCAGCGCATCCTTACCCGCATCCTTCCTCCCTAAGGTACCTGCAACATAATCACAACAGAGCACGGCCTCAAGAGGGTCCCTCTCGAGGACTTGAGGTAAGTTCTCCGCAATACAATCGTCAATAATATCAACAGAAAAGACTGACTCCTCTAACATGGGACGCTTCAAAGCGTTTGACAAGTTAAAAGCTATTTTATCACCTCCTACATCCAATGTCAACTTCCCGTTCTTGACGTCAATGACTGAACCAGCAGTGTGCAAGAAAGGCCGACCCAATATGATAGGAATTTGGGAGTCCTCGGCCATGTCAAGAACAACAAAGTCGACAGGGATGAAAAATTTACCGACTTTGACAGGAACATCCTCTAGAACACCCAAAGGGCGTTTAACAGAACGATCCGCCATTTGGAGCGTGATGTTGGTAACTTTCAAAGGTCCCATGTTAAGCTTCTCGCACACCGAGTATGGTATGACGCTCACGCTTGCACCTAAATCACACAACGCATTATCAATAGAAGTAGTACCGATGGTGCAAGGGATAGAGAAGCTACCCGGATCTTTCAACTTAGGAGGAGACTGGTTTTGTAAAAGTGCACTGCATTCCGCAGTAAAAGCAACAGTCTCGACCTCATTGAAAGATCGTTTACGGGTGAGTATGTCTTTTAAGAATTTAGCGTAAGCAGGGACCTGCGTGACAAGCTCAATGAAGGGTACCGTTACCTTGAGGTCCTTGACAACCTCCATAAACTTACCGAACTGTGAGTCAAGTTTTGATTTTACCACTCGGCTCGGAAATGGTAGTTTGATTTGAATGGGTGGCTCACTCGGCTTGTCCTGCGCTTGCTGCGTCTCCTTCTTGTCATTCTCGGCCACCTTGGCCTGCTGCTCACCCACGGCCACTCCACCATCATCCACGGCCCTCCCTTGCTTGGCCGAGTGGGGTCCCACGTGCACCCCTCCTTGTGGTGCTCCATCCGTGCTCGCTCCTGCAAAATCATCACTAGAAACATGCATATCATTAGGAGAAAGAGGAGGGTCTACCTCACTTACCACCGTAGGCATTGAAGGACCATCGTAGCTAGTACCGCTTCGCAAGGAAATTGCATTTATCGATTCATGTTGTTGCGGTTGAGTGCCTTGCGATGGAAGGTTACCCGGCTTCCTTTGAGAGCTGGAAGAAGCAAGTTGAGCCATTTGTGTCTCGAGCATTTTAATGGCCACGTCTTTAGCTTGATCGCTCTTTTGTATGTGGGCCATCATCGTCTCTTGAGTTTTAGCCATTTGCGTCATCATGGCTCTCATTTCGCTCATAGGATCGGGAATCGGAGCGGCTTGCACGGGTGGTGGAGCGTTTTGTGGTTGAAAATTGGGGCGATTAAAGCCCGGAGGGTTATAAGGTCGAGGATTATTGTTGTATGAGCTGAAATTTTGTTGTTGGGGAGGTGGATTCAAGACATTTTGACTCTTATAAGACAAGTTCGGATGGTTTTTATAGCCTTCATTATAGTAGTTCGAGTAGGGGCTGTTTTGAGTATATATAAAGCATGCACATGATGAGACTGTGTGTTCATACCTCGGCATTCCATTGAAGTGTGACCGGAAACGCCACATGTATTGCAAGGTACATCGTGAGAAGTGTGCAAAGCCGCTACCGTGTGTCCACTAGCACTCGAGGAACTACTACCCGCTTGCATTTGACTCATAATCATAGCGGCCATAGCATCCATTTTTGCGGAAAGCATAGCCACCGCGTCACCATCGGTCTTACCTCCAACTCTAGGAACGTTTCTAGAACTTCCGTATTGTGCATTGTGGATAGCCATGGCTTCTATCGTGTCAATAGCCTCCTCCACATCAATGTTATCGAATCTCCCATTAGCGGCGGAGTCAAGGACTTGGCGCGATTCATTGTAAAGACCGTTGTAGAATTGCATGACGATGAACCACTTGTCCATGCCATGATGAGGGCATTGACGTTGTAGGTCCTTGTAGCGCTCCCACGCATCGAACTTTTTCATCCCCTCTTTGGCGGAAGCTAGTGATTTGACTTCTCAACATTGCGGTCTTCTTGGGCGGGAAGTACTTTTGATAAAATGCCAACACGAGGGAGTTCCAATCCACAATAGCAAGCGCAACACGATTTAAAGAATTCAACCACAACTTTGCCTTGTCTCGGAGGGAAAACGGGAAGAGCATCTCCCGGATTTGATCTTGAGTGACCCCCGTTTGTTTGATCGTAGAACAATAGTCACAAAAGTTTTGAATGTGAAGGTTGGGGTCTTCACCGGGACTCCCTCCGAATTGACTACGCTCGATCAAGTTTATGAAGGCGGGTTTCACCTCGAAGTTATTCGCCGCTATGGTTGGCATGGCATTGCCCCTTGGAACTTGAGCCGCGGTCGGCCTTGAGTGATCGGAAAGCTTAACCATTCTCTTCGTTTCGGGTACAAGTTCAGTGTGGACTTCCTTTGGTGAAGGAGTAGAAGAGGAAGTAGCTTCCAAGTCCTTTAGCAAGTTCCTACGCCTTAACAATGTACGCTCCGGCTCCGGGTCAAATGGAATTGCCAAGCCTTTTTTAGACGTACGAGTGTTCCTGGGCATACACAAGCACTAGAGTAGACGTAAGTAACGGCCTCAAGGAATTGAGGTTCCTTGAGACAAAAGAGTAACAATGAGAAAAGAACCAAATAACAACAAAAACAAAAGCCGTCTCCCCGGCAACGGCGCCAAAATTTGATAGGCTAAGTCGCGTCACCTAATCAAAAATAATTCCAAACTAAACGCTAGGGTAGCTAGGGCAAGTCAGGTCGATATCCGCAGGGAGATGGTTTCTTATGTTGGTTATTTTTAGTGATTCTAGTCTCGGTTCGAGTATGGATTGATTACTAAGTACTAGAGCGAGGAAGTAAGGGATTAAACTTATGAGAAAAAGTCTAGGAAGTCGGGCTAGGCAAGGGTAAGTCTAGGCTAAAGATGATGATCGGATAGAGTAGGTAATCGCGCATGCTAAGGATATAGCTCGTCCTCTCGGTCTTAAGCTACCTTTAGGTCTCAAAAGCGGGCTCTCGCAACTTACAATTGAGGGTCCTAGTGATTGTCTCGCGCCTCTAGTCTCTCGATCTTAAGTTCGGGGGTGCTAAAAGTTTGCTAAAACGTGATCAAGGATTCAACAAACGCATTCAAGCAAAGACAATCAAAGCAAGAGCAAAAACCTAACTCTAATGATCACCAAATACAGCCAAAACCAAGACCCATACTCCACCCTTCTCCCTAGATGAATAAACTACTCACACATGATAATAATGACGATCAAAGCAAGGGAGAATAATGAAAACATGATTAAGAACAATATATAATGAAATGAACAACAAAGGAGAGTAGGAATTAGTAATACCAATCAGAAAATCCAATAGCAAAAGGATGAATTCAAGCAACAAAACCGAAATAGATGATCAAACTAGCGATTACCGAGACGGGAATTGAAATTACAAAAGTTGAAAGTTATGAAACCTAAGAATTCTTGAGAGAGTACTTGAAAGTGTCTAAAATATGCTGTAGAAAGTATGACTCGAAATAAGGCCTCCAACTCATTGAAATAGACGAAACAATTTAAGCACACGAAAAGTCGGAGCCGTCCCAGGCATCCGGGACACCTGTCCCGTCCGGGACCATTACCATCCCGACCGGGATGACCTTCAGGGACACTCGTCCCGTGTGATTCAGTTTTTGCAAGCTTTTGGTCCCTTTTTGTACTTAGCTTTTCTTTGCTTTCTTCTCGTCCCAAGGCATAGGGACGAGGCCTACGTCGTCCCAAGGGGTAGGGACAAGGCTTAGGATGATCATATGAGTTTCAAATCTCGTCCCAAGGTCCCGGGACACCTTCAATTAGTGAAACGAGGCTCGTACGCAAGCGAAACGCGACGAAACCAACTCGAATCACCTCCAAACTTCACGAAACTTTACGAAACTTCACGAAACCTCCCGAATAGCCTCCTAAACTCCAAATAGCTGCTTTAACCTACAAAATAAACACAAAAACGCAGCAGAGCCAAAACGGAGCGAAATAGGAAGCGAAACGCATGTAAAAGCACGGGAAACGCAAAGTAAAGCTCGTGATCAAGGGGCTATATATACGTAAATATAAGACACATCAAACTCCCCCCAAACCGAACCGTTGCTTGTCCTCAAGCAACCAAGCATGACAGAAAATAGAGGACAAAGCGAGCAAAAGGAAACTTCCCCAACAATCACCAAACCGCAAGCAGCATGAGCAAATGGCAATCAATCCCGAATCAACATGGGACGTATGGATATAGCAAGCTAACGGATGAGAATTACAAGACGGCGCAGAATTAATAACATGGCTTAAACAAAGGCTCTCTAGCAATCAAATCACGGACCTCTCGCGGTTTTCACTCTAACACAAATGATGATCAAGGTGATATATGTGATGACACTCACCTACTCGACTAGTGGAAGCACGCCCGCAATCTAATGTGGACCAAATCTCGCATTCCCGTACACAATAATGTCACAAAAACGAAGCAAACATGAGGGCTTACGTAGGAAATGAGGGTGTAAAGGCCAAAGAGAGGTAAAGGGTGATAAGGTGGAACAAGTAGTTATGGAATCGTGGAGCTAAGCCACTAGAAACCACTAATACTACTCAAGTGCTCATCCAACCAAAAACGGAACCCAACTCTCATGATAAACGGACCGAAAGCAGCATATCGGTCGCCTTACACATCATCGCAACATGACAACAAATTTCAAGAGCTCGCTCATGCAACAACAACAACAACTTCTATTTTTTTTTTTTTTGCACACAATTATTTCTTTTCTTTTTTGTATTTTGTGTTGTGTTTTATTTTTCTGATTTTAGTTTGATTTTCTTGAGCAAAGAGCACACTCACATAGTTGCGGAAAATACCTCATAAAAGGGTTGGGGAAACAGCAATCCCGACTCAAATTCACCAACTCTCCAAGCAAACGACGTCAGCAAGTCGTAGCATGATCAAAACCCGAAGGACAAGCACAAGAGTAAGCAAAGCGGTAACTAGCAAGGCTAGGGTAGGCTATATGGCAATGTAGCTAGCAAACTCATGTGTATAAGGGTAAAAGGATCATATATGAGAGGAATAAGACAATGCAAAGACAAGGTGAATCATAAGAAATCAACTAAAGCCTCATATGCAAAACAAGTGACAAAATCGCGGGGAAAAACGGGATAGGGGCCACACTTATGCGCGTTAATATTACGCACCTCACGAGGAGAACTAATCACAATATAAGCACGGGGACCGGGATAGATGAACCGGCCGCAGGAGGCTAAAACCTCAAAATAAAGTAGCTAAAGTCCATGAAATGATAAAGCCAAAACGAAAAGCACGCCATCATCTGCAAGCACGTCTAAACATCCCCGGCGCTAAACCAACAATGTAAATCATGCCAAAGCTCAAAGCTAACAAGGGAAGGGATGTCGGGAAAGAATAAGGTAAAAACAAGCTCGCACAACTGAATCCGGATAATGATTTTTGGATTTTTTTTGAATTTTTCTGATTTTTTTGTATTTTTCTGAAATTTTCAGATTTTTTTGGTTTTTTGTGATTTTTTTGGAAATGATTTTTTGGAAAAAGGAAAAACGAAAAAGAAAACGTAAAAATAAAAGGCAAACGAAGCAGTGCGTTTCTCCCCCCAAACCAGACGACACATTGTCCCCAATGTGTCCTAAAGCACATCAACACGGGGACCCGGAAAATAAGGGAGAAAAACGAGCAAAGAAGTCTCAAAAGAAAGCAAAGTACATACAATGCATTTACAAGCAAAACATTCCCCCAAACCAGCATCAAACTGGGGGCGCAGCACGGTACGGGAAGTACCACCAACCGTGGGTCTCGTCATAAACGACCCCACTACCATCGTCCTCATCGTCGTCATCGTCTTCAAGTCCATCTCCATCAGCACTATCCACATTAGCTCGGCCATCCCCACCTCCCGAATAGCCTCCTAAACTCCAAATAGCTGCTTTAACCTACAAAATAAACACAAAAACGCAGCAGAGCCAAAACGGAGCGAAATAGGAAGCGAAACGCATGTAAAAGCACGGGAAACGCAAAGTAAAGCTCGTGATCAAGGGGCTATATATACGTAAATATAAGACACATCACCTTGTGATTACATTTCTCCAAATGAACTTTCTCACGGCCTGCTCAGTGATGGTGGGGATGGCCTCCGCTTCAATCCACTTGGTGAAGTAGTCGATAGCTGCCACCACGTACTTCCTGCCCCCGGTCGCCGTTGCAAACGGTCCCAGGATGTCCATCCCCCATTGGTCAAAAGGTACCGGGCTCAGGACAGGCCTGAGATCTCTGGCGGGAAGGTGGATATCCGGGGCAAAAATCTGACACTGCCGGCATCGCTTGCTCAGCTCTTTGGCATCCTTCAGCATGGTGGGCCAGAAGTAGCCAGCCTTCAATGCTTTATGGGCTAGCGTACGCCCGGTGACATGGTGGTCGCAGACTCCAGAGTGTATATCATTTAGGATGAACTCAGCGTCCGTGCCCTCTACACATTTTAGCAGCGGTGCCGAGAAAGATCGTCTGTAAAGCTCTCCGTCCACCAGGATAAACCAAGGGGCTAGCCTCTTCAGCTTAGCAGCTTCGCACTTATCTTCCGTGATTTCTCCCTCCAGCTTGTACTTTAGAATTGGTCTCATCCACCCATTGTCCTCAGATATGGCGTTTACTACCAACATTCCTTTCTGCCGGCGGATGTCGACCGTGACCGTCTTTGACTTGTTGTCTGCTGTCGCGCTGGCCAGTTTGGCCAGCGCATCAGCCTTGTTGTTCTCGGACCTCGGAATGTGGCGAGCCTCGAAAGTTTTTAGTCCGGAGGTCAGAGTTTTTGCTTTCTGGAGGTACGACGCCATTCCTTCTTCCCGGGCCTCGTACTCTCCCTTGAGCTGGCTCGCTACCAACTGCGAGTCCGTTCTAAGTTCAATCTCCTCTGCCCCCATGGCCTTCGCCAGCTCCAGTCCTGCTAAGACCGCCTCGTACTCAGATTCATTGTTTGTGGCCGGAAAGGCAAACTTCAAAGCATGCTCGAATTCATGCCCTTCGGGACTGATGATGACCACCCCTGCCTCGGAGCCGTAAATGGTGGCCGACCCGTCGGTATACACCTGCCAGACCCCTCTCGGCGCATCCCCCTTAGCCGGGTGAGTGCACTCTGCAATGAAGTCCACCAGGGCCTGGGCTTTGATTGCTGTCCTCCCGGTGTATGTTATGCCGAACCCTGACAGTTCGATTGCCCACTTCAGGAGCCTTCCGGATTTTTCGAATTTTGCTTTCTCCAGAGGCTGGTCGGTGCGCACCTCCACCGGGTGAGCGTCAAAATATGGTCTTAGTTTTCGGGTTGCTATGACAACAGCATACGCTGCCTTCTCGATGATGGGGTAGTTTCTTTCTGACTGGCCCAAAGCGTGACTGACGAAGTAGATTGGTTGTTGTTCTTTTTCTTCCTCCCGCAGGATTACCGCTGATATTGCGCTTGCGGTCACGGCGATGTACAAGACTAACGTTTCGCCCGTAACCGGTCTTGCCAAGGTAGGCAATGTTGTCAGGTGTCCCTTCAGCTGTTCAAAAGCTTCATCCTGCTCCTTTCCCCATACGAACTTCTTGTTTCCCTTCAATACTTGGAAAAACGATGTGGACTTATCAGCCGACCTGGAGATAAATCTGGAGAGTGCCGCCATTCTCCCGGTCAGGATCTGAATATCCTTGATTGTCTCGGCGCTGGTAGGTCTAATATAGCCTTGACTTTCTCGGGGTTGGCGTCAATCCCTCTTGAGCTGACTAGGTACCCCAAAAACTTTCCTGACCGGACCCCGAAGGTGCATTTCTTCGGGTTCAGTTTCATTTGATATTTTCTAAGTGAGCTGAATGTTTCCTTCAGGTCCTCCAGGTGCTGCTCACCGGACTTGCTTTTCACAATTGCATCATCCACATATACCTCCATGTTTCTTCCCTTCTGCTTTGAAAACACGGCATCTACCAGACGCTGGTAGGTAGCCCCGGCATTCTTTAGCCCAAAAGGCATCATTTTGTACATGTAGACCCCATGGCCCGTGATGAAGGCACATCGGGGCCTGTCCTCCTCCGCCAGGTATACCTGGTGGTACCCTGAGAAAGCATCCAGGAAGCTCAGGGTCGAGTGACCACTGGTGGAGTCTACCAGCTGATCGATCCTCGGCAATGGGTAGCAGTCTTTGGGGCACGCCTTGTTTAGATTTGTAAAGTCAACGCACATTCTCCATGCCCCGGACGCCTTTTTCACCATCACAACGTTTGCCAACCACTCGGGGTAGTCACAACGTTCGATGAAACCTGCCTCCAGCAACTTGTTTATTTCTTCGAGAATGGTCGCGTCCTTCTCTACACTCATGGGTCGCAGCCGCTACTTGATTGATTTGTAGCTGGGGTTAACGTTCAGGTGATGCATAATTACTTCCGGGCTTATCCCCGGCATCTCGGCAGCTGAGTAGGCAAACACATCTTTGTTTTCTTCCAGGATACTAATCAGACTATCTTGAAAGCTGGGATCTAGCTCCGCCCCTATGATCACACTCCTTCCCGGTGATAACTCAATTTCTTTTGTTTCATTCCCCGGACCTGGTGTCACTTCCAGACTTTTCCTCTCTTTTTCGTCCGGGAGCTTTACTTCCGCTACTGTCTTCTGCTTTGCCCCCCGGGCCGATAGGGAGTTGCATGATCTTCCGGCGCTTTGGTCTCCGTAGATCTTCCCCTCGGTCCAGTTGTCCGTGATGTAGGCCATGGCCAACGCTCTTATCGACACAACAGCGTGAATATGATCCAAGGTGACCCGGCCGATGAGGGTGTTGTATGCTGACGGGGCGTCTACGACCACAAAGCTTGCATCCACGCTTCGGGCCATGTCCTCCTCTCCCACCGTGACCGGCAAGGTTATCGTTCCCATTGGTCTTATGCTGGCCCCGGCGAATCCGTATAGTGACCCTATGTAAGGTGTCAACTGTTCTTTCTTCAAACCGAGTTTCTCGAATACCTCCCGGTACAGGAGGTTGGTGCAGGCTCCGGTGTCTATCATACACCGGTGGACCAGATGGGGTCCGATATCCAGGGACACCACCAACGGGTCACTGTGTGGGTAGGAAACCCGCTGATAGTCTTCGTCACTGATGGTCAGATCTGGGACAGGCTTTGGTTTCGTCCATCCGGCTGAGTATATGCTCATCTTAGATTGTTCACGCTTCTCTGCCTTCCTTTTCCTCCCGGACAGGACTGATTCCTCCGTCCCTGCAATCATGTGGATTTCACTTATCCTTTGCTTGTTCTTCTTCGGACCCGTTTGGGTGGGGTCCCTGCTTCCTTCGTCTCCATCCCTTTCCCGCTTGTCCTTGACAAAACGCCGTAGGGTGCCCTGCTGCTCTAGACGCTCGACCTCGTTTTTTAGGGATAGACAATCCTCGGTTGCGTGACCTACTACTTGATGGTACCCGCAAAATGCTGGCTTGTCGTTCCCTGGGTGCTTTAGTGGCCTCGGGGTAGCCCACTTGATCTCGTTTTTTGTCATCTCGAAAATCTCCAGCTGGGATCTAATGAGGGGCGTGTAGTGGGTCCAGGTCTCAAACCTTTGGCCACCCGTCCCTTGCTGACCACGACCGTCCCGGCTGTCCCGGCGGTGGTTATTGTGATTGTTGCTATTGTTGTTGGTGCGGTTGTAATTGTTGCGAATGTTGTTGTTATTCTGCCGCCGGGCGTCCCTCCACTCTGCTGGGCCCCGCCGTCCTCCTTTTGTCGCTTTTCTTTGAACGTTTTGTGGAATCGCTTTCTTCGCACAAACCCTTCAGCCATCTCACGGGCCGCCATGAGACTGGCTGGCGGATTCCTGATCAGGAGACTCTTCAGCTCTCCCTCCTTCAATCCAACTGTCAAGGCATGGACCCCTATCTTAGGGTCCAAGTCCCTGATTTGTTGTGACTCCCGGTCAAATCTTGTCATATACTCCTTCAACCCCTCGTTCTTTCCCTGTATAACGTTCAAGAGCTCCGTAGCCACCTTCTCCCTCCTTTTGTTTCCTGCGTACTGCTGGCGGAATACCCGGCACATATCCTCATATCCGCAGATAGAGCCGGTTGGAAGGTTACGGAACCACGTTTGTGCAAGGCCCGTTAGGGTCGTGGGAAAGACTTTACACCAAACGTAGTCCGTAGGGTCGTACATCATCATCTGGCTCTCGTAGGCCGCCAGGTGTTCTTCCGGGTCCATCTTCCCATCATATTGTATCGTTGGAATCTTTATCTTGGGAGGCAAAGGGTACTCTAACACTGAGGGGGCCAGGGGTGATTTTACTGAAACTTTTCCCTGCGCTCTGCTTTCTTTGGGTTTGTTGCGCCTGGGCCTCTCAGTGCGTGGGATCTCGGGCTTGGACACCTCCTCAACTGAAGGTGACGACTGGGATGTCGAGTAGGCCTGCTCCGATTCTTTCCATGAACTGTCACTGCTTGATTTTTCGTTCTCCTCATGAAAAAGGTTCTTGGGAGTGACGGATGGGATGGGATCCTTCCTTGGCTGAGATTTCTGCTGACTCTTCTCGGGTGGTGTCTTCCTCAGCTTCTCAAGGAAGGCACTCATCATTCTTTTCTCTTCTGGGGTCAAGGGAGTTTGTAACTCAGCCTCGAGTGGAATTCCGCCTACACCTCTCCCTTCCTCAGGAATGCCGCCTACACCCCCTCCCGGGGAGGAGGTTTCCCCGACTGTTTTTCTCGGCTCTTGTGGAGGATTTGACATGGCTTTTGTAAGATTTTTGTAAAATTTTCCCCACAGACGGCGCCAATTGTTTCGGGTATAAAGTTATGAACTAAATACCAAAACTAAATGCAAACGATTACAAGTTGAGTATGGATTACAAACTAAATAAACTAAGTCCTGAACGGTCCTTAGCTCTCGGTTGTCCTCTACCCTTCTCTCGTCCTGAAATCACGTAACAAACCTAGCCCCGGGGCCTTTCGGGTGATGGCCCTCCGACGCTCAAATCAGTTATGAAAACAAATAAATTTAGAGAGAGAAAAGAGAGAGAAAAACCTTTTGTTTAATGTTTTTGTGTTGTGTGTGTGAATGAATAGTTTTTAGGGTTTTGCTTTCCATTTATATCAAAGCTAGATTTGTCCTCTTGTGCCTTTAGGCCGTACAGTACGGACCTGGGTAGGGCCATATGCGCCCCAGACCCGGGTGGACCATTGGGTTCCTTGGTACATGAGATGCCCCGGTCCGTAATCCTCCCGGCCCTATGCCACCAGACCCGGGAGACGTTGACAGGTCAGTGGGTGTATGGGCATCCTCCGGTCCATGATCATACCGGTCCGAGAGTGGCGGGCCCGGGAGAAGTCACCCCCAACAGTCATAGTCATGGTACAAATTACAGTTAAACAGGTACAAAAATATAAAATAGATCTACTAAACTAACTAACATACATATGTACTAAAAAACTATTACAACTACCAATAAAAGGGATATAAATAATATAACAATGGGTACAAAAATATGATAACACAATTATCACTGAAAATGGTACAAAACCTTAAATGATTACAAATACCGTGGTTTCACAATAATTTAACGTAAGATCGTCTCATACAATAGTTATTAATGATTAGGATCTGAGATTTGGAGATCAATTGGGTTGTTAAAATTAATGGGCTAAATTCTGAAGGCCGTGATTGCACCGCACCTGGTACCAAAGTGCTTCCAATTATTATATAATTCAAGTTTAGAGAAGGTTTTAGAAACACATTCATATAATGATATATACACATTCTAAGCGCACTCTCACTTAATTCAAATTTGTCGAGCTTTTATTGAGGACAATCCATAGAAGGTTGAACTACACCACGTTTATCGTGACGCGAACAGGTGTGCCGATTGGTTAGCAAACCAAGGTGTTATGCAAGCTCAACGTCTTGTATCCTACGACTTCTCAAATATAACTGATCAGCTTTTTCGCATGATGGAGCAAGATATCGGTGGCGTCTCTTGGCCTTGTGTGGTCCCGTTCTTGTCTTTCTACTGTTCGGCTTAGTTTCTTCTTCTGTTTTTTTGATAACGTTTGCTTTGCTTTCTCCTAGTTTTTGGGTTTTATAATCCGCTTCTCTTTACCAAAAAAAAAAAAAAAAATACAAGATCTAATAGTGTAAAGGATATAAGACTAATTCATTAATAACAAAAAAACGTAGCAATTGCACCAGTTAAAAAAGCTTTTCATTTTTTTGATTGATTCCGGTCATTATTATCATAATTGTGATTCAGTCCTACGATTTTCGACTTTACGATTTAAAAAGGCTTAATCAATCCTAATTTTACGATTCATTTCATGGTTGTAGAATCTTATTATTCTATTTATTTGAAAATTTTAAAAGGTAGTATCATAATACGATACTATGATTTTACAATCCTACAATCCAACAATCCAATTTAGTAATAAAAAAAAATGTTTTTAATTATTATATAATTCAAGTTTAGATAAGGTTTTAGAAACACATTCATATAATGATATATACATGATCGATTATTGATATTTTAAAGGAATATATTTGTAAATAATTGTTCTTCATCTTGAAACATATATCTTTTTAACCCAATAAAAAGTTATACAGAGTATTTAGTTATTTTGTACGATTGCACAATCCTACGATCTGATTCCACCGATTCAACCCCACCCACCTCATCGACTGGAGTAGAATCTTGATCCTAAAAATATAGGTTCCAGTTAAACAGGTCAGGGACGGGTCCGATATTTTGGGTTCAAATATGGGTTGAATGCAATTCGTATATGGATCAATATGGGTCTAGTTTATATGGGTTTCGGGTTGGGCTAAGGTTATAATGCGTATCAAACTAAGATCTTACAAATATGGGTCTTCCGCCTGGTTTTAGTCGAGGTCATGAAGGCAAAGTCTGTCGCCTGAAGAAGTCTTTGTATGGACTTCGTCAAGCGCCCCGTTGTTGGTTCGCTAAGCTTGTCGCGGCTCTGCGTGATTATGGCTTTCAGCAGTCCTACTCTGACGTACTACTCTTTTTTTTTCCTACTCCCAAGGTGACGTTCGCTTGTTTGTTTTAGTCTACGTTGATGACCTTGTTTTGCAGGCAATGACTCTTCCGCTGTTACGAATTTAAGGCACACTTGGGGAGTTGTTTTCATATGAAAGACTTGGGCGTCCTCGAGTATTTTCTTGGTCTTGAAGTTGCTCGTAGCACCGAGGGTATCTATCTTAATCAGCGTAAGTATGCTCTTGACATTATTTATGAAACAGGTTTACCCGGCACGAAGCCCGCAGACACGCCTATGAAAAGAATCACCGTCTTGGGCACGTTGGCGACAAAACCCCGGTCGATGTTGAGTCTTACCGTCGTTTGGTTGGGCGTCTCGTTTATCTCGCTGTCACCCGTCCTGATCTTTCCTACGCAGTACATGTTCTCTCGCAATTTCTTTATCAGCCTCGTCGTGAACATATGGATGCTGCCTTACGTGTTGTTCGTTATTTAAAAGGCAGTCTCGGTCAGGGTATTCTGTTGCGCGCTGATAGCGCCCTCACGCTTTCTGGGTGGTATGATTCTGATTGGGCCGCGTGCCCTCTTACGCGTCGCTCAGTCACGGTTACCTTGTGTTCCTCGGTCATTCCCCTGTCTCGTGGAAGACTAAAAAGTAGCCCACAGTTTCGCGTTCTTCTGCCGAGGCTAAGTATTGGTCCATGGCTGCTGTCGTGCCTGAGTTGAAATGGCTTCAGGGCCTTCTGCGCTGTTTGGATGTTCCTGTTTATCTTCCTATGCAGCTTTACTATGATAGCTAGTCTGCTCTTCATCTCGGTCGTAACCCTGTTTTTTATGAGCGCACGAAACATATTGATATTGACTGTCATTTCGTCCGAGATGCAATCATAGACGGTCTCGTTGCGACCGCCCACGTTTCCACTCATGATCAGAGCTGATATTTTTACGATGGCCTTAGGCGCTTCTCAGTTTCGTACACTTCTTTGCAAGCTGAGCGTCCTTGATCTATACACTCCAGCTTGAAGGGGGATAATAGGTTTAATATAGCCCACAACTTTGGGCCCAATATAAAACAACCCACTATCTATCTATCTATCTATCTATCTATCTATCTATCTATCTATCTATCTATATTAATTATCTATAACAAAAACCATCCTACACATATTTTACCTCCAACTTTTTTTTTTTTACCCTTTTATTATTTTATTATTTTATTTTTTTACCCCTTTTATTTTATTTCTTTTTTGAAATTATGTCATATAAGTAAGTCAATATTTTCTATGTACAACAGAATATTTTTTCTTTTTTTTATCTCTTAGACTATCCATTTTTATTTAATGTATTTTCAATGTAACATTTTAAACGCGTTTTACCATATTATTATAATAAATGATGAATTTTAAGACAACGTATTGCATTACTTTGATCAATTTTTGCCACATTATGATATATTTTTAAATAAATTCATAACTATATTTGTATAAAAATAAATTTAGATGTTCCATTATTCTAATTGTTTTGTTACAATTTTCAACGATTCTATCATCTAAATTTTGATAGTTAATTAAGAAAAATCAAAATTGACACTTTTAAACCTATTAAACGGGTTAATTAGAAGTCAACTACGGCTCGAATAAGCGGGTTACATGTTGAATAATTACGCAGTCGGATAAAATACAATTTGTTGTATTTTGGGTCTAAGAATACATGTTCATTTAGGTTTATTAGTACAACTAAGTATTCTTATTTTAATTTAATATTTTATTCAATTACTAAATTTTCAGTTAACTATTAACTTATTTTTATATTTCCCGTACATTTATGCACGGATATTATGCTAGTTGTAAATATATATTACTACTCAGGATTAATAAAGCCAACACACGTCATTACTCTTTAAAATTCACAATTCTCGTTAGTAGATGGGTTGGCTGTTATTTAAGACCGAGTTGGCAGTGTCAACTCTCAAGTGAACAAGTCGTTGATATACACTAACACTGGTAAGTCATCTCAAGTGTGAAGCAGCTCATTGTGCATTTTGATTAGCATATGTCGTCTTATACCAACCTCTCCTTATACTCTATTCTATTTGTGTGTCGGTGTTCATTCTTTTTTGTTGTCGGTCGTTCATTTTGTATTTCAACTTCACGAAAAATATACTCTATCTTTTAACAAATAAAAGTATTATTTCGATACCTATTATTATAGTCTCAAATGTCATTTTAAAGACCGTTACAAAAATAAATGAAAATACTACTCTGTACTTAGAAAGGGAGGAAGTTTATTTATTTATTTATAAATTATTATTATTATTATTATTATTATTATGGAAATTTATATATAACTGATACCTATTTATAAATCACTTTTTCAGAACTTCTTCGTCTACTGTAATTTTTTTTTTTTTTTTTTTTTTTGGGTAACGAGGGGTTGGCTCTCCCGGACACTTGCAATACCCTGCAAACCACATATGCTATGTAAGTCATCCCGTAGGATGGCAGGTATTCGCAAGCCATTCGCCACCCAGGGAGTTGAACCCAGGACCTCGCAATTCCTGCCATTGCAAGCTTTGAGGCACCCCTGGACTCCGCTTGGGCTGGAGACACTTAGATCTGTAAATTTTTTTTAACTCTCACCTATTGTAACATAATTTATACAAACACTAATTGTTACAAGAACCAGACTCACCATAACCAACTTATGGTAAAACAAACTCATTTAAAGATAATAGCCCAATTAAAATTTTAATGTAAATGTTATTAGGTTTCTCTTATTGGGCTCGTCTCACCATAAGTTATGGTGAGACGGTCTCATAGGAGAGTTACTGTTATACAAATCTCCTACGGAGTACTTTTTTTTATAAAGTTATATTTCCTTAGATTACTACTCCTTTCATTCAATTCCAAACACAACATGATATCATGAATCATGAAACAAATGTCGAGGCACGTTAGCAACAGTAATATACTCCGTATATGGCTACGTATTATAAAAAATTAAGCAATTTGAATTTTAATATTATATTTAAGAAAATAAATAAAAACAAGATTACACATAACTATAATATACTTCGTATACCCACAATATCGAAATTTTTTCAAGTTCATTAATAATGGCAAATAGTATCACGTTGTGAATGAAATTAAAGAGATGAAGTACGGAGTACAAATTTTCCACCTTTTATTATAAGGTTTAAATAGAGACAAAAATTAATACTTCCTCCATTCCATTTGATTCTATACATATTTCTTTTTCGGAAATTCCAATCAATTCTATACATTTCTATTTTGGTCCGTACTTTATTAAACTAAAAGACCAATATACCCTTCATTAATACCCACCCATCCTACTTGCAATGTCCTTTTTTAAAGAATAAAGTAGGGGTAGTTTGGTAATTCTATTGTCTACCCCACTTGATTTTCTTCTACCTTAATTACCGTGTTTTGGTCAAATGTATAGAATCAAACGGAATGGAGGAAGTATAACTTCTTCTTGTTGTTATTTATTTAGCTATTTATCAATCCACTTACGAAAAATATTACCCACCGAGCCACTGACATCACTACATTACTACATTTTGATTGTTTTTAATCAAATTCAAACTTGTATAAAAGAAAAATGGAAAGATATATAAGGGTATAAAGAGGGAGTATTAATCTATTTTAAACATCATAATTAAAGAAACATGAGAACATGGCAATGTGCTAGGCATGAAAAGATCGTTGATCGTTGTTAAGTTTCACTCACTCTAGCACGTAGCAAACCAAATAAATACTCTCATCCGTTTCGGTGATTTGTTTACGTTTACTTTATACACATTTTTCGATGTGAGGAAAAAGGTAGAGGAAAAAACAATTAAAATAATGATAGAAGTACAAATGAGGTCCCACTTGATATAAAGTAGAGAAATTAAACAATGTGATTGGTTAAAAAAGTTGGATCCACTCTACACATAGGTCACCAAAAACATTTATGAATAGTGTAAACAAATGACCCGTACACACAAAAATGAAAAGTATAAACAAATGACTGAGACGGAGGGAGTACTCCGTATACATCAATCAATTAATACACCCATAAAAAGCAATTTGGATCCTCTCCATTTCTTTCTCTCCATTTTCTCTCTAATACATCAATATTTTAATATATTTTTTTTCTCCTTCATTAAAACATTATTTTTATCAAATAATTACAACCCTTAAATTTTTCCAAGATCCGATCTCCACCATTGAAATTTCAACAAATGGAGAGGATCCTTACCCCATAAAAAGCACCAAAAAGAGTCATACACAAGCAATCGACTTGATTTCCTGATTAACATGATAAATTGGAAAATAACTCGCACCAACTATTACAAATTTACCGAGTTATGATTATAAAAAGTGAAATTTTATTTGATAAAATGCACACGACGTCACGACGATAAGATTAAATCATCGTAGAAAGTGTAGTACGGACTCGAGATTCACAAAGAATAGTCCTGGTACAATCATTTTATCGACATGGGCAGCGTAATACCATGTTACGGAGTATAACTTATAAGGGTTCATCAACCTATGATAAGAGATCCAAACCACAAGTCCACAACCAAAGCGGAACTTCAACTCCGGAGAAAATAGAAATATAAATGGTAAAATAAATAAAAAATCAGCACAATTTTATTTGAATAAACGTAACAAAATAAATATAATGTACAATCTAATCTCTACAAGCCTTGAGGCTAATAATAAATTGAGCAAAGCATCAACAATGCCACTCATTTTCAGGTGCAACTAAATAACTCGAGTCTCGAGCATGTATCTCTATAATTAATCGTATAGCATAGATCCCGGTATCTATTCAATACTATATGTCCCTCCCTCTAATGTACAGAGAACTTCGTAGCTTAAAGGTACACCGGTGATGTAGAGTAATACCGAGGTTTTGATATGATCGCGGATCTTGTATTACTCCGTAACACAGTAGGCCGAAAAAGTCGTCCACAATCTAATCTCATTACCGGAACAACTATAGGCTCTGCAGTTATCAGAAGAAAGTGACTTATGTTTTATTCGATATTTGCTGGTCGATGAACTGTTTTCTAAGGAGCTCGGCATAGAGGAGCTCATTCCATGAGTCGGGAACACCGGGAAGGCACCAATGACTGCAGTCTTGGTATCGTAGGGGTGATTTTTTTTCATCACCAGAAAGGTGTAGCTTTCGGTAAACTGAAGGATGTCCGTCCTTCCTGTAGTCTGTCAATCTCGTGACATTTAGGTATGAAACGGGAATTTTCATGCCCTTTACTACAGACTCGAACACTTTCATTTTCAATGGATATTCAGTTAGGTAAGTCTCGTTCTTGATGGGTTCGGTTTCACTGTCACATTGTCCGCCTGAGTTCCACTGCCCCCCACTGAAGACCAAAAAAAGACGAGTCAACCCACGTGAGTCAATTTCAATGTGAAAAGTCAAACCAGTGAAAATATGAATAAATGGTCTCAGAAGTTGTACAAGATATGATTGCGATTTCATGCATGACTGACCTGAAATGTGAAGCAGAGTATCCTCGGAAAAGAACATGCGTCCTCTGAGGATTGACGTTGGCATCAACCCATCTTGCCCAAGTTGTTATGGCTCTTCGAAATGCCTCGGTGACATCTAATTGTTTATATACGTGGCTACCTTCTTGATAATAATCTTCCCTAAAAACCAACAATATTATTATATTAAGCATGTTAGCCACACAAAACATATAGAAATAATAAAATAAAATAATGACGATGTTAAAGAGCCAAGAGATAATTAACTACCCCTTGGAAGTTTTATCGTGAGTCCACCAATGTCCCGTATTAAAGACGATGTAGTCAGCGTTCTTGAACTGATCAGCATCCCGAACCATTAAATCGAGACGAAGAGTTTCTTGGGTCGTCCCATTCTTGTCTTTAACCTCCCATTGTTGAACTAGGAAAGGTGAAACGAAGAACTCCACCGTAAAATTATAATCCTACTCACATACCAAAAGAAAAAAAAAAATAAACATGCATTAAGCATTAAACTAATAAAAAAGATCAAAACCAACATCAAACACAAGAATAATAAAAGCTCACTTTGAATACAAAAGAGTAGGAAGCTTCAGTGCGGAAGTGGTGGCGACCAAAGGCCTCGTAAACGTTCTTCTTATCTTTCACCGAATTCTTAAGAATGCATACAAGTGACTCCCACATATTTCTATTCAGAGAATCACCGACGAAAACAAGGCGTTTGCCTCGTAATAATTCCAACATGTGCCCACCATTTAGCCTACAAATTAGTTTCATCCACATTAAGAAGTCAGTAAATGGCTACATTATGGACCTTTCTATAATATATTGTTCAAACTTCTTAATCAAAATGTCAAACACAACCTTAAATGTCTTCTTCACTATTCAACTGTACTGAGCTTAACTAAAGTCTAGATTCAAGGGACTCCAAATTTAGATTTTTTTACTATTTTATACAAAAATGCACCAAATTTGTGCATTATTCCAAATATAATCAATATTCATCGATGTTATTAAGCTTTGAGATCGATGAAAATTGCAGTAGTGGCTGTCATGGGCTAATCTCGCTTAATTCACCAAATATGATTTTAAAATACGGTCAAACACGGTCTAAGGGAATGCTTGTCTTCAATTATTATTTTTATTTTCTCAACTTATCGAACACTTCCAGAAAGTGGAGAAAACTTTGGGAGTTTACTAAATCTTAAAATTAGTAGAGAAAACTTCAAACTTCAGACAATTTAAGATGAAACGAACGAGTGTTTAGTGATCTTCGAAACCATGACTCTTGATTTAAAACCATGATTAGAAAGTAATCAAACCATGAATCTTGCATGGTGATGAAATGCAAACTACATTCAACATCATAATAATAGTAGTAGAAGTACCAAATCAATCCAAATCAACACTAAAATATGACCATTATCACGATTATCGTACCCATTATCGAATAAATCAAACGACAAATTAGAATACAAAAAGGGGGCAATTAATTATAATTACCTTGGCAAAGAGCAAGAATTAGGCTTCCACTTAAGCTTAGAATAATCATTATCAGGTCTACCATTAAGAAAACAATTAAATTGTTCATCAATTAATTTGCATGATCCAGGTTTATAAAGTGGGTAAGACTCATCTCTCACCCAATTTCCATCATACAAATCACATCCTACTAAATTCTCCACTTCATTTCCTTGTTTTTTGGGTGATACACTCTCATTTCCATGGATTTTTCCTTGGTTTTTCGACAACGATGCTGCTAAATCAGACGAATTCACCTCCAACCCACCTCCTTTTTCCGTCGAATTTGTCGAAATTTGGGGTGGAATTGTACTGCCATTGTTACTACTTTGATGCAAAGCAGTTTGATTTCCTGAAAGTTCATAACTTTCAGGGTTAATGACAGTATTATTTGCAGAAATTTTAGGGTTTTGAACTACTTTGGGGATGATGTTAGTGTCATGAAAAACTGAATCATTTGCAGAAACTTTGGGATTTTGATCAATTTTGGGGATTATGGTGGTGTTACTTTGCTCAAAGTTTCCAACTTTATCATGAAAACTTGAGTTATTTGCAGAAAGATTAGGGTTTTGATCAATTTGAGGGCTATTTTGCTCAAAGTTTCCAAATTTATCATGAACAATTTGGGAATTATTCACATTTTGGGAAATATTTGATTTGGGTAGTTGAAAAGTTGGATTAATTTGGGATCTTGAGGAATTAACTTGAGCAGAAGAATTAGGGAAGAAATAAGAGTATACAGAAGGAAAATGAGATCCATCAGATTCATGTGCAGGAGAAGTGGAATTCACAGCAAAAATATTGACAAACCACGGCGACGAAGAAGATGATGTTGAAGAAGATGCAGGGAAAAATGCAAGTAAAACACTGAAAAGTACAAAAACTAGAACAATCCCATAAATATATGAACTGCTTTTCCTAGTTTTCAACACAGAAAACACAGAAAAGTAGGGTTTTAATTCTGACATAATGTTGTTGTTGTTGTTGTTGTTGGTTGAGATTAATTGGTACTTAGTCACTTCAGCCATTGTTGTTGTTGTTTTTGTTTTTGTGAATGTTTTCTTTGGTGTTTAGTTTTTTTTTTTTTTAACTGAATGAAGTGTTTGGAGGAAGAGTGTTGAAAGGGAGAGATTTGAGAGGAATTGGAGGAGAAAACAACGAAAGGTGTCAAACACTGAAGAAGGGAGAGAATCAAGAGAGTAAAGGAAACTTGGGTACTTTAGGAAAGTAATAATTGGTATTAAATGTCATGATATATTTGTAGTTGGAAAGTTCAAGTTAACAAAAAATTAAAAAAATTAAAAAAAATAAAAAATAAAAAAAGGAGAAATTCTCATCTATATCTCTTACCTTTTTTATTTTCTCACTAATATCCCTATTTTTTTTAGTAAAAACTTTGACTGACGATAATAATTTTATATGACTTCAAAACGCAATAATTTTTATTTCACATTGCACATCTTTAAGAGATCTTTTACGTGAGAAAAAAATTAGCGTTGGTTAATTTTTTTGTCAGGAGTTATGACCGGTCAAAGTCGTTTGACAGAATAAACTTTAACTGACTACAACTATAGGTCTATAGCGTACAAGTTCCAAAAGCGATGAATTTTTTTTCCAAACCAATGATCTCATCAAAGACTTACGATATGAAAAAAATTATCCATTTTCGAAATCGTGACTAAGAGTTATTGCTAATTAAAGTTTTTTCTTACAAAAAGAGAGGTATAAGATGTAATGCATCGCAAAGATAATTGTGACACGTATTCTTTCCAAATTTATTTTCAAAGACATTTTGGGCTCAGCCTGATCTGGGCCTAGCCTAATTCAAATTTCACTTCATTTCGGTCGATTGGCCAAAGACAACTATGTTATTTAATTGAACTTCATTTAGTTCAGTTCAGTTCAGAGCAAGAATTAGGCTTCCACTTAAGCTTAGAATAATCATTATCAGGTCTACCATTAAGAAAACAATTAAATTGTTCATCAATTAATTTGCATGATCCAGGTTTATAAAGTGGGTACGACTCATCTCTCACCCAATTTCCATCATACAAATCACACCCTACTAAATTCTCCACTTCATTTCCTTGTTTTTTGGGTGATACACTCTCATTTCCATGGATTTTTCCTTGGTTTTTCGACAACGATGCTGCTAAATCAGACGAATTCACCTCCAACCCACCTCCTTTTTCCGTCGAATTTGTCGAAATTTGGGGTGGAATTGTACTGCCATTGTTACTACTTTGATGCAAAGCAGTTTGATTTCCTGAAAGTTCTGAACTTTCAGGGTTAATGACAGTATTATTTGTAGAAATTTTAGGGTTTTGAACTACTTTGGGGATGATGTTAGTGTCATGAAAAACTGAATCGTTTGCAGAAACTTTGGGATTTTGATCAATTTTGGGGATTATGGTGGTGTTACTTTGCTCAAAGTTTCCAACTTTATCATGAAAACTTGAGTTATTTGCAGAAAGATTAGGGTTTTGATCAATTTGAGGGCTATTTTGCTCAAAGTTTCCAAATTTATCATGAACAATTTGGGAATTATTCACATTTTGGGAAATATTTGATTTGGGTAGTTGAAAAGTTGGATTAATTTGGGATCTTGAGGAATTAGATTGAGCAGAAGAATTAGGGAAGAAATAAGAGTATACAGAAGGAAAATGAGATCCATCAGATTCATGTGCAGGAGAAGTGGAATTCACAGCAAAAATATTGACAAACCACGGCGACGAAGAAGATGATGTTGAAGAAGATGCAGGGAAAAATGCAAGTAAAACACTGAAAAGTACAAAAACTAGAACAATCCCATAAATATATGAACTGCTTTTCCTAGTTTTCAACACAGAAAACACAGAAAAGTAGGGTTTTAATTCTGACATAATGTTGTTGTTGTTGTTGTTGTTGGTTGAGATTAATTGGTACTTAGTCACTTCAGCCATTGTTGTTGTTGTTTTTGTGAATGTTTTCTTTGGTGTTTAGGTTTTTTTTTTTTTTAACTGAATGAAGAGTTTGGAGGAAGAGTGTTGAAAGGGAGAGATTTGAGAGGAATTGGAGGAGAAAACAACGAAAGGTGTCAAACACTGAAGAAGGGAGAGAATCAAGAGAGTAAAGGAAACTTGGGTACTTTAGGAAAGTAATAATTGGTATTAAATGTCATGATATATTTGTAGTTGGAAAGTTCAAGTTAACAAAAAAATAAATAAATAAAAAATACTCCGTAAATAAGAGAGAAATTCTCAGTTATATCCCTTACCTTTTTCCGTTTTCTCACTAATATCCCTATTTTTTTTAGAAAAAACTTTGATTGATGATAATAATTGTATATGACTTCAAAACGCAATAATTTTTATTTCACATTGCACGTCTTTAAGAGATCTTTTACGTTAAAAAAAATTAGCATTGGTTAAATTTTTTGTCAGGACTTATGACCGGTCAAAGTCGTTTGACAGAATAAACTTTAACTAACTAAAACTTTAGCGTACAAGTTCCAAAAGCGATGAATTTTTTTTCCAAACCAATGATCTCGTCAAAGACTTGCGATATGAAAATAATTATCCATTTTCGAAATCGTGACTAAGAGTTATTGCTAATTAAAGTTTTTTCTTACAAAAAGAGAGGTATAAGATGTAATGCATCGCAAAGATACTTGTGACTTGTTTTTTCCAAATTATTTTCAAAGACATTTCGGCTCTGGGTCAAAGACAATGATGTTATTTAATCAACTTCATTCGCCTGGGCCACCATTTCTCAGGGCTTCAAATTGCTTCAAATCGGGCTTCAAATTTAAAAGTCCGGGAAAGAATGTGTTTACACTCAGATCCAACCAACTCACCATCTTCCCTTATGTTAACATTTTGATTTGTTTATTGAGTTGCTTTAAAATTTAACCAAAATTTATGGAGTTGCTTTAAAATTCGTTTTGTGATTGAACTATTTTAAATAACGAAATATTAAGTTGTTGTACAAAATTGTGTGCTTATTTCCCTAGTAAAACATTAAATGGCGGCCCTTAAACGAATCCCAAAATAAACCTCACTCCATGTTATATTAACCAAGTTATGCAACATTTTTCTTTTCAGTTTGAGTTCTCTTCAAAACCTCATCGTCTTTTTCTCTGTTGTTGGAAGCGCTTTAGTGTGTTCTTGTTGTTGTTGTTCATTTGGTTGTTGTTCGTTCTCCAGTTTCTCGTTTCATTTGTCTTCGCTTTTTCTTTTCCGTTTTTCGTTGGCTTTGTCTTCTTTTTCGATCTTGGGGCATATTGTTGTTAGTTCTTGGCTTTTTGTTTTAGTTAGGTTGCTATTATCTTAGTTTGCTTACTTTGATTTTTTTGGCTATATTGGTTGTCATTCATTCCTTGCTTGGGTGCTTTTGCGGCATCCCACGGTCGTTGTGGTGTTCTTCTTCTTTGTCTTCGGCCTCCTACTTTTGTTTGACTTTACTTCTCATTTATGAAAAGTATCAAACTGCATACACCTCGAATATGGTTGAACTCATAAAGCAAACATCGACACAGTCTTGATTTAGATCTTCCTAGCTACTCAACGTAATAATTTCATGTGTCGCAACTGGATTTTTGGATTTAATCGGGACTGCGCAGCCATTAATCCAAGCAACCCAACAACAACACAGCGAGGACCAAAAAAAAGAACACGAAATCGAAAAAATGCACAAACATCTTAACACCATACATGTCCATCATGCACCTACATCTATTTAATTCAGTCAATTATTAACCCAAATGAACTGAAAAATGAAGTCAATGGGTAAGTCAAAGATTAAGTACTCAAAATTGACTACTTGATTTCACTAAGAACAGAACAGGAGAGAAAAACTTGTAGAATAGCGAAGTAGACTATCACGAACCAATACTGGTGGATAGTAGTGGATGACTAACAATCCTAGGCAATACTGGATGTTCGCATTTTAACCCACGAATAAAACATAAAAGCAGTAGACTGAGCAACGGTACCACAGTTCAAGTCATAAAAAAATCTGCCCACATACCAAAATGAAAGTAGTAATCTTCCAAAGAGATAAGACGTCAAGCATACAATGAAAAAACAAACAAACGTATTATGTCACTCAAGACAAAAAAAAATATCAGGATGTCTGATTGTAATTTCAGTCAAAGAACTACCAGAAAACCCATTTCTTTCTTTTAAAAAAAATAATAAAAAAAAAAAAACTTCAATTGAAGTTCAGATTCGACCTAACAATAAATTGCACAAGTGATGGTATCGCCGCCATTATTTGCAACCATGAGAAACAGAGTCCCGCCAATTCGCCAAGTTGCAGAAAAAATTAATTATTAATAAATAGTAGACTCAAAACTCATAAGTTCAGCTTAGCTTTTATAAGTACAGCTCAGCTCAGCTCAGCTCAACTCTTATAAATTCAGCTCTAACATTACAAGCACAAATTTACACATTAAAAAAAAAAAAGAAAAAAAAAGTTCAGTTCATCTGCTATAAATTCAGTTTTTATAAGTTCAGCTTTTATAAGCTGAAAAGAACAGATCCTTATTCAGAACGACACCAACTACATATAACTCAAAATATTAGAGACATTGATCCAAAACATACATCTTATATCAGCTCCTAACGTATTCACGAATTAAGGCCGTTGCGTGTGACCGCATTGCTTGGGCAAAATAGCTTATTAAAGACTAATGGTGTCGAGTATGAATCGGCGGAGGTGGAGGTCACACTGTGAAGATTTAAGAATCAAATAACCAAAAGAATCCCCCAATTTTTTTCCAATAAGATCACAATTACTATCTCCAAGGAAACTTTTATATGAAAATATGATTATCACGCAAAAATGTTTAAAAATTACTCCGTATTAAGGACAAACAAATAAGCATTAAGCCTACCACCAAAAAAGGGGCACATTTCATCAAACATTCAAACCCTAAAATTATAACATAATCTTTCAACCAAATCAATTTTGCTGCTTTGTATTAAATGGAGTTAACCAATTTAAGTTGAGAAGTCACAATAACTTCAGACGCAATAAATTGATTTACATGTTAGATGGGTTTAATGTTTTGTAGAGTTTGTCTGACGTGGCAACATTTTAGAGTACTATCAAAAATGAGAGGAATTTTAAGTCAATTACTTAGGTCAATGATTTAGATTTTAAATATATTAGATAATTTTTTTTTTTTTTTTTGGGTTGCACATGCAACCCCAAAGCTATTAATGGGCCCGCCCATGCTCATAGCTACAACTTATGATTAATCAAACTTTTTTAGCTTAAGACTAGAAAAATCACTGGTAAAATGACAAATTTTGACATTGCAGTGAAAAATATCCCCAATAAAATGTTGTGTTTGGGTAAATTATGCATGTGTTGCAACTTGTCATGAATGAAATTACTCTATGGGGTATTGATGGTCCTAAATTGAACTATCTTGTTATAAAATTTGTATAGTGAAACTGTCTCAAATTATTGAATAGTTACTTATCAAATGTAATGCAAATACCTATAAATAAGATAATTGTGGATTGACAACAAATGAAATAATGGTCAAACACGATCTTATAAATCTTGTCACAAACATTAATGGTGAAAAAATATAAAGAGGTAACAAAGCCTACAAAATTAGAAAATTTAATATATAAATTTGGGTTTTATGATTTTATTAAAACTAGTTTTAAGTCCGTGCTATGCACGGGTCTTCATTATACCATGGCTTTTTAGTTTGAATATGATTTATAAACAATTCAAAATGACATTTTAATTATATTACTCCTAACTTTTATGCACATAATAACACAATGTACAGAATGCTACCTTATAACATTTTCATAGATCGAATTTGTTGTGTTTATTACATTGTTGAATAGCTCATATTACTCTAGTCAACTTTATTTAATTACTTAATGTCATATATTATGTTAGACTACATATATATGTTATAAGCCTATAAGTTAATCCATATATTTATATTAGCTAAACCTTTTTGGATTGAATTTTTAAAATTCCGCACTTCATTAATTTTAGAATATATTACAATAAAGATCTAAAACTAATTATGCATAAAATAATATGAATAAAATTAGATGCTATAGTTAAGTACTCAACAATGATGGGTGACTACATAAATAAAGAAAAATCATATACTACATGAAAGTAGACAACTTAATTAAGTTATGTAAACATTAACAAAGAGTAGCACTGGAACAACAATGTATGTTAGGCAAACATTAACCTTCACTTGCAAAGGGTAGCATTGGAACAACAAAGTTACGCAAAGTCAAAACTTTGGTCAACCATTCAATCTTTTAGTATAGTAAAGGAAATAATGTGTATTTGATATTATGAGGCAATTTCATAATATAATGAATAATTTTACTAAGGTAAAAGTGAACACAAATAAAATCAAGTTTGATAAATCTTCTCAATTCATACAAATAAAAGTTAACATAGAATAATCTCAAGTTTAATACAATCTTTTCAAAACGAACCTACAATTAATGCTATTAAAGTTGTAACAAATCTTCCAAATTCATTTTTTATATATCTTTTAAAAAAACATTTAAAAAATAATTTTTTAAAATATTTAGGCATGTTATAAACTAAGAAATAAAGAGATACAAGAAAGACAAGGAGAAAACAAAGAGAGAGTTTAGAGATAATAGATGGAATGATTGTCCTTTATTCAACTAACTAGTTTGCATGCCCGGCCCCGCCCGGGCTAACTATATTTACATTAAAAATTTAATTATATATAAATTTGCATTATATTAAATACTTTGAATCATAATTAAGTATAATTGTTAATCATAATTCAATTAATATAAAATTATTCTCACTACATACATTATCAATGTATACTTTCATGAAAAATATTATTTTGATATAAAATTAATGATATTAAATCTATGAGTTTTCTTGGTGTTTTATTTCAAATATAAACTAACAAATACTAAATTTTTCCTAATGTAAGTCATAATTTTTTTTAGGAAAGTTTTTATTTAAATATCATAGAGAATTAGTTGTTTTAAATAACATTAAGAATTAACTACTAAATTTTCCTAATATAACCTAACTAATTTAATTTTCATTAAAAAAATATATTATTTTCAAAAATTTATTTATTTTATTTTTCACACCTTCCAAATATAATGTATCTATTTTTTTTCAATTTTAATTTGGAAATATAGAGTGTTTGTTACAATATTTGATTATATATTTTTAAGGATATTTGATTATGTTTAAGGTAAGTTTTCTTTTTTTAAATGTTTTACCAATAAAAAACTTATTTTAGAATCCTAATAATATTAAAATATCCAATCATATTAAGCTTAATAAGTTTTATTATATATTAATATAATAACTTAGATTATATATATTAATATAATAATTTTTTTATCAACCAATTATATATATATTAGTTTTCGTGCCCGGCCCCGTCCGTGCCATCTATCATTATCTTTTAAAAAAATTGTGTAAACTATAATTTAAGTTTATTTGTCTAATTTATATTTTCACCGATTAGGATAAAATTTTATATGGTAATTAATATATGGAGTAATAATTTTTCTAAAATGTACTTGTAAATACTAAGTCCATAAAAAAATTCAAATGTATTATGCTATTTGTATTTTATTGAATAAATGGTTCATTTGACTTATGATTTATGAAGATTACCTATCAAATATAATAAAGATCTATTCCTAACTCTCTCAGTTACTATTATTAATTTCTTTATTCTAATTATTATAATAAATTTCACTGTTTTGAAAAATTTGGAATATGATTAAATTTTGACAATAATTTAAAAGATAAATTCACTATGAATCAAATATTATAAGGATTCTATGATACACCTTATTTGTTTTGCTTTTGTTTTTTCTATATATTTTAAATTTAAACTTATATTGTTTTTTTTTTGTTTTTTTTTTTTAACTATTTTCCTTAACTTATTTATTAAATCAAACATATTTAAGTCAATTTATATGGTATTTAATATAACAAATTTTCTTATAGTTGAATAGTAAATCTATAAAAAAATTCAAAACTATTCCTGAATTTGTATTATTTTTGGAAAATGGGGTCATGTGAATTATAACTAATTAAGGGTGACCTACCAAATCATAAAAAATATAATCCCTAATACCACAGTTACTACTATTGATTTCATTATTCTCAAATCACTTATACTTATTTGATTATCATATACTTCTTAAATCCCTAAGGCCACAGTTACATTTTATACTTATTTTCCTTAACTTATTTATTAAATTGATAATTATTTTATTTCTTAAAATTCTATGAATTACCATATTTCTTTTGTTTATTTTTTTTTCCTTTAAAAATATAACTTACCTATATTTTCCTCCCTTAACTTATACGGAGTATATTAAATCTAATATATTTAAGGCAAAAAATATGTATTCTTCAATTTTTGTATCCTAATATTTTAAGCATTCAAATTGTAGATTTAGTATTAATATTTTAAAATGGGGTAGTATAAAAATTGAAATTTTGTTATTAAACCAAACTTTACCCTATCATTATACTAAACCATGTTTTTTTTTGTGGTTATTTTCATAATTAGCAGATGTTCTCATACAAATAAAGTTGAAACGAACAATCAAATCAGAACTTAATACGATTAAACTAACTACCGTAAAATATTATACATTAAACATAACAAATATTATTTACAACCACATCTAATAACTTGATTTGAAAATATAAGATAATCGATAGATATTGTACATACCTTTAACCTTTCAGGTTTACATATTCATTAGTTTTGCTATTGATTTACAGTCAAGCTTCTTCAATAAGAACTTCAAATTTTAAACGTAAAATATAATTCTACAACATAAAAGAAAAAAGGATCAGCCTGAATTTAATCAAGGTATGTTTAAGTATTAAATAGGGTACTTAAGAAGTAAAACTATTCAAATTTAAACACTCTTATCAAATACACAATAAAAAATAGATTTAACACAAATTGTAATCATAATTAAACACAATAAACTAAAGCTATTTTACATAGTACCTAGGAAGATATAGCTAAAGTTTTTGATGTAAATTAAATATTAAATATATATATACTAAAAGTAAGGGATGAAAATTTACCTAAAAATTTTCTAATGTAACCTAATTAAATAAGGTAATTATGTGTCATATAATTGTTTATTTTCAAATTATTATTTTTTTTCTCAATTAAAAACATCTTCAATTAATTTTTTTTTTTGGGAAGTTCTAATATTGTAAAGATTTCAATTGTATTTTAGTATTATATTTTAAAATACATATGTTAATATTTTTTCATCTAAAATCCTAGCAATAGTAGAATTATAAATTATAAATAATACTGATATTAATATTTTTAGACTAATTATATTGTGACAAATGTCGACCATAGAGGCTATGGTTTCTACTTTATATATATATATATTAGATAGGGAGCATATATATAGTGTATTACAAGAGGGAAAACCTAAATACATAAACACTCTAACGGGCTGCAAAGTTCAATGGACATCCACTAAACATATTTCATAACACTCCCCCTTGGATGTACATTACTGAAAAACATGCCTCGTTAAAAACCTTCCTAGAAAAACCCTGTGGGAAAAACACTAGTGAAGGAAAAGAGTACAATAGTCTTCAAATATGCATAATCAGCTGCCTCATTAAAACCTTTCCATGGAAAACCCTGTGGGACAAAACCATAGATAAGGAAAAAGAGTACAGCGCATGCACACTCCCCCCTGATGGTTACATCACTTGAATTACTGTCAACGCTGCTCATGATGTAGCAAAGTTTCTTGATCTTGAAAAGTTGTCTTTGCATTTGACCAACTTTATAGGTACCTTCAAATAATAGGAGTCCTTGATTGTTTCAACTTTCATAATGTGAAAATAGTAACTCATAAATATTTTCACGTCTTCACTTTAAATAACCTGTCACTTTTGTAATGTTGCACTTTTACTTGAATGGTCACATCAACAACAATAATGCATATAGTATGTGATTAGGTTTAAAAATTATAGAATGTGAAGTAATGCAATGATGTAAAAAATATGAAAATGAAAGTGCTAAACTAATGCAATAGATGACTCGATAATGCAAACTGTACAGTTTTATTTTCAATATCCATGATGGATTTCAGGTTTATGAGCTCATTAATAACCTTATATATGTCGACTGTCAAATGGACTTATAAAGTCCGAATCAAATGGGCAATTGAATATTGCGCTTAAATGCGTATCTGTTTCATACGAATATTCTTTCATGATCATGTATTCGGATTTCTGGAATCGCTATTCCTCATATATTACACTATAGGTGTAATTAAATTTCATAAGACTTCTTTTATTTTTACCAACTTTTCACTTATTTTTCTCCCCCTAAAGTGGTAAAAATTATATCCAAGATAGTTTGCAATCATTTAAATAACCACCTTAGAATGCAATTTTAATTTCTCATAGCAAATACTAATGAGATTTTATTAGTGACCATTATCGTAGAATTTTATAATATATTTAGGGGGTATGCAATTGATTATCAAATTGCTGAAAAGAGAAAAGAAACTGAATTAAGAAGATCAGATTATTCACATAATGTAAACTGTGAATGAAACACAAGGTATACGAATATGTGTTATGTGGTTTTAAGCCACTAAAGGTATCAATCCATACAATTGAATATAGGATGTTTAACCTCAAGTAATATGCACTTTCATTGTTTAGATCGTAAAATGTGCACTTGATGAATATGAGGTACAAATTGGGAATATGAATTTGTAAAACCAAATCAAATAATTTTATTGCCAAATAAAATAACAAGAATTATTCCAAAATAAATTCCAAAACTACCACTAATAGTGTCTTTTATTCAAGAACAGAAAAAAAAAAAAAAAAAAAAAAAAAAAAAAAAACTTGTAGCAAAAACTAATAATTAAGTTCAAACATCGGCAATGAAAGTGTCAACGTCATCGAACTCAATACCATTAGCAACCTTGAAATCAGGGAGATCAAGATGGATGCTATTATTTGGTACTTCATATTGAGCAAAGTTTGTTTCAACCTTTTTCGCTTGAATTGAAGCCTTGTACAGATCAACGAGATGTTTAGGCGTAGGACAAACATTTGCCCAATGCCCAGTTGAGCCACATCGATGACATATTGTCTCAGTTTTCTTCCCTTTCTTTTGATAAGAGTTAGGATGAGTCTTCTTGTTAAAGAATTTTTTGGGACCCAACCCATGTTCATACCTTTTCCTACCTCTTTCAGAAATAACGGCATTTGCTTCGGTAATTGGGATAGGTGATGACCCTGTGGGATGGGTTTGATGATTATGCATTAACAATTCATTGTTTTGTTCAGCAACTAGTAGACAAGATATAAGCTCTGAATATTTTTGAATTGGCGTTCTCTATATTGCTGTTGAAGAACCAAATTTGAAGCATGAAAAGTAGAGAAAGTTTTCTCTAAAAGATCGGATTCAGTAACTTTTTCCCCGCATAATTTCAAGCGAGAAACAATCTGAAAAAGTGCTGAGTTGTATTCGGTGACACTTTTGAAATCCTGCAAGCGAAGATGCATCCATTCATATCGCGCACGTGGGAGAATAACTGATTTTTGATGGTCGAAACGACCTTTTAATTCTGTCCAAAGAGTGCATGGATCTTTCACCGTTAAGTATTGAGCTTTTAAAGATTCGTCAAGGTGACGACGAAGAAAAATCAGAGCCTTAGAACGGTCCTCGAGGGATTCCTTGTTTCCCTCAACAATAGTGTTCCCAAGAGACGCAGCATTGAGATGCACTTCAGCTTCCAAAATCCACGACAAATAATTTTTTCCTGATATGTCGAGGGCCAAAAACTCTAACTTTGAAAGATTCGACATCTGTGTAATTAAAAATTAATATGTTAACATAGTGTAAAATTATTTAATTGTCAATTTAGATGATATGACTATAAGAAAAAAAAATTAGAAACAAATAAATAAATGAACACTTGTTTCGATCATGTGGTCAACGAGTTTATATCACGATTGAATAAACGTGAATAATGTGGTTATATAGCCAAAACTTAATAAATTTATCAATTAAAAACAAAATTGATGTGAATATGAATTTATATCACAATTAATTGACATGGCTAATGAATGCAATTATATAGCCTAAAATAATAATTAATCAATAGAGGGATATGAATTTAATAACCAATTAATTAATACGGTATAACAAATTCGATCAATGAATTGATATGGTCAAAGAATAATTAGTCAATAAAGTGATATGACAAAAAGGTAATTTGGTCATTGAATTAATATGACTAAGAGAATAATTTATCAATGAATGACTATGTAGTAGTCATTAAGAATAGTTCCGTCATTAAAGTGATATGACAATACTTGGTTAGTTTGATCAATGAATTAATATGATCAAAATAATAATTAGCAAATGATAGAATATGACAATAAATTTATAATCATTAATAATTGGTCAATTAATCGATATGACCAAAAGAATAATTAGCCAATGAAGTAATATGGCAAAAATTAGGTCAATGAATTAATATGACCAAGAGATGATTAACCAATAAACAAATATGATTATATAATCACTAAAAATAATTTGGTCAATAACTTAATGACTATAAAATTAATTAACCAATGAATAAATATGGTATATAATCACTCCAAATAAATTATTGTAAATTGATTGAAATAAATAAGTAAATACATATGGAGTATAATATACACACTTAATGAAATATGTGTATTAGGAGTAATAAAAATAAATAAAAAAAAATAAAAAAAAAATAGAAAAAAAACAATACAAAGAAACAAAAACAGAACAAAGCACAAAAGGTGAACATATGCTAAAAGATAGATTAGTACTCCGTAAAAGTTACTCCGTATTAGATTAGAAGCAACACGCAAGGAGCACCATGAAAACATCAAATAACCAATACATACGGAGTAATAATGATTTTTTTTTTTTTTAAAATTAAATTACTTTGGAGAGGGAAAAAAATATATATATTGATAGTAATTACCGTTTAATAAGTGAGAGCGTGCTGATAACGTGTTATAAACTAAGAAATAAAGAGATACAAGAAATAGAAAGGAGAGAACAAAGAGAGAGTTTAGAGATAATAGATGGAATGATTGTCCTTTATTCAACTAATAGGGAGCATATATATAGTGTATTACAAGAGGGAAAACCTAAATACATAAACACTCTAATGGGCTGCAAAGTCCAATGGACATCTACTAAACATATTTCATAACAAGGCAATAATATTGAAGTCTTTCACAAAATGGTGCTTTTTTCACAAACTTATTAACAAAATACGGTCCTCCTCAAACTTATTACCCTCTATGGGTCCGCGTCAACATTTTTTTTTTTTTTTCGTAAATAGTTTTAACAAAACGCTGTAGCCTATAGCGTTTTACTTAATCATTCGGCAAAACGCTCTAGGCTACAGCGTTTTCTTGCATTTAAAAGGACCCAAACAATGCAGAAAGTTCAGTCTGTTTTTGGTTTTGATGAAAGTATAAAACGTAATAGCCTATAGCGTTTCCTTGAAAATTAAATGAAAAAGCTATAGGCTACAGCGTTTTTTAATTCCATTAAAATCAAACTTACTGATGTAGAACTTAGTTTTATGGAACATAAAACGCTCTAGGCCATAACGCTTTCATTTGAAAATTTGAAAAAAAGCCATAGCCTACGGCGTTTTCTTCTGCCGGAAATCAAACCCCCCCTTCAAAACCCGTAAATTCACTTCATTCCCCTATTTTCTAAAAAAAACCCCCCAAATTAAAACCCCAAACCCTAAAAATCGAACCTCCAAATTAAAACCCCAAATCCCCAATTTTCCAACCAAAATGCATCAAATTTGTTACTAAATCGAGTTCTATTCTTCCAAATCAACTATTTTACCATTTTAATCCATTCTAAGGTAATATTTTGCTAATTTCGAAATTATTAATCTCAATAGCAATTAGTACTTGTAATTTCGAATTTATGTGCTCTTGTGTTGTTGTTTGTGGGTTGAAAATTTAGTTGTGTACTTAGTTTGTGATTGAAAGTTGTTGTGTTTTGGGTAATTAGTAAGAAATTATTGATTATTATAATGGAGGGTTATAAATTTCCATTTATTTGTTATTGGGGGGGTAAGGTTGTTGGTGATGGTGATAAGATTGATTATGTAGGTGGAAAACAAGATTTTCTTACGGTTACGAAAGATATTAATTATGGTGATTTAGTTAGTGGTTTATATGAGCTTATGGAGTTGGATGTGTCAAACTTTGAATTGGAAGTGAAAATGAAATATCCAATTGTTAGAGGTGGGTTTCGACTTCTCCTGTTGAAGAACGATCGTGGTTTGGAATCTATGTGGGCTAGTGTGAGCCAAATTCAAGCTCCTCAATTAGATTTGTTCATTGACATCAAACCAATTCAACGAGAAACTATAACACAAAACCCTTCTTCTTTTCCAACCAACACCTCATTCACTTCTATGCTAAGTAATGTAGAACGGTGGGTGTCATTAACCTCTAATAATGTTGACACCGAATGATTTGAGGATAAAAGTGAATCGGAAGATGAGGATGCCATGCTAATGATTGAGTTGGGAGATTTTGATGGGAATGATGAAGAAGATGATGATGATGGATTAGACCTTGTCTCTCCAAGTGCACAAAACAAAGAATTTACTAAGCTTTATCATATCTATGAAGAACATGCTAATTCATGGTGTAGTGTGAAAGAGGTCCCATATGTGGAAGGTAGTGAGTTTTTCAAAGGTCAAATGTTTAGTAGTAGAGATGTTTTGGCGGATGCCGTAACTTCATACCATGTGTCTAGAAACCAAATCTTTGTCATCAAGGAGTCAAGGTCTTACACGGTCACTTACAAGTGCGGTAGAAAACCGAAAGCATGCAATTGGTGCTTGAGAGCGTCTAAAAAAGATAATGTGACAGACGTATTCACAATTGTGACCTATAAATGTCCCCATCACCCTTCTTGTGTTGGTTGGACGGTCCCTTTAGATCACCCAAATATGAAAAGAGCGTTCATTAGTCGTGTAATTAAGCCGCTTGTGGAGGCGGATTGAGGGGTCAAGGTTAATCTTCTTAGAAAAGCTATAACAATGAAATATGGGTTCACTATTAGTTACATGAAAGCGTGACATGCAAAACAAAGGGAAATTGCCGATATTTTTGGTGATTGGGATGAGTCTTATGCATTGCTTCCACGTTACCTTGCCGCTTTGAAAGAAGCTAATCCCGGGACTATGGTACACTTTCATGTCATTATTCCGATGACGTTGAGCAGTTTGATAGAGTGTTTTGGGCTTTTGGCCCATCAATTCGAGGTTTTGAATGTTGCAGGCCTCTTATCTCAATTGATGGAACTCATTTATACGGTATTTATCGTGGAGTTCTTCTTATGGCTATCGGTGTTGATGCGAATGATCAAATCTACCCTTTGGCATTTGCGATTGTTGAAAAAAGAAAATACCGATACATGGACATGGTTCATGGCATGCATAAGAAACTTTGTGACACGCCGAATTGGTTTGTATGTTATTTCCGATAGGCACCTTGGTATCATGAACGCAATGAGTACAAATGGTAGTGGATGAGAGGAGCCATTTGCCTCCCATAGATATTGTATTAGACATCATGCATCTAATATCAAATCAAGGTTCAAGAGCGTTGACTTGAAAAAACAATTCCTTTGGACGGCTTTCCAAAATCAACTTCGTAAATTCAAACTTGGAATGGAGAAAATAGGCATAATGGATGAAAGTTGTAAAACTGGTTTGGAAAACCTCCCGGCTAGCAAGTGACGCTAGTGTCGAAAACATGCTCGATGACGCTAGTGATGAACAACTACACCAACATGTTAGGGCATATCTTTTGTATTTGTTTGGTATGATCTTATTCACCGACAAGTCGGGAAAGAGGGTGCCGCTAATTTACTTGCCGCTTGTCGATAATCTCGAGCAAATTGACGAGTACAGTTGGGGTAGCGCGACATTAGCATGCTTGTATAGAAACCTATGTAGGGCAAGTACTAGAACAGAAAAAGCTAACACTTGGCCTAAGGAAATAGGTGGACCACTAATCCTTCTTCAGTTGTGGTCATGGGAGCGTATCATCTTTGGTAGACCCGAGATTATAAGGTCACATGTTGCAAAAGAAAAAGGAGCGGTCTATCATTTAGGGTCTCAAATGCTTAGCGGTGTTGACCCGTTAGGATGTAGATGGCTTAGGATTTATCGTCGGTTTTTAGATCACAAGTCATCAGTTGTGATTTATAGGGATGCTTTTGATATGATGACCGAGTCTCAGTTCACATGGCAACCCTACACAATGGATATTCTTCGCCATTGTCGCCCTATTTGTTATGAGGATACAAGCGAGTGGTTTGTTGTTGCTCCTCTTATTTTATTTTATGTGGTTGAGTGTCACCTACCTTATCGATGTGTGAGACAATTTGGTTGGCACTAAGATGTTCCCGAGCTTTGGAATACATCCGTGGAGTTACATGCTATCGATAGACGTAAGAACATACAAGACTATGCTTCGAAACATGTTCGTTATATCGAGCAATGGGAAAATCGCAAAAACACTATGGTCAAACCCGGTCTTCCAAAAAATCTCTCTAATTCTCCTGCCATGGCAAAGAAGAAGGGAGGAAATAAAAAAATCCTAAATCAATTACAAGCATTAAGTCTTTCTCTTTCGAAATCTTCCTCAAATCAAACTAATCAAACTCAGCAAACAGATAAGGTGGTGGTCACTGATCGTCCGCCCAAATCGATAGAGGAGGGGAAGGTTCAGGTTCACCAACCCAAAGATAGATCGGTCATTCCAATGGACCTGAATCGATTGGAGGGTGCTGAGGGTCCTTCAGTCAAATTGCGTCTTGGTAAAGAGGATGTTGATGCTGAAATCAATTACTGGAAGAATTCCTTGGTGTGTTTCATTCTGGGCGCGAATCCGCCGCCGGAGGTCATCAAAGGTTTTCTGAAGCGAGTGTGGGCCAGGTATGAATATGATAAAGTCTCTTTCATGGTAAATGGTGTTTTTCTCGTACACTTTCAATCTGTGGACAAATTGAATGAAGTATTGGGGAAAGGGTATCACCTGTTTGCTGGGAAACCCCTTATTGTGAAGCCATGGTCTGAGAATTGTTCTCTACAGAAAGATGATGTTAAGACAGTCCCTACATGGGTCAGGCTACATGGTTTGGATCTCAAGTTTTGGGGAGAACGATGTATGGCCAAGATTGTGGAGCTTATTGGATCTCCTCTGCAACCTGATGCGAACACGGTTTTGAAGGAACGTATTGGATATGCTAGGTATCTTGTGGAGGTAAAAGTGGGGACGGATTTGCTTAAGGCTGTCCAATTCTATGATGAGTTAGACCAATTACAGGAGATCAAAGTGGAGTACGAGTGGAAGCCTGTTAAGTGTGATAAGTGTAGCATGTATGGCCATGATAAGGAGGTGTGTCGGAAGCAAGCCACACAGCCTCCTCGCAAAGTGTGGAAACCTATAGTCAAGGAGGTGGATCCATTGGCTAAGAAGGATAAAGGGAAACAACTGAGTGTAGCAGCAACTACACCTGTGCATAATAGTTATACTGTTTTGGAGGACATGGGAGGAGAGGATGAGGCTGGGCCTTCTTCTCAACCTGTCACCTTCCTAGAGGTGCTCAATTCAGCAATTCATAAGTCTGTGGCCAAACTGGGACCTAGCACCCAGTCTGGTCATGGATAGCTTTGGCTTCTGGAACATTAGGGGGTTCAATAGGCAGGCCAAACAAGCAGAAATTCAGAGCTTCATGATGGATCAACAGGCCTGTCTATTTGGGCTCCTTGAGACTAGGGTCAAACCTGGTCATACTAATAAAATACTTAGTAGAATTCAATATAATTGGTCTTTTGCTACAAATTATAGTCATCGTAATGGTGGTAGAATTTGGCTTCTTTGGAGGCCTTCTGTTATTTGTTTTACAGTTGTGAAAATTACCTCACAAATGATACATGGTAGAGTGGAGATTCTTGGTACTGCTAAAGTTTTTTGGGTGACAGTTTGTTATGGATTCAATGATAGTAAGGAGAGAGAGGTGCTCTGGCAGGACATAGGGACAGTAGCTACATCCAAGCCATGGATGGTGATGGGTGATTTTAATAACATTTTGTACTCCAATGAGAGAATTGGGGCCCCTGTCCAAAGATTTGAGTTACAAGCTTTTCAGAGTTGTGTTCAGCAGAATGGTCTCAGGGATTTGAAACACATAGGCAAATTTTTCACCTGGAATAACAAACAAGATGGTTGTAATAGGGTGTGGTGCAAGCTTGATAGAGCTCTGGTAAATGATGATTGGTGTGTGGAGTGGCCTGAGTCCTATGCAGAATTCAAACCTGAAGGGACCTTTGATCATTCCCCTTGTATTATCAGAATGGATACAAGTGTGGAGAGAAACAGGAAATCTTTCAAGTTCTACAACATGTGGACTAGAGTACCTGAGTTTGAAGTGATTGTGCAGCAAGCTTGGGATAAAATTGTGGATGGAGTGACAATGTTTCAAATTGTGACTAAGCTAACAGCCATGAAAGCCCATTTCAAGGAGTTGAATAAGAAGCTTTTCTCTGAGGTGGAACAAACTTGTGACATTGCTAGGTCATGGCTGTATGATATACAGTAGAAGTTAGATAAAACCCCAGGAGATCAGGGGTTGCAACTGCTAGAGAAGGAAGCTTTGGAGGCTGTGAAGGAGAACCAGACTAGGGTTCATAGCTTCTTGGCACAGAAGGCCAAAGTAGAGTGGGCTAAGGAAGGTGACTCCAACTCAGCCTATTTCCATGCTAACTTGAAGATGAGGAGAAGTGCTAATAGGGTGTTGAAAATCAAGGACAATGAAGGCAAGGAATGCACTGACAAATCTTCCATTGAAGAGGCTTTCATACAATATTACAGTGAGCTGTTAGGATCATCAAAGGAAACTATTAATGTGATAGATGAGGTTGTGAAGTGTGGAAGCATGGTTACACAGGAGATGAGTGCAAGACTTATGGCCCCTGTGACTGAAGAGGAAGTCAAAGATGCTGTGTTCTCTATCCCTGATAACAAGGCCCCAGGCCCTGATGGATATTCCAGTGCTCTTTTCAAGAAGTCATGGCATATCATGGGTGCAGATGTGATAAAATCAGTTAGGGATTTTTTTGAAAATGGCAATTTACTGAAACAGATCAATGCAACCAATATAGTACTCATCCCAAAGAGTGCAAACCCTCAATCTGTGCTTGAGTTTCGTCCAATTGCATGTTGCAATGTCATGTACAAGATTATTTCTAAGATTATCTATGGGAGACTTGCCAAGATACTACCTGACATTTTGTTTGAAAATCAGAGTGCCTTCACTAAAGGGAGATCCATTCTAGGGAACATCCTCATCTGTCAAGATTTGGTAAGGCTGTACAAAAGGAAAGCATGCTCTCCACGTTGTCTTTTCAAGATTGACCTTAAAAAGGCCTACGATTCAGTGGAATGGCTTTTTGTTCAGAGATTGTTGAAGGCCCTGGGCTTTCCAGGCCACTTCACTACTATGGTGATGAACTGTGTGACTTCCCCTACTTATACTTTCTTGCTAAATGGGTCATCCTTTGGTTTTTTGAAAGGGAAGAGGGGTCTTAGACAAGGAGATCCGCTCTCTCCCCTTTTATTCACCTTATGTATGGACTACTTGAGTAGGTTGTTGAGGAGAATTGGAAAGTGCAAGGAGTTCAAGTTTCATCCTATGTGTGCACCTTTGCAGTTGAATCACCTCTGTTTTGCGGATGACTTGGTCATGTTTTGTAAAGGGCAACCTCAGTCTATGGAGTTGTTGATGCATGGTTTCACTATTTTCACTCAAACTTCCGGCCTTGAAATGAATCAAGGTAAATCTGAATTTTTTGCTAATGGTATTAAAGATGAAGTCATTCTTTGAGTTTCAAGAAAGACTGGTTTTACCATGGGTTCTTTGCCATTTAAGTACCTTGGAGTACCAGTTTCATCAAAGAGATTATCAGTCCTCGACTGTGAGAAGTTGATTGACAGGATTGTAGCAAAAATCAGAGGATGGGGAGCTAGGAAGCTATCTTATGAGGGCAGATTGGTATTGGTGAAGTCGGTTCTCCACACTTTGCATCTATATTGGGCCTAAATTTTTGTGTTACCTGTGAGTGTGATAAAGAAGGTGGATGCTATCTGTCGAAACTACCTATGGGAAGGGCAAATCCACTACACTAAAGGTTGTCCAGTTGCTTGGGACAATGTTTGTAAAGCAAAGTCAGAAGGTGGGCTAGGCATAATGAATAGTAGAATTTGGAACCAAGCTGCTGTGGGTAAGTTGGCTTGGTGGGTGCACACCAAGGCTGACCACGTTTGGGTTCGTTGGGTACACCACATCTACGTCAAAAACAAGGATTGGTTGACCTATAGTCCAAGCATCAATTCGAGTTGGTGTTGGAGGAAAATTTGCAATGTCAAGGAGAAACTAAAAGATGGGATTCAGTCAATGGGTTGGATACAACAGGACCAAGGATATACCATTCAAAGAGGCTATCAGTGGTTGCAGGGTGAAGGTGAGAAACACGGCTGGACCAGATTTGTTTGGTCTAGGTTTAATGTCCCTAGACATATGATGATCGCTTGGTTGGCTGCAAGGGACATAATGGCTACTTTGGATCGACTTGTGAGGTTTGGAATTACAACAGACGAGGTATGTTATCTTTGCCAAGTGATACACTCTATTTATATACATTTTATGCCCCCGGTTTAGTCGCATTTAGCTTGCTTTTATTCGTATTTATTATGATTCTATGAGCTATATGTTATATTTCTCGTTACTGCTGCCTTTTATTTACATTTTGCAGGTTTTGGTGGTTTTGAGCCAAAACCCGGGACGATTGGAGCATTACGAGAACCGAGCCAATAAGACCAAGCTCGAGCGCGCACAAGGGCTCGAGACACGAGCCAAAGACCAAAAGGAAGAAAGGCCTACGAGTTATAAAGGCCCAAGAAGCAAGGATGGGCCTAAGATCAAAGGAAAGCGAGCCAAATTTGAGACAAAGTCTGGGCTCACGGCACGGCCGACTCGGCGTTATTTATACGCGGATTTGTTTTATTTCGGGATTTAACTTTTTGGAAGACTATAAATAGGTTTGCTAGGTCGTAAAATACACTTATGCTTTAATTTCCCTTAGTTTAGTTCTCTGCTTTACTTTTATTTCTCTCAAAACCTTTAAAGCTCTAATTTAGTTTCAAGTTTGATCTACTTTGTAACCGCCGGTACTCTACTTTTATTCAGGTTTATCTTAAGCTTTATCGTTTATTCATCATGTTCAATTTGATTGATTCTATTGCGTTGATTGTTATTATGTCTAGTGTTCGGGGTGATTTTCTCACACGGTTCGATTATGTATTCGTGGATCTACTAGTACTATCCTTTAGGTTTAGTTGTACGTTTTATGTGATTGAATTTAGACGTAAAAGAAGATGACAAAAGCGATACAAGACACACGATATGGTTACGTGGGAAAAACCCTTAAATGTTAAGGGAAAAACCACGGGCGCCAAGCCAGGAGAGGATCTTCACTAGTTCTGGAAAATTAGGTACAGAGTCTGGACCAACTGGTACAGGATACAAAAAATGGCGAGAAAAATATAAAGTGTTTGAGAGCTTGTGAATTGCGTAGAGTATTGTGTGCTTGCGTTGTATGATAATGAATGCCCTTTTTCTTCTGAGTTCCACTCCTTATATAGTGCGTTTGGTTCCAACGTTCTCTTCCATGCTTGTAGGTAACTACTTCCTCTTTCTTCTCCAGCAGTTCCTATCTTTCAGGCTTCAGTCCAGCTTCTTGACCAAGTCTTCCAACGACTCCCTCTAGGGTTGCTGCCTAGTCTTTGGGCTTTCTTCTTTGGCATTTTACTCTTTTTGTTGGGCCTCGCCCATCTTGGGTTTTCCTCTCCTGACCTGCACCTTTGTTTTGTCTCAGATCGGCCGGCATCGATCCGCACGCCCTGGTGCCGACTATGGATCTGCACTGCCTCGCCTGGCCCAGTGGTTCTGACCACCGGGTTTTTGGTCCCAACAGTTTGTCCCCCATCTCCTTGCCCTACGGTCCTGAACTGGGGGGTAAGGAGATGCTTCTGTCCTTCATTCTGGTACAGGGCTGAGCCTGGCCCAGGCTCCTTCTGTTTTGCTGTGCCTTTGGTCCTGAGACCTGAACTTTGTAATTAATGAAGTAGTTGGCTTTTCGTGGGGAAGTGCGCCCTATTTTGGCGCTCAATGTACTGCGCATGTCACGTCGTGGGTCAGATCACGTCTCTTCGCGCGCTTATTTTTGTAAAAAAAACATCCAATTTTTGTGCCACTATATATACCCTAGTTTTTGTTTTGTTTCTCTCTCTAACTCATTTTGCTTTGATTCCTTTGTTTTGAACCCTGAACACCTCCAAAAATCCCCAAATCGATTTGAAAGAAAACCCTAGCTTCCTTTTCCTTCCTTCTATCTGACCATGGCTTAGAAACGAGGTCGGTCCTTCCCCTGCCGTTACCTACTCCCATGGCGGCTCCATCTTTCATGCGACGGACACAATCAAAGATGTTAACGTCTACCCCAATCTGCTCGCCCAAGGAGTTGAGGCGCGGCTGAAAACGGAGGGAAAGATCCCGGAAAGTACCGAGGTCTGGGCCCCAGACACCACTGATGTCAGGGTGGATTGGGTCAGTCCTGGCTGGTTTGCAATCTTCGAATCGTCCTTTAGGTTTGGAGCAACTTTCCCTCTTTGTCCACTGATGAGTTCGTTCTTGAACACTGTTCAGGTTCCACCCTGTCAAGTTATGCCGTCTGTTTGGCGCTTGATTCATGGGGTTGATTCTCTGTGTCGAAAATACGGGGTTGAGATTCAGTTAGCCGATATAAGAAACACTTATCATCTGCGCATGCACAAGAAGAAAAGGGTTTTGTTTCGTCTGAGGGATAAGTGCCAGCCTCTTATCACTCGTTTGGATGCGGGTGATGAGAGGAATTGGACTAGTTACTATATGTTCATCAAGAGCACCACATTGGGTCCCAACGTCTGGGCGCCTGAGTTCTCTTTGAAGGGGACTGGTATGTGCCCTGGACTTTTGAATTCATGTCCATCTTGTTTTTGTATGTACTTCTTTGTTTAAATTTGTTGTATCTTCGTTTTGTAGTTTCTGATTGGGTCCCTACCCCCGACGACCCTGAGTCAAGGAGGAGGACTGAGGCGTTCCTAAGACTACCTTCTTCGAAGCGGGCTTGGCCCAGGTGTATGCGTCCCGATGAAGATGATGATGTTGTTGTTGTTGTACCTCCCCCTGAGGAGGAAGGAGATGACGAAGAAGAAGATGGAGACAGTGATGACGAGGAGATGATTGAGGAAAACATGGCTGGCCTAGAGACTGCGCCTGGTCTAGGTGAGAGGCCTGTAGGTGAGGTTGTTGGTAGGAGTGGTGCAGGTGCTCTGGATCAGACGCCCATCCACGTGACTCCATTGAATTCTATACTGCCTGGGACTGGTGGTCATTCTACCGCCTCTGCGAATCCTGGCGAGGCGAGTTCTGCGCTCAGCATCGCCATCGCATCGACCTATTCTCTTTGGTTCACGAACTGATACATCTCCCGTTCCTTCGTAATCTGTTCCCTGTAATGTTTCCAGCTTCTGGGTCCAGCAAGAAGACTTTCCTGCCAATGGACGCTATCGCTGCACGGATTGCTCAGGCTCGTGAGGCTGCAAAGTGCAGTGGCGACTCTGGCCTCTTTGTGAGTATGGTGGCTCCCATCTCTGAGTCTTCCAAGAGGAAGGCGCCAGAAGGGGTTCAGACTAGGTCTACCAAAGTGGTTGCTGAGTCTCCTGAAGCTACTCCTGACCAGAAAAAGAGGAAGAAAATGAAGCTACCTCAAATGAATCCCGTGTTGTCTGTTCCTCTGCACTCTCAAAGCCAACCAGAGTACGTTTCTTTGGGGAAGTCCTTGAGCGAGAACTTTGCTACTCTGTCCTCTGCTCCTGCTGCCCTAGATCCTACGCGCTTGGCGCACAAGATGGTAGGCTGTTGTGCTCAGGTTTGTATCCTTTCCTACGCTTTTGTTTTTGTCCAGATTTGCTTTTGATATGGCTTTAATTTTCTGTTTTTTTCTGCACCTGTAGTTGCTACTTATGTCTGCCAGCCTTGGTTCTACGGTGCCACTTCTGGAAAGTGGTAGGGGTCAGGCTGAGGCTGAGAATGATTCACTTCGTTCTTCCCTCGAGAGTAGCAAAAAGGAGCTTGAGAGTGTGAGCCTTCGTTGTGAGAGGATGGCCACTCTGAACAAGACCAGCTCCGAGAGGGTCCGGATGCAGGATGCCCTTATTGCAAAGCTGAGCCAGGAGATTGAGGGACTCAGGGCTGAGGTTAGTCAGCATAACGCGGCTTTGGCGGACTCGAGTGTATTTTATACACTTCGTACCCGTGTCGAGATGATGAATGCCAGTCCTGAAGAGCGTGCTACTTGGGATCTTTCTGCAGAGCTTGCTACCTTCAAACTTTATTCACTGGGCCCTATTCCTCGAACAAAGTGGAAGTTACTTTACTTCGGCTCGGCTGAGAGTCTTCTTGGGCCAAACGCCGGGGTTGATGTTACTGGGGCATCCTGTGCTGATCCTGCGGAAGAAAACGTTGAAAGAACAGGTGAATCTGATGATGGTACCAACTGAACTTGTTTGTGATGGTTGCTTTTGTTTTTTGAACAGTACTTTGAATTTGCCAGGGGGGGATGTCCCCTGTTATGCTTTGGTCTGTAAATATTTAGACTTTACTTTTGGTTTGAACTTTGTTTCTGAGTTCTGTTCTGACATTTGCATCCATGTGCTGGCATGGGTTGCTTGGTTCTGACTCTTTTGCTATATGCTAAGCTATGTTAGGTTATGTTTTGCTTATGTTATGTTTTGTTATGCTTTTTGTTATGATGCGCATATAATTTGTTGTGAATCTGTTTGGTAGCATGCATGCGTTTGATAATTTAGGCGACTTACACTTTGGGGCTTCCTTAACGGACATTACTCCCTGTCCCGTTGGTGCAGTCATTCTGGGGCTGGAGCCCAAGTTTTTGTCTTTGTCTTTGCATTTGTTTTTGGTTCTGGGTTGGACCAGATTTCTCGCTTTATGCGCACAAGAAGAGGTCGAGGGCTTGGCCAGTTGGCGTTAGCCAACGGCCCTCCGACGCTTCAAGTCGATCTGATTGTGTAGGATAAATTGTAGAAGGAAAAGTTTTGAGTTTTGTGGATTACGGATGTCTTGGTCGGGACACTTTACATGTGATAGAGCTTGAGGTGGAGTGTATTCCAAGGTCTTGGGATCATGTCTCCTTCCGAGTTTGTAGTCCGTAATAGCCTTTCCCGATTCTTTGAATCAATAAGGTATGGACCTTCCAGGTTGGGGCCAACTTGCTGCTGACCTTGTCCCTTGTGTTACGAAATACCTTTCAGGACCGGATCTCCGTCCTGAACATTCGCACTCTCACATTCTTGTTGTAACTTCGGCACCGATTGTTGGTATGTCGCCAACCTTATCCGCCGCTAAGTCTCGAGCTCTTGGTTTGTATCGGTACATCCGCAGAGCGATTCATTATTTTAAAACGTATTGAGTCCATACCGATTTGTTGAACGTGCACTTATTGGTAGTAATACCACATCCATAAACCATTGAGTATGGAGTTTGTCCTGTTGCTATCTTTGGCGTGGTCCTGTCTGCCCATAGTACTAGTGGCAGTTCTTCAACCCATCTCCCTTGTTTCTCCATCAGCTTCTTCTTGATGCAATTGATTACAATCTTGTTACTGGACTCAGCCTGTCCATTTGCTTGAGGATATCTTGGTGCAGAGGTGACCAAGTTGATGTTCCACTTTGTACAGAAATCTCTGGTCTTGTTTCCCACGAAGGCGAGTCCATTGTCACATATGATTTCTGAAGGGATTCCGTACCTGCTGATGATGTTTTTCTTTATGAAAGCAATTACTTCCTTTTCTGTAACGTTTTTGTAAGCATCTGCCTCTATCCACTTGGAAAAATAATCTGTCATTGCAAGCATGAACACTTTCTGTCCTGGAGCCATTGGTAGTTTGCCAACCAAGTCCATGCCCCATTTCATGAATGGCCATGGTGCAGATATCGAGTGCAGGTTCTGTGCAGGCTGATGTATCTCTGGACCATGCCTTTGACAGGCGTCACATTTTGTGGCATACTGGATGCTATCTGTTTTCATTGTGGGCCAGTAGTAGCCCATGCGTAGAATTTTGTTAACCATGCTTCTACCACCTGTGTGATTTCCACAATGTCCATCGTGTATTTACGGCAAGATCTTGTCGACTGGTCAGGTTCTAAGCGTATGAATCTGATCAGATTAAAGGACCTTCTGAATAGTATGCCCTGTATGATTGTGTATCTGGATGCCTTGATTCTGAATGCTCTTGCCTCAATCTTGTCTTGTGGTAATTTGCCCTGGACCAGCCATTCGTAATATGGTTTGGTCCAGGTCTGGGTAGCTTGGACTGTGCTCTGTAGGACTGATTGAACTTTCTGGACTGCTGGTTCCAAGATGTGTACAATAGGTATACTGTCTAGCGTACCAGGTTCAAATGCTGATCCTATGTTAGCCAAAGCATCTGCCTGCACATTCTGATCTCTAGGGACTTGCTCAACCTCAACGTTAGTAAACTTTTGAAAAAGACTTTTAACTAAATCAAGATATGCAATCATCTTAGAATCTTTAGCAGCGTACGTACCATTGATTTGGTTTGCGACCAACAAAGAGTCTATCTTTACCTTTAGATTCTGAACCTTCATGTCCCGGACACACATTCGATCCCCGCTATCGATTGCCTCGTACTCAGCTTCATTGTTGGTAGTCCTGAACTCACAGGATACAGCCTGTACTATCTTGTCCCCCTGTGGCGACTTCAAGAGCACACCTAGTCCAATACCCCTGATATTGGCTGACCCATCTGTCCAGAGCTCCCAGGTCTGCTGTTTCTGGTCCAGATGGAAGACTTCTTTTGTTACCTGCTCCTCTAGTGTGGGAGTGAAGTCAGCCACAAAGTCTGCCAACGCTTGAGATTTGATTGCTGTTCTGGGCTCATAGGATAAGTCATAGGTGCTCAATTTGACTGACCACTTTGACATACGACCTGAAAGTTCTGGTCTAGACAGTACTGATCTCACAGGAACATTAGTACGAATGATAGTATGATGCGCCTCAAAATAAGGGCGCAACTTGGTACATGCAACTGTTAAAGCCAAAACGAATTTTTCCAATACAGAATACCTGGTCTCAGCGTCCAGAAGACTCTTACTTACATAATACACAGGATGTTGCTGTCCATCTGGTTCTCTCACCAGGACTGCACTTACAGAGGCTTCATGCATGTGCACAGGACGGTGACTCTCCTGGTTCAGGCTTGGACAGGAGTGGAGCTGATGATAGGTATACTTTCAGGTCCTGGAATGCTTTCTCATGCTCTGTCCCCCAGCTGAACTGCTTGTTTTTCCTCAGAAGATCATAAAATGGCTTGCATCTTTCAGAGGACCTGGAGATGAATCTGTTCAGTGCTGCTACTCTTCCAGTCAGCTTCTGGACATCCTTTGAGTTCTGGGGAGATTGTAAATTTATTATTGCTGAGATCTGCTCTGGACTAGCCTCTATGCCTCTTTTTGTCACCATGTAACCTAAGAACTTTCCTGCAGTGACGCCAAAAGTGCATTTAGTAGGATTTAACTTCATATCTAGCTAAATTATAATTAGGGTTTGAAGGTGATTTGTGATAGTTGATTCAGACATGTTTTAATTGTTATTTTGGTTGAAATTGTGCAAGTTGGTTTCTTCCTACGCGTTTTATTATCAATTGAATTTAGGGACGCCTTTATTGAATTGAATTTAAGTTGTTTCAGTTTAAGATCGAAAGCCTAATTGAAACTAGACTCATGCGTAATTGATAAGTTGAATTTAGTAAGTTGCGAGAGCCCGCTAAATTTGCTTAAGGTTAATATTGACTCGAGAGAGCGTATTCCTAAACCTAGCCACTTGCATAGCTCCAATTGAATGTCATCTACTTTTGAGTTGAGTTCCTGAATCACTGTCATAATGATCCTGATGCCCTAATCTTCCTCTTTATTGTTATTTGTTGATCTGCTCTATTTCTGCTCTAGTTTATAGCTATTTACAAACCCACCTTTCACACCCGAGTTGAACCTGTTATTGCCGACTTTAACTTAGAACTGAGCTGTTTCCCTGTGGATACGATCCTTCTTGCTGCTAGCTACCGTTAGTTGTCTTTTAGGTTTATTTTGATATTGGCGATACGACTTAGCCGTGTCAATTTTGGCGCCGTTGCCGGGGAAACGGCTTTGCTAGTTTTAGTTATAGTTAGTGTTTGTTGCGTGTTTTTTCTCCTTGTCTCAAGGAACCTAGTTCCTTGAGACCGTTCTCACCTTTTTCCTTCGAGTATTATATGCGCAGTCACCTCTGTGTTTAGTCCGTTTGATCTCGAACCTGGCGCACTTGCATCGTACGCGTAACTTCTTCAAGGAAATCGCAGAGTCATACGCAGCTGAGAGCGTGCACAGTTCAGAGGAGGAATCTCGCTCCGAACGATCGTCCTACGAAGAGGACAACATACACGTTGTGATCAACTCAGAGGAGCCAGTGACAATGCCTAAACTTTCGAGTCACTCGGTGCCTAAACCGGAGTCCATCCCGAATGGATTCACTATGCCCGCAACTTTGCAGGGCAACTTCGAGATTCGCCCCGCTTTTCTCACTTTGGTAGAGCGGAATCAGTTCGGAGGCTATCCTACGGAGGATCCTGGTCGACATATGCAGGTTTTTACGGACTATTGTTCGACTATTAAGCAGGCCGGGATCACTCAGAATCAGATAAGGGAGATGCTGTTCCCTTTTTCGTTGAAAGATCGAGCCCACGAGTGGATTACTGATCTAAACAAGGAGGCCGCCGGTATTACTGATTGGAGGAGTTTGGCTCTTGCATTCTATTCCAAGTTTTATCCTCCAGAGCGCACTAATCAGATGCGCAGTCAGATTCAGGGCTTCAAGCAGACATACGATGAGACTTTTGCTGAAGCTTGGGAAAGGTATAAGAAGCTGATACGGGATTGTCCTCATCATGGGCTGAACGATTGGCTCGTGATTATGACTTTTTACAATGGTCTTTATGCGGAGAGTAGAGCCATTCTTGATTCTGCTGCGGAGGGACGTTTTGCTAATAACGTCGACGACGATAAGGCTTGGGGGTTGATTGAAGATATGGCTATTCACTCATCTCAGTTCGGGAAGCCTAGGGGGAATTCGCGGTCCGCACATGATGACCGTGATAAGGGGAGCGTCAGCGCGCTCACGAGTCAAGTTCTTTGCGCTAGGCTGTGAATTAGCCAAATGAACGGAGGTGGTTCTTCTAGTGCTCACGTCAACGCTGTTGCAGGGCACGATTCGGGTTACTCCGCGGGGCATGCTGCGCCCCAGGAGCAGGTTTATGCGTACCAACCTTATAACCAAAACCTGCCCTACCAAAACCAACCTGGTTATGATCGCTCGCTGCTATCTTATCGTAGCCAGAATGTGCAGAACCCGACTACCCAACCACCCCAAAACACTCCCTACCAACCCCCTCACAAAAACTTCCAACAACAACCACCCACCTACCAAATGCCACCCTATGTCCCTCCATCACATCATACACCGCCCCGACCCATTATTTGAAATGCGCTCCATGATGATGGCCATGCGAAGATGCAGATGGACACTCAAAAGATGCAAATGGAGACAAATCGGTAGTTAAGCATCTCGAGACGCAGTGGCTCAACTTGCTACGCCGCAGCGACCCGGCCGTGCGGTCAATTACCTCCGCAGGGCGATCAACCGACGGATATTGAGCATGTTAATGCGATTCAGTTGCGGAGTGGGCGAGCTTATGATGGTCCTAAGGTGCCGGGGTCTGCAGAGCTGAGTGGAGGAGCTGCTGGTGGTGATGGGGAAGTCGGATAAAGACGTCAATCAAATTAAAAGACGACACAGACGGCGCAAATGGCCGGCCGACTGGCCTGGATCCGCCGCAAAGAACAAAGAAGCTACGAGTGATGTTAAGGGTCCGAAAATTCAAATTAGGTTACCCTTCCCACGGAGTGCACGATCCAAAGAGGACTCCCAGTTCAGTAAGTTCTTTGAGATCATCAAGAGCTTGCAGGTAAACGTTCCTTTTATTGATTTAATTCGTGAAATGCCTGCTTATGCTAAGTTCATGAAGGAAGTCTTGCTTAGGAAACGGTCTTTGGGTGGGGTAGAGTCAGTCGCTTTTACGGGGGAATGTAGTCGTTTTCTGCAGGGTAACCCTCCCCCTAAGCTGAAGGATCCTGGTAGTTTTTTTTATCCCCTGCGCTATAGGCACCCACACGATTGATAATGCCCTTTGCGATTTAGGAGCTAGTGTAAGTGTGATCCCTTACTCCATCTGTAAGAAGCTTAACATGACATCTTTTAAGTGTACCTCCATGTTCATCTGGATGGTAGGCCGGATTCGATTCGCGACCTCTAGGTATTTTAGAAGACGTCCCAGTACGGGTTGGAAAGTTCTTTATCCCCGTAGACTTCGTTGTGCTCGACATACCCGAGGATTCCCATATCCCGGTTATCTTAGGACGACCTTTCTTACATACCGCGGGAGCGCTCATTGATGTGGGCAATGGGACTTTAACCTTCACAGTAGGGGGGGAGAAGTTGGTTTTCACTCAGTCGAGTGTCCCGAGATCGCCGATGCAGTTAGAGTCGGTTTGTACTATTGATGCTATACCTCCGTCTCACTCTATTGGAGACACTTTGGAGGTCCTTTCTGTTGTCTCTCCTTGTGCAGGTACGTCGCCGAGCAGCTGCACGACTGGTTTGGGGGAAAAGAAAGTGTTGAAGGCTGACCTTTATGCTGCTAGTAATGGGAATGAGAGCCCCACAATTGAGTCGCTCGGAGCACAGGGGAGATATGGTGAGCTGATTCGAGGAGGAATCCCGTGCGTCTTTGATATTTGGCGATGTTTGCCTCGAGGAGCGGGATTCGCTGCGTTCAGACCACGTTACGACAAGCGAGGTGGTTGCAAATGGCCAATGTCCTTGGCCTCCGTATACTTGATTTCTAAAGCTGTGAAGAGTCGTGCGGGACTATAAACCAGCGCTTCCGGGAGGCAACCCGATGACGTTATACTTCTTATTAGCACTTGTACTTTGTTTGGTTTGTTTTTATGACTTTTGGTTTGATTTTGAGCGCGAAAGGACGAGGGTTTTTATGAATGATTTTAGCGCGCAGGTACTTTTGGACTTTGTCCTTAGTATTTTTGAAGAAAGCCATTCTGAGTATGCATGCGGTGGTCGGCCGACCAAGACTCTGACCGGGACCGAAGCTGGAATTTGAAACAGAAGAAAAAGAGGAAAAAAATTTGAAAAATTGCATGGGAGCCGGCCGGCCGGCCGCCGGTCTGGACCGGGCCCCACGCTCTGCTGCTCCGTTTTGCTTCTTCTTGCGTACTATGCCGAAGTACCTCGATGTTGGACTGAATTGGACGCATATGTGTGGATTCTAGCCGCACTCCACACTTTACTTCGGTTTGGGGGAGCTCCAACTTCATAATGTGAGCACTCTTTACCCCTTTTTACCCTTTTTCTCGTCTTTGTTTTTCTTCCCCGTATGTTATGTGTCCTCCTCTGCTTGTGTGGTTATGCTGTTTTCCACATTGAGGACAATGTGTGATTTGGTTTGGGGGAGGGAAACACTTTCGCGTTCTTAGTTCATTTGCATTTTCTTATTTCGTGTGCATTTATTATGAAAACCCAAAAAATTGAAAAATTCAAAAAATCACAAAAATACGAGTCTTTTTGGTCTGTTTTGTCCTGCTTGTCCAGTTTGGAGAATTGATTATTGCATTAATTTTGATCTTTAGTATCTCTGAGTCGACTTTCTATCGTCTTAGCTTGCACGATTGGTTTGTTTCCTGTTAATAGATTGCGGGCCTCAACACTAACCCACTTGTATCTGCTTAATTCTTATCGCTTTTCGCTTGTTTACTTTCGACTTTGACATTCGAGCTTGGCAATGGTTTGTGGAATGTTTGGTTTGTTGGTTTGTGGTATGTTTGGAAAGATTTTTATAATTGTTGGAGCGATGCTTCGATGCTCTCGGAGGGACTCATTGAGTTGAGTAACCACAGTGGCCATGAATTTGGTTGCGACCGTGAGTATGAACAATAATGTAACCCTTAAGGAAATATGTGTACCCGAGCGCGATCTTTACCGAGTGAATGTCAAGCTAAACGGTACTACATACGAGGGATGCTCCACATTCGCGAAAAAAAAAAGAAACAAAAGAAAAGAAAAGAAAAAAAGGAAATGATGTGGTAAGATTGGTTGTTTGGAAAGTGGTTCGTACGGTTGGCCTTGCTTGAATTGATTTGTCGTTAGTTTTACTGTTGCGCAAGCGTTAGAGGCTAGTGATATATTGTGGTGTGAATGGTTGAGACTTGTGCTCTATTTTTGGTGAAATAGGCTATGGTTTGTTAGTCTATGTGCATAGGTCGTCCATTTCGAGATACTAGCGTGATTAGTACGTGTCACTTTGATTTTCTCCGACGCTGTTTGCTTGAGGACAAGTAAAGGTTTGGTTTGGGGGAGTTTGATACACTCTATTTATATACATTTTATGCCCCCGGTTTAGTCGCATTTAGCTTGCTTTTATTCGTATTTATTATGATTCTATGAGCTATATGTTATATTTCTCGTTACTGCTGCCTTTTATTTACATTTTGCAGGTTTTGGTGGTTTTGAGCCAAAACCCGGGACGATTGGAGCATTACGAGAACCGAGCCAATAAGACCAAGCTCGAGCGCGCACAAGGGTTCGAGACACGAGCCAAAGGCCAAAAGGAAGAAAGGCCTACGAGTTATAAAGGCCCAAGAAGTAAGGATGGGCCTAAGATCAAAGGAAAGCGAGCCACCAATTTGAGACAGTAGGCCGATGCAGGCATTCTTGGCCACGGCCGACTCGGCGTTATTTATACGCGGATTTGTTTTATTTCGGGATTTAACTTTTTGGAAGACTATAAATAGGTTTGCTAGGTCGTAAAATACACTTATGCTTTAATTTCCCTTAGTTTAGTTCTCTGCTTTACTTTTATTTCTCTCAAAACCTTTAAAGCTCTAATTTAGTTTCAAGTTTGATCTACTTTGTAACCGCCGGTACTCTACTTTTATTCAGGTTTATCTTAAGCTTTATCGTTTATTCATCATGTTCAATTTGATTGATTCTATTGCGTTGATTGTTATTATGTCTAGCTAAATTATAATTAGGGTTTGAAGGTGATTTGTGATAGTTGATTCAGGCATGTTTTAATTGTTATTTTGGTTGAAATTGTGCAAGTTGGTTTCTTCCTACGCGTTTTATTATCAATTGAATTTAGGGACGCCTTTATTGAATTGAATTTAGGTTGTTTCAGTTTAAGATCGAAAGCCTAATTGAAACTAGACTCATGCGTAATTGATAAGTTGAATTTAGTAAGTTGCGAGAGCCCGCTAAATTTGCTTAAGGTTAATATTGACTCGAGAGAGCGTATTCCTAAACCTAGCCACTTGCATAGCTCCAATTGAATGTCATCTACTTTTGAGTTGAGTTCCTGAATCACTGTCATAATGATCCTGATGCCCTAATCTTCCTCTTTATTGTTATTTGTTGATCTGCTCTATTTCTGCTCTAGTTTATAGCTATTTACAAACCCACCTTTCACACCCGAGTTGAACCTGTTATTGCCGACTTTAACTTAGAACTGAGCTGTTTCCCTGTGGATACGATCCTTCTTGCTGCTAGCTACCGTTAGTTGTCTTTTAGGTTTATTTTGATATTGGCGATACGACTTAGCCGTGTCACCAAGACGAGAAGGAGTCTACTGCACATCTCTTTTTTGAGTGCAACTATAGCAGAGCCTGTATGCTGTTGATACAAGCAAAGCTTGGGGTCCATATGGTCAAGAAAGAAGAATAGATGCGGATGTACAAACGACGAGGTGGTTCTAAGTTTCAAAGGCAAATTTTGTTCGCTTTCATAGCTGGTTTGATATATCACGTTTGGCATGCTCGGAATGATTGTCGAGTCAATGCCCGGATCATGCGCCCCTTGGTAGTATATAAACAACTTAGAGATGAGATTAAATTGAGGGTATCTAGTTTAGACCCCAATTTAAAATTGAGCGATAAGTTGTGGTTTCGAGAGACTTGTAATTAGCTACATGTCCATGAACTTGATTTGTACAAAGCAGTTTTGATATTAATGATATTTACCATTTACCAAAAAAAACCCGGTCTTCCATATGTTGGATTGATGAACCCTCGAGACCCTTACTTGAGGTGGTTTCACGCAATAACAATACGCCAAATAAGTCCTCAATGTAGAAATACAAATGCAGATTACGGAGAGCATCAGTACTATTATCCAACCTCAGCGGATTACGAGCAACTCGTGAGTAGCATTTATTTTATTGTTATCAATTGATTTGAGTTATTATTATCATTTACTTACAATATTATTATTTTTTCTACAGACGATGGCGAATGTATACACTTACAAACAATCGACAAGGTTGCTTGACAAAATGGGAGATCGAATGTTTCTTAAAGTCTCCAAAATTATTTGCGACATGCAAAAGATGTCATTGCAATCTTTGCAAAACACTCGACAAGGTCATAGAATATTCAATGAAGAAAGTGACGAAGAACATGTCGAGGCGGAAGATCAAGCGGATGAAGAAAATGAAGAGGAGGAAGAAGGAGAGGAAGAAGGAGATGAAGGAGATGAAGAGGGAGATGAAGAGGTAGAACAACATCATCAAATGTATCTAAGCCCACCGAGATTATTCCGATCAAAATTGGTGTTTGATCAGGTGGGGCCTGATAAGTTATTGATGACACATCTCAACGTTAAATTAATATGATATATTTTATTTTTTCGAAATTTATATTTGCAATAATATTACAATCTCGTAATTATTGCGTATTAGTCATGATATACGAGTTTGACTAAAAAAATTGACGAGTCAATAAATTGAGTCAACTTTACGAACTATTTCATGTACGTCTTGACCATAACTAAGAAATATACTAATACCTATAGACTATAGTCTATGTATAATATATTAAAAGGCAATGTTTGCAGTTAATGTGAGATTTTGAATTTAAAACATGAGCTTTTTTTTAAAAATAATGCTCCAAAATAAAATAAGTAACGAATAGGGCGGAGTTTAAAGAAATTACAAAAAAAAATGGGTCCACATAGGCTCGGACGAATCTCAACGTCAGGTTATGTACAAAGTCGCTAAATTGTACAGCGCCTACAAAAAAAACCTAGTTAAATAAGCAAGGCGCTAGATAGTTCAGCACCTTCAATGACAAATCTACTTAAATAAGCAAGGCGCTAGACAGTTCAGCGCCTTCAATGAGATTTTGCTGAAAATATTAAGGCGTTGTTTAGGTCAGCGCCGTAGTTACAGGAGAATTATGTTCTCCAAAACTGGGTAGTAATTTTGTAGAATTCTTTGGAGGCGCTACATAAAATGGCGCCTCCCGTGTAAAATACATCAAGGCCTCATTTTAATTCAGTGTCGTGGCTACAGAACAATCATATTCTGAAATGTTGGGTTTTTTTTTTTTTTTTTTCACTGAAGTCAATTAAGGCCCTACTTTAAATGGCGCCTCTTTGGTTATAATAATGGAAGGCGCTGGATTATATGGCGCTTTAAGCCTGTGCTACTTTCACAAAAATAAATTGCAGTGACACGCCACGTAAAATAGCCAATACATGATATTAGACAACTCAAATTAAGCAATGCAATAAACATGACCTTAAATAAGCATGTCAAGCATACATAGTAGGGACGATAATTATCAAGTTCAACGCAATCCATAACACACAAGTAATAAACTAGAAGTGCAACACGTTAAAGCTAAGGTTGCCTAGACTTTGTTCGGGTCCTAGCCGTAGACGGAGCAAATGATGATGAAGGCGTATTCGGATCGTCTTCTTTGTATAGGAGTGAGTTGTTGAATGTTCCTCGAGGTACGAAAATTATATCTTGGTGGTGGTGGTGGGCTTGGATCTTCCCCGGCGAGAAAGTGAACATCGGGAACCAAATGACCAAATGAAGCAAAGTTTAAGGAATGAACAAACAATGCCATCAAATTATCTAACACTAGCTGCTGGTCATGGGTGAAACCTTGATTGCTTGTCGTATACAAGTTTTGCATTTCTTTGATCATGCTCACGTGACCATGCACCTACGAGAAAATGTTTGAAAAATATTAAACATATGCGATGCAAAATGTATTTTAAAACTTACAAGCGCCTCGGTGTCGACCGCATTTGGCCGATAGTAATGATAATCCGCATAGTTAGCACCCAAATTACAATTATGAGGGCTAATGATATGACGAGTACGTGGTAGGTACCATTAGTAGTATTGATCATTATGTTCCATTTTCCTAGTGTACGGTATCCTAGGTTGTATCATGTACAACCTTCGATCATCCCTATCCTAGGTTGTATCATGTACAATCTTCGATCATCCCACGACTTAATGTAAGCTTTATGAACTAATGGGTAGACTCTTGCCTTAACTCGCCTATCGGACTCGTGAAGATCAGACTCTGTATCACAATCTGGAGGTATGAGCTAATCAGGGACGAAGCTCGACTCAAAATCCTGGTGGGGCCGAAAAATAAAAATCAAAGTTTCAATTTTTCTTATAACATATTTAATTTTTAATAATTCATAATTTTAGCAAAATAAAGTTCAAACAGATTTTTCCATTTTAAGGAAGTTGAAAAAAAAATTTACAACAGAAAACAAAAAATTAACTTTAGGAAGCTAAAAAAATTGGAGTATTTGGATAATTAATAGACAAAATGGAAAAAAGAAGCCCATGTGGCTTGAACTCGTGACCAACATCAACCAATTGACCCTTCCATATAGTAACTCTGCCAACTATGCTACTACATCAATGTTAATTGCTTCTACCCTATTTAGTTGTTATAAGATTTTGCCCCGGGCCATGGCCCAAGTGGGCCTTAACTGAGCTCCGCCCCAGGAGCTAATGCCATCCAAACTGGCGAGTAACCCTCTAATTAAGGTAGGTGCCACTCGACTACATCGAAGCATATAAGCGGTGCCATCATAAGCCAATCCTCGGAGTCCTCGAAACAAATAGGATGAAGTATCTCTAAGATGTGTCACGTGGATACGGGTTCCATTCGAACTGATCTTTTGTCATTTTATCGAACATATCCTTTTACACCACTACACCCAACTTACGATCTTTGTACCTACGGTCTACATTTGTACACCGAATTTCTAATGGATCGACCCCAATCTCGACAAATTCACCAAGTGAGTATTGATTTCCTATTACTGTCGGGCGACCTATACTAATTCTTTCCCAAGCCCAAAATTGTAACACCCGGTGTTGTCCGAGGTTATTCGGGCCGGGTTCGAGGTTATTCGGGCCCGGTAACCCCGTTGAAGAGGTTCATGTGTTAGCTCAAGTGACATAGTGCTTAAAAGGATTGTAAGTACTACTCATATCAACAAGATGCATCTTCTTTTCTGGTGGCTCATCTTAAGAACTCTCCAGTTAAGCGTGCTTGCTGGAGAGTAGTCTTAGGATGAGTGACCTCCTGGGAAGTTCTCAGGCTATGCACGAGTGAGGACAAAGTGCGCTGGAAAGGACTCGTGTTGGTCTGTGGGCGATGTACGCAGCCTGGCGAGCTACCGTGAGCAACATTATGGCCTTCAGTTGGGACCGGGGTGTTACAAATGGTATTAGAGCAACCTGGCGACCGTGTGGTTATGCACCTAGTTGGGGAGGATTCTGGAATGCTATACTACGGGTAGCTACCAGGCGCAACGAGGACGTTGCATTTTTCAAGTGGGGGTGTGTAACACCCGGTGTTGTCTGAGGTTATTCGGGCCGGGTTAACATGGATAATTGGAGGTTGCTCAACAAGCTGAGAAGGGGCTCGAGATTTCAACGTCAGATTTGCTTTGCTTTTATTGTAGGGCTGATTTACTATATTTGGTATTGTAGGAATGATTGTAGGATCCATGGTCGACTAATGAGACCAGAGCTAATCTTTAGGAGACTACGAGATGAGATTAGAGTTCGTACTTATAGCCTAGCAACAAATATTAAGCATAGTGATAGTGAATGGTTAAGGAAGTTGTATAGCAAAGTATAGACACATATTGTCAAATGGTAGGTTGTAAAGATGACGATTTTGATTTTAATGATATTTACTTTCTACCAAAAAAAAAAATGTAAAGTATGAGTAGGCATGTTTTAAACTAATTGTAGGGTACTTTTACGGTCGATGTTTGTTTTGGCTTTCTACAACGATTGATCGAACTGTCAAACTGCATAGGAAACAAAAAAAAAAAAACACTTCAATGTTGTCGTATTTTCAAAAAAAATAATTCAAATTTATTCGATATAACTTACATGAAAACACTCAGCCTTGCAATTTTCTCGGGCTAGATGCACTTGCAAGTTGAATTCACTTGCAAGCCTAGCACAAACTCAACCCTGCAATTTTCTCGGGTTAGATTCACTTGCAAGTCCAGATAGGTGCCACCTCGAAGTTGAGAAGCTCTATTGGCGGAAGCTTGCACCTACGTCAAAGAAAACATCGACAACGATAACACAACTGAATAGTAGTGGCACGTATCGACATTGAACACGGAACATTCAACCGAAGTACCCAACCATATTGAACCTGTTTGATTCCAAATACTTGATGGTCACTAATGAATGTAAATCAATAATACAAATCACTCATCACTAATTATGTACTACAGAAGCAAAAAATTGATTTCAGCTAACGCGCGACAAATCAAAAGTTATAACAACATATTTCAACAATGGGAAAAGGATGAGGCTCCAGAACATTAAAGAAAGCACCCCTAGAATAATCAATACTTCATTTTGGTGATCTTGCAAGACCTTGAGAAGGCGCTTTCATAAACATAAAGGGGCGAAATGCTCAAGTCGCCATAAACTACTCCCAAGCTTTGGTACGCTCAAATGAGTTCATCCCTTTAGTTATGCTCAACAGTCGCTCGTCCATTCTACATAGAGCACGCCAAACTTATAGTGAAATATTACTGTAACGCCCCCATTTTAAATAACAGAGAAATAAGAGTCCTTTTAATTTATTTATTTATTAGCAGCGAAAATTAGTACAGAAAGTAGTACTTATTACATTGTTACATATTCACAATATACCACTATTTTACATTTATTTTTACTTGTTATATTATCCCTTAATCCCTGTTATTAGTACCTGAAAAAGAGTGTAACGTAACGGAATCAGCTAACGACCGGCTAAGTATGTTTTCACTGTCCTTCATCGGCCCTAATTTACAATTCAATTACATGGTGGACATTCATTTCCTTTTTACCTTCCTTATTATTTATATTTTGCAATATACTTCAATCCCCGCATGTTTAAACAAATATTGAATACATTGTCTCGACTCAAGGTCATTGTTATTGAATGAGAAACATAATGGAGTTGATACTCCCTCAGGCTAAACCCTACTTCATGTACACAGGATAATATAACACCACCGTGCCTTTTTTACACAGTTGGAACATAAGTTTCTCGGGCTAAGCCCACCTCCATGTTCACATGATAAAATAGTAATTTTATCTCATTCCGATAACGGCATCCTTATCTGGCACCAGACTCGGCACATTCCAATACATTTACACAAGAGTCACAAGTCACAATGAATATATAATAGTATCAGGACACATGCAGTATTAATTTTATAACTAAAACAAAACACAAGTTTCACATTTTCATATGAGGACAACTACCACTGCACATAGAAAATAATATGAAAACAAATATGTGTCATTTTCACATTACTTTGATCTCATAAGGAAGGAAGTTCGATAAATATAAGCGGACGTTTCAAAAAAATAGATAAATTTAAGCGGAAATTACGAACAAATTTCAGAAATGTTTTAAAAACAACCGACGAAGATGCATACCATGATATAGAAAAATACTAATGAGAGGATAAATTTACGAAATCTATGTTTGATTTGATTAAAGCTCATTTGTGATTTACCATTTCTACATATTTGTTGAATGTTTAGGAAGAACACCTATAAATTTGGTTTTTCTTTTTCATTTTGCCTTTTGATTTGTGTTTAATTGTTTTGACAAACGATCCAATTTTTCCGGTAATGACATAAATCACATAACAAAAACAAAAATTGATCGGAGCTTCAAAGATTTAATTAAAGCATAACTCACAAATATTGCACCTTTATCTCAATAAATTATTCTTAATTTTATTTTCCTCTCACATATAATAATACCAATCACACTTAAAAACCTACTAAACCCACAATTCCAATCAAAACCAAACACACCCACACATCAAAATTAATGACACAAACAAAAAAACATCAAAAAATTGTAACTTAATATATCAAAATTAGGGCAAACAAAAGTCAAATTTCACAAAAAATCATACCCCCTCCCATTTCCTTTGATCTTCCCACTTTCTTTTTTGGACCCATTTTATTTGTTTTTCCCCTTTCCTTTTTGGTCTAAATCTTATGGTTTCCATGTTTTGTGACCCCACATTTTTCTCAACTTCTAATCTCCACCATACAATCCCTTTTTCTTATTTTTTCTCCAAAAAACTTGTGGGAAGATCAAAGAAAATGGAAGGGAGTACCTTTTTGTCAAAATTTTGACAAGTATTATTAAAAACAGTTTCTTGAGGCTGAGATTAAACCATCAAATTAACACCCTCAAAGAGATTATCTTTTCGACTCCAGGGTGATTGATTTTTCGACTTCCATCGACTTTAATTCAATTCATTCATGCGCTCAATTTACGGTTATGCTTTGTGTAAAACTAACGTGGCACACTGGTTAAGTATGTAAGAGTTTTAAATGAGGTGACATGTTTAGGGAAGCTGTGTTTGTGAGTGTGGTTTGGGTGTTGGTCAAAGTATAAAGTCAATGATTGCGTTTTAAGATATTATATAAATATAAATCTAGATATGTAAATTACAGATATAGACGTAAAAAGGAAAAAAAAAAAAAAAAAAACTATCCAAAATAGACTGTAGATAACACTCCTCCTTGACTTCAATTATCCACCGGTGTAGTGTTAATCTCCAACTCACCTTGAGGATAAGTCTTCACCATGCTTTGGTATCTTCCTCGATTTAGATATTCACAAATATCAACCCACACAAATCATGCATTTTTTCTCATCATACTTAACACTTGAACTTCATACTTGATTACTTGCATGTTTCACACCCTAAAAATGCACTCTTTCTTAAGCATCACCCACTAAAGTCAACCATAAAATAAAATAAAATAAAATAAAATATAGTAACATAATCAACCCCTCAAATTACATAAAACCCTTCAAAAATTCACACTGAATAACACAAAGTCCAACATAAAATACAAATAAAAAATGTCAGTTTTAACACCAAACTGTCAAATTTTGAGCAGAGATGTATACCCAAGAGATAATAATCAGCAAAAATGGAGAAATGGGCAGTTATTATCTCTGCTGAATTCATCTGGGTTTCAATTACAACACAGAAATCAGCACTGTAGAATGATTATTGATAGTAGAAGAATTAGGGTTCATGCATTTTGGGCAGATGTATCAAAGCCAACTTCTGTTGATTTGGAACCAATCACAGATGTTGATCATTTGGAAACTCTTCTTCAGCTGGCTAAAGAACAATCTCAACCCATTATTATTGATTGGTATTTTTTCTCTCATTTTAATACAAAACTATTCAAATTACTTTAATTACTTCCATCTGTTTTTTTTGTTTTTTTTTTTATTTTATTTTATTTTAACTTTGCCTATTTGTTCAATTTTAAGAGTTTAATTTTGATTTTTGTAATTGATTTTTTGGAGAATATTGATCAAATGTGGATTCCTTTTGGTGGGTTATTGTGTATTGAGCTGCCCTCCCGTACTCCCGTCACCAATTGATTTTAGGATGGAACTTGACGGACATGTGGACCTGTCTACCTCACTACGTAGGAGTCGTCGTAATATGTTGACTTTAAATTTGAATTTGAGGATGTGGTTGTGAATTGTGATTGCTTTGGGGCTAATCATGATATGTTAAGTTTTTGGTTTTCTGGTTTAGGGTTTGGGACCTGAAATGACCCGTGTTCCGTGGACTTGTTTGCCTTGTTCAGTAAACTGCCATTGGCTTTAAATTCTTTAACTTGAGGATTCGAGGTTGTGGTTACTTTGGTGCTGAATCGTGATATGTAAGTGTTAGTTCTCAGCTTTGGTGTTTTTGTTTGTTTGGTAGGATGGCTAATTGGTGCAGGAAATGCATATATCTCAAGCCAAAACTGGAAAAACTGGCTGCTGAATATGATACCAAGTTCGATTCTCTATCTTTTACTTTACAATTCAGCACCAAGTTACACAAACTTTACTTTGCACACACTCAAATTTGTCACTAATTAAGTGTGCATGTTCAGTTGTTTTCATCCATTATTTCTATTCGAGTGATGCTGGATATGAGTATCTGACACTTGAATATGCGCAAACCTGTAAGTTAATGTGATGTTTATGACTATCATTGGTCAGTTAGTTGGGCCTCAGAGGGTGGAGAAAGGTGTCTTAATTACTTTCTTTATGTCTATTGGACTATTAGCCGAAACACCTGCGATCCAAAAGTGTTCTGGTGTGTAATAGTCGAGCTGTGTTCTCTGATGAGTAAAGTGATAGGGAAGTGGACAACTTTGTGGATTGATTTCTAATCACGGAATAAACAATATTGTACTGGTAGCTATTCTTTATAATTCTTCTATTGTTACATACAAGACATTATTCACGTACACGTTCAGCTAGGGCCTTTTTTTTTTCTGTCTTTTTAAGTGTAGTATAATGAGTATACATGTCGGCTTCAAGAAGTTTATTTATATCTCTTTGTTTTAATTTAAGCCGTAGAAGTACGTTCAATCGAAATATCTATCACGTAAATTGGGAGATGTAGTGAAATGACTTGAGTAAAATGAATGAAACATTAGATGTGTTCTTGAAGCTCATAGACTTGACTGTTGACCCGCCTTGACCCTTTAGAATATTGCATCTTCCTACATTATTTTGTTCCGCAAGTTAGAGCTCGAGAGTATCAGTTCTTCTCGGCATTGCTCCAAAGCCTCTTAGGCCCTAGAATTTGGATTGCCATTTTGCCGTAAACGTCCTGTGAGGTACCCCAAGCTTCTGTTCTTTGATGAACAGAAGGCCAAAATTTACATTTATATTTCACATCTATGTTACTAAGATTTGTAGTCAAGCATTTACTTCATTTTTAGTGCCACACCCATGTTTGACACGGCATTTACGAAAATATTCTTACCCGACCCTTATCAATCCCTTCTGAAAAAATCTCTTGGCAGGTGAATCTAACACTTGACATGTGCCTGGCGGTAAACAAGTCTGAGTTGTATAGGCTCTACTATTGTCGAACATGGGTGTACCTGTGAGTGAGTATTAGACATGACGTCCTGCTAAAATGTACACGTTCACTTGAAACGAAGTATAAAAATGTTGTGGCATGCTGAACATAATGCCACGTCTGTAACACAAGACATCAAACTTATGACGTCAGTTTATTTTGCCAGCATGCCAGATTAATTCTAGTATACCTTGCTTTCCTCTGTCATCGTCCTTTGTTTTCCATTTGAAGGGTCAAATTTTACTTCGTGGATGTGAATAAAGTGCCTCAAGCTCTCGTCAAGCGTGGAAATATCTCAGTAAGACGTCCTGACTTTTATTAGATGTTAATACGTCAGCCATCTCAAATGCATTGTCGCCATTTGACTTCGTGGTCATTCAATATTAATTTCAGCATCGGTATCAACTTATCTTTTCTGCTATAAGTTTCTCCCAAAAAAAAAAAATATAGAATTATAACTACTGCGGAGTTTTATGATTATCTTGTGATTTGAGGTTGGATAACATTAATCGCACAGTATTTATAGTGAAAAAAGTCGCATAGTACTACCGAAGTCAAATGGAGACACTTCAGATGGAACAGACTATCTATTTAGCGAATTGATTATCTTATTAGAGCAATATTGCGTAAATAACTCCCTGTTTCCTGTTTTGCATGTTTCATCAGAAAATGCCTACAATTCAGGTGAGCACTGTCAACTAATTCCTACGGCACACTACACTCTGCAAATTTTATACGATCTGATGAACATAGAAGTTGAAGGGTGTTTAAACGCTGCGTCATAATTTCGCTGACAGCTGTGGAAAGACGGTGAAATGAAAGCAGAAGTAATAGGTGGCCATAAAGCTTGGTTGGTGATGGAGGAGGTGAGACAGATGATTCAGGACTACATATAAAAGCTTCAGAGACTTGTGCTCAAACTAACCTCGATCATCTTCGTGGTCATCTTCTTCTTATCTTTAAACTCCCGAGTAAATTTCCAATTTTTGTTTTAGTTATGTGAATTTGTAAATAGAGTACATTGAAAAACTACATTTCCTCTTGCTTATATATCTGAAAGCGCACAGCAGAATTCATCTTGGTATTCTGTTGCTTGTATAAGACATAACATGGTTCCAACAATTGTGTCGAAATGGTCAATGACATGCCTGTTTTACACAATTTTTTCTGTAGACAATGTCGTTTAGAGTTCTCATGGACGACAGTGTAGAATTGCTTTGTCGAACAATTTTAAGGTATCGAGCTGACGAGCTCCCTTTATAATGTAATGAGTTTTTCACAAGGTTACTGAAGTCGTTTTTTAGCGGGAGCTTAATACAGTACAAAAAAGAAACAAAAGCCCAATATGTTGACATAATCCATTTACTACTTGTATGTGCTAAAAGAGAAGTTTTTACTGGATTTGGATTTGATGAAGTTGAAATTTTGGTGAAGTTGGTGAAGTTTACTATATACTCCCTCCCTTCAAATCCAAACCCTACACTTGCTTTATCACATTTGTCGAGGCAAATGTCGGAACGAAAATATCTATAATTTCACATGAGAAAAAAATTTAAAAATTGGATATTAATATTGTACCCATAAAGAAGAATCAAACAAGATCACACATGATTATATTTTCACTTATAGATTGTCGGGAATTTCAAAGATTCTCGACCTAAATGAATAGTGTCAAAAAGGTAAATGTAGTGTTTGGATTTGAAGGGAGGGGGTATGGAATTAGAATATTATTTACTTTCCTTTTTACGTGAGAAATTATTTTGCAATTGTATTTTTCTACCTAATTATAGCAAACTTTACACATTTTCAACTTCATGGGATCCTCACCGTTTTTACTACATGCTGAAAAAGAAGTTTACGAAATACGAAATGTTACTCTATATAAATCTTGATATTTACTCCTAGTTTATAAAACTAAAATACAAAGTTTCTAGTGTTATACGGAGACACGAAGTACAACGAAATTCAGAACATTTATATAGCGATGAATATTATAGTGGGAAAATCTCATCATAATCAAGTACTACTAAAAACACGTACTCCGTACTCATTTAAAAATATAAAATAAAAACATAATTTTTTTGGATTTTTTTTCTTATATTAGCAAATGTAATATGTAAAAATAACAATAATCCAATAATATTTATCCGACTTTATTTTAAATAAACTTTAGAGATAATGATATTCAACAAAGTCGCTTTGGCCGAGTGGTTAAGGCGTGTGCCTGCTAAGTACATGGGGTTTCCCCGCGAGAGTTCGAATCTCTCAGGCGACGTTTTCTTTTTTCTCTAATGTCAGTCGTTTCTTATTTGATTGAAGACTTTCGTCGGAAATTCATCTCTTGAGACATTTTTTTTTACGAATCATTTAAACATTGAATCTCGGTGTTACAAAAATCAATAAGGTCACATTCAAAAACAACATATTCGGTGTCAACGTCCAAAGTGTGGATACACTGATACACATATTACTGCGGAAAATTGTCTTTGATGTAGTGTCCCATGTCCGACACCTCGATACTTTAAGTTTAAAAAAAAAACATGAAACACTTTTGGGAAATTGGTTGCCCTTCGACATTTGTAACCGAGTCTGAGTGACATTCATGTGCTGTAATACAACGTGGTTTGAATATTGTGCTATGGAATGCAGGAAATCAGAACGAAATAACGAACATTTTACACATCAAGTAGAATATTTGGGAAAAAAATATATATATTCTTACAGGAAGGCTCAAGTAGGACAAAATGGTGCCTCTAAATCAAGGATACATAATGTTGCTACCCTCCTAAAAAAATGTTGATTTTTAAAGTGTTTTGCAATAAGGAGAAAATATAAAAAAAAAAAACATGGACATGATTATATGTCTGCTGTTTTATGTGAAGAAAAAGATTAGGCGTGTTGCTCGGGTCCTGCTGGCTTCGCGTTCAGAAGAGGCTGCAGCGCCTTCACCACAATCGTCATGTTCGGCCTGAAGTCTGCCTCATACTGAACACACAGTGCTGCAACTGCCGCCATCTGAAAACCAGTCGATTATAATAATAATAATTAAGACTTAATAATCACATAATTATCGCTTTGATCACCAGGAAAAAAGAAAGTACAGAAGGAGATAAGAAGAACCTTAGCTACCGCCTTAGGCGGGTAATTCTCGTTAAGTTTTGGATCGACACATTGCTTCACTTTGTCTTCACTCAATCTAGGGGTTGCCTGTGGTAGAACGTAGGCATATCGTAAACAGAATTCTACAACGGAATGATAAAACGTTGCTGAGCAAAAATTGAGCAACCGAAAGAAAACAAATACCCAAGTAACAAGACTTTGCTGCCCTTTCGGCATTGTATGATCTACTGGCTTTCGTCCAGTCAAAAGCTCGAGAAGAACAACACCAAAACTGTACACGTCACTTTTCTGCGTTATTTGTCCTGTCATGGCGTACCTGGTACAGCAAAAGGACAAGAAAAGAGAAAGCATGTCCTTAGAGTCCCCACTGTTGTTTAACAAAGGAAAACTCGATGTCGATTTTAATATTCCTGACGGACAGACCAACCCCATGTTAGAGCGGCAAACAATGACATGAGGCTGAATGACCCATTTATTTAAGTGAGTTGACACAAACATGACACGAGACTTAATTGGGTAGGGTTAGGGCTGAATGACACAAAAATCGCTTGAAAATAACCCCGGCAAAAAATGCACAAAAATAACCCTAGCCTGAAAATAACCCCACCTGGTCGATGATAACCTGCATATTACGGGTCAAGACCCGCCCGACCTTGACTCGACATAAATCCGACAAGTATATGTGTTTTATGGCGCACTTTTGTACTATGATTACTCAAAAAATTACCCATTTCCCTGACCTTGACTCAACACGAATCCGACAAGTATGTGTTTTAAGGCGCACTTCTGTACTATGATTACTCAAAAAAATGACCCATTTCAAAGCTAATTAATATTATGTGTACTGCAAATACTCCCTCTATTTCATTCATTTAGTCCCATGGCCCCACTTTTCTCCTCACAAAAAGTGGATCCATGGGGCTTTTCTATTGAAATAGAGGGAGTATTGAATATATCATGCTAACCCGCACGCTCGACCCATTTGACAAGTCTACAAATAACCTATTAGCTTAATCAACCCCAATTTTTTTTGTTCCTCCGTCACATAAATTAAACCTAAAAATTGCCATGACACCAAAATAGAACATGAATCCGAAATTAATGGGTTTGTATTGAGACTTGATGACCCATTTTATAATTGGGTCGACACGAACATGACTCAAATTATGTTTGAGTTGGGTTTGGGTTGAAGGTTTCATGACCTGATTACATGTGACATAAATACAAACTCGATACGACTTCATCTGTTTGTGACCTGTTCAAATAACAAGTTGGTTGGAGTGAAATGGAGGGATCCATTTTACTTTATTCATACATTTATGAAAGATTCAAGTACTTTTGATAAGATATGAAAGTAGAAGAGGGCGTACTCGGGGGCATGGTAACCAAATGTACCCAGAACCCTAGTAGAGTGAAGCCGAGCTGCGGTCTCTGATGAAGCATTAGTCAGGTTGAAATCCGCGATTTTTGACATGAAATCGTCGAACAAAAGGACATTGCTTGATCTGACATCGCGGTGAACTATAGGCGGCTGCACCTTTTCGTGGAGGTACTCGAGACCTTTGGCTGCTCCATACGCGATTTTAACTCTCTGGGGCCACGTTAGAGCGGGTCCCGGCTCTGCTCCTTGCACTCCTTTCCTTCCTGCTCATCCAACATCACAACTTCAGTGAACATGTTCCCGTCGACTTATTTTCCCAATTATAATCAGAAAATCGTATTTTATTTTATTTTCCACAAAATGTATCTGAAGTAAGCTGTAAATTACCATGCAATACATCATGTAAGGAGCCCATGGTAGCAAACTGATAAACCAATATCCGATTATTCTGCTCCAAACAATAACCGAGAAGCTCAGTGAAGTGCTCATGCTTCATTCTTGAAACTATCGACAACTGCAAAACAAGCAGCGAAAGGAAGAACAACGACTTGTCAACAGTGCAAGGAGATTGAAGAATTATTTTCACCTGAAAGAATTGAAAAAGTACCTGAGCTGCGAAATCATCGTCTGAATCTTGCGCAGAACTAGTGTCTAATTTCTTTACAGCAGCGTCTTCACCGCTGTTTAACTTTCCATGGAAAACCCTGCCGTAAGAACCTTCTCCGACCAATGTCTTTTGATTGAAGTTGTTGGTAGCTTTATTTAGTTCATCCAATGACAGAGCAGGTAACTCTATCGGCAACGCTTTCACTGGCGCTCCACTCCTTGCTGCATTAGACCCTCTCGGCTCTCCTCTATCCCCGCCTTTAATTTGTCCAAATGAACCCCGTATGAACAGAAACTTTTATCAAATTCTAATAATCGCATTAACTATTACGAAACATTCTTAGTACTAAGACATGACACATTCCACACAAATACTGTAAACAGTGCTGACGACAAGCATTTAAGCAGCGACATTTTATTCTACTGATCATAATCAATTGGCAATTGTAAACCCTACGTGCGCATATCAATCTGTCAAAAGACGTGACAACATGTGCGCACACATAACCCGTGATTTTTAAACAACGAAAATTTGTTACGAGAAATACCTCCAGTAGGTCCTCTAGGAGGGGCGGTATACTGATTAGGAGGTGGGATGTTTTCCTCTTCTGCACCTCCACAGCAGAACATTCTTCAAGTTATTTTTCTTCTGCACACACTCTTCTCTTCTTAAGCTTCTGTTTTTTTCTTAGCACAAAACGTATATGAGCTTCTTCAATCTCACTTTTATTGTGCTAGTTTTTTTTTTAATCAAATTTAGTCTCCTGCATTGCACAATTGGTAACATGATTATGGCATTAAAATCAACTGCATTCATGCATTCACTGCAGTAAATTTGCATATATGATGCTAACAACGTGTGTGCGATCATAAATGGAACTACATTGTAACACCCGTATCATAGTTGAATAAAAATGTCGACGTCATCAATGCCGATAATCCCTGGTCCTCCAATCTATTGGGACTCTTTGGTCGCCACCAAAATTACGGTACCTCATCCAAATCTAATGGAAGCGAATTTTACCCGTGTTTCTAATTCAAAACTCACACAAATATAATCCCGTGAATATATAGAGCCTGTTGCACCATTTGAAAAAGGTGACTAGCCTTGTTCATTTACATTTTCGGAGGTTTGCCAAATCCGTAAACATAAATTCGTACGGTTTTTAAAAAATCTAAAACGGCGTAAAGGCCGGGATTATTACCGTCGTTGCTCAAATGACGTATGCATTTCTAACATAAAATGAAAATTCAAACCCTATATATGATGAACAAAATAATATAAATCTACGGAAGAAACGAATAATTAAATTTCAATAGGCAAGGATCAAAATTAAGAGATTGATCATTTACCTTACAAATCTAGGAATGATGAACAAAATAAAACCAAAATTGTAAGGAAAAATAATGGGAATTAATCCCAAAAAAAAACCCCAAAAAAAAAAAAACAGGTGCAAATATTTGTAAGAATTTTGGAAGAAAAATAGAATGAAAAAATGGGATGAATAGAAGAAGAAGAAGAAGATGAAAATGAGAAATGAGGAAGAAAGGTTTGATAAAGGAGGAGGGAATATTTAGTTGTTGGGCGCGAAAGTCGCATTAATATGTCTTAAGTCTTAACCATATTATTACAACATTAGGAGTAGTAGTACTACTAACAAACAATAGTGTCCTAGACGTGCCTCCCATCTTTCCCACGTCCTACTTGGTTGACCCTCTTCTCATTACAACTTGACCTTGTTCCATTTCATGGATTTATGATTCACAATTAGGTCAGGTCAAGTCGGGTTGGAATATATTTGATTCGTGCATCACAAATCCTTGTTTAAAACGGCAATACCTGTTTCCAGCTTAAAACGGGTCGGGTCAGGTTAGTTATTAGATTGACTCGGGTTTACGGGTCATCTCGGGTCGGGTCCATCTCGATTTTGGGTCAAACTTTATCAAGTCGTGTCGAGTTACGGGTCAGTTCATGTCGGTTTTGGGTTGTTATAATTTCGGGTTTAATCGGTCGGGTTTGCTCGAGTTCGGGTCGGGTTAAGCTTACCATTTCTAGTCACGGCTCTCACTTTTGATTCAAAGACCGAATTTGTAGAAGATGAAACATTGGACATCTGAAATCAGGCGTGCTTATTAATATTTAAATTTGAGAATTATAGAATATAGCTTAATGATTCGCAAGTAATTGATTAAGCAAACCTTGTCAACGATTAATCGAACCTTACCCCTAACACAAATTCTCATTTAAGACCACTATACCCGTCTTAAGCTTAAGACGGGTCGGGTCAACCCTTTTTTTTTTTTTTTTTTGAAATTTTTTTTCAAGACCCAAAATTTATTTTTAAAAACATTTGTCGGAAATCGTGTTTATAGGGTTATTGAAAATGGTAACAAAGTAATGTAAAATGGTAACATATTATATTACTCCCTCCATTCCACTATCTTCTTCCCACTTTTCCAAAAAGTAAATTCCACTATCTTCTTCCCATTTCTATTTTTGTCAACTTTTAACAAATCTCATCCACACAATTTATTTTATTATTTTTCTACTTTAATCTCACCCACACAATCTACCTTCCTTAATTTTTGAGCCAAATCGAAATGGGAAGAACAATGTGGAACGGAGGGAGTATATTTGTAACATATTATAAAAGGGTTATTTTACAAGATTAATCCAAACTAAGGTCCTCCTTCTCATTTTAATCCATACTATTGTTTAACTCAAAAAAATCTTAACTATTGTATCATTTATCCTATATTGAACTTTGCTCGAATATGACCTGATATAACAGGTAATTTCCAGGTAATTAGAAAGTGGACCCCCTTTTTTCTTCTTCAACCTTTCTTTGAAGCACTTCTTCTACCGAGTCATTTGCCTTTATTTCATTTTTTTTCTTCCCTTCCTCCCTCACATGTCATTCTTGATTTATCAGTGAAACACATTCAAAATTAACTCTTTACAAGCACCATTAAAGTGTTAAACCAACGGAAATACCAACATCCTTGGTCAAATTACCGACGGAATAACCTACGAAAAGACTTGCAATATGTGGCGAGTATATCGAGTAGGAGTTTAATTGTAAATTTGGGGCAAATTAAATGAGCTCTCAATGGATTGCTTCACTGTTCGGCTACCGCTCCAACCACCGGAAAAAAGTTTAACGCCGGCGGCAAACACTTCAAAACTCCCCGCATATAATAGTCGAAGACGCTATCTGATATCGTTGATGCAATGTGACTTATACAATTAAACTCCCCACCACCACCGCTGCCACTACCGCCACCATACTGTCACCCACGACAGCCCCAAATCACACTCACGACGGCCCCCCACCCCACCCTCACCCACCTGGTGTGACCCTTCTCCCTCCTTGGCGGTCTTGAAGACGCCTTCCCTTTGCCTTGCCATTGATTAAGGACAAATTAGTTCATAGATGAAAGACAAAATTAATTTGGGTGAATCAAATATAAGGATTTTTATGAATTAATGAAGTTTTTGGTTGGGCACAAACTCAAGGAATTTTAGGTTGTAATGGTGTTTTTCTTTTTATTTTTTTTTGGACTTTGAATATGATTTAGAGGAAGGAGAGGATAGATTATGAGTTAGGGTAAGTGGGTAACCGGCTGAAATGGTTGCCCTTCCAATAGTTCGTTTTAAGTTAGGGTAGGTGGGTAAATTTATAATTACCACCTTTTAAAACACTTTTTTCTAAACTTACTACCTTATATAATGTTTTTTTTTAAAATTAATACCTTTTAAAGCACTTCCGATCTAATTTTGGAACCTGTCCTTAATTCCGACCAAAAAAATTTGAAAATCCCCATTATACCCCCCTCGTATATATACACTCTATTTTAATACACACTTATGAACTTCCTTTATCTCTCTTAAACCCACCCCCAGAAAAAACCCAAAATTTAGAAAATTTAATCCCATTTTGCATGTATGTTGATTTAGCTTTTACTTTTGATTTCTGGGTTTTGGTGAATGAAGGAAGGCTACATACTTGTTCTTCGTTAAATTATGAGCGAAAGTATGTATTTTTTCACCCAATTTAATTTCGTTTCATACTTCATTATTTGTTTGAACATAAATGGTGATGCTTGTGTTTGATTATGTGTCTATTTGTGTTGAAATTGGAGTAAATTTAAAGTGTTGTTTTGAATGTTAAAATTGAAATTGAAATTTGAAACCCTAATTTTGAAATCCACTGATTACATTTTTAATTACATAATTAAATGTGTTATTCTTTGAAACCCTCATTATGTGTTTCCTGCAAAATTAATAATGGTGTTGTGTTTCAATGTAGGAATGAGTGGTAGTCCAGGTTATGTAGATATTCATTTTTGTTATGGGGGAAAATTTGAGTTTAAGGATGGAGAAACGAAGTATGATGGTGAAGGTGTTCATATGCAATGTGGGGTTTGTAGTAAGTTGTTAAGTGTGAAGTTTTTGAGGGAAATTGGTGAGCAGTTGATGAATGGGAAGCAGTTTGACATATGGTATAAGAGACCTACATTGAACCTTACAATTGGAAAGACGAAGGTGATGTCTGAGTACAATATTGGTGAGTTGTTGAAGACAAAGGATTACATGAATGTTGTGATTTTGTACATCACTTCACAAGTGAGATAATGTCCTCTGTCCATAACAAGTTCTTCCCTTTCCAAAAAACCAAACATTGGGTTGATGCAAGATGAAAGTGTTGCTGGGTCACAATCAAAGGGTAGCCCAATTGAGATGAAGCCCTATTTAAAAGCACACCCTAATCTTTTAGCCCAAATGTCAATTGATCCTTTACTTCAAAAAAGACCCTACTCTGTCACCTTTCAAAATTCAAGCCAACCTAGTCCTTCATTAAATACAAACACACAAAAACAGCCACTCAATCTTAGGAGAAGCCCTAGACAACATTTAACCTCTTTGCCAAAAAACAACTGTCCAAAGCTCATGTGAAATTAGTGGAGTCAACAGTCAAGGCAGCAGGGGGAAGTTACCTGTGAGAAGGCAATTAAAATTGGAGGATAAGTCCAAAATGACAGTGAGGAAGAGTGCAAGTAAAGAAAAAGTGGTTGTGAAAAGTAAAGGGGCTGAGAAAAAAACAAAGGGTGATGCTGAAAAGAGGGAATCTTTAAATAGGGTTGTTGGGAAAGTAAAGGAAACAGGAAAAGAAAAAAAAATACACCTGTTAAAACAAAGGTATTGATGCACTTACAATTTTCAATTTTATCTGTGACAAGTATTTATTCATTTGCACTTATAGAAATTTTTTTGTTTTGCATAATAAAATAGGCTGAGTTTGACAGTGAGATGGAAGGGATGAAGTTGCTGTCAAATGAAGCTTGGAAGTACTTGAATGCCATACCAGCCAAACATTGGTCAAGGCATGCTTATTCATCACACTGTAAGTCTAACTTGTCATTGAACAATGTTTGTGAATCATTCAATGCTGTTTTAAATGATGCAAGGGACAAGCCTATACTCACTCACATGGAGTGGATTAGGAGGTATGCGATGGAGAGGAATTGTGAGAGGAGGGAGGCAGTTTTGAAATACAAAGGAAGGTTGATGCCTTATGTGAACAAATTCATGACATGGGCATCAGTTGAGAGTAGGTTATGTACCTACATAAAATCAAGTGAGGATGCATGGGAGGTGGACTATAGAGGAGATACTTGGGTTGTGAATTTGAAAGACAAAACTTGTAGTTGTTATGAATGAGATTTGACTGGTCTTCCATGTCCACATGCTATGAGATGTATTTTGAAAGAAAGACTAGACCCTCAAGATTTTGTGGATGATGCTTACACAAAAACAAGATATGCAATGACCTATGAACCTGCAATAGCTCCAATGCCTGGAGTAAAGCAGTAGGAGAAGTCTGGACTGCCTGAGCCTTCCCCCCCACCTATCAGAACCATGCCAGGAAGACCTTCACTGAAGAAGAGGAAAAAGGAGCCTGGGGAGAAGTCTGCTGGTCATGTGAAGAGGGCAAAGAATCACTGGATCAAGTCCAATTACTTCAGTAGGACTCAGGGTCACTTAGGTTGCTACCCACATGCTTACTAGATCTTAATCTAACTACTCTCGAGAACTCAATTGACACTCGATTACACTACACTTACTATTAGTACTTATATGTTAGAATCATGCCAACTCGGCAACTCATCATCCATTTAGTCGATCCTTTATTTCCAACATATACACAACTCAAGGTTACAGCGATCTTCCGCTTGGTGCACAATTACAAAACATAAAGCTTATCATAGTCATAACCTTACACCGGATATCCAATCAAAATTATCAAAATATGATACTTGACATCAACGATATTAAACCAAACATCAATGCGTTTAAGTGTTCAACACAACTTGATCATGCTCACACTAGAACGACATTCGACATTCTAAATCAATACTTCCCATAATCCGACATAATTCTCACACAACGATTACCAAATCATCAAAGCCACAAGGTTTAATCGACAAATCAACACATTCACAACTTATACTTGCCATAATTAAGCATCTTCCATATGTCAACCAAAATAGGTTAATTATGTTTTAATTTTTTGTGAATATGTCAACCAATATAATGTAGTATATAAATATTGGAATTAATTAGAGGGATATATTTCTAGATTTAATGATCAATACTTAGGATTTAGGGTTTAGATATGAGAGATGAATATCTGAATTTGAGGTATAAGTTTTTTGGTTTAAGGGATGCATATGTATTTTTGGGGTTAAGGGATAATTAATTTTTGGATTTGAGATATATAATACGAAGAGAGTACGTATCACGTGTTCAGGAAAGTCGTTAATCAAAATTTTTACATTTTGGTCTAGATTTCGGCTATTTGGTCATAATGGACAAAAAAAATTATAAACAATAAAATAAAGGGTTAATTATTAAATACAACTAGAGCTGTCAGTTATTGACCCGACCCGTAAAACCGCCCGAAACCCGACCTGTAAATGACCCAAATAAACCCGTAAATATCGACCCGGACCCGAAAATTACCCGACCCAAGAATAACCCGAAATAGCCGGGTCGGGTCTTGGGTCAACCCGACGGGTTATAAATATAAGCTGTCAAACACTCATGAAGTCATAAAACAAACCTACTTGAGTAAGTACTACGTCATTCCAATTTGCTCACTTAGCAAAAAAAAAAAAAAAAAAAAAAAAAAAAAAAAAAAAAAAAAGCTGCAACATCAATTATAGACTTACATGTCAGTCACCACCCTACTCTAATTTCTCTGCAATCAATAAAATAACATTTTTATTTGTTTCAAGACTTCAAGTGATTAGACTTCCAAGTGCATGTTCATTTCACCTGTGTTTATTGTTCACTGCCATCTGATCCACTGTTGCATTATTTTTTCTTACTATTTTAAGATTCTACGAGTAAGTGATACGTTTAGGACACTGGGTGATTTTTTCCGAAGGCACATCTAAATTCACTAAATACCTCCACCCAAAACTGATAGCCGTTTTTAAATTTCAACACACAAGTATTTTAAAACATTTCGTACGAACTGATTGCAAATTTGACTTCATTTTTAGCCTCACATTGATGTTAGATGTACTAAGTATACAAGTTCAAATCTTTGTGAGACGGTTCCAAGATTAATAGCAAAACTTCTGATATAAGAAGGTAGTTATTGTTTTGATCATGATTACTTCGTATATGTTTATTAATTGATTAAAAATGGTTTTATATTGCATTGTATTTTTATAATAGGATTAATTGGCAAAAATAATCCGAACTAATCCATTTATTCCATAAATAATCCGAACTCGAATTAATCCACGAATAATCCCAACTATTGAAGTAACATTCCAATAATGTACTTTGGCCAATTTAAACCTGCTTTAATCAATAAAAAAAGAAGTGAAAACGGTTTGAATTTTACTTAAAATAAGAGTGAGGCAAAGTTCGAGTCGATTTCACCATTTTTTTAACGTGTTAGAGTCGATTGAAATTGGCCAAAGTACATTATTGGAATGTTACTTCAATAGTTGGGATTATTCGTGGATTAATTTGAGTTCGGATTATTTATGGAATAAGAGGACTAGTTCGGATTATTCTTGGCAATTAATCCTTTATAACATTGCAACTATAATGGTTTCACCCAACAACTATCCTTATCAAAATGCTACTCCGTAATAGTTAAGCCATACGTAAACATCCCATATTCCATATAATGATGGAAACTCTGTTATTTTGCCTTAGTTTATTTGGACTTTTATTATTTAGATAATGAACAAATGATGTAATTGCTAAGTACTTACGGAGTATTAGGTAGTACTCTGTAAGATTTTGTGTTTTGATTTTGTTACACACTGCCCGCTGCAATGCCCAATGGTTTGTAATATGCATTTAGTGGAAGAATCTCATTTTGGATATTATGTTAACATTGTTGAAATTAATTATATGTTAAACAGTTAAAGTTATATTATTATCTTTTCCTCAAATGTTTGCACATGTGATCAGGTGAAAATGTTTTTGATAATTATATTATTAACTAGTAAGGATAACTACTCTAATATAATGACAAACAAAGTCGATGGCGTAAATAACGTTTGCGATTTCACAAATATAACTAGTAATTACAATCTTTTATATATGCAATTAAATCATTGAATTTTTACTCATTCTAGAATTAAAAGTTAATTAAAAATCTTTACGTTAGTATTATTTATAATTATTTAATATTTTAATATATTTAATAGATACGAAGAAAAATTGGCGATAAACAGTTAATAATTTACCCGTATTTTGACCCTAACCCGACCTGTAACCCGTATATACCCGACCCGTATGCTACCCGAACCCGAAATACACCCGACCTGTATCTAACCCGAACCCGTAGTTACCCGACCTGTAACCTGCCCGCGCGACCCGTTTGACAGGTATAAATACAACCATCTAAAAAGTTGCTTAAATTTTAATTTTTTTTTAATTGCAGCCAAGCTAATTTAATTTTGCGGTGAAAAATTGTGTAAACTGACCGATATACCCCTTATTTGACTTTTTTTTTTTCCTTTTACTTTCATTGAGTTTTTATTTTTTTTTTTTTATTTTTTTTTTTTTCATCTCTTTCAATCCTTCATCTTTTTTTCTTCGTTTCATTTATACTCTTACTTCCATCGTTTTCCTTGTTTGATTAACAGGCTAAAGTCGTATCATCTTATCAAAAATAAACCTACAAGACTACTAACTGGTAGCTAGTGGTAAGTAGGGTATCGAATCTACAAGGAGAAGACTAAGTTCTACTAAACTCGAAGCAAGGTTTCTTGATTATTACGAAGGTTTATAATTTGGTTGTAAAACTAAACTAAAATAACTAAAACTAAGGTTAAGACTAAAAAGTAAGACTAGGACTAAGACTAAAGGGTCGTGAGACAATAATAAAGAAAGTCTAGGGTCTCGGGTTCAACTATAACGGGCTCTCGCAACTTATTAGTCTACCTTACCTATTGCAAGCAAGTCTAACCTAAACCAGGCTCTCGATCTTAGGTTCATCAGGTCTCCAAGGTTAATCAACTAATTGTGCCCAGCAATCAATCAATCATCAATAAAAGCATGCAAGGGAGGTTAGCAATAATTACAACAATCAAACAATCATCAATTAAAACTACGCAATCATAACATCGATCCCCCTAAACCCTAGATTGAGGTTTAGCTACTCATGAAATTAGGGCAAGACAAATTGCAAACAATAATAAAACTAAACATAATTACTAATAGAATTAAACTAAGAATATTGAAAGAGAAATAAAATATTGTAGACGAGATTAACTGAATTCTTTTGAAATTAAATTGCAAGTATTAAAGGTTCTCCCCCAAAAGCAATAAAACTAAACTAATAATAATCAGAGATGTAAAAGAGATAGTACAGTAGATAGTTTGAGAGTTATCCTCTCCTAGGTTTAAATAGTAAAATTCTTAAAAAGTATTTTCTTAATCCTAAAATAATTAATTAATTAAATTACAAAATACTCCGTTTGATTTGGCTATCAGGCCGGCCTACCGGCCCCCGGCCTCGTACCGGCGCCGTACCCAATTTATATATTCGTCAAAATCATCTTCAAAATGTCATCTAGCCACGCCGGGCGGCCGCCAGATTCAACCAGACTGTCTTGCTTCAGGGCTCTTATCTTCCTCTTGGGCCATCTTCTTCAAATTCGACTATTTTTGACCCAATATCACGTCTAGCTTCGATCCCGAGCTTGATCTTTACTTTAACTTTTTGGCATTCCGTCATCCTTCTCTTTTAATCTCAAATGCACGGAAAATACAGAGTTTCTTTCAAAATACAGGAAAACACCGAAGGCGCATTTTGACAATACAAAGTAAAATATATATAAAACTAACACCTATCAAGCTATCATTGATCAAAGTTACGAGATAAAATCTATAAAAACCCAAATTTATCTTCCATGAAAACTTTTTCACTCAACCATTTTTGTTAATTAAAGCGAAATTAGCATCCTATCATTAAACGCAACATTTTTTTTTATGTCTCTAAACATGTATTTGCCTTGATTTTTTTAACTCAAACCCTAATTTTTGGCATTTTTCCGAGTTGAATGTTATGTTAAAGTACCACTGTAAATGCAAACCTAAATTTATTTGTAATTGAATGATATTGGGGTTTTTTTTATTGTCTTATTAGAAGGGTAATTAAATTGGTGTTTAATTATGTGATTTTTATATGTTTGTTGTATTATATTTGTTGTGAAATTTGAAGAGAAACTGAAAATATTTGGAAAAAAAGAAAACCTATTTTTTTTAATTGAAATTTAAGTTTATTTTGTGAATAAATGTTGTATTTGTATATAATATGAGAGGAGAGGAATTTTCATCCTTTAACATTAAATTTGAGGTTCAAATTAGAAATTTTAAAATTTTTATTCATTTCAGTGCTACGGACATCCGTTTTGACTGCAAATTTTGAATGTAAATCTGTTTATTGCTGTAAAATGTTTTTATGTGGCTATAATCTCAAAATTTGGATTTTTAATAGGCTGTATTTAATAATTATTCCTAAAATAAAAATATTTTCAAATGTGTTGTTTAACAAAATCTATTTTTTTTTAGTAGAGTAGGTTTCTTGTAAGACGATTTCATATTGTGAGATCTACTTCTTATAAGAGAAATCTAACAAAAACTATCCTTAACTAACTTTACATGTGAGAAGTCTCGCAATAAAGTTACTGTGATCCGATCTCACTTTACCCTTTATGTTTTTATAAGCCGATGTCTTAAGTCTTAACAATAATTTTTTTTAAATGTAAAAACAAAGAAAAACTTTTTGAAAAAAGCTGAACAGTAATCATTTTGCGCGCCCATTACCTAAAAAAAGCCCTGAAAATTATTGCACTACTACCAACCAAAGTACCAAACCCAAAAAAAATCCCCAAATTTTCCCCAATTTTCGATTCAAAAATCAGAACAAAATTCAAAATCAAAATTTTTCTCTCTCCTCCATTATCACTCTCACTTCCACTCACCTCAAATTTTCGTTAGGGTTCTTCGCAAAACCCTTTCGCTATGGAAGATCAAAAGGTTTTAGATCTAATTAAAGAGCTTGTTCATCGATTAACTTCACTTTCCCCATCCCCAAACCCTAACCCTAACCCTAATTTCCTCAAATCGCAAAACCCTAATTCCTCCTCAACTGACTCAACTCGGTTCAATCAATCGCTTCGTTATGCAATTCGCCTTCTTTCGAGTCGAATGACGCCTTCAATTGCTGCTGATGAAGCTGCAATGGCGGAATCAATTAAACGTCACCTTGTTACTCAAGGTAAATCCTCTGAAGCATTGTCGTTTGCTGATATTTATTCTAAATTTGCATCGAAATCTGGTCCTGGAAGTATAAATAATAAGTGGGCAGTGCTTTATTTGCTTAGAGTGATTTCCGAGGACCGTAAAACATCGAAAACACAGCTTAATTCTGTTGTTTCTGGGGGTTTGCCGTCGATTTTTGATACTCAGGTAAGTGAGAAGTCTAGAAATAGTAATGATGAGCAATTAGGTTGGAATGGCGGTGTTTTGGTAGTATCGAAAGATCCAGAAAATATGCGGGATGTCGCATTTAGGGAGTTCTCGAATTTGTTGAGAGAAGAGAATGAAATTTCCGAAGAGGTTTTGGTAAGAGATGTGTTGTATGCTTGCCAGGGGATTGACGGGAGCTACATTAAGTTCCATGAAAACGTAAACGGTTATGTTTTGTCAGATAAGATTAGCGTTCCTAGAGCTACTAGGATTACGATTAGGAAGTTATGTGAATTAGGCGGGTTATTTAGGAACGTTAAGCGGTATATATCGGAAAGTATGGAACGGTTTCCATCTGCAGATGTTGGGACGGTAGGGCAAGCATTCTGTGCAGCTTTACAGGACGAGTTTACTGATTATTATAAACTTTTAGCGGTCCTTGAGGCACAAGCGATGAATCCCATTCCCCTTGTTTCGGAGACTGCCAATTCGGGAAATTATCTGTCGTTGCGGAGACTATCTGTTTGGTTTGCTGAACCTGTGGTGAGGATGAAACTTATGGCTGTTTTGGTTGATAGTTGTAAGGTGTTGAAGGGTGGGGCGATGGCTGGGGCTATTCATATGCACGCCCAACACGGGGATCCCTTGGTGCACGAGTTCATGAACTGTTTGCTCCGAAGGGTTTGCTCGCCCTTGTTTGAAATGGTTAGAAGCTGGGTCTTGGAAGGGGAGCTTGAAGATATATTTGCTGAATTTTTTATCGTCGGACAGCCTGTCAAGGCAGAATCCCTTTGGAGAGAGGGATATCGGTTACACACTGGGATGCTTCCTTCCTTCATCTCACCCTCTCTCGCAAAAAGCATTTTGAGGACAGGAAAGTCGATTAATTTTCTTAGGGTATGTTGTGACGACCGTGGTTGGGCTGATGCAGCAACCGAGGCTGCAGCTGCTGCCGGAACAACAACCGGGAGAGGTGGCCTAGGATATGGAGAAACCAATGCTCTAGAGTTGCTGGTTGCTGAAGCAGCGAAGAGAATCGATAAGCATCTGTTGGATGTTATTTATAATCGTTACAAGTTTAAGGAGCATTGTCAAGCAATAAAAAGGTATTTGTTACTTGGGCAGGGGGATTTTGTGCAATATCTTATGGACATAGTTGGGCCCGAACTCTCGGAGCCTGCGAACACCATCAGCACCTTCAAGCTGGCTGGTTTGTTAGAAACTGCTATCAGATCGTCCAATGCGCAATACGATGATCGTGATGTATTGGATAGATTGAGGGTCAAGATGATGCCTCATAATACTGGAGACAGGGGTTGGGATGTTTTTTCACTGGACTATGATGCTAGGGTTCCATTGAACACAGTTTTCACCGAATCTGTTATGACAGGATATTTGAGAATTTTTAATTTTCTGTGGAAGCTTAGACGAGTTGAGCATGCGTTGATCAGTGCTTGGAAAACAATGAAGCCAAATTGTATTAGCTCTCATACCTTTATCAAACTGCAAAATGCTGTTAAGTTGAAGTTGCTTTCGACGTTGAGAAGGTGCCAAGTTCTTTGGGATGAGATGAATCATTTCGTCTCTAATTTGCAGTACTATATCATGTTTGAAGTCTTGGAGGTTTCTTGGTCGAACTTTTCTAATGAAATGGAAGCAGCTAAAGATCTTGATGACTTGCTTGCTGCCCATGAAAAGTATCTCCATTCTATAGTTGAGAAGTCTCTTCTTGGAGAAAAGTCACGGGCTTTATATGAGACATTATTCGTTTTATTCGATCTGATACTGCGGTTCCGAAGTCTTGCAGACCGATTATACGAAGGAATATATGAGTTGCAGACGAGGTATCACTCTTTAGATATATATCTTCCTTGCTATCAACTAATGCATAATATTTTTAACCACTTCAATTCATTCATTATTTGGTTCATGGCTACAGATCCTCTGACTCTCAAGACAAGAAAAAGCTATCGTCGCAAAAAAGTAGCAAATCTTTAGAACCTGGCTCGTGGATATCCGAGGGCAGGAAGGCCTTAACTCAACATGCTGTTAAGTTTCTCAACACTATGAGCCAAGAGATGGATGATGTTGGAAATAAATACTCGTCTTTGCTTACAGGATTCATTTCTCAATTGCCGGTCCAGCAACACATTGACTTGAAATTCCTCCTTTTCCGGCTTGACTTTACCGAATTCTACAGCCAGTCAAGGCCAAACATTTGACGATGATATTCTGTATAGAAATTTTGATTTCAGGAGTGCGTTGAATTTCAAAGAATGCAAGATTAGTAGACTGATTCATTTGCCAGAGGTAATTAGCACTATGTCCGAATCATTTTCGTCTTTGGTTGACAAAAGTGCAAGGCTTGCGATCTAAAATGGTGACAGATAGCTACACATTACAAGCCAAGCTGCTTCCATAACGTCTGCAAAATGTATTTGGAGGTTCGTTCTCCGACTCTATGCTTGAAGCGCTGTCATCTGATTTTCGTACTAATCTGTATATTAGTGGAGCAGATTGTTGTTAGACTGCGGGATGTCAGGGAGATTTAAGAGCATCTAATCAATGTTAGGTGTATAAATTAGGGACTCTAGAAACTCTCACCATTGATGTCTTACTGTTACATCTCTAGTCTGTCCATAGAGTTTGTGGGTTTTTTTTTTTTTCTTTCTTTCACTTGGTTTAATCTTACTTTGGTTGGGGTGATTTGCATTGGCGAAGAGGTATCGTCCTCTAATTGTAGCAAGTGCTCGATTTCCTGAATGCAGTTTTGATGGGTCATTTTTGCAATGAATTATCAGCGAGTCCAAGCTCATTATTTTTGTTGTTTGGTTTACTGGGTTACCGTTTAACTGTTTGTAATCGAAATTTGGTGTGTTTTTGTGACATCCTTCTTTGCATTCTATACCTCTAAGACTCTGGTCTGCGTAGCCACCTTCAGTCTTAAGGTTCATCATGGCTGGTTCAGACATATTTTCAGCGTTGCTATTGTTAGTCTTCACTGTCGAGTTGTTTAGTTCATTTTTCGACAGTCTCAAGTTCTTTGATTTGGGACTTGTTCTCTTAGTTTAAGTTGTTTGAAGTCAAGTTTGAAGTTTTCCGTAACTTGCCATGATATAACATACTGCTATAGGAATCATCGTCATACGGAGTATTCTCCAAGGTTCAACCAGAGATCTGTGTTAAATCTACCACCACCATCATTGTCGACAAGTGAGCATTGTCTCACTGCTAACGAGTAATGCGTCACAACCACAGGCACACCACCACCGCTCTATTGTTGGCACACAACCGCCCTAATGGCAGAAATGAAAGAAAATCCGCACCCTAAAAAACACATCCTCACCTTCAGAAGTCAACTCATGGTTGAACTGGAAATTTCAATGTTAAATCTACTGGCACCATCATCGTCGACATGTGATCATTGTCTCACTGCCAACGCATCACCACCACGACACCACAGGCAGTCAGGCACACCACCATCGCCCTATTGTTGACACACAACCACCTTAATAAAATAAGAAAGGAAAAAAAAATCCGTCCTAGAAAACACATCCTCACCTTCAAAAGTCAAAAACTCAATCATGCTCGGCTTCAAAACTCAATCTCTCAACTCCTAAAGCACAAGATCTCGATTTTTTGAGGGTGAGGATGTGGTTTTTAAATGATGTTTAGAAGGGTGATCGGAGATGGACATCGAAGAAAGCGACTAGTGAGTGACCGAAAATAGGCACGGATGAGGATAAAATTAGTTTGAGTAATACTCCATATTTAAATATTTATTTCATTATACGGAGTATTTGAAATTATTTTGAACATTTATCTATAATTAAAGTCATGAAAATTTGATCAAAAAATCAAACTAATAAATTTTTTCATCTTGACATTTGAGACATATAACACTCCGCAAAGACTCGTACTTTTATTTAATCCGTAGTTATTTTTATTCTATGAAAATGGAATTTGAGACTTACTTTGCCTATACGCTACGACCATTTTAATCAGCACTAGAGATGGCCATTTGTTCGGTTTTGTCCAACCAGGTCTAGCCTAACCCGTTGAACCTCTCATTTTCTACAAATTTATATAACCAACATGTCGAATTCGAGTCTTTATTTGACAAGTACAACCCGACCCAGGCTAAATTAAAGTTCAATTTTTGACCTGGACCCAAATATGGAGACTCGGCATAGACTCCCTTGTCCGTTGCCACCTCTAATCATTAGACTCGAACATTTTTTGGTTGACCGATTAATGAATTTAACCTCAATAACCAGATCTAAACCACAACCACCACTCTCTCAAAACTCGATCAAAAAAAAAAAAAAAAAGTGAGAGAGAGAGAGAGAGAAAAGCTTGAAACAAGGTTCAACAATGGCGTCACAGTTTCTACCAACAACAAAATACTCAGACGCACTAACAATCCTACTAATCTCCATCATCACCGCCATCATCTGCGAGTTCATCTCATACCTTCTCATCTACCGCACTACTTCCTACAAATCCCTCAAATCCGCCATTGATAAGTCCTCCAAAAAGCTCGAAACTATGAAATCCCCAAACCCTTCTTCTTCTTCTTCTTCACTACAATCTTCTTCCTCATCTTCTTCTTCATCATCTTCTCTCTCTAAATCATCCAAAACCAAGAAGATTGACCGTGTAGAAACCAGCCTCAAAGACGCCTCACGTGACCTATCCATGTTTAAATTGAAATCAGGCGCCGTTGTCGCTCTCGCTTTGTTCATGGTTTTCGGGTTTTTAAACTCGCTTTTCGACGGGAAAGCGGTTGCCAAAATTCCCTTTGTACCAATTAAACTTGTGCAGAAGATGAGTCACAGGAATTTGCCTGGTGATGATATGACTGATTGTTCAATGGCGTTTTTGTACTTGCTTTGTTCGATTAGTATTCGTACTAATTTGCAGAAGTTTCTCGGGTTTGCTCCGCCTCGTGGCGCTGCTAATGTTGGATTGTTCCCCATGCCTGATCAGAAGATGAGCTAGATTATTGTTATTATTATTTTGGGTGTAATCCATCATCGATGTTTAATTTTTTTGTTGCGATTTCGTAATTGAATTTTAGTATTGAACTGTTTAGTTTTGGTAACATTTCATCAAGTTTATGCTGAGTTTTGTTTACTGGTTATTACATTTGGGTCGATTTGTGTTGAGATCGTCTAGAGGATCCAACCCCGTTTGCATTCGTAGTAAAATTTAGTATGCAGCCGTAACGTCTACTAATTATGGTCATATTTAATTAAGTTTCTGCTAAATTTCGTTTACGGGTTAGATTTGGTTAATGTGTTGAAGGTTTTTTTTGTAACTTTATTTACGGTGAAATGATCGGTATTTTGATCTATTGATTACATTGTGTTTGGTAATGTCTGATGTTATGTCGTTGATTTACGGTTTGGTTGTGTTTGATGATTGGTCAAGGAATGTGTTGTTTGACACATAAGTCTCGTGTTGGGGGATCTGGGTAAACTTCTCCTGTAAGCGTAAAAGTAGTTGCTTCGAGGCCATTGCACTGTAAGCTAGAACATGAAAACGAGTTTGGTTTGGTATCGAGCAGTCCTTCACTGTTAATGCATGGCTTCTAAGGTGTTTTTGCTGCTTGAATTGTTTCGCTTTTTTGATGAATAGGATATACTTGTTGACTAGGTATGGTTTAGTCGTAGACTCGTACCTTATATACATGTCACTGGATTATTATCTGTTTTTGTTTTCAATTGTTTTATGTCGACTGTCGACTGTCGACTTTTTGATTGTGTCATTTCCTATTTCACGATGAATAGCATTGGTTTGACGTAGTTTACTTTCCTGTTATACAATGTAGACGTAACTACGTCGCTTTTTGCCTTTTGCGGCTACATACTCTCTGCACTGCTAATTTATTAGCTTCTTATGCTGAACGTTTGCGCTTTCATTGGTTACCTGATTTTGAGGCAAAGAAAAGGGGGAATAATAAGGAAAGAAAGAGGATTGCAATGTTTTAGACATACACGATACATATGGGTGCTCCAATTGATATACAAACATACGGTAGCCGACTGTAAATCGTTTTAGGACTAAGGTTTTTGCTGTTGTATTATGCTGCACCTGTCTTATTTTCGAGCAAAATGGCGAAACTCAACTTTAACTTATGGGAGCATATGGTATGTGTTATGTCTGACTGACATGTATGGTGTTGCTGTTCCGGTTATCGTAAAGCGTTATTATAACCTTAATTTAAATTATTCATGGTGAAAAGTGAGTAGTGTCGAATCTGTCGATATTATAAGCTTCTTTTACGAAACTACTGGACCCATATTTGGGTTACATTTGCGCTATTTGAGTTGGAGCTGCAGGTTATGTTGACGAGGCTTACCAGGGAATTGCTAACTAATGTAGCAAATGTGTACTCTTTATTTCCCAGCATATATGATGTCAAGTTACGCCGGTATTTGGTTGTACGATATCCGACATACCGAGTGAAGTTCAGTTTTAAGTATAATTTTATCGTCAGGTTGTTTCACACAAACGTTTGTCGGTTTGTGTATGTTTCGAGTAGAGATCCTCTCCATTACCTTCCATTTCCTCTAATACACTAATATAAAATCATTATACCTACTCCACATCATCAAAACACTTGACCATTAGATCGATCCAGAATAAAATCTGAACCGTTAAAAGGTAATGGAAGGAAATGGAGAGAGCAAGGTAATGGAGATGATCCATACTCGTATGTTTCCGAAAATGCTTGCAATCAGTACACTGTTCAATGAGACCTATGGACTATTTATGCCTAAATGCTTATCTACTTGAAGATACTCCTATTTGAAACTGGGAACAACTTCATAAAATTTAGAACCTAATTTTTTTCGTCAAATGGGTTAACCTGCTGCGAGTTGCATTTTGATACACTATTTTCGGATAATTTTGAGTTAGATCGATAAAGCCAGATTCACTTTGGATAATGTACACGTAAGTTTCGCACGATTTCTTGGATCATTATCGGATTTAAAACAAGTTAACATATTGGAAAACTTTAAAATAAGGTAAAATATTGTTTCTACACAACAAAATTACAGTATCATTTCCCTATTATCGAGTAGATCCAAAATCGTGCATTTGAAGGGCAACAAACAAACTCATGAAACTTGCGGGGAGATAAACTTCATTATGAGACAATCAGACTGATAGCGCCACGTCTTGTACGTATTAATCAACAGGCAATAAATCAAGAGTAGATCCAAGATCGTGCATTTGAAGGGCGGCTTGCTGATGATGCGACATACGAAACAAAATAATCACAAAGCTGTAATAGCATTACACACCCTGGCGAACATCTGCATCACTGAGACATGAAAAGGTCGATGAACCCAACACTCAATTGTTGACCAGCAAACTCCGATAAAACTCCTATAGTGAGCAGATTACAAGCAGAATCCTTCTATCGGCAGTATAGGGGCTGTTCAGGCATTTAAAAGCATAAAAAAAAAGCTCAATATCACTCGCTGATCTGCAAGCACTATCACAGATTCATTCATCCTTGTTTAAACACAAGCCCCAGTACCCCGTTCACTGAGTACATCTTATTTATATACTTCACAACTGACGTAGTCATTCAACCGATGTTAACCTTGATCATTAATTTCTTAAGATGAACGTTGAGATACCACTGTCAAGTCATCTTGTTTGATTATCTATACAACTGCTGTGTTTTTAACATCGGTCAAGATTAGTCTACTACAAGTCCGAAGTCAAATGAAGATAATATGTGGTGGACTGGAACGGAGCTACCACTCATAGAGTTAGAATCCTTGGTTATCAAATGAAAACCCGTCTGGCATCCCAAATTGATAACAATAGTTAGAAGATTACCATCATGTTCTCTTTGGATCTCGGCTAAGTCCATGTTTCTTCAATGTGTTGATATATTTCCGCATAAGAGTGAACTTGTTGCATCCAAGATGATAAAAATAACCCCACGTGTATATCCCCGTCTTATGCAAATCATCAAAGAGCAACCTATGCCGAAGATAAACGTCTTCAAACGCAGTCAAGCAAATTTCAAAAGCAACGATAGTACAACGACAAGTACCTCACACCATAGTTTCCTACAGCTTCTGCAGACATAATCCCCACATGACGTCGACCAAATATTACCTGCAGTAAATTGTGTAAAAGCTTAGATAACAATGACCTTACTCTAAGCAGCTACCTTTTTTGTATTGTTTCTTTTCGTTTGTGGTTTTTATAACCTCACCAAAGTAAATTTGGACTACTTGACGTACTTGACAATCTCACAATACTTCATTAATGAAGCTAACAAAAGACAGACAAGAGAATCTGCATAGTACACGTAAAATTATCACCTTTTCACCCCCTACAGATCGAATCTTGCTGTCTGCTGCAGGGCTGTATACTCGCAGAAATTCAGCTGATAGACTAAATGCATCTCCATCGGCAAATTCAACATCCACCTGGACCATACATCTATTATCAAATAAGTTACTGCGTGAGCCATGGCTATTAGCAATGGAAAAGAAAAATTACGGAGTTGATAAGAAATGCGGCAATTAGCAAAGCAGCTCTTGTCGATATAATCACCATTCATAAATGAGATGCATGAGTTAGCAGACTGAAACTATCATCTGCCGTATATTTCAACGGCAACAACAAAAGTTTTAAATCCTTCTCACGGAAGACAAATCCTATGGAAACCATAATTACTTCACTAGCATTAGTCTAAAAGGAAAACATAAATGCAAGAAATGAAATACTCCATATCTTTAGACACAAATTACTCCGTAGTAAATACCATGTATCTCAAGTAAATGGCCTTAATGTGGCATTAGGTTGATCGAGTCAATACAGAAACTACAAACTACTCTACATATTTTTTGCATCATTGCATGATTCATTAACCCAACCGCATCGAAGTGAGTGTTAGAGTGTATAAACCCGATCTTGGGCCTCCAACCTTCAGCTTAAGCTGATGGTTGAAGGCCCAATATCGGTTTTATAAACTCTAACTGAGCTTTTGGTTGGGTTGGTTCCTGACATGGTATCAAAGCCTTGTGACAAGAAGTCATGGGTTCGAATCTCACCACCCCTCCCTTTCAAAGTGGATTATTTCGCACTAGGTATGACGGGTCTGTAGTTGCGTCCATACTTCAAGCCCAAAGGGCATTCGTGTGAGGGGGTATGTTAGAGTCTATAAAACCGATCTTGAGCCTCCAACCATCAGTTTAAGTTTTTGGTTGAGTTGGTTCCTAACAGTGAGTGTAGACATATTTTCACCAAGAAAAACATGAGAGAAAGGTGGATGGCAAGTTAAAGGATTGTACTTTTCCTACCTAATACTAGTGCCAAACATTCACTCAATTATCAACCTGAAGACATGATCGCCCTCAAAGGCACGCAAGAAGATCGTCATTCCAAGTTTAACGACAAACGGTGACATCAACCAATAAGGAACTTGCAATGCGTTGCAGTGGAGTGTAGAAACATGATGGTCAATGGCAAACGGGGACAACATGATGGTCAGCAAATTAAATACGAACGCAATATGGCGACTAAATGAAGGATTAGTATAACATAGCTTTGGATGCTGACCAAAGTAGTTCTTGGAGATAACTCAACACGAAGACATGAAAGCTGGACAAAGTGTAAAACTCAGGATCATGATTGAATAATTATACCAACAAAATTTGGCAAAATAGATAAAACTAATTAAATTAAATTAAATTAAATTAAAGCGAAGAAATTAGGGTTTAGGCATACAGATTTAGGAGGGCGAAGACAGAATTTGGAAAGACGAGGAGCATCTGTGGTCACATGAATTAATCGACTACAACTTCTCTTCACCATTAACATCCTTCTTTATTTCTTCCTCTTCTTTTACTAATTATATTACTCTAACTTTCTATAATGCACCAAGGAAGAACACATCATTTTGGGTGTAAACTTTATGACGTCACTGCTGCATCCTTTTTTCGTAATTGATTTTTCATATACGGATTTTACTCAACTAATATACTTTTTTCATTATTTTTTTCCCACCCTACCTTTTTTTACTCCAAAAATATACCGAATTCTTTTTTTTTTTTTTTTATTCAAGTTTCTAACTTTTCAATAATGAACTTCGATAATAAATTCAATGGAGTAGTAATCGTTTTTTAATTTCAATTTTGTGTTTAAATTATTGAATTTTATTAATTTTTAATAAATTTAAATATAATTAGGGTTTGTGAAGGGGTGATTATGATGGCGACAGGTGACTGTCGGTGGCGTATGAGGCGGCCTCATCGTGGCTACCATTCGTTATGATCATCCACTACAATTTAGTGAATAATCAAGAAATTGTACACCATTGTTTGAGGTGTTTGATGCGGAGTATGAAGTTGCGAGTTTTGTTACGAACATAATTATTGTAGGATTATATCGGTATATAGTCCTTTAAAATCACAGGATTATAATGAAAACTTTATATGATTCATAGTCATAAAAGGAAATTGCATAACAAAGTATATAGATATAAGAATTAACCTTTTAATCCTCAGAATTTGGCCTAGGAACAATACCAAAATTATGGTATCTCCTAATTGTAACACCCAAGATGGTATGAGATATGCCCTTTTGATTGCTAGAAGAATTGGAGAAGAAAACTGCTTTTCTCTCAAGTTTTGTGTGTTGTAAAAATAATGAATGAATTTTGGGTTCCAAAGATGAGAGAATTAGGTTGAGTAATATACTCCCTTCTCCCACCTATCTCACGGCTCACCTCTTATTTTGGGGAGAATATTTTCTCCTCAAAATATGACTTATTGACCAAGAAAACTTATCTAGACAAAATGAATCTGGACACTTTTCTTTTGGTCATTTTAACTTTTAATATAATGCAATATATTACTAGTGTCATCTGTATGGACCAACATAATACATTATATAAATATCCATATATTTATAATTTGCTAATTAATTATAATAGTTTATGTTTAATTAGCTTGCATTATACATGACACAGCCTAGTCGTATCACCCTGTCAAAATAAACCTAGCAAACAACTAACAGCAGCTAGCGGCAAGCAGGATCGTATCCACAGAGAAACGGAGTAGTTTTAAGTTAAAGCAGGCGAAAACAGGTTCAACTCAAGGTGTGGAAGAGGATTGTTTTAAGCTAAACTAAAGCAAAAGCAAAGATGAATAGAAATATATAAGGAGAAAGATTAGGGCATCGGGTTCATTATGACAATGATTCAGGAACTCAAATTTATAAGACGGAAGAGATAAACTGTGCAAATGACTAGGTTTATAAAACGCTCTCTCGAGTCAATTTTAGCCTTAAGCAAATTTAGCGGGCTCTCGCAACTTACTAAATTCAACTTATCAATCTCGCGTAAGTCTAATTTTAACTCGGCTTTCGATCTTAAATTAAAACTTACTCAGGTTCAATTAAACTCAGACAACTCGTTGATCAGGCGAAATAATCCTAATTCAATTGGCATAAAACGCGTAGAAAGAAATCAAGTGCACAATTTATTCAACCAGTTTAATCCTAAAACATGTTCCTGAACCAAATATCACAAATTCCCCTAACCCTAATTAAGGAATTAGCTACTCATGATAACCATCAAAACAATAAAAGCAATCAAAGCAAACATAATGATGAATAAACAATAAAGATTAAGATAAACCTGAATAAAAGTAGAGTACCGGCGGTTACAAAGTAAATCAAACTTGAAGACTAAACTACAGTTGGAGTTTTTGAGAGAGAAAAGTAAAACTAAAAGTAAAGCAGTAACTTTGAAAGATAAATTAAAGCATAAACTAAAAGTCTCGACCTAAAGTTGCTTATATAGTTTCCAAAATATTAAATCTCGAATTAAATCAAAAACCGACGAAATATGTACTCGGTAGCCGGCCATTTCTAAACTGTGACCGGCACGACCCTTGACAATGGGCCGGCTCTTCTTCACTTGACTCAAGCCCAAATTTCTTTACTCCTTGGCCTTTTGGGCCTTAGTTTATACGTAGGCCTTTGATCTTGGTCTTAATCTTTGGTCTTGGCTCGTGTTCTCGAGCTCCTATGCGCGCTCGAGCTTGGTCCTGTCGTCTCGATACTCGAAATGCTCCTATCGTCCCGGGTTTTGGCTCAAAACCACCAAAACCTGCAAAATGTAAATAAAAGGCAGCAGTAACGAGAAATATAACATATAGCTCATAGAATCATAATAAATACGAATAAAAGCAAGCTAAATGCGACTGAACCGGGGGCATAAAATGAATATAAATAGCGTGTATCAATACACAACAATTAAATATAACGTTTTATATTCAATTCACGAACTACATTTAATTCGTCTTAGCTAATATTATTTAATCCTTATTAAATAGCCGTATCATCATTACACTGACTAACATTTTAGTCAACAACACTGACTAACCTTTTAGTCATTAAAAAAGGCATCGATATGATTATTTTCTCAAATAATCACATCTCTCAAACACATCCTTTAGGTGTGGCTCTTAGGGACCAGTTGATCACCGCCATCTGTATGACAATAACGTCAAACTTATCTAGCAAGCCAACCGTTATCGATAAACGTTAATCAACTGATTAAATACAAAATGTACCCTGTGTACCTTTAGAGATTTATTTATGTTATTGCACTAACTGTGGAGGACACTAGCTCCAACACTTATGGGCTATGTTACTCTGACACATCATAAAACCCTTTGTGCTCATGTTCGACCTTGAATTGTTAAACATAATTTAAACACCAAATTGAAATTAAAAGACGATTATTACTTCATTAAATTTATTATCGGAGTTCATAATTGAAAAGTTAGAAAATTGAATAAATTTGATTTAAAGATTAGTTTGAAAATTAAAAAGAGAGAATTCTGTATATTTTTGGAGTAAAAAAGAGTAGAGTTGGAAATAATAATGAAAAAAGTATATAACTTGAGTAAAATCCGTAAATGAAAAATCAATACCCTTTTTTTTCCCCTTTGGACATGGTAGAGCTGGCAATTTGTGCGGGCCGGTTCGGGCCCAATCTGCCCGCTGGGCCTAGATTTTGATAGCACCGTTTGGCCCGTCAAAAGTCCTGCCCAGCCTTTTCATGCAACGGGTCATACCCAAGTCTTGATATTTATCACCCGTCCATCGGACCCATCTTTTTAAGCAATTTTACAACCAAAGGATCTAGCTTAGGCCTTAATTTTTGAGTCCGGCCCGGCTCGGAAGCCACACTTAAGGGCCAGTTACGGGCCTTGATGATGAAGCCTAGCCCTTAGAGGGCAGCCGCGGCCCAGCCCGTGGACACCTTTAAGACAAGGTAAAAGTATGTGATTGATGGTCGATTCCAATATGAAATTGTTTCACGCAAAAATAGTTTATCGTTTAATGTGAACACTTGTCCACAAAATTTTGAAAAAAACTATAAAATGAAAAATGTGAAATGGATTCTCAATTTAACAAAGATACTTATTAGTTGTAAATTTTCTAACAAAGATACTTTATCATCTAAAATTATTGTGAAATCAGAGTCAGGTTCGGGGTGAGGATACTCTCTAAAAGTTTTTTAAATCCGACAAAAAACTGTAATTAAAAAAGTATACATAAAAATAGCCTCTACAAGTTGTAGACAGTACATTAATTTTGAAGTTTGATTCTTAATAATTAGTAATCTTCATAATTAGTAATATTCCTCAATTATAAACAACGCCGCCATCGCTGCCTCCGTCGACCACCAAAGTCCAGCCCTCCCCAACACTTCAAAACCGCCCTCCCTTGCCGGACTCACCGTCGTGATTCGTTGGCTAGCCTGACCATGGTGGCCCTGTCCCAAGACCTCAACTCAATCCCTATCATGGTGACCATACCCCAACCAATAATGCCCTCGCCCCTTACCAACACCATGTCATATTTGTTACCCTCTTTACACATAGTTATTTGAAATAATTGTCAAAAATAATCTAAACTGGACCTCTTATTTCATAAATAATCCAAACTCAACATAATCCACGAATAATCTAAACTATTAAATACGCTTTCTAATAATATATCCATCCCAATTTTTATCCACAAATAATCCAAATTATCAAATACACCTTTTAATACTAAGACTTCTAACTAGAGTAAAAATTGGGGTGGATGCATTATTAGAAGGCGTATTTACTAGTTGAGATTATTCGTAGATTATTTCGAGTTCGCATTATTTATAGAATAAGAGGTCTAGTTAAGATATTTCTGACAATTATTTCTATTTATTATTTGAAATATGTGTTTAACTTAATAACCAACTTCAAATACTAAAATTCTATTGGTTGGTTGCACCACATAGCATTTGTTACCGATGCATGAATTTTTTTTTTAACCGCCCACCACCACCTAACCCACGCCCCAACCCAACCGACCATGCCACCTCTAAGCCCGAGAACTAGCCACCTCCACCACCCTAACCATTAATCAAACCCTAGCCCCAACCATGCACCACCATCCTAACCCCAACCCCAACCCCAACCCCAAGACTCGACCTACCACCTACAACCTAGACCGACCGTGGCCACCACCTTGTGACACCCCTACCACCCAAAACTGTCATCCCCACCCAGGCACCCACCCACAACACCACCATAATTTATAAAATTACGTAAACTAATTTTAATAATTAACTATTTAATAAATCCAAATATATATGTATTAGGTGCATATTTAGATCCTTAATTCAATATTTAAATGAATTTTAGAATGAATTTGATGAATTTGATTGAGTTTAAATGAAATTGAATTAACTTTGTGATAGGCATTGAAAAGAGAAAAAAATTTGCTCATGAAAATTGTAGGGCTGAATATATTATGACAAAAAGGATACGATTAAGTAAAAAGCTTGGTACAATTAAGCAATAACGTTTTTATATTTTTGTTATAATATTGTAAGTGTCTTATTGTATAAAACAACCTCATACTAAAAGTTGGATTCTTGTAAACTTACCCGTGATTTATCAGGTTAAACAATAGTGTGAATTTAAATAATTAAGGAAACTTGAACAACAACATTATGGCTATTGTTTAACTGTATCCAACTTTTACTCAATCATAACAACAATCAACTGCCGTAAAAAAGAAAAAGGAAAAAAATGTTGAGATCCTCTAGAGTTGTAAAATAACTCTATCGGTAGAGTTTTTTAATTTCCGCCATTTTATTTGCGTAAAATAAAAAAATTCTTTTAACTAATTTCCCAAACGGGTTCACTAATTTCATGTTTTGTGTCTTTTGGTTCGGATTCCTAAACCTTTTTCCGGGAAAAAAAAAAATCATTGTAGAGCGCATATGAGGGTATTTGAATAAGAATAGTAAAAGAATTAAATAATTTTATTATGATTTTATGGTGTAATATTCGAAACTCTACGGTGTAGAGTTATTTATAAACTCTAGAGGATCCCATGGATAAGGATAGTAACTCTACCGTAGAGTTACTCTAGAATTTCGGTTTTTAAATTAGAAAATTATAATAAATTTATTTAATTTTGATATTTCTCTTATACATATATCCTCATATGCGTTTCTCATTGATTTTTTTTTCCCGAAAAAGGGTTTAGGATACAATTTTACGGTGCCGCTACAATTTTACCCTAAACCCTTTTTCGGGATGTTCCAGCGGCTTTGCCGCCGAATCCGAACCAAAAGATAGAAAACATAAAATTGGTGAACCCGTTTGGGTGATGGATGAAAATAAATTTTTTATTCTATGCAAGTAATATCACAAAAATGGAGTAACTCTACGGTAGAGTTACTCCAAAGAATCTCTACGGTAGAGTTACTCCAGAGAATCTCTACGCTACTAGATTTACAAAACAATTAAGTTAGGTGTGGAAATTTGAATTCTTGACGAATCAGTATCAAGTACAATGTGTGTAAGCTTGGGGCAAAAACTTAGTTGTCTTTCGCGGAAGCAATATCACTTGCAAGGTGTTGGCTTGCTTCTTCAAGGGACAAAACTTCTTGCATAAGTTTAGTCAGCTTCGCTACATTTTCTTCATGAATCTGAGCTCGAACCTTTTCTTTGTATCCACAAGCGCCCATCATCTTCTCCAGAGTCTCCTTTTGCCTGAGATTCCCGCGATTTAACCATCAAATCAAGCATACAAGTAAATGTTCATGAGTATGCTTGACAAAAGGACTACATTATAATTAGGCAAAATTGCAAATAACAACCTTTTAAAACCACTTTTTTTCAAATAACTACCTTTTATAAATTTTTTTTCAAATCACTACCTTAAAACGTATTTTTGTTTTCAAATCAATACCAGTTCCCGGAAAACGTCATATTTTATCAAATTCCGACCACTTTAAAATTTTTGTTGCCTTTTATTTGAAACAACCATGTCAAATACCTATTCTACCCTTCTACCCTTCTACCCTTTTCTAACCTTTCTTCCTCTATTTAACTTAATCTCTTCATTTCATCCTCTTTACCTCTTTACCTAAAATTTCTTCCATTGTTTTTAATTTTTTCTCTCATATTATTCAATCAAACAATGATTCTTTCACTTTTCAGCACTTTCCATCCTTATTTTTTTGAGTTAAATGAGATTTCCGGGAACTGGTATTGATTTGAAAACAAAAATATGTTTTAAGGTAGTGATTTGAAAAAAAATTTATAAAAGGTAGTTATTTAAAAAAAAGTGGTTTTAAAAGGTAGTTATTTGCAATTTCACCTTATAATTATAATGTGGAATTAAATAGAGAAAATGTTACCATGAGTAAAGTTTGATGAGTTAGATCGATTAGAATATATTTACAAAATAACTAGGACGGTAAACACAACGGGTGTTCTTTTATGTTGTGTTTTTCATTCAGATTTTTGTGGAAAAGTTATCACCTTTTCGTTTCCTCTATCTTCTTCTTCAGCTTCTCGAGCTCTACTTCTGCATTTATGGCTCCTTTAACTTTCAAATATACGGAAATGTTTTCATTCACAACGTCTACTGAACATTCCAAAGGAGCAGCATCTCCCTCATCCAAAACCTGTTAAATCCAAAGTAACAAATAAGCTAGATAACCAGAAGACCAAGAAAATCCAAGGTGATTAGTCACCGTACGTGATATCGCGTTTTATCACGGTCAACAAAAAAAAATTCCGAAAAAACAGCCGTTATGGTCATTTACAGACCATTATATGGACCGTTATAGGCCGTTAAGGACCGTTATATGATATACCTTCAATGAGGACAAACCGACAAGAGTTGAAATCTCCAATTCATGACGACGAATGATTTCTAAAACTCCTTCACTTCGGCAAAGGGCAAAAGCTTGTCTCCTGAAAATAAGTAACATTGTTAGCTGGTTGCTAGAAACACAGCACCGTACCTCTATAGAAAAAGATACTCGTATAAGGTATTTTCCGCAAATGGAAACCATTCTCAAATATTACAGTGGGCCCAAACGTAGGCCCCATTATAATTGACGTAAGGCAGGAAGGAAGAAAGGTCATATGTACACAGGCTCTCACAGTTATCTGAGCACATAGGCAGCTCCCGAAACACCATGAATTTGATTGTAAAAAGAATAAAATAAAAGTCTCGATAAAGGCTTCCACACAGCCATTCATTATTCACGAAGGACAGAAATTTGAGTTGCTAATACTAACAACAATGAAGATTACAGTTCAATACATAAATTCCTTGTCCTATTTGTAATCAAATTAAATTAATTGGATTTTTAAAAGTTTGCTCAATATTCTTTTAATGAAACTTTCATTTTAAACTCAATTCTACCTCAAACTAAGCAGACATGATATTAATTACTCCGTATCAAACAAACTTTTGTACTGTCTTCCATTCTGTCATGACTGTCATCCTCTTACGTATATACGTTTCCTAAAATCCTTTGGTGTCACAACAAGGATGGATTCTTAATTACAAACTTAATTGAGTATGAAATGAAAAAAAAAAAAAAAAAATTAACCGCACGTCAAGATACGTATACATGCGAGCCACTTGCTAACTCGCAGTCTCAGATCGTATCAGGTAGCTCATGACAATATTTTAAAAAATGAAATGAGAAACCTCTCAAGGCCTCCTGCAGAAAGCTCTACATGATTTCATCAGCTACATCAAAGTGATGTAAAATAATGCAACTATCATCATACCTTTCATTCCTTTCTTTGGGAGGCAATAACGACTTCAGCGATCTAAGAGATTTCACAGCAGCCTCAATCATCTCCATCTCTGACTCTACATCTTCATTATTCCAGGACTGAGAAGATTGCAGAAAGGTAAGTAAGTGATAAGTATCTCATCACTTAGCTCATATCATAATATGTAAAACGATTTTTAAAAAAAAGTATATCCTAGCCAAAAAAAGACTGCATAGATCGTATTGCACTAGAACTCACCTGTACAACGGAAGGATACTCACTAATCACAATAGACTCTTTCCTCACGATATCTTTTGCCTGAGGAAGTCTCTGCCACAACTCTTCTGTGACAAACGGCATGAATGGATGCAGAAGACGAAGCCCAGTGTCAAGACAAACCCAAAGGACTGCTTGAGCAGAATCCCTTGTAGATGCATACGTCTCTTCATTGCTCGAAAAATAAGGTTTAATAACTTCAATAAAAACATCACAAAGTTGAAATTGCCACCACGAGTACACGAAACTGGCTGCATCAGAGAACTCATATGATTCTAGAGATGAGACGGTTTTGCCAACAGCCTTGTTTAGTACAGATAATATCCATTGGCAGCTAAACGGCATGACACTAGGGTTGATTCTGGCAGGAGGGACGTAGCCATCTCCAAGTTTGCTCATAGCAAACCTAATAGCATTCCAGAGTTTATTGCACCATTGACGGTACCCAACGACCCTTTGAATATCTAGGTTAATCTTGTCAGCCTGCATTTAAGAAGATGCAATCAATGAAAGGATCCAAGGAAAACCAAAAGTCTCCAAAAAATTCTCGACTGACAAATAGTATAAGTGCAGACCTGAGCTGTGTAGGAAACCAGGGCAAACCGAAGTGCATCTGCACCACATTCAGGTATTCCATTAGGAAAGTCTTTCTTTTGGCCCTCTTTGGCCTTGGAAATCTCACTAAGATCTAAATTTCCTTCTTCCAACCTCTTGTGAAGACCGTCCAGTGATATCCCATCAATTACCTCAAGTGGATCGATGACATTTCCTAAGGATTTAGACATTTTTCGTCCATGGGCATCACGAATCATTGGATGCAGATAAACCTGGACATGAAAAGAATAACCATATCTATATGATGTAAACTGTCGACCCAAAAAATAATCAAATTTTGTGAACAAGCAAAAGCTAACAGAGGTAGAATAGGATAAAGTACATGCATGAACACAATTGATAATGTAAATTATGTTTACCTTTCTAAATGGCACGTTACCTCCAAGCTTAGTACATAACATAACCATCCGGGCAACCCAGAAAAAGAGGATATCATGACCAGTTTCAAGAGCAGATGTCGGATAGAAAGCCTTCAAATCAGCTGTATTGTCTGGCCAGCCCAGCACAGACAGAGGGAAAATACCAGCAGAAAACCATGAGTCTAATACATCGGGATCTTGAGCAATCTGAAACTTTTTCCCAGGGAATTTTCTTTCAGCCTCTACTTGTGCATCTTCAACACTTCGACAGACCACCCAATGATCACTATAAGCACCCATCTCCTTAAGTTGGTCATCCTCCGATGTGACATACCAAGCAGGTATACGGTGACCCCACCAAAGCTGCCTTGATACGCACCAGTCTCTTATATTTTCAAGCCATCTGTGAAGACAAAATTTGGCTATCAGTACGGCAGCAAAGTCATAGTTCCCCAAAAATATTGTCAGCTATGAGATGGATGTGAGTAAAGTTTACGAAGAGAGTAGCAGGAACAAAGAGAATAGATGAAACAGAAAGAGAGGTTGAGATGGGGGACAAATAAGAAATGGAAGGTTATATAAAAGGGTGGTGCTAAATATATCATCCATGTTTTACTTATGTCGTCCACTTTTTAATAGCATTTAATACCAATTACCATTATGTCCATTAACAAAATCAACTACTCTCTCTAATAAGAAGATCAATCCTAAACCAAAACTATCTACTCACTCTCATCACATTCTCACGAAGTAAACAAGAGTTCAAATCACCTTTAACACTTATCATCCCGACTTAAAGCTAAGTAAAACGTAAAATCACATAATAAAATCTCGGTGTCCACCACGGTCGTTATATCAGATGTCGCAGGTATATCCCGCTAAATACAGCCAATATCACTTCAAAATGCGGCTAAATACGGTCATCAAAACCTTATGGTCGTGTTTCGGTGTCTCATAGCCTTGAAATAGAAAGCAAAGAATTGTCAAGTGGACCACACGATCTAGCCCCAGCTGTCATATGTAGTTCACATGGCCTAGACATGGTTGTACCATGTGGGCCAACGATACAACTATGACCAACATAGTAGAAAATACCATCAATAAAACGGTGACAAATCTCGAGACTCCAAAGCCGGCCAGAGAGAGCCTAGGCTAAACCTTTGTTCAGTTCCGTAAAGAAGAAATTTTAACAGAGTTTAGTTCGTGAACATATGAAGTTTTTCTCATATATACAACATTTGGCCAGCCAATTAAAACTTCAATTATATCTGCGAAATGGATCATTATTTCTTGAACAAAACAAGAAAGGGACGGCAATAAATTACTTAGCAGACAGACTGTAAGCCTCAGGAGTCTATCAACCAAAAAAAACTCTTATCGATAAACATTTTACAAGAAAACGACAAATAGACTTACCTCTTCCACTCAGCTTCATATTGTTTTGGAAGAATCTCAATCTTTCTATCTTCATTATCCACCACAGCATTAAGTGCCTCCTTTGCCATGCTAGAGCAGTTGACATACCACTGAGGCTTTATCAATGGTTCCACGACATCATTACTCCTTGAACAACGGCCAAGACGCATCTCATTATCTTTGGAGCCTCTATACAAACCCTATGCAAATAATAATGTTAAATAAGGTGAGTCATTTCCATAAATGTGTGCCTGCGTAAACGAATCAGAAGAGACAGTAACAAGAGGCAGCCATTTGAAAACAAATCAAGGGGCTGGCAGACGACGAGCTGCTGAATATTAAAGTTAATGAAAGACTGAAATTCTTTTCAAGAACTAGCAAACAAGATGAAACCTTAAAGCCTGGGACGATGTCAAAACGAATGAAGATGGTTATGTCTTTGACCGGCACAGGATAAACTTTATTATAAGTTGCGTCAAGAGTCCAGATAATAACAATTACTCATTCATAGCATGATTTACTACTTGGTATCGGTCATGATGGCAGTCCCGGTTACAGTATCTACCAATTATACTTGTCTCGGCCTCGGTAGTCTAGATAGCAGTTGTCGTGGACTCGTGGCAATATTTAATATTCATGGGATTGGAATGATATTTTATCATGTATAGTCTATTTCATATCTTCTTAAGATTTGATCTATGTACAATAATTATACGATTTATAATTGTTCAAGTTCAAAAAATTTGGCTCGTAACAGTTAGGACTCGTTCATCTCGAGCATTTTACAGGCCGTATTGGACCAAGTTTGACTTGACACTTTATAATTTGGTGCCTCATTAGATTGAAAGAAATCATACATCTACACTCTTAAAGTCATTTATAAATCATATAATCATAACTTTACATGAATCTTGAGTTCTTGCCACATTAGATTTAATATTTAGCATGAGAAACATCCTAATGAATAAACATTTGACTCACAATGTCATTAATAATTCATCCTTGAAAAGTATTCAATTTATAAAACTCAAAAGTGTCCGGGTTGACAGGAAAAAGAAGAAGAATTTTTCCACATATCAACAATTGTGAGAAACAGCTAGAAAAAAAATAAATCACCAACATCATAATACTATATCAGAAGCAGCTATTTTAAGAGGTGAACAAAATATAGGTGTATTTACCTTTTCTTCTAAGGCTTTAGTAACTAATACACGAGCTTCAAAGCGCCCAATCCCTGCAAACTCGGGACCCCCGTTGCTGTTAATCTTTCCATCATCAGTGAATATGTTAATGCAATCCAGATCATGGCGCTTCCTAACCTCAAAATCGTTAGGGTCATGTGCAGGTGTTATCTACATTAGCATGGAAGAACTTTTAAACCATCTATATACATAGTGTATATGCACATAAGAATACAAGAGAAGATCAAATATAGCCATCTCAAAGGGCTGATACCTTCACAGCACCAGTACCAAATGCTGGATCGACAAGTATTGAATCACAAACAATTGGAATTCTCCTTCCACAAAAAGGATGGACGGCAAATTTGTTGTGCATGTGCTTGTACCTGGCATCATCTGGATGCACAGCGATTCCAGTATCGCCAAGCATAGTCTCCACTCTAGTAGTGGCAACGACAATCTCGCCAAGGTCTCCTTCCAATGGATAAGCAAAGGACGTTAAGACACCAAACTCCACAGGATTCTCATACCCAGGAACCTTTAAGGGTGTCCTTCCTTTCAGATCCACATATTCCACCTGCAAAAACTTGTTTAGATACTGCTAATTGGTAATACTAATCTAATGGCTGAAGTCCAAACAGAAAACACACCTCAATATCAGATATAGCAGTTCTCAATACACAGTCCCAGTTTACTAAGCGAATATCCCTGCAAACCCAACCAAACCAAAATCAATTGATAAAATTAAGAAATAGAAATATCCACTGTATATTATCTACGAGAAGAACTAAAAATGACATTAAGCATGTTGTAAAGCTGAAGTGCAGTCTAACAATTGGAATAATTGGAATGAGAAGAAACAGTAGAACGTGAGATTGCCGTGTTAGATGATAAGAGGTGTTACATGGAACAATTCGAATGAGAAGAAACAGATGCAAGGGCGAAAAAAACAGCAGGGGTTAGGGGAACACAATGAAAAATAAAGGGGACACAAAAAGAAAAAGAAAATAAAATAAAATAAAATAAGCACTCTCCCAAACAAGAAACATAGAACAACAGCGTGTCAAAAAAATTCATGTAAAAAGAAATTTAAAGTCAAAGTTTGCCATGACCTATTTAAAGAAGGCCATTTAATCATCAAAATCATAACAGAACAGCAGCAGATCCTGTGTTCCAAAACTATTTAAGGTCCTGTAACATGAACCTTCACATGTTACCGCAAAAGGGGTCGTAGGAGGTAAGAACTAATGAAAAGAGAGAGAATGATTAGCCTCTAGTAATATATAATAGAACTATTTGAACTACCTATCTGCCAAACGCACAAAAAGGGCTCTCCATAATTTCATTCCAAAGCAAAGCCCTTATCAGTTACCACTGATCGTAATGAAGGATCAAAATGGCCACATATTTATCACCAATGATACATCTAACAGTTTCCAGGATCAACGGAGAACTTTATATCCCTAACTTCTCTTTTTGTGCAAAAACATACTCCATAACTGTATATATAACCCTCATAGCCTCAAATAATACAAATCACAACAATTGTCTACATTTGGAAAAGCGAAGAGTGAGAACCAACGTTTGGAATTAAAATAGTAAGGTTTCACCATACCTGTAGATCAAACCCTCATTGTACAGCCTTACAAATCCCTCGGTCACCGCCTTTGACCGTTTCTCGTCCATTGTAAAGCACTATAAGCGGAGAACTGTTAGTGATCACCAAACTTATACAACCAGGCCAAATACTATCAGCAGTACAATAAATAATCACTCCTACATGACAAATTTTGCCCTCACCTCTCTAGACCAATCAAGCGATGCACCAAGCTGACGCTGCTGCTTCATGATTTTCCCACCATACTCATCCTTCCATTGCCACACCTTTTAAAAGAAAGACTCTAACGATTAATTATTCGCACTTTCCAATAACAATAGCTTAAATCAAACACTGAAAATTATTTACAAATCCGTAGACCAAACTCACTTCGGAAACAAAATTTTCTCGGCCAAGATCATGCCTAGTGAGATTCCGATCACGCATAATCTTTTTTTCCACAACCACCTGCAAGAAATCAACATATCAAACATTTTTTGACAACACCAAATTAGAAGTCATGCAGATCAACTTGATGATGTCAGATCACAATTCTAATCTTTAGAGCAAATAATAGAAGGTGAAAAACCAATAGATTAAGCAGGCCAATGCTAATATCAAATCATTACAAAACCAGCAAGCAAAAATTTAAATTATTGGTCAATTTCTCTAATACCTGAGTTGCTATGCCTGCATGATCCATCCCAGGAACCCATAATGTATTGTATCCAGACATTCTCCGCCAACGAATTATCAGATCCTATACAATAGATGGCTTTATAATGATAGCAAGAAAAACTCTCAAGATACCCAGCTATTTCTTAAAAAAGAAACCAAATGAAAAGGAAGCATAAATGCTAACCTCTATGGTACTAGTAAGAGCGTGCCCAATATGAAGGGCCCCGGTAACATTTGGAGGGGGCAACACCTACAAATTGGAAGAGAGAAACAATGAGAATTTAATATAAGCTGCCGTGTAAATAACACCAAAAAGTACACTAGCAAACGTTTACAAAAGCATGTTAACAGAGCACTAACAATTACGAACGGCAGTTTTGAGCTGCTTGAGTCAGCCACAAAAAACGATGATTTCTCCCACCAATCGTACCACCTGCATGATTGACCCGTTAAAACAAACCGAGCAATACCAGGGAAATGCAAGCAACAAACAAACTATACGGTAGATGGAACGTTACTTACGCTCTTTCGACAGTAGCAGGAGAATACTGTTTTGCCATTACAGGGGAAAGTCGCTTCCTCTCCCCAAAAGGCGTTTCCGGATCAAGAAAAATGGCAGGGTCTTCTTCCTCTACCTTTTTTACATTTTTCCTCTCAGACTTCTTAGAGGTATTTGATGCTTGCAGTGCCTAAAAAGAAGAGACAAAATATATTCATGATGTATCAATGTTCCATAAAGACTTCCATGAAAATATGACTATAACATCACTATGCCTGCTGTTACTCAACGCTTCACTTAGGTACCGTGTCAAACATGACACAACACAACACTTGGGACACTTCCTTTTAGACCAAAAATTGAAAAATTTTGCACATAAAGTTGTGTCCGACACCATGTAAAAGAGTCTGAGTTACACAGCCTATGCCTCTATGAAAAAAAATTACCTGAAGTTTTGCGGCATCTGCTTTGAGCGCTGCCTTTTGCTTTTTTAAGTCTTTTTCTTTTGCCTGTTATAATAAAATTACAAGAAATAAAATCATACACGGATTAATTTCCCATGGATAAGCGAACGTGGAGCATCATAATCTACTTCAAACGGGGTTTGTCAAGGCCTAAAAAGGCGCAAAGGTGATTAAGGGGCCGAGGCAACAAGGTAAAAGGCAGTAACAAGTCCCCCGCAACATCCTCATGGTGATGGTCATCCTCCATACAGGCCTCGCTTCATTACTTTCGAACAAGGCGTGAACCACCGTCTCAGGAGCTCATTAATCCACTTCCAAAAAAAAAAACAAAACCTTTTCTTCCTTTTTCTTCTTGCGCTCCAGCAGCTCTTCAGCAGAGAGTTTGATGGCAGTGTCTGACATATTTCGACTGCCCAAACAGCAGAGAATGGAAGAAGCGTTTACCAAGTGTTTCAACTCAATTAATTTTGCTTTATGTATTTAAATTTTACTTAAATTCTACGGAGTACTACTCTTCTTTTTTTAATCTATATTCTTCTACTTTTTATTTTTGTGAAATGTACCCCTACATTTGTAGTATTCTCAGGTCTGTACTCCTATATTTATATAGTTAGTCTCAACCGTGATCAAATAAGAGTAAATCGTTAAATTTTTCCGTTTTTTTCGTTTTTTTTTTTAATTTTCACCCCTTTTTTTAATTTTTTTTCCTCCATATTTTTGCATAAAATTGTAACGGAGTAACCTCTGAAAATAATGGAGGGTGAAGCAAACTATTTAATGCAAAAATATGGACATAAATGCTGGAAAAAAAAGGGTAAAAATTTATATAAAATAAAATAAACGGCTAAATTTAACAATTTAGGGACTAACTATATAAGTTTAGCGGTATAGCCAGAAATACACCGAACGTTAAGATACAACTAAAAAACTAAAAAGTACGAGGGTACAAAACGGAAAAACTTTTTTTTAAAGGTATTTTATCAAAATTACCTTATTTATACTCCTCTTTCAGACATATTCCATACTAACTTTGTTTTAAAAAATAAAAAAATATGAGACAATTACGTGGTTGTTTACATGAACTTTTTTTTTCCCCCCCTCATAAAACCAAAAAAAGAGGAAGAAAACAATAAATTGAGAGAAAGCGGCTCTATAGAAGAAGCTGGGTCTTGGGAGTACCATGTTAGTCGCATAGTCTATTTAATAGGGGAATTTGGTTTGAATTTTGACAAAACTCTTTCGAAAAATCAAACTGAAATCCACAAGAAATATACAAACAATTCCCTTAAAAGCAAACTTTACAATAAATTATGTACAAAAAAATTGACAACTATTAATTGAAGAAGTTGGTATATTAAATTTGAGACCCATTTTAAGAACTTTATTTGAAGTTGTTCCATTATACTCCGTAGTAACAAATTCTTATATAGAGATTGTCATGTGCTACAAAAGGATCATAGCAAATCAAAAAGAGTTCACATGCCCTTATCGATTGGGAAATGATTCCCTGTAACTCCCTCCATTCCTCAAGGTTCTCATGTAGTCATGTGCCAAAAGGATCATAAATTTCTGGCTAACGCTGATGCTCACCACAGCGGTTTTCGACCAAAAAAAAAAAAAAATTACAAAGAAAAGGGGTTATAAATGAGAGTATACATATTCCGTGTGGAAGCTGGAACTAATTCTTACTCTCGAATCACATGACCGACAAACAGGTCTCCTATATTGCGATATCAAAATCATTAACACGAGAAAAGAAAAACCAGCTATGAGGAAGCATTCAGCTGAGCTAAAATATGCGAATAAGTAGCATAATCAGGTGTGCTTTTGAACGCAGGCATGAAGTCCGAGAGGAACCTTAGTACTGCAGCTAGACGCTGAGAGTCGTTTGAGGCGTAGGCTTCTTCCAGAAATAACGATGGTTGCACTGTGACTACCTGAAAATTAGACATGTAGATTTTACTTCTATGATTAATGATTAGTGGTTTTTATCTTTTGTACGGAGTATATTTCTTTTTACTAGTACAGCAACTCTGTCCTAAAGATAAATAACACAGAGTACTCCGTATCAACCAAATCACACGACGACATAAGTCTTTACAAGAAAGTTAAACAAATGCTTAAACAAATTCTTTCAAAAAAAATGCTAAAACAAACAAAACAGAATCATATGCATCAGCTTCTGCTATAAAAAGAACCATTTGTAATTTCAAAAGTTGATTAAGAAAATTGTGGTCAACAACGAAAAATCCGTTGCTTCTCCCGCCCTCCAAACCCTCCATCTGAACAAAGAGTGATGATGATCAACCAACCTGATCTCGACTGTTTTCGCTACAGCATAATTTGGAAACAAATCTAAAATATGAACTGAACACAACGAAAGATACTATGGATGTGCCTGTAATTGCAGTTGTTGGAGGAATATAAGCGGAGCATACCTTATGCTTACGTGCATAGCGTAAAGCTTCTTGATAGAATCCATTCTGTAACAGAGACAACACATAATCATGATGCAGGCTTAGCTGCCTAAGCATGTCGATACCCAGCTTCCTAGTCGGGAAGTGTAGATGGCCAGATTCAAGCAGTTGATACGCAACTTCTTTTGAGGGTTCAATAATCTGCATGCATTCCGTTTTGTAAAATTTGTGAAAAAAGTGGACAAAAAAGTTACCTAATTACAGTCGACATGTAGCTCTGCCTACTACATACCTTATCAATAATGAACAAGCCCAATTCTGCATATCGTTCCTCACGAGCGAGCAGTTGTATCAACAGAATGTATACATTGGGATAAACTCTGATTTTTTCCAAACTTGCACTGCAACAATCGTACGAAATTACACATGACCAATATGAAAACATAATTTTATCCCAAAAAAAAAAAAAAAAAAAAAAAAAAAAAAAAAAAAAAAAAAGCATTTTGATTGGCAAAAACAAAACATAACTAATATCAAGCATGGCAACCAGGGATGATTTGAAATAGTTTTACATTTCAATGCATTGGATTGGTAGTCTTGACGTATCAAGAAAGAACAAATGACCGTCAATGAGTCACTTGGAAGCATTCGGGGAGCAAAACATTTTGAGAGGCAGTCAGTAATTATGTGTAACATCCAACAACCAGGCTAGAGTTTATACACAGATTACTTTCAGCTGTAACCAGAAATATTCCTGCTAGAATCGATTAATCTATAGGCGTCAAAAATTATGACAGCAAAGATTTTACCTGATAAAAAGCACCTGCTAGTTTCTCTAGCTAATAACAATAGTTCACCACAATGAACCCAAACCACTTAGTAAAACTCATGCTCATTATAGTTCACATTCAGGTCATGTCATCCAGACATGGATCAAATCTTGGCCGTGATACAGCACTTGGATAATTTTCAAAAAGTTCCAAAGGTCAACCCAAGTTACCCAACCATATTTTCCCCTCATATGACTGAATGTACACCTCGACGTCCAATACTAAAATCAAGGAAGCTGAAATACCATGAGTACTCCATGGTTCAAATACGTACCCACCACGAAAAATCTTTACCCATACATGCTCCACAACCAATGGCGGGTACAATTTTCCAAAACCGTGTCCGCCCCATTATCTTTATTCACAGCTAAAATATTTCAATAAAAGATATTGACAATACTTTTGATTAGATCAATGGTATAAAGATTATAATAAATTTTCATTAATTGGAAGTACAAAAACATTGTGTTTTGATACAAAATGCAAAAGGCAGTTATTAGGAGGGTAACCAAAATTCAGCTCCACTCCACCACGATAATGGGTAAAATTTTGATCCCCATACGGCCTGCCCCACAACCCACCAAACCTATACTCATACGCACCACAATCGGGGCTGGCGCGGTACGCCGGTGCCCACTTGTACACAACCCAATGACATCCCTACATATACGTGATGGGCACTTAATAAAGTACTACCTCCAACCATTTGTCATTAAATATTTTTCCATGTGAATAAAGTTTCCACAAAGTGTTAAAGGTATGAATGTAATATAAGATGGTCAAAATATCGTAATGATGAAGGTGCTAATAGTAAAAGGGAGGAACATTGTGGGTTAGAGGAAGTACATGATATACATATTGACCAAAACTATAATACAATGTAATCCAAATAGATGTGCAAATCAATTTGTCATTCACTGGGGACCATGAGACGAGAGCATTTCGTTTACCCTTACTCAAATAAAACCATGGCATAAAGTCACATAAGAATCATATACCTGCGGAGGAACTCAACAATGAGAGCAACCAAATAATTAGGGTCCTCAGTCATCTCCTCATCCGCGGGAGCAAACACAAAGCTGTAAACCTCATCAGGTGACACCGCTGCAGTGTTGACCTGAGATTCATGCTGTGCAGTATTATTAGCAGCCAGTGGGAGACTGCTAGGAGCTGGTATCCCAGACTGTGCAATAGATGACTGGACCTGGCTATCATATTTTTCAGTGCTCATGTTTCTATTGCTAACAGAGCTAGAAATATCCATTCCTTCATTTATTTCTGAATTGGAAATTGAAGCGGTTTGTATATCACTGTCATTGGTAGCTGTAGCAGCAGAATTGACCTGAATAAACCCTCTTGTATTCACATTGTTGGATAAATCGTCACCAGAATTTCTAGGACTATGAGCATGCTGGATATCAGAAGCAGGGGACTTCTCCATCGTGATCCCTTTGAAGTAATTGCCCGTTTTAATTGCATGGGAATAGGAAGTAACAAGAATATCTAACGCGCGTGCGACAACACTCACTGGTCTGTGCTCTAATATGATTGTCCGTGCCAAAGACAAACACAATTGCTTAGCCTGGATATGAGAAAATAGAGTTACTATCACCGACATGTTGACTTCATTACAATCAAAGACATACGAAAGCATGAATCACAAATCCTGTCGAGATGGTTAGGATGAGGAAAAGCACCCATAAAATCATGGTAATGTGAGGGAGGCTAAATCCTGTAAACATACATACCCAGTCCATCAAAATTCCTATATCAACAATGGACACATATGGTCATTTATTCATTATCCTAAAACACCATTTGTTGATAAAGTAAGAGAGCTATCAAAGTGATAAATGTAATGCATCAACTTAGGGATGGGTGGATATTCAAATAAAGTGGCCCCTAAGACTTTAGTTTGAAGAAAAAGATATAGCTACCAAATAAAAGTAACTTCTATCGCACAAAAAAGAATGTATATACTAATTCATCCTGTTGAGTGCCAACTACTTCGTATATTGCAGCGATATTAATGGACGTTTGTATCAATCACCCTTATCATTTGTTAGTATTTAGGAATAATTGTCTCTGAGATTTACAGAAATAGAAATACCAAAATTTTACCAAGCTTAGATGACTACTAGAAATAAATTAAGAATGGAGGTAAATATAAAACTATATTGCCTTTTCTTTTCATGCTAATTCCTCATTCATTCCACATACAGTTATGCTGCAAAAGTAATGTTAAAACGGCTTTATCCAAATTTTTTTTATTGTCAGGCAGGTTATTTCCGCTGGCTTCTTCAAAATATCACCAAAATTGTGAAAAAAAAAAAAAAAACAAAAAAAGGTACTAGAGAAAGGTCGGAGAAAAAATAATGGTACTAAAAGTGGCCATGCCATAAAAAGGTAAGAGGAATAGATGCCACAACCAGTAAAAGAAAGAACAAGAACAGACAAAGTAACACCTTGTTATATGAGAGATTACCCCACCAATTTATAAAAACAAATATATATCGCTTAGTTTACAGATCTTGTAGAATAATCTAACATTTATATGTTAAGCAAAAGGAACCATTCTGGGGGGAGCAGGAGTAAGCTAGGGCGGGGACGTTATTACATGTTGAATTTTATGGGAAACATCCTAGCCAAGGTCTGGTCCAACGAGGATCAAGATAACAATTGCAGGTCCAATGACCCCAAAACACTTAATTGTATAGCATGAATCAGTGGTATATGAGATCATGAGAGGATAACATCAGTCATAGAATCACAGTAGGATGCAAAAAACGTTTGAGAGATCAAAGTAAAAAATTCTCATAATTTAAAGACTCTGTATCAACCTGCTTTAATCTACACACGCAGTTACTAAAGCCATATTCCATCAGATCATGAGGGACAAATCAGATAACCAAGGGCATAGCACCAAAATAAAAAGTATTTCTCTTTTTAGATACAAGCAGTACCATGTTAAAGATAATTTTATCCTTGAACAAAACAATCATGAGAGAGCAAGTCACAAATTGTACCTTGCTGGCTTCTAACTTCCTTCGCTGAAGAAATTCCAACACAGATGGTATATCTGAGCTACTAGCCGAAACAGCCTGAGATGAAAACATTGGTTGTAATGTAACAATCACATAATGCTGCACAAAGCCTTCAGAATATAATGAGAAGAAACTCACCTCTAAGTCCAAGTGAATCTTCCATATTAGTCCACAAGAAGAATCACAAATAAGGTCTGGATTGAGAAATGTCCATCCATCTTTGTAAAGTGTCACTTCATTACCATTTGTCTGTCCCGATTCCATATTCTCATCAACTTGAGTATTAGATTGAAAAGATGCCAGGCTACCTCTATGATTACCCCTCATAAGCATCGGAAGTGGAGCAGATATAGGTGCCCTAGAATCGGCAAATAAGTCATACAGTATGACAACCTTTGCATCCACTTGATGAACGAGCAACACATTATCAACAACACTCACAGAAATCTTGCTTGAATAAACGGGTGAAGAGCCCTGAAAGTAAAAGTCAATTCAATAGCTGTAACAAGTAAATTTAAATTGCACCAAGAAAATGTGTAAATAATGCTTTGTTATACAGTATCACTTTTATCAACCTTTTGTCGCGAGGGGGGCGGGGAATTCAAACAATACCTGGTACAAGGCAAGAGCCTACCGCGTGAGCACATAAACTCAAAAACGAAGAAACTGTCACTTAGCTAACTAATTACTGTTTTACTAGAAAACATGCAACATCTTACCCAAAACTATGGGCCAGATATGACACATAGCACAATTACTAAAGCGATCACACATATGGTTTCCGGGCTATCATGCACGCTCGGGGGATTTACCAACTGCGCACCAAAGGTAGCGGCTGCGGGTTCCCCATGTTATCCCAAAAAAAAAAAAAATAAAAAATAAAAAAATAAATAAATACCAAGTAGTAAAGTTCCAAAATCGCCACACAAACTATTGCTGGCATGTGAATTCAACAGAAAAATGTTGTTGGCACAATAACTAATATTTGGCCAAAAAGTCATATGAACATCAGATATAGTCTGTTTACTTTCATTTTATGTTAATGTTTCGTTGGAAAATATGATTCTTGATTGATTGCATCAAGATATTAATACTCCCTCTATTTCATAGAGTTCTCCAGTTCACAGTTATGACAAAAAAAAGTATTAGAAAATACAATCTACTGCATCGCCAAACGACCATCTTGGAGAGTATGGAGACTGTAAAAAACTAAATAGGAAGAACACAATCAAATAGAGGAAGTAACAATTTTCCTCAACTGTTCCAATGGGTTCTCATTTCTAAGTATCTCTAGATAATACATGTTTGCCCAGCTTCATATTGCTCTCAATATGGAAATAGATATAGTCTGAGGGGTTTGTAACAAATGATCAAAGAAAAAGTATAGTAGATAATTACCTACTATAGTAAACTTTCTTTCAAATAACTATGAATAATTTTTCTCCAAACAACTACCATGTAAGTATGATATACTAGTGTAGCCACTTATTTTAATTTTTCCCTACTAAAGTTTGATATATCTCTCCAAGTCTCCATTTTCGCTTGAAAATGTAATTTATTTTCCATTTTACCCGTCTACTGATTTTCTAACCCTTTAAATTCATCCACTTCATCCCCTCTCAACAACACTTTTTTTCTTCTTACTACGAATCTTTTATTAAAGGAGGGTTAGAAAACTTAAATTTAGAATTTTGGTCTTCCGTGAAACTTAATTATTTAGTAAAATGGGGTCCAAGACTCCAAGTAGGGATGGATTAATCCAAACCTAACTTTACACTTACCAAACATCATCTTCAACCTCAACACCCATCACCACCAACTCAGCCGTACCAACCACCACAACACAACAATTCTAACAACCCATAATCGTTGGAATCACAACACCAGCAACTCCTACGTCGGCCTACGTAGTTCAAACCACCGACACTCCTAGGGTTGGATGCCGCGCAAGGGGATGAAGCAGAGCACCGCCCACTGCAATGGCCAGATATACGCCTCTAGCACCCGAAAACCTCCATACATGGTGAGGAGAGAGAATAGGAGGAAGGCATGCCACCACGGCTATGTACGGGGCTACACGCACTTGTGCGTCGCTGCAGAGTGGGATTGCCGGTGATGGTGATGGTGACGGCGGCAGGTGTAGATTAGAGTATTAGACGACGGTGGTGGAGCAGGCTTTTGGACGGTGGTGCGAGGTCGGACCTACGTAGGTCATCGTCGGAATTGCTGTTTTGGAACGGAGGCTGATCGGAGCATTTCCTGCCACGGTTGTGTGGAGGATCCGGCATTTTCTTTCGGGTCGGAGCTACGTAGGCCGACGTCAAAGTTGGTGCTGTTCTGTTTCCGAGAATTATGGGTCGTCAGAGTTGTTGGTTGGTGTGGTTGATAGGGCTAGGTTAGTGATGATTGGTATTTGTGGAGTTTGATGATGATGTTAGGTAAATGTAAAGGTTGGTTTGAGTTAATCCTATTTGAACTCCATTTTGCTAAATAATGTTCACTCAACAATAAAATTCTAATTTATTTTTTTTCATCCCTCTTTTAATAAAAGCTTCTTTTACTCTTTATTACTCCCTCCATCCCAAATTAATTGTCCCCTTTCTATTTTGGGATGATTTAAGGGATGGTAATGAAAATGAGAAAATTTTGAAAATCATTTGTTAAAACATACTAAAAATAGAAAGGGGACAAGTAATTTGGGAAAAAATTAAGTTGAAAGGGGACAAGTAATTTGGGATGGAGGGAGTATTTATTTAAATGTTTCTCCATTATTGTCTCTATCACCAACAATACCTAATTATTATTCACCAAATTTGTAGGTGTTAGCTATGCCTCTCCATGTCTTTCTCTTTCTTTTCTCCTCTTCTTTCGATCTCTTTATTTGAGCAATTTTAAGAAGTGAAGAGATTTAATATATGCTCAAATTGACAATGATTTTGTTCTCCTCATCTTATTATTGCTTATTTTATCAAACACTTCTGAAACTTCAAAAATATCTATGAGCTTTATTACTTGAAATACACAAATTTAGAGAGAATTCAAGAAACTTTCGACTTCCGGCAACTTAAGACGAAGAGAAAGACCTTCGTGCTGGAATGGTTGAAGGGTGACAAATATGACAATTACATGACTTGTTCTACAAAACGTAATCATCCCTGTGATCCTTCCATTTTCTAAGTTTTCTCTTTTATTGGCTTACAAAATGATTTATCAATATCTTTATGTTATTTTTCAAGTAGATTTTTTGTGCTAAAAACTCCAATTGAAGATTAACCTCACTCTCTTGTGTAACCTTGCCCAAAAAACCAATCCAAAAGCAAATGTAGAAGAATATACGGATAGGAGTATAGCATTTCAGAATCAAGAATAGAAAAATGATAGAAAAAACTACTGCTTGATAATGACATTTAAGGGAGGCCATCAATGAAGAAGGTTGATTGGAAGAGAAGAGGGAAGGGATAGAAGTATAGAACTATAGAAGAGAAAGAGGGAAGGGATAAGCGTCTGAAGTAGAGCACAAACCAAAAGAATGGGCTGCGGTGGGGTTTAGACGTTTAGTAAGGGAGTGAAAATCGGTCAAACGACATTTATTTATCGATAAAGTATGAACTGGTATCTGTTTGTAAACCAATCTGTCTTATAGGTAGTTGGCAAAAAATAAAAAATAAAAAATAAAAAATAAAAAAAAAATAAAACCAACAAAAACTATGCTACATGGCTAGTTGGAAAAACTTTATTATAAAAGGCCGTTATTAATAATTTTTCCTATATGCGGTTATTACTGCCAAGTGCCAATAGATGAATTTGGAAAGAAATCGAAACGGAAAATTGTTTGAAATACGAGTACTACTTCAGTCTATTCGCCCTGGGCTATTGGGCTTTACTAAATGAAATTAGGAAAGCAAGGAGTACCTGTTGTACAACAGCATCTCGGTAAAATCTGTAACAACGGAGCTGCATAGCCACCTTATCAACTTGAAAACAGTAAATTCTTCCGTAACTGCGAACATTGAAATCTATCAGAGACAGACAACTAAAATTTGAACCTCAAGGAATATGTCCAATGCAAAAATACATAATTTCAAGCCGCCCTTACACAGTGATTACATGAACATCTTCAGCAGCTAAAACGGGCATGCTGTTGGCCTCGGGCTTGGCCATAAGCATGTCAAACTTAGGCAAGCGAATGATACCAGCGGATGAAAGCTACAGACAAAAGGGAGAATCTCTTAGTTGACTTGCGTATATTTAGAGGGTTCAAATAAAGTCTACAACAGTGATGTAGGTAGTGATGCATTTGCCGAGTCTACAATACATAAATCACAAGGAGCACAATTTAAATAACAGCCATTGGTTGGACTTCAAACTAACAGATCAAGGTAGATACGGAGTACATTAATCACTATCAAGTATCAACACACGAAAACGTAGCATAGTAATATCTGGTAACCTTTATATACCTGAAATTCAAAAAATAAAAACAAGAAAATGAAATACCTGGAATCCAATAAAGCTTTTGCACTGCAACCCAGAAGCAAGAAGAAGCAAACGGCTTTCATGTGTATAAACATACCAAGTCACATTAACACGCTTGGATTCGCTTAATCGAAGACTTTTTGATTCAGAATCAAAGGTCATAAGGTCTATTCCACTGCAATGGTATTGTTAAATAACAGCAAGATCAACTACACAGAATAGCAGAAAGCTCACAACATGTAATATTGAGTTATTGACAAATAAATAACATCATGCTTTATCATTTTCCATAGCTTATACACAGTGGGCTAATAAAAAGGATATACTTGCATGATGACATGAAAGATTGTAATAACAGGCAAAAACTCCGATTTGACACTCTATCGAAACAGAAACAAATAGTCGACGTTCGACAATTTAAAAAGCTAAAACAATTAGTGGAGCATTTCTCTAAATATCTGATAAGATGTGTCAGAAAAGAAGGATACTAGTAAGGTCACCACGAACAAATCTATCTATTTATATCCTAATCATTTTGTTCTGCATTTTAATATGACAAAGTATTCCATTCATCACTCCCCATTTCCGTCTCTGAAACTTGCATAACACAAGGGGCTAATAGTGATTAGTAAGTAGTACTCTTAGTTAAAAATAAGAGGATGAGGAGGCATGGAATATGAATTGACTCAAGTGACCCAGCTGAGTTAAAGTCCGCCAATGAAAATTATCGCTGTATGGTTTGACAACCTTACCAACCTTATTGCTTCTTTTATTCTTACAATAAAAACAAAACGATTTACCACCTCAATCTTGTTTTCTTTTTACTTAATAATCTTGCAGATAACCTAAGTCATGAGCAATGCCAGTCCAAGTCACAAGTTTCAGCTGCATAAGGCTCATTTTATTAGCCGTTCCATTATTCTGCTGTGAATATCTAAAAGGAGGCATGACACCCAAGCAGTTGAGGTTCCTTCTCTAACACGAGTAAGGAGTGAGTGAGATGATATGTTCGGATGTTTACAAGGTAAATATATTGTCAATAATACAACCAATACAGCATTACAAAGGCAGAGGCTGGTCCTGAGTTATTAAACTGATTAAAAAATTAGTCAAATACAATAAATAAATAAATAAATAGTTGCCAAAATCAATAGATGTTTCCCAAAAGCATAATTCATTAAAGCATACCTTGTTTTCACAAGCACAATGTTACAAGTGGGGCAGTCTGTCCAAAAAAAACCCAGTATCCTCTCTGACTCTGCTCTACACCGGTGGGAAAATGTAATGCTCCTCTCTTTGTCCCAAAATTGAACTTCATGACTTGATCGCTGAATAGCTAAAATCTTACTATCTAGAGAGTATCGGATTGATAATACAGGACCTTCACTAATTGAATCAGATGTGGGTTCAACATAAGGGTCGAAGGGTGCAATTTTCCAGGAAAAAACCTGATATTCCGTAAGAAAGATATAGGTTATGTTATGACATCCTACTAAGATATATGGAACATAACTAAATCAAATTATAGAATAAGGTTACCTGATCAGATGTTGCAGACAGCACGAATTTATTCCCATCATCATAGCATAAGGCTTTAGATCCAGAGATATTGCATCTCAAAGGTGGATATTGGACATATACATGTGACAAAGCACCTGATCCGCTTAAGCCATTGATGGAGTGGGAGCTTGACGCTTCACCGTTCATGTTAATATGATCTCTATCCGTCTCTATCTCCCTATCTATCTAAATTTATGCCTAGATATTAGAGTCACAAATCCTAAATCCTTCCAAAAGAAAACAGAACTACCAATTTCACATCTGCCCAAAAATCTGAAATCAAGCCTTGGCTTTTAGCTACAAAAGAGAGAGATTATGGGTTAATATACAGAGCGAAAAGGAGGTTAAAAATACAGTTGAAATACAAGTTATTGTACCAAATGAAATCAGTACCACAACGTTCCGCATACAATTCTTCAGATCACAAAATTCTTTCAAGCACATATCACGTTCAACTTCAGGAATTTTTGCTGCAACACAGCTCCCATAATTTGTTGCCTAGAAACAGAATGATTAGATAAGTCATGATGAAGCAATCTGCAACTTAACGATTATCCTTCTAACATCTAAAGTAACCATTAGCAGGAATGTAGCAACATCAATCTTGTATGACCCGGTCTTAGTAATTTAATTCATTGTGAAACCACGTTGTTTCGTGGTTATAGCGACCATTGTGTAGATTCTCAAAAAATTCTTTTTGTCTATAGTGACTAGACCATGGGTTGATTTGGGTTGACTTATTTCGGGTCTAGCCAACATATTAGGTCGGGTTGGGTCAAGTCATTTCACTCTTGGGTCTATTGTTATTGGGTCATTCCGGGTTCAGGTCAATTCAAGTCGAGTCAGGTCATGTCCAGTCATTTTCGGGACATGTTGCTTTAGTTATGGACGATCTTTTCTCAATATAGGTTTTTTAGTTAGGTTTTGACATATACATCTTGTATAAGTCACTTAGACAATATCAATTTTCATCGTTTTTAAGTCATTTCAAGTCACTAAGGGTAATTTTTTATCGGGTTAGGTCAATTTTGGGTGAACGCATTGCAGGTCGGGTCTCCGTCCGATCAATTCAGGTCAACCTTGTCAGGTCGGGTCAATTTTCCACGTCTGATCCTTTTAAGTGCTCTCTCTATTTCCTCTCATTAGATTGCACTCAGTCTCATCATTTTTATTGTACCGTTTGATATATTTGCGGTCAACGGTTTGACAATTTGACAACAAAATATCAAATAGGAAGAAAGCAGATTAATGAGGTAGCATACAATTAACCATCTCTCTAGTGCTTGTAACCATTTCACCATTGTCGGTTGTCCTGACCCTTTTGTCTAGTAAACCATTTCATGATATCAGTGATCATTCTATACATATTGTAATTTTTCTACTCTCGATTACATATTACTCCATAAAGTGGCTTCAGACTTATTATCACAAGAGACTTGCTCTTGTGTTATATTTATGACTAGTACCGCACAACACTATTTTGCTAAGGGGACATGATAAATAGACTGCATAATTATGCATTAATAGAGCAAAACTAATCGAGAATTACTTTAGAGTCAGACACATAGTACACAAACACCCGATTCACAATTTTGCTAAAAACTGAAGGATTAAAAAAGGATAGTTAGATGCTGGCATGTGATAAATCCAACTAACTACTATACTCCTAGTCCGCATGCCAAGAGACATGCTAATAAACTAAAGCTAACGGAAGCCCAAAAAAATCAAGGAGCTTTTAATACGAATTGATGACAAAGAAACTGCAGAACTGGATATAACATGAATTTCATTTACGGAGTACTATACTAGGCTGCGCTTTTATTTGAGCAAGTATTTTAAATACCCTAAACACATTTTGAATAGCATAGCTAGGAAAATTATTGCAACAAATAATTGGAGTAATCCTAAATAAAGATCATGGATTCCCTAAGATAAAAGATATAAAAACTTCTCAAAAGATGGGGTGAATGCAACACAATAGCCGGCACTGGAACTCATCAAATTGTTAATCTTTTTCCCTTCAAAAACTACAGGACAAGTTTCTAGAGTAACATCTTTCACCACTCGCGGAAACACAAAGTTAAAGTGAGGCTCGTTCCTGTAGCCTTTATATTAAAATACAACGTCAAAACTTTGTGTGACATTATAAGAAACCTCATTAATACCTGTGCTCTGCAATTGACTAAGACTCTTTGTAGAATTGAGGTAGTCTTTTTCTCCTTCATGGATGCATGCCTGTGTAAGCACTATCCTGAAATATCAGAACAGAACCGTTCAATATCAAACGGCAGTAGTTTATTCAGGATATTGTTTTATTGACTGCAATATAGCTACTGAAACAAAAGGTATAAAAATTACAGCAACGAACGGACTTTAGAAACCAAAAGTATCGGCTTTCGAGGGAGTTTATGTTGATTAAACCATGATTTAGAGATTCCTATGTACCGCATATGTTGCTGCAGTAACAGAGACTAATGCTATTGATGTAAAATTTTGGATGACGAAAAAAAAAAAAGTTTGCCTACATATATCATACTGCGTATATGTCTCATAAAAAAACCAACCCATCTACAACAGTAATATGATAGCTTACAAATCATTGCTCTTTCCATATAAGAACTACTGTAGACGACATCCACCAACTATTTGATCATAGCATTATATCATGGTTTGATCAAAGTATTGACTCCACGGAACATGGTGGAAAATTCGATGTTTATTCTCTTAAGATATAATCCACCACAAAAGTAGATCAAGCTCGAAACATGACCACAAAAGCACGACAACCCATCACCAACAAATGCATAAATTAATATACCCAGCAACATTGCTAGCATAGTCTTCCCCCTTACCCTAACATGGCTTACGTTGTCGTACCACAAACAAAAAACGGGGCTTATGTTGTTCGTAAACACATCAATCGCGCATTGCCTTGACACGAAAATTAAATGACATTGCAATTTCAAAAAATTAGGAAATCTTCCACTGCCTTAACACTGCGGTCAATGACACCACTGCAACAATCAAACATTTCATCTCGAAATTACTCGATTCTTTAAATAGCACAATGTGCGATTTTGATTTACAATCTACAGAATAAATGTCCACAATTCAACAGCTGAACAGTTCAAAATAATCATGCAAACAGCGGATTCACTCTACTCATAAAATAGAAAACATTTACCAATTAAATGACATCAAATAATATAAATTAGTACAATTTCCTCAAAACCCTAAATCGATTCACGATTCAAAACTGAAAATGAAGGTAAAAAACATAAGCTAGAAAAATTACGGTGAAATAGTTGAGCAAATAGAACCGAAAATTTAGGGCAGAAAATAATGAAATCAAGAATTAAAAGAGTTATCTGGGAAATGAATAGAAAGGGAAATACCAAATTGATTTTCTGGGAAATTGAATGATTTTGGGCGAAAGAATATGAATGAAATGGAGTTAAATTGGGAAAACGAGATCACACGGAGATTTCTTGGCTGCCTAACAGTCTCGTCTCGATTTTACAGTTTTTTATTCTTTAACTCCAGCCTCTTTTTTCTCTCTTCTCTCATCCCTCCTCTGAAAAACCCTAAAATTTCTTTGCTTTGGGGCTTACCACCATTAATGGTGGTAAGCCCTAATTCCTCCTAATTATTATCTATCTATTATTATATAATATATTTTTAGTTTCTCAATAGTAATCTCCCTTTATTTAGTCTCTCTTTATGGGAGTTTTGTTCCCATATATTGATGGGTTTGTTCCCATCTTTTGGTGGGTTTGTTCCCTTTATGGGTGTTCTCTTATGAGTCAGAAGATGCGGAAGATCAGCATTGTTATTGATCGTTATATGATTATACAAATATTGTCCGATTCATGGCTACACTTAATCACGTCAGAAGAAATCGATACTCGTCAAGGAAGATTCGGAGACCCTCTTATGGTTGAAAGACGTCTTATGGATGAAGGCCTGTCGAGGCCAACCGATAATGGAGACTCTGTTGAAGTGGATCAGTCTTTGAACAAGAATTTATTTTCTATGATTGTAATCGAGTTGTATCCGTATGAGTTTGACATATGTTGTAGATGTCGTATGACTTTTTATTAATGATAACGATCTTTTCTCAAAAAAAGATGGCTATGGTATTTACCGGGCGGGGTCCTCAATTTTCATCTAGTAACCGGCAAATTTGACCTGATCCGAGCGACCTGAACCCAAGCAAAATCCAATTCGATAGAACCCGAAAATGTTGTGACCTGAAACCGATTTGACCCGACCGGACGATGATCCGTAACCCGAAAAGACCCAGTTGTGATAGACCCAAAACCGAACTAGGACTCTAAAAAATATGTGGACTCTATATAACCTACCACTATATATATATATATATATATATATATATATATATATATATATATATATATATATATATATGTATATATATATATATATATATATATATATATATATATATATAGGGTTAGGATCCCGTCAAGACCTTACTTACTTATAAAATGCACTATTAGATACACAAATTTGTGTATTGGGTACACAAATCTGTATGTTAGATACACAAATATATATATTGGATACACAAATTTGGGCATTAGATACACAGAAAAACGAGTTAAATACACACAAATTACTAATAAATTCAGTGTTTTAATTTATGTTTTTCTCAAACTTATTTATGATGACGATAAATTGGATACACAAAACTATAACTCGGATACACAAAAAACGAATTTAGATACACAATACGTATACGTCCACTACTGCATCTACTACCACTGTGGCCGCCACTATATCACCTTCCCCGCCACCACCGTACCGCCGCCGACGCCATTGTTGAACAACCACCTTGACGCCCTCATTTTAAAAACATATACACAACTTCGTGTTCATGTACCACCACCTCCACCACCTTGAAACAACCCATAACTCCGTAGATCTACAATCTCTTAAAATTAAATTGTAGATCTACAATAAAAAAAGAAGTATAATTTCAAAACTAACCACGCCAACTCAAACGAAGTAGCTTGCCGACGACCACCATCGGAGTTCAACATCACCACTAGAGCCGACGATTTCTTTACTCACCTTCATTTCAAATCCGAAAAGTCCAGTCAAAGTTTGATCGTTATTCTCTTGAAATTGACGACACCACCGCCGTGATACGTTGCTCGGCCGCCGTTATAACCGTTGAGATGACGGTAGTGGAGAGAAAAGGAAAGTGAACGCCGGTGGAAACAAAGGAAAATGGATGGTGATGGAAAGTAGATGGGGTACTAGTGCAGGGAGGCGGTGGCCGTCGGTGGCGGCCGTCGGTGGTAGTAGTAGTAAGCTTGGTGGTGGAGTTGATTTAGGGTAAGTTTTGATTACTGATTATGAAAGGGATATTTAGGGTTATGAGGGAGATGGGCCTTATGTTGTGTTTTGTGGGCTAAGTTATTTGGTGCGTAGGGTGCGCACCGAATGGAGGGTGCGTACCGGATCCGAATTCTATATATATATATATATATATATATATATATATATATATATATATATATATATATATATATATATATATAGAATTAGGATCATGTAAATCCACCCCATCTTTTTAAATCCTACATCCAAATAATAGCCGTCAGATTATTTATGTTCAATGGCTGAGATCACGCAATTTCAATCTAGTAATAAAATAAGGATATGAAAACCTAATCTCAAGCAAGAGCACATTCATTCGATGTTTTTTACTTTCTCACTCTAAAGGCCTAATATCACAATTCCTTCTCACTTTTTATGCAGTTAGCAATTAATTTCGTCCAAAATTGTTTTCAATTTTGTCAATCAATTTTTGTTTCATCATCATGTCGGGTATAATTTCTATTTCGTCATCGTGAAAGGTAAAATTTTGTCAATCGATTGATTGAATCATTGATTTCATCATGTCTTCAATATTTCAATATGTTCAATGATTTGTGATTCGAAATCATCATGTTTTCAACTTTTTTATGTTTCATTACTCGCTTTTGTGAATTTGTTCTTGAATTTATCATGTATATATGGTTGAAATTATGTTGATTGTGGAATAAATATGATTGGTGTGATTTCTGGTCGATTTAATTGTTAAATTTTGTGTTATTTTTGTGTCGTACACCAAATGCTTGATGACATGCCACAATGAAGTGTTTGTTGTTGTTTTACGTTGAAGTATTACTATTTTACACTAGAAGTATCATATTATGTTTTTTTTACAGTTGAATTATCATAATTTTATGTAAGAAGTATTAGCATGTTATATAAGAAGTATCACGTATTCATAATAGATATGTGAAATATACAAGAATCAAAATTTTATGTAAGAAGTATCAAAAAATTATGTAAGAAGTATCACAAGTTAATAAAAGAAGTATTACATAATCTTAGTATCAAAATGTTAGGTAAGAAGTATATTTTTTTGTAATCATATTTATAAAGTAACTGTTTTTCTACGTTTGCAGCTTATTTCGAAGTCTGATTGATTTTTGGCATCGAGTTGAAGATGTACAAGAAAATGTCCATGTTTCAAGAATATCATTCATTCATGTTACTTTATTTTAAATAAAAGAACATTATTTTTTAAGAAGTTCATTTTGTAGTTGATTTTATAATGTGTATGTTGTTGAACTTATGTTTTTTTTGTATAATTACTATGCATTCGAACTTCACGTTATAAGTATCACAAATTAATATAAAAAGTACCATAATGTTATATAATAAGTATCACAACGATTCACATAAAATATCACCAAACTTCATAAAAAGTATCACAATATTTTATAAGAAGTATCACAATAATTCATAAAAAGTATCACAATGTTTTTAAAAGTATCACAACAATTAATAAAATGTATCAAAATGACCTATAAAAAGTATCACAATATATAATCGAAAGTATCACAATGTTTAATAAGACGTATCATAACATTCGTAAAAAGGTATTACTACATTGTATGATATAAAGTATCACAACATTATGCAAAAAGTATCACAACGTTTCAAAAAAAGTATCACAATCACTACTACAAATCTGAGCAAAAACAACGGAGCAAAAACAACACAAATTAGCCTTTCCGTTGTTTATAATATTATAAACAACGCAATTAAAATTTCCGTTGTAAAAATTATAGGCGCCAAATCAAACTCATCACTAAAAACAACGAAAAAATCATTAAAAACAACGGGAGGGATATTAATAACGGTTTTTATTAATATGTGTTGTTTTTAGTTAGACTTTAAATAACGGTTACGTAATTAAAAAAGCGTTATATTTAATTAACATTAAAAAAAACGGTTATTTCATAAAAACCGTTTTTTTTGTATATTAAATAAAACGGTTTTTACACATAAAAACCGTTTTATTTAATACTAATAATAAAAAACGGTTTTTACACATAAAAACCGTTTTATTTATATGTAATTATAGCAATTTCGTAATTTTATTTATTTTTTTTTTAAAAAAAATTTGAATTATTTAAAACGGTTTTTTTTAAAAAACCGTTTTTTTTAATAACTTTTTATAACGGTTTTTTTTATAAAAAACCGTTTTTTTTTATGTTTTAAATTTTTTTAAAGTTTGGCGCTACTAGGAAGATCAAACGTTTTTTATTTTTGCCTTAGTATATTTTTTTTACTGCTTCTTATTTTCGAGTCTTATTCATAATGAAACACTCTCTTCTACTTCATTTTTTTTTTTTCAATTCGTATTCTTTGTTCATTGTTTCAATATTTTCATTGTTTAATTGTTCAAACACTCTCTTCTACAACCTTTCATTTATATTAGTTTCAATATTGTTCATTGTTTAATTTTAGTTTAAAGTATACTTTGTTCGAAAGGTTCGTTTTTCATTCGTTTTATGTATTCTTCATTCTTTTTATTCCCTAATTTCGTTTTTTTTGTTTGATTTTATTGTATGTATGTTATTGTTGTTGTTATTGTTGTTGTTACGGTTGTTGTTGTTGTTGTTGAGGTTGCATTGTTTATGTTGTTGTTGTCGATGTTGATGTTATTGTTGTTGTTTATTTTGTTGTTGGTGCATGTTGTTAATGGAGTTAAAGAAAGAAGAAGGTGAGGAAGAAGATGAAGTATAAATGAGAAGAGGGAGATGAAAGTGAGGAAGAAGATGAAGTATAATCAAGGTGTATTCAATTTTCATTTTCGTTTTATGTATTCTTCATTATTTTTATTCCCTAATTTCGTTTTTTTTGTTTGATTTTATTGTATGTATGTTATTGTTGTTGTTCTTGTTGTTGTTACGGTTGTTGTTGTTGTTGTTGAGGTTGCATTGTTTATGTTGTTGTTGTCGATGTTGATGTTATTGTTGTTGTTTATTTTGTTGTTGGTGCATGTTGTTAATGGAGTTAAAGAAAGAAGAAGGTGAGGAAGAAGATGAAGTATAAATGAGAAGAGTGAGATGAAAATGAGGAAGAAGATGAAGTATAATCAAGGTGTATTCAATTTTCATTTTCGTTTGCATAGTTTATGTCGTTTAAGGTGGATTCTTAGCGATATACTATAAAAAGAAATTTTTTGATAATTTATATAAATTGTATCTAGAAATTTTTGATAATTTATATAAATTGTATTTTGATAATTTATATAAATTGTATTTGGATAACTTATATAAATTGTATTTGGATAATTTATATGTAATTATAGCAATTTCGTAATTTTATTTTTTTTTTAAAAAAAAATTGAATTATTTAAAACGGTTTTTTACAAAAAACCGTTGTTTTTAATTATTAAAAAAAACGGTTTTTGTTAAAAAACCGTTTTTTTTAATTGTTTTAAATAACGGTTTTTATTAAAAAACCGTTTTATTTAATGAAAAGTGCCAAATTTTTAGCTGACGATATTTTTGATATATAAAACGGTTTCGTATATTTTTTTTGCGTTGTTTTTTATTATAAATAACGGCCATGGAAACAACGGTTGTATTTTTTATTTGAAACGGGTTTCTTGCGTTTTTTTTGCTTAATTTTCGGCTAGTGAATGTTTTATATATAAAGTATCACAACCTTCGTAAAAAGAAGTATTACTACATTGTATAATATGTCTCACAATGTTTTATATAAAGTATGACAACATTTCATTAATAAGTATCACAATATTTTACATGTAAGAAGCATAACAACAATTCACATGAAGTATCACAATGCTCTATAATAAGTATCACAATATTCTATATAAAGTATCACAATATTCATTAAAAGGTATTACTTCATCGTGACATTTCATCAAACACCTGGTGAGCAACAAATAAAAATGACAGTCTATGCAAAATTTAAATCATGTAATTTAAAACTCAACATAGAGTAAACTAAGCACAAAATCGTCAATAGTTTAAAAAGTATGAAAATAATCGAATTCAATAATTACAAAGCGATCGAAATTTGAACATAAATTTTGCAATTGAATTTGTTGACAAGTAATTTCGATGAAACATATTAGCAATCGAGTGAAAATAAACGATAAATTTCGTCAAATATTTTGGGTTTCTGAATTAGGATGATGGATGAGAAAGAAACTGTTGAGTTTGAATGAATGAGAAAACTAAATCAAAGCAGGGTGTTTAGTTCGTGCAAGTTTGTTATTAATTTGGGTGACGTGGGTCAATCTTATCCCTCCAAATTTATTTAATCCAATGGTTATTATTAGGATGTAGGATGTAAAAAGATGTTAGGATGTACCGTATCCTATATATATATATATATATATATATATATATATATATATATATATATATATATATATATATATATATAGTTGAGTTCCATTAAATACCCTTATATGAGAAATATGATAAATAGTCATAACCATTCATTGTTTTAATCTAAGGGTTGAGATTTTTAGTTTTTTGGTGAGGGGAGATTTATTTTTTATTTTTTATTTTTTTTTTAATGTGAGGGGAGATTTATTTTTTTTTTTTATGAGGGTAGATTTATTTTTTTCTTTTTTTTTTTTTCTTTATGTGGGGATTTATTTTTTTTTATTTTTTTTCTTTATGAAGGGGATTTTTTTTTTTTTTTTTTTTTTTTTTTTCATATTTTTCTCTTTTTTTTTTTTTTACGATTTTTTTTTTTTATTTTTTTATTTTTACGAACTTTTTTTTTTTTTTTTTTTTTTTTTTTTTTTTTTTTTTTAAATTTTTTTTTTTCAAAGCCATTTTTTATGATTTTATATTCTTTTTTATCAATTTGATTGTTTTTTTTTTTTTTCAATTTTATGTTCTTTATTTTTTTGGGGATAATTTAATATGTATATGTTTTTATAATGCATGTTATTGAAATTTATGTCGCTTGTTACTAAAATGAACCTCCTGTATTATTGAAATGTACCTCGAGTTATAGTAAAATGAACCTCGTATATTATTGAAATGTATCTCACTTGTTAGCAAATGTACCTCACGTTATAATAAAATGAACCTCGTATATTATTGAAATGTACCTCACTTTTCACTGAAATGTACCTCAAGTTATAGTAAAATGAACCTCGTATATTATTGAAATTTCTCACTTGTTATTGAGAAATTTAACTTAATAACATGTAATTGGTACATGACTTATATCCTAAACATCCAACATAAAGTAAATGAAATGAACCTCGTATTTGAATGAAATGAATCTCGTATGTAAATGAAATGAATCTCGTGTGTAAATGTAATGAACCTCGTATGTAACTGAAATAAACCTCATTTGTTACTGAAATGAACCTCGTATGTAAATAAAATGAACCTCGTATGTAAATGAAATAAATCTCGTATGTAAATGTAATGAACCTCGTTTGTAAATGAAATGAACCTCATATTTGAATGAAATGAATCTCGTATGTAAATGAAATGAATCTCGTATGTAAATGTAATGAACCTCGTTTGTAAATGTAATGAACCTCGTATGCAATTGTAATGAACCTCAATTTTTACTGAAATGAACCTCCTATGTAACTGAAATGAACCTCATTTGTTACTGAAATGAACCTCGTATGTAAATAAAATGAACCTCGTATGTAAATGAAATGAATCTCGTATGTAAATGTAATGAACCTCGTTTGTAAATGAAATGAACCTCGTATTTGAATTAAATGAATCTCGTATGTAAATGAAATGAATCTCGTATGTAAATGTAATGAACCTCGTTTGTAAATGTAATGAACCTCGTATGCAATTGAAATGAACCTCAATTGTTACTGAAATGAACCTCCTATGTAACTGAAATGAACCTCATTTGTTACTGAAATGAACCTCGTATGTAAATGAAATGAACCTCGTATGTAAATGAAATGAACCTCGTATGTAAATGAAATGAACCTCGTTTGTAAATGTAATGAACCTCGTATGTAATTGAAATGAACCTCATTTGTTACTGAAATGAACCTCGTATGTAAATGAAATGAACCTCGTACGTAAATGAAATGAATCTCGTATGTAAATGTAATGAACCTCGTTTGTAAGTGTAATGAACCTCGTTTGTAAATGTAATGAACCTCGTATGTTACTGAAATAATGTACATCCAGTTATAATAAAAATGTATCTCGTATGTTACTTAAATATAATTCACTTGTTACTAAAATGAGAAAAAAAATGAAAAACGAATAAAAATGAAAAAAGTTACAAAAAAAAACAAGAAAATAAAATTACAAATATTAAAACAACGAAAAAAATCAATAAAAAAAATTGAAAAAAGAAAAAAAATATTAAAAAGAAAAAAAGAAACAAAAAAAATGGAAAAAACAAAAAAAAAAAAAAAAAAAAAAATTGAAAAAAAAAAAAGAAAACAAAAAGGAAAAAAAAAAAACAAATCTCCCCAAAAAAAAAAAAAAAAAAAAAAAACAAAAACTCCTCACAAAAAAAAAAAAAAGAAAAAAACAAATCTCCCTTACAAAAAGGAAAAAAAAAACAAATCTCCTCACAAAACAAAAAAAAAAAAACAAAAACAAAAACAAATCTCCTCACAAAAAAAAAGAAAAGGGGAAAAAAAAAAAAAAACAAATCTCCTCACAAAAGAAAAAGGAAAATAAAAACAAATCTCCCTCAAAAAAAAAAAAAAAAAACAAACAATGAATATCAGCCCTTAGATTAAAACAATCAATGGTTATGATTACTTCTCATATTTCTCACCTAAGCCCTATTTCTCATATGAACCTAAATCTATATATATATATATATATATATATATATATATATATATATATATATATATATAGAACTAGGATCACGTACATCCTTAGTAAATATTTAAATCCTACATCCTGAAAAAAGTATCACTCAATATAACTAAAAGTATCACTGGTAAGAGCTAAAAGTATCAGAAAAAAACAGAGTAAATTTAATGGCATCTTAGTAGGTGGGACAGTGTTATACATCTTAGTGGCGCTTTTTTTTTCTTTTTTTTGCTTGATTCAATCTTGGCCCTCCATTTCTTTGATCTAATGGCTTAGATTAGGATGTAGGATTTAAAAATATGATAGGATGTACCAGATCCTAACTCTATATATATATATAGTCAGGATCTGGTACATCCTATCATATTTTTAAATCCTACATTCTAATCTAAGCCATTAGATCAAAGAAATGGAGGGCCAAGATTGAATCAAGCAAAAAAAAAGAAAAAAAAGCGCCACGGCCTGGCATGTAACAACCCGGATTTTCCAACAAAATAAAATAAAGAAAAAAAAAGGATTTATAAAATAAAAGAAAATAAAAGCGAGCCACGGTGGCGGAAACACCGTGGAATCCGGATCATTACTCACTAACCAACTAAACAACGATAAAAAGATAGGCCTTGAGGCCTAGAAGTGGGGAGTAAATACCCCTTACAAATCCAGCTCCAAAAATGAAAGTAAAATAATAATAATGAAACTAAACATCCTAACAAGTCTAGTCAAAAGTCACTTCAAGGCTAGCTATAGGTCATCCTCACGGCATCCTCACTTGACAAACCCGATCCCGCGCTAACCTGCCACAAAGAATGTAACAGCCACAATCAGTGGGGAGTAACTAGGTGCTCCCCAGTCATATTTCAACGTAACCAAAATAGACAACAATCCGACAAACAACCCAAAGGTATAGTAACCATAATGCAACCTCAAGCCAACTCATTAGCTACCAAACTCAACCAACTGTCACCCAACAACCTGTAAACATGTATAACCAATACAACTCGACAATAACTAGTCCACTGACATACAAGCTCAAACTGTCAACAACAAGATGACAGACAACAACCAACAACCTGCAAGGTAAGCACGAACCTTTGGGTGAAGCAACAAGAATCACCGGATGAAGCAACAAGAATCATACAAACCCTATGGCGAACAAAGAACAAGAAGATCCTCAAACTCATTAGTTTAAATTTGGCCAAATTCCACCGAGCAACAAGAACGGTGACGACATTATATAAACCATAGTCTCTAACCAACATGGTTGAGAACCCATAGTCGCTCTAACTAAGCAACAAGAATAGCCGAGGGGATCATGGGCGGTATCCGTCCACAAAAGACGTCGTAGCTCCTCACGTACGTGCCAGAACAGTACCCGTACGCACACTCAACTCAAGCAATCAAACAAGTCAATTCAATAACTTGAATCAACTCACAATCAACAATAAACCAATCATCCTTTACTCAAAATCATCACAATGTCCATCATATACACAACTACAACATAATTGACCCCTTTTGTAAGCAATCTCAACACTAACCATAATCAACATGTTAAATACGGAGTAATAACCATAAGAACTCAAGAGTAGCCATAATAAACCATTATAATTCCCAAAGTTATCATCTTTCATCAACTTAATAACAATATAACCCAAATTCAAAGTAAACAAACATCCCAAATCGCATTATTAGACATAAGAGTGTGAGACCAACTCAAACAAGACCAAAGACCGCAACTTTACATCTCAAACATCCCAAAGGTAACACCTTTTCATTCATATCAACAATCAAGACATCCTCAATCAATTATATGGTCTCACACTGATACACGCTATTTATATACATTATATGCCCCCGGTTCAGTCGCATTTAGCTGCATTTACTCGTGATCATTACTAGTTTTATGAGTTATTTGTTATATTTCTCGATACTGCTGCCTTTTATTTACATTTTGCAGGTTTTGGTGGTTTTGAGCCAAAACCCGGGACATTTGGAGCAAGTACGAGATTTGAGACGACAAGACCAAGCTCGAGCTCACGCAGGAGCTCGGAATGCAAAAGAAGGACCAAAAGACTAAAGACCACGAGAAGGAACAAAGCCCAAAAGGAAGAAATGGGCTTGAATTGAAGGAAGAGAGCCGGCCCAACTTTAGGGTTCAAAGCCGGTTGACCAGCGGTCAGTACTACCGGGCCACTTTTTACCCGCGTTTTTGATTTAATTCGAGATTTATTATTTGGACACTATATATATAGACTTTAGGTCGAAAGTTAGAGTTATGCTTTATTTTTACAAGTTTTCTCCTAGTTTAGTTTACTGTTATTTTACTTTCTCTCCTTTCAACTTTAAAAACTCCATAGTTTAGTTTCAAGATTGATTCAACTGTAACCGTCGGTACTCCGTAAGTTTTAGGTTTTTATTCTATTGCAATTACTCTTATTCATCATGTTTACTCTTATTGATTTAATTGTTATTGCCCTTATTATGTCTAGCTAATCTCCTTATTAGGGTTTATGGGAATTTGTGATATTTGGTTCAGGAACATGTTTTAGGATTAAATTGGTTGAATATTTTGTGCACTTGATTTCTTTCTACGCGTTTTATGTCAATTGAATTAGGATTATTTCGCCTGATCAACGAATTGTCTGAGTTTAATTGAACCTGAGTAAGTTTTAATTTAAGATCGAAAGCCGAGTTAAAACTAGACTTACGCGAGATTGATAAGTTGAATTTAGTAAGTTGCGAGAGCCCGCTAATTTTGCTTAAGGCTAAAATTGACTCGAGAGAGCGTTTTATAAACCTACTCATTTGCACAGTTTATCACTTCCTTCTTATAAATTTGAGTTCTTGAATCATTGTCATAATGAACCCGATGCCCTAATCCTTCCCCTTATATATTTCTATTCATCTTTACTTTTGCCTTAGTTTAGTTCAAACAACTCCTTTCCATACCTTTGAGTTAGACCTGTCTACTCCGTCCTTAGCTTAAACTACACCGTTTCTCTGTGGATACGATCCTGCTTGCCGCTAGCTACTTGTTAGTGTTTTTGTAGGTTTATTTTGACAGGGTGATACGACTTGGCTGTGTCAATTTTGGCGCCGTTGCCGGGGAAACGGCTTTGCTAGTTTTAGTTATTGTTTAGTTACAGGTTTTTCTCTTTTGTCTCAAGGAACCTAGTTCCTTGAGACCGTTCTCACCGTTTCCTTTGAGTTATTTATGCGCAGGTCACCTACAGGTTTAGTCCCTTTTGATCCTGAACCTGAGCGTACCTTGCACCGTACGCGTAACTTCTTCAAGGAAATCGCTGAGGCTTACGCAACTGAGAGTGTGCAAAGTTCAGACGCGGAAACTCGCTCAGAACGATCGTCCTGCGACGAGGACAATACACACATTGTTATTGATTTAGAGGAGCCAGTGACCATGCCAAAACTCTCTAGTCACTCGCTTCCTAAGACGGAGTCCATCCCGAATGGATTCACGATGCCCGCTACTCTTACGGGCAACTTTGAGATTCGCCCCGCCTTTCTTACTTTGGTGGAGCGGAATCAGTTCGGAGGCTATCCTACGGAGGATCCTGGTCGACATATGCAGGTTTTTACGGACTATTGTTCGACTATAAAACAGGCCGGGATTACGGAGGATCAAATAAGGGAAATGCTGTTCCCTTTTTCATTAAAAGATCGAGCTCGTGAGTGGATCACGGACCTCGACAAGCTAGCTGCGGGTATTACTGATTGGAGGGGTTTAGCTCTGGCGTTCTATGCAAAGTTTTATCCTCCAGAGCGCACCAATCAAATGCGGAGTCAGATTCAGGGCTTTAAACAGACATTTGATGAGTCCTTGGCTGAAGCGTGGGAGCGGTACAAAAAGTTGATAAGGGACTGCCCTCACCATGGCCTTAACGACTGGTTGGTAATAATGACTTTTTATAATGGTCTTTATGCGGAGAGTAGAGCTATTTTGGATTCTGCTGCAGAGGGTCGCTTTGCCAACAATGTAGATGATGATAAAGCTTGGGCATTAATTGAGGAGATGGCGATACATTCGTCACAGTTTGGAAAGCCGCGAGGTAATTCACGGTCTGCGCATGATGACTGTGATAAGGGGAGTATTAGTGCGCTCACTAGTCAGGTTGCTGCGCTGACTGCACAGATTAGTATGATGACTGGTGGTGGTTCTTCTGGTGCCCAAGTAAATGCTATTGCAGGGCACGACATGGGTTATTCTACGGGGTATGCTGCGCCCCATGAGCAGGTCTACGTTTATCAATCGTACAACCAGAACCTGCCCTACCAAAACCAACCCGGTTACGATCGCTCGCTTCTCTCATATCGTAACCAGAACGTCCTAAACCCAACCACCCAACCACCTCAAAACGCCCCTTATCAACCTCCTCACAAAAACTTTCAATCACCTCCTCCTAACTACCAAAAACCCACCTATACACCACCTCCACCCACACAGGTACCTGATCCTTTGGCCGAGACTAGGGCCATGATGTCGCAAATGCAACAGGTGATGATGGGTATGCAGAAGTCGCAGGAGACAATGATGCAATACGTGCAGAAAAGCGATCAGGCTAAAGACGCAGCAATTAAGAATTTGGAGAATCAAATGGCTCAACTAGCCACTTCACAAGCGTCGCGTCAACCAGGTTTCTTGCCATCGCAGGGTAATCCTCCTAACCCTCCTCCCGATACAGCATGTGCTATTACATTGAGGAGCGGTACGTTTTATGATGATCCGAGGACAAAGGCAGCGCAGCCGGTCGTCCAACCGGCTGGACCTGCTGTTACGAGGAAAGATGATTTGGGTGTTACCTCGGGTGTTCCTGTCACTGCTCCAACGCCCCCGATTCAGATTAAGCTACCTTTTCCAGGTCGAGTGCAAGCTGCAGGGGAGGCCAAGTTCAAGAAGTTCGTGGACGTCATAAAAGCTCTTCAGGTAAACGTCCCTTTTATTGATCTTGTGACTCAAATACCTGCGTACGCTAAGTTTTTGAAGGAAGTCTTAGCTAGGAAGCGTACGCTTGATGATGTGTCGACTGTAGCTTTCGTGGGGGAGGCTAGCACTAGGCTGCAGGGTAGTAAGCCTCCTAAGCTTAGTGACCCAGGTACCTTTTCTATCCCCTGCTCCATCGGTAAGTTTGTGGTTCACAATGCTTTATGTGACCTTGGAGCGAGTGTGAGTGTCCTACCCTACTCCCTTTACCAAAAGATGAACTTGTTAGCTTTGGCACCCACTCATATTACTCTTCAGATGGCTGACCGTTCGATTAAGCGTCCCTTGGGTATCCTACAAGACGTCCCAGTACAGGTTGGAAAGTTCTTTATCCCTGTCGACTTTGTAGTGCTTGATATGCCCGAAGATGTCCACATCCCGATTATTTTGGGGAGACCCTTCCTGCACACTGCTGGTGCAGTTATTGACGTGGGCAATAAGACATTAACCTTTACGGTGGGGGGTGAGAAGTTGACCTTTACCCATTCTGATACCCCACGATCACCCATGCGTCTAGAGTCAGTTTGCTCTATTGATTCTGTACCTCCGTCTCACACTTCTGGAGACACTTTGGAGGTTTTGCATGTCTCTTCTCCTTGTGCAGGTTTATCACAGGATGGCTGCAAGGATGGTTTGGGTGAGAGGAAGCTGCTCAAAGCTGACATCTACGACGCTAGCAATGGGGATGGGGGGCCCACAGTCGAGCCATTTCGTGATCGAGGACCTACGATGATGGATTATGCTGCGCTGCCTCGAGAGGGGGGAGTTCTTTGGCGATCGGATGCTGTTTCGCCGTGTGAAGCTGTCGCAAATGGCCAACGACCTTGGCCTAATTATACTTGATCTTTGGAGCATTGAAGAGTCGTGCGGGACTATAAACCAGCGCTTCCGGGAGGCAACCCGATGACGTTGTATTTTGATTGCACTTTGTACTTTTGTTTGGTTTGTTTTATTGACATTTTACGTTATTTGAGCGCGTGAGGACGAGGGTATTATTTTCTGATTTTAGCGCGCAGGTACTTATGGACTTTTGTCCTTAGTATTTTTGAGGAAAACGCTCCGAGAAGGCATCCCAGCCGGTCAACCGGCTGCGAGGCTCAGACCGGGGCCGTAGCTGAAATTTGAAAGCTGGTGAAAAACGCGAAAAATTGAGAAAATGCACCCCGGTGGCACGGCCACGGCCTGACCGGCCGTGGTGCTCATTGCTCGTTTCGTGTGTTCTCGCGTGCTACTCCGAAGTACTACATAGCTGGACTGATTTGGACGCATATTTGTGGATTTTAGCCGCACTCCATGATTGACTTCGGTTTGGGGGAGCTCCGACTTTATAATGTGAGCACTCTTTCCCCCTTTTACCCTCCTTTCTCGTCTTTGTTTTCCGTACCCCGTATGTTATATGTCCTCCTCTGCTTCTGTGGTTGTGCTGTTTTCCACATTGAGGACAATGTGTGATTTGGTTTGGGGGAGGGAAGCACTTTCGCGTTTTGCATTTTCATTTTAGTGTTAGTGTGCATTTATTTGAAAACCCAAAAAAAATTGAAAAATTTCAAAAATTACAAAAATACGAGTCTTTTTGGTCTACTTTGTCACGTGTGGCGAATTGATTAGTGCGCTTACTTTGATCTTTGGCATCTCCGAGTCGACTTTCTATCGTCGTAGCTGCACTATATGTTCGTTTCCTGTTAATAGATTGCGAGTCTCAAACACTAGCCCACTTGTATTTGCTTAATTCTTATCGCTTTTCGTTTGTTTACTTTCGACTTTGACATTCGAGCTTGGCAATGGTTTGTGGAATGTTTGGTTTGTTGGTTTGCGGTATGATTGGAAAGATTTATATATGTTGGAGCAATGCTTCGATGCTCTCGGAGGGGACTCATTGATTTGAGTAACCACAGTGGCCATGAATTTGGTTGCGACCGAGAGTATGAGCAATAATGTAACCCTTAAGGAAATATGTGTACCCGAGCGCGATCTTTACCGAGTGAATGTCAAGCTAAACGGTATTACATACGAGTGATGCTCCACATTTGTGAGAAAAGAAAGAAAGAAAAAGCAAAAGAAAAAGAAAAAAAGAAGAGAAAAGAATGGATTGTGGTAAGAATTGGTTGTTGGAAAGTGGTACGTCCGGTTGGCCTTGCTTGAATTGAAAATGTCGTCAGTTTTACTTTTGCGAAAGCATTAGAGGCTAGTGGTACGATGTGGTGTGAATGGTTGAGACTTGTGCTCTATTTCCGGTGAAATAGTCTATGGTTGTATGTTTATGTGCATAGGTCGTCCACTTCGAGATACTAGCGTGATAAGTTCGTGTCACTTTGATTTTCTCCGACGCTTTTTGCTTGAGGACAAGCAAAGGTTTGGTTTGGGGGAGTTTGATACACGCTATTTATATACATTATATGCCCCCGGTTCAGTCGCATTTAGCTACATTTACTCGTGATCATTACTAGTTTTATGAGCTATTTGTTATATTTCTCGATACTGCTGCCTTTTATTTACATTTTGCAGGTTTTGGTGGTTTTGAGCCAAAACCCGGGACATTTGGAGCAAGTACGAGATTTGAGACGACAAGACCAAGCTCGAGCTCACGCAGGAGCTCGGAATGCAAAAGAAGGACCAAAAGACTAAAGACCACGAGAAGGAACAAAGCCCAAAAGGAAGAAATGGGCTTGAATTGAAGGAAGAGAGCCGGCCCAACTTTAGGGTTCAGAGAAATGACTGGCTACTGGGCCACTTTTTACACGCGTTTTTGATTTAATTCGAGATTTATTATTTGGACACTATATATATAGACTTTAGGTCGAAAGTTAGAGTTATGCTTTATTTTTACAAGTTTTCTCCTAGTTTAGTTTACTGTTATTTTACTTTCTATCCTTTCAACTTTTAAAACTCCATAGTTTAGTTTCAAGATTGATTCAACTGTAACCGTCGGTACTCCGTAAGTTTCAGGTTTTTATTCTATTGCAATTACTCTTATTCATCATGTTTACTCTTATTGATTTAATTGTTATTGCCCTTATTATGTCTAGCTAATCTCTTTATTAGGGTTTAGCGGAATTTGTGATATTTGGTTCAGGAACATGTTTTAGGATTAAATTGGTTGAATATTTTGTGCACTTGATTTCTTTCTACGCGTTTTATGTCAATTGAATTAGGATTATTTCGCCTGATCAACGAATTGTCTGAGTTTAATTGAACCTGAGTAAGTTTTAATACTAGACTTACGCGAGATTGATAAGTTGAATTTAGTAAGTTGCGAGAGCCCGCTAATTTTGCTTAAGGCTAAAATTGACTCGAGAGAGCGTTTTATAAACCTACTCATTTGCACAGTTTATCACTTCCTTCTTATAAATTTGAGTTCCTGAATCATTGTCATAATGAACCCGATGCCCTAATCCTTCCCCTTATATATTTCTATTCATCTTTACTTTTGCCTTAGTTTAGTTCAAACAACTCCTTTTCATACCTTTGAGTTAGACCTGTCTACTCCGTCCTTAGCTTAAACTACACCGTTTCTCTGTGGATACGATCCTGCTTGCCGCTAGCTACTTGTTAGTGTTTTTGTAGGTTTATTTTGACAGGGTGATACGACTTGGCTGTGTCACACACAAGTCAAAATGTCACTAAGGCTACACCTAGTTACCTTTTCCAAACAAGCCAAAGAAAAGCACAGTTTTCACCCCTTCTGTCCAGACGTGATAACAGACGATCCATAGCTCCAAATGAAAAAATGAACGGTGAAAAGGTAGCCCCAAGAGTCAGGAACATGCTGTAAAAATGTCGGCAAAATCGGACGGTCGGATCTCCGGCGATCTCCCGTTTAGTGAACCTGGGTCAGAGAAATCCGAACTTGGGTTTTCTCTCCAATTCCCTCCTATTGATTAGGGCACACATAAATCATTCAATACACATAAAATAATACAAGATCAGAAAAATAAAAGAGCTAAAAGGGATGCTATACCACGGGAATCGACTAAGGAAAGATTAGGGCTCAAAAGATGAGGAAAAGGATGAATAACAATGGAGTTTTGATGAGATCTTGAGAGAGTTTGAGGGAGAATTATGATGTGAGATGAGGGATGAGATGTGGGAGATGCAAAGCTGATCTTTTGGGAGCTAGGGTTAAGAGGGGATGAAATATAATGTCTTGAGCAAGAAGCAAACCCGAGAAAGCCCTAAAACCCAAACCCGAGCTGGGGAGTTCGGCTCGGCCCAGGGTGGACCAGTTCAAACTGACTCCTGGAAATTTGGCAGTTGTGACGGCGTCGAAAAAATACGCAGTTTAGCCTTTTGAATCACCTGAATCGGAGTTCGTATGAGGAAATTACACCGTTTTTAAGCTAATTACTCTGTTTTTTTAAGTTCTGACTACAGGGTAGCTTAATCAACACGACAAGTGAACTGATTTTCTTGAGCTAAAAAGTGAGAAAATCAAGAGAAATGAATCACGAATTTGATTGAGACAAATAATTAATATTAGGAAAAGTCGGGGTGTTACAATCTCACCACCTAAAAAGAAGTTTCGTCATCGAAATTTGAGAACGAAAGAATACCCCCAAAGGATTAAGAAAACTACCTACTCCTATGGTCCTCAAGACAAAAATTGCTAACTCTACTCACCTCGATAACAAGGGCATAGACACGCTTAACGACGCTTAAGATAACCCGACATCACATATCACCCGAATGATGCTCAACTCACTCATATAACCCTTTAATACTATTGGTGCATCTTATGCTCGACAATCCTCAAATTATGCATATTAGCCTCACAAGACCATATCGTTCAATCAAGCATCTTACTCACCAAGTCTAACCAAAACCTCGGATGGGTTTTAACCCAAAAGGCACCATTACCCATGTTACCAAGATAACTAACGCGTAAGCTAATCCCCAAATCAATGGTAATGACAAACCTCATAACCTTAATCATAACGTGATCTAAACTCATGTCAATATCGCTCCCCATATAGTTCCACATTTTCCACAACGAAATAACCATAAATATGTCATACCATACCATCTCATTCTCAAGTCATACGTATACTAACACGTAGCAACCAAAATGTATCGTTAAAAGCTTACTACTCTCTCCACCCATTATTACCATACCCAAGTCTATCCACACCTTTCTCGAATGTCATTTCCTTACTGACCTCGAATTCTCTCCTCCCATCAATGAGTTTCCTTGTACTTAACACATACACAAAACCACAAAGATGCACACTTTAAAGTACAAACCTCAAAGTTTTATCGTGCTCACTATAACCTTTAAGTTTTCCTCAAAGTCGATTATTGCTCACCACAATATCACTTCCCAATCCTCACTAACTCATGATTGTCACGACCCAGGCCATCTAGCAACATAACTAAGTCCTGAAAATACTCCTTACGCAAATACTATAATCTCCCCAACGTTCACTCACCATAAATTAAATCATTAATCTCAAAGACTAAGAATCCTCAAAAGTTACAACGACCAACCATGTGCATTAGCTAATAAACCACTCATACTATCAACTACTTATTAACCAAACTCTATCATCTATGACTCAAATAACAGCGACAACCTAAGGATCAGATCTCGAGCTAGATAAGGGTGCAACACCTTACAGCTAGATGCCAAGGAATATGATTATAAAAATTTATCAAGGAGAAGATTGATGTTAATACATCAAGAGCTTTTACCAAAATTGAGAACGTGAATAGCTACGGAAAAGAATGGAAAATAATAGAAGATCAACGTCTTAAAAGTCGGCTCAAAGGCAATAGAACTGAAGTAGCCACTAGAGGGAAACCTAAGGAATAGAATAAGATAAGACCCAAATGACAAGACTAAAAGGTGATCGATAGGGTCATGATATAAAAGTGATGAGTTATGATGCATAAGAAAGAAAAGAAGGAATGAAACGAATTACGTAAAAATATGACATAATAAATCTTTTGCAAGAAACTGCTCAACAACCAGCAATTAGACAAAAGAAATTTTAAATATGAAACGATGAAGGAAAAGTAGAAATATTCTTTAAGAGTTCACAAATGAAGGCATAAGACTCGTTTCCAACAAGAACTCAAATTGGTTTTGTTACGAAGGAGAGACGAAAAGGTAATTCCCGAAAAGTTTGACAGATATAAATGAATGTTTTTGCCACGATTTAAACTTTTTTCGTGGCGCAAGTGATTATTTGCCACGTGTAATTTCTTTCGTGGCATAAATTTTTCCCGTGGCCAATAAAAATAGTTTTTTCCGTGGCTAAAGCAAATTTTGCCACGTCTTACCAATTTTCGTGGCATAAATCGTGGCCCAAGTGACTAATTGTTGTAGTGGATATTACTTGAGTTACTTGGAAAGTACCATGGCATTGAAAGATCGGAGTTGACAACCTTTGCCAGTTCGGGGGAAATGCCTAGGTGGACATCTAATTTGGACTTGCAATCACTTGATGTCATATCAACAACGACTAATACTAACCCAGAACTCAGGCCTACTACTGGGCAGATTCTTCAGCTTCAGCCATGGGCTAAGCATCATCATGGTATGTACGCTTGTTTGCTAATTTCTTGGAGAAATTTATGGATCAATTGCAGTAAGTCGTAAGTAGAGGCCTGTTAATATAACGCATGTTTTAACTGTTTGTAATTCAGATATGGTGAGCAAAGTGGAGGAGGACGTTACAGAGTTTGAAGACGTCGTTGCCATATAGAAGACATTCTTCATTCTCGAGCTTCAGTCACCTTTTTGGGCTGTCTATTTTGTAGATGAAGCATACTAACTCTCTAAGTGCATATAATAAATATATGGTTGAATCCTTTACATTGACACTTTGATAGTGTGAGATGCGACAGTGTGTGTCCTACTCTCCTTATCATACACATGTCACCCACAATGCTTTGTAGTTGGATTTTGAACTATTGTAGTTTGGATGAACTTGTTTCTTCTTGTTTCGCTTTTGGTTCAGTCGAATGCTTATTGTATGCGTCTCTTACTCTCTTCAATGCAGTTTGTCAAGTTTCGCCTTCATGAATTTTTCTGGGCATTATCAAATGGTCTGAAAATAATTACTGAGGATTGTGCATTATTACAATTACAGCCACCAATTAAACCACCTGAATGTTTAAAAATTAATTGGATAGATTCACTGAATGCACAATTTAACTTAATTTGATTGTTGCTTTTTGTGTTGGAATTGTTTTCAATTTTTATGACAGTACCAATTTTTTGGTTGAAGAAGCAGGAAAAGAAATCGATTATATAAGAGTGCATAGTAGCTCCTACTGTTGATTCCAGAGACACTCTTAACTATGTGCAGCGATTGCTGTGCACGAGATTCAAATTCTGTGCTTATCTTATGATTGTGCGATTTAAATGTTGAGAGTCGAGGGGTGCTGAAATCCACTGCAAGAGTCTATGTTGTCGTAACTATCAATTGCTTGGTCACGTTTGAAGCTGAAACTGGCGTCAAGGTTTGGTCATTGTAATGAACTGTTTGATAGGGTTAGAGACATAGTGGCACACATTGAAGATGATTTAGCATGTATTCTGTTGTTTAAAGGATAAGACCTGACCGTTATATAATTCATTGCTGTTCTTTATTAGGGATTTCTTCTCCTTTCTGCTGCATCCATTTCTACAAGTCATCCTTTTCACTAATTCGTTTTCAATATTGAATATAGTTTATGTAGAGAAATTGTCGCTAATGCTTCTTAATTCTATTCTTCAGCGGGTCAATTGTGTTAATTACCTCCTCGTTCTCTCTTTGGTTTGCCCTTCAAATTATTCAATTCATTCTCTTTTTGTTACAATTTTGAATTTAAACCCTAATCGTTGTCTTTCCCATGGAAGTGCCTTTCCGAGCTGCAGTTCACTGTCCAGTGTTTTGTGTTGGCGTCTAAATTATTCATGGCAAGCTTAAGAAGGATACTGACATCGTGATTCGTGACTGTGCATGTCAAAGTTGGGAATCAGAAGCTGGTTTTGGGGATGCTCAGCAACAAAACCCCTCATCAGGTGTCTGCTGACTTGATTTTTGATGAAGATTTTGAGATATCTCAAAACTGGAAAAACGGGAGCATTCATCTTGTAGGATACCAAACTGACATCGACGACGGATATCATTTTACATTACTATATGGAATAGTGTGAACGCAGTAGTTGGTGTTGTTTGCTGTTTTTGTTGTCTGACATCAGAATGAATAGAATTATGTGATGGTTGAATCCGCTACTTTGGTCCTGTTCTTTCGGACTTTTTAAAGCTGAATCAATCGAAATGAGCCGAATCGAATCGAATGGGGTGAATCGAATCGAATTTAATTGAAGATAATACTTGAGTGAAATGAATCGAATCGAATGGTCTTTGGCCGAATCGAATCGAATCGAAATGAGCTGAACTGAACTAAAATATGCTGAAAATAAGTGCGAAAGAACAGGTCCTAAATGATGATTGAATCTAAACCATTGATCTATTTTAATCCTATGGTTAAGAATAGGACTCAAGGACTCTAACACCCTCCATGGACTCTAAAGAACCTATTTATATATATATATATATATATAGATTTAGGATCTGGTACGAACTCCTTATTCGTTACGAACTGTACGAACTCCATATTCTAAGGCTGTTAGAAAAGCTCTCAATACTCATCTTTCCCCCCTGAAACATTACACTTTACACTTGACAAATAAAAACCCTAACCTCCTCCATCCAAATCGACAACCACCATCACGTCACTGACAACCACCATACGCCGATCATCCCGACTCCGGTGACCTAACGCCGGAGATTACAGCCCGTGTCACGATTGGCGAACCAAGACGACGATGATTTTGACATCGACAACGAAGGATCGGCGGAGAGAGTCATTGAAGATTCTGATGAAGATGATAATGAAGCTCTTCGATATGAAGCTCTTCAATTTCTATAGCTTGTCGCGGTCATGAATTCAAGGTTTTTTTTTGTGGTTTTACTTTTTATTGTTCGATTTTGAGTAAATTAATTGGGTAACTTATCTATTATCTATGATAACGATTCCATTTGTCAGAAAATTGGCCTTTGATAAGAGAGAAAATTATAGAAAAAAATAAACGCTGAGTGAGCAGCAGCAGTAAAAACCCTAAAAATTTTGAAAGGAGGTGAAGCAATTAATTTAATTAGTTGGCGAAAAACCAAGTTGAAATCAAATCAAATTAAACTCAACTCAAGTGTCAAGTCTAAAGGTACTTCCTTTTTTGTAAGTAATTGATTCATTCATTCATTCAACTCAAGTGCAAGTGTTGTAACCTAAAAAGTAATTGAAATTGAAATAAAGTCAGATGAATGGTTGGGGAGATATGTCGTGTGAAACAGAAGTGGAAGCATTCAGGCAGTTGTTTCCTGGTGATTATTACCAACGCCATTTCGATAAATCCATGCGCCCTGATGACAGGCGTCTTCATGAAAGCCGCCACACCACCGTCGCCTTTGTCATTGTATTTCGCCAATGGCTCGCTCTTGTTAAACCTTGCCCAATTGTATGTCTTTTTATTCCCTTCTTTTTATGCCATTGCTCAATGCTCAATGCGTTTGTTATTCCTTTTCTTTAATTCTTATGCTTTGTCTTCAGACAATGCTAGCTGCTATTAAGATGGAGATCATGGCTCCTTCCGTCAACTCACCCCATCTCGGTGCTTTAGGTTTAATATCTTCCTTTTATACTCCGTATAATATCTTCTCTATACATGATGTACATCCATCCATCTTACCCAATTCATCTTTCTAATGCTTTCAAAGAATCGACTTTCATATGCCTCCTATTTGTTCCCCCACTGTTAGGGCCTGGTAGGCCTCGCCCATGATGCTCTGTTATTTCTAAGCACTTATCTGACACCATTCTCAGGCATCTCCCTCTACTATACTCCCTTCTTTCTTTCTTTCTTTCTTTCTTTCTTTCTTTCTTTTTCTATGTTTTTATCTTTCACCTTGCTTACTACACTAGATTTTACTGCTTTGGATGTTGTTACTTACAACTAACTCATTTCTATTAGAAGAAACACTTTCCTTTTTCGAGTTTAAGCTTCAAAGCTTGTGGCTTTCTGTAACTGGCACTTTTAGTATGATTTTATAGGTAAAATTAGGGCCTTTACTCTCTTGGCCTCCCCATTCTAGTAGAGGTTCACTGCCAGCCCATTCAGTGGCTCTGCATTTCAATATGTTGGCTAAACACGGCTGGATAACAGGCCATATTTTTTTTCAGTTTTACATCATCCTAAAGTCGACATCGATTAGGAAAATTTCTGCCTTTCCATAATCAAGTAACCTTTAAACCTACTTGAAACCATTCTACATGCTGATTGCCCTTTGATAATCAACAAGTTACTTCAAAAGTACGATTAAGTTTCCCAAATTTTCTGGCATATAATTTTCTAACCTGTTCACTGTAGTCATCACTGTTTCTGACACTCTGTGTGAGAAGTTTCTCTTATTCATTTCTTATATTTTGAGACACTTTCTATCTTGTGATATGTAGTGCTGGGATGATAGATCTTAAAGAACTGTGTTTGGTAAGCGATAAAGCTGCTTGGATGGCATATTTGGTAAATTTATTTGGCCTTCAGGCAATCGAGTTTTTGGATGAGTGAGTTGAGCAAGGATCGGGAAAAATGGATGCGAAAAACAAGGACGAGGTTATTTCACGAATGAAAGCTGCTGTTGCTAGCAAACAATTCGGTCAGGAGGATGTCTTATGCAAACTCATAGCCGATGTATGTAGCATTGCTAATTCAATTCTAGTGCATTGTTCTTGCCATTAGTATACTGATCTGTACTTAAATTGTTTGTTTGTGTCAAATGTGTTTACCACAGGCCTGCATCCAAGTATGCCCGAAGAACCCTGTGAACTTTAATGTGGATAATGTGCGTATTGCTAAACTTGTTGGAGGAGGTCTGCTCAACTCTACTGTAGTTCGAGGAATGCTTTTAAAGAATGACGCTGTCGGCAGCATAAAGCGAGTGGAGAAGGCCAAGGCAAGTTATTATTATTAAATTTCATTTTTTCCAGGAATTGACTTTCCAATTTGTCTCGTTCCATTTGCAGTGCTTGTCATTGCTATATTCTCACAAAGCTTGCCAAGCTCGTTCATCTTTTGTAGTGGTTCTTTGTTTTTTTAATGTGTGTTGCATATACACACATTAGTTACTTGTAAAAGGTGCTCCTGTTATCTTTGTTTAAAAGAGCACACCTAAGCTCACGTTTGTTTGGAGCAGTAGCCAATATGCTGCGAGGTGGCTTGTTTTGAAGGCATGACAAGCAATGCACACTACTTTGAGAAATTTGATGAGATTAAATTCGGAAGAATGATTGATCATGAGTGTGACTGATGATTGTGAAGATACGTGAAATTTGATGCAAGATGCGCGCAGTTTTATCTTAGGTACACAAATGTGTTTATGCATCTGATGTACTATTATGTGTATCACGCTAGTTCTTTTAACATAGCAGCTGTTTTTGTACACCTTATACTTAAATTATGTTTGAGTAATAGGTCTATGAAAGGCTATTAGCTCAACGGTAGAGCAATGTGCAATGCACATAGGTATGGGTTCAAATCCCATATAGCCTACAAATATTTGTTAGTATGAGTGAAACTTATTTCTATCCTTTGATTTGAAGTTCCTAATTTACTGAGTAAAACGAGTTTATTCATTCAATTTTTAGTTTTACATAAAAAATTATCAACAACAAAGAACTGATCGAACAACAGCCAATAGTAATAGTTCCACCAAAAAAGAAAGTCTTATTCAATTAGGTAAAAAAACTGTAACTAGGGGGAAAAATCGTGTAACTAAAGCCAAAATTACTGTAACTAGGGGGAAAAATCGTGTAACTATAGGCAAAACGAACAATGCAACTAGAATGAAAAATAATGCAACTAAGATGAATAACAATGTAACCAGAAAAACGAACAATGCAACTAGGATGAAATATCTTGTAACTAGAGGAAAAATTCATGTAACTCAAGGGGAAATTCATGTAACTAGAGGGGAAATTACTGTAACTAGAACAAAATAAAGTGTAACTAGAAAATGTGATGCTTATTTCTACATACTACAAGGGAAAAGTGATGCTTGACTCATAATAAGTGTAACCACAAAGGGAAAAACAATGTAACTAGGACGATAAAACCTGTAGCTACACTCATAATAAGCGTAACCACAAAGCCGAAACAATTCATAATTACTAGAGGGGAAATAATCAGAACTAGAGGAAATTCAAGTAACTAGATGGGAAATTCATGTAACTAGAGGGAAAATAACTGCAATTAGAGGGGAAATTCATGTAACTAGAACAAAATAAAGTGTAACTAGAAAATGTGATGCTTATTTCAACATACTAATAAGCGTAACCACAAAGGGGAAACAATTCATAATTACTAGAGCGAAAATAACTGTAACTAGAGGGGAAATTCATGTAACTAGGGGAGAATTATCAGAACTAGAGGGAAAATAGCAGTAACTAGAGGAAATTCATGTAACTAGAGGAAATTCATGAAACTAGAACAAAATAAAGTGTAACTAGATGGGAAATTCATGTAACTAGAGGGAAATTATCAGAACTAGGGAAATTCATGTAACTAGAGGAATTCATGTAACTAGAGGGAAATTATCAGAACTAGAAGGGAAATTCATGTAACTAGAGGGGAAATTCATGTTACTCGAGGGGAAATTATCAGAACTAGAACAAAATAGCAGTAACTAGAGGATACATCAGAACTAGAGGGAAATTTATGTAACTAGAGGAAATTTATGTAACTAGAGGAAATTCATATAACTAGAGGAAATTCATGTAACTAGAGTGAAATTCATGTAACTAGAACAAAATAAAGTGTAACTAGAAAATGTGATGCTTATTTCAACATACTACAAAATAAGTAGAAAGTGTAACTAGAACAAAATAACTGTAACTAGAGGGGAAATTCATGTAACTAGATGGGATATTCATGTAACTAGAGAGGAAATTACTGTAACTAGAAGGGAAATTCATGTAACTAGAGGGGAAATTCATGTAACTCGAGGGGAAATTGCATCAGAACTAGAACAAAATAAAGTGTAACTAGAAAATGGTATGCATATTTCAACATACTACAAGGGAAAAGTGATGCTTGACTCATAATAAGTGTAACCACAAAGGGAAAAACAATGTAACTAGGACGATAAAACCTGTAGCTACACTCATTATAATGAAAAACGAACAATGGAACTAAGATGAAAAACAATGCAACTAGAATGAAAAATAATGCAACTAAGATGAATAACAATGTAACCAGAAAAACGAACAATGCAACTAGGATGAAATATCTTGTAACTAGAGGGAAAATTCATGTAACTCAAGGGGAAATTCATGTAACTAGAGGGGAAATTCATGAATCAGAGTGAAATTATCAGAACTAGAACAAAATAAAGTGTAACAAGAAAATGTGATGCTTATTTCTACATACTACAAGGGAAAAGTGATGCTTGACTCATAATAAGTGTAACCACAAAGGGAAAAACAATGTAACTAGGACGATAAAACCTGTAGCTACACTCATAATAAGCGTAACCACAAAGCCGAAACAATTCATAATTACTAGAGGGAAAAATAACTGTAACTAGAGGGGAAATTCAAGTAACTAGATGGGAAATTCATGTAACTAGAGGGAAAATAATCAAGAACTAGAGGAAATTCATGTAATTAGAACAAAATAAAGTGTAACTAGAAAATGTGATACTTATTTCAACATACTAATAAGCGTAACCACAAAGGGGAAACAATTCATAATTACTAGAGCGGAAATAATCAGAATTAGAGGAAATTCATGTAACTAGGGGGAATTATCAGAACTAGGGGTGAAAACAGTGTAACTCTGGGTGGGGAAATTACTGTAACTAGGGGTGAAAACAGTGTAACTCGGTAGGGGGGGGGAATTCATGTAACTAGGGGGGAAATTCATCGCTGTTTGACGGTTTACGAATTTAGATCTTACATAACAAATGTGTTTGTGTATTTAGAGTCGTGATTGGTAAAAACAGTGTAATTCGGAGGAAAAAGAGTGTAACTAGTAGGAAAAATCTTGTAATTGTACCCATAATTACTGTGACTGTACCCATAATGGCATAATTATTGTAACTCTAAAAAAAAAAAGAAAAAAGAGTTAGGTAATCTTAATAAATTTAGTAGCCTAGTATTTGGTTTATTTTGCTAAAAGATAATGTATATAGTGACAAACACACTTCCCAAAAAATGAATTGATTGAAGCCAAAATTAATTACGTAGAAAAACTGTATCTACAGGGGTAAAAATGTAATTAGGGATAAAAACAGTATAACTCGTAGGAAAAAGAGTGTAACTGGGAGGAAAAATCTTGTAATTGTACCCATAATTATTACTGTAACTGTACCCATAATTACTGTAACTCTAAAAAAAAATAGAGTAAAAGTAATCGTAGTAAATTTAGAAGCCTAGTATTTGGTTTATTTTGCTAAAATAAAATGTATATAGTGATAAACACACTTACCAAAAAATGAATTGATTGAAGCCAAAATTAATTACGTACAAAAACTGTATCTACAGGGGTAAAAAATGTAACTAGGGGTAAAAACAGTGTAACTCGGTAGAAAATGAGTGTAACTAAGAGGAAAAATCTTGTAATTGTACCCATAATTACTGTAACTCTAAAAAAAAAAAAAAAAAAAAAAAAAAAAAAAAAAAGTAATCGTAATAAATTTAGAAGCCTAGTACGGTTCGTATTGTATATTAGTTCGCACCGAATCCCTCCTCTATGTATATATGGTCAGAAAAACAGTGTAACTAGGAGGAAAAATCCGGTAACTGAACCCATAATTACTGTAACCAGAAAATGAATTAATTCTAAATCATAAAATTTGCGATAAAAGATACTTCTAATAAATAATTCATCAACAAATACACAATCCTCAGGAATATACTTCACAGCAAATACTTTAACGTTTGCAACAGTCAAACTTGCTGTCAAACAAAAAGATTTTGTTTTAAGTACAAAAATTGCTTGTCGAATCTTGCGACGTCAAAGATGCAATAGACATTTTCGTACACGTTAGATGATGATGTTGCTCGAGTTAGATAATGCTTCATGCCGAATCCAAAGCTCGTTTAAGAAAAATCCTGCATGAAAAAGAATATAAAAATATGAATAATAAGAAAAAGCAAAAATAAAAATAAAAATAAATATATAATAAACTAAAAAGAACAAGAAAAGTAGAAAAAAAAACGGTGTAACTAGGAGGAAAAATCCTGTAACTGAACCCATAATTACTGTAAGCATAAAATGAATAGATTGAAGCCAAAATTAATTAAGTAGAAAATTGTACCTACTGGGGTAAACAATGTAACTACAGCTAAAAATATTGTAACCAGAAAACAACTGAGCAATAAAATTTCCAAGACGGAGTCTAATTCAATTTTTTGAGCCTACTATTAAGTAATTTGTATTGAAAAGTGTAAAAATTTAAATCATCAAAATATAGTAGTTTCAAGATAGTCTTATCCAATTAGGTGTAAAACTGTAACTAGGGAAAAAACAATGTCACTAGGAGGAAAAATCCTGTAACTGAACCCATAGTTACTGTAACTCACAGTTCTTCATATTGAAAACCTTTTCAGATTTTACATAGTTCACGGAGATCATTTTATTGCAGAAACATTCGTCATTGACTCCTAGTTCTCGTTACAGAAATGTCTTTCTAAACTAGGGCACATCAACCATTCAACTAGCAGATAGAAAACAAAAATATTGCAAATAACACACTACGGTCTAAGCAACAAGTACAGTTAATGATGAAATTTTAAGAAGCACAATTACACACAAAATAGTATAGCCTAAAACTAAGTCGCTAACTCCTCCTTCATGGACAACCGAATGATGAAACCGAACCACTGCTCCAGTTATAGCTGTTAGTGTATCCTTAATACTGTGTGTTCCCCGTATTAATAACAGGAAACACTTCGTCTTGTGATCCATAAGTACTCTAAAAGCAGACTTTAAAATCTACAAGTAACAAACCACACAATTTCATCGAATTCAGAAATTCATTCTGAAGCTCAGCACAATCCGCTTAAAGAAACAACCTATGACTACCTCATTGTCTAATGCAAGTGTTGGTACAGCAACATGTTCATCCACTCTTAAAAGATCGGAATTCCTAGATCATATGGAGCTTCCCTCGAGTGGGCAAGTTTACAGCAGCAGTCAGCAACAGAGCCAGCAGCCGCGCAGCAGCAACCGGCAGCAGCTGCCCGCAGCAGCGAGTAGCAACGCAAGCAGCAACGACAGTAGCTGAGTTGGTACGCAGAAGATATTGGTTCGATGTTTTACCCAAAATTGGTGTTGAGTTAGTAGGTCTTGATAGCTTGGGAATGCATTATGACCCGACAAAGGGTTCCATAAAAAAAATTAAAAAAAATAAAGGCACATCAAAGACAATTCGAATTGAATGCCGTACATAGACTTGTCCGCGAATAAAAATAAAGATTTCAAGTTAATGAAGGGAATAAAATCAAATTTAAACAATGGAAACATGTTGAATAATTAATTAAAGTCAAGATCGACAATCACAAGTTAAAATTGAAACAAAATTGTTGGATGAACACTGATGTTTCATCTAACAAACACTTTATTAAGTATCGCCCTAAAGTAAATAGCCTAATCCCGAGGCACAGTGAAGCTCAATCGGCAGACGTTTCTTAAGACAAGACCAAAGCACAATTCTCGACATGGTTAGTTGCTCAATGACCACAGTGATAATCAGGATTGCCAAATTTCATTTTTCTAAGACCGCTTCATATATGTGTTAGTACTTGAGATACACAAATTAAGACTCCAAATACACAAACACATTTGTGTATGTAAGATACCAATTCGTTTATCTAGCAACAAATTTCATGTATCCTCACAATAACCACGGAACAATGCACATATAATGAAGGTAGGATGGGGTTTGCGTACAAATTGATACTCATACACAAATCGATACATTGGATATACAAATCGATACTGTGGATACACAAATCGGTTTGTGTATCTGAACTAGTGACTTATGTACCTAGACTGGTTTGTATCCACCACCGATTGGAACATAGATAGGAAGTCCATACTTTCTTCAAAGTGCTTCATGCTCACTAATTGGTATTCAGGTTACATTGATTAGTATTCTATATACACAAATCCATATTTCAAGTTCACAACTAAATTAGTATTCAAGCTACTGTAGAGCACCAAAAGGCACGGTTCCAGTAAACAACACGACTCTACATCACCAAACAACTGCTACATCCCGATACTCATACATACGCAGACATAGACAACAACACAAAATAACGGCAGCAGCAACTGAATGGATGGACAACGGCAACAACAGCTCGACACGAGCTGAATACACACAAAAACACGCTGAGTCACAGCATACACGACATAACAGCAGCATACATCGGCAAAGAGAAGTGAGACGACAGAAGAACAACAGCAATTCAGCAGCACAAGAACGAGGATTAATAGTACGCACACCTCACACACTTGGCCTTGCGTTCAACACCTCACACACGCATCCATCACGTTCACAACAAACACATAAACACATCAAATCACACATATTATCGGACTAAGTATGGGAATAAACCTTTACCTTACGGAAACGATCTTGAAAATCGAGTTAGAGAAGCAGAATTCGTCACTAATCTAAACCTCCCATATTAACACATAACAGATTGTTGTTCTAGAGCTCAGAACGGTCCGAAATCTGGCGCACAAACTCAATTACTTCATCAGTAACACCAGCACCGAACTCCTCATCATATGCATCTTCTTCTTCATCATAATCATAATCATAATCATCATATTCATCATCATCACGGCCATCATTCTTTACAGTTTTCCTCATTCAACTGAAGAAAATCAGAAGCAAACTTAGAAATCTTCAGATACAGCCTTATTAGGTTTCGAGAAAAGAGAAAGCGTGCACTTGAAAGTTCCACCAATCTCCGCCAAATCACTTTGTGTCCCCTCGACGGTGGCCGACGAACTCGCCGCAGTCAGAAAGGCGGCGACGCCGCGAAACCGCCGAGAAATGGAGTCTCTGATCGCCGACAAGTCCTCTTTAACTCTGCCGCCGGCGTCGATTTCAGTTCTGTGGAATTCATGTGTTGTGGTGATGATGATGATCATCATCAACACCATCATCATCGTCGAAAAAAGTTAGGGATTTGAAGGGGTTAGAAAATGGGATTGATAATTAAGACATTTGATGATGGGAAAAAAAGTTTAATTAAGTGGAAATTAAGGAATACAATTACTCCACCGGAGCCGATTGACGGAGGCCGGAGCCGCGACTTCCGCCGGTGATTGGTCGCTATCGTTAGGTGGTTGGGTATGTGGGTGGTGAGGAGAGAGGGTAAAGTTATGGTGCCATGAATATGAGACTGAGTTAAGGCGTGATTGAGGAAGAGTCAGGTGGGTAATGTTTCTGATTTTTTTGGTTTTCACTTGAGTTCGTACGGTTCGTATTGTATATTAGTTCGCACCGGATCCCTCCTCTATATATATATATATATATATATATATATATATATAAAGAGAGAGAGAGAGAGAGAGAGAGAGAGAGAGAGAGAGAGATATATGAGTTATATAAGTCTAAGGAGAGGAAGACTTAAAGCATCAATATAAACCGTTGGATGAGATTGGAATCAAGGGCTGAGATTGAGTTTGTATTAATTACAAATAAATAAATAAAAAATAAAAGGGGAAATGAATGTAGACAAACGAGGGGAAATGTTCCCCTGCTTTACATTCTCATTTCTCAATAACAATTAATAATTCAAATTTCACTTTCATTGCAGCAACTTTTCATGGTGAAACAAAACCATCTTTCCCTCTTCCATTAAGAAAATATTGTTGTGCTTTTTTTATTGTTCATAAATTCAACCAAATTTATCAAATTTCTTTTTACATACTTTGCAAGTGATTTATGTTTGTTGTTATTCATTAGTTTTCATTTTTTATTTCAAAATATTCTTCCTCAAATTTACAGAATTTTTCAAATTTTACTCTTCGTTATTTGTTTTTTTTTTTTTTTTCAAAAGTGTAGTTTCGAATTTTAATTGAACTAGAATTTTGGATTGAATTGTTGACATTGTTTACACGAAAATTGTTCTCGTAGTTCAGTAATCCTGAATCTGAAATTTTTTTCATTGTAGAAGATGAAAGATATATATGAAAATAGAAGATGGAAGATATGAAAATTGTTCTCCTGGTGATGGTAAGTGTATTTTTTAATCATTGAATTAATATGTATTTCTTTTTTTTTTTTGATAAAATTGAACAAGATGAGGGTATTCAATTTTTTATTTGAAAAGAAATAATTTTCTAGTATTCAATTTTCTATGTGAAAAAGAAACAATTTTTAATGAATCTAACTTAAAGTTTTAAAATCTTAGTTATCATTCTATTTCATAAACGACCCTTCTTCCTTTTTCTCAATAAAAACAATTCTTCAGATGAAATTCTTTACAATAATGTTGATATTTCGAATGTATGTATTGTTATTTCAAATTGGTATTGCTGAACTGAAAATTCATATTGGTATTGCTGAACTTTTGAATGTTTTGAATTTTCCTGACAAAATTCTTAATAAAAAGGTCGTTATTTCAAATGTAATTCTTCTGAATGATGTTGATATTGCTAATGTATTGAATATTTTAGAATTTTCGGTTAAAATTCTTAGTAATGGTGTTGAGATTTCAAATTTTACTTTCTGAAATTGTTTTTGTGTTGAATATTCTAAATTCACTTGAAATTCTTTGCAAAGATGTTGATATTTCGTATGTATGTCTTGTTATTTCAAATTGGTATTCCTGAAATGAGAAATCGTATTGGTATTGCTGAACTGTTTAGTATTTCTTAATTTTCAGCTAAAATTCTTTATAAACAGGTTGGTATTTCAAATATATTTCCTACGATTTTTTTGTTGATTTTGTAATTCTCATTTACGTATTCTGTATTGACAGCTGAACATTGGAGCAACTAGAACATACCGGATGATCAAAGAATATTTCAACGGCTTTGACAACTGTTCATTGACCATTTTAAAGAAATGGAGGAAAGTAGGGATGGTTTCTACTTTGACTACGACGTTGACGACGATAGTAGTTTACGACGTGCCATTTGCGTTGACGGGATAGCGAAGAGGAATTATGAATTATTCGGTGATGCTGTTTCTTTTGATCCAACGTACTCCACGAATATTCGTTGCTTTATTTATTTGTAACTCATTTTGTAATGTTGGTGATGAAGTTTAAGTTGCTTTATTTATTTGTAACTCATTTTGTAATGTTGGTGATTGAGTTCGAAAATGTTTACACAATATTCGTTGCTGTTGGATTTAATTTTTATTGATAATGATGTAGACAATTTTCACAGTTCCTTTAAATGATAATATTATAGATATTTCAATATTTGGGGTTAAAATTCTTTATGTTTTGGTTAAAATTTCAAATGATGGAGTTTTAAATTTAAGTGTTAAAAAATATAATATTAATTAAAAAAGTATGAATTTAACTACAAAATATGTTTTATATTCTGATTATTAATGTACAGACTTAGTCTGTATAAACAAGAATTCCATTATAGAGGAATAGGAGTTTGAAATAACAACCTATTTATGAAGAATTTCATCTGTAAAGTTCGAAATACTTAACAGTTAAGCAATACCAATATGATATCTCATTTCAGAAATAACAATTTGAAATAACAAGACGTACACTTGAAATATCAACAACATTATAAAGAATTTCAAGTGAATTTTTTTAAAGTTGACTAAAAACATCGACATATTAGGTTTCTGTAAGTTCACATTAGCGTCGCTATCTACGATACCATTGGAGGACGGTTCAGGATGAGGAATACTTTCTTGAAGCCGATATGAAACTTCAAAATCCCAAAATAAAATTTTAACGTATATTTTTAAAACTTCAACCATCGGTCTTCCAATTGCACGAACTTCTGTTCTCATGTGGCTCTTCTCTGCACCGTCGTCTTCTGTCGACTGTTTCTTTGTCGACTTATAATGTCATTCCTTATTGCATACAACAAAACACCAAAAAAGATTATCAATATAGCTATTATGAATCATACGATGTGATTTATATTTCAAATTTCAAAATAATTGAATAAAAAATAAAACTATAAATCCGTGTAAAATAAAATTGGGTTTGTAAAACACTCCCTAAATCTTCGTTAGGACTCCGATTTAAGCAAAACAAAAGCCTAAAGTTATTATTTTTTCGAGCAGTCCACGGGTAATATTCTTGTGCACTATCAAGTTCTCGAATTTTTTATTACTTAGGACTCGTTTTTTCCAAATTTTATTTTCATTCATTTCGATTCGATTCGATTCATTCCACTTCACTTCGATTCTGGGCTTCGGCCATTCCATTCGATTCCTGATTCGATTGGGCATTCATACTTCGATTCGATTCAAGATTCAATGATGTTATAATTTGAACTTCATTCGATTCGATTCGATTGGCCACTTCGATTCGATTCGATTCGATTCAGCCATTCATTTCGATTCGATTCATTCGATTGATTCGATTCGATTGATTCACTTTAAAAGTCCGAAAGAATGTGTCCCATCGATCTATAATATATTCGTTTTTTTTTAATTCTTTAGTAAAACCAATTAAATGTGAATAAAAATTAAACTATGAAATTGAATGACAAAAATCAAATTGATATACTAAGATCCATAAATTTAAAATAATAGAACCTAACCGAAAAAAAGGTGAAAAATAAAAGTTACAAAAAGAAGGTAATGTTACCATACTTACCAATAATGGAGAATCTTCCAAACAACACTTTGAAGAAATTTCTGATATCAATTTGATTAATTTTTTTTTATTCGAAGAAGATGAAGGAATTGCAAAAAGAAAAAAACCAGAAAAAAAAAAAAAAAAGATGAAGGTGGCAGATGAAATGAGGAGAGATGAAATGACAGTAAAAATGAAAAAATGAATTAGAATAGGGAAGTGTGTAGGTTTTTTGGGAAGTTGGGTGGGATGTTACTTCTCCCGAATTTTTTTATTTTTTATTTTTTTTTAATCATCTTTTGTATTAAATGTTAAACTATTGTGAGCCATTGATCTTATTCAATCTGACGGCTGAGATTAGTACTTTAGTACTCTCCCTAATAGGTAGTACTCCATTGAATCTATATATATAGCTATATATATATATATATATATATATATATATATATATATATATATATATATATATATATATATATATATATATATATATATATATAGTAAAGTTATATCGAGGCAGCAAATATGAGCGAGACCGCGAGGCTGAATATATGTCGTTGGATGAAGAATAAAACAACGGTGTAGATTGGTTTAGCAATAATTAGGGAGCATTGAAACCAATCAATATTTAATTAAAAAAAAAAGACAAAATCAATCCGGCTGATTCATTTACGAGGTAAATGCCCCTTGATTATTGCGGCTCCCTTAATTAGCATTTCATTTCCCCATTATTCTTTTTCTTTCCTTAATTGTTCTCAATTCTTCTACTTCTTCTTCTTGTTCTCTTTTTTTTAATTTTTAATTTTTATCAGCATCTTACAAATTCTGAAACAAAATATTCTTGTTTTTCATCATTCAAAACTTTTTATATTTTAATTTCTATTAATTAACTAGGATTAGAGAAGAACTATAATATGGAAAATAATCAAATTGTAGTGAGGGATGAAGGTTTGTTTGTTTTTATTTTTTATTTTTTTTATATTATTTTTTAAATGTGTCATTGCAGATGCAGTTTTATGTTTTATTTTTCCTTATAGTTTGTTGTTTCATCTATAGTTGTTGATGTTAAAAACGGTCGAAGAGTCACCGACGACGACTTCTGCAAGGTGGTTGAGGACGATTTTACACCTTACGTTGGTAAATTTTATGAGACTCTATGGATTAGGTTGCTGCATATTTCATTCAATAATTGTTTTGTTTGTTTGTGTTGAATCTTCGCGTCCTGCTGATAAAGTTTCATGACAGACACTTGTAGTTTTAAGATATGTAGTTATAGTTCTCTCAGTAGGTTCTGACTCTACGGAACAGGTTTACCGAAGTTTTAAATGTGGTACAATGGAAATATAGTTAATATTTAACAAATGATGTCATGTTTTATTGTTATAGTTTTATATTATTTTGTTAAAGTTCTATGTATTAAAGTTAAAGTACTGACAGTTAATGTAACTTAGTTAAAGTACTGACAGATAGTTTAACGGCTAGATGCACCTGCACACTTTTTGATCGAAGAGGAATGGTGTGCAGACATATTCTTTGGATTTTTACGAGCCATGGTTTAAAATATATTCCTAGTTCTTGTGTTGCAAGACAGTGGACTAAGGAGGTTGCATCTATGAACAGTGATATAATTGACGGGTTAGAGTTTATGGGCACAGCCACTGTGGATCCCAAACAACTAACGTTGAAGAAAATGTGGGTGGAGTTTATGGGCACAGCCACTGTGGATTCCTAACCCCTTTGTTGAAAGAGCTGCGGAGCAAGTAGAAGAAGTTGAGGACTTATGCTAGGTAGACATTGGTTCGTCTCAAATTAGTTAATCCATATTTATGTTGTAATTGGTCTTGGATTGTTATTTTTTTGTATTTGGAGATGATTGGTATTTCTAAATATTAATAAGTTGATATTGAAATTGGTCAAGCGTAATTGTAATGCTGAAGTTTTATTGTTCTGCATTACAGTTTTTTCCAAAAATGGTTATTGTTTCGTTATAGTTAAATGAAACATTACTCCGGTTTAAACTTGTGAAAGATTTTAACATAGCTTTTGAAGTTAACTTATTTCAAATTGTGAATTTTTACTCACCAATTAGTTTGTATAGTTAGAAGCACTTTTTTTGAAAACGTCTTAAGCGTTTTAGAATTAAGTTCATGCATGACAGTAAATATGGTTGACACTTTTGGTGTAGAGAACTTTAAATTTTTTTGTTGATATCACTTTTTCAGGAAACTGCATTAAAGTTTCGTCAAATTGCGTTAAAGTTTCATAAATAGTGATCAAAGTTCTACGTCTCAGCGTAGTAAGACTTTATAAATAAATCATTAACTGCATTAAAGTTTCGTCAAACTGCGTTAAAGTTTTATAAATAAAGATCAAAGTTTCATAGATTTTGATCAAAGTTCAAAATGAAGAAGTATTGGTGTTAAAAAAATAACACAGCAGAATAGACGACAGAAGTGAAGAATAAGTATAGCTAGAGCTTCATAAGTCGCAATTAAACTATGTAAACATGAATTCGAAGTCTGAAACATCCATAAATTAAAGTAGAAAACTAGCAATCTCCATCAAAAACAAAACAAAACCAAAACCTTCCCAATTCTCTAACATGATCCGTCCTCAACAGAAAACTAAGTTGTTCGTACAAAGATAGTAACTAATAATCAAATTCATTCCTCAGCAGAAACCTCCTCCGTCTTCTTGTTGTGCTTCCTGGCGTACCTCTGGTTCCTCAAAAACTTCGGGTCCATCTGTAATCAACACCATAATCAATCACGACAAACATTCAATTAATAAAACTGCAACCACTAACACCACATATTTAATCGCTTGAATAATTTCACCAATTCACATCGATGCCAAAGATCAAAGTTCATATGAAAAGATCAAAGTTTCACCATAATCAATCACAGATTTAATCGCTTGAATAATTTCACCAATAATTTCACCATTTCACCAAAGATCAAAGTTTCATAAATTTTGATCAAATAAAAAATATGAAAAGATAAATATAATAGTGCTCAAAAAATCTGACCACTAATAATATAATAATAATTTAATTTATATGTTGTTAATTGGATTTCAACTTTCAAATTATTTGATTTAAAAACGAAATACAAATCCGCATACAATAAAAACAGGTTTTGGTGTTCTAATTTAGTCATTTCTAGATTTTAAAAAAAAAAAAAAACAGTTTAAGGGATTAAATCGAAATTTTTTAAGAAGAAAACAGAGATTAAAAGTAAAAAAATTTCACAAGAATATATGGAAATTAAACTATCTACATGCACAACTAAATTAATCGTAATTAACAGTAAAAAAAAAATATATATATATATATATATACCTGAAATCAATGGTGGACAAACTAGAAATGGTAGAAAAATAATTGATTGAGAGGAAGAAGACGAGTGAGCAAGCCTAATGAAGAAGACGAAGAGAATAGAATGAGGTGAAAAAATAAAAATTGAAAAGTGAGATGTGAAAGGGATGAAGAATATGAAATTTTTTTGGAAAGTGTAGGAATAAATTACGGCATGCATTGAAACTGCCATTTTTATTTTTTTTTTTTTTTCTACTTGATTTAGTACAATTAATCTAAGCCATAATTTATTCCTACAAAATTAATCTAAGCCATAATTTTTTTTGGAAAGTGTAGGAATAATTTATTCCTACAAAATTAATCTCTGTTTTTTTAAGAAGAAAACAGAGATTAATTTAGATTTAGTAAATTATGGCTTAGATTAATTTTGTAGGAATAAATTATGGCTTAGATTAATTGTACTAAATCAAGTAGAAAAATAAAAAAAAAATAAAAATGGCAGTTTCAATGCATGCCGTAATTTATTCCTACACTTTCCAAAAAAATTTCATATTCTTCATCCCTTTCACATCTCACTTTTCAATTTTTATTTTTTCACCTCATTCTATTCTCTTCGTCTTCTTCATTAGGCTTGCTCACTCGTCTTCTTCCTCTCAATCAATTATTTTTCTACCATTTCTAGTTTGTCCACCATTGATTTCAGGTATATATATATATATATTTTTTTTTTTACTGTTAATTACGATTAATTTAGTTGTGCATGTAGATAGTTTAATTTCCATATATTCTTGTGAAATTTTTTTACTTTTAATCTCTGTTTTCTTCTTAAAAAATTTCGATTTAATCCCTTAAACTGTTTTTTTTTTTTTTTTTAAAATCTAGAAATGACTAAATTAGAACACCAAAACCTGTTTTTATTGTATGCGGATTTGTATTTCGTTTTTAAATCAAATAATTTGAAAGTTGAAATCCAATTAACAACATATAAATTAAATTATTATTATATTATTAGTGGTCAGATTTTTTGAGCACTATTATATTTATCTTTTCATATTTTTTATTTGATCAAAATTTATGAAACTTTGATCTTTGGTGAAATGGTGAAATTATTGGTGAAATTATTCAAGCGATTAAATCTGTGATTGATTATGGTGAAACTTTGATCTTTTCATATGAACTTTGATCTTTGGCATCGATGTGAATTGGTGAAATTATTCAAGCGATTAAATCTGTGGTGTTAGTGGTTGCAGTTTTATTAATTGAATGTTTGTCGTGATTGATTATGGTGTTGATTACAGATGGACCCGAAGTTTTTGAGGAACCAGAGGTACGCCAGGAAGCACAACAAGAAGACGGAGGAGGTTTCCGCTGAGGAATGAATTTGATTATTAGTTACTATCTTTGTACGAACAACTTAGTTTTCTGTTGAGGACGGATCATGTTAGAGAATTGGGAAGGTTTTGGTTTTGTTTTGTTTTTGATGGAGATTGCTAGTTTTCTACTTTAATTTATGGATGTTTCAGACTTCGAATTCATGTTTACATAGTTTAATTGCGACTTATGAAGCTCTAGCTATACTTATTCTTCACTTCTGTCGTCTATTCTGCTGTGTTATTTTTTTAACACCAATACTTCTTCATTTTGAACTTTGATCAAAATCTATGAAACTTTGATCTTTATTTATAAAACTTTAACGCAGTTTGACGAAACTTTAATGCAGTTAATGATTTATTTATAAAGTCTTACTACGCTGAGACGTAGAACTTTGATCACTATTGTTGATACCCGTATCTGTCGATATGGAAATTTTTAGAGAACCCGACAAACACCCAATGATGATAGGACGACGTGTATATCGTGTCATTTATTTGAGTTCGTTTTACGAAGTAAGCCGGACGCTGTCGACGCAGTGCTTTTTAATTTAAAGGATATTTGATTTATTTGGCCCTGTCAAATTTTATTTTTTGTCGCAAGTATGTATTTTATTGAAAATAAAATATTTTGATTTGAAAAATCATTTTAAAGTATTTCGATTTGAAAAGTCGCTTTTACAAATTTATTTTGTGACTTGAAAAGTCGTTTCTCATGCTTTTAAAACAGTTTAATAAATCGTTTTCGACGAATTCGTTTTCTTAACAGCAAGTTTTATAACTCGTTTTAAGCTCGATTTTAAGAACGATTTTGAGCCCGTTTTAACACGAATTTCAAAGCCCCTTTCTACCCATCCTTCCCCTCGAATAGCCAGCCCAGGATGCAGCCAAAACGACCATCAAAAGCAGCCCAAGCTCACCCAGAACACGTCCCAACTTCCCCACACCGTACCCTGTTTTCACAGCCCAAAAAACAACCCAAAACCCGACTTTTAACTACTTGCCCATAACCCATACCCATCTCCCAATGATCCTACCCATTTGTCCTTACTTAACCTTCAAGAAAACACCTTGCAAAACCCTAGCAAGACCCTAGAATGAGCGTGGACAGCAGCTCCACGAGGATAGAGTGATGCTGCTCTTTTCCCCTTTTTAAACCCTACTTTCAACCTTATAAATACAGACCATCCCCAAGCCTTCATGAGGGACGAAATATACAGCCTACACACACAATACAAAGTCACAAAAAGCCCTCAAAGAACCCAACAATAGCAGCCGAAAACAGAGCATGTTTTCGTGTTGCTGTCCCCTTCTTCTACCTCGTTTTTAGTGCTGAAAGCCACACAACCTGTCCTGTTTATTTACATATATTTAAAGTTCACGTTCCAAGCTTTCCAGAACATCTTTCGGATCGAAATTTCGTTGAGAAACGAAGAAGTTACAAGCTTTTGAAAATCGCTAGTTACAAGTCAAAACCGTGAAACGTGTTTCGAAGTTTTACAAATTGTTTTCGTCGACGACGGCCCCTTGGGATAAAATCTTACAATCGATTACGACTCGAAGAATTGGTCAACGATACACGTAAGTTGAGGGTGCAAAAATACTCACTTTACTCTGTTTAATTTTTTGGCTTTTATCGTTTTTATTGCTCTCTGTCGTTTTTTTATCGCTTTCTGTCGCTCTGTTGTTTATCGTTGTAATTATTATTTTTATCATTCGACTTCGACTTACGTTTTTAGCATGATCTTGATATGTATATATGGGTGTGTCGTATCCTTTGTTTATTCAGTATGCTTTTCTTTTGATTTCTTTGCGAAGCATGATTTAAGATTCCTCGTTAGTTTAGTTTGCTCGCTAGTTTCTTGTGTAAGCAGACCTCGTTCGTGCTTGGATATATCATTGTCTGAAACTGATCCGTTATACTCTTCTAATTGATAATTCATGTTTGTATGTCATTCTAGCTATCGGAATTTTATTTCACCGTTTGGCGCTTGTGTAGTATTTAGCTTCGTTGATTTCACATGAGTCGCATATTGTGTGATTTCTGTTGGTTTTTGCTTTGTATACTAAATCTCGAGTTGCGCAGTGTATAGGCTATGATTAGTTTCGATGATAGTTTTGTTTTATTCTCTTATGGCTTTTCTTCGAGCTGAACGTTTGTATGTTCGTGTGCTTCTTTTTAGTTGTCATTATATTACTGGGAACGTGTTACAGTTGCTTGTTTTATGTCTTTATGTGATGGTTATGGTTGTGTGTATTTGTTTGTTTGGACACTTGTCTGCGGGTATATGAAAGTTAGTGGCTTATTAGTTAGTCTCATGTTATTTGCGCTTATCAGTATGTTTTGAGTCGTATTTAATTTTCTTTGTTTACATGTTTGCTTGTATTTGCACGTATGATTGTTACTTTTTATTCGTGAGCAGTGTTTGATTATTCATGCTAGTCACTCATGGTCGTATGTAGTTTAGTCGAGTTTGATTATTTTTTATTCGTCCGCCGCTAACGTTTGTTAATCTATCTTATGCTGTCGGTAAGTATTTCTGCTCCTCCGCTTTGTTTGCTAGAATAATAAATGAACCCATGTTAAATAACTTCGACGAAGCTATATGTGCATTAAACGACGTAGAATGGATGTATTTTTGTTTAGGATTAAAACGCTGTTTGCATATCCGCATATGTACTCGTAATAGCCATGATTTTGCTTAGTAGAGACCGTTACTGTAACGGGCGGGGTTAGGCGTTAAAATTAATGAGATTTTTTTTTTTAAACTTCCTAAAACGTAAATTCACACGAACTCATTTTCTCTAAAATTGGTTTCTAAATTCCACCTAAAAATTTAGTGGCGACTCTTTTCGAAATGAAAATGTTTTTGAAATAAAACATCGCGTGGATCAAAATCCCTTGTCCACAACTATTTATGAAACTTTAACGCAATTTGACGAAACTTTAATGCAGTTTCCTGAAAAAGTGATATCAACAAAAAAATTTAAAGTTCTCTACACCAAAAGTGTCAACCATATTTACTGTCATGCATGAACTTAATTCTAAAACGCTTAAGACGTTTTCAAAAAAAGTGCTTCTAACTATACAAACTAATTGGTGAGTAAAAATTCACAATTTGAAATAAGTTAACTTCAAAAGCTATGTTAAAATCTTTCACAAGTTTAAACCGGAGTAATGTTTCATTTAACTATAACGAAACAATAACCATTTTTGGAAAAAACTGTAATGCAGAACAATAAAACTTCAGCATTACAATTACGCTTGACCAATTTCAATATCAACTTATTAATATTTAGAAATACCAATCATCTCCAAATACAAAAAAATAACAATCCAAGACCAATTACAACATAAATATGGATTAACTAATTTGAGACGAACCAATGTCTACCTAGCATAAGTCCTCAACTTCTTCTACTTGCTCCGCAGCTCTTTCAACAAAGGGGTTAGGGATCCACAGTGGCTGTGCCCATAAACTCCACCCACATTTTCTTCAACGTTAGTTGTTTGGGATCCACAGTGGCTGTGCCCATAAACTCTAACCCGTCAATTATATCACTGTTCATAGATGCAACCTCCTTAGTCCACTGTCTTGCAACACAAGAACTAGGAATATATTTTAAACCATGGCTCGTAAAAATCCAAAGAATATGTCTGCACACCATTCCTCTTCGATCAAAAAGTGTGCAGGTGCATCTAGCCGATTAAACTATCTGTCAAGATTTTTAACTAAGTTACATTAACTGTCAGTACTTTAACTTTAATACATAGAACTTTAACAAAATAATATAAAACTATAACAATAAAACATGACATCATTTGTTAAATATTAACTATATTTCCATTGTACCACATTTAAAACTTCGGTAAACCTGTTCCGTAGAGTCAGAACTTACTGAGAGAACTATAACTACATATCTTAAAACTACAAGTGTCTGTCATGAAACTTTATCAGCAGGACGCGAAGATTCAACACAAACAAACAAAACAATTATTGAATGAAATATGCAGCAACCTAATCCATAGAGTCTCATAAAATTTACCAACGTAAGGTGTAAAATCGTCCTCAACCACCTTGCAGTAGTAAGTAAATGGTGACTCTTCGACCGTTTTTAACATCAACAACTATAGATGAAACAACAAACTATAAGGAAAAATAAAACATAAAACTGCATCTGCAATGACACATTTAAAAAATAATATAAAAAAAATAAAAAATAAAAACAAACAAACCTTCATCCCTCACTACAATTTGATTATTTTCCATATTATAGTTCTTCTCTAATCCTAGTTAATTAATAGAAATTAAAATATAAAAAGTTTTGAATGATGAAAAACAAGAATATTTTGTTTCAGAATTTGTAAGATGCTGATAAAAATTAAAAATTAAAAAAAAGAGAACAAGAAGAAGAAGTAGAAGAATTGAGAACAATTAAGGAAAGAAAAAGAATAATGGGGAAATGAAATGCTAATTAAGGGAGCCGCAATAATCAAGGGGCATTTACCTCGTAAATGAATCAGCCGGATTGATTTTGTCTTTTTTTTTTAATTAAATATTGATTGGTTTCAATGCTCCCTAATTATTGCTAAACCAATCTACATCGTTGTTTTATTCTTCATCCAACGACATATATTCAAATTTCGCTGCCTCGCTTCATATTCTTTCTTCTCGATATAACTTTTTATATATATATATATATATATATATATATATATATATATATATATATATATATATATATATATATATATATATAGAGGGAGGTTCTTTTAAGTCAATAGGGGGTGGGAAAGTCATTAAGTCTTAATATAGACCATTGGATTAAAAACAATCAAGGGTTAAGATTAAGAGTGCAATTAATATCCTTATTTATTTTTTTTATGCAAAAAAATAAAAAAGAAAAAAAAAAGAAAAAAAGAGAACCACAATTATATTTTCAAGAAACATGCGTACAACTTTCACATTTCCCCATTTTTTTCAATTTCAATTTTGTTTCCACCCTCTCTCTCTTCATTTCATCTGTTTCCCATCATCTTTTTTCATTTTTATTTTTATCATCTCCCTTCATTTTCTTCATACTCCCAAAAATTCATCTCATTGATTATTATTTTCGTTTTTTTTTCATCGGTAATCATCCTTGTTTAGATCGCTGCTTTCCGACGCCGATATTCCTCTATGTTCAGCGATATTATCTTTTTGATTTTTTAATCATTCATCTATTCTAATTTTTCAATTATTCAAATTATCCAATATCTTTGATGATGTTATTTCAGTTATTCATCTTTTATTTTCTGATTTTTCTTTCAATTATTCATCTTCTCCATTGTCTTTTTTTATTTATTTGTATTTTTCATCCATATCAAATTTTCTATCCTTACCTCCTCCCTGATTTGATTTTCTTCTACCATTGTTCAATGAAAGACTCCATCTTTATGGGTAAGTTGATTCTTTTTTTATTTAAAGTTATTTTAAATTTATAGATTTTAGTAGATTAATTTTCGTTTTTTATTGGATACTTCATAAACGAAAATATTACCTACAAATACTGAAAATTTTAAATTTTTAATAGTTCAAAAAAATATTACCATAGTGATAAGCTCGAAAAAATAATAAATTTAGGCTTTTGTTTCGCCTAAATCGGAGTCCAGACGAAGATTTACGGAGTCTTTTATAAACCCTTATTTTCGAGTAGTTAAAATCAACTTTTATAACTTTGAAATTCGTTTTTTCTCCGTTAGAATCTTCTTTTATGTTAATGTTTTCAGTGAGTAGTTAAAATCTATTTTTAGAACATTGAAATTCCTTTTTTATTCGTTAGAATATTCTATTTTATTGATGTTATTTGTTGGTAGTTAAAAGATTCAGATTTCATTTTTTATTAAGTTTAAAATTTGATTTTTTTTATTATCTATCACTCCCCTCAAACAAAATGTTACGTGTATTTGTTTTATTCATTTTTTTGTCGATTTTGTCTTGTTGTTTGTTCATTTATGTTTTCTTTTTATCTATATTTTTTGTATTTGGCTGTTTATTTATTTTCTCACTCACTTTGTTTTTGTATTCACAGATGTATTCGAGTAATGTCGATGTCGACGACGTTGAGAAACCCGAAGATTCTGGGTATATTGTTATATGTCTTACTCGAAAGGTTGTTAATTTCATCGCGAGTTTTAATCAATCTCAATCAAACAATGGTATCCCTTGTTGAAGATTCCGATGAATATTGTTAAAGAGAACCTTTACTCGAAAAGCATCAACGTTATTTCGTTGGTGGATTTGTAATGGCGCTTCTACTTAGATAATTTAATATTTACATTTGTATTTCTATATCAAGACTCTTGTGTTAATTTTGTTGGACTCCTATTGTGCTGATTAATGATTACATATCATAAATAAAAAGAAGTTTTTAACGGACAAAAAACTAATTTCAATGTTCAAATAATTGATTTTAACCACCCACATATAACACAAATAAAAAAGAAGATTTTAACCGAGGAAAAAATGATTTTTAATGTAATAATAGAGATTTTAAGGACGAAAATAAAAACGTCAACAACTTACTACCCACATGAGTTTGATATTTTATTAGGTTACTGTTGAGCTCAAATCGGTATCCGTAAAATTTGAAACTTTAAGTGTTTTATTTGAGATTCGAAGGCAAAAAAATATCATTAATAATGTTATATCAAACCTCAAAAAAATTGAAATTTTAAGTTACTTATATGAGATTTCAAGAGTAAAAAAAGAATATCATTGACAAGGTTATATCAAATCTTAATAAATTTGAAACTTTAAGTTGCTGATTTGAGATTTCAAGGAAAAAAAAGAATACCATTAACAATGTTATATCAAACTCGTACAAGTACAAACTACAAATGATTTATCTAAAGCTATTAAGTTTACAAAATGCTTAAATAATATTACAACAGAACTACACTTTACCCCCTCTGTCACCATAGCCATCAGTTGACTCAATTGATATCGAAGCCGTTTCTACAATAGTTACAATCTCACTAGATAACATATTTTTCCCACTTTACAATCAAACATCTTCTCAAAATTTTGCTCTTTTGTAACTCTTTTCTTACTCGACTTGTGCTCCTCTCTGAACTTCCTACAATTTTCACACATCTATTTAACGAACTTCAAATCTCTGCTTTGGAGAAAAGCAATCGTTTCATATGTTTATGTCCACAGTTTCATCATCTCCACATGCCTTCCATCCGCATTTTACAGTTGCCTTCCATCCGCATTTTACAGCTGCATTTTAACAAACCACAATAATCATAAATAAAAAAGAAGATTCTAACGAAGAAATAACGAATTTCAATATTCTATAAATTGATTTTAACTACCCACAAATATCATAATTGAAAAAGAAGATTATAACGGAGAAAAAACGAATTTCAATGTTGTAATAATTGATTTTAACAAGCCACAAATACCATAAGTAAAAAAAAAAAAAAAGATTTTACCGGGAAAAAACCAATTTCAATGTTCTAATAAATTATTTCAACCACCCACAAATATCATAAATAAAAAAGTAGATCTCTAACGAAAAAAACGAATTTTAATGTTCTAATAATTGATTTTAACTAGCCACAAATATCACAAGTAAAAAAGAAGATTCTATACGGAGAAAAAATGAATTCCAATGTTCTAATAATTGATTTTAACCACACAAAATATCATAATAAATAAAAAGATTCTAACGGAGAAAAAATGAATTTCAATGTTCTAATAATTGATTTTAACAACCCAAAAATACAATAAATAAAAAAGAAATTTTGACCTTTAATAGAACCTCAATCACAAACAAAAAAAGAAAAAAAAATGAATCAATATGAACAACAATTAAAACACCATTGTCTTCTAAAAACATACCACAAATCTGAAACTTTAATAAAATGTTATCCACCGTCATCTACATCCCCTTTTGAATTCCACCACCATTCATTTTTTCACAACCACAAATCTGAAACATAAAACACTTAATTTTTCAGTTTTAAAATAAAAAAAAGTAAAGATTCAAATTTTAAAATAATATCAAAACATATATTAAAAATAATACCAATGAATGTTGACAATAGTTGTTGACGATTCTGTCGAATGGTTAATGGAAATGGCGGCGAAGAGTGACAACGACGATGGCGAGGAAAGTTGATCACAATCATTTTAGTGAATTTTTTGATAGAGAAAAAAAAAAAGAGAAGAGAAAACTGGAGATTAATTTGAAGATCGAAATTTTTTTTAGGTGAGATGAATGAATGAATGAGGAGAGAGAATGGAGAAAAGAAGTGAAAGAAGAATAGAAAGGAAAAGTGAGGAATGAATACGTTATGGAAATTGAAATGAATGGGGAAGGGTGAATGTCAGGATTGTTTAGGAAGTTGTGTTTTATTTTTTATTTTTTTTTTTTATTTTTATTATAGTCATTAAATGTTGGTTAAATCTCAGCCTTTGATTCACTTCTAATCCTATGGTCCTAGTTACGACTTAATGACTCTCCCTAAACCTATGACTTGTTAGAACCTATCTCTATATATATATATATATATATATATATATATATACACATACCCCCATTCAACTCCAAAATGCAAGTTTCTATTTTGTACACTATTCACATTTAGACTTTCAATTTTAATTATCTCTCGATACATAAGTGTTAATATATTCATGTGTGATCTTGTTTGATTCGTCTTTATGAGTAGATAATTAAAATCTAATTTTCATATTTTTTGAATAAACGTAGCTAACGATATTTAACGTGCAAAAAACCCGTTGGCAAGTGTGAAAAAGCAAACATGCAATTTGGAGTTGAATGGAGGGAGCATGTGTGTAAGTATTCATACGTACACGCATATTTAAATGGGATACCTCATATTATTGTGTAACATAAATACTACGGAGTAATAATAATCATTAGCCCTCATAGGATTTTAGTTCTAAAATACATAAATATAAATCATAAATAAAATAATCAAAGTCTTTTAACCACCATAATTAATTGTTTTCATACCCATTAAAACACTTGAGTGATACGATAAATTATGTTTACTAATTATATTAACTTTAAATCACAAAATTTTCCAACAAAAATCTCGTATAATATTATTTAAAATTACCCACCAAAAAATTAAAAATAATATTATTTAAAAAGCCAAAATGTTGAAGATATAAAGAAACTAATATGATGCTTAAGAGAAATTAGGTGATAATCTATATGATAATAGTAAAATGGGCATTTTATTTTAAAAAAATATCAATATATTTATATAAAATCTAATTAGATGATAGTTCGTATGATGCTTATAAAACTAATATAAAGATAAATTTTTTAAAATATATAGAGAATATGATATTATATAAATTATATGACTTGAGTATAGATTTTAAAATGTTAAGCTAATTTTTTTTTTAATTTATAATGTTTATATATGAGTAAATTGTGCATTTAAATAGGAATAAGATAGATAGAAATTAAAAGATATATGAAAAGGAGTCATAATGGATCATATTTAATATCATTTTTTATTTTTATTTTTATTTAAAATGTTGGTTTTTGTAATATGATGACACATGGCTTAATAAAGGGGAACTTTTTAGCAAATAGTGAGCTGTGGTTGTTTGATGGTGAAATAAAGTTGTTTAACTTGTTCAACTTGCTTTTTAATTATATATATAGATATAGATTAGGAGTTGTCACCAAAGCTTCAATATTTTGACACAAAAGAGAACTCCTCAATTTGTTCAAAATTCTTCCACCCATACTAAAAGTCGATCCTGAAACGACGACACTGGTTATGGGTATTTGCCAATATGTCTTTTGCCATCGCAAAAAGGATAAGATATATCTCAATACTTGCAGTTGAGTTTCATGCGCAAATTCTTGTTGGTGTTACTCAACTTTTTTATTTTTTGTGTAGAGGTGGAATTTTGGGACAATTCGAGACGTTGAGTTGTGGTCAGCGATTAGTGGTAGACGGCAGTACGAGTTATGGTTAAAAATACAATCAATATAGAAAACACCTTCATATAATATTTTTTGAACTCGTAACCTAATGTAAGTAGCAATCAAAACTTTTGTTTCTTTTTACAAATAAATGAAAGATACTTTAAAAAAAACCCCAAATTTTAGTCCGAGTCAAGCCTCATAATAAGTTATTGTAAGTCAGTCTCGTTTGTAGTTAATTATATAGTTTTTATATCATTTTAGTGATAATTATTATTATTAATTGTAACTAAACTTTTTACTACCCCTAAAAGTGACTTTAGTAGATTTGTTTCATGTTTTTGTACCATTTTAAATACAAGTTGTACTCTAGTCTCGCATTAACTTAGTATAAGGCTAGTGTCACAGGAGAATTATTGGGAAAAAAAAAAAAAAAAAAAAACACCAATAGAATTCCCAAAATATTTCTTATTCATAAAATTAGCCTTTTATGACTATTACATTACATAACAACATGACCATTTTGTGGATAAATTAATGGAGTGAATAATACTCTATTAATTGAGATTAATGAGAAACATAGACATTATACTCAACAACACTAGCACCACTAGGATCCAACAAAGTGACAGTTTTAGCAAGTGCATAACCATTAGCAAACCTAAACACACCACTTCCACCAACAACACTCATTTCTCTAACTTTAAGCCTCACTAAATTCCTCCCCATTACACTTAAATTACTCCCACTAAACTCCCCTTCAACAAACACCAAATTCATCACCATCAACAGTCCACTACTCTGTTGGTCAGCCAAGCCGTACATCCCCTGCGCGTACCCTATGACTCTCGAGTCGTTGCTGGGGCCCACTGTCAGGGGGTCGTCGATCATGACTAGGGCCCCGAACCCTGAGGGGTCCTTGGCTGTTGTCGAGGCCTGGGCGATGCGTAGGGCCGTTCGCCTAGGCCCGGCCACGTAGTCGTGGAAGTAGAAGTGGAGGTGGGTAAAGTTTTTGTGGGGTTTGGTTAAGCCCATTTCTTCTTTTGTTATGCTTCTTGAGAATGCTTGGGTTAGTGTTGTTGATGAGGTGTTAAGTATGGTTAAGATGATAAGTAGAAAGGTCATTGACATTAATGACATAGGGTTTGACATGGTGTGGTGTTTTAACAAGGAGACAGGAGTAGTTCACTTTAAGATATTTGGCTTTGGTCTCGTACGTTGTATATATAGAAACTTGGCGTACGACATTTTTTTTTTTTTTTTTAAACTTATAGGATAGGAGGTGATGAGTGGGTCGGTAGGAAATAGAGTAATTAATTTTATTATAAGATCGTTGAGTATATATACGAGTATATATTTATTAATAATTTAATATAATATTTTGTATAATTAGTTAATACGAAATAGCATCTTTTATACTCCCTCCATTCATATCCAAATCGACATTATCATATTTGCACAAGTTTTAAGAGAAAAATAAAATATTAATAAAAGGACAACTTTACAAGGGTATTAATGGACCAAAAGGTAATTAATGGACCAAAATATTAATAAAATATTAATGGACCAAGTTTTGAGGGTGTTTTGATGTGGGCCAACTTGCCAAAAATAGAAAGTGGTAGTTTGGTTTTGAATGGACCAAAATGGTATAATGTCGATTTGGATATGAATGGAGGGAGTATAGGGCAATATTAAAAGATGCCCTATAACTCTATAAACCAATTATACCCGCCTTGTACGGTGTATAAGCTGGACTGACCAAGTCATTTGTCGGGACTGTCGCCCACATAACTTGGTAGCAACAACTCTTTAACTACACAAATTTAACTCCAAGTCCAGCTACTACGGAGTATTAACATTTGGCGTATATTCCTTCCAATTGCATCCATTTAAATATACGTGGTGTACCCATTGTATCCATAACCGATCAACATTCGTTGCTATGCACCCTACTAATTTATCTTAAATGCCTCCTTTTTCTATCTTAAAAATGCGTATAAAATAGTCATTTTGATCATATGAAATTGCATTTCAATACTTATCTATCATATGAAAAATTATTTTAAGTCAAATAAAAATTTTAATTTTCGCTCGCTTTCAAAATAGATTGGTATGTATACATATGACTGAATAAGAGGGAACACCATTTTCAAAATTGTCACTCCGGTAACATACTTTTATTTCTCTCCTTTGAGACATTTAACTAATTTGTTTAAATTTTTGTCTATTTAAATATGTACTCCTTAGCATTTATAACGGAGTAATAAATATAATATAAACCATAACAATAATAATAATAATAATAATAATAATAATAATAATAATAATAATAATAATAATAAAGAAAAAGAAGAAGAAAAAGAACGGAGAATTTAATTAAAGGGAACCGAATAAACTTAACAGAGTTGAATTGAATTGAATTGAATTTAACTTTTAAACCGAACTAACTTATTAGAGTTGAACTAAATTGAATTAAATAATCGTTAAAGTAAAGAAAAAACATAGCCTTAATCATAGGTTGGCACTAGGTTGTGATTAACTTGTTTTCATAGATTTATTTCGTCTATAAAAATGTCTTGACCTAGTAGTTAGGATTGAGGTACCCATAAAAGAAAAAAATAAAAAATTATTTCGTCTACTAATATATAATTTCATATTTGAATGATAATTTGATCCATTTATATTTTTCTTGATAGATTAACATTTAGATATGTCATGTTAGTTTTATTTATTTCATTCTTATACCAAATGAAACATTATGGAGTCTTTGAACGATTACAGGTCAACATGGGTTGAATTTAACTCCAAAAACTTTGTCAAATTTGTTCGGTGATTATCCTTGAATCTAAAAGTTTTTACTCCCTCTCGCCCATTGATTGAAGGAAATAAATAAAATAAGTATAAACAATTGTTAAAAAAGACGGGAGTAAAATCATCACTTAAAATTTTAACTTCAATGGGTTGAATTCTAAGTACATTTAAGGAAATAAGAAAAAATCGACGCTTTTATTTGACTAGTATTCGTACAAAATCTCAGTTATACCTTATAATTATTATTTTTCAGTTTGATTGATTTTATAAGTATTATAAGATCTGATTTACAAAAAATTTGTGTATATAATTCTAGTGATTCTTGTATGAGACGGGTCTAACGATAACTTATGTGAGACAAAGATTAAAAAAAATAATAAAAAAATAAAAAGTAACCACCATCTAAGAGACGTCTCACAATAATTTATCGTTATGCCCGTCTCACACAAGAAATTGTCAATTCAGAATTTGCATGTATGTGTACATTTTATTAAATTAATTTTCTGATATTTTCTTTTATTTTGTCATACATGGATATAAAGTTATAATTACACATACATTCTATGAATCTAAGTTATTCTGCACTTTTTTTTTTTCAATATTAGCAAAAAAATATATAGTGTGAGACTGAATCACATAAGAGATCTACCTTTTATTGTAAAAAGTCTTACAATAATATTGTCGTGACATTATTTCACTCAAAAATTTGTGTAATGGAGTATATGATAATAATGATTAAACTCCATTACTACTCTATATAAAATTCAATTCAAACATTAAAATAGCAAGTCAGTGACGACGAAGGAATCAATTGGCCAACTAACGACCATACTTTAAAGAAGGAGACTAATGTTAAAGATAGTATTTAAATATAAATTACTGAAAATTTTAATGTAAATTCGTCGAACACATGATGATTATACATATGTATGTAGTACTGTACTACTGTATTAAGCTTATTCTTTTCGAAATGAATATATTATGATTATCATAATATAATTATTCTGGTAATATTCTATTATAATATAATAATAATCTCTACTAGAATATTTAATTAACAAAAAGACATTTGACTGATCTCCAATAATATTTTGTTTAGTATTTTACAAAATAATCAAATGACTAGACACATAAATTTGGAATTTACTGAGACAATTATATATCTCAGATGATTTGATATGTGAACGTTAAAAAAATACAAAAAAAAATTATGCATCCAAAATATATGATTCATAGAAGGTCACAATTTTTTTTTTTTTAATCTAAAAAATTAATTCGTTGGGCTTTTTAATTTTATAGGTAAATTAAACTGTAAATTTATACAGGTAAATTAAAGTGTAAACATATGTCAATCACACAAGATAGAGTATTGTAAAAGTAAATTAATATGTAAATTTATACAAATTGATGAACTTTTTAATTAATTTAGAGTTTTATTAGATGCATGCATAAGAAAACTAATCCATATAATAAGTTTCTAAACCAAATTAGATTACAATAATAATTATTATGGGTATTAATTTTTCATATACGGATTTTACTCAAGTTATATACTTTTTTTCATTAATTTTCCTACCCTACCCTTTTTACTCCAAGAATATACAAAATTCTCTCCTTTTAATTTTCAAACAAATCTTAAATTAAATTTATTCAAATTTCTAACTTTTCAATCATAAACTCTAATAATAAATTCAATAGAGTAGTAATAGTCTTTTAATTTCAATTTTGTGTTTAAATTATTGAATTTGATTAATTTTTTAATAAATTTAATTATAATTTATAATTAGGATTTGTGAATGGGTGATTATGGTGGCGACAGGTGGTTGCCGGCGGCGGTATGGGACGGCCCCACAGTGGGTCAAGTCGGAGGCGGTGTAGGTGGGGTGGGGCGGCAAGTTTAGGGTTAGTGGTGGGTGGTTTATGGTGGTTTGTGTTAGTATATGGTTGTTTGTTGAGGGTAGAAGTTGGGGTCAGTGGCGGACGCAGAGATTTAGTATTGTGGGTGCACCATCGTTAACAAAAACATGAATTATATATAAAAATATAGCTTATACAAAAAATATGAAAATTAAGGAAAATTTACAACCATGCGACGAGTTTTCATATTTTGAAAACGTTTTAAGACATCATCGTCGCTAACTTGTTCAAAAAAATTCCTCTCTACAAATGTAACTAAACAATTATTCCAGAGAGAATCACTCATACTATTTCTTTATTTATTTTTCACAAAAGACATCGATAAAAATACTCTTTCGACACTAGTTCTAGAAGTAAATAAACAAGTGGATGTGTAACATGCTTGTTTGTTTTGACAAGCATTATCGAATAGAAAAACAAAATTTAGAAAGATAGAATGTAAAGTGTCTCTGTTTACCGCAGGTAAAGAAGGGTATTGAACCAAAGTGCTTGCAGTCTAGTGGTAGACTTGGGCAACCTCAAAGCTTGCAATGGCAGGAATTGCGAGGTCCCAGGTTCGAGACCCACGGATGTGCAAATACATGCGGTATCTCGGCGGCCCCTTTGGGGTGGTTTACATGGTCCAGGTGGTGACGCTGGAATGCCTGGGCCCGGGGGGACTAAACCCCTCGTCACCAAAAAAAAAAAAAAAAAAAAAAAAAAAAGAAGGGTATTGAAAATTAAAATATTTAAAAAGCAAAAATTGAAGTTAAGTGGAGTCAAACCCCCAACCAACAAGTTAGGAACCTATAAATAGTGTACAAACCATTAGTCCACTAAATAATTTTTGATATTTTGTTACACGTTTTTGTATATATTCTTAGGTTTTTGTTTATTTAAGAAAACAAAAAATCAAAATTAGAGTGGGGGCACGTGCACCTTAGTGCACTCACCTCCCTCCGCCCATGGTTGGGGTGTGTATTTTCTAACAGTTCCTACAACATTTGCACATCCTTCAGGCTCCTCGGTGCGCTCTGCCTGCAACATTTGCACATCCTTCAGCAGTGAAGTTGGCCTTGGAGTAGAAAGAACTGCAACATCACCCTACTTAAACGTCCATTTTATTTCATTTGCAGGCAGAGCTATCACATCATACCAATATATCATCCCCTTTCTCGTCTCTCGACAGATTTGATACGAACTGTAAAAAGCTAGAAATTTGAATGAATTTGATTTAAAATTTGTTAGATTATTAAAAAGGGAGAATTCTATATATTCTTGGAGTAAAAAAGGGAAGGGTGGGAAAAAAATAATGAAAAAAGTATATAAGTTGAGTAAAATCCGTATATGAAAAATCAATTACGATTATAGATGAAATGAAATATTGTAAAATATTGTATGATGAAAGTAATAAAAGGATAGGTGTGAAAAATCAAATTAAAAAAAAAATATGTATACCACAAACACTAATTTTTGTGTAAGTCAGAACATACAATAAATTATTGTAAGTCAGTCTAATTTGTACCCGATTATATAGTTTTTATACTATTTAAGTGATAATTATGATTAATTGTTACTAAATCTTTTTAGTACCTCTGTTAGTTACTTTAGTATATTTGTTTCATGTTTTTATATCCCTTTAACTGCAATTTGTACCTTGGTCTCACATTAACTTAGTGTAAGTTTAGTCTTACAGGAGAATTACTGATACCACAAACACTAAAGTAAAACTCGTATACAAAACAACAATTATGGTGCGGAAATGTCTTGGATATCGGCTATGTGCTCATTGCCTTACTTTTTACGTTGGTCTATAATAGTTCCCACATTCCCATTAACAAATGTTAAAAAGACACAAAACGTATGATTAAAGTTTGATGTATACTCCACTTAAGACCTAGCCCTGGCCCTTCGTCAAGCATGCGTTAATTAGTTATGCAATCCGACCGGTTGTGCTCAAAGGCATTCTCTCGTTTTAAGATAGTCAAATTATGTTTGTTTTCTTGACAAATTTTTTGAAATTTGCTATAATGAGTATAAATTCTTATCTCAAAATTCTTATGTGACTGTCTCATGATAACCTTATTATGAGACCTCTCACATAAGAAGGTAGTCACATATTTATTTTTAATTTATAATCACTTACTCGACTAACTACTAAAATAGCAATATAGTGAAAGTAAGGGTCGAACCCACAGAGAAGGACTAAGCTAATTAATGTGTATGATAATGTAGAGTAAAGTAACAAAACTAAAGGGGGGATTTTTAATTAGAGTTCTTAAACTAAACTACTACGAGTAGATCGTTAAAACAATTACTCCGTAATAAACTAAACAAATCAATAAGGGAAATACTTGACACGATACGAGATCCACGAACGATAAAATCACTGATCACTGAAAACAATTAATCTACTAATCCTGAGCACTTTATTGTGAAAGTTAATACAGTTCAATTATATTAACTGACGTATTCTCTCTTAAGTCAGTAATTAGGTCAAAACGGATGCCCTAAATCACCCTTTCTAAGACTAACCCAAATCACGCGTTTTGAATTCAAGCCAATAGAAGAAATAGCACAAGAATCAATAAAGATGACTAATACTAACAATATTTGTTAATACTCGAGTCACAAATTCAATTCCTTTTATGATTAACTTACGACAAACTGAGTACGTTAAATCAATCACAATTGCTACTGTGATTAGATTAATACAGCAAACTGAGCCAATAATCAAATCTAGCACATGAATTAATAATAAACCCTAATTAGTTGATCAGTCTAATCAAGATTAAAATCAATAATTAAAACAAGCAATTGAATAATACTCAAAAGAAAGTAGAGAAATTGAAATCTCACAGATTAATTATCGCCGCTTCAATCGATCGTATCAAGTTTGAGAATTTAGAAACTAGAAATTAAGAATACAAAAAATATGAAAACTAGGTTTAGATGAGAAAGACAAGTAGCAGTAGATTATGTGTAGTATGTAGTTTTCTAATAAAAATAAAGCTAAGCCTTATATAGGCAATTTCCTAAAACCTAAATAATTATAATAAAATAATTACGGAGTACAAGTCTTTTTATTTCCAAAATCAGCTTATTTGACTCGGTCTTGAATCCTTCTTCTTGAACTTCTTTATTCTTCATTTATTTGTCACCCACTCCGAGCCCAAATCGATATTAAAATCGCAACGAATCGACCCGATCAATAAAATCGTCGTAAAAGTGATAATTTACCAATTATTCACCAAATACAAAATATATCAAAATCACTACTAAATCGACCTCTAAATATCTCAAAAGTATATAAAATAGACTCCTAGACACCTACTAATAACGCTTCATCAAATTCCCCCACACTTGAACTTTTACTCGTCCTCGAGTAAACTCAAAGGACGCCATAAAAACCAAACCAACACTAGCTCAAAAGCATGGGAAATCAAGACAATACAAGCTCACAAAACTCAAAACTCCCTCTAGTGACTTAGCAGTAGCCACTAATGCACTCAACTCACACTCTAAGCAACAACTCACTAGATTTAGGACTAAAATCTCTCTCGACTCGACGACTACCAATACAAATACGACGACAAAAAGACGCTACGCCCCTTATCTCTCCAACCTATCCCGGCTCACTTGTGCTACAAATGACTCCCAATGACAACAAGCGAGTGTCACAAATACAACCCACACAAGCGAGCTCCTAACCGCCTCTACTCCGAACCAATTCAAACACAATCGCAAGAGAGGTGCCTCCAACTCCGTGCACCGCGATATCTCCTCACCATATCCTATAACCTACCCTTCCGACCTTCTTATGTCGCCACGCCGAAAATTTGGAAGTATTAAAATATTTTATTTTCCTAAATCTCTCATTTTACCTAGAGTGCCCGCCCTTGCAGGTTTCACTCTAGCTTATTAACCTCACTTCTACTCTCGTGGCACGCAACTCGATTCTTCATTTTACTCGGAGCGCCCACTCTTGTTGGTTTCACTCCGCCCTCGGCCACATATCCCAATCTTGCCTAGGCGCCCTTTCGGGTTTTCACCTAGCCGGGATTCACTTTATTCCTAAATCTCTCATTTTGCCTAGAGTGCCCGCCCTTGCAGGTTTCACTCTAGCTTATTAACCTCACTTCTACTCTCGTGGCACGCAACTCGATTCTTCATTTTACTCGGAGCGCCCACTCTTGTGGGTTTCACTCCGCCCTCGGCCACATATCCCAATCTTGCCTAGGCGCCCTTTCGGGTTTTCACCTAGCCGGGATTCACTTTATTCGTATTTTTTGATTTTTTCTGGTTTTTTTTTTTTTTTTCAAACTAAAACAAACACACAAGATTACAAATAAAAGTATATACACATCACAATACGCTCCCCCACACTTGAATGTCACATTGTCCTCAATGTGATGAATTGAGACAAAAGAATAATAGGGCCGAGCGTAGAGAAACCGTCATCTTTCTTGTAGCGGCAAAATCATCACTCTCAAACTCACAACAATAACTCCCTCAACTCGAAGTCACCGCTGTCAGCAAGACGGTGTCCCAAACCAAAATCAAAGCCAATAGAACATAACATCCAGCAAATCAGTAGTGAATCAATCACACAGAGACCAGCAGTACCATGATGACACATGGTATTTCAACGACAAAAGTAGTCACCCTTATAACTCCCCTGCATCCCAGTCAACAAGCAGCGATAATAAAAACTCGACAACAATCGATAGGCACCTGCTGTGCCATACAATCACAAATTCACACTACACAAAACTCCCTCAATCAGAAAAGACCCATCATCAGCAAAGACGGTGACAGAATTCAGAACCAAAACCAAACCAGCAAACCTAGCTTCACGGTGCATTCAGTAACAACCCTCACTCCATAATAACCAGCACCATAACGACACAAGAATAACACAAACACACCGCTAGACACCGTGAAACAGTAGAGACACACCCAGCTATTTAAAGCGGTGTCATAATTTGACAGCAATTCAACAAATCATCTACGCAGGAACCAATAACTGATAATAACCTCTGATACTCACCAGCAGTAACAAGGACAGATGCACACACCCACCTACTGATCAATTCGACCGATAACGTTCATGAAACCCATTGCAACAGCAGGAAGGCACAACCAAGACCCTAAACAAACCAAATTCGAGCAAGGGAGTGGGGAAAAATCGTAGCCAAGGTCGTGTATAGGCCAAACATGAACCAAAATCGAAAATGAAACCGACTCACCAATCTTAATCAGGGCAATAGACGGCATAGGAGCTGTACAAACCCCAACATAACCACAAATTTCGACCCAATGGCAGCACCAGTGGGGATCAATAGCCAATCAAACACGGGACCACCGAGTGTAGACCAAACGCACCAAAACCGAGTGAAAAGTGAGTCACCACGCAAAATTGAAGCAGAAAACTTATGAGTAGTCAATTGTACCTCAAAATCGACTCAAAAGCTGAAGAGCAAGAAAACCCCCAAAATCTAAAATTAGGGTTTGAGTGGAATGAATAGCAGTGGTGACGGCGCTCCGGTGGGTGCACGGCAAGTGGGCGTCGGCGGTGCGTGGTGGGGTCGTGGTGGTGGTTTCCGGTGGTGATGGGTGTCCGCCGCTCTCCTTCGTTCTCTCTTAGTCTCTCTCTCACTCGTCTGTCCTTCGTTTCTTTCAGCTTCACACTTCCCCTTTTTTTTTTTGGTTTTGTTTTTCTTGTTTTTTTTTTTTAAGTGAAAAATAAGGAAGGGGGAGAGGGAGGTCGCGTGAGGCCCGCGCTAGGCCCGCACGTAAGTCGCCAAGAAGTTTCTGTATCCACTCGACCCTTTCCTTCAAATTTTCCGTCTTTTTTTTTTTTTTTTTTGAAATCACACACAAATACAAGGGCTCCGGGTCTTCATTATTAGCTCAACTATCCTGAAACATTTAACAGACCGTCACGAGCACCCATTTAAGAAAATAAAATAAAACGAAATTAAATGAAACTCAAGATCGTAAATCAAGGGTTGCCTCCCCGATAGCGCTTTTGTATAACGTCGTTCGCTCGACGCCTTTTTATCTTTTCAAACTTCTAACTCAAGTGTCGTCGCACAAGCGGAGCAAGTCAACGCTCGAAGTAACCTGTCAAACATGCTAGCAAATCCACTGTAAAACTGATAATAGTAAATAAAAATCAAGTTATAGTACGCATTATCATATATATTACTAGCACATGACACATATCTCTCCGCACTCTCGACCATTCGCTCTCCTCCACGACATGGCTCTTTACACATGGCTCCGAACAAAAACATTGAAACTCTACACTAAGACACAAAAAATTAGACTATTGCCTTCCCCGGCAACGGCGCCAAATTTGACGGGCCTAAAGTCGTATGCCGTCAAAGTAAATTTATAATCACTTACTCGACTAACTACTAAAATAGCAATATAGTGAAAGTAAGGGTCGAACCCACAGAGAAGGACTAAGCTAATTAATGTGTATGATAATGTAGAGTAAAGTAACAAAACTAAAGGGGGGATTTTTAATTAGAGTTCTTAAACTAAACTACTACGAGTAGATCGTTAAAACAATTACTCCGTAATAAACTAAACAAATCAATAAGGGAAATACTTGACACGATACGAGATCCACGAACGATAAAATCACTGATCACTGAAAACAATTAATCTACTAATCCTGAGCACTTTATTGTGAAAGTTAATACAGTTCAATTATATTAACTGACGTATTCTCTCTTAAGTCAGTAATTAGGTCAAAACGGATGCCCTAAATCACCCTTTCTAAGACTAACCCAAATCACGCGTTTTGAATTCAAGCCAATAGAAGAAATAGCACAAGAATCAATAAAGATGACTAATACTAACAACGCTGTTAATACTCGAGTCACAAATTCAATTCCTTTTATGATTAACTTACGACAAACTGAGTACGTTAAATCAATCACAATTGCTACTGTGATTAGATTAATACAGCAAACTGAGCCAATAATCAAATCTAGCATATGAATTAATAATAAACCCTAATTAGTTGATCAGTCTAATCAAGATTAAAATCAATAATTAAAACAAGCAATTGAATAATACTCAAAAGAAAGTAGAGAAATTGAAATCTCACAGATTAATTATCGCCGCTTCAATCGATCGTATCAAGTTTGAGAATTTAGAAACTAGAAATTAAGAATACAAAAAATATGAAAACTAAGTTTAGATGAGAAAGACAAGTAGCAGTAGATTATGTGTAGTATGTAGTTTTCTAATAAAAATAAAGCTAAGCCTTCATTTTAGAAAACACACATGATACCCCTAATTATACTACTCCCTCCATCCCAAATTCATTGTCCCCTTTCTATTTTGGGATGATTTAAGGGATGGTAATGAAAATGAGAAAAATTTGAAAATTATTTGTTAAAACATACCAAAAATAGAAAGGGGACAAGTAATTTGGGATGGAGGGAGTAGTATAATTAGGGGTATCATGTCAAAAGGGTATCATGTCCACTTGAGGATATTGTACCATCCGTTGAGAGTTTTTCTCGTCGACATCGGTGATGAGGTCGTCGGGATTGAAGCGGCGATCTCGGATGATAGATGAGACCAAGTCCTCATTGGTTTTGCTAGTGAAGGAGTGTTCATAAGTAATTTGCGTGACTTTTACCATTAATAACTCACTATAGTTATAATACACCTTCACCCATAAGTAACAACATTATTATACACCTTATTTTATTTTTTGACATTATTATGAATTACATACAACATCATTTTTATTTCTACGACATTCACTAACAAAAGTAGCAAAAATGTAAACAAATTGAAAAAAAATTGTATTTATATTTTATCGTAAACGGTAAAAATTTGTTTCTGAAGTACATATTTAAATAAAATATCATTACGTTTCACATACAATAGAGTTATATTTGAAGTAATATACAATTACTTTTCAAGTCAAATAACTAAATTACTTAAAAAATTAATATAATTACTTTTGAGTTGTCACATACTATGAGATGGATGCACCATACAATTCGTATACGGTAAAAGGTTGCATTTTCATTGCGTGTGCTCTAAATGGACCCGACCTTTTGCTTATTGACAAGACTAAAGTCGCGTCACCTATGTCAAAATAAACCTACGGAACTACTAACTAATAGGTAGCTGTAAGGGCATGTTCTCTTCGTCTGAAGTTTTCTAAACTAATCTTAAGTTTTCTGATGTTTTCAGAAGTTATCTGGAGTTTTCTGAAGTAATTTGATATTTTCCGAAGTTGTTTGAAGTTATCTGAAATTTTCTGAATTTTTCTGAACTTTTCTGAAGTTATCTTAAGTTTTCTGAAATTTTTGTCCAATTATTATTATTATTAGTATTAGTATTAGTATGGTTATTTTTATTATATTTGTTACTTTTATTTTCTTTTATCCAATTTCCCCTAAATTTATCTTCTTTTAGAATTATTAACTTGAACTTTTTGTTTCATTTACGATAAATGTTGAGAACAATATTTGTAGTAACAAAAATATTCAAATCTTTATATATATTCGCTTTTTCCACTAATATTTAATAATATTTATATTTATTTTGTTTGTTTTGATATATGAATATTTATAATAATTTTATTAAAAGTCTATATATTTAATTTGAAATAATTTTTTTATTTACGATTTGCAATAAAATGATTTTGGATTGGTCTTATTTTTATTCAAATTATTATGATTATTATTATAATTATTATTGTTAAGAATATTATTATCCCTATTACTCCGTACTAATAACATCAATGTTATATATAACTTAGGTATATTATTATTATTATTTTTATTATTATTATTATTATTATTATTATTATTATTATTATTATTATTATTATTATTATTATTATTATTATTATTATTATTATTATTATTATTATTATTATTATTATTATTATTATTATTCTTATTTTTATTATTATTTTTATTATTATTATTATTATTATTATTATTATTATTATTATTATTATTATTATTATTATTATTATTATTATTATTATTATTATTATTATTATTATTATTATTATTATTAATTTATTTATTTAGAAATCCAAAATTTTCTGAAGTAATCTAAAGTTTTCTGAATTTTTTTGAAGTAATATGAAATTTTCTGAAGTTGTCTGAAGTTTTCTGAAGTTGTCTGAAGTTTTCAGAAGTTATCTGAAGTTTTCTGAAATTTTCTAAACCAGAGAAAAACTTAAGATGAGGAGAACAGACCCTAAGTAGGGTGTCGAATTCACCAAGAGATAATCGGAACTACTATAAACTTGGGTTTCTAGTGTACTTAAGGTAAAACGTGTAATTTAACAACCTGGTTTTTAGTCGACTTTAATTACTAAGGCGGAAATTAATTAAGTCTTAAACCAGCGTCATTAATTATACATAAACCCAAAATGTTACATCATCGTTCAAGAGTTGAATAAAACAACTCTAAGTACGGAAATTAAAAGAGTATAGTGTTATATATTACAAATCTCTCGAAAAACGACTGAAAGTAAAGCATAAAAACGTCGCGTGGCCCCGTCCAAAATCCAGCTCCCGGTCCACGATTACCCTGCACAATAATTTGATGGGGGGGTGGCCGCTGAGCGGACAGTGACTAGCTATGCTCATACTTATTCTCGATTTCAATTACTTTGGTTTATTACTATCGCTTTATAATTATAACATTATGATAAAAACATAAATATGCTTATTACATATAGCATATAAAGACATATAAGTCATAATAAGCATGCGATTGAAAGCGATAAATCATATAAGGCATGATATCAGTTATAAATGCAAATAACAGATAATGTCATAGCAATAGTGTCACAGCAATCAGCAGAATTACGAAGCGATATCAGATCATGCAGACTCGATTCACTTCAGAAATTTGTGGTCTTTAGTTTTCAAAGAAGTTATGCACTCATTTTCATTTAATCAAACAACACATACTGCTTATGAGCCTGACCACTGAGTAGGCCTTTGTACTCTAGTCGTTTGCATCTCACTACCATAGTGCAGCGACTTACCTCGACTCGTAAACCACGCCGAATACTATAGTACTTGCATCTCATCTTCTACTGTTCGAAATGATTCGAACTTCAAATACAATCTCGTCAAGTAATCTTTACGCAGGGCAAGAACGAATGCAAGTGTCGCGCCCACTAAGAACGAAACACGGCAAGGAGACAGAACCGCATACAAGACCCAAATCCATAAGGCCGCGGGTGCCTTGTTATCTCTAGCGAAATAGGGAAATTAACCCTAGTCTAATATGCATATACTAATATTCACTTTAAGTGTAGGCTATGCTATTCATAGAGCACCTTAACTATGAATAAAGCGACTACTTCCTAGAGACCGACCCAAAAGAGTTGGCATACATATTCATTATCTTGTACGGCTTAGGCAGTACGACTTAAGGCGTAAAGGCATGGGCATGATGCTAAGCAATAATTCTGCCGGCTTGAAAACCACACTATTCGATATGGCCAACGCTCAGAGACCGAGATAGTGGTATCCGCACAAGACTATCTTAACCCCACTTCACTTACGATTGACGTTTTCATATCGGAGGCTCAAGCGTTTGACCTGTTCTTTAACTTACTTCGATTTATTATTTATTTGATATTTAATATCACATGTTACTAGACTCCCCTAGTCTCATCGTCAAACGTTTAAGTATTTTATTCGATTTCATATGATCACATAACATATTCGTTTATTATTTGAAGTGTAGTTAATTATTAACGTTTTTAAGTTTCTATATTGATACGTTTATTAGTTTGTCCAATTTTATTTAAGTGTTTTTCAAAACACTTTAAATTATTTACTTATTCATTTTCAATTTTCTATACTTAGTAAATTTTCAATTATTTACAATATTTCAAATTTTAAAATTTGAAATATCTTTGAATTTTGAGACGTAACTTGTTTTACAAGTTTCGTGAATTTTTCACTATTCACGTCTCGGGATTTGAAAAGATAACTTGTTCATCAAGTTACCTCAAATTACCTTTAAACCAAGTTTTTAAACTTTTGGGACGTTACTTGTTCAACAAGTTTCGTCCCGGGTTACTATTAATGACGGTTACTATTCATCCGTCACTATTCACCTCAGTCACTATTCATCTCAGTCACTATTCACTTCAGTCACTATACATCGGTCACTATTCATGATTAAGCTTAGTCACTAGTTTACTAAATATCTAGATATTTTTCTAAATCAAAAATTGTAACTTAGTCGTTAAGTAAATCCTAGTTTCAAAGTTGTTATGTTCGGTTTGTAAAAAGTGATAAACGATATCTATTTTAAAAATGAGACTTAGTTAAATTTAGTCATCTATTTACTAAATTTAGCAATTTTCATTTCTTTAATAATAGTAACGTGGATGATTCATTTAGTCCGTATGTCCAAGTCCAACAGTCCAATTTGCAAAGGCAGTAACACACGATTTAATTCATTTTTATAACGGTTACATTTTTTATCTGTTTATTATATTTCTTTTATAACTAAAACGATTTATACAAAAATTCAATTCCATTAACTATTAAACTTTAGTGACTTAGTGATATTTTCATTTTGACTAAATTTAGTCCATTTTAAATGATAATGTCGTGTGTTAGGTGTATATGTTATAATTCATTTATTTCTTTTAAATTCTTAATTGAACTTATTAACTACTAATTAAATTATTTTAACAATAAACTAAAAAGTGATAAAAATAATTTTTAACCCAAAAAGAGTAAGAATGTCGTGGCCATGTATGTTGGTGGTCAAAAATTCATTTTTCGATTTTTATCGGTTTTTAGCTTAAAGTCTTCATATTTCAATTATTCTAATTATACTAAAACGATTTAAGCTAAAATGAAATTTTACTAAAAATTTCATTTAACTAAAATTTTGAGCTAAAATATAAAGTTAAATTTTCTAAATGTTTTTCTAAAAGTGTTAGTTGATTTAAGTGATACTACTAGCATAATATAAACTAATAATTAAACAAAAACAAAAATTAATAACAAACATAAAACAATCACAATCAAAGTGTGCTAATATTATGAACATCACATGAACAATCATATGAACATTAAGAACACCAAAACTAAATTAAAGAACACATATGCACTTTTAACAACTTATAATTTATTTTCCTTTTTTATAACATAATAACATCCATTTTAATCTAACTTAACACAACATATTATTTACAAAAATTAAAAGTGAAATTTGAAAAAAAAAAGAATAGGGGAAAACCGTGGCCAAGTATAACTTGCACATAAATTTTGTTTTCGATTTTTATTCACTTTAAACTCATTATTAATATTTAACATAATTTTTATATATGATTACTACATAACTAAAACTTAAATAAACATAAAAATCATATGAACAATAATTAAAAATGCTCAAAACTAATTTAACTAAACATATTATCATATTACTACAAAACATCTATATTAAACATTATTTATTTATTATCATTACTTATACTCCACTTAAACATACAAGTACACATAATGATGTTTAACATATTTTAATATAAAAATCATACTTATAAAATTATAATAAAAATCAAATTAATGTTAAAGGAGACTAATACAAGATATAGCTAGTCACCTTATTTGGTAGATTATTAGTTATCGTCGGGGATCTAAAATAAATTTTAGATCGGAAAAATTCTTCACCCATATTCTTCACCCAAAATAATCCAAGAAGTTAGCTCCTAATATACCCACTAATTAACTAGAATACTTAGGAATTATTAAGATAATATTATAGGTTTTATTTAAGTTGTTTTAGGAGACAAAAGGAAGAAATAAAAGAGAGGAAAAGGAGACGAGATGCTACGGTCAAAATGAAGAGAGTAGGAAGTGATTTGCTCTTTGAAAACTTACTGGATAAGTTAGAAAAATTTAGGTTAAGTAAAGTAGTAGATAAGGTTAAATGTTTATGTAAATAATGTTTTATTAAAAGTAAATAAGGAACATACTCATCACATTAAACCACAACACTATTTGGCTTAAGAAAATGTTCCTCCGATGTTTTAAAATGTTTTTACGAAATAAATCGGGTTTAAAAAGCCGGGCGTCAAAGACGGTAAAAGTTAATGTGTGCGCGTTTGACGAGTTTTCGAAATATCTCTACTTTTGAATTCTAAGACTAAAATATTTTATTTACTATTCAAGAAAATATTTAAAACTGATGGAAATGAAAATGGTAGCACTAGCACAAAATTAAGCAAAAAAAACGCAAAAAAACCGTTTTATATAGAAAATACACCCGTTGTTTCCATGACCGTTGTTTATAATAAAAAACAACGCAAAAAAAAAATATACGAAACCGTTATTTATATCAAAAATAACGTTTTATAAAAATTTGGCAAAAATTATTTTAAAAAAAACGGTTTTTTTAAAAAACCGTTATAAAAAACAATTAAAAACAACGGTTTTTTTTTTTTGTAAAAAACCGTTTTAAATAATTATTAAAAAAACGGTTTTTCTAAAAAACCGTTTTTTTAATAATTATCAAAAAAACGGTTTTTTTTTTTTAAAAAACCGTTTTAAATAATTCAATTTTTTTTTTTAAAAAAAAATAAAATTACGAAATTGCTATAATTACATATAAATTAGGAAAATTTAACAAGAATAATCCGTTCTATTGGTGGTCTTCCAAAAATAAACCGTCCTTCATTTAATCTCACAATAAACCCAACTATTACCATAACTTTCCGTAAATGAACTCGAATTAAAATTTACTTGTTGATGACCTGCTAAGGCAGGTCACCCCCATTCCCTCCTTATTCTAAAATGGAAACACTGACACTTCTCTGTCCACCATTACCACTAACTCCTTAAGTGATTAACACCTTATTCTTCCACCCCCACTATCCTCTCTACCACCATCAAAGTGGTCCTTCTCCTTCACACCGCTAAAGGCGACCTCAATAAATTGACCCACTGCTACCATTATGAACCACTGCTACCATCTGGAAGCACCAAATCCGACTAACGACTTTGCTGAAAAAGACCCTCGCCTTCGACAAGACTCGTTCCAGCGTTCATCCATCGAAAAAACAACCGAATATTCTAGGTATTTTGAGTGAAATTGAAGGTCTTTTATGGTGATTGATACGTTAATGGGGACTTAGAAATTTGACGTCTCGACGACGGTCCCAATGTATAAGAATGAAGAACTTGTTTGCGGTGGTGGTGGGGAATTTCACTAAGCGCAGATGCGGTGGAGGTGAGACGGTGGGTGTTGCGGTGGTGGAGATGATGATGAGTGAGGGTGAGAGTGAACCTGTGACAGTTATCGCGGTGGCAGAGGAGGCGACCTGTGGAGTACTTATTTAGTTGGTTTAGCAAACAAACGAAATGTTGCAGTTGTTGGTGGTGGTAGTAGTGGTGGTGGTGGTAGTGAAAGGTGTAATCAGTTGGTGGTTGTGGTGGTGACTGGTGAGTTTGCAGAGGGAGTTGTGAGTGGTAATTGAGGTGGGGATGTTGGAACTTATTCTTCTTTATCAATTTAGTGATGGAATATTAGAAAATTAATTTTCTAAAAAGAAAAAAAAAGTTGACCTGTTGAGGAGGTAGTAGGTAACCCAAACTGTTTATAGAAGATATGTGTAATACTTGGGTTCATTGTGAGAAAAAATAAAGGATGGTTTATTTTTGGAAGATGACTAATAGGATGGATTATTCTTGTTAAATTTTCCTATAAATTATTCAAATACAATTATATAAGGGTTATTTAACAGGAATAATACAAACTATCACTATTCTTCTCCCAATAATCCAGACTATCATTATTCCCGCAATAATCCAAACTACTATACCTATATTCTCAAAATAGTACCACATAAAATATGACCGTTTTCTTACCTTTTGGTTCCGGTAAATGTTGTGGGACCCCTATATTTTCTAATATAGACGTTGTAGCATCTTGTCATCTTCATTATTACAATTCCTCCATTTTTATACCAACTAAGCTTCAAAATTGATAAATTAATTTAAAAATGAAATCTCGTATGTCATGTTCATCGTCTTATGGCCGGTAATGTCCTTTATGGCCGGTATAATACCTTTTTTTTTTCCTCTTGTTTTGGTTTAAATCTTTGTGGTAATGACATGTTGAATATGTAGAACAATCATTGTGGGTTCTTCGTGTTGATGGAAGATATTGAATCGGATAATGATTCAAAAGTCCATGGATGTCCGCCATCGGATTTTGAGAAAAATTTGCAAATAAGATTTCAAAATTGAAGATGAAGAATAAGAAGTTGGTCGAAGAAAACATGGAATTGAAGAATTTAATGAACAAACATGCTAAAGGGGAGAAAGCGGCTTTGATCGGATTAATTGTGTCGTGGATTTTTTTTTGCATTTTGTAAGATGATAAACTGATGTAGTAATTTTGTAATGGGGTTGGATGTAAGACTTAAAACGATTAATGTAGTAATTTGTGACAGATGTGTTTGTCGATTAAAATTTGGACAGCATGTCGATGTTAATACGAGGTCCCAAATTCATGTATTTGCAACATGATCATCAACCAAAGAGCCTACCATTTTCGACAGCATGTATACATTATTACGAGCTCCCAAATTCGTAGCTGATTCAACAGAAACGATTATCAAAATTAATAATAGTAATAATAATAGTAGTAGTAGTAGTAGTAGTAGTAGTAGTAGTAGTAGTAGTAGTAGTAGTAGTAGTAGTAATAATAATAATCAAGATTAATAATAACAATAATGATAATAATAACAATAACAATAATAATAATAATAATAATAATAATAATAATAATAATAATAATAATAATAATAATAATAATAATAACAATAACAATAACAATAACAATAAAAATAAAAATAACAATAATAATAATAATAATAATAATAATAATAATAATAATAATAATAATAATAATAATAATAATAATAATAATAATAATAAAAATAATAATAATAATAATAATAATAATAATAATAATAATAATAATAATAATAATAATAATAATAATAATAATAATAATAATAATAATAATAATAATAATAATAATAATAATAATAATAATAATAATAATAATAATAATAATAATAATAATAATAATAATAATAATAATAATAATAATAATAATAATAATAATAATAATAATAATAATAATAATAATAATAATAATAATAATAATAATAATAATAATAATAATAATAATAATAATAATAATAATAATAATAATAATAATAATAATAATAATAATAATAATAATAATAATAATAATAATAATAATAATAATAATAATAATAATAATAATAATAATAATAATAATAATAATAATATAATGAAGTGTGAGTTTTAGAATGAAGATTAGAATGAGTGAAATAAGACTTTTCCTTTATTTAATTTTTTTTATTGATTAAAAAAATTAAATTTGTTTTTACCATTTTTTTGAGATGGACCATTTTGAGAATATAAGTATAATAGTTTGGATTATTACAAGATTAATAATAGTATGGATTATTGAGAGAAGAAGAATCATAGTTTGAATTACCGGTTTTCCAGGTAGTAGGTTACCATGGACCATTTTAAGAATATAAGTATAATAGTTTAGATTATTGCGGGATTATTGATAGTATGGATTATTGGGAGAAGAATAGTGATAGTTTGTATTATTCCTGTTAAATAATCCTTTATATAAAGTATCCAAATACAATTTATATAAATTATCAAAATACAATTTATATAAAATATCAAAATACAATTTATATAAATTATCAAAAATTTCTAGATACAATTTATATAAATTATCAAAAAATTTCTTTTTGTAGTATATCGCTAAAAATCCACCTTAAACGACATAACCTATGCAAACAAAAATGAAAATTGAATACACCTTGATTATACTTCATCTTCTTCCTCACTTTCATCTCCCTCTTCTCATTTATACTTCATCTTCTTCTTTCTTTAACTCCATTAACAACACCAACAACAAAATAAACAACAACAATAACATCAACATCGACAACAACAACATAAACAATGCAACAACAACAACAACAACAACAACAACAACAACAACAACAACAACCGTAACAACAACAACAATAACATACATGCAATAAAATCAAACAAAAAAAAATGAAATTAGGGAATAAAAAGAATGAAGAATACATAAAACGAATGAAAAACGAACCTTTTTAAGGAATATAAATTAGGGCTTAGCAAACTTCGAACAAAGTATACTTTAAACTTAAATTAAACAATGAACAATATTGAAACTAATATAAATGAAAGGTTGTAGAAGAGAGTGTTTGAACAATTGTTCAATATTGAAACAATGAACAAAGAATACGAATGAAAAAAAAAATGAAGTAGAAGAGAGTGTTTGATTATGAATAAGACTCAAAAATAAGAAGCAGTAAAAAAAATATACTAAGGCAAAAATAAAAAAACGTTTGATCTTCCTAGTAGCGCCAAACTTTAAAAAAATTTAAAATATAAAAAAAACGGTTTTTTATAAAAATCGTTATAAAAAGTTATTAAAAAAAACGGTTTTTTAAAAAAACCGTTTTAAATAATTATTAAAATAACGGTCTTTTTAAAAAAACCGTTTTAAATAATTCAATTTTTTAAAAAAAAATAAAATAAAATTACGAAATTGCTATAATTACATATAAACTATCCAAATACAATTTATATAAATTATCAAAATACAATTTATATAAATTATCAAAAATTTCTAGATACAATTTCTATAAATTATCAAAAAATTTCTTGTTATATATAAATAACAAAAATATTAGGTATTGAAAAATATATATTATATATAATATTGTTAATCAATTTAACTACTTTCTTTAATTCAATATCAATTTTATTAAATACATTTCAATATAAGAAGAAAATATGAAGTATTTTAATATTACAAAAATGTTTAAAAAAACGGTTTTTTTATAATAACCGTTTTTAAAAAGGGGTTTTCTTTTTTTTTTTTTTTTAATTTACAATTCAATTAGTTATAAAATAATTACTTTTAAAAAATGGTTTTTATTTTAAAACTTTTAAAAAGTATTTTAAATATAGTGATTTCTAATATAGTGAGTTCTAATATAGTGATTTTAAAAACCGTTTTTTTTTTTTTTTTTTTTTTTTTTTTTTTTTTTTAAATATAGTGATTTCTAATATCTATAGAAGACTAATATAACGTATTTATTTTAAAAATTATTTAAAAAATGGTTTTTATTTTAAAACTTTTAAAATGTTATTTAATACCGTTTTTAATAATTAACTTAAAGAATATGATATATAAAATCATTAACATATTTATCAATGCAGAAAATATGAAGTTTTTTAAAATTTACAAAATCTCTTATATATTCAAAATATTAGTTAAATTTTGTAACCAAATTCTACAAATAATTTTTTTTATTAATATTGGAAAAAAGTACATAGCTTTTAAGGTAAAAAATTAGGATACATATATATTATGAGTATAGTTATTTAAAACGAATTAGTATTGAATAATTTAGTTTTTTTTTCGTTTTTAATCAAAAATAACGGTTTTCTTGTTAAAATGTTATTTAAAGTCCACATTAAAAACAACAAAAAAAAATTTACCAACCGTTTTTTATTATTAGTATTAAATAAAATGGTTTTTATGTGTAAAAACCGTTTTTTTTAATATAAAAAAAAAACGGTTTTTATGAAATAACCGTTTTTTAATGTTAATTAAATATAAAGCTTTTTTAATTACGAAACCGTTATTTAAAGTCTAACTAAAAACAACACATTTTTGTTAATAACCGTTTTTTTATAGTTTAACCGTTGTTTATAATTGTTTTTTCGTTGTTTTTAGTTATGAGTTAGATTTGACGCCTATAGATTAAACAACGGAAATTTTTTTGTCGTTGTTTATAATATTATAAACAACGGCCTGACTATTTTGTGTTGTTTTTGCTCAGATTTGTAGTAGTGTAGTATTAAAGTAGTAGTATTGTATTTTGTATGTATGTATTATTATTATGTATAAATTTTAAATTTAACTACAAAATAAAAATGATGATTAATTAGGTGTGTAAGTAAAGTTGGACTTGTGTAAGAAAAATGGAAGAGGATAGACTTGAATTTTTTGTGACAAATCAATGGTTCAAATAAATTTTTCGGGCTCGATTTTCATTTTCAAAATTTTCGATTTGCGCGCTCGCGAAAAGTTTCAAAATAAATGATATGATCTTAAAATAGTGTTTTGAAATAAAATCGAAAATAAAAATAAAAATAATTTTCAAAAGGGTACTAAAAACAAAATCGGGTTTTAATCCTCGAAATTTTGAATAAAAATTTTCTAGGTCGAAATGCTTATTTTTTTCGTTGAATGTTATAGATTTAAAGAATTATATTCAAACGTCAAAAAGTTAATCAATTTAAATTAGGTGTGACTTCAAATTTCGACAATTTAGAAAAAAGTTAGTTTAATAGAAATGAAATAGTAATTAGATATTAAGATTAAATGATTTAATAAAAAAAATCAAAATGATTACTTTTGTTTTGATGTTAAGTTTACTTTTTTTTAAAAAGGAAGAAAATGGAAGAGGATAAGATGGCTTGACCTTGATTTGCGTGTTCGAAATCGTTAACTTGAATTTCAAAGCCGAGAAAAGTATAAGGGTCCATTTTTATTTTGAAAACGAAAAATGTTCGAAATTGAATTTTATGAATAAGAGGTTTTACTGTTATTTTTATGAATAGTAAACACAACTTTACCCTTTTTAAATTTGAAAGGCGATAGTAGTTTTGTGTTGATTTTTATAAAATTTTGAATTGTGTTTTTTGTTTTTTTAATTCTAAAGACAATACAACATATTTTATTTTTCGAAAATTTTAAATTTGGACTTAAGAAATTTAGTATTATTTGGCGAAAAAAATTTAGACGCATTTTTATTATAAGGAAAAAGGATGAATTTAATTTAAAGAATTAAATTCTTTTATAAAATTGTGTTAAAATAACACGGGGTGTTACAAAACTGTTCGTTTTTGTCACTAAACTAAGGATAAGCTAAACTAGGAGGGTGAAAGTCAATAAAGTAAAGTATAGGGTCGCAGGTTTACGATGACATAAGACTAAGGTTAACAAGGAATAAGGTAACTAGTAATCGCTCACGTTAACGGAAAACGACAAGTCCTCTTAAATCAAAGTCAATCCTAAGATTCAACTAACGGACTCTAGCTACGTATTAGTCTCACCTCACCAATACACACATGAGTCTAACCTTAACCCGGCTTTCGATATTAGGTTTAAGTTTCCTAGGTCAAACGATCAATCTTGGCCTTTGATTATTCGGTCGTGCAATTAGGGCATGGGATTAGAAAATCAACAAACAATCACAAAGACACCAATTTTAATAATAAACTTTAATTACTAGTCATCCCATCCCCATAACCCTAGAAAAGGGATTAGTTAATCATAATTAGGGTAAAACAATAATAATAATTGGAAATCCTGATCTAGCAAACGATAAACGATTAAATATGATTGACACGATTAAAGCTAAAGATTGAATCTTAATTACCGAAACTATGAAGTTTCAAAGTAGTAGAATCGATCCTTGAGTACAAGTTCTCAAAGTAGTGAAAGCAGTAAAAGCGTGAATGAAAAGTGTATCTTTAAACCTAACTCGAGCCTTTATATACAAGCTCTAAAAACCGTAAAATCGAATAATTAGAATCGATCGGTTCTATCCGAACTGCCCGGTTTGTGCCCATGTACCGGCTGGTTCAGGATATGCCTGCCGGGTTCTTAACTCCAAATATTCTAGCAGCTTTCCTCTTCGATTTTCAGCTAAGTATCTATCTGGAACCGGTAGGTTCACTTTAAACCTATAGGTTTGGCATCACGTAACGTAATATTTTCTTCATATCACTTCTCGAGCTTGAGCCTTCGTTTCAAGCCTCGTTCAATGCTCCCAAGCTCTTCCAGCAACTAATGAGCTCGTGCAATCCATTGTCACCTCCACAAAATGCTCCGTAAATTAGCAGGCAATCGGCGAAATCCTACAAAATGACATAAAAAGACGGCACTACCAACATCCATAGAATATCGCAAAAAGAATACATAACTAGACGCATATAAGAAGTTCATAAATGCGATAATAGAGGGTATAAAGACGTAAAAACACTACATATCAAATTTTCCCAAACCAAACCTTTACTTGTCGTCAAGTAAACTACCCAGCAAATAGCTCAGAAAACTGGAGCACAACACTAGTACAGGAAAATGCAACCTGTCGTCACAAGCATTGTCGTCTCATACAAAAGCGTAATCAATCCAATACCAGTCTCCGTTTCAAATAAATTGAACAGTTAAGGAACAAGACAAACATATAACTAACAGAAACAAAATGATGCAGACTCCATGTAAAGACTTCGGCCGTATTCATCCAACAAAACACTGAGACTATATATAATCTCACCAACTCGACAGTTGGCTAAACTGCTCAGACTATGCATGTTATCACCTAAAATGCATCCAAAATCACATCGAGCGAGGTTTCCAGGGGTTGTAACGTTGGGCTCAGGTTAATAAGGGCAAGAAGGTGGTAAAACATTTGGGAAATGTGGAGTTCAACGACATACAACTGCATTAGAAATCTACGACCACAATCCAACGACAACACCTTACTAGCCGTCTATAGAAAACAACACCAACTCCTAAAATTTAAATTTACAAGGATAGTTCCCCAACTTCAAAACTTCCAATAATTTATTATTAAAGTATAAAACTGAAGGTACCGGGAAATGTGCGGGTCACCCCTCCACGTCCCGCGCACGCCTGCCTGCATGAGGGGGCGGAATGCGCCGCGCGAGAAAATTGTAAAACGGCTCGTCGTGTGCTCGAGTTGCTATGGGGGGATGTCATTGCCTAATTTGTTTAAAGCATTTTAAAGAATGTCGAAAAATCAGTAAAAAGGCGCTTTCTAAGTCGCCACCAAATTATGAGGGAATTTGGACCCGTCGCGTCTTGGTCTCGAAGACGCAAATCTTAGAGTTCAAGGTGCGTCGATATCTATCCGTCTAAGGCAATTGTGAAACCAGAGTGGATTCGGGATAAGGGTACTTTCCGTAAGTTTGTCAAAATGTGTTATGAAAAACCAAAATTGAAAAGCCTACGTAAAAGTAGCCTCTACTAGCTTGAAAACAGTGTATAATTTTGATGTTTGAGAAAATGCAAACCGCCACGTACAAGTGCGATATGTGACTCGATAAATATGCGTAAAATCAAATGTATACGTCAAAGCTATGACAGGTTACTATGGGAAATTCACATAAAGTTATAATTCATTGTTTGAATTATCATTTAAATGTTATTTTCCGACTCATGTGTGTGTAAAAATTTGTTTAAAACCCTCAGTTTTGCATGTTTTAAGACTAATGAAGACGGTACAAGTTTTGTCGAAACCATGTTTAGTCGTTTAATGCGTAAATGAGAATTTGCTTAAGTGTAAAGTGATGTCCATTTATTCATCGTTAATTGTGTCGTTGCTTATGCGATATTGGCAGGGTTTATAAAGATTAGGAATCCGAATTGCTACAACTGTATTACGGATACGGGTTCGCAATGCCAATATCGGGTCGGGTTAGGAACCCGTTTGTCCGAGTCGAGTGTGAAGGTGTAGAATGAGAAGTGAGTGATAATAATTCATACTTGAAATGGGTCGAATAAGGGGTGTATTTATATAGTTTTGAGCACCGCAATTTGTCAAAAATGGGCTAAAAAAAATTGCCTATTAACTGGCAATTATATCTTTAATCGCTAGTTAACTGGCTGTCAAATATTTAATCGCCAGTTAACTGGCGATTAAATGTTTTGGCCAGGTTGTTAGATTGGACTTAGGCCGTGTGTAAAGGATGATGTATTTGGATTTGATGCTTATATTCGTTTGTGAGTTGATGGTCAAGACTTTTGAATCATTTTGATTGGACTCGGTTTCGTGTTTTGTATTTCGTGTTTCGTGCTTTTTTTCGGGTCTCGGGCAGAAAAGTATTTTTGTCTTGAATTGAATTGTTTTTGTGAGATGTGTTTAAACTTGAGCTCGGCTTGAGCGTATGACGTCTCGGGAAGCGTGTTTGGGTGCTTTTGTTGGCTTTTTCGGGTCTCGGGCCGAAAAGTGTTTTTGTCTTGAATTGATTTGTTTTTGTGAATGGTGTGTAGATGTAAGCTCGGTTTGAGCGTATGACGTCTTGGGAGTCGTGTTTAGGGGGTTATGTGGGCTTTTGTGGGCTTTTTTTGTGTGGAAAAAGGCTTGTTTTTGTGTTTGGTCGGTTTGAATAAAATGACTAAGCGAATACTCATTCTACACGACATGCAAATAAATCATTTATGCGTTAAACGACTTAAAATATTTTTGAAATGTGCCGTTTTGACATTACGCTAAAAACATGCTTTTTTTGAAAAATCCATTTCATCACGGGGTTTGTGTTTGGGGGGGTATTGTTACAGGTATCTACAGAGTTCCCAGTTTGCCTGAGCTTGGGCTAAAGCGCTAGTCAAACTTAGAAAATAGTATCCGGATCTTTACAGTCCCGATACTACCTGGCGGCGCTAAACATGTGTCTCAAGGGAGAGACGAGTACTTAGTGCCGGGACGACATGTTTAAGGACATGACAGTCCGTGCATGTTTAAAAGCGTACCTGCTTGTTGATGTCTTGCTGACTTTGAGTTGTCTGTTGATGTCGAATGCATCTTGATGGCGTCTTGTAGTCTAGCCGAACTTTGCTTTGTGCATGAGACGGTTGCTGATGTTGTATGCTTCTTGATGGCGCTTTGTAGTCTAGCCGAACTTTGCGTTTTGTACGCTTGGTGCGTGTTTGATTTAGTATTCGTGCTTCAATGTTTTGCTTGTGTTTTTGACCTGTAAAGGAGACTCGTATTTAGGTGTTTGACTCGTAAAAGAATGTATGTGTTTGGGTGTATGACTCGTAAAAGAGGCTTGTTGTTATGCATATGACTCGTAAAAGAGGTTTGTGTTTATGTACATGACTCGTAAAAGAGGTATGTGTTTAGTGTTTGACTTGTTTTGAACAAGTATGCACTTGTTTGTGACTTGTGGAATAGTGTTTTTGCTTTGACTCGTGAAAGAGTGTATGTGCTTTGATTTGCAGAGAGTGTATGTGATTTGACTTGTAAAGAGCGTTTTTGTTTTGACTCGTGAAGAGTGTATATATGTTGACTTGTGAAGAGTATATGTGCTTTGACTCGTGGGGACTATATTTTCTTGACTCGTAAAGAGTGTATGTGTTTTTTTATTCGTGAAAGAGAGGATATGTCTTGACTTGTGAAGAGTGTATGTTGCTTTGACTCGTTAAAAAGTGTATTTGATTTTGGTTTGTACAGAATGTATGTGTTTTGACTCGTAAAGAGTGTATTTGTTTTGACCCGTAAAGAGTGTTTTTGGTCTTGACTCGTGAAGAGTGTATGTGTTTTGACTCGTAAAGAGTGTTTTGTCTTGACTCGTAAAGAGTGTATGTGTTTTGACTTGTGAAAGAGAGTTTTTGTCTTGTGAAAGAGAGTTTTTGTCATGTGAAAGAGAGTTTTTGTCTTGACTCGTAAATAGTGTACGTGCTTTGACTTGTGAAGAGTGTATACGCCTGTGTGGATGTTTGTCCTGTAGAGGAGCGTATGTGCTTTAGGTGTTTCACTTGTAAAAAAGTGTAAATGCTTAGGTACTCGACTTGTTTTCAATGAGTATGTACTTGCTTGTGACTCGTGGAGGAGTGTCGCTGACTCGTATAAGAGTGTTTTGACTCGTGGTGATGCCAAACATTTTGCATGAGGCGGTTTTAAGGTATTGTTGAACCTATTTTTGCGTGCGTGAGGCATTTTAAGGTGTTGTTGAATCGTTTTTTGCGTGAGGCGGTTTGAGGTGTTGCTAAATCGTTTTTGCGTGAGGCAGTTTGAGGTCTTGCTAAACCATTTTCGCGTGAGGCAATTTGATGTGTTGCTGAATCGTTTTTGCGTGAGTCAGTTTGAGGTGTTGCTAAACCGTTTTTGCGTGACGCAGTTTGAGGTCTTACTAAACCATTTTTGCGTGAGGCAGTTGGAGATGTTGCTAAATCGTTTTTGCATGAGGCAGTTTTAGGTGTTGCTAAACTGTTTTTGCGTGAGGCAGTTATAGGTGTTATTGAACCGTTTTTGCGTGAGGCAGTTGAAGATGTTGCTGAACCGTTTTTGCGTGAGATAGTTTGAGGTGTTGTATAGTTATGGATAGTGTGTTGTTGTGTTGAATTTGTTTATGTATGTTGGCTTGTGTTATCTGATGTGTATTTCATTTTGTCTTTTGGAAAAAGTTGAGCCGAATCTAATTTTGAATTAGTTCTGCGACTGCTTTTTGCATGGTGTTTTTTGTTTGATGTCTTGTCGTGGAGAGGGCTTGTTTGCTCGTTTGAACCTCATGTTTGGATTTACGTTTGTGTGCTTGGTGCTCGCGTTATGATGCTTTTAAGGTGTATGTTTGTGTTCGTGTCTAATTTGTGAAGTATGCTAAGCGGGTTTTGTCGAGGTTTGTTGTTATGTTTGTCGTGGATGATGCAGCTCGTGTTGTTGCTTCGTGCACATCTGTTAGCGGTGTTATGTATGTGTGGGTTTGTGTATTATCGGACTTGGATGTATGTACGTGTTGCTATATGTGATGTTTGGGATGTGTGATTTGTATTGTTGTTGTTGTTGGTTATTGTTTTGTAGACGTCTGTCTGCTCGGAAGGTGGTTGTTTGTGTTTTTGTTCTTAGCATGGTGTTTTGTGTCGTATTTCGTGTCCTTGTTTGTGAAAAGGTTAACGGCGGTCTGTAAAAGACGCCTGAACCGTGAATGTTTGTTTCATGCGGAGGAAAAACTTTGTGGTTTTACTTTTAAATTTATCCTCAGTTTGAGTTAGTTTTTGATGTAAAAACGTTAGTCTAACTTGCGATAGCTGCTTGTGTGTCTTGTTTTTGAATGTAGCCCGTATATTGAGTTGCATTCCTGCTTTTTGATTTCGCTTTTGTGTTTTGTTGTTGTTGGTGTATCGTTTTGTGTTGAGAGGTGTTTTTGATATCTTTTGAGAAAATGTAGTGTCGACTGTGCCCTCGATGAGCGTGACATTTTTGTGTTCTTTCTTGTTGAACGTTGTTTTGAATCTTTGGATTTACGTTTTGTGTTGAAAGGTGTTTTTGATATCTTTTGAGAAAATGTTGTGCCGACTGTCCCCTCGATGAGCGTGTCGTTTTTGTGTTGACTATGCCTTTGACTTTTTTTTAAGTTTCAGGCGTGTCGTCTTGTGTTGAATATCGGTTGTGTTTTTCTTGTAAAGATGTCTACGTATCCATGCTTATGGAATCAAACCGTTATTGTTTTGGATGCATTTTAGAGGCATTATAACCTGCGTATTTTTAAGGACATGTTGGTCCGCCGTGCATGTTTAAGGACATGTTGGTCCATGGTGCAAGCTCCTGTTCGGATGATGGTTACGAGAGTTTTGTGTAGAGATGTCTGGTTGCTGGTCTATCGAGGTAGGGCTTTTCCTTTTGTTGTTGTTGGGTGCTTATGAGGGACAACCGTTGGGCTTATCGCGGTAGAGGTTTTTGCTTTTGTTGTTGTAGGGTGTTCGTGATGAACAATCGTTTTTGTTGGCCTATTGATGCAGAGTTTTTGCTTTTGTTGTTGTAGGGTGTTTGTGATAAACAACCGTTTTTGTTGGCCTAGTGAAGTAGGGCCTTTGTTTTTGTTGTTGTACGGTGTTCGTGTGGAACATTTGTTTGTAGGCCTATCGAGGTAAGACTTTTGCTTTTGTTTCAGGGTGTTCTTGAGGAACATTTGTTTTGTCGCGTTTGTATGTGATCTGAAGTGAGGTGCTAGCTTCCTGTTTTGTGGATGTTTAGACGCATGTCGCATTATTGTGCATCGGCTGACTATCGTGTTGTAGTTAGTGATTATGACGTGGCTTTCCTGTTTAGGAATGGGTTTTTGGCTTAGGCAAGTATGAGTGTTAATTCAGATAAATATCGTAGATGTACTCCCGTTTGATGGTGAATGGTATTTTGCCTTTGTTTTGTAGGTGGAAGGCGAATGAGTTACGTCGTGTTTGTGAAGCTTGAATGACTGTGGTTGCTATGGTTGTTGTGGTTGGATATGGTGTATCTGGTGGTGTTTAGATAAGGTGTATTTAGTACTGTTGGGTAGAGTGTATCTAGTACCGTTGTGCGTACTCGTTGCGCTTGACTGCATCTTGGGCGTCGTGAACGCTTGCTCATGTCATGCTCTTTGTTTGCTTTGCCTTTTGCATTATACCTGCGTGGTTAATGCTCAAGATAGACTATTTTTGAAAATGCATTTGTGAAAAAGAGTTGTTTAAAATATGCGAGGTGTAAAGTGTTTTTGCCTTTGTTAAAAATGTATAAACTCGAGTGTTGAGTTAATTTTTGAATTATGCTTTTGAAAATGCTGATGAGCTGTTTGGAGGACGCGTTGCCTCGTGCATGTTTAATGGTATGCTGGCTGTGAAAATGTTTTGTAATTTTTTTGGAAAACTGAAATATTTGGTTAGGGCGGTTAAAATGTCGCCAAATTGTTTTTGGTGTTGAAAATGGTTGTTGTTTAAAAGTGTGAGGAGTCGAGGAGTGAGTCGAGGTTTTGATGGAAAACCAAGTGTTTTTTTCTTGGCCTTGAAGTGCCACGTAGAGCTAAAGGGATCTATCTTAGTCAGCAGAAATATGCACTAGGCATTATTTTGGATACCGATTTACTTTGCGTAAAACCGGCAGTGACACCGATTAAGCAACACCATCGCCTTGGTAACGCTGCAGGTCCTGTTCTAGACGACATCAAGTCTTATCGTCGTCTTGTTGGGCGACTCATTTATCTCGGCGTGACGCGACCTGATTTATCCTACGCGGTTCATGTTCTTTCCCAATTTCTTCAACAGCCGCGACAAGAACACATGGCAGCAGCTCTACAGGTTGTGCGCTATATGAAAGGGAGTCCCGGTCAGGGTATTCTTCTGCGCTCTGATAATGAAATGGTTATTTCTGGTTGGTGTGATTCCGACTAGGCAGCTTGTCCTGATGTATGCCTTTTATATCGATTATACGCCCCCGTTTTAGTTGCATTTAGCTCGCACTTATTCGATTTCACTATTATTTTAGGAGCTATTTGCTTTATATTGCGATACTGTCGTTCCTCGTTTATATTTTGCAGGTTTTGGCGGTCCTGAGCTAAAACCTGAGTTGAGTGGAGCATTTACGAGTATCGTGACGTCAAGACTAAGCTCGAGAGCGAATTCGGAGGCAATACAATGATTTGGGATGTCAAACCTATAGGTTCAGAGCAAACCTATAGGTTCCAAAAGTTGCTGGAAATTTCTGAAGTCACTAAAACCTATAGGTTCAGAGCAAACCTATAGGTTCAGGATGAGTGAAATAGACCAAAAGTTGCTGGAAATTTCTGAAGTCACGAAAACCTATCGGTTTACACCCAAACCGATCGGTTCCCACCCCTGAACCGATCGGTTCAGCCCCCGAACCGCTCGGTTCTGCTTCCTGCGTTATGTTTTTTTTTTCACGGGCCTATAAATAGACTCGAGTCAGGGTTTTATTGATTATCTTTCATTCTACTTTTCAGTTTTAGGTTAAGTTTTAGTTCTCTCTTTAAAAACTCTCTCAAAACACAGTCTATTTTAATTACTCTTGCAAGATTCGATCTTTTCATTCCGATTCAAGATTAATTTCAGGTTTAATTCATTGTTATTTCTTTCATCATGTCTTCTTATTATTATTGCTTCGCTTTAATTTCAATTATGTCTAGCTAATTCTCCAATTAGGGTTTGAGGGGAATTTGTGCCTTTGGTTCAGGAACATGTTTTTGGATTAAATTGGTTGAATATATTGTGCAATTGAATTTCTTTCTACGCGTTTTATGCAATTGAATTAGGATTACTTCGCCTGATTAACGATTTCATCTGATTTTAACTGAACCTGAGTAAGTTTTGATTTAAGATCGAAAGCCGAGTTAAAACTAGACTTACGCGAGATCGAAAAGTTGAATTTAGTACGTAGCGAGAGCCCGCTAAATTTGCTTAAGGCTAAAATTGACTCGAGAGAGCATTTTCTAAACCTAATCCTTTGCACAGTTTATTGCTTCCGTCCTATGAACTCGAGTTCCTGAATCATTGTCATAATGAACCCGATTCCCTAATTTTCCCCCTTATTGATTTCTACTCTTTTCCTTTATTGCTTTAGTTTATAGCTCAAATCAACTCCTTTTCATACCCTAGAGTCAACCTGTTTTCGTCCGACTTAACTTATAACTACGCTGTTTCTCTGTGGATCTCGACCCTACTTACCGCTAGCTTCTGTTAGTTGTTTGTCTAGGTTTATTTTGATTAGGCATGACGACTTTAGCCTCATCCATTTTGGCGTCGTTGCCGGGGAAACGGCTTTGTTAGTTATAGTTTTTGTTTGTTGTAGGTTTTTCTCTCTTGTCTCAAGGATCCTAGTTCCTTGAGACCGTTTCTCAACGTTTTCGTGTAGTTTTGTTTATGCGCAGGTCACCTCGGACTCTAATTCCTTTTGAGCCCGAACCTGAGCGAGCATTACATAGGCTACGCAAAGAAGCAATTAAGATAATTGATCTTGATATCGAGGAAGCGTCGCAAGCGGAGTCTAGTGCAACGCAATCGTCCTACGAAGAGGACACACCTCCAGTTACTCCGGTTTTTACTGCACCGCCTGTGACTATGCCAAAGCTCTATAGTCACTCGCTTCCTAATACGGAGTCCATTCCTAATGGATTCCAGATGCCCGCGACTTTACAGGGCAACTTTGAGATTCGCCCCGCCTTCCTAAACTTGGTGGAGCGGAATCAATTTGGTGGTTATCCCACCGAGGATCCTGGTCGGCATATGCAAGTTTTTACCGACTATTGCTCTACGATCAAGCAGGCCGGGATTACTCAAAATCAAATAAGGGAAATGCTGTTGATGTGTCATATATTTATGTACTTATAGCCCCTTGTTCACGAGCTTTACTTCGCGTTTCCCGTGCTTTTACTTGCATTTCGCTTCCTATTTCTCTCCGTTTTGGCTCTGCTACGTTTTTGTGTCTATTTTGTAGGTACATGTGCATATTTGGAGTTTAGGATGCTGTTCGGGAGGTTTCATAAAGTTTCATAAAGTTTCGTGAAGTTTCGAGTTGATTTCGTTGCGTTTCGGTTGCGCACGAGCCTCGTTTCAACGTTTGAAGGTGTCCCGGGACCTTGGGACGGGATTTGAAACTCATGTGATCATTATTGACTTCGTCCCTACCCCTTGGGACGACCTTGGCCTTGTCCCTTAGTCTTGGGATGAGAAAGAAGCAAAGAAAAACTAAGTACAAGAAAGTGCAAATTGAAGTCCAAAACTGAAACCTACGGGACCAAAGTGTCCCGGGCGGGGTGGGTCTTGTCCCGGCCGGGGTGGCCTTCCCGGAGCTCTGGGACAGTTTCGACTCTTCGCATGCTTAAATTAGATCGTCTATTTGAAGGCCTAAAACATAATATTTTCGCACGAAATTTTGACAGCAATTTCCTAACACTTTGAAGTACTTTCTCACAAAAATTTAGGGTTTGATTAATTTTCCTTCTTGTATTTTCAATTCCCGACTCGAGTACGTTGTTTAGATCGTCTATTTGGTTTTGTTGCTTGGATTCTTCTTGTTCTCCTCTGAATTTTCTGATTGGTATTGATAATTTCTTCTCCCTTTTTATTGTCAATTCATTATATATCATTGTTGATCATGTCTTTCATTATTTCCCTTGCTTTTGTATTCGTTTTCGCTATGAGTGAGTAGTTCTTCATCTAGGGAGAAGGGTGAAGCATGGGTGTTGGTTTTGCTTGAGTTTGATGATTATCTTGAGTTAGGTTTTGTATTGCTTTGTTTATGTCTTGCTTGATTGCTCTCGTTGATTCCTTGATCACGTTTTAGCGAGTATCTAGCACCCTTGAACTTAAGAACGAAAGCCTAGTTCTAGGGTAGGCGCGAGACTAAACAATAGGACCCTCAATTGTAAGTTGCGAGAGCCCGCATTCGAGACCTAGAGGAAGCTTAAGACCGAGAGGACGAGCTTAACCCTTAGCATGTGCAATTCCTTACTCATTCCGATCATCATCCTTGACCCTAACTTACCCTTGCCTAACCCGATTCCCTAAACCTTTTTCCCTAAGTTTAAACCCTTGTCTTTCTTTCGCTCTAGCTTTAGTTAACAACACTCACTCGAACCGAGACTAGAATCGCTATAAATAACCAACATTACGACCATCTCCCTGTGGATTTCGACCCGACTTACCCTAGCTACCCTAGTGTTGAGTTTGGCATTATTTTTTATTAGGCGAGTGCGACTAAGCCTATCAAATTTTGGCGCCGTTGCCGGGGAGACGGCTTTGTTTTTTGTTTGTTACTTGTTTCTAGTCTTTTTTTTTTCCATAGGTCACTTTCTTTCTTCCCCATGTCATGACAATCTTTGATTTCCCACAATACGATGGCGAACCATTTCATAAGTATATCGTTCGGTTTAACAGTTACATTGGTTCGTTTGGTCTTTATTGTTCTGATTGGGAGAAAGTTTATATTATTAGCACGGGTATGAACTATGAGTCTCACAACTTCATTCACTACGTGAGTAATGGTAGAATCTCCTACATGGCCGACTATGAGATTTGGGACCTCTTCTGGGATATCACGCGTCAAACCCTTCTATCTGAGTTACATGCTGAGTTCCAAGAGTTTCTTGTTTTGTTTCAAAAATTTAAAGATGATGCGGAAGGTAATTATGAGTCTTACGACTTTGGTAGAGCTCCTTGTGATAGTACCTTTTCGTCTCAAACTTGTGCTTTAACTAGCTCACATGCATCCTTGTACGATGATGATTTGTTTGATGACGATGGTTATGAGCCTGTGCATGATTGTGATTTGTCAAATCCGCTTGAGGTAATTGTGAATGACACTCCTGAACCCGAACCGACTTGTCCCCTTGTTGATGCGTCTATTGAGTCTGTTTCCATTGGATCCTTGTCCGAGGATCCTTTGGCGGTCTTACCGTGTATTGAGAATGACGCAGGTGATTCAAAGTCGTGGAGCGCTGAAGTAGATGAATTGGAAGCTCTACTATACGCAGATGAAGACAAGGCTTTCATTCCCACGGACACAACAAGTCGAGGGACAAGCTCACATGCTCCCGAGGTTCACATTTTCGATGTCACAACGATGTCTCCTGCTGACTTCAATGAGTTTTTGAGTCCCTTTGTTGCGAGCGGATGTATTGTAAATGTTGCCAAAGTGCTCCAGAACAGTTTTCATAGACTCATTTATATGTTGAGTCGATCATTAGCCACGATTTTATATACATGTAATCTATTTTGGTGCTACATTTGCTTTTGTTTAGCACATGAGCAGGTTTTTGATCGACTTCTACGAGCTTTGGTCGCAATAATGGTTGGCTTTGCTGCAAGCCAGTCGATTGGTGATATCCGATTGGATGAAGTTGATGAGGGTAGCGGGTTCGTGTCTGAAGCGGCCCGTGCTTGGTGGTACTTCTAGTACCCGTGCTGCGCCCCCATTTTGAAGCTGGTTTGGGGGGGTGCTTCTCTTGTAAATATTGCAAGTACGTTTTTCTTTTCACTAGTTTCTGTTTTTCTCCCTTTATTTTATGGTCCCCGTGTTGATGTGCTTTAGGACACATTGGGGACAATGTGTTGTTTGGTTTGGGGGGATAAACGCTTTGCTATTCGCTTTGCTTTATTTTTGCGTTTTCTTTTTCGTTTTTCGCTTTTCCAAAATCACAAAATCCAAAAAAATCTAAAAATTTCAGAAAAACACAAAAAAATCAGAAAATTTCTCAAAAATACCAAAAATACGTATCCCGAATCGTTGTTGTGAGCTTGTTTTTACCTTATTCTTTTCCGACATCCCTTCCCTTGTTTGCTTTTAGTTTTGGCATGTTTTACATTGTTTGGATTAGCGCTACGGGGATGTTGAGACGCTTGTAGATGATGGCATGTGCTTTTACTTTGTTGGCTTTATCATTCGCGGACTATAGCTACTCTTATTGTGAGGTTTTTAGCCTACAGAGGCCGGTACATCTATCCCGGTCCCCGTGCTTTATTGTGAGTAGTTCTCCTCGTGGGGTACGTAACATCAACACGCATAAGTGTGGCCCCTATCCCGTTTTTTCCCGCGGTTTTGTCACATGTTTTGCATATGAGGCTTTAGTTGATTCCATTTTATTCACCTTGTTCTTACATTGCTTTATCCTCTAATATATGATCCTTTACCCCTTATTCACATGAGTTTGCTAGCTACATTGCCAAATTGCCTACCCTAGCCTAGCTAGTTACCGTTTTTGCTTACTCTTGTGCTCGTTCTTTGGGTTGTGATCATTGCTACGACTTGCTGACGTCGTTTGCTTGAGAGTGTTGGTGAACATGAGTCGGGATTGCTGTTTCCCCGAACTTTATGAGGTATTTCCGCAACTTTATGTTAGTGTGCTCTCCTTGCTCAGAAAAAAAGAAACAAAAATCAGAAAAATAAACACAACACACAAAATACAAAAGAAAAGAAAGAAAAATGTGTGCAAAAATGAAAGTTGTTGTTGTTGTTACATGAGTGAGCACTTGTATTCGATTTCTATGTTGCGATGATGTGTAGAGGAGACCGATACGCTGCTTTCGGTCCATTTTTCATGAGAGTTGGGTTACGTTTTGGTTGGACGAGCACTTGAGTAGTACTAGTGGTTTCTAGTGGCTTAGCTCCACGATTCCATAATCATTTGTTCCACCTTATCACCCTTACCCTCTCTATGGCCTTTACACCCTCATTTCCTTTGTAAGCCCTCATGTTTGGTTCGTTTTTGTGACATTATTTGTGTACGGGAATGCGAGATTTGGTCCACATTAGATTGCGGGCGTGCTTCCACTAGTCGAGTAGGTGAGTGTCATCACATATATCACCTTGTTCATCATTTGTGCTAGAGTGGAAACCGCGAGAGGTCCGTGATTTGATTGCTAGAGAGCCATAGTCTAAGCCATGCTATTCATTCTGCGCCGTCTTGTAATTCTCATCCGTTAGCTAGCTATTTCCATACGTCCCATGTTGCTTCGGGATTGATTGCCATTTGCTTGAGCTACTTGCGGTTTGGTGATTGTTTGGGGAAGTTTTCTTTTGCTCGCTTTGTCCTCTATTTTCTGTCATGCTTGGTTGCTTGAGGACAAGCAACGGTTCGGTTTGGGGGAGTTTGATGTGTCATATATTTATGTACTTATAGCCCCTTGTTCACGAGCTTTACTTCGCGTTTCCCGTGCTTTTACTTGCATTTCGCTTCCTATTTCTCTCCGTTTTGGCTGTGCTGCGTTTTTGTGTCTATTTTGTAGGTACATGCGCATATTTGGAGTTTAGGATGCTGTTCGTGAGGTTTCATAAAGTTTCATAAAGTTTCGTGAAGTTTCGTGAAGTTTCGAGTTGATTTCGTTGCGTTTCGGTTGCGCACGAACGTCGTTTCAACGTTTGAAGGTGTCCCGGGACCTTGGGACGGGATTTGAAACTCATGTGATCATTATTGACTTCGTCCCTACCCCTTGGGACGACCTTGGCCTTGTCCCTTAGCCTTGGGACGAGAAAGAAGCAAAGAAAAACTAAGTACAAGAAAGTGCAAATTGAAGTCCAAAACTGAAACCTACGGGACAGCTTCGACTCTTCGCGGACTTAAATTAGATCGTCTATTTGAAGGCCTAAAACATAATATTTTCGCACGAAATTTTGACAGCAATTTCATAACACTTTGAAGTACTTTCTCACAAAAATTTAGGGTTTGATTAATTTTCCTTCTTGTATTTTCAATTCCCGACTCGAGTACGTTGTTTAGATCGTCTATTTGGTTTTGTTGCTTGGATTCTTCTTGTTCTCCTCTGAATTTTCTGATTGGTATTGATAATTTCTTCTCCCTTTTTATTGTCAATTTATTATATATCATTGTTGATCATGTCTTTCATTATTTCCCTTGCTTTTGTATTCGTTTTCGCTATGAGTGAGTAGTTCTTCATCTAGGGAGAAGGGTGAAGCATGGGTGTTGGTTTTGCTTGAGTTTGATGATTATCTTGAGTTAGGTTTTGTATTGCTTTGTTTATGTCTTGCTTGATTGCTCTCGTTGATTCCTTGATCACGTTTTAGCGAGTATCTAGCACCCTTGAACTTAAGAACGAAAGCCTAGTTCTAGGGTAGGCGCGAGACTAAACAATAGGGCTGAAGGTACCGGGAAGATGAGAGAACCTATCAACGCCCTGCGCGCGCCCGCCCTCGCCCCGTTGCGGGGGCGTCGGGAAGCGGAATGCGCCTCGCAGGAAAAAGTGCGCGATGTTTTGAAAAGGGGGTGAAAAATGGGGGAGATCATTGCATGAATTTGCTATCAAAAAGAAATGTAGAAAAATCATTTTGAAATGTATTTTCGGAGTCGCCACCAAATATTAAAGGAATTTGGGACCTATTCAACGCGTCTTGAAATACAAGACACGAGTGTCTCAGATTTCAAGGTGCGTCGATACCTATCAATCTGAGGTTTGAAACCAGAGAAGGGGTTCGGAGTGAGGTTACTTTTCGAATGTTTTGACAAAATGTATTTTGAAAACAGTAATCAAAAAGTCTACATAAGAGTAGTCTCTACTAATTTGAAAACATTTGCTTAATTTCGATATTTGGGCTAAAAGTCACGCTACGTACAAGTGCGAATAAGTATGACTCGATTAAAATGCGTAAATAATGTAAATTGTCAAAATAATGACATATTGCTATAGGAAATGTACGTTAAATAATAATTTATTGACTAAATTATTACCATAAACGTTATTTTCCGACCTCGTATTTGAATTTGTGAAAAACCCTCAGTTTTGACATGCTAAAAAAGATTCTATGAAACGGTACAATTTAGTGTTGGATCCGTGATTCTAGTCGTTATTTAACCCATGAATGAGGACTTGCATAATTATAAAAGTGACGTCGGTTTGCTTTAGTGATAATGAGTCGTTATTTATGCGATATTGGAAGGGTTTAGACGGATTATGAATCCGAATTGCTACAACCGTATTACGAATACGGCTTCGCTAATGCCAATATCGGGTTGGGGTTAATGTAACCCCTTTGTCCGAGTCTCAAACGTCCAAAACGTAGGTAAAAGGTTTACCTTTCGAAAATGCAAAGACGGTTTTTTTGAGTGGATTTTGTGGGTGTGTTATGTGTTTTTTAAAACCGATGTGTTAAGAGGTCTTTTGAATGAATGTGAGGGTGGGTATTTATAGAGGTTGGCTGGTTTGAGGGTGAACAAAATATAAATCGCCTGTGTACAGGCGTTTTATATTTTGTTTGGGCTGGATTTTGTAAGAAAAACCAAAAGGCGGCTGGTATGAAACAAGAACATAATCGCCTGTTGACATGCGTTTAACTTTTTAATCGCCTGTCAACAGGCGATTTTATTTTTGTTTTGGTGGGTCGCTTTTAAGCCGCCTTTGTTAAGCTTAATGACAGGGGTAATGATTATGTTTTGTGAGGTGTTTAACTTATGGGTTAAGTATTTTTGGGTTGTTTTGTTTTGGTCCGAATTTCGGTTTTCGTGTTTCGGTTTTTGTCGTGTTTTTCGGTTTTGGCTTAAAATAAAATAATATTAGGTTATATTATTTTACGATATTGTAGAGTCTAATTTTGTGAAAATGTGACACGGGACGCACTTTGGCCCGTTTTGCGTGTTACGTTAGTGTGCGTTTTGGGTCGTTTTTGTAAGTTTGGGCCGTTTTGTAGCTAGTTAGGTTGTTTTTGTGGCTTGGCTTAATAAGACATTCCTGTATCGTGCTCGTGTTGTGCTCATAATGACTAAAAGTGACATTCATTTTTATGATCATGCAAATTCAAATTAATACGCTAAAGAATGACTAAATACGTTTTAGACACTTTTGTACCGTTTCGACTCTTTTAAAAGCATGCATGAAAGTCCTTTTCATCATCGGGTTTGTTTTTGGGGGGTGCGGATACGGGTATCTACAGAGCCCCCAGTTTGACTGAGCTTGGACAAAGCGTTAGTCAAACTTAAAGATAGTATCTGGACCATTACAGTCTCGATACTACCTGGCGGCGCTAAGCATGTGTCTAATGGGAGAGACGAGGACTTAGCGTCGGGAAAAGCGGGGAGGGACGGCATGTTTTTAAGGACATGACGGTCCTACATGTTTAAGGGCATGTCGGCCTACATGTGGCCTGAGTACTCCCAGCTGGCGCCTTGCTCGTGTCTCTGCTTGGGCTTCTGCTTGTGCTTTCGCTTGCGCTTCTGGCTTGCGCTTCTGGCTTGTGCTCCTTGCTTGTGCTTTGCTTGCGCTTCTGGCTTGCGCTCCTTGCTTGCGCTTCTGGCTTGCGCTCCTTGCTTGTGCTTTGCTTGCGCTTCTGGCTTGTGCTCCTTGCTTGTGCTTTGCTTGCGTTTCTGGCTTGCGCTCCTTGCTTGTGCTTTGCTTGCGCTTCTGGCTTGCGTTCCTTGCTTGTGCTTTGCTTGCGCTTCTGGCTTGCGCTCCTTGCTTGTGCTTTGCTTGCGCCGGCTTGCGCGCTCCTTGTGCTTTGCTTGCGCCGGCTTGCGCTGGGCGCTCGGCCGGACGTCTCGTAGAAGAGGTTACGCGCTTTTGGGTTTGGTTTATAAGAGTGGTTAGTGTTTTTGTGGTTCTCATAAAAGGGTTAGGTTTTTATGAACGTCTCGTGAGGAGGCTACGTGTTTTTCTCATAAAAACTTAGGTTTTTATGAACGTCTCGTGAGGAGGCTACGTGTTTTTCTCATAAAAGGTTAGGTTTTTATGAACGTCTCGTGAGGAGGCTACGTGTTTTTCTCATAAAAGGTTAGGTTTTTATGAACGTCTCGTGAGGAGGCTACGTGTTTTTGTGTTTCTCATAAAAAGGGCTAGGTTTTTATGAACGTCTCGTGAGGAGGCTACGTGTTTTTCTTATAAAAGGTTAGGTTTTTATGAACGTCTCGTGAGGAGGCTACGTGTTTTTCTCATAAAAGGTTAGGTTTTTATGAACGTCTCGTGAGGGGGCTACGTGTTTTTCTCATAAAAGGTTAGGTTTTTATGAACGTCTCGTGAGGAGGCTACGTGTTTTTCTCATAAAAGGTTAGGTTTTTATGAACGTCTCGTGAGGGGGCTACGTGTTTTTCTCATAAAAGGTTAGGTTTTTATGAACGTCTTGTGAGGAGGCTATGTGTTTTTCTCATAAAAGGTTAGGTTTTTATGAACGTCTCGTGAGGAGGCTACGTGTTTTTGTCATAAAAGGTTAGGTTTTTATGAACGTCTCGTGAGGGGGCTACGTGTTTTTCTCATAAAAGGTTAGGTTTTTATGAACGTCTCGTGAGGAGGCTACGTGTTTTTGTGGTTGGGTCGAAATTGTGTTTGAAATGGGTTGAAAGTATATTGGGCCGAGGAAAACCAGCCCAAAACAAAACTGAAACCCACGAAATAAAAATATAATCGCCTGTAAACAGGCGAATTAAATTTTAATCGCCTGTTTACAGGCGATTGGAATTTTGTTTGTTGCTCTCTGTTTAAACACGGGTGAAGGAGAGAGAGGGATTCATTTCGTCCGAAAAACAAAATTAAATCGAAAACCTCTAAAACTCGTCTTGGCGATTTTCTTGACCAAAAATCGATTTTACGACTCCTACAATTCATCATGGACCAAGGTACGTACTCAACTCACTTGGTTTTTCGTGTTTTGAGTTTGGTTTGAGTCGGTTTTAGCTTGAAATACCGTTTTCTAGGGTTTAGGTCGAAAATGTCGGTTTGATTCGATTTTAGCCCACGTCTTTGCTTGAAAACGTTCGCCATGGTTGGTATAGTGCTTGCCTCGCTTGTCTTGCTGTCGTTGTACTAAAAACCCGGCTTGTGGTCTCGATTTTCGTGCGTTTTGTAGTGTAGGGGCATTTTGGTCATTTTTGAAAACGTCTCGAAAATGGCTCGAAACTTCAGTGTAGCTTACCCATTAGTAGTATAACGTGTTGGTGAGTTCGGTTTGTTGAAATGGGCGCGAAAAACGGTTCGTTTGGGTGAAATCCGTTTAAAAGGGGGTTAAGGTCGTGGTTTTGCTCTGTTTTCGTTACTTAAAACGATCCCGATTGGCTTGGTTGTCTTGGCAAGGTTGTAGTATGCTAGTGAGGAAGTTTGGGTGGCTTGTGTGCGAAAAACGGCTCGAAAAACCGTAATTTTCGTGTAGTTTTGTACAGGGGCCGGTTTTTTGGTCGAAATTTTCGGTTCCGAAACTTGCCCGAATTCTCTGTATTGCATTGTTATGGCTATCATGGTACATATTTGGCCTTGTTTTGTAGGGCATGTGTCGTTTGGAGGTGTTTTGGGGCGTTTTTCGTAGTTTAGGTTAGGTTTATAAAAACCGTTTTTCCTTGTTTTTCGCGCCTCCAGGGCTGTGTATATCGTAATGTATGTCGTATGAGTTGACTAGGGGGTTGTTTTGTGGGAAGTTGGGGCTTTTTGGTTGAGTTATGGTCAAGAAAAGGCCGTTTTTGTAGTTAGTAGGAGTTTTGTAAAAGCTAAGCTATTCAGTCGAGGTGTTCGGGACATCGTTTTCGCATGAAATTTTTTGCACGTGCTTATTGTGATTTATGGGTTGGGCCCGTCTCAGAAAATATGGGTTTCTGGCCTTCTGTAGCGTTTTTCGCCTTTCTGCTATTTTTAGGTTAAAAGGCTTGCTTTCTACGGTTTTGGCTAATTCTCTGCTGCTTTTGCGCGTGCTTGCTCTTGACTTGACTGAGTAGGACGTATATATTGTATACGTCTCATGGAATTTGATTTTCTGTGCTTCTGCTCTGTTTTGGCCTTATCTGTAGATAATGTAGGCCTTAATGCTTGCTTTCTGTTGTTTTTGCGTGCTTCTGCTTTCCCTTAATGATTTGCTGCTGCTATCGTCTGAGTATACATTTGAATTTTGTGCAGGTGATCCTGCGCCTTCCGCACCTACTTCCAGTTCCATAGATCGAGCTCTGGCCAGTGTCGACTTTATCGCTCAGAGGACGAGCGCATTCTACCGGTATGCCTGCTCCTTTGGAGGTTTCTGAGGGTCCGTCTCAGTCGGACTTGCTGCGAGCTTTTCCTCCTCAGACGCCAGGAGCTTCTACGACGCCAGGGAGTGAGTTCCAGGGCGCTGCTGTGGAGTCTCCAGCCTTTTCTGCTAGTGGTGCCAGCGCCGTTAGCGCGTCGTCTGGGCCTTCTACGAGTGGCTTGGGGCACGGTGCTGTCCCTGGAGGTCCTGAGCCGTCAGCTAGTGGTGCGGGTCGTGACGCTGCTACAGAGTCACCTGCTTTCTCAACTAGTGACGCACGAGAGGGGTTCTTTGTTGAGCGACTGGGTCTCTTTGGCGGTCGAGTCGCACGAGGTCGTTCTGAGTCATGCTTCGGCTAGTGAGGCACGCGAGGAGATCGCTGGCCGAGCGACGCGTGATCTTCTGGTGGTGCTAGTGGTAGTGGGGCTGCTGCCGAGTCGTCGAGGTCTCCTGCTGGTGGCCGAGGTCAGGCTCAGGGTGTCATCCCAGAGTCTTTGCAGGGGCGCGGACGTGGCGCTGCTGTGGAGTCGTCTGGGGCTCCTGGGCATGGTCGTGGGAGAGGCCGAGGTGCTGCTGCAGGGTCTTTGCAGGGGCGCGGACGTGGCGTTGCTGCAGGGATGCCTGTGGCTCCGGGAGTGCGCCGAGGTAGAGGTCGTGGTGTTGCTGCGGAGGCTTCGCAGGGACGTGGCCACGGCGTTGCTTTAGGGATGCCTGCGGCTCATGGAGGGGGCCAAGGTAGGGGTCGTGGTCGCGACCGAAGGAACCCGAGGCCGAAGAAGCGCAAGGTGGATGTGGCTTCTGGTGAGGGCAGCAGTAGGCCACGACGTCGAGCTCGTGCTGCTGCCGAGGGTGGTGACCGGGACGAGGCTGAGGTCGCTGGTGTTGCTGAGGAGGTTGGAGCAGGGGGAGCTCCTGTTGAGGTTCCGAGGAGGCGTGGTCGTCCTCGGGGTCCGGGGAGCCGTTACGAGGATCCTTCTGAGTCGGAGGGGTCTTCGAGTGACGAGGAGGGGGTTTCGACGAGATCGCTACCGAGGCCGCCGCCGAGGTCGGGATCGCAGAGCCGCCGCCGCCGCCAGCCGCCGCCGACGCCGCCAGGTCTTCTTGTCTTTGCCGCGGCCGCCAGGTCGGGTCAGTCCAGGCCAGGCTCGGAGCAAAGCGAGGGTGAGGCTGAGGCTGAGGCGGAGGCCGAGGGTCAGGCCCAGGACGCAGGTGCGGCAGCTCTTGAGGCTGCGACAGAGGTTTTCATGGGGATGGTTGACGAGCTGGGCGCGAGGCCTGATTATCCCCATGGTCCGCGCTTGTGGTCGCAGGTGGCCAAGGACTGGGACGGCGTGACTCTGGTTTGGAGTCCTTTGGAGCACTTGTCGGTCCGAGTGAAGGTTGGCTTCCCGTTAGGCTCGATGAGGACCTTCTCTGGGTTTCGGACGGTGTTCGATGCTTTTGAGGATAGGCTCACACAGGAGGAGCGGGATATAGTGCTTGGGACAGCTTTTGGTCCCCTGGTGCAGAAGTGGAGGGAGGTGCGGGGTAAGCGGGTGAACTCGCGCCTTACTGTGCTTCGGGCGTTGCTGGATAGGTTTTGGGATATGACCAACACCTTCCACATGCCTGGTTACGAGGTTGGCGTGACCCCTTCCTCGTGGGCAGTTGTCACGGGGCTGCCTCATGGTGAGGGCGTGCTTGACTGGGGGGGTGAGCGACCTCCTATCGATAGCCCACGAGTCGTGCGGTTGATTGGTGATGGGGTTAGGTGCGGGATAGGCGAGGCGCACACGTTTCAGCCCCGGACGATATGGTTTGCCGACTTCTTCGAGGGGAGGAAGAAAAAGGGGTCTACTCGAGCGAGCGCTGAGCAGAGGGCCCGGCTGTGGCTGTGGTGGTTCTTGACGGCTACCCATTTTGGCGATAAGGGGGAGCGAGCGTCGACGGCTGTGTTGATGGCGCTGTCGGACATGACACGTCTAGGTGACTTCGACTGGGTCACTCCTGCTCTGGGTCTGTTGATCCGGTATCTGAGGGATGCGGTGCGCCCTGACCGGATTGACGAGGATTCAGATGTGTCACTCGTGGGCCCTGGTCTTCTGATGGAGGTAAGGTTTGATTTCGTAATGTTTTGTTGTTTCGTTTTTGCTTTTCCTTTATAACGTGTATCTCGCTTGCTTACGCCTTGGTGCTATGCTCACTTCCTTCTCTCGCTCCGGACACGCCCAGACGCCTACATACCCGGCTTTCCATGCGTACGCGACAGCGGATCGGAGGGGTATTGGCCTGAACTATGACGCGGCTCGTGTGCGCTTCAACGGGATGACGATGGATAAGGTAAGGGTGATTGTGTTTTGTATTCTGGTCTTTTGTAGCTTGGTTTTGGGTTTGTGTTTGTTTTTGTAGTTTATGATTTGGTTTTGTTTTGTAGTTCGTTCGCGAGCCTTGGAGGAATTTTATCGGCGTCCCTCCGTCGATTGCAGCTCGCTTTGGTCCCCTTGACGGCCGGGTGTCAGATATCGAGACTCGATGCGGCTCGTCTTTGGCACCTGGGTGAGCGTCTGTCTGCGCAGACGGGTCGCGGCGGCTTCATCGTACCTGCTCCTCCGCCCTCGGTTTTGTTTGTGGAGACGCCCGACGCTAATGAGCGTCGTGACGTGTATCACGAGGGCCAGTCCGACTCCCTGCTGCGGCCGGCTGAGGATTACGTGACTTGGGCACAGCATGCCCTTGCTGACGCTGTGATCGAGGTATGCTTGTTTATCCTTTTCGCTTGTATATGTTTTGGCTTCAGGAAGCAAAAATTTACCCTATTTTTGTTTTGTAGCGACGTGATCCTGATCTTGAGTTCCAGCCTCCTCCGTTCGTCGAGGATCTGCTGGTTGTTCACGAGGGCTGCTCTCATTCGATCGTGCTGCCGCCTTGTCTGTCTGTGGTCACCGATGCGGGCCTTGAGAGTTGGGATCCGCGCGTGAAAAAGGTATTCACTTTCTTCTTTGTACAGCATGAGTATTATGTAGTATAGCCCCCAGTTTGAATTAGATTTTATTGTAAAACCATTATTCAAACTCTGTTGAAGCAGTTTTTTGATTGTAGCCCCCAGTTTGAGTAAGATTTTATTGTAAAATCATTAGTCAAACTCCGTTGAAGCAGTTTTTGATTGTAGCCCCCAGTTTGAGTAAGATTGTATTGTAAAATCATTAGTCAAACTCCGTTGAAGCAGTTTTTGATTGTAGCCCCCAGGTTGGAAAGCTAAATATATTTTTCGTGTTGTGGCAGGTGACTGCTGAGGTGCACAGGAGGCTGTGGCGGGCGGCAAACCGGTGGCGGGCGGTCGTGAACGAGAAGGTGGTTGATGCCTGCAGGGCGCAGAGAGAGGCGGCCGACGCTCGACTTGAGTTAGCCAGGGTCAGGGCTGAGGAGGGGGCGAGATCGCGTCGAAATGGAGAGGCTGCGCATGCCGAGGAGTTGGCGAGAGTCCGGGCAGAGCTAGAGGGTCGGTACGCAGGGGAGCTGGATAGGGCGCGTGCTGAGATTGATTCCCTGCGTGCTGTCTTACAGCGTCGTGACCAGTCGTAGTAGGCTTGGACTCGTGTATATATATTTTGGACTTGTATTAGTATTTTGTTTGTAACGGTTTATTTATCAGGACTTGTGTAGGGTTGATTTTTTTGGTTTTGTGGGTGTTTATGGGTTTAATTCGGTTATTTTGTCTTGTTGCGAAAAATGCATTCCTGCGTCGTAGCCGGGTCTGAAATCCTTGCGTATTTGCTTGCCGAGCGTACCTGCAAAACATTGTTAGTCGTAAAAGCATATATATATATGTCTCGATTGAGACTGACTCGCTAATGACCAAGCTTTAAATGCAAATGCGGAGTTTTGAAAAATGCTGGTTAGAAAATATTTTAGATTCGTAAAAAAGACGTTTTTGACATAGTAAAAATGTGAGCTAAAACGACGTTTTTGAGACGAAAAAATGTGAATGCGAAAATCATATTTTGTGTTGTGTTTAATTTTTGTGTGACTATCGTGTTTTGTGAATACGAAAATTACGAAAGATGGGGATCGGTTACGCAAATCGAGACGACGCATCGGGACCGTAAACGTCGGCTAAGAGGTCGGTAAAAATAATGTAGGTAATAAGTTAAAAGGTAAAAAGGGTGTAGGTGTGTAAGAAGTGTAAGAAATCGAATAATTTTGTCAGAAAAGAAAAAGAAAATCGCCTGTAAACAGGCGATTTTACTTTTAATCGCCTGTTTACAGGCGATTAGGTTTTTGTTTTGTGATTTTTCTTTGATTTATTTTAATCGCTTGTTCACTAGCGTTTAAGTTTTTGTGTTGTATTTCGTTTTGCAAATCTCGGCTATAAAAGGAGGGCTAGGTTAACTCATTTCACTCATCCTTTCATCTTCCTATTCTCGATTTTCCAAAAATATTCAGAATATTTACGGAACATTCGTCGAGTTATGGAGAATTTTGAAGGAAACTTGCGCCGTTGGTGTGCGTCCTTGTCGGGTATCGAGGAGAAGGACTTGAAAGATTGCGGTATCGGGGCATTCCTTTGGTTGAGGCAAGTTCAAATGGAGCCCGAGTTCCTGGATGCGTGTCTCGACAATTGGGACTTGAGTTTTCACGTGTTCCGCTTTCCTGGCGGGGAGGTCTGTCCATTGGTCGAGGAGTTCGGAGCCATTGGTGGTTGGTTGCGAACTAACATGCCCGTGTGTGTTAGACCGGAGTCTGGGTATAAGAGGCATGTACAGAACTACCTCCAGATGACCCGGGTAGAGACGGAGGACCTATTCGTTGGAAGCCGTATCAACCTTAATCGCCTGTGCCAGCGGTTCATGAACCGTGGAAATGAGACGATCTCTTTTGGTGCTAGGAAAAGAGCGTTGGCATTCTGTTTAGTCCACCGCTACATGTTCCCAGACTCCTTGTACGAGGGAGCGCTTGGTGATCCTCGCTTAATCACTGTCGTCCAACAGATGGAGTATGGTTGCAACCCTTCTGCCGTGATCTTGGCCGAGACGATCCTGGGCCTGGATGATCGTGCTTGTAATAGGGAGCGCCCGTACCGAGGATGTCCCCTTATCCTTCAGGTATGGCTGATGGAGCGTCTTAGTGTGCTGGGCGATATCGGCTTTGACGGGTCAGATTATGCTGGGGGCGTGACTAATCGCTATATTAGATGGTTGGACCCAAACCATCGTTCTGACGATTACTTTCCCGAACTTGTGAGGTCATCGGCCATTCGCTGGTTGGTACCATGGTGGGGGTTAGTTGACGTGACGGCTAGTGCAGCTGTTGATGGTTCCTCCGGAGTCCTCCTTTGCGGGTTTGACATGGGTGTCTACATCCATCCTTTGCGAGTGAGGCGACAGATAGGGTGGGCACAGTTCATCCCTGGTCAGGACACTAAGGTGCAGGGCATGCTTATGTTGACTAGCGATATAACCGATGCCTGGGCGAGCGGATGGATTATGCGCCCCAGGTGGCCGGTGGCGGGCATTCCTAGGACGACTCAGGTATCACAAGCCTATGCTAGGTGGACCGTTGCCCAGAGCCCCCACAAGAGGTCACGCCTTCGTGCCCTTGAACTCAACGGGCCTCCTCAGACGTCTGCTTATGACTCGGCCTGCTTTGGTCGTAACAGTGGTGATGGCGAGGGTTCGATTTCAGAGCCACTCTCGGCCGCTGAAAGTGTGTTCGGCCGTCGGCATGCTCCAGGGCCAAGTACTCCGGGTTGTTATGGTAATGTTGGGGATCACCGTAGGGGTTGAGGGTCGGTGCTCCCTGGTTCAGCTTAAAAAGGGTTCAAGTCCGCTTGATAATGTAGGGAATCTAATGTTTGTTTATGTGTGTTTGGTTAGTATTATGTTCATATTATGTTGTATTATGTATTATATTATTTATCCTAAACCCGATGTACATGCCGGGACTTGTATTGTAATATATTGTAGTGTTTGTTAGTGTAGTTTATGCTCCTACGTCTGAAAAACCCAAAATGTAACCGTTCTTTTTAAGATCAATAAAAATCAGGTTTTTTATTTACGACTTTGCCTCATTTTGCTTGTTATTTTGTGTGAAATTCCTTGGCTCTAATCTCTTTTTCAAAGTTTAGAATGCAAGCATGGTTTTTGTTTTTAGGAAATTTTTGTATTGACTATTCCCTCGACTTTTTTAAGCTTTGGGTTTGTCGTTTTGTGTTGAATATCGTCTTATTTTAACCTTTTAGGTTATGAGACGGTTTTTGTGTTGACTATGTCCTTGGCTTTTTTAAGCTTTAGACGCGTCATTTTTGTGTTGAATATTGCCCTTTTTAACCCTTCAGGTTATGAGGCGAGTTTTGTGGTGACTATGTCCTTGGCCTTTTTAAGCTTTAGACGTGTCATTTTTGTGTTGAATATCGCCCTTTTTAACCCTTCAGGTTATGAGGCGAGTTTTGTGGTGACTATGTCCTTGGCTTTTTTAAGCTTTAGACGTGTCATTTTTGTGTTGAAAATCGGTTGCGCTTTTTGCAAAGCTGCCTACGTATCCATGAAAAAAATGGAATCAAACCGGCGTAGTTCGAGAATGCACGTTTAGGGGCATGCCGGCCCATGAGTTGTGTTTGCTTTTTTTTTTTTTTGTGGTGAATGTGCACGTTTAGGGGCATGCCGGCCCATGAATTGTGTTTGATGGATGCATGTTTAGGGGCATGCCGGCCCATGAATTGTTTTTGTGGAAAGGTGCGTGTTTAAGGACCCGCCGGTCCATGAATTGTGTTTGTGGAAGGGTGCATGTTTAAGGACCTGCCGGTCCATGAATTGATTTTTATAAAATTGTATTTTATAGATACATTGCAAGGGGTTTTTAGGGATAGTATTTCTTGAGTTGATCGAGGTTTGTGGCGAGGTTGAACTCTTGGCCGTCGAGGTCGGTTAGTTTGACTGCTCCGCCTGTGTAGATTTCCTTGACGAGGTAGGGCCCGGCCCAGTTAGGCTTGAACTTTCCTCGTGGGTCGACTGGGAGTGGTGCTCGAACTGACTTTAGTACGAGATCTCCCACTTTAATGTTTCGTGGCTTGACTCGTTTGTTGAATGCTCGTTGTAATCGGGCTTGATACATTCGTACGGTGCTCAGGGAGTGAAGTCGGCGTTCGTCCAAGAGCATGAGTTGTTCGTAGCGTTCGCGGGCCCATTCTGCTTCTGGGATGCTACTTTCCATTAGTATGCGTAACGATTGTATTTCTATTTCCACTAATTGAACGGCTTCCATGCCGTAGGTGAGGAAATAGGGGGTCATGCCTGTGGGTGTGCGGATGGTAGTATGGTATCCCCAGAGTGCATATGGTATCTTGTTGGGCCAATCCTTGCAACTGTCGATCATCTTTTCGAGTATGGTGACGACTGTCTTGTTTGCTGCTTCAACGGCTCCATTGGTTTGGGGTCGATAGGGTGAGGATTTGTGATGCTGGATGTTGTATTTTGTGAGTATGGCTTCTGTCTCGCGCTGAAAGGGCGAGCCTTGATCGCTGATGAACTCATGGGGTATGCCATATCGGCATATGATGTTTGTGTGGCTGAACTTGGCGACTTCTTTGGAGCCGAGGGTTCGAAAAGATACTGCTTCTACCCATTTTGTGAAGTAGTCGATTGCCACTAGCACGAAACAGTGACCTCCTGCTCCGATGGGGTGGACTTTTCCTATTACGTCGATGCCCCAGGTTGAAAAGGGCCAGGGTGAGGTTAGGGTCTGCATGGTGAGGGTACATCTTTGTACATTCTTTGAAAATCGCGATTATGACAGTGCTTGACGTATTGGATGCAATTTGCCTCCATGGTTGTCCAATACCATCCTAGCCGTAGTATTTGCTTGCAGAGTGCCCGAGCATTCATGTGGGGACCGCATTCGCCATCATGGACCTGTGTGATGATTTCCTCTCCCTTCTTGTAGTCGACACATATGAGCAGCGTCCCTTGTGGTGTTTTCTTGAGTAATTGTCCCATTTCTAGCACAAATTGAGAAGCTAGGAGTCGGACAGCTCTCTGTCCACATTTATCAGTGTCGGGTGGTGTTATGACCAGATTTTACACAGCCCAGAATTGACAGTTCTGGACAGACGACATAAATATGGTACAGAGCAGGACAGGAGAGCAATAGCAGTTATAGCCCAGAACAGGTCAGAAGAGGCATGGCAGTTATGGTCGGCAGAGGTCAACTATGACGGTTACAAAGATCATGGGATAATGGAAGATATTCAAGCTGAGCAGAAGTGGAGTCAATGGAAGTTATTTAACCGCCAAAGGTAGTGGAGATCATGGAGAACGTGCCCTAGAAAATAGGAACTAATTTTGCAGCTAGCTTTGCCTATATATAGAGGCTCATTTGTACATTTTCATTCATCTTTTTACTCTCATTAGCATACTTAAGCACTAGAAAATATACTACAAAATACTACGGTAAACTACAATGGGCTTCTGTACGAATTGCTGTAAGTGATCTCTTTCACAGTTGTATTCTGTAACCTCTACTCTGATATTAATAAAAGCACTCCTGGCTTGGTAGCCCGCAGTTTTCCCCATCTTCTTCTCGGGGCTTCTGCGTCATCAAATCCTGTGTCCTTAGTTCTGTCCCTTATAGCTCAGTTCTATTCTGTTCCGCAATTAGTACTAGTTGATCCACTTTTCACTATTTTCGTACTTGTTAAGTTTTTACCAAAACAAATTGGCGCCCACCGTGGGGCAACTAGTTTATTAATTTGCGTAACCTTTCTCACAAAAAATCTCACAAAAATCATCCTTTCTATACTCAAAATGGCTGATAGAACTTTGGAGGAATTGTCCAAGGAGTTACAAGATGCGCAATCTAAGATTCAACAAATCTCAGAAGAGAATGCAAGACTGAAGGAAACAGAGTCTGTTCTGAAGACTAAGTTGGATTCTGCTAAGGGCAGTACATCAAAGATCAGACCTGGGGCATCCTTGAGTTCTATAATCAAGAGAATAGACTTCTCTAATCTGGACGAAGATGAGGATCTCGAAGACCAACTCCTGGGTGGTGAAGATGAAGAAGAATCATCCGAGAATGCTGACAAGAGGAAGGGCAAGAAGAAGTTCAACTTCACCCTCATGATGATGCAAGAACTCCAGAAGTTACATGACAAGGTTGCAAAGATCCCCGGAGTTCCAAAGACCAATCGAGGAGGCTTCCCAAGAGTGTTATGCAGATTCACCATTCAATGAGGCCATAACTATGCAGGACATCCCAAAGAAGTTCGGTGTTCCAGGGATGAAACCGTATGATGGTACAGAGATCCACAGGACCACGTTGCCCAAAGACAAACAAAGGATGTACGGTCCCGCCCAAAAGAGTACAGAGAAGCTCGCATGTGCAAGGGCTTTGGTTCTACTGGCTGGACCACTCTGCAATGGTTTGTCAATATTCCTAATGGTACTATTAAATCGTTTGCTAATCTTGTGAATGTCTTTGTTGCACGGTTGCTAGCGGCAGGAAGTTAGAGAAGCAACAAGTGATCTGCATGCACTGTACGTAAGAAAGATGAGTCTCTACGAGACTATCTCCAAAGATTCAACAAGGAGAAGATCTCTATCCCCAACCGTGACGTTGCAAATCGCTATCCAGGCTTATAGGCAAGGTTTGGTGGTCAATTTCGAGCTTTATCGTGAACTAACCAAGTATCCTTGTGTTACTTTTGAAGATGTGCAGCAAAGACCTTGGCCCAGATTAGACTTGAAGAAGATGCTTTGATGGCGTGATAGTTCGGGTACGAGAAGGTAAACAGGAAGTCCGATAGTGGACGCACCTGCAGCAGGCCAGCACCATACAAAGAGCCACCCAGAACACAAGTGCATGCTTTGTCGATTCGAGACAGTCAATTCGATGACTCCTCGATATCGCCAGCCTTGGTGTTGAGGTTCCACAGTTGATAGCAAAGTTGGAGAGCTTTGGGAATGCCGCAAGATGGCCCAAGAGGAATGATAATCCAAATCCAAACAGAATCCAAACAAGTACCGTGAGTACCATGGAGACATCGGCCACAAAGACGTAAGACTGCTATGCCTTCAAGAAGGAGATATCTTACCAGCTCGAACTGGACGTCTCAAGGACATCATCAGACCAGTCCAGAGGAGTCAGACCAGAACTGAAAGCGCCAAGTCCTGTGGTTCCAGGGGACAAGAGTCGAAAAGCCGCCAAATCCTCCACCCTACACACACGAGGTAAAGTTTATTAATGGTGGTTACGATATCCGTGGCTTGACTTATTCTGCAGCCCAAGAGGATAGCAAAGCAAGAAAGATGCAGACCTCCAACCAGGGTAGAGAAGGATTGGGAAGTTGTCACTTTTGATCATGAAGATTGTGAAGGCATCCCAAGATCGCATCATGACACCTAGTGATCAAGTTGCAGTTGGAAGCACCCTCAGACGTCGAGTTACGATTGATGGGGCGATTACGTGAACTGATCATCTTTGGACGCATTGAAGGAGATGGGCATAGACAGACAAAGTCGACCAAGAATTCCAATGTTCTGGTTGGATTCAGTGGCGAGACCAAGCACACCTTGGGAGAGATCTCACTTCCCACCTATGCCCAGGGAGTATCTTCTTTTGAGAAGTTTAATGTTATTGATTCTATGACCTCGTATAATGTTTTGTTAGGTAGGCCTTGGATCCACAATCTAAAGGCTGTGGCATCTACTTACCATCAATGTGTGAAGGTCCCAACTCAATGGGGAGTTCTGGTGATCAAGGGAGAGAGGCAGACTGCGCAGGAGTGCTACAGAGCAGCCTTGAAGCCCCCAGTCACCAACAAATCGCTCGCATAGCAATTACAGAAACCAGTCAAGTCAGTAGTGGAGCCAGAGAAGTCAGGATTGGAGATGGACCAGATCAGTGTAGACCAGTCTTGCCCAGAAAAGAAAGTATTGGTGGGCAGTGATGTGCCTTCGATGATCGAGATCGATCCGATCGGTTTCCTGAAGTCTAAGAGATCAAGTTTTGCATGGAGCCACTTTGACATGATCGAATCGCCCCGACGTTATCACTCACAAGCTCAACGTTGATCCTCGATGCACTGGCACCGTAAACGCAGGGAAGTTTGCGCCAGAGAAATGTTATCATCACGAGGAAGTCCGAAGTTCTTTGGACATGAATATGGTAAGAGAGGTAATGTATCCCGACCGTTAGCTAATGTGGTTGTTGTGCGTAAGAAGAATGGAAAGTGGAGAGTCCTGTAGACTACACAGATCCGAACAAGGCATGTCCCAAGGATCCTTTCCCTCTTCCTCACATTGATGCTATGGTGGACAAGATTGCGGCCATGAAGTTCGACTTTCATGGATGCCTCAAGTGGTTTTAATCGGATCAAGATGTATCCTCCGGACCAGGAGGGAACCTCCTTCATGATGCATCGTGGTATCTATTGCTACACCGCCATGCCCTTTGGACTCGAAATCTTTGGTGCCACCTACCAAAGGCTAGTCAACATGATGTTCAAAGGTCTAATTGGGGACACAATGGAGGTTTATATCGATGATATGGTGGTAAAGTCTAAAGATGCCAAAGATCACGTGAAGCACACAGAGCAAGCGTTTGCACCTGGATAAGTTCAATATGAAGTCAATCCCACAAAGTGCAACTTTGGAGTATCTTCTGGTAAGTTCTTGGGTTACTTGGTCACCGTAAGAGGAATTGAAGCAAGTCCGTAACAGGATAAAGGCGATCCTAGATCCGGAGCCCCCAGATCCGTAAAAGACATCCGAAGTTGACGGAAGAGTAGCGACTACGAGCAGATTCATTTCTAGATCCTCGAAAGGTGCAAGCCCTTCTACGATATCTTTGAAGAAGAACAAAGAGTTCCAATGGAGTGAGAAGCACGAGGAAGCATTCCAGGATCTCAAGAGTTACCCGTCAACTCCACCGTTGCTGTCCAGACCAGAAGAGAAAGAACCGTTAAGTCTCAGACTGCTACCACAGAGCATTGATAAGTGCGATCGGTCGGGAAGAAGATGGTTTGCAGATATCAATATACTACGTGAGTAAAAGCTTGCTAGATGTCAAAACCAGGTATTCTCTTCTCGAGAGGTATGTTCTTGCATTGATTATGTCAACTACTAAGCTTCGACCTTATTTTGAGAGTCATCATATACGTGTTAGAACTAACCTTCCAGCTTAAGTCGATCTTGAGAAAGCCTGAATCGCCTGGGAGAATGGCTAAGTGGTGCAATGCGGCTCAAGACGACGACATCGATTATGAACCCCGAGCGGCAATAAAGTCACAAGCCTTGGCGATTTTGTGGTCGATTTCACCCACCTAAGAAACCGGTGCTATGGAAGTGTCAAACTCACACAGGCGTAAAAGGAGAAACACTGGTGTCAGATAACGATGGAGCAACTAATGTCGAGGTTCCGGTCTGGGCATTGTCCCGAAATCGCCACAAGGGGACATACTAGCCCAGTCGCCGTCACCGTGAATTTCGTACCACCAACAATGAGGCGTAATACGAGGCTCTAATCGCAGTTTGATGGTCTCAGATTGGTCTTGGTGTCAAGAATTTGGAGGTAAAAAGCGACTCTTTACTTATTGTTAATCAGTTAATGGTTCTTTGGCGCCAAAGATTCTAAGATGTTGCTCTACCTTGAGAAGGTTAGAACCCTGGTTTCAAGTTTGACCAGCTTTAGGATTGACCAGATCCCCAGAGACCGTAACTCACAAAGTGCACTCTCTAGCTAGTCTTGGCTCTAGTTTCAAACCTGCAGACTGGACAGGATTCCCATAAGACACCTCCTCGGACCTTCTATAGAGAAGTCCGATCCTCGCTCAACCTCGTCTACCCCGCCGCTCTGTCTCTTGATCGCACCTTTTTATGCTTTTCTTAGAGATGGTGTTTTACCCCGCATGCGGACTTGAGGCTAGAGCTTTTCTACTTAAAGCCTCGAGGTATGTCTTGATTAATGATGTTCGTACAAGAAGTCTATGTCGAGTCCATATTTGCGCCGCTTAGAACCGGCCAGGTTTAACTGCTCGGGAAGAGTTACACGAAGGAGATTGTGGCAACCACAGTCTTTGGAAGAAGTTTGGCCAAAGAAAGCTCTCAGATTTGGTTACCGGCCAACTACGAGAAAGGAGGCTCGAGTACGCAAGCAAATGTGAAGCATGTCAAAAGCATTCTCCAATGATCCACCACCACCGAGGTTCTCGTGATCCTATTTACGCACCGTGGCCTTTCATGAAATGGGGCATGGACATAGTTGAAAGCTTCCAATGGCTCCGTGACGTAAAGTGTTTATGTTGGCAATGACGGACTACTTTTCAAGTGGATTGAAGTCAAGCTTTGAAGTGTAACGAGAAAGGAGGTCATCTCATTCATCAAAAGGAACATCATTTGCAGATTTGGAATTCCAAGCCGATCGTATGTGACAATGGTACACGCAGAGGAACAAGACTAGAGAATTACGTGCAACCTGGAATATTGAATCGCTTACTGCACCGAGATATCCCGGTGTAATGGTCGTGCAGAATCTAGCAACAAGATCATCATCAAAACCTCAAGAAAAAGTCAAGAGAAGGCGAGGAGATGGGCGTAAGAGCTACCCTTAGTTACGTGGTGACTAACTACACCAAAGAATTCCACAGATGCACCCCATTCTCTTTGGTGTATGGTTGTGAAGCGGTGATTCCAAAGAAGTATCTCGTCCCAACAAAGAAGGTATGGTTCGAGCAGCTTTAGAAGCTAACCTGCACTGTTATCTTCTAGTCTAGATTTTGCGTAAGAATTAAGAGATGCGGCCAGGATAAGGTTAGCGACTTACGGCCAGAATGTGGCCAAGACTTTCAACAAGCATGTCAAGGCGAGTCTTGAGAGAAGGAGATTTAGTTACGAGGAAAGTATTCGAAAACACAAAGGAGAAATCTGCAGAAAGCTGGCTGACCTGGGAAGGACCATACTTAATTGATTCAGTTGTAGGCCAAGGAGCTTATAGACTGGTAACTCTGGAGGGGGAGTTGATTCCCAGAGCATGGAATGCAACCAACCTCAAACTCTATCTTTGTTAATACGGTATTTTCAATTCTGTACTTTCAATTCTGTAATTTCAGTTCTGCACTCTTTAATTGTTTTTCGTAAATATTGCAATCTTCATTCAATAAAAACCATTGAACTCCAATGGTGTAGTTTAACTTTATTTCTAAGTTTTGCAGATTACAACTTTGGTTCAGAAGTAAATATTTTCTATCTATCACAAGTAAAATCAAAGTAGAAATAATACGCTACATATTACAAATATAGGAGTTTATCCTCCGGTTCTACTCAGGGAGTTCAACCTCCAGTTCTGGGCCTGGTCCCCAGTCTCTTGGAACTTGTCTTCCAGACTTGAGCTTAGTCCTCAGCCTTGAGCAGCCAGTCCTGCAGTGGAGATCTTCCTCCAGTCCACAACAGCCTGGGCCTCCGCAGAGCACCTACCCCGCTTGTGAGGATGCGTCCCTGATTGACGGCCAGGGCTTGACCGTAGATTAAGAGAGTCCTATAATATCCCTTAAGGTGAGCCATGATCATGCATACATAAGTGCAGGGTGTACACTGCGAGGTTAGTACATTCACGTAACAATAGAAGAATAGAAGCAGCGAAACGATAGTAGTTAAGTCCTTGGACCACCAAGGTCGACTAAATACTAAGCAAACCGAATCTGCCAGAGCAGACTAGAAAAATGTCTTGCTCTGCAGACTAAGCAAAAGTTCCACAAGAGCAACCGGCGTGGTTCACAGAATATATACAGACCTGGACATACAAGTCCAGGCGGCACTACTGAATAGCAAATTGTTTGAGTTTACACAAAATGTTCACAAAGAGTAATTGTTTTCATTCTTCCTCTTCTTGAGATGGATTGTCATCACCTGGGCATCTTCGCCAAGACCACCATCACCAGCATGAGCTCTCTTCCCGATCGATGCGGTGTTTCCTCTCCGGAACCGGGTACGCCTGGGAAGAGCTGTTTAAATTTCTCCACAGCAGCCTAAGTTCCACTCCTCACGCTCGGACTGGAGCACGCATCATTTGAATTCTGGTCTGGGCTGTGTAAAACAGCGCAGATCGGTCTCCTGGTTCGAGTTGGCCCTCAAGCTCCTGAACACGCGCTCAAGATTCTCATTCTCCGACCTCAACGAGGCCGACTCTCCTCGACTCAAGAAGAAGTGGCCTTGGCCTTCTCACCACCTCCTTCATGCCGCTCAGAGCTCTCTCCAAGTTCTGCAAGCCTTGCTCTTTCGTGAGCAAGCTTGTCCTCCAAATATGATCACACGGTTCCCAGTGGACAAAATGTGCCCCAAGCTTGATATACAATCAAGAGTCCGCAAATTTTATGGTGTAAGGTACAATAGTGGTAGAATTATCATGAGCATTTGTACTAGAAGTAAGTCAGTTATTACGAAGGCGAGTGAGTGGCTCAACGCCCTTGATTCAGTAGAATCGATCCCAATCGGATCTGGGTCGAACCTTTCGCTTGTTGGATGATGTTCTCCACGCTTTGTTGATGGCGTCTTTGGGCCGAAAATGTTCCCGGTAATGACAAACCTTCAATTTCTTCTATCTTCCTCTTCTTTGTTTTCTTGTCCGGTGTACTCTTCTCCTGCTCAACTCGAACCTTCACCTTAGGTTCTTCAACTTTCAACGCCTTGAACCCTGGAGTAGGAATACCAAGAGGAACAAACGGTGGCTTCACATCCGACCCCACCAAGATAGCATCCATCTTCTCTTGCAGAAGAGTAGGATTCACCGCCCCTAGTATGTGGCACAGAGGTTTCACCCAGCATAAGACCACACTTGATTTAGAATCACTGATCCAGACCAGACTTGACCAATCTTGAAACAGTAGAGAGACTTACCCTTGATGGCAGAAGTTTGAGCCACATGCACCTTCACAGCCCTACTTGGTGGCCTGCAGAAAGTAGGGGAAACCGTCTTGTTGTCCCCCTCAGACCAAGTCCTCTCCCCAAGAGGCAAGCCCATGAACGCGGCAATCCTAGCCTTAGAATCCTCGCAGCACAGTCGCCAAGAACTACCGGAAACACAGAACATAAGAAACCTTCAGACCTACCCAGAATAGAAAAGCTAAAAATAACAGATTCGAGTCGAAGTGACTAACCTCTTTCACCAATAGGGTAGTCCAAACACCATTGCTCCCGCAGTATCGCACCGGGAAAAGGAAGCCCGTCTTCCAGGTCTTTATCATCCCCAGATCGGGATGCTCCACAAGATTGCTCGCCCTTCCCGATTACGAAGATGAATCTTCCACTACCCTGGGTCCTTACGGAATAAACGTTTTCGGATCTTGCATCGATTATGTCAACTTTGTGCAGAGTTCATCAACCGTAGATAATCTTCCACATGCTTGGCATGATTTGGCAAGGGGCAAGCTTCATAGAGGAAAGCACCCCACTAATCCAAGAATTACAGGGATCCTCGGACTGACTCAAAGGGAACTCATAGATGCAGACCCATCCAGGACAGTCCAAGAAGTCAGAACATAATCGTCTCGGGGAACGAAAATTTCAGCAGATTCAGGCACGATTTGGTGATCTTTCAGGTGTTTAATGATTGTTTGAGAAAGGCTGTTTTTGGTTTCGTCATCAAAAGAGTCGCCTTTGATGAATTTGTGATCGCCATACAAGATTTCATTAATCTCGATGATTTCAAGATCAGTGTCTTGTTCAGCCATGATTTTCAGATGATTTTGGTTTGATTTGAATTGATGATCGAAAAAGATGACAAAGGAAGAAGATGATGAACAGTAGAAGGTAAAAGATAAAGTTGGCAAGGTGAATTTTCTCGAAAATTTACTGAAGGCTCCTATTTATACTCGGGGTTAAAAGAGTTCAAGTGGGATTAGGATTTTACCGTTGGTAAAATTCAAAACACCCCAGAATTAGCCGTTGCTACTATTCAGGATGTCAAATCAGGTTTAAATTCTCAACTACTTCTGATTCTCTCATTATCTCTTTGAATATTGTGCACAAGTCTGGGTAAGTACATAGTTGTTATTCGAATTTATAGCCGTTGTTTCTGCTCTAGTCTGTTCTGTATAGAAGTATTTGTACAGGATTGTTTCCTCAAGATTGCTGAACGCTGCACTTGAGAAAACAAGGGGCATTTGTTATGACCAGATTTTACACAGCCCAGAATTGACAGTTCTGGACAGACGACATAAATATGGTACAGAGCAGGACAGGAGAGCAATAGCAGTTATAGCCCAGAACAGGTCAGAAGAGGCATGGCAGTTATGGTCGGCAGAGGTCAACTATGACGGTTACAAAGATCATGGGATAATGGAAGATATTCAAGCTGAGCAGAAGTGGAGTCAATGGAAGTTATTTAACCGCCAAAGGTAGTGGAGATCATGGAGAACGTGCCCTAGAAAATAGGAACTAATTTTGCAGCTAGCTTTGCCTATATATAGAGGCTCATTTGTACATTTTCATTCATCTTTTTACTCTCATTAGCATACTTAAGCACTAGAAAATATACTACAAAATACTACGGTAAACTACGATCGATTCTGTACGAATTGCTACGTAAGTGATCTCTTTCACGATTGTGATTCTCAGAACCTCTACTCTGATATTAATAAAAGCACTCCTGGCTTGGTAGCCCGCAGTTTTCCCCATCTTCTTCTCGGGGCTTCTACGTCATCAAATCCTGTGTCCTTAGTTCTGTCCCTTATAGCTCAGTTCTGTTCTGTTCCGCAATTAGTACTAGTTGATCCACTTTTCACTATTTTCGTACTTGTTAAGTTTTTACCAAAACAGGTGGGTAAGTGTTGTCTGTTTTGTAGTTGATTATGGCTTGATACCAAGGCTCCGTTTGCTCGGCTTCGTCCGGGTCAATGGTGTGAATGTAGGCCGGTTCGTCACGTCTTTCAACGATGATGGGTAGTAACTTCATGTCTGGCGGCATGTTGAGGAGGGATGAGAGCTTTGACAGTGCATCGGCGAATTGGTTTTCTTCCCTTGGGAGGTGATAAAATTCAATGCAGTCGAAGTTGGTTAGGAGTTTTTGTACTTCTGCTTGGTATTTTGTAAGGGTTTCACTCATGATCTTCCATGCCCCTGTCACTTGATTTATGATGAGGAATGAATCTCCATGTACCCGCAGGTTCTTGATTTTGAGAGTGATGGCTGCCTGCAGGCCATAAATGCAAAGCCAGATTCGCGGCGTTGTTTGTAACGCTAAAGTCGAGCTTGATTGAGAGTGGAGTATGGTCGCCGTCGGGATATTAGAGTATTCCACTCCATAGCCATGTAATTTGATGCTCCGTCAAGTATAATTGCCAATACTCCTTTCTATGGCGAAGATCCCATCGTCCTGAAATGACATCAGACGGTCATGGGTTGTTCGATGATAGCATTTTCTGCGAGGAAGTCTGAAACCGCTCTTCCTTTGATTACTTTCAGAGGGAGGTACTTGAGTTCGTACTCGGCGAGAAGCAGAGTCCACCTGGCCATACGTCCATTCAGGACTGGTTTTTCAAATAGGTATTTGAGGGGGTCCATTAGGGAGTAGACTCTTGTTGTGCTAGTGAGTAGGTAGTGTCTGAGCTTTTTGGTTGCCCAGACCAGTGAGAGGCAGCTTTTCTCGACTGGTTCATACCGAGTTTCGTAATCGTGAAACTTTTTGCTAATGTAGTAGATGGCCCGTTCTTCGTTGTTGACTTCTTGGGCGAGCATGGCACCCATGGCGTTTGGCGTAGTCGTTAAGTATAGCGACAGTGGCAAGTCCTTTTGTGGGGGTACCAGAACGGGTGGGTTTGTAAGCAGGCTTTTGACTTTGTCGAATGCTTGTTGGCAGTCATCGTCCCATTTCGTATGCTCTTCCTTCTTCAACTTTTTGAAGATTGGTTCGCAAATCATGGTGAGTTTGCTGATGAACCGGGAGATATATTGGACTTGTCCCAAGAAACTCCTTATTTCGTCGATGTTGCTCGGCGTTTTCATGCCCATTATTGCTTTGATTTTGGTCGGGTCTATTTCGATCCCTCGCTGGCTTACTATGTGGCCTAGCAGTTTGCCTGATGTGACTCCAAAGGTGCATTTCTGTGGGTTTAATCGCATTCTGTACTGCCTGATTCTGGTAAAGAATTTCCGGAGGTTTGTGACTTGGTCATCCCTTCCTTTTGACTTTACAATCATGTCGTCGACGTATACCTCAACCTCCTTATGCATCATGTCGTGGAGCAAGGTGGTAGCAGTGCGTTGGTAGGTAGCGCCGGCATTTATGAGCCCAAATGGCATGACTGTGTAGCAATATGTTCCCCAGGGGGTTACGAAAGTGGTTTTTGGCATGTCGTCTGCTGCCATCTTGATTTGGTTGTATCCTGCATATCCATCCATGAATGATAGTAAGGCGTGGTCTGCTGTGTTGTCGATTAGGATGTCCATGTGAGGTAGTGGGAAATCATCTTTTGGGCAGGCTTTGTTTAGGTCCCGGAAGTCGGCACATACTCGTATTTTGCCGTTTTTCTTCATAACTGGTACCATATTGGAGACCCAGTCTGAGTATTCGATGACTCGGATGAACCCAACTTGTAGCTGCTTTTCGATCTCTTCTTTGACCATGAGAGACCATTCTGGCTTGATGCGTCGGAGCTTCTGCTTGACCGGTCTGCTACCTTGCTTGATCGGGATGCGGTGTTCAGCTATCTCACGATCGATGCCGGGCATGTCTTTGTATGACCATGCGAAGACGCCCTTGAATTCTGTGAGGAGTTTGGTGTACGTGGCCCTTTCTTCTGTGCTTAGAGAAGCCCCCAGCTGTAGTTCTTGAGGCTCTTCGGGCGTGCCTATGTTGATGGTTGTTGTGTCTTCAATAATGGGGTCCTGTTCGGGTTTTGAGACAATACTTGCAATGTATCTATATAATGCAATGTTATTTAGTTTAAATTTATCGCAATTATTAGAGAAGGTAGAGTTTAAATGAGGCAAAGAGTAATAAAAAACTTTCATGTTATTAATGTTATCAAAAGCGGTTACATTTGAAGATAGCTCAGACGAGGGAGCTTTGGACAACCTTAATGACTCTAGTTCTTTAGCTAAATTGACTATGTCAGGGAAATAGCCCGGGGGCTTAGTTGGGGTAAGAGACTTGAAATGACGACGAGGGAGTTTAAACTTTAAGACAGTCTTTTTGTTGGGGGTGTTGTCTTCATCTTCGTCGGAGTCGGAATCTTCGAAGCTGTAGCCTTGACCGGTAGTGATCTTGAAAGTGCGGCCTTGTTCGTCGGTCCATTCGAGGGTTTTTGACCATCCGTCGTGTGTTTTTTCTTCGTAAGGGATGATCAGGTTGGTAGGGTTGAAGTTGTTGTTGCGTACGATGTCGGAAATGAGCTCAATCCCGGCAATGGTGTACGTGGTTGTGTCCTTAGGAATCTTGCTAGTGCCCTCTTTGACGAAGTAGTGGCTGGGGAGGATGTGGTATGGTTGTATGTGGAAGTCATGATATATTTTGCGATCATTGTATGCTTCCCAACCTTGAGAGATTTCGTATGACCATGGTACGTAAGATAGACCCATGGTGGGCCATTTGTTATCGTCGTCCTCGGCGTAGAGTGTAGCGATTTCTTCTCTACGAGTCAGAGTACAGATGTTGAAGTCGAAGTCGAACCCACACATGTCGTCGGCTGGATCGGCGTTTATCTCTGCAGTACTATCATTGGTCCTTTGCTGCTTGAGGGTAGCCCGAAAGTTCGAGGCGTCGATGGTGACGATCTCGTCATCAAGAGGTATCCTGACCTTTTGGTGTAGGGTTGAAGTGACGGCCTTGGTAGCGTGGATCCATGGTCTTCCTAGTAGCATGTTGTAGGTAGGGGGTATGTCGATGATTTGAAATTCAGTTTCTCTCATGAGTGGTCCCGTCATAATGGGGAAGGAGATGGTTCTCTTTATGCTGCGACGTGTTCCATCGTAGGCCCTGACGCCGTCCGTACACGGGATAAAGTCGTTTTCCTTAATTCCCAGTTTCCTGGCTGTCTCAAGGGGCAAGACATTGACTGCGGATCCATTGTCGATGAGGACGACTGGTAATGTCATGCCGTGGCATTCCACGTTGATGTAGAGAGGTAGGTTATGCGTGCCACCGAATGGAGGGAGGTCTTTATCCGAGAAGGTGACGGCGTTGGCTTGCCATTCGCGTGTAATGTTACTGATAAGCTTCTCTGGAGACATTTTCGATGTCATAGGGGTGACCTGTAATGCTTGGTAGAGGGCTTCACGATGTCCCATTGAGTCCCTTAAGAGTTGCCAGATTGAAATGTCCGCCTTTGTCTTGTTGAGTTGTTTGTGGAGCGTGTCTCCGATCTCAGGCGTAGGTAAGGGTGTCGGGGTAACGCTCGATGATGCTACCTTATTAACTGGTGGAGCTGGCGCAGGATTAGCGTTAGGTAATGACACTTTGTTGGCTGGCGGCGTGGGGGTAGGAGCAGTGCTTGCAGGTGAACTAGTAAAGCTTGTAGGAACGGCACTCGGGAGTGAGGCTGCGGAGGTAGGCGAAGTAGGCGGCGTATCCTCGTCTATGATTATTCCCTTGTTCTTCTCTTGAGCAGTCAACCTTGGCGGGGGGGTTTTGAGGTTCAAGTAACCTCAGAGAAGCTTGGTACGGACGTCCAGAACGTGTTAAGTAGGCTACTTCGTCATCACTGTCTGATAGCCTAAATGGGTACTTGTGACGTAGCTCTCCGTACTTGCCTGGCGGGCGACGGGGTTGAGTCTCCTCTTCGTAGGGCTCATCTTGGAGACATATGCGGATGTTATCATTGTCGGCTTCATCCTCAGAAGTATTCCAGATGCCGTTGATTTCGTGATCATCTGAGACTATCATTTTAGAGCAGTCGATGATGGGGTGTGTTCCCGTGAATATAGCATGGTTATGCAAAGGATTCAAATTGCTCAAGGCTTAGGACTTGGGCCGGGCTTCACAAGAGTATTGTCGCCGATCAAATCTGAACTATGTTTTTAAGCGAAAACATTGCTTCTGTCGTGCCCTTTTCCTCTGTGGAAATTCGCAAGATGCGTTACGATCCCATGACTTCGCTTTGTCCTGGGAGGCTCACTAGTAGGTCCTATGAGTTGAAGTTCATAGCGGCTCACAAGCTTCTGTAGTGCCTTTGAGTAAGTCATGTATATTGGGTCAAAGTTTCACGTGCGCCTTCATCGAACCGGGACCAGGAGGTGAGTACGATGCTTTGGCGAGGCATGGCAGGCCTTGGTGGTGTCGTGAAACCGGTGGTGCCTCTAACGCGCCCAAAGGCGTTGATGGCATGGATGGGCTCGACTTTGGTAGTGGCTCGAGATGAGCTTCCTTGATATCCGCGACCCGTGCTCTTATTCCTATTTTCTTTACGGAGGTCGTCCTCGATGAGCTCGCCGACGACGCTGAGGGTTGAGAAGTTGTCGAAATTCCCGTACCGTAGGTGTTGTTGGTATGCGGGGGTGAGGTTGTTGATGAACTTAGTGATTAAGTCAGTGTCCCTTGGACGGTTAGGTATTTGAGCACACAGCTTCTTCCAAATACAGGTACTTTCAGAAACCCTTCATTGTCCCTCTGAGTCAGGACCTCCAAGGTACGTAGCGAGACTTGGATATCATTGTTGTCCCGATACTGTAGATCGAACGCAACCGTTATGTCCTCGAAACTACCCGTTTTGTGTGGCTCTAAAGCATAGAACCATGCCCTGGGTTGCGCGTCTAATGAGTGAGGAAATAAGGTAGCCCATGCAGGGGGTTCGACACCCATGATGGCCATTTTAGCTTTGAAAGCCTTGACGTGAACGAGCGGGCTTACGTGACCTTTGAAGATGGGAAGATCGCTGAGTGCTAGCTTGTCTGGTAGCATGGACCTGACGTTCTTTGGGATGTGCTCGTTTTCTTGGTGTATGGAGTAACCCCTTGAGTTCGTGAGACGTTCTTCCATGGTTCAAATCCTTTTTGCATTCCGTTCGGATTCTTCGGCCAGGCGCACGGCGTTTTTCTCTGCTTCAAACTTTTGCATGATAGCCATTTGCTCGATCGTCGTAGTGAGGCTAGCTATCCTATCATTGAGCTGTCGGACTTGTTCGGCAGTTACCTCCGGGGGGGGTGGTGGTGGTCCTTCGAGACCTTCATCGTGTTGAAAGGCCATGATAGGTTTTGGTTTTGATCTGTTGTAGGAGCGCTTCTTTGGAGGCGGTGGTGGGTTTAAGTGACGGTTCTTAGTTCGTCGTGTATCCAGGGATTTTCAGTGAGTGAACCTGACAAAGTTTTCAAACCTTTAGTGATTCTAAAAGAGAAGGAAAAGACTCAATGAAAAATCGCATTCACGACCAAAGAAAAGAAACACAAAAGTGCAAAAAGTGGGTGCAAGACTCGACTCGTGTTTTTAGCTTTTAAAAGGACACGGGAAGCTTTTGAGATAGAGGCGTGTTGACACGTCCCTATTCTCGAGATAGGAAAATTTGTATGATCATAATCTGATTAACCTAGTTTGGCGGTATGTTGTCAGGGGTTTATCATTGGATTACGATAAAAAAGGATCAGACCGAAGTAGCGATAGGCTAACCGATTTGAGGATGTTAAAAATGGGTAAAAGGCGATCACTTGTTCGCCTTTTACGTGTGACTCAGGGATTTAAATCAAAAATGACGATAAGTCACTTGATTCAAAGAGTAAATCAACGGGTTCGCATCTGAACGAGCCCGCGTTTTTTTGTTTTTGAGAGAAAAAGATTAAATCGGGATGACTAAAGAGTCACTCGATTTAGAGTTAATTCTAATGTTCTAAAAGTTAATTTCGTTTAAAATCTCCGAAATGAATTGACATATTCGGGTTTTTGCTTTGTGAAAAACCTTTAGCAATAAATGTATTATGACGATACGTCAGTCGCATAATTCATTTACGTTTTGAAAAAGACCTGGGATATAGTGATTATCCTGGGTCGGTTTTAAATGCAGCGGCGTTTTATTTATTAAACTCAAATGACTATAGGTCAAAGAGCCTAACGGCGTGTTTTAAAAAGTATGACCTTTTTTGAAAAAAGTTTGAAAAAACAATTTCAAAAATGGACGTATTTTAAAAGTATAATGCCTAGGAAATGTTTTTACATGCAATGGTTTGAAAGACGACTATAGTGAGGGTACTATAGCTTCGCACTCGTACATATAAACACAGGTTTTTGGTTTATAGGGTAAGGTTCCCTCCGGTCATTCGCGCAACGTTTAGGTAGGGGCACCCGCAAGATTACACACGTCTCAGGTGTGCACTCAATACGGGCCCTAGAGCGTCCGAGTTTGACTGGTTACGATCGTTTGTACGGATGCCGTACTTGTAATCGTGGAGGGGTGAGAGACTGACGTGTCCAGAGTTATCCCGCTTATGAAGCGAGCTTTACTAGGGGCCGTCCCTCGAAGGGTGTGGTTATGAATCAGGAGGATTCGACTCAACGTACTTTTGCCCAAATATCGAAAGCGTAAATGTTTTCAAAGTTTCAAGCTTCACTTCTTTATGTTTTTAAAATAAAAGAAAAACTAGTTTTTCAAAAATAATAAAAATCATGCTCGTCCCCAGCGGAGTCGCCAGCTGAAGGTACCGGAAAGATGAGAGAACCTATCGACGCCCTGCGCGCGCCCGCCCTCGCCCCGTTGTGGGGGCGTCGGGAAGCGGAATGCGCCTCGCAGGAAAAAGTGCGCGATGTTTTGAAAACGGGGTGAAAAATGGGGGAGATCATTGCATGAATTTGCTATCAAAAAGAAATGTAGAAAAATCATTTTGAAATGTATTTTCGGAGTCGCCACCAAATATTAAAGGAATTTGGGACCTATTCAACGCGTCTTGAAATACAAGACACGAGTGTCTCAGATTTCAAGGTGCGTCGATACCTATCAATCTGAGGTTTGAAACCAGAGAAGGGGTTCGGAGTGAGGTTACTTTTCGAAAGTTTTGACAAAATGTATTTTGAAAACAGTAATCAAAAAGCCTACATAAGAGTACTCTCTACTAATTTGAAAACATTTGCTTAATTTCGATATTTGGGCTAAAAGTCACGCTACGTACAAGTGCGAATAAGTATGACTCGATTAAAATGCGTAAATAATGTAAATTGTCAAAATAATGACATATTGCTATAGGAAATGTACGTTAAATAATAATTTATTGACTAAATTATTACCATAAACGTTATTTTCCGACCTCGTATTTGAATTTGTGAAAAACCCTCAGTTTTGACATGCTAAAAAAGACTCTATGAAACGGTACAATTTAGTGTTGGATCCGTGATTCTAGTCGTTATTTAACACATGAATGAGGACTTGCATAATTATAAAAGTGACGTCGGTTTGCTTTAGTGATAATGAGTCGTTATTTATGCGATATTGGCGGGGTTTAGACGGATTATGAATCCGAATTGCTACAACCAGACATTTAATACGGCTTCGCTAATGCCAATATCGGGTTGGGGTTAATGTAACCCCTTTGTCCGAGTCTCAAACGTCCAAAACGTAGGTAAAAGGTTTACCTTTCGAAAATGCAAAGACGGTTTTTTTGAGTGGATTTTGTGGGTGTGTTATGTGTATTTTAAAACCGATGTGTTAAGAGGTCTTTTGAATGAATGTGAGGGTGGGTATTTATAGAGGTTGGTTGGTTTGAGGGTGAACAAAATATAAATCGCCTGTGTACAGGCGTTTTATATTTTGTTTGGGCTGGATTTTGTAAGAAAAACCAAAAGGCGGCTGGTATGAAACAAGAACATAATCGCCTGTTGACATGCGTTTAACTTTTTAATCGCCTGTCAACAGGCGATTTTATTTTTGTTTTGGTGGGCTGTTTTAAGCCGCCTTTGTTAAGTGACGTATTAGGGGGTAATGATTATGTTTTGTGAGGTGTTTAACTTATGGGTTAAGTATTTTTGGGTTGTTTTGTTTTGGTCCGAATTTCGGTTTTCATGTTTCGGTTTTTGTCGTGTTTTTCGGTTTTGGCTTAAAATAAAATAATATTAGGTTATATTATTTTACGATATTGTAGAGTCTAATTTTGTGAAAATGTGACACGGGACGCACTTTGGCCCGTTTTGCGTGTTACGTTAGTGTGTGTTTTGGGTCGTTTTTGTAAGTTTGGGCCGTTTTGTAGCTAGTTGGGCTGTTTTTGTGGCTTAGCTTAATAAGACATTCCTGTATCGTGCTCGTGTTGTGCTCATAATGACTAAAAGTGACATTCATTTTTATGATCATGCAAATTGAAATTAATACGCTAAAGAATGACTAAATACGTTTTAGACACTTTTGTACCGTTTCGACTCTTTTAAAAGCATGCATGAAAGTCCTTTTCATCATCGGGTTTGTTTTTGGGGGGTGCGGATACGGGTATCTACAAGGACCCTCGATTGTAAGTTGCGAGAGCCCGCATTCGAGACCTAGAGGAAGCTTAAGACCGAGAGGACGAGCTTAACCCTTAGCATGTGCAATTCCTTACTCATCCCGATCATCATCCTTGACCCTAACTTACCCTTGCCTAACCCGATTCCCTAGACCTTTTTCCCTAAGTTTAAACCCTTGTCTTTCTTTCGCTCTAGTTTTAGTTAACAACAATCACTCGAACCGAGACTAGAATCGCTATAAATAACCAACATTACGACCATCTCCCTGTTGATTTCGGCCCGACTTACCCTAGCTACCCTAGTGTTGAGTTTGGCATTATTTTTGATTAGGCGAGTGCGACTAAGCCTATCAGTTGTTCCCTTTTTCACTGAAAGATCGAGCTCGTGAGTGGATCACGGACCTCGACAAGGAGGCTGCTGGTATTACGGATTGGAGGGGGTTAGCTCTTGCGTTCTATTCAAAGTTTTATCCTCCGGAGCGCACCAACCAAATGCGCAGCCAGATTCAGGGCTTCAAGCAGACTTATGATGAGTCTTTAGCTGAAGCATGGGAGAGGTACAAGAAGCTCATTCGGGATTGTCCTCACCACGGGTTAAATGATTGGCTTGTGATCATGACCTTTTACAACGGCTTATATGCTGAGAGCCGTGCTATTCTTGATTCTGCGGCGGAGGGACGTTTTGCTAACAACGTCGACGATGATAAGGCTTGGGGATTGATCGAGGAGATGGCGATGCATTCGTCACAATTCGGGAAGCCGCGGGGTAATTCACGGTCCGCGCATAATGACCGTGATAAGGAGGATATGAGCGCGGTCACTAGTCAGCTTGCTGCGTTGACTGCGAAAATTGATATGCTGCAGGGCGGTGGTTCTTCGAGTGCTCATGTGAATGCTATTGCAGGGCACGATGCTGGTTTTTATTCTACGGGGTATGCTGCGCCCCACGAGCAAGTTCATGCTTACAAATCTTATTCCCAGAACTTGCCTTACCAAAATCAGCCAGGTTATGATCAATCGCTTCTTTCCTATCGTAACCAAAATGTCCTGAACCCGACCCCACCACCTCCACAAAACCAACCCTACATCCCTCCCCATAAAAACTACCAACCATCCCCTCCTAATTACCAAAGACCCACCTACACACCCCAACCTGCGGGACCCGATCCTATGGCTGAGATGAGGGCCATGATGCTGCAAATGGCCAAGAATCAGGAGACCATGATGGCGCAAATGCAGAAGAGCGAGCAAGCTAAGGACGCAGCAATTAAAATGCTTGAGAATCAAGTGGCGCAGCTCGCCGCTTCGCAAACGTCACGTCAGCCGGGTACCCTACCACCCCAAGGTAATCCTCCTAACCTTCCTCACGATACGGCATGTGCTATTACGCTGCGTAGTAGTACAGTTTATGATGGCCCGAGGCATCCGGAGGACGTGGGAAATAATAGGGCGGACAACATGGTCAGTGTTGGGACCAGAAAACCAGGCTGGTCCAGAAGCCTCAGTCAGGTCCAGACAAGTTCAGGATCTACTGCCAGGACCAAGGTTTACAGCCAGTACCAGACTGTACAGACAAAGCAAAGGTGCAGGTCAGGAGAGAAAAAGGTTAAGATGGGCCAAGCCCAACAAAAAGAAGTAGATACGATGAACAAGCCCAGAATAACAACAGCAACCCTAGAGTAGAACGTTGGAGACTTGGTCAAAGAGCAGAGAGAGTGCCTTAAAGTTAGGAACTGCTGGAGAGATCGTTGGAGAAGTTAGCTACAAAGAAGGAAAGGAACGTTGGACCCAAGGAGACTATAAAAGGAGGAGAATTCAGAAGGAAAGGGCATCACAAGACACACAACTCAAGCATACTTCATTCAACACAATTCACAAGCAACCAAACACTTTATAATTATTTTACGCTTTTTGTATTCTGTACCAGTTGGTCCAGACTCTGTACTTCCTGAACCAGAACTAGTGCATAACCTCTCCTGGCTTGGCGCCCGTGGTTTTTCCCTTAACATTTAAGGGTTTTTCCCACGTAACCATATCGTGTGTCTTGTTCGATTTTTGTTGTCTTTCATACGTTCTAATTCCTAAATCACAATAATTATAAATCTAAACCTTAAGGATAGTACTAGTAGATCCACAATCACTAAAACGAACCGTGTGAGAAAATCACCCGAACAGATTGGCGCCGTCTGTGGGGATACTAGTTTATTAATCCTACAAAAGTTCCAACTCAACACAAGTCCAACCAGCGAAAGATGGCAGATCCCAGTGCAGAAGCCATGCTCAAACTCTAGGAAGAATCGCAATGTGCCAAGAAAGCGATGAGGATGCCAAGGCCGAGGCAAAGAAGATCGAGAGAGGCCGAGGTCGCTCAAGAAGCGATTGGAGACCTCTCGCCGTAAGAAAACCTCAGGATCCAGGATCCCACCAGCTACTCCATTTTCTGATGTGATCAAGCAACATGACTTCTCTACTTTCTCTTCTGTAGGGTCAAAAGGATCAAAAGGCGACCCACTCAATGTGAACGAGGACCCAGGGAACAGCGGCGCAGGTGGCAGTGGTGATCCACAGACACCAGAAGGAGTTAGTGCAGGCCAGGTCATGCAATACATGATGATGGAGATGCAGAAACTCTCGGATTTGGTGCGAAAGGTTCTAGGACTTCCACCGCCCATTGAAGAAGCAGCACCAGGGAGCTATGTTGATTCACCCTTCGATGACTGCATTGCAATGGTGGAGATGCCAAAGAAGTGCACAGCGCCCAACCTAAAGCTCTATGATGGGACAGCTGATCCTCTGGAACACGTTGCTCAGTACAGGCAGAGGATGTTCAACGTTCCTATCCCAGCAGAGAAGAGGGAGGCTTGCATGTGCAAAAGCTTTGGTTCAACCTTGACTGGTCCAGCCCTACAGTGGTACATCAACCTGCCAATCAAGACCATCAAGTCCTTTGCGGAGCTGATCAACCTTTTCAACATACGCCCGCCAAGAGCGTGATTGTTGGAGAAGCGCATCAGCTGACTGTACCGAGTCATCCAGAACGAGAGCGAGTCTCTGAGGGACTTCTTGTATCGCTTTAACAAAGAGAAAGTGTCCATCCCCAGATGTGACATCGGCACGGCCATTGAGGCCTTCAGGCAAGGTTTAGTTAGAGATTCTGATCTTTATGTTGAACTAACTCGCTACCCTTGTTCTACTTTTGAGGATGTGTAGGCTAAGGCTCTGGCCCAGATCAGGGTAGAGGAGGACCAGCAGTTTAGGGCACGTTACCAGGACCAGGGCAGGGCTGAACGTAAAGTCACCACCCAAAGGCACAGCAACAGCAGGCCTGGTCCATATCAGAGGCCAACTAGGAGGGAGGCAAACACCGTGGATGAACAGACTGATGCACCCAGGGTTCTACCTCCAGTTTCAGAGTACTGCTTTTCTGTAGATCTTCCAGGCCTGATCCACAAGATGGACAAGTTGGGCTCAGCAGTCAGATGGCCGAAAGCAAGCGAGAAACCCAATCCAAGGCGAGACACAACCAAGTGGTGTGAGTACCATTCTGATATTGGGCACACCACAGAGGACTGCATAGCTCTCAGGAAGGAAGTAGCTCATCTGCTAAAGAATGGTCACCTGAAGGATATCCTGCCCAGGAACAGGAGGAACAAAGATGAACGAGATGAGCCCAGAGATCTTCCACCACCACCGCCAACCCATGAGGTAAAATTCATTTCTGGTGGTTCAGATATTTGTGGACTAACATATTCTGCTGCGAAGCGTGTGGCTGTGGAGAACAGGCAACGTCCACCACCAGGACAAGCAGGTTCAGCCCAGGAGATCGTGTTCGATGAGTCATATCTTCAGGGAGTACATGGGCCACATCACGACGGACTGGTGATCAAGATCCAGATTGGTACCTGCATGGTCAGGCGAGTCCTAGTAGATGATGGCAGTTCAATCAACATCATAATGATGGAGGCGCTGGAAGCTATGGGACTGAAGGATTCAGATATGACGAAGAAGTCCAGCGTCCTGGTAGGGTTCAGTGGAGAGACAAAGCACAGCTTGGGAGAGATCACGCTACCAACCTACGTGGAAGGAGTCACCTCCTTCGAGGGGCTGGCACCTATCCCTCAAACGAAACAAAACTCTCTTTTTCTTATGCATACGCAGGTGGTAGGTATTCCTTATATCGGCTAGTTGAATCTCAACCCCGTATCTCCGGCAAAGAGAATCGATCCCGTGGATCAAACGCCAGACCGACGGCATAACTTGACAAGGTGGGACTTGAACAGTGCTCAAGAATGAACTCATCAATGGACAAAGGGGAAAAGTAGCACCAAATATGAAAGAGGATTCAAAGATCGAAAACCAGCCAGGACTAACCCAATCCACCCTGACATCTCTAGTATCTGGGGCCTAGACTTCGGTGCATTCAGGGATCTTTCCCTCCACTTTGAGCCATGCCTCGACTCCTTGAGCAAGCAGATTTGGGTAGATATTTATATCTCTGATAATATCCGTTGCATGGAAGATGGAGCCGCCATGGGAGAAAGTGACAGCAGTAGAAGGGCCAACATCGTTGCGAGCCATGATCGAAGTTAAAGAAGAAGAAAGAAAGCTAGGGTTTTTTGCAAATTGATTTGGGGATTTTGCTAGGGTTCTCGGTTAAAAAACAAATAAAATCGGGAGTAATAAGATAGAGAGAGAGGAAAACAAAAATAAGGGTATTTATAGAGGGAGCAAAAGGAAGTTGAGTGGTTATTTTTACAAAAATAAACGCGCGAACAGATGTGATGTGACCCGTGATAGGACGTGCACAGTACATGGAGCGCCAAAAAGGGGGCGCAATTCCCCACGAAAAGGCAACTGCCTCATTAATTACAAGGTACAGGTCTCAGGACCAAAAGCACAGCAGAGCAAAAAGAGCCTGGACCAGGCTCAGCTCTGGGCCAGGATAAGGAACAAAAGCATCTCCTTAGCCCCCAGTTCAGGACTGAAGGGCAAGGAGATGGGGGACAAACTGTTGGGACCAGAAAACCAGGCTGGTCCAGAAGCCTCAGTCAGGTCCAGACAAGTTCAGGATCTACTGCCAGGACCAAGGTTTACAGCCAGTACCAGACTGTACAGACAAAGCAAAGGTGCAGGTCAGGAGAGGAAAAGGTTAAGATGGGCCAAGCCTAACAAAAAGAAGTAGATACGATGAACAAGCCCAGAATAACAACAGCAACCCTAGAGTAGAACGTTGGAGACTTGGTCAAAGAGCAGAGACAGTGCCTTAAAGTTAGGAACTGCTGGAGAGATCGTTGGAGAATTTAGCTACAAAGAAGGAAAGGAACGTTGGACACAAGGAGACTATAAAAGGAGGAGAATTCAGAAGGAAAGGGCATCACAAGACACACAACTCAAGCATACTTCATTCAACGCAATTCACAAGCAACCAAACACTTTATAATTATTTTACGCTTTTTGTATTACATGCGGTTGGTCCGGACTGCACTTCTGAACCAGAACTAGTGCATAACCTCTCCTGGCTTGGCGCCCGTGGTTTTTCCCTTAACATTTAAGGGTTTTTCCCACGTAACCATATCGTGTGTCTAGTTCGATTTTTGTTGTCTTTCATACGTTCTAATTCCTAAATCACAATAATTATAAATCTAAACCTTAAGGATAGTACTAGTAGATCCACAATCACTAAAACGAACCGTGTGAGAAAATCACCCCGAACAGATTGGCGCCGTCTGTGGGGATACTAGTTTATTAATCCTACAAAAGTTCCAACTCAACACAAGTCCAACCAGCGAAAGATGGCAGATCCCAGTGCAGAAGCCATGCTCAAACTCTAGGAAGAACTGCAACAGGCCAAGAAAGCAGTAGAGGATGCCAAGGCTGAGGCAGCAAGACTGAAGGAGGCTGAGGGTGCCCTGAAGAAGCAGTTTGACTTCTCTACTTTCTCTTCTGTAGGGTCAAAAGGATCAAAAGGCGACCCACTCAATGTGGATGAGGACCCAGGGAACAGCGGCGCAGGTGGCAGTGGTGATCCAAAGACACCAGAAGGAGTTAGTGCAGGCCAGGTCATGCAATACATGATGATGGAGATGCAGAAACTCTCGAATTTGGTGCGAATGGTTCTAGGACTTCCACCGCCCATTGAAGAAGCAGCACCAGGGAGCTATGTTGATTCACCCTTCGATGACTGCATTGCAATGGTGGAGATGCCAAAGAAGTGCACAGCGCCCAACCTAAAGCTCTATGATGGGACAGCTGATCCTCTGGAACACGTTGCTCAGTACAGGCAGAGGATGTTCAACGTTCCTATCCCAGCAGAGAAGAGGGAGGCTTGCATGTGCGAAAGCTTTGGTTCAACCTTGATCGTCCAAATTTCTACGGTGGTACATCAACCCGCCAATCAAGACCATCAAGTCGCTCATGAGTGATCAACCTTTTCAACATACTGATTCGTGATGGCAGTTGTTGGAGAAGCGGACCGGTGACTGCATCGAGTCATCCGTAACGAGCCGAGTCTCCGAAAGTGACTTCTTGCATCGCTTTAACAAAGAGAAAGTGTCCATCCCGGATGTGACATCGCAGACGGCCATTGAGGCCTTCAGGCAAGGTTTAGTTAGAGATTCTTATCTTTATGTTGAACTAACTCGCTACCCTTGTTCTACTTTTGAGGATGTGCAGGCTAAGGCTCTGGCCCAGATCAGGGTAGAGGAGGACCAGCAGTTTAGGGCACGTTACCAGGACCAGGGCAGGGCTAAACGTAAAGTCACCACCCAAAGGCACAGCAACAGCAGGCCTGGTCCATATCAGAGGCTAACCAGGAGGGAGGCAAACGCCGTGGATGAACAGACTGATGCACCCAGGGTTCCACCTCCGCCAGAGCATCGCTCAGAGATCTTCCAGGCCTGATCCACAAGATGGACAAGTTGGGCTCAGCAGTCAGATGGCCGAAAGCAAGCGAGAAACCCAATCCAAGGCGAGACACAACCAAGTGGTGTTGTGGAACCCGGGATCGAGACGAGGGACCCAACTCGGCGTCTTGCTTAAGGGCGATTAGGATTAAAGTTAAAAAAAGATTAAGTTGGAAAAACCTTTAAGAACTGTTTGGAGTCGCCACCTAATTATCGCGGAAATTAGGAACCTGCTACCATGTTCTAAGCTAAAAACATGTCTTAGATTTTGGAGCACGCCGACACCCCTAGATCTAAGGTTGTGAAACCAGATTGGATTCGGGGTGAGGGTACTTTAGAAAAAGAGTTAATTCAAATAATGATTTATGAAAACCTTTTAGAAAAGCCTATGTAAAAATAGCCTCTACTGACCTAGAACAATCCAAGTAAGATGATATTTGAGCTAATGTTACCGCTACGTACAAGTGCGATAAAGATGTAAAAGAATGCAGATGCAGATGCAAAAAGATTGATTAAAACCCTCAGTTTAGCATGTTTAACTTGTTAACGAAAACGGTTCAGTTAAAGGTCGAATTCATTGTTTAAGTTGATTTAATGCAAAAGAAAAGGGTGCAAGATGCATGCAAATAAAATAAAGTTCAATTGTCCATTGGTTTATTTTATGAGGTCGGTTGCTTATGCGACTTTGGCGTGTCATCGGATATGGAGTGTACCCGAAGTAATAAGAACACTTGGAAGGCAAGCGCGCTCGGTGCCAAAGCCGGGGGGGCGCTAGAGTGTAGTCCCCTTTGTTAGTCCATAAAAAAATAAGAAAAAGCTTTGATCCAAGTGGATCGGCACCTACCTTGTCCTGACGCTTCAGATCGGCAAAGCTTCGCTTCTTGAACTAAAAAGGAGGAATTCAGCACGGGATGGTGTGCTGAACTCAAGGATTTGAGTGCTTGAGGCTTTGTGAGTGTTTGTTGTGTTTTCTGTGTGTAAAAGTTCTGTTTCGAGGTCTGGTATAGGGCTCTATATATACTAAAAACCTCGGAGAAATTAGGAAATAAGGGGATAGAACCAGGCCTAGAAACCGCATAGCCTTATGCGGTTGCTAGGGCAAACCGCATAGGCTTATGCGGTTGCCTCCCCAAACCGCATAAGCTTGTGCGGTTTGAAGGTCTGGTTTTAGCCTAGTTTCCAAGTTTCGGTTGAACTCTATCTTTGAAAGATTACGAGATAATCTTGAACTTGCGTGCCAAGAAAACTCCTAGGATATTTCTGTGATATTTTGTGATGTTTAGGGCTTTGGAGTGAGGGCCAAAGGCTGGGCTTGGGCTCGGTTTTGGGCCCGAGACCCTGAAAAATGAAGAAGGTGTATTTTGCATAGATTTGTGAAATAAGGTAAGACGTGAAGCCGTATTTTGTGTGAGAGGGGGCTAAATAGCGGTTTTAGCTACCGGGCCTAAATTTAGGAATTTAGGAATGCTGAATTAGACCTTGTTAATGTAAAAGGGCTAATTGTAGTGCAAATGCGAAGCTCATGCCAAATGAAGCAGGATGAGGACCTAGCTAGACTCCAAATGGACAAAATGAACGTTATTTAAGTGTGATGTGAAGCGACCCAAAACATTTTAACATTTCAAACGACTCAAAAATGAATTCGACATTAGTTAGAACCGTTTAAGTTAGCGTTAAACATGCGTAATAAAAGTCCGTGTTACATCATAGGGTTTTGTTTGGGAGGGTACGGATATGGGTATCCACAGAGCCCCCAGTTTAACTGAGCTCGGACTAGAGCGCTAGTCAAACTCCACGACCATATCCGGACCATTACAGTCTCGATACGATCAGCGGAACGAAGTATGTGTCTATGGGTGAGACGAGGACTTCGAACCGGGCTAAACGGGGAGGGGCGTGCGCATTTTAAGGACTTGGCGGTCCGCGCATATGATAAGGGCATGCCTGCCTGCAGAGTGCCTTTGTTGCTGTGCTGGTTGTTGATATTGATGCCGTTGTCTTGTATATGTTGGGTGCCGTTGTATGTTTAGTGCCGCTGCTTGTAGTGTCTTCGTATGGTCTCGTGAAAGAGCGCATGTGCTGAAATGCGTGGGATGCTAAAGTGCAAGGGTGTGAGTGTATTAGGGTTGAATGTATGGTCTCGTGAAGAGTGCATTTGTAGGGTGTATGATCTTGTGAAGGTGGTAATGTTCGTGTAGGGGTGCTTTTGTATCATGGCTTTTGCAATGTCCGTGTTCGGATGTACTTGTAAGATGCTTGTGCTTGGATACTTTGTAGAATGTTTATGCTTGAGCTCGCCGAGGAGTGTTTGTGTAATTGTTGTGCATATTTTTGCCTTCCGTTGAAGAGAAATGATGTAAATGCTCGTGAAGAGCGTTCGTGCTTCTGCTTCTGTACCGTACATTAAGTGCTTAATATACGCGTATGGCGGACTGTAGGTGACGCCTTAACCCAAGCATGGGACGTACTTGGAGTTGCATTAGGGCTAGGGTGCATTAGGAATTCGAAAGTAGGTGTAAAACGAGAAAAATCCGAGAAAAACCACAGGCAGAAACCGCATAGCGTTATGCGGTTGGGTGGGCAAACCGCATAAAGCTATGCGGTTTGACCTGCTGGCTGTAGGGGGCTATATAACACGAGTATACCGTGTTTGTTGCTCATAACTTCATTTTCGGTTTCCAACTCATAAAAACACCACTTTTCGATTTCTCAACCGTTTTTGCTCGTTTTTCTTGCGTTGCCTTGCTATGGAACCAGGTAATGCTCCATTTTAACTTGCTTTTACGATATTTGTTGTTGTAATTAGCTAGTTTTGCCTTGAAATGTTGAAAAGATGGGTTTTGAATGAAAACCCGAGTTTTGCTTGAAATTTGCCGTTTGAACGCTTGAAATTGTTGTCATTGTGTTGCATTATGCCATGCTAGCATGTGTGTGTGAATTGATTATGATTTAGACCGTCTTTGCTTGAAAAACGTCCAAATTAGGTTTCCGACCCGAAAACGAGCCCGGATTTTCCGACCCGGAATTTCAATTAAACTTCGGTGTAGGATGCCCATAGTGTGTATAGCATGCCTGTAGCGTTAATTTTGCGAAAATGTCGAGCTAAGGGCTTCAATTCGCCGTCTTAAGTCGTAGTTATACGGAGTAATTAGGACGAATTGGGGGTTTTTGATCGGGATGGCCAAAATGCAATTGCTTGTAATAGGTTGTTGTTGGGGACTATTATGGCGTATGGAAACCATAAAGTTGCAGTTTTGAGGTGTAGAGAACGGTTTTCGGCTTAATTGTGAATTAGGCCTAAAAATGCTCTGCGCGTGAAATGTGTATATGTATAAGGGGGGTGCATATGTATTATGTGTGTATTATTTGTGTATGAATGTTGTGTATAATGTATGCCAAGTTGGTATGTTTGCATGTATTATAGCTGTTTGTATTTGTTTGTGTTTGCAGGGGAAGGTTCGGGTCGCGTTACGAGATCGAGGGCTCGTAAGAGTACTGGATCGAGGACTGAGGGAGCCCCCAGTTCGAGTAGCCAGATGAGGCGTTCGCGTAGCGAGAGGGATGTCGACCCTCTTAACTTGCGCACGAGGCGTGGTCAGTCACGAGGCAGGGGTCGTGGAAGGAACATCCGCGCACCCGGCCCTGTTGAGGAGGATGACTTTACCGCTCAGCTGGTGGACGAGCTTGAGGCTGAGATGGATATTGAGGAGGAAGCCGAGGAGGCCGAGGAGGCCGAGGGGCCTGCGCCTAGGGCGAGTAGCTCTAGGCCGCGAAAGTCACGAATAAACAGGGCTTTCACTAAGGGCTGGGATGGCCATAACCTTCTGCTGGCTCCGGAGAGACACGTTTCCTATCGAGCGACGATGGGTTGGTAGAAAGGTTCGATGAGAACTTTCTCGGGCGTCTCGTCCGTGATGTGTGCTTTTGAGGAGAAGCTTTCTCAAGGAGCGCAAGCTTGGGTGTTGCGTAGTGCTTTTGGCCCGTTGGTTGGCCATTGGAGAGAGATTGCGGGGAAGCAGCAGACGGCGAACCTGATGTTGATCAGGGCCTTCCTAGACAGGTATTGGGACACCACGACGACGTTCCATATGCCCGGCTTTGAGGCTGGCATTACCTTGTCTGAGTATGCGGTCATGACGGGGCTGCCGTTCGGGGACCGTGATATGAGCTTTGAGCTTGCGCCGTCCATTGTGGACGAGGTTGTGACTGATGCGATTGGCAGTGGCTTGGAGGTGATCTGTGAGGGTGCACCACCTTATACCTTCAAGACGAGCTACATCTTGGAGTATTTTGAGGGGAGGACCGAGTATGGTCCCTCAGAGTGGAGTGACGAGCAGAATGCTCGTCTGTGGTTGTGGTGGTTTGTTAGCGCTGTGTATTTCAGCGATAAGGGTGAGCGGGCGTCACGTCGGTCCTTATGTATCTCCTGGATTGGAATGCAATTGGGACGTTTGACTGGGTGACGCCGTCTTTGGGTTTGTGCATTCGCTTTTGTATGGATGCCGTGAGACCGCGGGTTATGGATCGAGGGTTGAGACTGTCCTTAGTCTCGCCTGGATTCTTGATGGAGGTACGTGTTGATTGTTTTGTTTTGGTTGTATTGTATGCTTGTTTTGTTGCTTTTGTAATGTGTTTTTGTTTCTTGCGTGTGCAGTCGTGGATCTTGAGCCACTTTCCTTTTCTGCTTCCCCCGCATGCTACGAGGATCGTGAGAAAGTACCCGGCGGTATACACTTGGGGTACGTGTAACCGTGCGGCCTTTAATTGGTCGTATGATGAGGTTCGGGAGCGTCTGAACCTTATGGAGTTTAACCAGGTTTGTGTTTGAATCATTTTAAATAGAATGTACTTAAAATGATTGTATGTGCTCTTGATGATGTTTGTTGTTGTTTGTTTGCAGTTCGAGCCCTTCCCATGGAACCAGTATACGGGTATTCCTGAGGGTATTGGAGCTAGGTTTGCAGTGCGCGATACCCAGCGTCTGTACTTGGCGACGCCGTACGGTCCGGTTTGGTACCTTGGGGAGCGCTTGGTGTATCAGGCTGGGTGGCCGGCTCCAGTGGTGCCTAAGGATCCGCCGAGGGTCCTGTTTGAGCGAGGAGTTTCTGCTCAGGATCGGGTGGCGTTGTATGGAGAGGGGGAGTCGGTGAGTCTTCTTTGTCCTGGGGAAGACTACGGCATGTTTGCTCAGTCTCGGCTTGCTTGTGGGCCGATCGAGGTGTGTTTGCTTTTGCTTGATGCGTAGGTGTAAATTTTGCGAAAAATCGAAAAATTTTCCCCTGACGTGTGCGTTTGTACTTGTATTGTAGAAATTTGATCCTGAGATGGCAGAGCAGCCTGGTGACTTCCCTACTACTGCTGAGTATGATGACTCGGGTGTCCGCCGTACCTTTGTGCTGCCGACGTACTTGCCGATGACCACAGATGCCGGAATGGACAGCTGGAGCGGTAAAGTGAAAAAGGTGTGTATTTGTATTTTGTGTGTGTGTAAGCCCCCAGTTTGATCGAGGTATGAGCTGTAGCGATGATCAAACTAGTGTGACCGTGTTTTTTGGTGTTACCCTCTCGAGTTTGACTTAATTTGAGTGAAATTAAGGCAAAATGGAAGGATGTTGGGTCGTATTTTGAAATTTCCCCCTAAGTTTGGCTTAATTTGAGTGAAATTAAGGCAAAATGGAGAAAATTGTAACGTGCTTTGGTGTTTATGTGTTGTAGGTTGCGAAGGAGGTGCATAAGAGGCTGTGGCGGACAGCGAATAGATGGAGGATGGCCTGGGCTGAGCAGGCTGCGCAGTTGTGCCAAAGTCGGGCCGAGACGGCCCAAATTCGGCGTGAATTTGACGAATATCGTCGTCGTCATCCCGAGTGAACGTGTGTAATAAAGATTGTATGAACCTTTGTTTACATGTAGTTTGAACTTGCTCGATGCTTTGGAGACCTGTTTGTTAGTAAGCTTCTTTTTTTTTTAAAAAAAAAAAAAAACGAAATGATTCCCGAGTGGGATGCGTTGATGTTGAATTAGCTAGTGAAAAAAAACGTTTTGTAAAAGTTCATTTTAGAAGTGAAAATGAGCTCGAATGTATGTTGAAAATGTTGTGTTCTGACTCGTGGTAAGAATCATTTTTGCTGATGCTAAGGCGTAATGTTGCTGTATGGGGAACAACAAAGGAATGTCGTGGTAAGGTGTAGGTTGTAGTGTTTTAGGAAAGACGAAACTAGGAAATTGTGAGAAAAACCAGCCCATGAAACCGCATAGCCTTATGCGGTTGAGGGGAGAAACCGCATAGGCTTATGCGGTTTGAGGTGCAAACCGCATAGAGCCATGCGGTTTGTTGGCTTGGCTGTTAGCGCTGTATTTCCATATTTCGGATATTGTTTTCCTATATAAGGAGAGGGGGTGCGTGCCATAATCTTCATTCATTATCGCTTCTCTTCTCTTGTTTTGCTTTAGATTTTTGCTCTCATAAATATATTAGGTATATTTATAAAAGTTTTTGTGTTCCAAAGAAAATGGTTGAGCATTTTGATGCTCTTTTGAAGAGGTGGACTTCTTCGCTAAGTCCGGCGATGAAGAAGGCATTGTATGATGATGGTGCGGGCGTTTTTATTGGCTTTCGCCAAATGAAAGTCGACCTAGACTTCCTGGATGCATGCTTGGATTATTGGGACCCGAATTTGCATGTGTTTCGGTTTCCCGGGGGAGAGGTTTGTCCTTTGATGGAGGAGTTCGCGGCCATTGTTGGGTGGTCAAAACGGACTACTCCGGTGGTTGTGAGGCACGAGCTTTGCTTTAACGGGATGTTGCGAAACTTCCTTGGGATGACAAATGCTCATGCTGCGGGCTTGTTTGAGGGAGGCAAGGTAAACATGCTTCTCTTGTGTCAGCGATATATGAATAAGATTGACACTAGTATTACGGACCGTTCTAGGCGAAGGGCCCTTGCCTTTTGCTTGGTTCATCGTTATGCTTTTGCTGGGTCCATGCCAGATGGTGTGTTCGGGAGCGCAAGGTATGCTCGCGTTGTCGAAGAGATGGAACGGGGGTACGATCCTTCTGCGTTGATCCTAGCGGAGACTATACTGGGTTTAGACGGCCGTTATGCTAATCGTCTGAACTCGTACCGTGGCTGCGCTAGGATTCTCAACGTTTGGCTCATGGAGAGGCTGAGCGTGTATACTGCTCTTCCTCTTGGGGGTGTTTTTACGGCTGCGGCGACGACGTCGCGAAAGACGGAGTGGGTTGACCCTCGGGAGCGTTCACTCAACTACTTCCGTGGGTTTGTGAGGGAAAGTGCTATTCGCTGGTACATTCCGTGGTGGGGTATTGCAGAGGTTACAGCGCCGTCTGTGGCTAATGCGGCGCGTGGGTTGATGTTGTGTGGTTTTGAACGGGGTGTGTGGATTCATCCTCTTCACTTAAAGAGGCAAATCGGGCTTGCTCAGACGATCCCGGAGCAGGATACGCAGGTTGGAGGGGTTGTTGTGCTAAACAACCAGGTGATTGATGCTTGGGTCCGAGGATGGTCGGACCGCATTACTTGGGCAGTTCCAGAGCATATAGAGTCTACCCGTGTCACGGATTTCTATACACGGTGGTATCGTTCCAATGATCCTCAGGAACGGGAGAACCAAAGGAGGAGAGAAAAGAATGGGCCAAAGCCCTCCTTGGTGCACGAGGAGGTGCGCGATAGGAGGGATTATGGTGATTTCTTTGTTGTTAGTGCAGGTGCTTCTACTTCGAGGCCAGCGCGGGAGAGATTGGGGCCGAAGGTGACCGTTAAAGATCGCCTAGGGCCAAGGATCGAGGAGCCCCCAGTCGAGCAGGACGAGGATCCGATCGAGCCCCCAGGTTTTGAGAGATCTGTTCCTGTTCTGAGCTCGAAGATTGTAGCGGATCGGCCCCTTGAAGATGAAGAGGCTAGCCCGAAACGGCAGAAGAAGACTAAGTAGTTTGCTTTGTGTTGCTTAGGAAATTTCCTTTATTTAAATACATGTTTTAGATTCGAATAAAGGGCTAAGGAGGTTTGTTCCTAGCTCATTTCCAAATTTGAAAAATTCTAAATAAAGTAATAAAATAGAATTCATTTGCTTTTGTCTTGTCTCGTTGCTTTTATTTTGCTTTGTGTTGGAATGTTCTCGACCTTTTTAAGCCTTGAACACTTGTCTTTGTCTTAAAATCCTCGACTTTTTTAAGTTTTGGATTTGCATGTTTGACTTGTTTTGCCTTAGATCCTCGACCTTTTTAAGCTTCGGATTTGGATCGTCCTTTGTTTTTTGTGTTGACTGTGCTCTTGACCTTTTTAAGCTTTGAGCGCGTCATTTTATGAGTGCAAAGCCCTCGACCTTTTTAAGCTTTGGGCATGCGTGCTAGGAAGGTCGGTTGTGCTTCTGACAAGTTGCCTACGTATCTGCGTTTTTAAATACAGAATCAAACCGGCGTAGTTCGTGTGATTCGGTTGAGCTCTTTGCAAAGCTGCCTACGTATCCACAGTGTGTGGAATCAAACCGAGCGTAGTTCACCCATGCGAGAGTGAGTTTTGTCTTTTGCAAATTTGTTTAAGTGTTAAGGGTAGTATCTCTTGAGTTGATCAAGATTCGTTGGTAGTCGGAAGTCCTGACCGTCAAGGTCAGTTAGTTTTACTGCTCCTCCGGGGAGGATTTCCTTGACCAAGTACGGTCTGGCCCAATTGGGTTTGAACTTCCCTCTTGGGTCGACTGGTAATGGTGCTCGGACGGATTTGAGTACTAGGTCACCCACTTTGATGTTTCGTGGCTTGACCCGTTTGTTGTATGCGCGTTGTAGGCGAGACTAATACATTCGGACTGTACTTAGTGAATGTAATCGTCTTTCGTCCAGAAGGATGAGTTGTTCATAGCGTTCTCGTGCCCATTCGGCTTCAGGAATGTCTGCTTCCATGAGGATCCGAAGGGATTGCATTTCGATTTCCACGGGTTGGACAGCCTCCATTCCGTAGGTTAGGAAATAAGGTGTCATACCAGTGGGTGTGCGGATAGTAGTGCGGTATCCCCATAGTGCAAATGGGATTTTGTTGGGCCAATCGTGGCAGGTGTCGATCATCTTTTTGAGGATTGATACGACGGTTTTGTTTGCTGCCTCGACCGCGCCTTTGGTTTGTGGTCGATAGGGTGATGATTTGTGTCTTTGTATTTTGTATTTGGGCAGAAGTGGTTCGACTTCTCCTTGAAAGTGCGTGCCTTGATCGCTAATGAACTCGTGGGGTATACCATAGCGACAAATGATGTTGTTTTGTATGAATTTTGCGACTTCCTTTGTGCCTAGCTTGCGGTATGATGCGGCTTCGACCCATTTGGTGAAATAGTCGATGGCCACGAGGATGAAGCAATGTCCTCCTGCTCCTACGGGTTGTACTTTGCCAATGACGTCTATCCCCCATGTGGAGAATGGCCATGGCGAAGTTAAACTGTATAGTGGTGAAGGAGGTATGTGTTGTACGTTTCCAAAGATTTGGCAATTATGGCAATGTTTGACATATTTTGCACAGTCGGCTTCCATGGTGGTCCAATACCATCCTAGCCTTATAATTTGTTTGCACATGGCTCGTGCGTTCATGTGTGATCCGCATTCGCCATCGTGTACTTGAGACATGATTTCGTGTCCCTTTTTGTGGTCGACGCACAAAAGGAGTGTTCCTTGAGGTGTCTTTTTGAGTAGTTTGCCCATCTCCATCACGAATTGTGAAGATAATAGGCGTAGGGCGCGTTTGGCCCGTTTGTCAATGTTTGGTGGGTATTCACCGTTTGTTTTGTAGTTGATGATTGCCTGATACCAAGGATCGGTTTGTTCCTCCTCGATTTCAATGTCACAGATGTATGCGGGTTCATTCCGTCGTTCCACGACAATGGGTAATGTTTCCATTCCCGGGGGTATGTTGATTAGTGATGCGAGTTTGGATAATGCGTCGGCGAATTGGTTTTCTTCGCGAGGGAGGTGTATGAATTCTACGTGATAGAATTCGTTTATGAGTTCTTGTATTCTGTTTTGGTATAGTGCTAGTTTTTCGTTAAGTATCTTTCATGCCCCGGATACTTGGTTGATTATGAGGGAGGAGTCCCCATAGACTCTTACGTTGCGGGCATTGAGTACAAGCGCTGCTTGGAGTCCGTGCAAGCATGCTTCGTATTCTGCTGCATTGTTTGTTACGTCAAAATCCAGTTTAATGGATAAGGGTGTATGTTCGCCGTTTGGGGATATGAGAAGTATTCCTACTCCACAACCTCGGTAGTTGGATGAACCATCAAAGTATAACTCCCATTGTTCTTGGTCGATGTTGTAAATCCCGTCGTCTGGAAGGGATGTTGTGTCTATGATTGGTTGGTCGTTGATTGCATTTTCGGCTAGGAAATTGGAGACTGCTCGTCCCTTGATTGCTTTGAGGGGTACGTACTTAAGGTCGAATTCGGCTAGGAGCAATGTCCATCTGGCCATTCGTCCGTTAAGCACAGGTTTCTCGAAGAGGTACTTTACGGGATCCATTGTGGAATAGACCTTCGTTTGGTGTGCTAGCATATAGTGGCGGAGCTTCTTGGATGACCATACTAAAGCCAGACAACTTTTCTCGACAGGTGAATATCGAGTTTCGTAATCGAGAAACTTTTTGCTGATGTAGTAGATTGCGTGTTCTTCGCCGTTTACTTCTTGGGCGAGCATGGCGCCCATGGCGGTAGGTGTTGTTGTGAGGTATAAGGATAAGGGTAAATCTTCCTTGGGTGGTCGTAGAACCGGCGGGTTGGTTAGTAGTTCTTTGACCTTGTCAAATGCTTTTTGACATTGTTCATCCCATTCAACGTGGTCGGTTTTCTTGAGCTTCTTGAAAACTGGTTCACATATCATGGTGAGTTTGCTAATGAAACGCGAGATGTATTGAATTTGGCCCAAGAAACTTCGAATTTCGTCGAGGTTCTCCGGGGGTTGCATTTCTAGAATTGCTTTGACTTTCGAGGGGTCGACCTCGATGCCTCTTTGGCTTACTACGTGTCCAAGTAGTTTGCCAGATGTGACTCCAAAAGTACATTTTTGGGGATTGAGGCGCATTTTGTATTACCGTAGGCGAGTGAAGAACTTACGGAGGTTAGTGATGTGACCACTCCTCTCCTTTGACTTCACGATCATGTCGTCGACGTAGACTTCGACTTCTTTGTGCATCATGTCGTGTAAAAGGGTTGTAGCGGTGCGTTGGTATGTTGCACCGGCGTTGATAGGCCGAAAGGCATGACCGTGTAGCAGTATGTGCCCCACGGTGTGATGAAGGCCGTTTTTGCCATGTCCTAGAGTGACATTTTGATTTGATTATAGCCTGCATAGCCGTCCATGAAGGATAGGAGGGCGTGATCGGCGGTGTTATCGACTAGGACGTCCACATGGGGTAATGGAAAGTCATCTTTGGGACTAGCTTTGTTCAAGTCGCGAAAGTCAACGCATACTCGAATTTTGCCATTCTTTTTCAAGACTGGGACCATGTTTGAGACCCATTCAGGATATTCGATGACTTGGATGAAACCGGCTTGTAGTTGTTTTTCGATCTCTTCCTTGACCATAAGGGACCATTCGGGACGTAGTCTTCGTAGCTTTTGTTTGATTGGTTTGTAACCGGGTTTAATCGGGATGCGGTGTTCGGCTATGCTTCGTTCGATTCCGGGCATGTCCTTATATGACCAAACGAATACGTCTTTGAATTCGCTTAGGAGTTGTGTAAATTGGGCACGTTCATTTTCGTCTAATGAGGCACCTAGTTGTAATTCCCTTAGTTCTTCGGGGGTTCCCACGTTTATGGTTATGGTTTCCTCGATGATAGGGTCCTGTGCTTTAGGGGAGACAAGGTTTGCAATGTATTTGTTTAGTGATTCATTTGTTTGTTTACTTTCGCATGAGTTAGTGTCTTTTGTATTTTGCATTTTGTTTATTGTTTGTTGATTTGTGATTGTTTGTTCTTTGTTGTTTGTTTTAGCTTGAGACAAGACGTAAGCAAATTCGTTTATTTCATTACTTTGAAAAGAATTATTCGGTAATTCAGAAAATTGCTTGGAGCTAGCCTCTGTAAAAAGAAAATCTAAACTAAAGCTAGAGTCTAGGATAGGTGGGTCGACAGTTGACCCGACACTAGGAGCGTTAGAATTTAAAAGAATTTCTTCTTCTTCTTCATCGTCTTCGGTGCCGCTGGAGGAGCTGCTTGAGCTGCTTGAGGTGCTTGAGGTGCTTGGGGTGCTTGAGTTGCTTGGGTTGCTCGCCTCTTTGTTTTTGAGGTTGGTGATGTGGTCGTAAAGCGGTCCTTCGCCGGTGATGAGCTGAAAGTGGTGGCCTTGTGCATCGGTCCATTTCAGCGTCTTATACCATCCGTTAAGGGTTTTGTCAGTGGCGTCGGCTATGAGTAAGTTAGGATCGAAACGCCGATCACGCATGATGGTTGCGACGATTTCTTCGTTTTTGATGCTCGGCGATGTCTGAGGTACATTGGGCTCGACTTCACTAGAGTAGCAGGCTTCAGATGTTTGGATGATGTCTCGAAGGGAGGTATTTCCGTCGACCCTTCCTCCAGAAGTGAAATATGCGCTTAAATCAAGGATATAAGGCCGTAGGGTGACCTTGTGGGTTGACTTTCGTCTTTGAACTTCTTTGACCATTCGTTCTTGGTCACCGTCCTTGGGTTTGTAGCCTAGGCCCATGGTGAGCCAAAGGCTATTGTTGCTTGCTGTTTTGAAGGGTTTGTAGGTTTTGATCGGCATACGCGTGATGGCGCCGACTTCGAAGTCGAAACCACATAGGTCTTCTGTGGGTTCAACGACAATTTCCGCTGAATTGGGCTCCTTCGGTGTATCGGAAAGAGCTCGGAAATTGGAAGCGTTTAGAGTTATGATTTCCTCGTTAAGAGGAATTTTGACCTTCTGATGAAGAGTGGAAGTTACGGCTTTGGTGGAGTGAATCCACGGACGCCCTAGAAGTATGTTGTATGACGGGGTCATGTCAATGACCTGAAATTCAACCTTCCTTTCTATGGGACCACTGCGTATGTGAAGGGAAATGGTTCCTTTCACGTGACGTCGGGTTCCATCAAAAGCTTTGACTCCGTCCATGCTTGGGGTGAAGTCCTTGTCGGATAGGCCGAGGCGGTGTGCGGTAGCCAATGGTAAAACATTGACTGCAGATCCATTGTCAACGAGGGATACGAGTAAAGTTTTCTTCATGCACTCTACGCTAATGTAGAGAGCAAGGTTATGGTTCGGTCCAAAAGCCGGTAGATCATCGTTTGAGAAGGTGATAGCTCCCGGTAACCAATCTCTTGTGACATGGCTAATCATTTGATTCGGGGAGATTTCAGAATCTGCGCATGCTATTTGTAATGCCCGGATGAATGCGTTCCTATGTTCCGCCGAGTCTCGTAAAAGAGCCCAAACTGAAACATCCGCCTTTGTGCGAGTGAGTTGCTTTTGAAGTACTTCACTCGTGTTTGGCGGTGGAACTATTGTGGAAACGGGAGGTGTGCTTACGGAAGGAGCATCTTCCTGGAGTACGGCCTTGCCTTTCTCGGCCACGGTTGCTTTTTGAGCGTATTCGTCGGTGAAAATATTCTGACAGGGGCGCCCAGAACGTGTGAGGTGTGAGACCTCGTCTTAGTCCTTCTTTTTGGACTGTTCGTCCTTGTCTTTTGTGCCCTTGTTTTCGGGTTGTTTCTTGTTCTTCTTCTTCTTCCCTTTCTTGTTCTTTTTGCTTTTGGTCGGGGAGGAAGTAGTTGAGAGTTGGGCTACCGTTTTGTTGGTGGGTGGCCATTCCTCATCCTCATCGTCACTAAACCAGACGCCGTTTATTTGGTTATCACTGGGTGCAGTTAAGTAGGAACAATCTATGACGGGTGTTGATCCGAGGAAGATTGCAGGGTTGTCATAAATTGTGGGGTTGTTTTGGGCCCCGGTGCCGATCTCAATGAGTTCTTCAAAGTTCTCGGCATCGCCGTAACCGAAGTGTCTTTGCCATTCGGGTCGTAGACTACCGAGAAATGTGTACATGAGCTCGTCTTCGTGTGGAGGGTTTTGAACTTGGGTAAGTAGTTTCCTCCATCGGGCGAGGTATTGGGTAAAGTCTTCTCCATGTTCTTGGCATTGGGTGACGAGAGTATGGAGGGAGACATGCTTGTCGGCCTTGTTCTTGGAGCGTTGCTCCAAGCGCTCCACCTTAAGCTGATGCAAGGCCTTCAAGTTGTCAACGTCTTTGGTGAGTTGATTAATACGGCTACGGAGAGTTCTCAATCTATTGAGGTGAGCCACTTTTGAGGTGTGTTTGAAGCGAGGGGTGATGATGCGATTCATGGTGAGTATTCAGCTGAGACCTGTATTTCACTTCGTATATTAGTGACACGACTCGACCCACTAGACTCGCAACGTTTTAAACATTCATTTTAAGCTCATTTCTTTTAGAAAGACTCTTTTACGTTTTGAAAAGAGGAGGTTTTCGAAAAGGTTTTGCTAAGGGAAGCTTTTGAGACGAGGATGCGTGCGCACATCTCGTCTCGATGTTAAAAGATTTTGCTTTGCATCCGTTGAACTAGTATCGGTGATTTTCCGAGGTGAGCTCGAGTCGGATGTGTAAAAGAGAAAGGATTCGGCTCGAGCAAGTCGAGTCGAGGATGTTAAAACAGAGTCTAGGCCGCGTGACCTAGAGGATTGAAATCCATGAGCTCGGGTTTTAATCCTTGCTCGGGTTTTTGCTTGTTAGTGAAAAAGGAAGTTTTGAAAAAAAAAGCTTGTTTCAAAAATTCGCGATAGTTTTGTTTGAAAAGGTGTTAGATGTTAGGTTCATTTATCTTTGAAACGTTTAAGCGAGTTTTCGAAGATATGAATGCATATGCTCGTTTTGAAAAAGACCATGGAGTGCATGGCCTCGAACTTGTACGTATGACTCAAAAAGGGTGAAAAATGAGTCAGTCGGGTACACCTCCAACTACCTCGAGTACGCTTTGGCAGATACTTAACCCCTCTATTTCCTTACGCCGGAGCGATAGGTTTTCTAGAGGGAGCACTGGGGCGGTCGAGATAGCCTTTTACGGCAAGCCGTGGAGGGGAGAGAGGAAAGTTAGTCCTGCACGTGCTTTATCGAGTGGACAAGCCTGCGTGTTGGAACCACCTCTCAAGGGTGCTAAGGGTGCCTAGATTCCAAAAGGAATGGACTCTAAACGAATGTGCATAGCTCAAATATGTATACAAGGATTGTTCAAAGCTTTCAAGTTTCACCTCTTTATTTTTAAAAAGAAAAAGCTAGTTTTTGGTTTTAAAAATAAGATCTCCCCAGCGGAGTCGCCAAACTGTGGAACCCGGGATCGAGACGAGGGACCCAACTCGGCGTCTTGCTTAAGGGCGATTAGGATTAAAGTTAAAAAAGATTAAGTTGGAAAAACCTTTAAGAACTGTTTGGAGTCGCCACCTGATTATCGCGGAAATTAGGAACCTGCTACCATGTTCTAAGCTAAAAACATGTCTTAGATTTTGGAGCACGCCGACACCCCTAGATCTAAGGTTGTGAAACCAGATTGGATTCGGGGTGAGGGTACTTTAGAAAAAGAGTTAATTCAAATAATGATTTATGAAAACCTTTTAGAAAAGCCTATGTAAAAATAGCCTCTACTGACCTAGAACAATCCAAGTAAGATGATATTTGAGCTAATGTTACCGCTACGTACAAGTGCGATAAAGATGTAAAAGAATGCAGATGCAGATGCAAAAAGATTGATTAAAACCCTCAGTTTAGCATGTTTAACTTGTTAACGAAAACGGTTCAGTTAAAGGTCGAATTCATTGTTTAAGTTGATTTAATGCAAAAGAAAAGGGTGCAAGATGCATGCAAATAAAATAAAGTTCAATTGTCCATTGGTTTATTTTATGAGGTCGGTTGCTTATGCGACTTTGGCGTGTCAACGGATATGAAGTGTACCCGAAGTAATAAGAACACTTGGAAGGCAAGCGCGCTCGGTGCCAAAGCCGGGGGGGCGCTAGAGTGTAGTCCCCTTTGTTAGTCCATAAAAAAATAAGAAAAAGCTTTGATCCAAGTGGATCGGTACCTACCTTGTCCTGACGCTTCAGATCGGCAGAGCTTCGCTTCTTGAACTAAAAAGGAGGAATTCAGCACGGGATGGTGTGCTGAACTCAAGGATTTGAGTGCTTGAGGCTTTGTGAGTGTTTGCTGTGTTTTCTGTGTGTAAAAGTTACATTTGAGTGCAGTATAGGGCTCTATATATACTAAAAACCTCGGAGAAATTAGGAAATAAGGGGATAGAACCAGGCCTAGAAACCGCATAGCCTTATGCGGTTGCTAGGGCAAACCGCATAGGCTTATGCGGTTGCCTCCCCAAACCGCATAAGCTTGTGCGGTTTGAAGGTCTGGTTTTAGCCTAGTTTCCAAGTTTCGGTTGAACTCTATCTTTGAAAGATTACGAGATAATCTTGAACTTGCGTGCCAAGAAAACTTCTAGGATATTTCTGTGATATTTTGTGATGCTTAGGGCTTTGGAGTGAGGGCCAAAGGCTGGGCTTGGGCTCGGTTTTGGGCCCGAGACCCTGAAAAATGAAGAAGGTGTATTTTGCATAGATTTGTGAAATAAGGTAAGACGTGAAGCCGTATTTTGTGTGAGAGGGGGCTAAATAGCGGTTTTAGCTACCGGGCCTAAATTTAGGAATTTAGGAATGCTGAATTAGACCTTGTTAATGTAAAAGGGCTAATTGTAGTGCAAATGCGAAGCTCATGCCAAATGAAGCAGGACGAGGACCTAGCTAGACTCCAAATGGACAAAATGAACGTTATTTAAGTGTGATGTGAAGCGACCTAAAACATTTTAACATTTCAAACGACTCAAAAATGAATTCGACATTAGTTAGAACCGTTTAAGTTAGCGTTAAACATGCGTAATAAAAGTCCGTGTTACATCATAGGGTTTTGTTTGGGAGGGTACGGATATGGGTATCCACAGGTGTGAGTACCATTCTGATATTGGGCACACCACAGAGGACTGCATAGTTCTCAGGAGGGAAGTAGCTCATCTGCTAAAGAATGGTCACCTGAAGGATATGCTGCCCAGGAACAGGAGGAACAAAGATGAACGAGATGAGCCCAGAGATCTTCCACCACCACCGCCAACCCATGAGGTAAAATTCATTTCTGGTGGTTCAGATATTTGTGGACTAACATATTCTGCTGCGAAGCGTGTGGCTGTGGAGAAACTGTGCAACGCCACCACCAGGACAAGCAGGTTCAGCCCAGGAGATCGTGTTCGATGAGTCAGATCTTCAGGGAGTACATGGGCCACATCACGACGGACTGGTGATCAAGATCCAGATTGGTACCTGCATGGTCAGGCGAGTCCTAGTAGATGGTGGCAGTTCAGTCAACATCATAATGATGGAGGCGCTGGAAGCTATGGGACTGAAGGATTCAGATGTGACGAAGAAGTCCAGCGTCCTGGTAGGGTTCAGTGGAGAGACAAAGCACAGCTTGGGAGATATCACGCTACCAACCTACGTGGAAGGAGTCACCTTCTTCGAGGGGCTGGCACCTATCCCTCAAACGAAACAAAACTCTCTTTTTCTTATGCATACGCAGGTGGTAGGTATTCCTTATATCGGCTAGTTGAATCTCAACCCCGTATCTCTGGCAAAGAGAATCGATCCCGTGGATCAAACGCCAGACCGACGGCATAACTTGACAAGGTGGAACTTGAACAGTGCTCAAGAATGAACTCATCAATGGACAAAGGGGAAAAGTAGCACCAAATATGAAAGAGGATTCAAAGATCGAAAACCAGCCAGGACTAACCCAATCCACCCTGACATCTCTAGTATCTGGGGCCTAGACTTCGGTGCATTCAGGGATCTTTCCCTCCACTTTGAGCCATGCCTCGACTCCTTGAGCAAGCAGATTTGGGTAGATATTTATATCTCTGATAATATCCGTTGCATGGAAGATGGAGCCGCCATGGGAGAAAGTGACAGCAGTAGAAGGGCCAACATCGTTGCGAGCCATGATCGAAGTTAAAGAAGAAGAAAGAAAGCTAGGGTTTTTTGCAAATTGATTTGGGGATTTTGCTAGGGTTCTCGGTTAAAAAACAAATAAAATCGGGAGTAATAAGATAGAGAGAGAGGAAAACAAAAATAAGGGTATTTATAGAGGGAGCAAAAGGAAGTTGAGTGGTTATTTTTACAAAAATAAACACGCGAAGAGATGTGATGTGACCCGTGATAGGACGTGCACAGTACATGGAGCGCCAAAAAGGGGCGCAATTCCCCACGAAAAGGCAACTGTCTCATTAATTACAAGGTACAGGTCTCAGGACCAAAAGCACAGCAGAGCAAAAAGAGCCTGGACCAGGCTCAGCTCTGGGCCAGGATAAGGAACAAAAGCATCTCCTTACCCCCCAGTTCAGGACTGAAGGGCAAGGAGATGGGGGACAAACTGTTGGGACCAAAAAACCAGGCTGGTCCAGAAGCCTCAGTCAGGTCCAGACAAGTTCAGGATCTACTGCCAGGACCAAGGTTTACAGCCAGTACCAGACTGTACAGACAAAGCAAAGGTGCAGGTCAGGAGAGGAAAAGGTTAAGATGGGCCAAGCCCAACCAAAAAGAAGTAGATAGGATGAACAAGCCCAGAATAACAACAGCAACCCTAGAGTAGAACGTTGGAGACTTGGTCAAAGAGCAGAGACAGTGCCTTAAAGTTAGGAACTGCTGGAGAGATCGTTGGAGAAGTTAGCTACAAAGAAGGAAAGGAACATTGGACCCAAGGAGACTATAAAAGGAGGAGAATTCAGAAGGAAAGGGCATCACAAGACACACAACTCAAGCATACTTCATTCAACGCAATTCACAAGCAACCAAACACTTTATAATTATTTTACGCCTTTTGTATTCTGTACCAGTTGGTCCAGACTCTGTACTTCCTTAACCAGAACTAGTGCATAACCTCTCCTGGCTTGGTGCCCGTGGTTTTTCCCTTAACATTTAAGGGTTTTTCCCACGTAACCACATCGTGTGTCTTGTTCGATTTTTGTTGTCTTTCATACGTTCTAATTCCTAAATCACAATAATTATAAATCTAAACCTTAAGGATAGTACTAGTAGATCCACAATCACTAAAACGAACCGTGTGAGAAAATCACCCCGAACAGTCAGTCCATGTGAGGATGCTGTTAAGGAGAAGATACCGGAGATTCAAATGAAGCTTCCTTTTCCGGGTCGTGTACGACAAGCTAACACGGACCCCCAGTTCAGTACGTTCTTTGAAATCCTCAAGACACTGCAGGTAAATGTTCCCTTTATTGATTTGGTTAAACAGATTCTTGCGTATGCTAAGTTTCTCAAGGAGGTCCTAGCTAGGAAGCGCACCATTAATGAGACTGAGTCTGTGTCTTTTGTGGGGGAAGGTAGTGCTCTTTTGCAGGGTAGTTCACCCCCGAAGCTGAGTGACCCCGGAACCTTTTCTATCCCTTGCTCTATAGGGAAGTATGTGGTTCAGAACGCTTTGTGTGATCTCGGGGCTAGTGTGAGTATCATTCCCTACTCCATTTGTAAAAAACTTAATATGACTAAGTTAGGAGTTACCTCCATGACTCTGCAGATGGCCGACCGTACTATACAGAGACCTCTAGTTATCCTAGAGGACATCCCGGTTAAGGTAGGGCAGTTTTATATCCCCGTTGACTTTGTGGTCCTAGACATACCCGAGGACCTCCACATCCCGATCATTTTAGGGAGACCTTTCCTGCATACTGCAGGTGCTGTAATCGATGTGGGGAATAAGACGCTGATGTTCTCGGTGGGAGGTGAGAAGCTTACATACACGCAATCTAGTACCCCTCGCTCCCCTATGCAGCTAGAGTCTGTTGCTGCGATTGACCTTGCCCCTCCGTCTCACTCTACTGGAGACACTTTGGAGGTTGTTTCTTCTGCTTTGTCTTGTGCATGTCTCACGCAGGGTGGCTGCGATCCTGGTTTGGAGGAACGAACGCTTACAAAGGCGGATGTCTATGCTCCTAGCGATGGAGGTGGAGACCCAAGGTCTGCGGTGCCCCATGCACGAAGTTATTTTGGAGCGCCATTTCGCGACAGAGTCCCCTGCGTGATGGATTTTGCTGCTCTTCCGCGAGACGGTCGAGTTATGTGGCGAACGGATGCTATTTCGCCAAGTGAAGGTGTTGCTAGTGGCCAACGTCCTTGGCCTAATTATACTTGATGATGAGTTTGAAGACGGTCGTGCGGGACCATAAAAACCAGCGCTTCCGGGAGGCAACCCGATGACGTTGTAATTTTATTGTACTCTGCTTTGGTTTGTTTGCTTTTGATGACATTTTAGGCTTTTCTTGAGCGCGTGAGGATGCGGGTTTTATATTTGTTTTAGCACGCAGGTACTTAAGGACTCTTTGTCGTTAGTATTTTTTGAGAGCAGGCCTCGACGAAGGGCCTTGGCCGTCCCTCTGCTGTTCGGCCTTACTTTTTCTCGCGTGCTACTCCGAAGTACTTCGTAGCTGGACTGATTTGGATGCAAATTTGTGGATTCGTAGCCGTACTCCATGCTTCGCTTTGGTTTGGGGGAGCTCCAACTTGATAATGTGAGCTTTCTTTACTCCTTTTCCCTCATCTCCTCGCTTTTATTTTCCTACCCCCGTTCATTTTTTGTCCTTTTCTGCTACTTGTGGTTGTGCTGTTTTCCACATTGAGGACAATGTGCGATTCTGGTTTGGGGGAGGAAAGCACTTTCGCGCTCTTTAGTTGCATTTTCATCTTTTGTGTGGCTCTTTAGTTGCATTTTCATCTTTTGTGTGCATTTTAAAAATTTAAGGGAAATTCTACGGTGTACCCTCCAACTTTTTCATTTTCTACCGTTTTTTCATTTTCTACCGTGTACCCCTTTTTTTTAGCCTTACACAGTGTACCCCTTAACTTCATTAGTAACTATAAACCGTGACCTTATTACAATTTAACGTTAAGTAGGCGCTAATTTTGAACGTTTAAGAGGTGACATGACACCTTTTTGCTGACTTGGAAAATGACGTGTAAATCCCAAATAAAATCAAGCTGTTTAATTTATTTTGAACCCAGCAACAAAACCCGACATGTCACCTCTTAAACGTTCAAAATTAGCGCGTACTTAACGTTAAATTGTAATTAGGTCACGGTTTATAGTTACTAATGAAGTTAAGGGGTACACTGTGTAACGCTAAAAAAAGAGGGGTACACGGTAGAAAATGAAAAAGTTGGAGGGTACACCGTAGAATTTCCCAAAATTTAAAATCCAAAATACGAGTCTTTTGTCTGTTCTTGTCGTCCTAGAAACCTTTTGTGCAGGATTAGCTTTAGTGTCTTTTGAGATACGCTCTTAGTCGCTATGTTGAGTCTCTTGATTGTGATGATTTGATATGCTTTGCTTACCCTTTCCTTTCATCCTTGAGGTGATTTGAGTAGACTTGCTTATATTTGACATAGGGACATGTGACGTAGACGGGGCGCGTTTCTTAGACTACCCATCCACTTGACATTGTACATGCTCGTATTAGTGAAATGAAAACTTGAATCTATGTCATTGTTTGAGCCTATTTGTACTTAAATGATCGAGCATTGCACGAAGAGATACTTGTTTTTGGTTACTATATTACTTTAACTCCACATGAGCCAAATGGCCTACTTTTCTACCCTTTAGATTTAGGTCCCTCATTTGTAGCCCGTCCTAGCCTTTGTAACCTGTTTTTTGAGCCACATTATATATATTTTGAGCTACATTCCAGAATTTCCTACCCAGGCTGATCAGTTGCATTAGGGATCCTACGTTTTCACGGAGTATTTGGTTGGGAAGGAAGTGGGTTAAGTCCGTGATTGTTCATTATGTGAGTTGGAGTTGTGGGTTGTTGTTGTGAGCATTCTCGTTAATTATGCGCTTTCCTACATGTTTCAAAATTTCACCCGATCTCATTTCATTCTATTCAAAAAAAAAAAAAAAGAGAAAAAAAAAAAAACATGAGAAAATCCAAAAAGAAGAAAAAAAAAAAAAAGAAGAAGAGAAAACAAAAAGAAAGAGTTGGTTGTGTATATTTGTAGTTGTGTAATTCAATAAGAAGATCGGAAGTGTTGAATAGGATGCGGTGTTTATCATTCTTATGCGGGAGTTGTGGTTTAATTTGAATGGTGAGTTTAGGAGGAGTGTGTTGGTTGTGGATTATGATTTTAGATGCAGCTGTTAAGCCGTTGAACTCCACATATCCAAATGCATTTACCACCTTTTCACCCTTCTGACCCGAGCCTAACATTACAACCCTTAGAAACCTCGCTCGATGTGATTTTGAGACATTTTGGGTGACGACGTGCTTAGTTCGAGTAGTTTTCCTAGTGTCGATGTTTGTGAGATTATTTATAGTCTCAGCGTTATTGTGGATGCATACGGTCGAAAGTCTTTGCATGGAGTTTGCGTCATTTTGTTCCGTCGTCTTATGTTTTTCAGTTTTCTCCCTAACTCTTCAATTTATTGAAGAGGAAGCAGGTATTGATTTGATTCACTTTTGTATGAGGCGACGATACTTGAGATTTTGAGTTTGCAATTTCCTGTACTAGTTTGTCCTCGCGATTATGTGCTGTGTTTGGGTAGTTTGCTTGAGGACAAGCAAAGGTTTGGTTTGGGGGAGTTTGATGTATGCCTTTTATATTGATTATACGCCCCCGTTTTAGTTGCATTTAGCTCGCACTTATTCGATTTCACTATTATTTTAGGAGCTATTTGCTTTATATTGCGATACTGTCGTTCCTCGTTTATATTTTGCAGGTTTTGGCGGTCCTGAGCTAAAACCTGAGTTGAGTGGAGCATTTACGAGTATCGTGACGTCAAGACTAAGCTCGAGAGCGAATTCGGAGGCAATACAATGATTTGGGACGTCAAACCTATAGGTTCAGAGCAAACCTATAGGTTCCAAAAGTTGCTGGAAATTTCTGAAGTCACTAAAACCTATAGGTTCAGAGCAAACCTATAAGTTCAGGATGAGTGAAATAGACCAAAAGTTGCTGGAAATTTCTGAAGTCACTAAAACCTATCGGTTTACACCCAAACCGATCGGTTCCCACCCCTGAACCGATCGGTTCAGCCCCCGAACCGCTTGGTTCTGCTTCCTGCGTTATGTTTTTTTTCACGGGCCTATAAATAGACTCGAGTTAGGGTTTTATTGATTATCTTTCATTCTACTTTTCAGTTTTAGGTTAAGTTTTAGTTCTCTCTTTAAAAACTCTCTCAAAACACTTAGTCTATTTTAATTACTCTTGCAAGATTCGATCTTTTCATTCCGATTCAAGATTAATTTCAGGTTTAATTCATTTTTATTTCTTTCATCATGTCTTCTTATTATTATTGCTTCGCTTTAATTTCAATTATGTCTAGCTAATTCTCCAATTAGGGTTTGAGGGGAATTTGTGCCTTTGGTTCAGGAACATGTTTTTGGATTAAATTGGTTGAATATATTGTGCAATTGAATTTCTTTCTACGCGTTTTATGCAATTGAATTAGGATTACTTCGCCTGATCAACGATTTCATCTGAGTTTAATTGAACCTGAGTAAGTTTTGATTTAAGATCGAAAGACGAGTTAAAACTAGACTTACGTGAGATCGATAGGTTGAATTTAGTACGTAGCGAGAGCCCGCTAAATTTGCTTAAGGCTAAAATTGACTCGAGAGAGCGTTTTCTAAACCTAATCCTTTGCACAGTTTATTGCTTCCGTCCTATGAACTCGAGTTCCTGAATCATTGTCATAATGAACCCGATACCCTAATCTTCCCCCTTATTGATTTCTACTCTTTTCCTTTATTGCTTTAGTTTATAGCTCAAATCAACTCCTTTTCATACCCTAGAGTCAACCTGTTTTCGTCCGACTTAACTTATAACTACGTTGTTTCTCTGTGGATCTCGACCCTACTTACCGCTAGCTTCTGTTAGTTGTTTGTCTAGGTTTATTTTGATTAGGCGTGACGACTTTAGCCTCATCATGTCCTCTTACACATCGGTCGGTTACAGGGTAGCATGTGTTCCTAGGTGATTCTCCCGTATCGTGGAAAACCATGAAACAACAAACTGTGTCACGCTTTTATGCTGATGCAGAATAGAGGTCGATGGTTGCTCTCGTTTGTAAGTTGAAGTGGCTACAGGGTCTTCTGCGGAACTTGGATGTGAATGTTTCTCGTCCTATGTGCCTTTTCTGTGACAGTCAGTCTGCTCTGTATCTTGCTCGTAACCCCGTTTTTCACGAGCGTACAAAGCATATGGAGATCGATTGCCATTTTGTTCGCGACGCTATTTTGGAAGGCTTGGTCGTGCCGTCTCATGTCTCTACTCATGAACAACTTGCAGATATCTTTACGAAGGCCTTGGCCGCACCTCGGTTTCTTTTTGTTATCCGCAAGCTGGGCATTCTTGACCTCCACGCTCCAGCTTGAGGGGAGGATTAGGCAGAATATATACGGGCTTAGCCCAATTATTAAGCTATTGTAATTCTATATAACCAGTTTGAGATTATTGAATAACGCACACATTTCACCCATACAATTCTTAACATGGGGGTTTTAGTTTCGGGGGTTAACTTTAAATGAGGGGTAGATTAGTCTTTTGGCATTCCGTCTTTAAGTAATCATTTCCGTCAAATAACACTCGCCTTCTAAATTTGTAATATTGCATTCAACATAATGTTTATTAATAAAAGGTCCAACTTGCTTACATGATATTGGCTGATTGCGGTTTCATTTATTTTTACCTTTGAAATTGTAACGATAAGTTTTTTTTATATAAGTTGAGAAACTTTGAAGCGTATATTACAACCTAATTTACCATTTAAATAAATTATATCATTCGAGTACCATATCTTTCTTTTAACGTAAATCTGTTTATTAAACTATCTTTTGTGTGCACCCATCATATACGGAGTACAAATTTTACTTTATCATATCCTTATGTAAGTAACATTTCCATGTCATACCTTTTACTTCTCTCATTTCTTGTCGTTAACATAAAGTCATATTGTCAAACGCAAATAATCAAATTAAATGTACATTATTATTCTTGACTCACAATTCATTTATGTTTTTTTTTTTTTCTTGAATTATTCATACATTTCTTTACATTTTATTTCTAAGTAAATGTTTTGTACAAAAATTGAACGCGTTAAGTAGGGATCTTATTTTTCTTTCTTGAATTATTCATACATTTTTTTACATTTTATATCTAAGTAAACTTTTTGTATAAAAAGTAAACACATTAAGTAGGGACATTATTTTTCTTTCTTGAATTATTCACATTTCTTTTATATATATATATATATATATATATATATATATATATATATATATATATATATATATATATATATATATATATATGTATATAGAAATAGGATCACATGAATCCCCTCAAATTTAGTGAGTCATGCACCCCTTCCTCAACCCTTAGATCTACTTGATCTAATGGTTGAGATCTTACCACATGATATCTCTCCTAATTTATTTTTAGATTTTTTTTCTCCCTTCTAATTTTTTCTTCGATTTATGTTTTTTTTTTTTCTTAAATTGTTCGGTCAACCTCTTTTTTAAGTTAATTTTTTTTTTCTTTTTTTTCCCTTTTTTTTTTTCTTTTTTTTTTTTCCCTCACAATTTTTTTTTAATTTTTTTTAACGATTTTAATTTTTTTTAATTTTTTTTTTTTTTTTTTTTTTTTTTTTTTTACAATTTTTTTTTTTTTGCCTTTAATTCTTATATTACTTGATACAATGTTACTCTTACTTCGAAGTGCAATCAATGTTACTTTAAAATATAAAACATGTTACTCTAATATTTTTAATTTATTTTTTTTACTTTTTTTTTTTTGCCTTTAATTCTTATATTACTTGATACAATGTTATTGTTTCTTCGAAGTGCAATCAATGTTACTTTAAAATGTAACACCTGTTACTCTAATAACTTATTTTAAAATGTAACACATGTTACTCTAATAATTATTTTTTTATACTTTTTTTTGTTTTTAATTCTTATATTACTTGATTCAATATTACTGTTACTTCGAAGTGCAATTAATGTTACTTTAAAATGTAACTCCTGTTACTCTAATAACTTAAACGGAATACATGTTATTTTAACAAATTTTTAATAATTTTTATATATTTTCTTGATACGATATTCAATGTTACTTTAAAGTACAACAACTGTTACTCTAATAGCTTATATGTGTTATTTTAACAAATTTTTATTAATCCTTAAGTATTTTTTGATACGATGTGCCTGTTACTTCAAAGTGTAACAATTGTTACTCTAATAACTTTTACGTTTTATTTTAACAAAATTTTATTAATCCTTCTATTTTCTTGATGCGATGTTACTATTTATTTGACGTGAAACCAATGTTACTTTAAAGTGTAACAATTGTAACTTTAATAGCTTGTACGTGTTATTTTAACAAACATTTTTTAATCCATATATTTTCTTGATACGATATTATTGTTACTTCAAAGTGTAATCAATGTTACTTTAAAGGGTAACAACTGTTACTCTAATAGCTTGTACATGTTACTTTAATTTATAATACTTGACAAAATCATGGTAATAAAATTTTATATAATTATTCGTCAATTGTTACTTTAACGATTATTTGTAATTACCTTAATATAATAAAAAAAATAACAAAAACATTGAAATAATCAAATAATTGAAAAATAAAAAGAATTTAAAAAAATAACAAAAATCGTTATAAACAAAAAAATAAAATAACAAAAACAATGGAATAATTAAATAACTGAAAAACTAAAAGAATTTTAAAAAAAAAAAGTAAAAAAAAAACGAAAAAAAAAAAAAAGTCAAAAAAAATCGTAAAAAAAAAAAAAAAATCGTCAAAAAAAAAATCATAAAAAAAAAAAATTCGTAAAAAAAAAAAGTTAAAAAACGTAAAAAAAAATAAAATTAAAAAAAAAAAAAAAAAAAAAAAAAAAAAAAAGAAAAGAAAAAAAAAAGAAATCTCAACTATTGATTTCATTAGATCCAAGAGAACTAAGAGTCTGAAAGGATGCACCAAATATAAGGGATTTATGTGATCCTCTCTGTATATATATATATATATATATATATATATATATATATATATAAAAATAGAATCATTAGAGTCCACAAAAAAATTAGAGTCCTAGAGTCCAAATTTAGTGATCGAAAAAATGAAATTCCAACCACAAAAATGAAATTCCAACGAAAAAATGAAATTGTTGATTTTGCTTAGTAGGTTGACCACTGGTCTGACCTAGTCCCACACCTTTTTGAGATTTAATCTCACTAGTTGATCTTCACAATCTAATGGTTTAGATTAGGACTCTAGGACTCTATTCTATTTGTGGACTCTATATAACCTACCACTATATATATATATATATATATAGAGTCAAGTTCAATTAAGTTGACAAATATTGGTAAAGTATTTCTGGTGGTGAAACTGTTATTAATGTTTTGTGAAACTGTTATTCTTTGTAAATGAAACTGTAAATTTAATATCATACTAATAAAGAGAGAAATACAGTAAATACAGTTTCATTTACAAAGAACAACAGTTTCACAAAATATTAATAACAGTTTCACCACCGTAGCCAGCGTACCAATATTTGTCAACTTAATTGATATTGTTTCTATATATATATATATATATATATATATATATATATATATATAGGGGTGAGATCCGGTGAGACCTCGTGAGACCCCATGAAAATCACATAGTATGATTAAACCGAAAGCATAGGCTCGTCACTATCCATTATCTTAATTTGTTTTCACCATTAGTTGGGTTAAAAATATAAATTACATATTAAAAATTTTAATAAAATATTTATGTCTCGGGTGAATAATATACTAGATACACAAAATTGATACTGCAGATACATTAAATGACGTAGTAGATACACCAAAAAAGATTAGATACACAAATAGATGTCGTAGGTACACCAAAGTTATAAAATACATTTAACGATGATATAACGTGACATGATAAGGTAGTTATAAACCCCAAATATGTTCCTTTGACCATAAATTAGATAATAAAGACAACTATGCCGAATTTTCGAAATACAAATTTTTTTAAGAAGGGGTCTCACGAGGTCTCACCGAGTTGAGGGGTCTCACCGGATCCTAAATCTATATATATATATATATATATATATATATATATATATATATATATATATATAGAGTTAAGATCCGGTACATCCTACTATATTTTTAAATCCTACATCCTAATTACAACCATTGGATTAAAGAAATTTAGACGCTTGAGATTGAGCCACGTCGCCCTAACAAAAGCACTAAAACTCGCAGCAAATTTTTCATTATCCCCTCCATTAATCTCTCTCTCTCTCTCTCTCTTTCTACTTCCTACCAAAAATTAACCCTAAATCCCAATCAACAAAATTCATTAATTCTCATCATCCAAATCCGTAATCATTTAATTTTTGTTGAATTAAAATTCTATTTCGTCAATCAATTTAATGTTCTTCGTCATCTCAGGTGTAATTCAATCTTCATTCATTAGGTATGGAGATTATTGGATTCAATTTTTCGATATTTCTTTCAATTATTGATGATTTTCGGCATAATAAAGTCAAATTTTATATTTTCATATCACTCATCATCTATTTTAACTGTTCAATTTTCATTCACTAGGTATGGAATTTATTGAATTTCATTCTTTTTATACTAATTTTAAGTTTTTGAAGATAATATGTATAATAAACTATATTAAGTTTTTCAACTTACATGTTTATGATGTTTTCACTATATTATCATTATATTTTGACATTTATTGTACGTATTGAAATTAGGGTTAAGATTACTTTTAGTCAATTAAGTTGTTATATTTTTTTTTTTTTTTGTGTTGCCCACCAAGTGTTTGATAAAATAACTCAATAAAGTGTGATATTTGGTTGTGTATAATTTTAACAGTTATTTTGTATAATTGTGATACTTTTGGTTATGAAAAATGATACTTTTAATAGAGGGATGTGATACTTTCATAAACTGTTATGTTACAAGTAGTTTTGTTTGGTTATTATTTGTCGAATATTATGATACTTTTAGTAAATGATTGTGATACTTTTAATATAAGGTAGTGATACTTCCATTAAACATGAGTGTAATTATGTTTTGTGTGGTAGTGATCTTTCAATTTGCATGTTTCTGATGTTTTCATCATTCATTGTGTTGAAAGTAGGGTTAAGATTAGTTTTAGTCAATTAAGTTGTTATGTTTTGTGTTTTTGTGTGTTGTCCACCAAGTATTTGATGAAATATCTAAATAAAGTACGATTTTTAGTTGTGTATAACTTTGATAGTTATTTTGTGTAGTGGTGATACTTTTTGTTATAATAAGTGATACTTTTAATTCAGGGTTGTGATACTTTTATAAAATGCTATGAAACATTTAGTTTTGTTTGGTTATTCTTTGTAGAATGTTATGATACTTTTAGTAAATAGTTGTGATACTTTTAATATAAGGTACTGATACTTTTATACCTAAAAATGAGTGTAATTATGTTTTGTGTGGTGTATATTACAGAAAATATTTTGCGTAGTCTTCCAAAGAAGTAAACAAGTACAAAAAAGTCAAGAGGAAGAGCATAATGGAAGGGTAAAGGTAGTGGTAGGACTAAATAGAAATAAGATTGGTGTGACGTTTTTGTAATAGTGTAGATCAATTCATATCATACGATGTACGAAGTTGTAATACTTTTTTTATATAACAATTTGATACCTCATATGTAACATTTTGATACTTCATATATTAACATGTGATACTTGTCACCTCAAATTCATATATTGAGTAATGAAACCTTTTAAAATCAAAATCATTATGAATTCAACAGCATCTTGATACTTTTAGTGTAACATTGTGATACTTCTAGTGTAAATTAGTGATACTTCCGTTTAAAACAATTACAAACGATTCATTGGGCATTTTTACAAACACCTAGTGTGCAACACACAAGAACACAAAATATAATAACTTAAATGACCAAAGTAGTTTAATCACACCATATGTTGAACCACATATACATGATGAATTCAACGACAAATTCACAACAACGAGTAATGAAACATTGAAACTTCAAAATCATGACGAATTCTCAAATATACAAATTAATCAGCTTCCTCAAATATAAAAAATCACTCAAGTTAACTCTCACACTCAAAAAAGCCAAAACCAGTCTTCGCTACATCTCCGGCAACACCTTTGCTAGGAAATGTCAACCTCCGAACAACTTTTTCGACCATTGGATGAGAAGTCACTTGTCGAGTACGTCAAGTCGACGCCTTCTCTCTCCTCCGTCGTCGGCACGTCCGACAACCTCACCGTCAGTTGTGACACTTTTTGTATAAAGTTGCGATACTTCTTATATATAATTATATGATACTTATTCTATATAGTTGTGATACTTTATGTTGAACATTGTGATACTTTTAATAAAAGATTGTGATACTTTATGTAGATTGTTGTGATACTTTAATTATGAATGATGATACTTTCAATACTAATCAGTATCTACTGTGATTATGTACTACGTAGTACTTCTTATATAACATTTTGATACTTCATATATTAACATGTGATACTTCTTACCTTAAATTCATATATTGAGTAATGAAACATTGTAAAATCAAAATTGTAATGAATTCAACAGAATTGTGATACTTTTAGTGTAATAATGTGATACTTCCAGTTTAAATTAGTGATACCTCTGTTTAAAATAACTGAAAACACTTCATTGAGACATTTCATCAAACACCTAGTGTGCAACACACGACATCTTTCGCCGACGCCGACTGATTCATTTACGGTGGCGATCGAGTTCACCGGCGATTCTTCCAACGGCGGCGGAAGTTATTGAGCGCGGCGGAGACGATGATGATGAGGAGGAGGTGAAGGTTCCGACGAGTGTGAAGCCGAATTAATACAAAATCAAGACGAACTCTCAAATAAACTCTGAATTAATACAAAATCTTTGTTGCGAACATGATTTCAATACCCAAAAATATCAATATCGTGAAGAAAATTATTGAAGAAATTGAATTCGATTTCCGTTGAATTTTTGACGTTGAATTGGATTTTGTTAGAGTTAAACGTTGAATTGCTGAATTTGACTATGAAATTGAATTCAATTTCGGCAGAGTTTGACGTAGAAGAAATTGAATTTAATTTTGGTTGTAGAAATTGATTTACTGAAATTTTGGAAAGTAGATAGACAAAGTTAGAGAGAGAAACAAATATAATGTAATAAAGGGGGAAAAGTTTTGGGGGAGGGTTTATATACGTAGTAAGTTCTTTTCTAATAGATAATTGATCTGAGCCATTGGATCTACATGATCCTACGGATGAGATTCGAATGTAGGATTTAAAAATATAGTTAGGATTTACATGATCCTATTTCTATATATATATATATATATATATATATATATATAGAAATAGGATCATGTAAATCTTACCCATATTTGTAAATCCTACATCCAAATCTCAGCCATAGGATCATATAGATCTAATGGATCAAATTAAATGTGACTAACTAATAAAATTAATACGTATATAACATCCCCCCAGAGCTTACCTCTTCATTATGTTATTTCACTTTCTCTCTCTACCTTATTTCTATCAACTTCCAAACCATCGATTAATCAATTCACTCGAAATCGACTTCAATTTCATCAATCAATATTCAGTAGATCGTCATATTAGGTATGCATTGACCAATTTGTGTTTGTTTTACAGTCATCATGTCCTTGATTTTGATCTAATTTTAAACACCTCAAAATTTCCACCAAATTTATCTACAAATCATGATTGATTTCATCATATCTTCAATTTTTCTTTATGTTCAATGATTTGTTATAAAGAATTTATCATGTTTTTGATTTTATAATGTTTAATAACGCGTTTTTTAGAATTTCTTGTGTTCATCGTCATCGCGTTCATCGTCATCAACTTTTTTAGGTTTTTGTGTTCATCGTCATCGTTCATCGTCATGTTTCACGTCATCGTCATCGTCATTGCATGTTTTTCTGTTTCTTGGTCGATTAGTTTGTTATAGTTTGTGGTCTTTTTCTGTTGTCCTCCAAGTGTTTGATGAAATGCCTCAATAAAATGTTTCTTGTTAGTTTACGCAGAAGTATCACCGATTCACACTGTAAGTATCACAATGTTATAAAAGAAGTATCAGCATATTATATAATAATATTACTGTCATAGTAGGTACTAATTTATAAGAAGTATCAAAATGTTGTGTAAGAAGTATCAAAATGTTACATTAGAAGTATCATAAGTTTATATAAAAAGTATAACAAAGTCTTAGTTACACAATGTTACATAGAATGTATTTTTTTATATGTAATCATATTTATAAAATAACTGTTGTTTTATGTTTTACAGTCAGTTTCAGAGATTCATTGATTCATGGCGTCGAATTGAAGAGGAACGAGAAAATGTCATTTATGTCGCTTTGATGATATTTAAGCTAGTTTAGATTTAGATATAAAAACATTATTTTTCAAGAATTTAATTTTTTGTTAATTTCATCATGTTTATGTGGTTGAACTTACGTTGTTTGTGTAATAACGTTGCATTCGAATTTCACGTTAATAGTATCAAAACTTAATATAAGAAGTATATATGGGGATGAACATATGTTGTGGTAGAACTACTCTATTCAACTAAGTTATTGTTGTGTTCTTGTGTGTCGCACACTAAGTGTTTGAAGAAATGCCTCAAAGAAGTGTTTGGAGTCGTTTTGAACAAAAGTATCAGTAATTTACACTGGAAGTATCAAATTATTAAACTAAAAGTATCACGATGCTGTACATCCATAGCAAATATTTATGTCTTAATAAGTCCTACAAAAAGTATAATTTACTATAACTAAAAGTATCACTGCGTAGAACTAAAAGTATAAAAAAAATAAAAATCGTAGTAACTGTATAACTATAAGTATCAATGAGTATAACTAAAAGTATCACCGCGTAGAACTAAAAGTATCAAAAAAAAATAATAGTAACTGTATAACTAAAAGTATCATTGAGTATAACTAAAAGTATCGATAAATGTTCGAAAGAGCCAGACGCTTGTTTTTTATTCTATTTGTTTGGCTGAATCTTGGCCCTCCATTGTTTTGATCTAATGGCTTATATTAGGATGTAGGATGTAAAAAGATGTTAGGATGTACCGGATCCTAACTCTATATATATAAGTAAACTTTTTATACAAAAATTGAACACATTTAGTAGGGACTTAGACCACCACTTAAACCCCATTGTTTTAAGTTTATTGGAGCTAAAGTGAGTTAAATTGGACTAGTTAAAAAGTTGAGCATATTAAAGCTGAAATGAAAATTTTTAGCTTGTAAATTTCATCGAGCTGAGACTAGGTTAAACTTATTAAAAGTAAACTAATCTCATTGAAGTTGACCGAAATCTTTTTTTTTTTTTTAAATATTTGCTTACTATAGTTAAATTAAACAACAGAAACAATTTTAAATTATGCTGAAAAGAACACAACCACAAACGTTTATAAACGGTCTAATTATAAATAAACACGGAGAGGTATGGGTAAATTGAAAGAAGTATAAATAATTAAATTATGTAAATAAAAGATAGACATGATGATACACAATGATGAAATTATTAATGTAAATGAACAAAACTAATGAGAAACATAAACATTATACTCAACAATAGTAGCACCATTAGTATCCATTAACGTAACAGTTTTAGCCTGAGCATAACCAGTAGCAGACCTAAACACACCACTACCACCAACAACAGCCAATTCTCTAACACTATCCAAAACTGAATTCCGTCCCATAACACTCAACGTACTTCCTTTAAAATCCCCGTCATCCGAAAACACGAGATTCATCGTCATCAGTAGCGCAATTTGGTTCTGGTCAGCAAACCCGTACATTCCCTGGGCACGCCCGATGATTTTTGAGCTGTTGTCGGCTGTCTCGGTTAACGGGTCGTCGATCATGACGAGTGCTCCGAATGTGGAGGTGAATTGGGCCGTTGTTTGGGCTTGGGCTATGCGTATGGCTGTTGGGTTTGGGCCCGTTACGTAGTCGTGGAAGTAGAATTGGATGTGGGTTAAGTTGTCGGAGGAGGCGGCCGTGGCGGAGGTGGAGAAGAGGAAGAGGGTGGTGATTATTGTGAAGAGGGTGGTGATTAAGTGTGACATTTCTTTATCAGAATTATTATGATTGGGTTTATTATTACTCGTATGATATAAAAAGAGGAGATTTATTTGTTTGGTAAGTTGGGTATGGAATAATAATTGGAGACTGGAGAGAATATTAGTTATAGGACAGGTAGAAAGTGTCAAAGTGGTAAGAAGAAAAATAATTGAGGTGTAGAGGAGTTGTTGAGTTGAAGTTCTGAATTTTGTTTGCGCGTAAGATGAGTCAAGGGTACTATACGTAGTAGTAGTACTATGGAAATAGTGACGGGAACATATGAGTTATCGTTACAATACACGGAGTAGAGTATATTGTTGTTTTAGTAAGTTGATTAAGATAAATGTAGTGAGTTGAATTTTTGTATAAAAAAAAACATTAATACTCGATAAAATAGTGAAAATATTTAATGACAGATTTGTTAAATACTTCGTCCAATTTAATTATTTGTTTAATTTTTATTTTGGGACGGAGCAACTATCGACATTTTTATATAATTTAAAATGATTTTTGATCAAATATTTAATTGAAATTAGATACGTGCAACTATTATTTTCTCTTTTGATCGATTTCGAAGTATTGAAAAATAATTTTATATAAAGAAAATCGTCATTTTGTACCTCTTTCGGAAATAAAAAAGGTAAACAACTTATTGAATTAGAGGGAGTATAGAACACGAAGTACTCCGTATTATTTTTATTACTTACAAATATTAAATGCAGAAGCATTAAAAAGGCTACTAGAGAAATCAAAAGAGTGTTGAGTTTTCCTCACTCCGACATATTAGAGTGAAACCGTTTTATACGTAAAACGGATAATAGAATTTGTTATCACCTCTTAATGCTCATAATAAATAAAGTGCTGAGAAATTTACTGGTTATTCCAACCACGCATAAAAGGTTTCACATTAGACTTACTCTGGAGTACACCTTATTTTTCAAAATTCCTACATTTTTCTAAATTTTTTTTTCAATACTATCGTTATTTTGAATATTTTTTCAAGAATTTGCACCAAAAAGTCTATTTTTGCCAATATTTAAAGGAATAATTTATTCAACTTAGTCATGAATATTTATCGTCTTCCACATAAGTTACTTTGAACAAAACTGATATTTGATCGAGCACATTTAAGAGCAGATTTTGTAATAAATTTTACTCGGCAAAAGAATAATTTAGAAAATTTAGGGTATTTGAAAATAAAAATCATAAAACATGAGAATTTTCCAAAAGTAGGTACAAAAATAATGAAAATCCTCAATTTCTTTTAATAACGTCTCATTCTTTTTTAGGATGAAAACTAAAGTAACCACTAACCATCATCATTATGCACTATACATTCTAGAATGTTATGCGTTTAGTTAAGAGAAGCCGTCCAAGGTGAACTTGTTTTCGAATGTTTACAAGTCGTCTCATGTACGTTGACGTGATTGGGTTTTCAAAGTTTGTTGCACTATACATTCTAGAAAGTTTGTTGCTCATCAAATTCACACAATTCACTCAATACTACGGATGAAATCATATTCAAGGACTTTTCAGGATTTTTCTTTTTAGGTTGTTACTTGTTAGGTTGCATGCTATTGGTCGGTCAATGGTCATTAGTGTGGCTACTTTTCTCACTCATGTAATTGTCATATTACTAGAGCGTGAAAGTCTAATTGGACTCGACTAGAAATTGCCAAAATCGACCCGACAGAAACCGCTCAAACCGACGCGAAAATAACCCGAAATAAACCTCTTTTTTACGAAGCCAAAACGACCGAACCGAACGACCGAAAAAATGGGTCATAACCCGACCCGTAGCGGGTTAACCCGTTAATTTTAGAAATTTACGTTTCGAGATAGAAATTTCAATATCAAATTTTTTTTTTCACATGAAATTTTTTTATTTAAAATTAATTTTAAACATTTCACACTGACAAAACTATTCATAATTGACAATTTTTACTTAAATATAATATTTATTAGTTAATAATTGTATAAACAATCATACTCCGTAGCATTGATGTTTGTTAGTTGCATTAAACATTGCGAATTATGATTTGAGACATCTTAAATCACTATTTACGAAATTTTGAAACAAATTTACATGTGGAGAATAAGTGAAAAAATGTGAAAAAAAATATGATACTATAAGTCGGTAATTCGGGGTAACATTTTAGAATTTGAAGACACAACTTGGACTCTACAAGTAAGGATCAAAATCTTCATTGTTATATTTTATTGTTTTACTTTATAATTTAAAGTGTTTTATATCTACATGAGCTTATAATCAATTTTTAACTTATAATTCAATTTTTTTATTTTTTTTATATTGTATCATCAATTAAAGTATTTTTTCTTAGTGAAAACTAAATCGTTATACAAAAAATGAAAAAAGAAAATATCGATAAAGGGGCGTTAATTAACCCGTATTTTGACCCTAACCCGACCTGGAACCCGTATACACCCGACCCGTATATTACCCGAACCCAAAATACACTCGATCCGTATGTTACCCGGTTTATGGTTATCCGAACCCGAAACCCGCCTGACCGACCTGTTTGACAGGTCTAGACTCGACTGACTCAACCTAAACCGAGCAAATTCGATCCAATAAAATTCAAAAATATTGTGACCAAAAGTCCGAAACTGACCCAACACGACACGAACCGATGAATAGTGACCCGAATCCGACCCAGACTCAGTCTAATTAATTACTACTCGACCTTGTCGTGACTCGATTAAGATGACCCAATAATTATTAAGTTTAATATCGATTAAATTGAAAGCAAATTATTGCTTAGTTTAATAGCTGTAACTTAATAATGAACTACTTTAATCAAATAATGGTTGAATTCTAATTTTAATGGCTTAAAATTAATAGTCTGGAGATGACTTGACCCAAACTGAGGCCAAACCCTATCCGACTTACACACAATTTAACCCAAAATTATCTGACTCGATAATGACTTGAATCAAACCCGAATCGACCTCGGGACGGGCAGGTTGACCCGATATGACCCAAACTAAAACAAGATGAACAACCACTATTCTACACAAAATTGTTTATAAATGACTCAAAACATCAAACACTATAGTGGTTAGAGCTAGCAAGGCTGACCCGACCCGAGTGACCCGAGCGAAACCTGACCCGATAAACCCGAAAATATTGTGACCCGAAACCGACTCGATCCGACCCGACGATGACCCGCAACCCGACAAGACCTGATAATCAGTGACCCGAATCCAACCCGACCCGACCTGACGATGACCCGCAACCCGACGGGACCCGATAATCAGTGACCTTGTTGACTCCACGATTACTTTTGATATTGTCAAGTTATTTATTTCTATTGTATGTTACTCGGTTGTGTGTTTGAGTTTATGATGCGAAGGAATCTAAGCTCGAAAGAAGTGAAAAGAAGAAGAGGATTTGAAACGACAAAGTCAAGCTTCGTATCAAGTCAAGACGTTAGGAACAAAACTTGTAAAGTGACTAATCGAAGCTATGCATTACAAATCTCAGCAGTGATGTTACCCTAACATGATTTCATGTCACCGTAACATTAGTGCTGTAGCAGTTTTCATAAAAACGTTTTATAAATATATTTTCTAATATTTTCTAAAGAATTATCTTTTTACTATAAGTCTTCTATATTTTTATTATAATATATGAGAATATCTTTACTCATCTTTGAATTAGATTTGAGTATATTTTATTAGTAAAATATATAAGAATCTCATTGTAAAAGACGTGGAAAGTATTTCTAATATATTATGATTCTACTAAATATCTTTTATGATAATTCTCCTCTTTTAAACTGATTTTATAAGATAATATAATTTGGAAAAATCATATCTACTGTCTTTATATTTTGGCCGAAATTATTGTTAAGTATATGACCATATTTTTGGTTATATACAATATATTTCCAAAAGATAGATTTCTAAAATATTATATTCTAATATCTTATATCTCTTAATTGAACTAGTTTGTATTCATTCTAGGAGAGCAAGTAATTTCAACATCTTCCTAAATATCTTTGACAACTAGCTAAATATTTCCATTAGAAAGTTTTATCAAACTATAATACTTTCATAATATTATCTTCTTGTTTGATAAGTAAAAATAAAATAATATCTTTTGAGTGTGATGTTGAATCACACGAGTACTATAAGTACTCTTCTATCATTTCATTAAAAATCATCCAAGATAATCCAACACATCTAAGTCTTTCAAATATAATCTTAACTTACATTTTGTAAAGTATTTTTGGTCTTTAATTAAACCGTGTTAGTTCTTCATTGAAGTTTTGCAAAATATTTACTTTGTTTTTTAAAGCATTTAAAACTTTGTACTTTTGCTCTTAAATCTTATTTTCTAAAAGTGCATAGTTACGATAAGTCTCTCTAGACAATTGAATTGTATTTTCATTTAATTGAGAGACTTGTAACAAGAGAAAACTCAATTTGTTAGAGATTAATTTCTCGAGTTAGAAAAAAAATAGCTTCACACTAAGGTCGGAGTAGATCTGTAGTGTTATTAATTATTTGTTGTAAGCTTGCCGGAATAGGTGCTCTTGATAAATAATTAATAGAAGAAGGGGTGGATGTAGGCTTTTCAATTGGGTCGAACCACGTTAAATCCTTGTGTTATTTATTTTACGCATTTACCTTCACGCATTTTATATTTCCGTTGCAAAATTTTTAAGAGGTCCAATCCTTTATTCACCCCTTTCTTCCCCCTCTAGAGTATTGTTGGGCCCTTGGACTCTACAATTGGCATCAGAGCCTCGTGCTCTTGATAGCTTTACCGCTGAAGAGGTTGATCCAATACTCTAGTTTTGATATTTTATTTTTTCTTTTTATTTCTATTCTCGGCTAAGTTTTTTTTTTTTAAAAAAAAATGGAATCTAGTGACGCAATAAAGTACCCTATCTTTGATGGTAAGGATAATAGTTATTGAAAAAATCAAATGAGAAATTACATAAAGGGAATCGATTTTGAATGTTGGAGAATCATAGTCAAAGGACCCATTGCTATACCTACTACTGATTTAAAAGGTGAAAAAACAAGAAGATGACTATGATGAGAAAGATTTTTAAAGTTTCTCAAAAGAATTTCAAAGCTTTAACACTTTTACAAAGAGGTTTGACCAAAGAAATTTCTAATCATTTTTCATCATCTGCAAGTGCTAAAGAAATTTGGGATAGTCTTGAGGCCTCCTATGAAGGAACATCCCAAGTTAAGAAATGTCGGGAAAATTTAATAACTCATCAGTACGAGATGTTTCATATGAGAAAAATGAAAACATCAGTGACATGTCTGATCGATTACTTGGTATAATCAATGAGTTAAAAAAAATTAGGCAAAGTCTATAAAACCGAGGATCTTGTCAATAAGTTTCTTCGAAGCCTAACCGATAAATGGCAACCTGTAATACCCGGTATTTTTAGTATAATAATAATAAGAATAATAAGAGTCAAATAGAATAGACCCAAATAGGTCCAACCAAAACCCTTACCAAACAACAAACAAAACACAAAAAAAAAAAAAAAACTAAATAAAAAATAAAAGAGTAGTAGTGAAGAGCATCGTGCTCTTTTCATCACCACCACCACTTTACATCATCATCATTCATCACCATCTTCATCCATCGCCACCTCCTTCATCAATCACCACCATTCATGTGCTGCCGCCGCACTTGTCAACACCACCGCACCATCGCCACTGTCGCCGCACCACCGCCGTTACTCATTTTTCTCGGTTGTTTTGTTAGGGTCCGTTTTTGGGGTCGATTTTTGGGTGTTTTTCGTCGGGAATTCAAATTCTAGCCTAATTAATCGAGTTTCTAAAGGTATAATTCGTAATTACTTGTTTTATTTTAATTTTCGTCAAACCCTAACCCTAGAAATTGGGGGTTTTCGATTTATAGCCTATTTTATTGAATTAGTGTGTTAATTAGCTAGTTTTAAGGTAGTATTTGATAGTATAATGGTTTATTTGTAGAGCACGGCTTCGTAGAGGAGCGGTTTTGACATTTGTGCTTTCTTGAACCTTTGAATTCGAGGTAAGTTTGATATAGAAGCTTTAAAAAGCCTTGCTTTGATCTTAAATGTGTGGTTTGTTGTTGTTGGTAGAGCCTAAATGAATTTTGGGTTGGTTGATACTTAGAAATTTTTGACTTGAGCCATTCTTTTTATACCTTTAAGCATGTTGGTTTGATTAGTATCAACATTAATGTGGAAATGTATTCTTGAGCTTTAATATGAGATATTCATGCTACTGTGGAGTTTATTGGAATTGTTTGTGATATTATAATGACAACTGTTTATGATTATATCGTGTGGTGGTTATTAAAATTTTCATGGAGATGTTGTGGAGTTGGTTAGTAGTATGTTGGCCCTCGATGGGGTTGTTTGAGTTGTGAGATTGAGGGGTAGGCTCCACGGGGGCTTACCCGTGGTCCGATTGATCACGGACCCGCCTGAGTTCTCCTTGTAGGGGTTAGTCCTACGAGGGGTGTGCACACTCGGAACGAAGGGATTCTAGAGAGTATGTGGTTGGATACGGAGATTTTTATGAGTTACGCAGCATGAGTTGGTGTGTGGAATTGTGGAGAAATTTTATATTTGTCTCATTGGTTATAATGGAAATTTTGCTCTACAGGTTGTCTTGGTCTATTATTGTTTTTCATTTTATCTATAATATGTTTATGTTGCTCTTGTTATGTCATTACGGAGCCTTTGTACGTTTACTCTGGATTGTTGGTGTTGTTATTGTTATATTTTGGCTTTTGTATCATTCTTACTCGACCATTGGTTGACGTGTTTATTGTTGTGTGATTTAAAATCTGCTGCCCAAAACTTTTCATTTGTGGCCTGCTACGACCCTATTGGAATTTCCTCCTTTTGGTGAGCAGTATAGGATCAGGTACTGTTGATGATGTTTGGACCCCGGGTTGCATGCGCGGGTTGGAGTGAGCGACCAGTCCTAGTTGCAGCTGTGTAGTTATCGTTTTGGGAGCATCCGTTTTTGAGACTCACTTTTGAACTCTCTTAGTTTCCACTTTTAGTTTCATTTTCGCTTTTGTTTTACCACACTTGTGTGGGTTGCTGGAGTTGTGGTCACCTTTTCGAGTGATCTGTTTATACCAGTTTCCTTCGTATTCAGTTGTTGTTTCTTTTATCGTTTCAGTTTTTTTTTTTTAACAGGTCTTAATAGGTTGTTGCGTTCTCACCTGGACTTGGCTTAGGTCATGTCCTTGTGACATTCCCATTTTGCCGAAATTTGATTTGGCTAAAATGGGGGTGTTACAAAGTGGTATCAGAGAGACGATCCTAAAATAAATTCTAAAATGAATGCTAAAATGAATGTAGGAGTAATAAAATGAATCTAGAGGTCATAGGAGTAATAAAATGAATGTAGGATTAATAAATTAAAATGAACCCCGGGAAGTGGATCGAGGAGTCGGTCAACGCTGAGGCCAAGGAGACGTCCTGAAGCCGAGGTTGGGAGACGTCCCTAGAGAGACTGACACTTGTGAAGCTAAACGGTTAACCACGTGGTAAGTTTGAGCGATGTTGGGGTAGTTTAGTGGGGATACGCCATTATGTGATCTTGAGATGAATGCTTGTGAGTTTGATGCTGATATAAGTAATGTTATAATATGTTAAGGTATTGTTATGCTTATACGAGTTGATGTAACTGTTCGGGGTGATTTTCTCACACGGTTCGTTTATGTAATTGTGGATCTACTAGTACTATCCCTTAGGTTGCTTTTAGTGGTGATTTATGTGATTGACTTTAAATGCACGAAAGATAACAAAAATGGTACAAGACACACGATATGTTACGTGGGAAAAACCCTTAAATGTTAAGGGAAAAACCACGGGCGCCAAGCCAGGAGAGGATCTTCACTAGTTCTGAAATAGTAGGTACAGAGCCTGGACCAACTGGTACAGAAAACTATATAATCGTAAAAATATAAAGTGGTTGGATGCTTGAGAATTGCGTAGAGTATTGTGTGCTTGCGTTGTGTGATGTTGAATGCCCTTTTTCTTCTGAGTTCTCTTGCTTATATAGTGTCTTGAGCCCAACGTTCGTTCCCCAAAATGTAGGTAACCTCTTCCTTTGATCTCTCCAGTAGTTGCTATTTCCACGGCCCTATTTCTGCTGCCTTGACTTGGTCTCTACAACGTCTTTCTCTAGGGTTGCTGCTGCGACCTTTGGGCTTTCTTCTTTGTTTGTTTACCTCTTCCGTTGGGCTTGGCCCATCTTGGGTTTTCCTCTCCTGACCTGCACCTTTGTTTTGTCTGTACTGGCTGGTACTGACTGCACGTTCTGGTCCTGGATGTGAATCCTGTACCCGTCTAGGCCTGGACCAGGGTTCTGGACCAGCCTGGGTTTTTGGTACCAACAGTTTGTCCCCCATCTCCTTGCCTTACAGTCCTGAACTGGGGGGTAAGGAGATGCCTCTGTTCTTCATCCTGGTCCAGGGCTGAGCCTGGCCCAGGCTCCTTCTGTTTCGCTGTGCCTTTGGTCCTGAGATCTGACCTTTGCAATTAATGAGGTAGTTGGTTTTTTGTGGGGAAGTGCGCCCTATTTTGGCGCTCAATGCGCTGAGCACGTCCCATCATGGGTCTTGTCATATCTCTTCGCGCGCTTATTTTTGTAAAAACCATCCAACTTCTATATATACCCTAATTTTTGTTTTTGCTTCTCTCTCTAACTCTCCCATTCCTTTGATTCTATTTGTTTTGCAACCGAAAACCCTAACAAAAATCCCCAAATCGATTTGCAAAAAGAAAACCCTAGCTTCTTTTTCCCTCCATCGTTCATGGCTCGTAACGATACTGGTCCTTCTCCAGCTGTCACCTTCTCCCATGGCGGCTCCGTCTTCCACGCAACTGACATAATCAAAGATGTCAATATCTACCCCAATCTGCTCGCCCAAGGAGTTGAGGCACGGCTAAAAACGGAGGGAAAGATCCCGGAAAGTACCGAAGTCTGGGCCCCAGACACCACTGATGTCAGGGTGGATTGGGTCTCCCTGGCCAGTTTGCAATCTTGAATCGCCCTTTAGGTTTGGAGCAACTTTCCTCTTTGTCCATTGACGAATTCGTTCTTGAACATCGCTCGTGTTCCACCGCTGTCAAGTTATGCCGTCGGTTTGGCGCTTGATTCATGGGGTTGATTCTGCGTGTCGAAAATACTGGTTGAGATTGATTAGCCGATATAAGAAACACTTATCATCTGCGCATGCACAAGAAGAAAAGGGTTTTGTTCCGCCTGGTGATAAGTGCGACCTCTTATCACTCGTTTGGATGCGGTGATGAGAGGAATTGGACTAGTTACTATATGTTCATCAAGAGCAACACATTGGGTCCCAACGCCTGGCGCTGAGTTCTCTTTGAAGAAATTTGGTATGTGCCCTGGTCTTTTGAATTCCTGTCCATCTCGTTCTTGCATGTACTTCTTTGTTTAAATTTGTTGTGTCTTTGTTTTGTAGTTTCTGATTGGGTTCCTACCCCCGACGACCCTGAGTCAAGGAGGAGGACTGAGGCGTTTCTAAGGCTACCAGCTTCGAAGAGGGCTTGGCCCAGATGTATGCGTCTCGATGAAGACGATGATGACGTTGTCGAGGTGGTTCCTGCCCCTGAGCAGCATGCTGGTGACGGTGAAGAGAGCGAGGAGGATGAGGGAGAGTCTGAGGATGAGGAAGAGGCTGTGCCTGAGGTGGGTGAGAAGTCTGTGAGTGGGGTTGCTGGTGAGAGCAGTACAGGTCATTTTGACCAAACTCCCATCCATGTGACCCCACTGAACTCTTTACTTTGGGGCGGTGGCCACTCAACTCTGCCCCATCAAGATTCCTGTGTCCGCCCGAGGTCCGTGCCTGGCCACTACCATCGGGTAATCGACATTTTCCCTTTACTTTGGGGGGATCCTTACTTACCATACCTTTGTAACTCATTTCCAATGATGTCTGCAGCGTCTGGGTCTAGTAAGAGGGGTTTCGCCTATGGAGGATATCATCGCCGCGATCACCCAGGCACGCGAGTCCACAAAGTCCGGTGGTAGCCTTGTGCAGGCTCGCTGTGAATCTGTGGCCCTACCTCCGAAGTCTTCCAAGAGGAAGGCACCAGAGGGGTTGGGACTAGGTTCACTAAAGGCATTCTTGAATCTCCCGGTCGCCTGAGCGAGAAGAAAAGGAAGAAGGGAAGTTACCTCGGATGAATCTGTCTTTGTCCCATACCTGCACTCGTGAGTCGGGCCTGAGCACGTTTCTGGGAAGGCCTTGAGTGAGAACTTTCTTACATCTCTCGCACTCTACTTGAGCTCGCACGCCTGGCGCACAAAATGGTGGGTCATTGTGCTCAGGTTTGTATCTTTCCTGGCTTTTGTTTCGCTCGGAGATACTTTTGATATGGTTACGATTTTACGCTTCGCTCGCACTGTGAGTCGCTACTTATGTCTGCCAGTCTTGGTTCCACGGTGCCCGTCTTGGAGAGTGGTAGGAACAAAGCTGAGGCTGAAAATGAGGTGCTGCGCTCTTCCCTTGAGACTGCCAAGAAGGAGCTTGAGAGTGTGAACTACCGGTGTGGGAAGCTGGCTGAGATGGATAAGATTCATTTCGAGAGGATCCAGCAGCAGGATAACCATATTGGCGAGCTGACCAGGGAGCTTGAGGACCTAAGGGAGGACGCAAAAAGACATAATGCAGTGGTGAGGGACCTGAGCATCTTCCACACACTTCGTACCAGGATTGAGATGATGAATGCCAGTTCTGAGGCTCGTGCTGCCTGGGATCTTTCCGCGGAGATTGCCACCTTTAGACAATTGTTCCCTGATGAAGTTGTCCCAGAGCAGGCTGAAGTCACCTCGGCTGTACAGCCTGGTGCTGGAGTTGCTTCTGGTCCAGGTGTTGAGGAGACTGGCCCTTCCCTCGCTGATCCTGCAGAGGAGCATGCTGAAAAGACTGGTGAGTCCGACGAATGAATGAATCAATTGAACTTTGGCTTTGTTATTGGTTTTTCTGAACAATCTTTGAATTTGCCAGGGGGGGAATGTCCCCTGTGTTTATTTGGTTTGTAAATATTTAGACTTTGCTTTTGGTTTGAACTTTTGTTTCTGAATTCTGTTATCCATGCATAGGCATGGTTTGGCTTTTGTCAACTTTTTGCTAGTTATGCTAGGCCACGTTATGCTATGTTTTGCTTATGTTATGTTTTGTTATGTCTTTTGTTATGATGCGCATATAATTTGTTGTGAATCTGTCTAGTAGCATGCATGCGTTTGAAAATTTAGGCGACTTACACTTTGGGGCTCCCTTAACGGACATTACTCCCTGTCCCGTTGGTGCAGTCGTTCTGGGGCTGGAGCCCAAGTTTTTGTCTTTGTCTTTGTTTTTGTTTTTGGTTCTGCGCTGGACCAGATTTTTGCACTGTTTCGTCTGCAGAAAAGGGAAGGTCAGGCTTGACCGTTGGCGTTAGCCAACGGCCCTCCGACGCTCAAGTCAGTACAATTGCATTGGATAATTTGTAAAGGAAAAGTTTTGAGTTTTGTGGATTACCAGATGTCTTGGTTCAGGACACTTTACATGTGATAGAGCTTGAGGTGGAGTGTATTCCAAGGTCTTGGGATCATGTCTCCTTCCAGAGTTTGTAGTCTGTAAGAGCCTTTCCCAGTTGCTGAATCAATAAGGTATGGGCCTTCCCAGGTTGGGGCTAACTTGCCTGCAGCCTTGTCTTTTGTGTTCTGAAATACTTTTCTCAGGACCAGATCTCCTGTCCTGAACACTCGTACTCTCACATTCTTGTTGTAACTTCTGGCCACTGATTGTTGGTATGCTGCCAACCTTACTGCTGCTAAGTCCCTGAGCTCCTGGGCTGTGTCCAGGCTGTCACAGAGTAGCTCATTATTTTCAGAAAATGTATTGAGCTCATACCTGACCGTTGGAACGTGCACTTCTATTGGTAGTACAGCTTCACATCCATAAACCATTGAGTATGGAGTTTGTCCTGTTGCTCTCTTTGGCGTAGTTCTGTCTGCCCATAGTACTAGTGGCAGCTCTTCAACCCATCTCCCTTGTTTCTCCATCAGCTTCTTCTTGATGCAATTGATCACAATCTTGTTGCTGGACTCAGCTTGTCCATTTGCTTGAGGATATCTTGGTGGAGAGGTCACCAAATTGATGTTCCACTTTGTACAGTAGTCTCTGGTCTTGTTTCCCACGAATGCAAGTCCATTGTCACATATGATTTCTTAGGGGATCCCATACCTGCTGATGATGTTCTTCTTTATGAAGGCTATAACTTCTTTTTCTGTGACGTTTTTGTATGCATCTGCCTCTATCCACTTAGAGAAGTAATCTGTCATTGCTAGCATAAACACCTTCTGTCCTGGAGCCATTGGTAATTTGCCAACTAAGTCCATGCCCCATTTCATGAATGGCCATGGTGCAGATATCGAGTGCAGGTTCTGCGGCAGCCGATGTATCTCTGGACCATGCCTTTGACAGGCGTCACATTTTGTGGCATATTGGATGCTATCTGTTTTCATTGTGGGCCAGTAGTAGCCCATGCGTAGAATTTTGTTAACCATGCTTCTACCACCTGTGTGATTTCCACAATGTCCATCGTGTACTGACAAGATCTTGTCTGACTGGTCAGGTTCTAAGCGGCAGTATGATCCCATTAAAGGACCTTCAATAATAGTATACCTGTATGATAGTATATCCGGGACGCCTTGATTACGAATGCTCTTGCCTCGACCTTGTCCCGTGGTAACTTGCCTGGACTAGCCACACATAGTATGGTTTGGTCCAGGTGTGGGTTGCTTGGACTGTGCTCGCAGATCGTTGAATTTTCTGGACTGCTGGTTCCAAGATGTGTATAATAGGTATACTGTCCAACGTAGCAGGTTCAAATGCTGATCCTATGTTAGCCAAAGCGTCTGCCTGCACATTCTGATCTCTAGGGACTTGCTCAACCTCAACGTTAGTAAACTTTTGAAAAAGATCTTTAACCAAATCAAGATATGCAATCATCTTAGAATCTTTAGCAGCGTACGTACCATTGATTTGGTTTGCGACCAACAAAGAGTCTATCTTTACCTTTAGATTCTGAACCTTCATGTCCAGACACACATTTTTCGCTATCGCTGCCTCATACTCGCCTTCATTGTTGGTAGTTCGAACTCACAGGATACTGACTGTACTATCTTGTCCCCTGTGGGCGACTTCAGGACCACACCTAGTCCAAGACTTCGATGTTGGTTGAACCATCCGCCCAGAGTTCCTGTGTCCGCTGCTTCTCGGTCGGATGGAAGATTTCTTTGTTACCGCTCTTCTAGCGTGGGAGTGAAGTCGACCACAAAGTCCGCTAATGCTTGAGATTTGATCATTGCTCGGGCTCATAGGATAGATCATAGGTGCTCAACTTTACTGACCATTTTGACATACGACCTGAAATTTCTGGTCTAGACAACACTGATCTTACAGGAACATTAGTACGAATGATAATATGATGCGCCTCAAAATATGGGCGCAATTTGGTACAAGCAAATCATAAAGCCAAAACAAACTTTTCCAATACGTAATACCTGGTCTCAAAGATCCGTAAGACTCTTACTTACATAATACGGGATGTTCTTTGCCGCCCATCCGTTCTCTCACCAGGATCGCACTTACGAGGCTTCGTTACGGCAGTGCACAGGACTGACTCTCCCGGTTCAGGCTTGACAGAGTGGAGCCGACGATAGTACACTTTCAGGTCTGGAATGCTTTCGTGCTCTGTCCCCGGTTAGGCTGCTTGTTCTTTCTCAGAAGATCATAGAATGGCTTGCACCTTTCAGAAGATCTGGAGATGAACCTGTTCAGCGCTGCTACTCTTCCAGTCAATTTCTGGACGTCTTTCGGGTTCTGGGGGGACTGCAAGTTGATTATTGCTGAGATCTGTTCTGGACTAGCCTCTATGCCTCTTTTTGTCACCATATAATCTAAGAATTTCCCTGCAGTGACGCCAAAAGTGCATTTAGTAGGATTTAACTTCATGTTATACTTTTCTAGAATCTCAAACGCTCTTTCCAGGTCCAGGATGTGGTCCTCGGCTTTCTTTGACTTCACCACCATATCATCGATGTAGACTTCCATTGTATCTCCAATCTGATCCTTGAACATCATGTTTACTAGCCTTTGATATGTTGCACCTGCATTCTTTAGTCCAAAAGGCATAGCCTTGTAGCAGTAGATTCCTCTGCTGGTCATGAACGCTGTATGCTCCTGGTCTGGGGGGTACATCCTGATCTGGTTGAATCCGCTAGCTGCATCCATGAATGTCAGCACCTCATGTCCTGCGGTGGCATCTACCATGGCATCTATGTGTGGTAGTGGAAATGAATCTTTTGGGCACGCCTTGTTCAGTCAGATAGTCCACGATACTCTCCACTTGCCATTCTTTTTCTCGGACCACAACTACATTGGCCAACCAACTGGGTACATTACTTCTTTTATCATGTCCATGTTCAGCGGTTCAGTACCTCCTGGTTCACAATCTCATTACGCTCGTGCAAACTTCGCGCTCGCTTCACAGAGCTTAAAAGTTGGGTCAATATTTAACTTATGCGTAATAACATCGTAACTTATACGGTCATATCAAAATGGGACCAGTAAAACAATGCTCTTTCTTCCTCGGAAAGTCAATTAGAGCAGTCCGATTACCTCTGAGGCGTCGTAACCAACCGTAACCTTCTGTCAGGTCTTTCTTCAGCCAAAACAATTTCATCTGTCTCCATGCGTGGGACAGGGTTCTCAACAGACCTGACAGGCTGCTTTAATTGCTATGCGAGGACTTACGGACTAGGAGGTTTCGTGGCCGTCTGTAACATTCTGTCTTTGCTTGTTGCTCTTCTCCTCGGCCGTTCTTTGTCCCCACTTTGTTGGTATCTTTATGCACCGTGGTACGTTGAAGGTGCTGACCTTGAGGTTGTGGATCCAGGGTCGCCCTAGGATTATGTTGTATGAGGGCAGGCAGACTATCACGCAAAACTTCTCGAAAGAGGTGACTCCTTCCACATAGGTTGGTAGGGTGATCTCTCCCAAGCTGTGCTTTGTCTCTCCACTGAACCCTACTAGGACGCTGGACTTCTTCGTTACGTCAGATTCTTTCAGCCCCATTGCTTCCAGCGCCTCCATCATGATGATGTTGACTGAACTGCCCCCGTCTACCAGGACTCTTCTGACCATGCAGGTTCCAATCTGGACCTTGATTACCAGTCCATCGTGGTGTGGCCCATGCACTCCTTGTAGGTCTGACTCATCAAACACGATCTCCTGGACCGGACCTGTTTGTCCTGCTGGTGGTTGTTGCCTGTTCTCCAGAGCTACACGCTTTGCAGCAGAATATGTTAGTCCACAAATATCTGATCCACCAGAGATGAATTTTACCTCATGGGTTGGTGGTGGTGGAGGAAGATCTCTGGGCTCATCTCGTTCATCTCTGTTCCTTCTGTTTCTGGGCAGGATATCCTTCAGGTGGCCATTCTTTAGTAGGTGAGCTATTTCCCTCCTGAGAGCTATGCAATCCTCTGTGGTGTGTCCAATATCAGAATGGTACTCACACCACTTGGTTGTGTCTCTCCTTGGGTTGGGCTTCTCGCTTGCTTTTGGCCATCTGACTGCAGAGCCCAACTTGTCCAATTTGTTGATCGTGCCTGGCGGATCTGAAGCGATCAAACCGGAGGTGGAACCCTGGGTGCATCGGTCTGTTTCATCCACGGCGTTGCCTCCCTCCCGCTGCCTCTCGATATGGACCAGGCTCTTTGTTCTTTGTGCCTACGGGTGGTGACTTTTCGTTCACCGCCGGTCCCGATACCTTGCCACTGAGCTGTTGGTCCTCTTACACCGATCTGGGCGAGCCTTAGCCTGCACATCCTCAAAGGTAGAACAAGGGTAGCGAGTTAGTTCAACATAAAGATCGGAATCTCTAACCAAACCTTGCAAGGCCTCAATGGCCGCGGCCGATGTCACATCCGGGATGGACACTTTCTCCTTGTTGAAGCGGTGCAGAAATCCCTTAGAGACTCGTTCGCTCTGGATGACCCAGATGCATCACCGGTCCGCTTCTCCAACACCGCCATCGGGAACCGGATGTTGAAAAGGTTGATCGACTCATGAAAGGACTTGATGGTCTTGGTGGCGAGGTTGATGTACCACCTGGAGTGGACGGGCCAAGGTTGAACCAAAGCTTTTGCACATGCAAGCTTCCCTCTTCTCTGGGATAGGAGCGTTGAACATCCTCTCGCTGTCAGATCGCGCAACATGTTCCGAGAGGATCTGGCGTCCCATCATAGAGCTTTAGGTTGAGTCTTTGAGTACTTCTTTGGCATCTCGACCATTGCAATGCAATCATCAAAGGGTGAATCAAAGATAGCTCCCTGGTCGCCTCTTCAATGGGCGGTGGAAGTCTGGAACCTTTCGTACTGATCCGAGAGTTTCGCATCTCCATCATCATGTATCGCATGACCTCGCCGCACTAACTCCTCTGGTGTCTTTGGGTCTCCACTTCCACTGCAAAGATCGTTTCCTGGGTTCTCCTCCACATTGAGTGGATCGCCTTTTGATCCTTTTGAACCTGGCAGAAGAGAAAGTAGAAGTCAAGTTGTTTGATCACATCAGAGAATGGTGTACCTGGTGGGATCCTGGTTCCTGAGGCTTTTTCGGGATCGAGGACTCGGTTGTTTCTTGAGCGACCTCGGCCTCCTTGACCTTGTTGCTTGACCTTGGCATCCTCTGCGGCTTTCTTGGCTTGCTCGCAACCCGCTTGGCTTGTTGCAATTCCTCTTGGAGCTTGAGCATGGCTTCTGCACTTGTCCCTTCCATCTTTCACGTTGGTTGATCTCGTTGGTTTGTAAAATTTTGTCGGATTAATAAACTATTTTCCCCACGCATCTACGCCAAACTGTTCGGGTGATTTTCTCACACTGCTCGTTTATGTAATTGTGGATCTACTAGTACTATCCCTTAGGTTGCTTTTAGTGGTGATTTATGTGATTGACTTTAAATGCACGAAAGATAACAAAAATGGTACAAGACACACGATATGTTACGTGGGAAAAACCCTTAAATGTTAAGGGAAACCACGGCGCCAAGCCAGAGAGGATCTTCACTAGTTCTCAAATAGTAGGTACAGAGCCTGGACCAACCGGGTAGTAAAACTATATAATCGTAAAAATATAAAGTGGTTGGATGCTTGAGAATTGCGTAGAGTATTGTGTGCTTGCGTTGTGTGATGTTGAATGCCCTTTTTCTTCTGAGTTCTCTTGCTTATATAGTGTCTTGAGCCCAACGTTCGTTCCCCAAAATGTAGGTAACCTCTTCCTTTGATCTCTCCAGTAGTTGCTATTTCCACGGCCCTATTTCTGCTGCCTTGACTTGGTCTCTACAACGTCTTTCTCTAGGGTTGCTGCTGCGACCTTTGGGCTTTCTTCTTTGTTTGTTTACCTCTTCCGTTGGGCTTGGCCCATCTTGGGTTTTCCTCTCCTGACCTGCACCTTTGTTTTGTCCAGACCGGCCGGCATCGACCGCACGCTCGTCCTGGATGTGAATCTGTGATTCGCTTCAGGCCTGGACCAGGGTTCTGGACCAGCCTGGGTTTTTGGTACCAACAGTAACCATTGAGGATGATGGCATGTATGAGTATGGTTATGATGGATAAACGTTGTTGAGTCTATTATGATCATGATTGTTTAGTTATAGAAGATGTATATGTTTAATGTTTTATATATGTATATGTAAGTTAAGATGTTTTAATCACATGATGGAGAAAAGACATAGGACCTTATCGTTACTGGAGGCACTTTATGGTGCATTTTGAGAACTGTGGAATTGTTTGTTGCTAGATATAATTTTATATTGTTTTGGTGGAACTGTGGCATTGCTTTCATTATACTTGATACATGTGTGTCTAATGTATGAATATATTTTCCATGAACTTGTCTTGTTATGATATTATTTGTCGTAGAACTATCGCATTGCTTTGACTATACTAATGGTTGTTGCTGCTTAAGTATCATAATTGAGATGTGCATGTTGTAACGCTTTATTGATGATTAAGAGTTATTCTGTGTGACAATTGTTTGATGCTCGATATAATGGCAAATTGTAGTATGGTGAGATTGGTATATCGATGATAAAATGAGGATGATACGAAAATGATGTGGAAGTGGATGTGGTAGGATAAGAAATGATGAGAACGAGAAATATATGAAAGAATTCGTTGCGAGTACCTAGTTCAGTTTCGACTGTGCGTCTTGGTGTGTCGTGACTCGTAGGATGTGAAAATGATGTGTATGTCATGTGATTCCATATTGTGAGGTGCGCTCTAGTAGTGACTGTGTACAGGGTAAGTACGTATGGGTCATGTAGCTGTTGTTCGTGTTATGTCCTTGTTCTGTTGTCTACTTGTTGCTGCTTTGTGTGATAGTTCATGTCTCCATTTTAGGTGTGCTCGAGTGGCTGAGTTTTGATTAGGCTTTTGCAAAGGGTTATATAATGATTTGGATATGACTGAATGTGATTACTAATGATTTGAAATTATAACCATGAGTGGGTGCATGAATGAGATGTATATTCTGTGACCTATGGCTGGTGATTATTGTTGTTTATGTAAACATGAAGATGATATGTTGTGCGTTGTAAAGTATACGGACCGTAGTGATGTATGTTGTGTCATATGATGGGTGTTGTCAAAGGAGATGAATGCTTAGCTATGTTGTTTAAGATATTTGTTGATGTCTCGCTTTACATTAGATGATGTGGAATACGAAGATATTAGGTCGTTATTCTGAATACATTGAGTTATTTATCGGAGTAATTAATTGTGTGGTTTATGTCTTGATGATTCTTGGTGACCTAGATTAAAACTTGTACGGTCTTTGAAACGTGTGCATCCGAATTTTGAAATTGTTGTGGGTAGTACGTACTATAAAACGTGTTAGCTAAGATATTTGTTTGCTATGCGCTAGTCATGAGTATAAGTAAGAACTCAATTGAGATAGTAAAAGTATAGATAAATACTACACTGGATATAACACATACGTCTTGGGGTATTCTATGTGTGAACGTTATGCGTGAGCTTGAGTTAGGGAGTTAAGGTCCAACATAGTTGTCTAGTTACATGACCAAGTGTTTGAATAAGGTACACTATAGTGTCCCGTGACTAGAAGTAGATGTTGATGTGGGCATAGTCGATGTGAACAATTTATGTGTGGTAACGAGGAAATGATTTGCATGAGGCACTGATGAGATTTTAGGGTATTCGGTGAGAATTAGGATAAGAGTTTACAAAAAGGTATAAAAGGATAAACCAAGGATTAAAGTTAGCTGTATAGGAACACCGCAGTCAAGTCAAGGCATGAGTAGTGTGAGGAGTCGACAAAGTACCTAGGTTCAAGTAAAGTTTAATTGGTTACAGGCAAATCAGTTTTTGGAGTCTAAGGAAACAAAAGGCTAATAATGAGGTAGTAACATCTAATACAAGTACCTAGGTTCGCGAGGGAGAATAGAACTAAAGGCATAGTTTTGGGTGCTAAGTTAATTGTTATATTATTTGAGAACATGAAGTAATGGAATAGGCAAGAATTTTGATAATGACTACGACAAAAAGATGTTGGAAGTGACGGACTGACATATGTATGAGCTTTAAGCTAAATGAAGTATGTATATGCATGAATTCAATCGAGTTGACTAAAGGCATGTATAAATATGATACACGGTGATTAAGTAAATGTTCTTGAGTAGATTTAGGAGAAAAGCAGAGATAGATATTCGGGTTTGCGCAAGTAATAGAATATGATAGCGATAAGCATATTGGGGATCTTGACACGCGAGTAAGACAGGAACTAAGAACTGAGTTGACAGATAAAATAAAATAAACCGAAGGTTTGGAAGGAAGTTAAGGATAAGGGTGTAAACGAACAACGAGAGTGATACGTTGAGAGTTAGTTGGTACTAATAAGACAAGCTGAGCGTACAAGAGGTTGCATGGATATGAGGTATTAAATGACTGTTGTTATAAGCCTTGTGAGAATCTTGGAAATAACGAGTAAACTTGGTAATAGAGGTCATTTGGGAAATATATGTTTCGAGGAAGTAGTCATACACGTGTTATGGTTGCTAAATGCATGGATGTAAGGTAAGTTATAATTAAGTGATGGAAGTGCTTAGAATCTTATGGTCACGAAGGTATATATAGGGGTACCTTGAGGTAGTTTCGAGTTTTATACACCATAGAATACCTTAATGAATGTGTTGAGTGCCACGGTCGAACTATAATAAACAACAAGGATGAAGTGTGCTTAAGATATCCAAGAGCTTGGTAGTTGTCACGAGTGTCAAGATTATGCGAAATAGTTGATGCTAGTGTTTTGAGTATTTATGATAGTGAGTGAAAAGTAATGGTATGAGTAGTACAGAGTACTATGTTTGAATGAAAATGAGTAAAATGTTCTGTTAGTACGTGTATTAACGGGTATGAGAAATAAGGTCATGTGTGCGAATTATAAAGAATGTTAGTTGAAACTGGGGTTACCCTTGGGAATGAGAGAATGAGTAAGTCAAGCTAAACACGGGATTTCTGTCATATGAGGAGAGTTACGATGTGAGCGAAAAGTTATAAAAATGCATGATGTAATCAATCAAGTATTAGCGCTAGATAGATAACGAGAGTTGCAACAAAAGAAATAGGTGATGTGCAGAATTGAAGTTGGAAAAGGGTAATAACTGAATTGTAAGGGGACGTAGATGTTACTTAGGATGAGGACTGTAAGGGGATTAGTACTTATTGGGTTTAAAGTTTGGTGATAATGTTAGCAATTTGTGTCTAGAGATAACTGACAATCCGTAAGAATAGAATGTCATAATGGTGTGAGGATAAGGTAGGGAATCTTTTGAGCATGTTGTGATTATATTATAGTAAGCTAAGAGGCAAACAAAAATGTGGTGAACATCAAATCAGGGATACGTCAGTATGCAATAGCTAATAGTTCACATAAGAGTATAAAAAAAAATCGATGGTAGAAGGACTAGTTACACTTAGCAAGGTGTTGGTTTGAAAGATAAAAGAAGTGGAGTTAGATAATAGCAAAACCGTATCTTCGAGCTTAAGTTAGCCTTTTGAGCTGCTAGTATTTATTTAGTCGTCATGATAGTATGGTAATTACAATATATGGGTATGGAAATGTAAGGTTTGTGTTACACAAGATCGATAGTATATTTATAGTCTTGTGATGTTTTGTAATGTACGCAGAAATGAAGTGTTTTGTGGATTTCATTTACGCTTCTAACAAAGTTGTATGACGTAGGGCGTCGAGAACCAGTTAGCTGAAATGTGGAGTGTCTGGCACAAGTTATAGGGCATGTATGTTTGAAGTGTTACTGTAGTTCTTTAGAGGGAAAAATACAGTGTTGCATATTCAGTTTAGTTATGTTTTCTGTTTTGTTATGTGTAGTTTCTTCTATGCCACCATTGGTGTTCTGTTGTTCGATTAGAGACCGTTGAGCCTGGTTGTTAGTTACGCGGACGTAACTCTTTTTTTATGGGGGGGGAGGGGGGTAGGAACATCGCGCCTCGATTCTGTTATGTTTTATATTGTGTTATACATATTTTCCTGCTGGTTATTCGATTAGAGAACGTAGAGCCCTTAGGTTAAGCAGTAGAGTTTTGACATGATGTTGAGTAGGATTACATTATGAGTCGAGTTGAGTTATACTCAGTTTTGATTTCGATTCTATTGGCGTGAGTTGTGGAACTTCGGGACGAAGTTCTTTTAAGGGGGGAAGACTGTAATACCCGGTATTTTTAGTATAATAATAAGAAGATTAATAAGAGTCAAATAGAATAGACCCAAATAGGTCCAACCAAAACCCTTACCAAACAACAAACAAAACAAAAAAAAAAAAAACTAAATAAAAAAAATAATAAAAATAAAAGAGTAGTAGTGAAGAGCATTGTGCTCTTTTCATCACCACCACCACTTTACATGATCATCATCATTCATCACCATCTTCATCCATCGCCACCTCCTTCATCAATCACCACCATTCACGTGCCGCCGCCGCACTTGTCACCACCACTGCACCATCGCCACTGTCGCCGCACCACCGCCGTTACTCCTTTTTCTCGGTTGTTTCGTTAGGGTCCCTTTTTGGGGTCGATTTTTGGGTGTTTTTCGTCGGGAATTCAAATTCTAGCCTAATTAATCGAGTTTTTAAAGGTATAATTCGTAATTACTTGTTTTATTTTAATTTTCGTCAAACCCTAACCCTAGAAATTGGGGGTTTTCGATTTATAGCCAATTTTATTGAATTAGTGTGTTAATTAGCTACTTTTAAGGTAGTATTTGATAGTATAATGGTTTATTTGTAGAGCACGGCTTCGTAGAGGAGCGGTTTTGACATTTGTGCTTTCTTGAACCTTTGAATTCGAGGTAAGTTTGATATAGAAGCTTTAAAAAGCCTTGCTTTGATCTTAAATGTGTGGTTTGTTGTTGTTGGTGGAGCCTAAATGAATTTTGGGTTGGTTGATACTTAGAAATTTTTGACTTGAGCCATTCTTTTTATACCTTTAAGCATGTTGGTTTGATTAGTATCAACATTAATGTGGAAATGTATTCTTGAGCTTTAATATGAGATACTCATGCTACTGTGGAGTTTATTGGAAGTGTTTGTGATATTATAATGACAACTGTTTATGATTATATCGTGTGGTGGTTATTAAAATTTTCATGGAGATGTTGTGGAGTTGGTTAGTAGTATGTTGGCCCTTGATGGGGTTGTTTGAGTTGTGAGATTGAGGGGTAGGCTCCACGGGGGCTTACCCGTGGTCCGATTGATCACGGACCCGCCTGAGTTCTCCTTGTAGGGGTTAGTCCTACGAGGGGTGTGCACACTCGGAACGAAGGGATTCTAGAGAGTATGTGGTTGGATACGGAGATTTTTATGAGTTGGGCAGCATTAGTTGGTGGGTGGAATTGTGGAGAAATTTTATATTTGTCTCATTGGTTATAATGGAAATTTTGCTCTACAGGTTGTCTTGGTCTATTATTGTTTTTCATTTTATCTATAATATGTTTATGTTGCTCTTGTTATGTCATTACGGAGCCTTTGTACGTTTACTCTGGATTGTTGGTGTTGTTATTGTTATATTTTGGCTTTTGTATCATTCTTACTCGACCATTGGTTGACGTGTTTATTGTTGTGTGATTTAAAATCTGCTGCCCAAAACTTTTCATTTGTGGCCTGCTACGACCCAATTGGAATTTCCGTCCTTTTGGTGAGCAGTATAGGATCAGGTACTGTTGATGATGTTTGGACGCCGGGTTGCATGCGCGGGTTGGAGTGAGCGACCAGTCCTAGTTGCAGCTGTGTAGTTATCGTTTTGGGAGCATCCGTTTTTGAGACTCACTTTTGAACTCTCTTAGTTTCCACTTTTAGTTTCATTTTCGCTTTTGTTTTACCACACTTGTGTGGGTTGCTGGAGTTGTGGTCACCTTTTCGAGTGATCTGTTTATACCAGTTTCCTTCGTATTCAGTTGTTGTTTCTTTTATCGTTTCAGTTTTTTTTTAACAGGTCTTAATAGGTTGTTGCGTTCTCACCTGGACTTGGCGTAGGTCATGTCCTTGTGACATTCCCATTTTGCCGAAATTTGATTTGGCTAAAATGGGGGTGTTACACAACCCAAAATCACTGCGATAGAGGAAGCTAAAGATCTATTCAAACTTTCCTATGAAAACTTGATTGGATCCTAACTTGATGGCACATGAGTTAACACTCAGCAAAGGCCACGTGGAACCAATCAAAAACAAAGGGATAGCTCTTCAAGCCGAGTCCAGTGATGGTGAGGAGTCAGAAGATGAAATAGGATTATTTGTTAAACGGTACAATAATAAAAAGTTTGGTTTTAATTCTTCTAAAAATGTGAGTAAAAGTTCTAAACCTTTCAAGACAAGAAACCCAAATAAAGGTTGTTACAAGTGTGGAAAGACAACTCATATTATCAAGGATTGTCCTACTTGGGCAAAGATTAAAAACAAAGTCAAACGTGAGAAAGCAAAGAATACGTACAAGACGGCCATGCTAGCCTCCGAAGGATAGGGAGATCTTGAATTGGACACGGATGACGAGACCGAGGAGGAAGAAGAAGCAAATGTGTGTCTTAGTACGTATGGTGTAGAAACAACGAAAGGAAGATCTCACAAAGACTTGTGCTTGATGGGAAAGTCTAACTCAAATTCGGATGAAGAAATTGAAAAATATTTAATGACAGATTTGTTAGATACTTCGTCCGATTTAATTATTTGTTTAATTTTTATTTTGGGCGGAGCAACTATCGACGTTTTTATATAACTTAAAATAATTTTTGATCAAATATTTAATCAAAATTAGATACGTACAACTATTATTTTCTCTTTTGATCGATTTCGAAGTATTGAAAAATAATTTTATATGAAGAAAATCGTCATTTTGTACATCTTCCGGAAATAGAAAGGTAAACAGCTTATTGAATTAGAGGGAGTATAGAGTACGAAATATTATTTTTATTACTTACAAATATTAAATGCAGAAGCATTAAAAAGGCTACTACAGAAATCAAAAGAGTGTTGAGTTTTCCTCGCTCAGGCATATTAGGGTGAAACTGTTTTATACATAAAACGGACAATAGAATTTGTTAGCACCTCTCAATGCTCATAATAAATAAAGTGCTGAGAAATTTACTGGTCGTTCCACGCTGACCACGCATAAAAGGTTTCACATTAGACTAACCCTAGAGTACACCTTATATTTCAAAATTCCTACATTTTTCTAAATTTTTTTCAATACTATCGTTATTTTGAACATTTTTACAAGAATTTGCACCAAAAAGTCTATTTTTGCCAATATTTAAAAGAATAATTTATTCAACTTAATCATGAATATTTATCGTCTTTCACATAAGTTACTTTGAACAAAACTAATGTTTGATTGAGCACATTTAAGAACAGATTTTGTAAAATATTTTACTCGACAAAAGAATAATTTAGAAAATTTAGGGTATTTTTTGAAAATAAAAGTCATAAAACATGAGAATTTTCCAAAAGTAGGTACTCCGTACAAAAATGATGAAAATCCTCACTTTCTTTTAATAACGTCTCATTCTTTTTTCACAAATTAACAGAAGTGTAAAGTTCTTCTGATAAGTTATTAATAAGTCACCTTGTTTGCATAATGATTATATAGTTTTGTACCATTTTAGTAATAATTATTATTAATCAGAACTAAAATTTTTAAATCTCTAAAAGTGATTTTTAAGATATTTATTTCAAGTTTTTGTACCCTTTTAACTATAATTTGTACTCTTGTCTCACATTAACTTAGTGTAAGACTAATCTTATAGAAGAATTACTGTTCTTTTTTAGGGTGAAAACTATAGTAACCACTAACCATCATTACTATGCACTATACATTCTAGAATGTTATGCGTTTTAAAAAAGAGAAGCCGTCGAAGGTGAACTTGTTTTCGAATGTTTACAAGTCGTCCCATGTACGTTGGCGTGATTGGGTTTTCAAAGTTTGTTGGTCATCAAATTCACACAATTGACTCAATACTACAGATGAAATCATATTCAAGCACTTTTCAGGATTTTTTTTTTTGTGTTGGTCTCCCTTAAAACGGGTTATCCGTTTCTTGGGAGAAACGGGTCAAATAGGGGGGAAAAAGACAAAGAACTAGTGGGGGAGAACAACTTTCTCCCCCACTTGTCCTTTGTCTTTTGTGAAGATTTGGCCGTTTCTAATTAAGGCAGATTCTGTCTTAAACAATTTGTGTTTTTATAGGTTGTTAGGTTGCATGCTATTGGTCATTAGAGTGACTACTTTTCTCACTCATGTAATTGTCATATTACTAGAGCGGGCGAGTTTAATCAGACCCGAGTGACTCAACCTAAATCGTGCAAATTCGATTCAATAGATTCAAAAATATTACGATCCGAAATTGACCCAATCTGACACGACTCGATGAATAGTGACCCAAATCCAACTCAGACTCAGTCTAACTACTCGACCCTGTAATGACTTGATTAAATTGCTAATCCGATAATTATTAAGCTTAATCTTAATTAAATTAAAAGCAAATTATTGCTTAGTTTGATTACATGTAACTTAATAGTGAACTACTTTAATCAAATACGGAGTAATAGTCAAAAATCACTTATGACTATATTTTATTCAATATATTGTACTCCATCTATCCATTTTTAAAAGTGCTACTTTCCTTTTTGGTACATCCATTGTTAAAGTTCCTACTTACAATCTTTCCTCTCTGGTTTGTTTTTTATGATTATTATTAACTTTGGTCCCACAATATTTCTTTCATTTCATTTTTCACCACAAATCATTACTTTTTCTTATTTTCTCCCTCCACTACCTTCGAACTTTAATTACAAAAATATTTCAGTTGAATTAGAAATGATTTTTTTTGTTCTCTATGTTGGGAAAGAAATGGAGGGAGAAAGTATTTTATTATGTTAATCAAAATAATTAGTCTAACAAAGCCCATTATTATGAATGAGCACCAACCTAATAATAGACTTTGTACTTTTTGATACACCTAATGACCAAAATTATATAACATGTGGTGGAAAAGATACACGATAACAAGGAAATGGTAGACCACCTAATTTTCTTCATGTCGGAAAATGTATGCATGCCCCTAATTTCCACATGTGTCCATCTTCTATTATTTGACGCTACGTTTGTCTTTGTTTTCTTCGCAATAATAATATTCTTTTCTATGACTACTAATTTTCGATTTCTCCAACTTTGCTTTTGTACGTCGTGAAATTTACTCTCCCTACTAGCTAGAGTTGAATAATTTACTCGAATTTAATTTAATAATAAGCCTCAAACAAGTTTGACAAGCATTACACTATACGTGTTTGGTTTTGGTAGATTAAAATATGAATTACTCCGTAATAAGTTATCATGATTCAAACATGTTTATGAAACTAAAAGATAGAGCTGAATAATTTACTCTAATTTAATTTAATAATATGCTTTAAACAAGTTTGACGAGCATTATTACATCATACGTGTTTGGTTTTGGGAGATTAATATATAAATTAATAAGTTATCATGATTTAAACATGTTTATGAAACTACTCCGTAAAAGAGAGTCTATATCATATATTGATGTAGAAAATATTTTTATGTTTTCATTATCAATTTGTAGGTTTTAATTATGGTTGAATTGGTTTCGACAATTCGACATGATATTTAAGTTACCCTCGTTTGGAGTCTCGTATAGATTTGTTTTACTGAAATCTTCTATCACACGCCACACAGTACTAGAAGCCCCGATTTTTTGAAACTTTTAATTCATAGTATGAGGACACATGTACATTATTCAATTTTTAGTTCATTACATTTGATCTAAGGCAATGTATTACGGAGTAATATATAAGCAATCGACGAGTATTAACCATTACCTTCAATTTTTGATCAAAAGATACGAATTGAAATGTAATACGGAGTATGTGCTAACTCGCTATTAAGTACATGAGAAATACTTAGCAATACCCACATCATAGAAAGATACGGAGTACTCTTTTAAAAACATTAAAGACATGAGATATCATACATTCATACTCCATATTAATGTGTGCGAAAAACCTAAACAACAATTGAAAAAATAATATTTTCAAAAGAACATCCTCAACTATATATCTCAATCTAATTAAAATAACAAAAGTTGAGCGCTAAAAATACTCAAATTAAACCGAGTAATAATTTCAATCAAACAATACACAAGTACAATAAAGGAATCAAAAGAAACCCAAGTGACACCAAATTAGACAACGACGCATGACTAGTCTTATTAAACGGAGATGGCCCGTTTTTACTCGGAGCCCCGGAAGTCGACCCGCCATCGTCTGTCGGACTAATACTTCCCGTACTCGAGGAAGTCGAATGTGACACAAATACGGTGCACTCGACTACCGAATCACCCGATTTCTTATCGTACGTTTGAGTTTTGGCTTGAATATAACCCTTAGCGAATCTAAACCCGCCCGTACCACCAACGACGGGTAATTCAAACTCGCTCGGGTTATCACCCGTGCTCCTCCCCAAAACGCTTAACGTACTACCGTTAAATTCGCCGTCTAGGAGCAAAATGTTCATGATCATTATGTTAGAGAATTGGTTTTGGTCAGCCATCGCGGACATTCCTTGGGCCCGGCCCACGAGTTTTGAGGAGCTATCAGCGGTCTTGGTTAACGGGTTGTCGACCATGGATAGAGCCCCGAATGTGGTGGGTGAGTTGGAGGTGGATCCTGAGGCCTTGGCTATTTGGACCGATGTCGGATTTGACCCACTTAGGGTGTCATGGTAGTAGAATGTTATTTGTGTTTGTTGGTCGTCTTTTATTCCTAGTTGCTCCTTACTGACTGTTCTGTAATACGCGTGACCTTTCGTGGTTAACGACGCTAGAGTTGTTAGAAGGGAAAAGAGGAGAACTGAAGAGGTTAATATTGAGTTTGCCATGTTAAGTGAAAAATCAATAATTTTGGTGGTGTGACATAAAAATTTGATTTTGGGTATGGTGAGAGTTTATATAGTTTGAATAATAATTTTTCTTTTTTTTTTCCTTTTTGACGTTTATGAGTTGGTTTGGAATAACCAAAGGAAATAAAGGTGATAGAAAAAAGTGTAGTTGGGTGGTTCAAAGTTTTGTCGATTAGAGGAAGGTGATGAGGAAACTAAAGGTGGAAAAAGTTATAAACAAGCCAACAACTAGTGAGAGGACCATTTTGAGTGGTTCAACAACTCTAAAGATTATGGTCAGAGTCTCACAGAATACGTTCATTGAAAACGATGGCATAACATCATACGGAGTAACTTATAAGGTTTACATACGGTTCTCGAAGAAGACTAAAAAACAATAACATATACTCCGTAGATAAATAATAGAACGTCACCGTATTTTAATACGGAGTATTCGAGACTAGTATATTCACAATATAAAGAGAGTATCAGAAATAATTGTGAAATTGTCATCAAGTGGCACAAACATATTTTTTCTCGGAAATATCATCGGGCAAAAATTTGCTCATATTTATACTCAGGAATATCAATACCTCCGACAAAGCGAGACCAAGGCCATAGACCCGTCATCAACGTTGGTTTGCGAGGGGGATGGTCAAAAAACAAAATGATTCACCCAAAAAAACTGCAAAATTACAATTTACAGCATTTTCATCCCAACTATAGCAGTTGTACAACAGAACTGCTGTAAATTGGTATTTGTGGCATTGTTGAAATCTTTGCACCAACAATTACGAGAAGTCTCACAAAAGTCCATAATACTAGTTTTCATAACTCAACATAACGACTACGAATCTGCAAGAGTTTAACAAGTGTTCCAATAGAGAGTATCTAGCAATAAAGACAGTAAAAATAGAAACAAGTTCACGCATCAAAAATTCGACACGACACTGCTGACAGTAGAAGGCACACACAAAATGCGATTTCTAGTAACCACCCTTGAGATCATTAGTGACATCATATGGAATGGGAGTGACAGTCTCGATGGTTGTACCCTCTACCAAGAAACCTGGCTTAGGACCCTCGGGTTGCCTCTTGGTGCTGATCTTTATGCCCTTGGCTTTGGCATCGGCCTTGAGTTGGTCATTCTTCTTCACCCTGAGCTTGAAGTCTTCCTGGCACCTTGACGGCTGCACGTGCTCAATGCGGACATGGATCCTCTTGGGGATAATCTTGTTCCTCACCTGCACGCACATCACAGTAATAAATATCGGCTAAATAATTGATTTTGAGTCGGTGAATAGTTACCAACTTAAGGTGTCATAATGTATAGTTAAATACAACAAATAAAACATGCAATGAATAACAATTTAGTCACAAATAATGCAGTTTCGAACAAACAGCACAGTGTGATTAACCATGGAACATCACAGTTCAACATACAGCTCTTGGAAACCGAGTTAATCTAACAATTTTGTGTCCACAAAGGGATGAGGATAGCACAAAGATGAACAACTTGGCAAGCAATTAAGTGATCATTAACCATATTAAAAACATTATGACAGTTAAACTAAAGTGTGAAAAGAGAATACAAATGTTCAATCTTTAATCACTAAATTCAGAAAGACATGAAACTACCCCATAAAAAAAACTCAACAACCATACTCCAGAAAATTCTGATGACAATCTAACAACTTGAACAGAAAATAGTATGCAAACCCCTCTGGAATGGTCTACAATCGAGGAATAATTAGAGAAGAAAAGATGGGATCAAATGCCAGGAGCAAAATGTACAAGTATGATTAAACAGTTAGGTAATAGATGATGACAGCACACGCAATACAAACCCGAAATCAAGATGACAAGACTCCATTAAGCTACAAAATCACAACTGAAATGAACAATAGTTACCAACTTAAGGCACCATAACATACAATCAGAAACATCAAAATTCAGAATTCCAGACAACGATGAAGAGAAAGCAATTGACTACAAACAAATGCATCCTTGGGGAACCTTAAACATGACAAAGTGGCAAAAACAATCAGCGCAACATAATTAACCACACAACATGACGCAGTGGCAAAAACAACCGCACAACATAGCCCCCACATTTCAACATTTAGCACTTGAAATCGAGTCAGTCAACGTATTTTGCATACCACTACAAACTACAAAGGGATGAGGGTAGCTAATGTGAACGGAAACTAAGATAAACGACTTGGTTAACCAATACATGGACAGGCAATTAAGTGAGACCATACATACACCAAAGCAAAGGAATAATGACTGTAAAAATAAAGTCTGACAAGATAAATGAATAAAAATGCTCAATCTTTAAGCACTAAATTACTAAATTCAGAAAGACATGAAACAACCTCATAAAAAATTTCGAAAAAAAGAACCCTAATACATCTAGGATGCACCAAAACACACAGACAATGCAATTCAACTATATACATTTGACAAAATACTTATTAGATAGATGACAGCACACCCAATGAATGCAAACCCGACACCAAAGTGACGAGACTCAAGTGAAATGATTGACCCAAACCCAAATGAACCCTTCAACGTGGGTAATATAAATCCCCATTAAAAGATTTTCAACAATCTAGAACAAGATTACCAAACCCCCATGAAATGCACATAAGATGACCAAAACGACACGAAATCCCGAGAATGTCAATTGCATCAGACAGATAAAACCACAGCTCCAAATGATAAGAAAGCGTTTAATAATCAAAGAGAAGTGGCTATTGAAAAATTGGGTTGAATAACAAGAACAAGTTCAAATCTTTGATCTACTAAATCACATCAAACTCACATGAAATCTCAAAAAAAACAGAATCACAATACATTAACCAGAATCAATAAAAACGAAAGAGAACAAATTGAAAAGAGAGGAGAACCTGCTTGTTGACTTCGACACCGATGGCACGTTTGGTGACGTTCCAGACACGACCAGTACGGCCATGGTAGAACTTGTGGGGCATACCCTTGTGAATGGCGCCATTAACCTTAACATCAACGTACTCACCCACGTGAAACGTCCTCAAGTAGGTTGTCAAGTGGATGACACCCTTTCGTCTGAAGGGTCTTGCGAAAAGGTCCCTTGTTCTCGCCCTTAATCCGTGTCCTGCCGGCATTTCTGATTCTTTTTTTTTTTAGAGAGAGTGTGTGTGGGTGAAAATGGAAGGAGGGAGAGATGGAATGACGGAAGAGTAGTAGGGTTTTGTATTATTAGGTTTAGGGTTTCACTCCTTCATTTGGGCCTTTGGGTATTTTCTCTATGTTTCTAATGTCTGGGCTTTAACTCATGACAAAATACCATTTTCAATTTTCATAGTTGTTTTCATTAATACGTAAACCCTTCGTCCATATTTGAAGTCTATGGGTGGAGGTCGTAGAGGTGGCAATTGGATCGATCGGTTCGGGTTTGGGTCTGGTCAAGTCGGCTCGAGTCATATCGGGTCAAAATATCCTTTCAGTTCGAGTCGGATTCGGTTCAGGTTGTTATCGGGCTGGTCATTTTGAGTTAAACGGTGTATCGGGTCAGGTAATTTTCGGGTCTGCGCGAATTTTGCGGATTACTTCAATTTTTAGCCACTAAAATATTTCGACCATTATATGATTTAATTACTTCATTAATAAGTCAAAGGTATCAAACTAAATACTAATTTGCTTTCAATCTAATCAATTTTATGTTTAATATTTATCGGGTCATCAACTTAATTGGGTCAAAACTGGGTCGGGTCGTAGTCAGGCCGAGTCTGGGTCGGGTCAGTGAAAATTGGGTTGTTTTGTGCTACGGGTCATCATTGGGGCGAGTCGAGTCAGTTGCGGGTCACAATATTTTCGGCTTTATCGGGTCGTATTTTGCTCAGGTTTGGGTCGGGTCACTCGGGTCAGGTCAGGTTTGCCAGCTCTAGTGGAGGGTACAAATTTTAAGAGTAATGTGATAGTTGGGGTGAAAAAAAAAATTAAAAAAAATTGTGGGAACACGGTTGATAATAGCCATTGATTGTTAATACAAAATAGGGTAAGAACTTGAAATATGGATATATGAAAAATGAAAGTATGAACTTTAAGAGTGGATGATGGTAGTATTTGTTACGGAGTATAAATGTATGCGTTGAGAACATCAAGAACAATATACAAGTATATGAAGAATATATAATAGAAGAGAAGTTTATTGATATTCAAGTAAGTCAAATACATCAACATTCACATATATATTTATAGTCTATACATAAGAAGAATTTCGAATAATGCACCTATTGTTACGCACTTGTTGTTCGCAGATGATTGCATTATGTTCCTTAAAGCCAATGATAATGAGGTGCAGTACATTAAGCGCATGCTTACTAGCTATGTATTAGCCTCGGGACAACGAATAAATTACGACAACATGACACTTTCTTTCAGTAGAGGGTTGTGTCTGTGGATTGCAAACAGAGACTGGGGAGTATTCTCGGGATCCATATAGTGGAAGTACACGAGAAGTACTTGGGCCTCCCTACGGTAGTGGGTCATTCAAAAAAAGTGATTACAGACATTGTACGAGATAAGTTGAGCAAAATAAATTCAGTCTTGGAGAGGGAAAATATTTTTAAAAGTTGGAGGGGAAGTATTGATAAAAGCCATAGCCCAATCAATTCCCACATATGCTATTAGTGTTTTCAAACTCCTGATGAATTTTTGTGTTGAGTTGCGTTCCTTGATTTCACGGTTCTGGGGCTCGAGTGGAGAAAAACAAAAAAAATTCGTGGGTGGCGTGGAGCAAGCTTTGTGGCATTGGGTATTTTTGTCTATGTTTCTATTGTGTGGATTAATTTGTTCGTGGAGTAAATTAAACATTAAATATAATCCTCTTTTTAGATTTTTGTTTTTTAAAAATAATTTTTTCTAGGGAAATTATTTCACTCAAACCCAAAATAATTCGATCCATCCAATATAAATAAATGGATGATGGACAAGGCGAGTGATGGGTCGAGTTGGATTTGGGTAAGCATTCTCCTAATTCATCACCCATTGACCAGCATGACCACCCGCCTCAACATCCACCTGAATAAAAAAATATTAATTTTTCTTTTAACAATTACGAGTACTAAAGCATACAGTCACTTCGGCTAAATGGATGCACAACAAAACAAAAACATTCCTAGCTCAAACATTTTCGAAAATTTCCTTCTTTTTCAAGGTTAAAAGAATCTTTTCAAAAGAAATGAGCTAAACGAATGCATAAAACACGTGTTAATCTAGTTTGTCGTGTCACTAACGCACTCCATTCGAATGTAGGTCTCAACTGGATACTCGCCGCACTAAGAACCGAGTCATCATCCCCTACAAGAAATGCAAGCACTATCGCAAAATGGCCGGCAACAATGACGAACTTAACGCACTCCGTGAAAAAGTCACAAAGCTGACCAACGACCTTAACCTCCTACTGAACCACCATAAAACCGAGGTGGAGCGTATGGAGCAAAGAATTAAGGAGGAGGCGGACAAGCACGCCAAGAAGCTCCAGGCTATGGAGGAGCGTTTCTGCACCCCAGGTGGCTACTCCATACATAAGGAGAATGAGAACATGCCGGAAAACATTACGGACGAGTTACCTAGCAATCGCCCTTAGCGACCTCCCAGTGTTTCAAGGACATGAAAGCCCAATCACTCACATTAGGTGTAACAACCCGGTTTTTCGTGACTTAATTAAACTAAGGCGGAAAATTAATTAAGTCTAATACATGCCGGATGTTAATTAAGTTACATTCAAATGGCATAGGATACAAATATATATTACAATCTCTCAACGAATACAAACGAAACATCCTAATCGTCCCGATAATCCTGAGTCTCGAGAATTTCCTGCAACGGAGACAAAAACAAAAATAGGAGGATCTCCCGCTCAGAGGCGGGAAGTGACTGTTCTAACCAACAACCTCTAAACCAAAGTTTTGGTTTATTTAACCTATGATTAAAAGTAACTTGGCAGCACTAAACGCGTATAACAACCGCAGCCTCTTATGTTAATAAAATTGGACAAATAGCATATAATATCAGTTCTCACATATAGATATTTAAATCTCATAAAACATGATAAACAAAACTTAAAACATTTCAATTTATAGAACACGATATACAACTTAAATGTCATTTCAATTCATATAACATCGTAATATATATAAAACTTAAATCATAGCAATCAAGATATATGCATAAGTCGTAATCAATTCAATAAACACATAGTCGTGAATAATCATGCAATTCTAAAACATATGCGATATATAAAATAAATAAATAAAACACATTGCAGGTAGGCAAGCAAAACATATAAGGATACATGATGATTCAAACACGAGTATAAATCCAATCACATAACGTACAACATTCATAGGTAATCATTCTCAATAAGTCGTACTTCAATACTCAGGAAATCAAGTCATTCAGACAATAATCAATCAAGACAAGGAAATGCATTCAACATATGATAACAAATGAGTCTTCGTTAGTAAGGCGGAAGCATGCAGACATAATCCGCGCAGTAGCAGTCAGGGCCGTCAAAGCGGACGTGTCTGAATATGCTAAAGATATCTAAGGTAATAAGGACGATTCAATCCCTTGTCTAATGTATGCATACACTACATATCGAGGATCATACGTATTCGCTATTCAAAAGGTATCACCGACGAAAAAGTTCGACTATCACCAAAGACGGGTACCCCCGGGTGGGGCTGGCTTTTCCAATTACTAATATATGGGCCCACGGAAATATCAAGGATGCCCCATCTCTGAGGTTGTATATACCATGCCGAATAGCATTCTTAAGATCGTTATATCGCCTTGGGCAACTCTGGGAGGGAGCCCAAGTCCCCATATACAGCTACCTCGTTAACTTCGAAATCAAGAGTCGCGACATGGCGAACAATCCTAGTATTTTATTCAAGTGGCTCGTTTTCTCAAATTATTATTTCCTCGTTCATTCGAATTACGTGACAATTCTGAATCTTAATAATATCGTCGAACTTTGTAAAATGAAATATTAGTTCTAGCAGTTCTTCAGTTAACGGGAATCACATAAGACTCAATATTAATATTTTAACATGCGATTCAATTTTTATATTCTATTTTACAAATCAAACGTGAAATCTCAAATATAAACATTGTCAAACTTTGAATTAATTAAAATCAACATACAACAATTAAACATTTCACACGCTAATCATACTTAGTATATTATATATTTTTATACATACATTTATTTTCTCTTATTAGTATGAGATAAGGTTGAGTAGTTATATATCTCACTTTTAAACTTATACATATTATTATTTTATATTTTAGTAATTAATAATAGTTCCTTTAAATATGATTTAGTTTCGTTTAGATTTTAATTTAAGTATGTTTATGATTAGTGATACGAAGATTTTTAAGTTTCGTGTTAATTCATAATTTTTTTTATAGTTTATTTACAGAATGAGGGTGTTTAGCGATTTGGTATTCATAACAATTATTTTGACTTAGAAATATTACTTAAACGATATTTGAACAAATTTTAGTATTCTTGATAAAATAACATATTGTGACAATTAGTAAAATTTCTTTTAGGCGAATGACAACTCGATGGTGGAATTTTATACGGAGTATATTTTTATATCTTATTAATACTTAATTATTTACTGTTCTTTCATTTCTTTAACTATTTACACGTATCTATAAATTTGTATGCTCTATACATTTAAATTTTATAACACAAGAACTAATTTAGGAAGTCGTCGTCTTTAAAGTATATTTCAGATTTTAATGATCGTATTTAATTTTATAAGTTTTTCTAAAAGTAAATTTTTAGAAATTAATTTATTATAATAATACTTCCACTTACATATTATTTTATTTTATGGTTTTTATATAACTTAGACTTTCTACTAAGTCATTTTACTTTATCTTTTTATAGGATTATCATTTTAACACTTTATCTTTTTGTTAAACCATATTTATAATACAAATTTATAACTTTATTCAATAAAAGCTTTACTTAGGTTTATTTTATATTTCGAAGTACTTTATTTCTTTTTATTATTTCAACTAAATGTTTGTTTAGTATATTTTAAGTTTATTATAAACTTTAAAGCTTTAATAAAGTAATCGTTATATTAAATTTGATATATGACTTTTTATATAACTATTTATCTTAGAAATTTTATACGAGTAGCAATTAATTTATATTTTTACCTTTAAATTTATTTAATACTCATTTAAACTTAATACTCTTTTTATTTAACTCTTAATTTTTAGTTGTGTTTTATTTAAACCTTTTTTAGTGCCGATAAATATTTTATTTCCACAAATATTTTATATTAGTTTAATTTATTTACTTTAGTTATTTTAATAATATTTTTAGTCTTATTTTATAATTGTGATACTTATACATTATATATTTTAAATTTACACGTAACAAATAATTTTAACACGATAATATTACAATTAAATTCAACATTAATTCAACAAACACATTTTTCACTCAAAACATATTATCACAAAATCAGATAAATATCATATTTCACAAATCAATTCAACATTGTATTATAACCAAAATTAACACCCAATTTCATACTATAGCGATTCATACAAAGTTATTAAATAAACTGAAACGAGAGGTATACGTGCCTAATGCATAACTAGCTCACTTTGAATCACAAAATTAAAATAAAACCAAAGTGTTTAAAATTAGAGATTTTGGAGAAAGAATCGAGTCACCTAAATTAGGCTCACGAACAGAGGCCTCCAAAAATTCAACCCATTTCCTTATGGACCCGAAAAACGATGAAACCGAAAGAGAATAGCAGCACTCTCACAAAACTAGCAAAAAGGGAAAAATTGAGAATCGATCAAATTTGTTGACTGAATTAAATATGGACTGAAATTGAACTGAATGTCGAGATAGTTAAACCCAACAGAGGTTAAAGTTACAGTGGACGATGTAAAAGAACAAGGCTCACTGAGAAATATCATTGATAAGGGCCGAGGACAGCGGTGAAGGCAGCCGTATTGGTGGAGGTAAAAACTCCGATGGTCGGAGCTCTGAACCCGGCGAAAATAGAGGTCAAGTCCTACGAGAATAAGAGAGTGAGTGACAACTCATAAATCGACCGAGTAAAATAAGGATCGAGATCGAAAATTTAATGGTAACTTACCATTTAGAGGCAAACCATAAGCAAGAGGGATGCATTGATGAGGGCGTCCATTGGTCGGTGGTCGGAGCTTACCTCCGGCGAGCTGAAACAAAGAGAGGCAGAGGAGAGCAGGGCCGAGAAGAGAGAGGAAAGCAGGGGAGGACGAAAAAGACGAGGGAGAGAGCACGGTGAGCAGAGCGGCGTCGAAGGCGGCGGTGGTTGCTGGCCATACAGGTCACCGGTGCACGGTGGTGGTCCGGTGAGGACGTGGCAGAGAGAAGGGAGAGGAAGAAGGGGCGGCGAGAAAGCAGGGGAGGAAGACGGGGCACGGCCATGGCGGTTCAGGTGGTCGTGCTCGAGCTTGAGGTCGCCTTTAATGGTGACTTCGGTGGTGGTGTTGGCCGGAGCTGCTGCCGTCGGTTGTGGTTGTAGGTTGTTGTCGTTGAGTTGTTGTTGTCGTCGAGTTGTTGTTGTCGTTGAGTTGTTGTTGTTGTGTTGTTTTGTTTTTTTTTTGTTTTTTAATGGAGTAAAAAAAAGTGAAGGTGAGGAAGAAGACAGTAAAAAATGAGGGGGTTATAAGGGAAGGTTGAAAACAAACTATCTCAATGTATGGAGGAGGATGAGCGACGTGGGTTTGTATAATCCAAGGGATTTTGGTCACTTTTATTTACTCTTATTCATAAACTTTTATATATTATAAAATATTTTATACTTTAAGTTATTTGTTTTAAAATTTTAGTTTAGTCTTTAATATTATAAAATTTATAGTTCAAAAATATAAAATGTATAAAAGTTGTCAGTTATAAATTTTATTACGGTCTCGTAAGACTTCAAACGATATGTCTGTTTTAAAAGAAACATTTCAGTGAAATAATATTTCATTCAAGTAATAATAATTTTTAACATAAATGCAAATTTATAAAGTTTAATAAAACCAAATGAAATAAAGTTTTAGTTCGACAGGTATTGTTGGGACCAAAAACCCAGGCTGGTCCAGAACCCTGGGCCAGGCCAAGACGGGTGCAGAATCCACAGTCAGGACCAGAACGTATAGACAGCACCAGACAGGACAGACAAAACAAAGGTGCAGGCCAGGAGAGGAAAACTCAAGATGGGCCAGGCCCAGCGAAAAGGAAGTCATTATGAGCAAAGCCCAAAAAAGATAGCAGCAACCCTAAAGAAGACGTTGGAGAGACCGGTCAAGCATCTTTGAAACTTCGGCCATGAAGATAGGAACAGCTTCAGAAATCGTTGGAGAAGTTACCTACAACCAAGGGAAGAGACGTTGGAGCCAAAGACACTATATAAGCAAGAGAATTCAGAAGAGAAGGGGATCAGATTTCATTCAACGCAAGCACACAACTCCCAACACTTTTCTCAAGCAATTAAACACTTTATAATTACTTTACGCCTATATTGTATCCTGTACGGTTGGTCGGACTACTGTACCCAATATTCCTGAACTAGTGAAGATCCTCTCCTGGCTTGGCGCCCGTGGTTTTTCCCTTAATATTTAAGGGTTTTTTCCCACGTAACATATCGTGTGTCTTGTTCCATTTTTCATTGTTTTTCTTTACGTTACTACTCAATAATCACAATCACATTTAAAGGATAATACTAGTAGATCCACAATCTTTAAACGAACCGTGTGAGAAAATCACCCCGAACAGGTATTTTAAAAATAAAAGTATAATATAAATTAATATAAAATCAAGAAAGTTTAATTAGAAAAGTCTTGAGGATGTTTATTCGAACGAAATTTTTTAGTCACGTTTTCGAAACAAAGGAATAAAAGTTAAATTATATAAAATTTAATTTAACAATTTAGTTAAAATAATTAATTACTGTTAATAAAAACACGGGGTGTTACATTAGGGCTTTCAAATCCCAAATGGCTATTAAGGGAGTTCCCACCAAGCATTGGCCCACACTTGTAACACCCCCGTTTAAGCCAGGCGAACCCCACTTAAAAGAAGGTGTTACGGGACCCGACTGAACGGGTCCTGGGCAAACATCTGTAATCTCAAATCAACCTGGAAATATATATATATAAATATATAAAGGAAAACTGGAAGTTTCAAAAAGAGGTGAACAAAACTCTCAAACTACAACTATCAACCACGACAGTAACAAGGCGCGCAGGCCGAGAAAACTGAAAGTCGATAAACAAAAGAAACGTCTATGGTGGAAGCTAGACTCAAGACCAGACTCCAGTGATTCCCTCCAAGCGATCCCAAAGCAAGCACAGTCACGTCCGAGTACCTACGGGGTGGGGAAAGACAAGACAGAAGCAACAACAGAAAACCCTAGTTAGCCTTAATCAAAACTCGTAAAGGTTGCTCAAGGAAACAAAGCTTAAAGTAACTTGGGACGTGATAAAGGAGGTTACATAACGTTGCTTAAGCTTAAGTTTTACAAGCTAGAAATACTTCACGTGTACTAACTCGGACGTGTATCAAACACTCTCAAGAAGTCAAGCAAACCAAGAATCCCTCTTGTGTAACCTCCACACAAGGGGCTTACCTGTCGTCAACACTCCCACCTCCTCCAATATATCACCTCCGATCACTGGGCCACACAGACCTCATAAAATTTGGGCCACACAGACCTCATAACATTGGGCCACACAGACCTCATAATATCGGGCCACACAGACCTCGCAATAATGGGCCACACAGACCTCGCAATAATGGGCCACACAGACCTCGCAATAATGGGCCACACAGACCTCGCAATAATGGGCCACACAGACCTCGCAACAATGGGCCACACAGACCTCGCAACAATGGGCCACACAGACCTCGTAATAATATCGAGTACGGAACGTCATGACAAGAGAACAACAACTTATATAAACTTATATTACAAGGCAAATCATTCCATATTCAATCTCATACATGTATCATCATAAGGTCGTCAACTCATATCAAACCACAATTACATACTTATATACATACATACCCATTACCTTTCACGTACACAATTACAAGATAGCCATAACTCAAGCCAAACATTCACTTTCACAAGCCGCTATTACAACTCTTATCAATATTACAACATTTACAACATTACAACGGTTACAATAACACGAGTCACACACACATGCATCCGAAGCCCATACAACACCAACACAACCCAAATCACACATACACAAGGTACAATACGTCATGGCAAGTCAACGCTACTCATTTCTATACGGATCCTCAACAATATAAAGACGCATTAACAAAAGGCACGCAAGTGTGTATACATATTCACCTAATTAGACCGCCCGACAAGGTTCCTTCCCTACGAACCTAAGCCACCCTAGGCCTACGTGTCAAGCCAACAACAATTCCTACTCCTATTAATTCCACATCGTCACGATTTCAAAACAATAACCAAGAAGGTATCTCGACACTCTCAAACCATAAAGTAACAACTCCAAACATTAACTTGACAACAAGACCCATCAAACGTAGTAACAACCCACCATTACATCCCGAAACGACTCTGCTGGGCCGCCACATCGCCCACATACGACCAACCCTCACACACAAATTTCTAAAACTAGCAGTAATTACGCCCAACAAATTCGCTTCCTTAGCCGACAAAGACAAAGAGCCCCAAAACGCACTAAAACAAGAGAGCATTTGAACTCTCAGACAAAGAACCCAAAAAGAACAGAGGTCACCCCAAAACGGCCCTAAAACACGATCTTAATGCAGCCTTTACATAGCCCCTAAATCGACCAAATCACGGCCTTTTACGCGGCCAGAACTGACCAAACCATCGGCTCGTACCACGGCCTCTAAACCGACGTAAAAACAGCCCCAAACATGGCTCCTGACAAATTTCTAACATTCACTTACACACACACGTATTTATACTCACATTCACACTGCATAATACATTCATTCAATTCACCCACATTCAAGGGTTTACAAGCTCACAATTCACTTCACACGCTTGCAACAACAACACACACTATACTAAGAGACTAAGTAAGGGAGTAGCCGCTTACCTTTTCAAGAGGACCGTAGTGAATTCTAACTTGACACGGTCGAGTTAAGCGAAACCGCTCAAAACGGCGTCAACTCTACAAGTCACGATTATTCTATCAATCACTAGTTAAATACACACTAAATCGACAAATGAAATGATGACAGATGACTTCAACTTCGGAAAGCCCCAAATTCTAGGGTTTATTCAAATGAAAACCAAATTGGTGGATTGAAAATGAATCATACCTTATTTAATCTAATAAGGAGTTTAAAACTCAAAGAGTATCGGCGAATGAAAGCGAGAATAGAGGATCAACGCAAAGAAACCGAGGAGGATCGTTGAGCGAGCGAACAAAGACAACGAAAGATGGCGAAACAGTGATGATGACGATGATGAGGATGATGGAGATGATGACGATAATGAGGATGATGGAGATGATGATGATAATGAGGAGTGATGATGATAATGATGAGTGATGATGATGAATTGAATGAGGCCAGGGAAGAAGAAGAATAACGAAGAAGGCTCTCAGCCTCTTTTTTATTTGTTTTGTTTTTTTTTTGTACGAATCAATTCAAGGAATGGTGGGTTTGAGTTATTCATTTATTTATTCATTTCTAGGTCTATCTCATACTACTCTTATTATTATTACTATTATTTAAAACTCCATTTAAGAAAAATAATTTAAACTCGTATAAGTTCGACTTAAAATATTAAAAACGACCTAAAGGAAAGATGAGATTCGCTTATAACAAGATACGAAAATACGGAGTATTACAGTCTTCCTCCCTTAAAAGAACTTCGTCCCGAAGTTCAACTACTCCCGACAACTCAACAGGTCAAACTCGACACATATAAAACGTGACATATAAAACGTGTGCACACATAAATCTAAATAACCATAACAACCAAAACAATCTCAAATTATAACAGAACCACGAAACTCAATACCATTCAACTTGCTTTAACCGAGCCATAAGTAACATGTGCATAGGGCAATGCATAAAACATGACAGAATTTATCCCTCACTCTTAAAGAAACTTCGTCCTCGAAGTTTAAACTACCACAACACTTCTAAACCTGACTAGTAATCACGCCATAGACGACTACAATACACCTACTTAAGTCTATATATTACACAAACACAAATTATCCAATCCTTCTTGCTATATCTCCCATATTGCACTACGAACGCGGCTCATTAATTTAAGTCTATTCCCTACGAAACTACTATACAACAGTAAAACAAACTGTTCTGCACACGTTCAACAACAGCAATAATACGTCACCAGCTTTCCATATTGTCACAGTGGCAGCAAGTGATAAATATGATTTCAGCAGCTATAAATCACGTAATAGCAACACAACGAGTATAAAAGAGTAGATTAACAACGTTTTCAACAATCTTATCATACAACAGAACCTTAGCACGTCTATAGCAGCAACTGCAATTTAGAGTATAACTCGCACCCGTCAATCACTCACCAAAAACGGTACACCAGCTCAACCAGCTCAGTACTTTCACAATATGAGCACTCTTCACAAAATATTACACTAATAAACAACAGTAGGGTAACCGTGAACAATGGTCATTCACACAACATGACCATACTCAAACGACACACTTACACCGAACACACATGGCCCTTAATAAACCACTTCTATCTCAAATCCAAGTCAATGTACACACACTCATATAGTAATGCACACAAACGGAAGCACTGAAGTGGTCACTTCATACTTAATGACACAAGATACTATTTACGTCGAGACACTAACATAAACTTTCAATTGCGAAACAATATATTATAAAACCGGGCAGCACCTGATTGTAAACGGTACACCTTTAAATCAAACGTATCCCAAATCACTTCCCAAGATGTTCTAGCACAAGCCAATCTCCTACGACTCTTTATACAAATACTTCTATTTGCCAAGTCAACCCATCCTGACCACATAGGGTCACACACAAACATGTATAAGCTTATCACTACCAACCACGCAATAAGGCACACACATATAGTAATCAAACGTATAACGTTTCTATGTTAATTAAGCAAAGATAGTAACGTCAACACTCTGATCATTTAGTACACTTCACCCTAAATTCCCATACATGCCAATACATTACTCGACCTATTAGACATGAACTTAAGCCTATAAAGCGAAGAACTAAACAACTCCATTAATGGTCGAATCAATATTCGGTCGGCAACTAATGAGGATAGTTACACGAATCAAACATATTCGACATATACTAAGGTATGCATCCGCCTATTTTAGTTTACATTGACAAACATGGCATAAATACACACACAACACTTCCTACAACACAACACTAAAACTCTCAACTCGACTCTTAACCGACCATCGCTGAAACGCACACATCTACAACCCTTCATATGACATCACAATCCTGCCACCAGGACTAAAATTGCAGTAGCAAACAGAACACCGGTGTAGCAGCCAGGCGAGCGATGGCGTGGCGTAGACACTAACCACAACAATAGGCACACTAACACCTGGACAATAACAAAGAAATAGCAACAACTAGCGAGGCGTAGTAGCGCATGTAAGACGAAGAGTAAACAATACCAAGAAGAAGACAGCATGCAGACCAATACTCAGCATATACACTAGCGGACAACTACGACAACAAATCACACATACTACCTCACTCGGCTTCTACACTTTTCAATTGACTCAAATCCATGACTAAACTATTCATCACCTAAAGAAGTTTATAGATCATCAAACGACATTGTAAATCCTCATTCACATACTCATTCATATCTCGGCTGTTCATTCACCTTCTCACGACTATTCCTAAACCATTTTGCTTCCATATATTACCTATCTGACAGACTCAGCTTACCGCAATCCGACCCCGTTATCTTATAACCCAGCTTACTCATGACATAAATACATCTCAAAACCAATATCACCATATTACATGCACACACATACACATATTTGCGTTCACACACCAACACACACTCACCCACTTACACTCGCTCGCATATATACATTTACCACGAGCAGAAACACACACACACACTCGCTCATAGTCATTCCTACTAACCATACAACAGCTATAAAACATCACAGTTTAGTAAGTGACCAGAACCTAATACGCTTCCTTACACTTCAAAACCACTCACCATGGGTCCAAATACTTCATAACGCACTGTTATCCACACTGACTCGTAACCATACCGTTTAGACATGGATTCAATTAATTTACATCTAAACTTGTGATAACGGAGGTAAAAAATGTCCAATATTGCATCACGACCAGCAGCTAAATCACATTCTCATGACACCGAAAGTCCCAGCCAACACATTTCTATATTATTCACAAAACAACTCGAGCAATCTTACTTTTACAACGCAATAACGACATAATTAGTAGAACACAAGCGTAAACACATACAACGATGAAAGCCTATCATAAACTCGACCTAAATTTGATACAAGACCTAGCTTAGGCCTCGACCTACCACCTAACTACATTTGGCAGCAGCACTAATTCAGAGCAGCAGCAACACTACCGAGCAGCCGCCATATGGCCTAGCCAACCCCGCCGTACCATCGATCAATCTTTGTCCCGAAACATTTCGCATTTGCAACGCTCTACACATTCGTATACCACACCAAACCAACCTACTTTCCACTGAAAATCACGACCAACAGCAGCAGCCACACACCCCCACTCGTACTCACCTACAAACAACTCACCCTCGGGCCTCACATACACAGCGCCACACACATGTACTTAACAACAATAATTCTAAGCACAATAAAACCACCACGAGCAGAACAACCAAGAACAATACAACAGTAACTCAAAATGAGAGCACACATTGAGCAACTCACGAAAGCAGTCACAACGATGAAGAGACAACCACCAGCAGCAAAATAACGTAAGAACAGCAGCGCGACCAGCCGTAAAGACACAGTAGACGACAAAAGCATATCAAAGCACACTCGATTGAGCGCACACACTCACGATCAACACACACAACCCACACGCACACTAAGACCATACACACACGCGCACACATCATCATCTGTCGTTTCACACTTTAAACAACTCATAAACCAGACACACATACATTTATATCATCATAGCATATGTCGATACAACAATGACACACGTCACAAAGAACAAGGTAGCCATACACACTTCATGACTATAATCAAAACGTATAAGAAATCTAACGGAAGCATATATCATAACTCATATTTAAGCATACATTTAATGTCAACAGAGAGTTCATATAAGTACCAATATTATCAGTCAAAATCAGTTATGACTATATATATATATATATCTATGTATCAGCAACCAAAACCACAGTCCCCAAAATGCACATCACAGTGCCTCCAGTAACCATATGGTCCTAGTCCCATCCTCCATCAATCAAACTAACAATGTACATACTAAATAAAACGAGGACGTATAAGAAAATATAAGATAATGAAGCAATGGTATATAACAACAACTTCTACGAATTATAAAGGAAACTGATAAAGAACAAGGTATATCAATATTTGGCTTAAGGGGAGGGTGGGTGGGATCATAATAATATACCATCGTTATAATTATATAACCTGTACCGATAGCCATTTTCTTGCCATGACGTTCCCTGTACTCATCTCCACATCACAACTCCATCATACTTCGTAAGAAGTCACCAACTCCACGCCAACTCCACACCAACTCCACCCGCCTTAATGCGTCTCATCGTATCTCAACACCAAATCTCCATACTCCATGTTTACACAACACAACACAATACAACACAACACAAACAAGGCAGTCATTAGCATAATAACACAACCTGACGTACCTTTACCCCCCATTAACCACTTCAACTCATGGCTACCAAGCTCTCTAGGGACGTCTCCCACCCAGGGTTTCAGAACGTCTCCCTAACCCTGGTGTTGCTTGGATCACCATTCATTTCCATGGGGTTCATTTTAATTCCTATATTCATTTTAAGACACGACTCACCTAAATTCATTTTAGAGTTCATTTTAGGTTCATTTTATCAGGGTCGCCTCTCTGATACCACTTTGTAACACCCCCGTTTAAGCCAGGCGAACCCCACTTAAAAGAAGGTTTTACGGGACCCGACTGAACGGGTCCTGGGCAAACATCTGTAATCTCAAATCAACCTGGATATATATATATATATAAATATATAAAGGAAAACTGGAAGTTTCAAAAAGAGGTGAACAAAACTCTCAAACTACAACTATCAACCACGATAAGAATAAGGCGTAGCAGTCGAGAAAACTGAAAGTCGATAAACAAAAGAAACGTCTATGGTGGAAGCTAGACTCAAGACCAGACTCCAGTGATTCCCTCCAAGCGATCCCAAAGCAAGCACAGTCACGTCCGAGTACCTACGGGGTGGGGAAAGACAAGACAGAAGCAACAACAGAAAACCCTAGTTAGCCTTAATCAAAACTCGTAAAGGTTGCTCAAGGAAACAAAGCTTAAAGTAACTTGGGACGTGATAAAGGAGGTTACATAACGTTGCTTAAGCTTAAGTTTTACAAGCTAGAAATACTTCACGTGTACTAACTCGGACGTGTATCAAACACTCTCAAGAAGTCAAGCAAACCAAGAATCCCCCTTGTGTAACCTCCACACAAGGGGCTTACCTGTCGTCAACACTCCCACCTCCTCCAATATATCACCTCCGATCACTGGGCCACACAGACCTCATAACATTGGGCCACACAGACCTCATAATATCGGGCCACACAGACCTCGTAATAATGGGCCACACAGACCTCGCAATAATGGGCCACACAGACCTCGCAATAATGGGCCACACAGACCTCGCAACAATGGGCCACACAGACCTCGCAACAATGGGCCACACAGACCTCGTAATAATATCGAGTACGGAACGTCATGACAAGAGAACAACAACTTATATAAACTTATATTACAAGGCAAATCATTCCATATTCAATCTCATACATGTATCATCATAAGGTCGTCAACTCATATCAAACCACAATTACATACTTATATACATACATACCCATTACCTTTCACGTACACAATTACAAGATAGCCATAACTCAAGCCAAACATTCACTTTCACAAGCCGCTATTACAACTCTTATCAATATTACAACATTTACAACATTACAACGGTTACAATAACACGAGTCACACACACATGCATACGAAGTCCATACAACACCAACACAACCCAAATCACACATACACAAGGTACAATACGTCATGGCAAGTCAACGCTACTCATTTCTATACGGATCCTCAACAATATAAAGACGCATTAACAAAAGGCACTCAAGTGTGTATACATATTCACCTAATTAGACCGCTTCGACAAGGTTCCTTCCCCTACGAACCTAAGCCACCCTAGGCCTACGTGTCAAGCCAACAACAATTCCTACTCCTATTAATTCCACATCGTCACGATTTCAAAACAATAACCAAGAAGGTATCTCGACACTCTCAAACCATAAAGTAACAACTCCAAACATTAACTTGACAACAAGACCCATCAAAACGTAGTAACAACCCACCATTACATCCCGAAACGACCCCCAAGCGGCTGGCCACACTGCCCACATACGACCAACCCTCGGCAGCCCGTCACACAAATTTCTAAAACTAGCAGAATTACGCCCAACACCCGCTCCTTAGACGACAAGACAAAGAGCCCCAAAACGCACTAAAACAAGAGAGCATTTGAACTCAGACAAAGAACCCAAAAAGAACAGAGGTCAGCCCCAAAACGGCCCTAAAACACGATCTTAATGCAGCTTTTACATAGCCCCTAAACCGACCAAATCACACGGCCTTTACGCGGCCAGAAGCGACCAAACCATCAGCTCGTACACGGCCTCTAAACTGACAGAAAACAGCCCCAAACATGGCCTGCACAGCCCTAACATTCACTTACACACACACGTATTTATACTCACATTCACACAGACAATACATTCATTCAATTCACCCACATTCAAGGGTTTACAAGCTCACAATTCACTTCACACAGTTGCAACAACAACACACACTATACTAAGAGACTAAGTAAGGGAGTAGCCCTTACCTTTTCGAAGAGGACCGCCGTGAATTCTAACTTGACACAGTCGAGTTCGCCGAAACCGCTCCAAAACGACGTCAACTCTACAAGTCACGATTATTCTATCAATCACTAGTTAAATACACACTAAATCGACAAATGAAATGATGACAGATGACTTCAACTCGGAAAGCCCCAAATTCTAGGGTTTATTCAAATGAAAACCAAATTGGTGGATTGAAAATGAATCATACCTTATTTAATCTAATAAGGAGTTTAAAACTCAAAGAGTATCGACGAATGAAAGCAGAATAGAGGATCAACGCAGCAAAAACCGAGGAGGATCGTTGAACAGGAACGAACAAAGACAACGAAAGATGGCGAAACAGTGATGATGACGATGATGAGGATGATGGAGATGATGACGATAATGAGGATGATGGAGATGATGATGATAATGAGGAGTGATGATGATAATGATGAGTGATGATGATGAATTGAATGAGGCCAGGGAAGAAGAAGAATAACGAAGAAGGCTCTCAGCCTCTTTTTTATTTGTTTTGTTTTTTTTTGTACGAATCAATTCAAGGAATGGTGGGTTTGAGTTATTCATTTATTTATTCATTTCTAGGTCTATCTCATACTACTCTTATTATTATTACTATTATTTAAAACTCCATTTAAGAAAAATAATTTAAACTCGTATAAGTTCGACTTAAAATATTAAAAACGACCTAAAGGAAAGATGAGATTCGCTTATAACAAGATACGAAAATACGGAGTATTACAACACTATTCCCGCACTCTCTCGCGGCTATACCCAAAACGTGGTTCTACTCAATAGACCCACAACGCCTCTCCACATTTGAGGACATTTCGGTCGAATTTGACCATCAATATCGAGACAACGACGACACCCAAGTTTCGATTCGCACGCTTGAAGTCCAAGCACAAAAGAACAACGAAGGTTTCACCGAGTACCTTACTAGGTGGAAGAAACTTAGTGCACAAATCCCTAACCGTCCACGCGAGGACGAACTTGTGCCTAAGTTCATCAACAACTTGCGACCCGTGTACCAATTTTACATGCGGTACAGCAACATACAAACCTTCAAGCAACTTACTAAGGTTGGTACTCAAATTGAGGACAACCTTAGAACTGGTACCATGGCCAAGTACACCGGCCATGCCTATTAAGGTAGCTCTTCCAAGTCGGCTCGCACGACTAAGGGCGACGAAAACCGCACCATTGGCAATCTCGACGTTTTTGCCACCTCTACTTCAACTTCCTTCAAAGCTAGGAGGAACTTCAACACTCTTTACATGTCTTACACTAAGGCTGTAACACCCCGGCCCCAACTAAAGGCCGAAATGTCACTTACGGTAGCTCGCCAGGCTGCGTAGATCGCCCACAAACCAACACGGGTCCTTTCCAGCACACTTTGTCCTCACTCGTGCGCATCCTGAGAACTTCCCAGGAAGTCACCCATCCTAAGACTACTCTCCAGCAAGCACGCTTAACTGAACAGTTCTTAAGATGAACCCTATAAAAGAAGATGCATGTTGTTGATATGAGTAGCATTTACAATCCTTTTAAGCACTAGGTCACTTGAGCTTATCACATGGACCACTTCAATGGGGTACTCGGCCCGAATAACCTCGGACAATACCGGGTATTACAAAGGCATTCAAGAGATTGGTCGACAAAAACTACTTGCAACCCATAGGGCCTACTAGCGAGCCGTCCGAAGATAAAAAGCCTAAATCTTGGGACCCCAATGCCTTCTGTGCATACCACCGAGGCAAAGGGCATGACACCGAGAATTGCTTCAAGCTCAAACACGTCATCCAAGATCTCATTGATCATGGGAAGCTTGAAAAGCCAAGCGCAAATGGCAAACCGTCCAACAAGGACAACCCATTAGCAAGCCACGCGATTTTCGTAGGCACTGTCCCTATCATAGATTGCTCTAACCTCATAGCACTTTGCGACAACCAAATTAACGTCATCTCTCTTGACAAGCCGATCATGGAGAGTAACGTCCAAAAGGACGACGAAGGTTTTACCGAGTACCTTGCTCGATGGAATGAGCTAAACGCGCACCTTGTCAGCCTTGTGCACGAAGATGAGCTCGTACGTGATCTCATAGAAGACTTGCACCCAGTGTACCAAACCCACATTTGGTATGCTAACATACGAAACTTTCAACACCTTGTTAACATTGGCACCCAAATCGAGAACGAGCTAGCCTCGTTCAATAACGACCAAATCAACGGTGTGTGGTACAGTAGCAGCGAAAGCGATGGTGAATGTCCACCAACCAACAAGGCCATTGCCCAAATCAACAACGCTAGTAGCTCTTCCTCCACCCCTTCTAAGAACAACAAGAAGGCCAAAAACAAGAATAAGAAGGGGAAGAAAAAGGGCAACAAGCCCCAAAACAAAGCCGAGGTCAAAGCCAAGGACGAGGTTTCACACCTCACTCGTTCTGGGCGACCTTATCAAAACATCTTTACTGACGCCCACGCAAAGGAGGCCACCGCGGCCGACAAGAGCAAGGTCGTAGTCTAAGAGGACGCACCCTCTAAGGACGCGCCATCAAATTCGGTAGTCCCACTGCCGAACACGAGTGAAACGCTTCAAAAGCAACTCACTCGCACCAAGGCCGACGTTTCTATTTGGGCTCTCCTACGAGATTCCACCGAGCATAGAAATGCATTCATTCGCCCCCTACAAATGGTAAGCGCGAATGCAAATATCTCACCTGACCAAATGGTCAGCCATGTTATAGGGGATTGGCTCGCAAGGGCCATTACCTATTCTGACAACGAATTTCCATCATTTGGCGCTAATCACAACTTAGCACTCTACTTAGTGCCGAATGCAGAAGAAAGACTCTACCCATGACCCTAATTGACAATGGGTCCACTGTGAATGTTTTACCCTTGTCCACGGCATACTGCCTAGACCTAACCGAAAAGGATTTCAACCCTAGCACCGAAGGGGTCAAAGCCTTCGATGGGACCAAACGTAGCGTGAAAGGGACAATCTATCTTCATGTACGCACCGACCCTATATAACGAAAAGTCAATTTTCAAGTTATTGACATGACACCGTCCTACAACATGCTCTTAGGACGACTGTGGATTCACGCGGTGCGAGCCATCAAATCCACACTACACCAAAAGGTTAAACTACCTTTAAACAATGAGGTTATAACCATAAACGCATCTAATTTATGTGCCCTCCTCGATGCACTGAAAGAGCCCAAAACTGCGGAAATTACCATCGAAGGAGACGAGGAGCTTTCCGGCTTCGACTTTGAAATAGGCGCCATCCCAAGTGCACATATTAGAACCTATAAGCCTTTCGAGACTAAAAACAACCATAGCCTTTGGCCCACCATGAGTCTAGGCTACAAGCCTAAAGAAGGTGATCTCGAACAAATGACTAAAGAGGTCAAGAAACGCAAATTCGCGCGCAAACTAAAGCTCAACCCTTACTCTTTTGACATGAGTAAATACTTCGTTTTGGGTGGAAGGTATGACGCAAATGCCTCCCTCTTAAGCACTACGAAGCCTCACGAAGACTGCTTCGCTAGTGAAGATGAACACCCCTTCACTAGCAAAACCAATGAGGACTTGGTCTCGTCTATCATCTGAGATCGCCGCTTCAATCCCGACGACGTCATCACCGATGTCGACGAGAAAACTCTCAACGGATGGTACAAGACCCTCAAGTGGATTGACGCGCAGGGCCACAAATATCATCTCATTATGATAGAAGGACCTCTCTTTGAGAAGATAACCTCGCAAAAGGATGGCGACTCAAGCAAGAACGACACAAGCAAAAGCGGCACTGAAGACGAAGAATAAGAAATTCTCTTAGGCACAAATGTCGTAGGCGTCGAATCATCTGTCGACCCATCTTCTAGCTTTAGCTTAGACTTTTTGTTTGCGGAGGCTAGCTCCAAATCTTCTTTCGATTTGGCAAACAATTCTCTTTCAATGAATAATACGAACAAGTTTGCTTATGTCTTGTCTCAAGCTAAAACAAATAATGAACAAACAAACAACGAACAAAAAATAAACAACGAACAAATGAATCACAAAACGCAAAACAAAACGACTCATCACACTAACTCGTGCGATAAAAATAAACAAACGAATGAACAATCGTTAAACAAATACATTGCAAACATCGTAAGCAAACCAACGCAGGATCCACTCATCGAGGACACCATAACCATAAACGTGGGAACCGCTGAAGAGCCAAGGGAACTGCAATTGGGCGCCTCATTAAGCGAGGACGAATGATGAGTGTTATTTATATAGATTATTTGCCCCCGGTTTGGTCGCATTTAGCTTGCATTTATTCGAGTTCATTATTGTTTTACGAGCTATTTGCTTTATATTGCGGTACTGCTGTTCCCGTTTATATTTTGCAGGTTTTGGCGGTCCTTAGCCAAAACCCGAGTTGAGTGGAGCACGTATGAGTACCAGGACCTCAAGACAAAGCTCGAGCTTATACGGGAGCTCGAGATAAGAATAAAAGACGCTAACGACACATGGCATGGCTCAAGCCTAAAAATAGTTGCTCAAATTGGTGTCAAAATGCCGTAGCAAGGCGCCCGGGCGGGCGGACTTTATGCCCGGGCGGGCGGAAAACTCTATGCGGCAAATATGTAAGTCGAAACAAGGCGCCCGGGCGGGCGGACTTTATGCCCGGGCGGGCGACATTTGTGCCCGGGCGGGCAAAGTACGTATTTTAATTCCGGTTTTAGAAAGGCCCGAGTTTTGGGGTCTAGGTCAAAATAATAAAAATTAGAACGATACAATTGTTTTTTGGAAAGTTGCATATAAATACCCTTAAGACGACCAAAACTCATTCTTATGCTTTATTTACAAGTTTTATTTTAGGTTTAGTTTATTGTTTAGTTTCTCCTTTCTTTTTACTCTCAAATTTAATTAGTTAAGTCTCAAGATTGATTTCATTGTAACCGCCGGTACTCCGATTTATTCCAGGTTTATTTTCAGTTGTTCTTATTTATCTATCATGTCTAATTATTATTGCCTTGTTTTGATTTCAACCATGTCTAGCTAATTTCTTAATTAGGGTTTAGGGTGATTTGTGAGATTGATTCAGGAACATGTTTTAATTGCTTAATTGATTGAACTTGTGCAAGTTGACTTCTTCCTACGCGTTTTACTATCAATTGAATTTAGGGACGCCTTTATTGAATTGAACTTAGGTTGTTTCAGTTTAAGATCGAAAGCCGAATTGAAACTAGACTCACGCGTATTTGATAAGTTAAGTTTAGTAAGTTGCGAAAGCCCGCTAAATTTGCTTAAGGTTAATATTGACTCGAGAGAGCGTATTCCTAAACCTAGTCACTTGCATAGCTTCAGTTGATTTATATTTCCTTTTGAGTTGAGTTCTTGAATCGATGTCACATTGATCTCGATGCCCTAATCTCCTTTTTATATACTTTTACACCCTCTTTTGTTTATTGCTCTTAGTTTAGTCTTATAAAACACCGACTTTATTACCTTGAGTTGACCTAGATTAGCTGAGCATTCTTTTGACTACGCCTGTCTCTCTGTGGATTCGACCCTACTGCCACTAGCTACTTAGTAGTTGACTTTAGGTTCATTTTGACTTAGGTGATACGACTAGCCTTGTCAACGAACGCGCCCAATTTACACAACTCTTAACCGAATTCAAGGATGTGTTTGCATGGTCATACAAAGACATGCTCGATATCGATCGAAGCATCGCCGAACACCGCATCCCTATCAAAGCCGGTTTCAAACCTATCAAACAAAAACTAAGGCGATTGCGACCCGAATGGTCCCTTATGGTGAAAGAAGAAATCAAAAAGTAATTACAAGTCGGCTTCATCCAAATCGTTGAGTACTCGGATTGGGTCTCAAACATGGTCGCAGTCCTAAAGAAAAATGGCAAATACGAGTGTGCGTTGACTTTCGCGACTTAAGCAAAGCAAGTCCAAAAGACGACTTCCCACTACCGCACGTGGATGTCCTAGTCGACAATACCGCCGACTATGCTCTACTATCCTTCATGGATGGTTACGTAGGCTATAACCAAATCAAAATGGCCCACGAAGACATGGCAAAGACCACATTCATCACACCGTAGGGCACATACTGCTACACGGTTATGCCTTTTGGTCTAATCAACGCAGGTGCAACATACCAACGCACCGCAACAACCCTTCTACATAACATGATGCATAAAGAAGTTGAAGTGTACGTTGACGACATGATCGTCAAGTCTAAAGAGAGGGATGATCACATCACCAACCTTCGCAAATTCTTCATACGCCTCCGCCAATACAAAATGCGCCTCAATCCCCAAAAATGCACATTTGGAGTAAAGTCGGGCATGCTACTGGACACGTAGTAAGCCAAATAGGCATCGAGGTCGACCCCTCGAAAATAAAAGCAATCATGGAAATGCAACCTCCTAAGAACCTCGACGAAATCCGAAGCTTCTTAGGACAAATCCAATACATCTTACGCTTCATAAGCAAACTCACCATGATATGTGTTGGGCCCAAATTTCGCAGCCCAGATTTGGCCCAGACAGCGGCAGCAGCGGAGGCCTGTTCAGGACCCTGGGCAGGACTCTGAGCGCAGGGCCCTGGGCATCCCAGGACCCTCAGGAGTCCCACCAACGGATCTGTCTCAAATTACAACGAGTAGTCAAAGTTGTTGCGAGAATGGGGAAGCAGTTTAGCAAGAAGGGCAAGTCAAGCCTATTCAGAAGGAGTAACAACGGTTATGGGAGGAGGAAAGATAGGAGCAAAGCCAGCGAGATTACAAGTATAAAAGGCCAACTAGGGTTCAAGGAAGGGACATTCAACATTCAGCAACTATACTCAGCAATCCACAGCAAACTAAGCCCTCTAAACATTATTTTACAGCATACTCTTAGCTTTGTTCAGCAAATATCGTACTAAATAACGTGCCCCAGCACTGTAATCTTGTAATCCTTTTTTGAATAGTGGATAGTTGGTGGGACAAGAGCTTCCCCCCGCGGTCGTTTCCCACATCGGGTTTTCCGCGTAACCAAAAAATCTTCGTGTCTCATTTCATTCTCGTCGTTTCTTTCCTTTAAGCTTTCGTTTACGATTCTTAGTTTGGCATACGATAAGGTCGCTTTAACCCCAATCACATTAAATCTAACCTTGGTAAATTTTTTGCCAAAACATTTGGCGCCGTCTGTGGGGAATTGCGGTCATCTTTGTAGCCAGACTCATTCCTTCAGCAATCATGTCAAGCAACGCCAGTCAGGGATCAAGCAGTGCACCAGTGGTGTCCAGCGCAGGACGCTCTTCAGCCACGGTCGCAGGGCCCTCAACTGCCCCGACGCCCTTAACTCAGGTAGTGTCCACCGCCGCAGCAACCACCCAACCAGGACGTGCCACGATCGAGGTCCCCCACGCCAGTGGCTGCGGCTGCAGGAGTCCCAAGGTCACCTTCTTCGGCGTTAGGAGGACCGTCACCAGCCAGTACCGGAGGATTCGGAATGCCCTCAGGATGGCTGCCAGAGTCCACAGGAGGCCCCCAGGGACGAACCAGCACACAGCCTCAGGACCCACTCCACACCCTCATGAGGAGCATGGAGTCGCTGTCCAGAGTTATGGACCAAGTACGCAGAGGAGGCGAGGAAACTGCTAGGAGGTTGCAGGCTCTCGAGTCCAAGGTTCAACGAGGAGGCAATGGAGCAAAGACCTTCCGAACTGGCCATGAAAGCGCCGCCCCCAGCAGCAGGAGGATCCCTCAGGAGCTGGTGACCCAACTGGACCTAGGAGGAGTGGCCCCAAAGATCTCGGCCGCTTTCAGACTCTCGAATCGCGGGCTATCGACACTTCTCGAGCCTTGGCAACCATCGCCCAAGCCTGTAATCTCAAGCCCAAAGAACTTGTTCGGAACTAGTATCCCTTTCTTGACAGGAACCCCAGTGCAGAACATGGAAGGAGTGGCTACCGGATCAGTCGTGACTGCGTCACCGCTGTTTGCAGACCCAGTTCACCATGACGCTAGGGTCCTAGCAGGCATAGGACTCAACAGCGCCGTGGAGCAGCAACTACAGGAGCTCAGGAGCATGATTACCAAGATTCCAGGTGCCTGTGCCATTGAGAGAGAAAGAAGTGATAGCTACGCTGATTCACCCTTTGTGGACAGCATCTCACACACCCATGTTCCGAAGGGCTTTAGCTCTCCAACCATGACGCTGTACGACGGGACAACAGACCCTCAGGACCATGTGAACCAGTTCAAGCAGAAGATGATGGTAGTTACAGCTGCAGGGGCCCTGAAGGAGGCTTGCATGTGCAAGGGCTTCGGCTCCACTCTCACAGGAGCAGCGCTGGAATGGTTCGTCAGCCTCCCAAACCGGTCCATCTCCTCGTTCGCCGGACTGGTCAACGCCTTTGGTCAGCAGTTCGCCAGCAGCAGGAAGCCTGAGAAGCAGACCAGCGACCTGTACCGCCTGGTGCAGAAAACTGGAGAAACAACAAGGGACTTCCTCAATCGCTTCAACAAAGAGAAGATCTCCATCCCGCGCTGTGACGTCGCGACCGCCATAGAAGCCTTTCGCCAAGGGCTCAATGAGGACTCAGACCTCTACAGGGACCTGACAAAGTACCCGTGCCTAACGTTCGAGGATGCGCAAGCAAAAGCACTAGCAGCAATCAGGCTCGAGGAAGACGCAGCGTCCAGGAAGAGGACCCACAGCTGCCCCTCCAGGAAGGCCACCAGCGACCGTAGGAACGAGAGATCCAAACCATAGCAGAGGCCCGCAGTCAACAAAGTTTCAGGACCCATAGACTGGAGGAGCCGCCAGGATCTCCCACCCAAGGTAAGTGAGTACAAATTTACCACTGATACTGATGGACTGCTCAAATACTTGCAGGACCTTGGAGACAGAGTCAGGTGGCCACGAAAGAGCCCTGCCAACGGAGACTCCAGCAGAAAAGACTCGAGCAGGAGGTGTGCATTCCACGACGACATCGGCCACAACACCGAGGATTGCATAGCACTAAGGAGGGAGCTGAAGTACCTCCAAGACAGGGGGCATCTCGACCACATCCTGCCAAGAGGGTCCAGGACCAGCAAAGTGGGGTCCGCAAGTCAGGTCCTGCCGTCGCCGCCTCCACTATATACAAAGATCGTGAACGTGATAACAGGAGGATCGGAGCTGTGTGGGCTGAGCTACTCAGCAGCCAAGAGGCGAGCCAGGAGCAGCAAGGAAGAAAGACCAGCGTCCTCAAACAAGGTGGCCCATCACAACCTACCAACCGTGACGTTCGACGAGCAGGACGCTGAAAGCACCCCAGAGGAGCATCATGACGCCCTGATCATTACCCTGTCTATAGGGAACTGCCTGGTGAAGAGGATCCTGGTAGATACCGGAAGCTCAGTCAACCTGCTCATGCTGCATTCGTTGAGGGACTTGGGTTTCAGTGAGAAGGACCTGGTGAAGAAGCAGGTCCCTCTGGTTGGCTTCAGCGGCGAAACAGCGCACTCTCTGGGAGAGATCACCATCCCAACCTTCGCAGGGGGCATCAACAAACAGGTAAAGTATTTGGTTATTGATTTTCAGTCATCTTACAACGTAATTCTTGGCAGGCCTTGGATCCACGAGATGAGAGCGGTACCCTCAACATACCATCAGTGCGTCAAGTTCCCAACACCCTGGGGAGTGCAAGAAATCCGTGGTGATCAGGAGGCTGCGAAGGATTGCTACAGGGATGCCCTAAAACCAGCTGTAGTACCCCCGTAAGCATAGCAATTACAGAGAAAGCGCGCTGAGGAGATGTACCAGGAGCCAGAGCAGCCTGACCTGGACCAAGTAAACCTCGACGCGCAGCGCCCAGAACGCACGGTCCTGATAGGATCTGACTGCACAGGTGATATCCGAACTAAACTTGTCAATTTGCTTAAAGCTAACATGGATTGCTTTGCCTGGTCCCATGAAGATATGGTAGGAATAGACCCAAGTGTCATAACTCACCAGCTCAACGTGGACCCTGGCTACACCCCAGTCCAGCAGAGGAGGAGGAAATATGCTCCAGAGCGCCACCAGATAATCAATCAGGAGGTGGAAAACTTGCTGAACGCCGGGAAAATCAGGGAGGTTAACTACCCAGAGTGGCTCTCAAACGTGGTGGTGGTGCCGAAGAAAAACGGAAAGTGGAGAGTGTGCATAGATTTCACGGACCTGAACAAAGCTTGTCCCAAGGATCCATTTCCTTTACCCCACATAGACGCCATGGTGGACGCTACAGCTGGGCACGAAATGCTGACATTCTTGGACGCCTGGAGTGGATATAACCAGATCAGGATGCACCCCAGGGACCAAGAGAAGACGGCTTTCAGGACGGAGAGAGGTATATATTGCTATAACGTTATGCCCTTTGGTCTGAAAAATGCAGGGTCCACCTTCCAGAGACTGGTGAACATGATGTTCAAAGACTTAATTGGGAAAACGATGGAAGTATACATAGACGACATGGTGGTCAAATCCCTGAAGGCAGAACAGCACGCTGAGGACCTGGCAGAAACTTTCGAGACCCTGAGGAAGTACCAGATGAAGCTCAACCCCCAGAAATGCACCTTTGGAGTCTCCTCAGGAAAGTTCTTAGGATACATTGTGACGCAAAGGGGAATAGAAGCCAGTGTAGAACAAATCAGGGCCCTGCTTCAGCTGGAATCTCCAAAGCAGCCCAAAGACGTACAGAAGCTAACAGGAAGAGTGGCAACACTCAGCAGGTTCATATCCCGGTCCTCAGAGAGGTGCAAGCTGTTCTATGACCTGCTGAGGAAAAGCCAAAGATTTGAGTGGACACCAGATCACGAAGCAGCCTTCCAGGAGCTAAATAGGTACCTGGCATCGCCGCCGCTCCTCGCAAAGCCAGGAGCTGAGGAGCCTCAGACTGCATGCTGTCCGTGATGTAGGTAAATGTGAGCGCCGTGCTGGTAAGAGAGCATGAAGGGTCCCAAAGCCCAATCTACTACGTAAGCAAGTCTCGGCTCAGCAGAGACCAGGTATCTTGAGCTTGAAAAACTCGTCCTCAGACCGTTCTGACCTCCTATAAGTTACGCCCTTATTTTGAATCCCATACTATTATTGTGGTTACTAACTTTCCCATCAAGAATGTTTTGCGAAAACCTGAACTTTCAGGAAGAATGGTGAAATGGTCAGTACACTTGAGTGGATACGACCTGAAGTACGAGCCCAGGAAAGCTATAAAGTCGCAAGCCCTGGCAGATTTCATCTCAGAGTTCAGCCCTGCTCAGCAACCTGGAGTACAGCAGGAGGCCCTGAGCATGGAGTCAGCAGGACGAACAGGAACCTGGAAGCTGCACGTGGATGGAGCCTCCAACATGAGAGGCACTGGAGTTGGTTTGGTTCTACAATCCCCGAAAGGGGACTTGATCGTGCAGGCGGTGCGATGCGAGTTTCGAGCAACCAACAATGAAGCGGAGTACGAGGCCTTGATACTAGGGCTGAGACTAGCGAAGGACATGAAAATAAGAAGTTTAGAGGTGTTCAGTGATTCACAACTCATCGTGAACCACATGAACGACACGTACGCAGCAAGGGATTCCAAAATGATGGCATACCTTAAGGTAGCAAAGGAGTTGGTAGCGGAATTCGACAGCATCCAGATAACGCAAGTCCCCAGGGACCAGAACGTGGAAGCTGACGCCCTAGCCTCACTGGGGGCAACTTTCAAACCAGGCCAGATATCCAACGTGCCAATAGTACACATTCTGAGCCCCGCAATTGGAATTACACTGACCCTTCCTGAGGAGGGGAAAGACTCCCATATGGATCAGTGCTGGTCGTGGCTCCAGGAAGTAGGGGGATCTTTCAGTACAGAAGTGCAGCAGCTAGGGCCAGATTGGAGGAAGCCATACATAGATTGGTTACAGGAAGACAAGTTACCAGAAGATAGAGGGGAGGCCAGGAGCCTAAAAATGAAAGCCTCACGGTTTACACTCATTGATGGGATCCTCTTCAGGAAGTCACTCGCAGGACCCTACCTGCGGTGCCTGGGAGAACAGGAAGCTTCGGTTGTGTTGTATGAAATCCACAGCGGCGACTGTGGAAATCATACAGGGGGCAGGAGCCTAGCCAATAAGGCGCTGCGACAGGGTTACTATTGGCCCACCATGAGGAGGGATGATGCGGAGTACACCAAGAAGTGTGACGCTTTGCCAAATGACATGCACTGCAAGGCACCACTGGGAGCCTCTGCACCCTATCATCCCCCCCTGGCCCTTCATGAAGTGGGGGATGGATATTGTGGGACCGCTGCCCAGGGCCCCAGGGAACAGGTTATACATGCTAGCAATGACGGATTATTTCTCAAAGTGGATCGAAGCTGAGGCTTATGCGCAGGTGACTGAGCAGCAGGTTATTTCGTTCATCAAACGTAACATTATTTGCAGGTTTGGAATCCCTTCAGAGATAATATGCGACAACGGGACCCAGTTTATATCCGGGAAAACGCAAGGTTTCTGTGGCATATACAACATCACCCTGAGGAAGTCAGCACCCAGGTACCCTCAATCCAATGGGCAAGCAGAATCCAGCAACAAGATAGTAATGGACAACCTCAAGAAGAAGTTGGAGGAGATTGGGGGCAAATGGGCTGATGAGCTCCCTTTGGTGCTGTGGGCAGACAGGACCACTCCTAAGGTGGCCACTGGCCAGACACCATTCAGCCTGGTGTTTGGCGCTGAGGCCGTAATCCCGACAGAAGTCAGGGTCCCCACGCTAAGATATGGGTGCCAAACAGAAGAAGGAAACCAGGCTGCTATGGCAAGCTCCCTGGACACAGTGGATGAGTTCAGGGAAAGCGCTAAGATCAGGTTAGCATCCAGCAAGCAAGCAGTCGCCAAAAGCTACAACAGGAGGGTGCGAATCAGGACCCTGCAAGTAGGGGATCTGGTCCTCAGGAAGGTTTTTCAGAATACAAAGAACCAGCGAGCAGGAAAGTTTGCCTACAACTGGGAAGGCCCCTACCAGGTCGAGAGCGTCGTAGGAAGAGGAGCTTACAGGCTAATGACCCTGGAAGGGGAAATCATCCACAACCCATGGGACATTCTCCATCTCAAGAAATACTATATTTAAGGGCGCTCAGGGCCCCAGGGACTTCAAGGCTCCCAATATCATTCAAGGGTACTCAGGGCCCCCGGGACTTCAAGGCTCCCAGCATCGTCACTCAGGTTCCTTTTGCCCCACCTGATTTTCTAAACGCCTGATTTAGGAGGCATTTGGTTTCTTTGTAAACTTATTTTCAAACTACTGTAAACCTATGTTATTTAAGAAAGATTTGTCTTTGGAAAAGTACTTGACAATTTTTCATGTCCCTTCAAAACACTTTACAAATCTCCTAAAAGCTATTTCTACCTTTGAAATGCTAGGGCAAAAGCGAAGTCTGGTTGGCCCCTACAGTTATCCTCCTTAGAGAGGACTTCGTGCGCGTGGCGACAGGGGACAAACGTAATCCCGTTCCGGACATCCCAGAATCCAGGGCCACCAAGTCACCACTACGAGGCGCGGCATCGAGGATAAACATGACCCCACTTGGACATTAAGACTCCAGGCCGCCACTAAGTCGACTCTAAAAGCATGCGTACAAAACAAACGCGCGCGCTACAAACGAACGTAAGTGAAAGCATGGTTGGCCACCATGATTTTCCGTCATCATACTCAAGGTCCCTTACAACAAAGGACCTTGAGCACACCTGTCTAGCAAAATATAGTGTTTAATTACAAGCGTCCATGATAGGCACGCTACCCCAAAATAACAAGTTATAAGCAAAGTTCTGAAACTAATTAACTACATGGCTGCAGGAAGCTATTCTTACTCTTCAGACACCACAGCTGAAGCATCCAAAGTAGGAACTTCCCCAGCAGTGGCGTCAGCGCCCCCATCTCCAGCGGCCGCTCCAGAAGACCCCTCAGCAGCAGCGTTCTCCTCCACAGCAGCAGAACTTCTACCCTCCGCATGCTCATCCTCCCCCTCAATGTGGTCACCTTCTTCCTCAGCAGGGTCAGCAGTCGCAGCGGGCTCCTCGTCGTCAGAATCCACGAAATCCACCAGAACGCTGAGATCAAGAGGCTGAGGGAACGCATCGTGAAAGTTGGCTTCTTCTTGCTCCAGATCAAAGGAGGAAGCGCCATCAGCCTTGTTCGGGGTGATTTTCTCACACGGTTCGTTTATGTAATTGTGGATCTACTAGTACTATCCTTTAATTGTGATTGTGATTATTGAGTCGTAACGTAAAGAAAAGCAATGAAAATAGAATAAGACACACGATATGGTTACGTGGGAAAAACCCTTAAATGTTAAGGGAAAACCACGGGCGCCAAGCCAGGAGAGGTTATGCACTAGTTCTGGTTCAGGAAGTACAGAGTCTGGACCAACTGGTACAGAATACAACAATATCGTAAAATAATAATAAAGTGTTTAGTTGCTTGTGAGTTGCGTAGGGAATGATGTGCTTGAGTTGTGTAAATTCTGATGTGGATAATGAATGCCTCTTTCTTCTGAGTTCTACTCCTTTTATAGTGCTTTAGGGTCCAACGTTCACTTCCTTCTTTGTAGCTAACTTCCCCAACTATCACTCCAGCAGTTCCTATCTTCAAGGCTTCGTTTTCTGCTTCCTAGACCAAGTCTTCCAACGTCTCCTTCTAGGGTTGCTGCCGAGTCTTTGGGCTTACTTCTTTGATGTTTACTTCTTTTGTTGGGCTTGGCCCATCTTGACTTTTCCTCTCCTGGCCTGCACCTTTGTTTTGTCTGTCCCGTCTAGTGCTGTCTGTACGTTCTGGTCTTGGCTGTGGATCCTGTACCCGTCTAGGCCTGGCCCAGGGTTCTGGACCATCCTGGGTTTTTGGTCCCAACAGTTTGTCCCCCATCTCTTTGTCCTACAGTCCTGAACTGGGGGGTGAGGAGATGCTTCTGTCCTTCATCCTGGTCCAGGGCTGAGCCTGGCCCAGGCTCCTTCTGTTTTGCTATGCCTTTGGTCCTGAGACCTGAACTTTGTAATTAATGAAGTAGTTGGCTTTTCGTGGGGAAGTGCGCCCTATTTTGGCGCTCAATGTACTGCGCACGTCATGTCGTGAGTCAGATCACGTCTCTTCGCGCGTTTATTTTTGTAAAAAACCATCTAATTTCCTTTTGTCTTCTATATATACCCTAGTTTTTGTTTTGTTTCTCTCTCTAACTCATTCCTCTTTTGATTTTATTTGTTTTGCAACCGAGAACCCTGGCAAAAATCCCCAAATTGATTTGCAAAAAACCCTAGCTTCTTTTTCTTTCCATTGATCATGGCACGTAACGATACCGGTCCTTCCACGGCGGTTTCTTTCTCTTATGGTAACTCTATCTTTCAAGCGACGGACTTGATTAAGGACGTCAACATCTTCCCAAACTTGCTTGCTCAAGGGGCCGTGGCGAAGCTAAAAAGGGAAGGAAAGATCCCTGAAAGCGCCGAGGTCTGGGCCCCAGACACTAAGGACGTTAGGGTGGATTGGGTGAGCCCCGGCTGGTTCTCGATTTTTGAGTCATCCTTCAAGTTCGGTGCAAGCTTTCCGCTCGCCCATCGATGAGCGCTTTCTTGGGCACTGTTCAAAGTGCCGCCTTGTCAAGTTATGCCTTCTGTTTGGCGATTGATCCATGGATCGATTTCCCTTGCCGGAGGTATGGGGTTGAGATTCATCTCGCTGATATAAGGAATACTTACCGCCATGCGAATGTACAAGTAAAAGAGGGTTCACTTGCGTTTGAGGGATAGATGCTTGCCTCTCTTGACCCGTCTGGATGTGGGTGATGAGAGTAACTGGACCAGCTACTACATGTTCATCCGGAGCTATGCTTTGGGTCCAAATGTCCGGGCACTGAGTTCTCTTTGAAGGGACCGGTATGTCCTTTGAACTTTTGGATTGCCTGCTTTGTTCTTGCATGTGTTCTTTGCTTAGGTTTGTTGTGGATTTGTTTTGTAGTTTCGACCGGGTCCCTACTCGATGACCACTGAATCAAGGAGGAGGATTCAGGCGTTCTCGGATCTGCCACGACAAGAGGACTGGCCCAAGTGTATGCATCCCGACGATGATGAAGTTGTGGAGGTGGTTCTCGCCTCCCGAGCGACATGAGCGACGGTGAAGAAGAGAGTGAAGAAGATGAAGAGGAGTCCGAAATGAAGAGGAGGTTGTGCCCGAGGAGGGTGAAAAGTCCGTAAGCGGGGTTCTTTGGTGGGGTGAGTACGGTATGTTTGACCAGGCACGCCCATTCACGTGACTCCATTGAATTCTCAGACGCTCGACCGGTGGCCATCCCACTCTGCCCACTTTGCGAATCCCTGGCTTAGGCCAAAGTTACGTGCTGGCCGCTGCATCGGTAATCGACATATTCTCTCTGGTTCATGATTTGATACACCTTCCGTTCCTTCGTAATTTGTTTCCTGCGATGTTTCCAGCCTCTGGATCCAGCAAGAAAACTTTTCTGCCCATGGATGCTATTGCTGCACGGATTGCTCAGGCTCGTGAGGCTGCTAAGTCTGGTAGTAGCTCTGTTCCAACCGCTGGTCTGGTGGCCCCCTTTTCTGAGTCTTCCAAGAGGAAGGCGCCAGAAGGGGTCCATACCAGGTCTTCAAAGATGGTCGCCGAGTCTCCTGAGCCTACCCCTGACCAGAAGAAAAGGAAGAAGGGGAAGCTGCCTCAAATGAACCCCGTGCTCTCAATACCATTGCACTCCCAAAGCCAATCAGAGTATGTTTCCCTGGGGAAGTCCCTGAGTGAGAATTTTGCTACACCGCCCTCTGACCGCCGCCTCTAGATCCCACACGCCTGGCGCACAAAATGGTGGGCTGTTGTGCTCAGGTTTGTATCTTTTCCTTGGTTTTCGTTTTTGTTCAGAGTTACTTTTGATATGGTCCTGATTTTCTGTTTTGTTCTGCACCTGTAGTTGCTACTTATGTCTGCCAGTCTTGGTTCTACGGTGCCACTTCTAGAAAGTGGTAGGGGTCAGGCTGAGGTTGAGAATGACGCACTTCGTTCTTCCCTCGAGACTAGCAAGAGGGAGCTTGAGAGTGTGAGTCTTCGTTGTGAGAGGATGGCCACTCTGAGCAAGACCAGCTCCGAGAGGGTCCGGATGCAGGATACCCTTATTGCAAAGCTGACCCAGGAGATTGAGGGACTCAGGGCTGAGGTTAGTCAGCATAATGTGGCTTTGGCGGACTCGAGTGTATTTTATACACTTCGTACTCGTGTCGAAATGATGAATGCCAGCCCTGAAGAACGTGCTGCTTGGGATCTTTCTGCAGAGCTTGCTACCTTTAAACAGCTATTTCCTGGGCAGCCTATTCTGGAACAAAGTGGAAGTTGCCGGTACTTTCGGCTGGTCCAGGAGACTGGTGGGTCCAACAGCCGGGGTTGATGTTCTTTGGAGCATCTGTCGATCTGCGGAAGAAAACGTTGAGAGGACAGGTGAATCTGATGATGGCACCAACTGAACTTTTTTATGATGGTTGTTTGTGTTTTCTGAACAATATTTTGAATTTGCTAGGGGGAATGTCCCCTTTTGATATTTGGCCTGTAAGTATTTGCACTTTGTTTATTTGTTTTTGAACTTTTGGTACTGTACCCATGTACGTGCAATGGTCGACTTTTTTAGATCCTGACTTTTGACATCTTTTTGCTATGCTATGTTATGTTACGTTTCGTTATGTTTTGTCATGTTTTGTCTTTGTTATGATGCGCATATAGTTTGTTGTGAATTTTGTAAGGTAGCATGCATGCGTTTGATAATTTAGGCGACTTACACTTTGGGGCTCCCTTAACGGACATTACTCCCTGTCCTGTTGTTGCAGTCGTACTGGGGCTGGAGCCCAAGGTTTTGTATTTGTTTTTGGTTCTGGGCTGGACCAGATTGCTCGCTTTGTTCCGCACAAAAGAGGGTCAGGGCTTGACCGTTGGCGTTAGCCAACGGCCCTCCGACGCTCAAGTCAGTACAATTGTATAGGATAAATTGTAAAGGAAAAAGTTTTGAGTTTTGTACATTACGGATAAAATTTGGTCCAGGGCACTGTACATGTGATAGAGCTTGAGGTGGAGTGTGTTCCAAGGTCTTGGGATCATGTCTCCTTCCAGAGTTTGTAGTCTGTAAGAGCCTTTCCACATTCTTTGAATCAATAAGGTATGGGCCTTCCCAGGTTGGGGCTAACTTGCTCGCACCTTGCCCTTGTGATACGAAATACTTTTCTCAGGACCGGATCTCACATCACGAACATTCGCATTCTCACATTCTTGTTGTAACCGGCCACGAGTTGTTGGTATCTTTGCTAACCTTATCGCCGCTAAGTCTCTCGAGCTCTTGGGCGTATCCGGTATCACGAGAGTAGTTCATTATTCTCGAGAAAATGTATTGAGTCCATACATTTGTTGGGACGCGTGCACTTATTGGTAGTATGACTTCACATCCATAAACCATTGAGTATGGAGTTTGTCTGTTGCTCTCTTTGGCGTGGTCCTGTCTGCCCATAGTACCAGTGGCAGCTCTTCAACCCATCTCCCCTGTTTCTCCATCAGCTTCTTCTTGATGCAATTGATTACAATCTTGTTACTGGACTCAGCCTGTCCATTTGCTTGAGGATATCTTGGTGCAGAGGTGACCAAGTTGATATTCCACTTTGTACAGAAGTCTCTGGTCTTGTTTCCCACGAATGCAAGTCCATTGTCACATATTATTTACGAAGGAATTCCATACCGCCGATGATGTTTTTCTTTATGAAGGCTATAACTTCTTTTCTCGTGGACGCTTTGTATGCATCTGCCTCTATCCACTTAGAGAAGTAGTCTGTCATTGCTAGCATAAACACCTTCTGTCCTGGAGCCATTCGTAATTTGCCAACTAAGTCCATGCCCCATTTCATGAATGGCCATGGTGCTGATATTGAGTCACGAGGTTACGTGCAGGTTGATGTATTTCTGGACCATGCCTTTGACAAGCGACACACTTTGTGGCATACTGGATGCTATCTGTTTTCATTGTGGGCCAGCAATACCCCATTCGCAAAATTTTGTTGACCATGCTTCTACCACCTGTGGTTTCCACGGTGTCCATCGTGTATTTACGATAGTCTTGTCTGACTGGTCAGTTCTAGGCAAAGACAGTGCGATCGGATTAAAGGACCTTCTTAATAGTATGCCCTGTATGATTGTGTATCTGGATGCCTTGATTCTGAACGCGCTGGCCTCGATCTTGTCTGTGGTAGCTTATTACGGACCACCATTCGTAATATGGTTTGGTCCACTACGAGTTGCCTGGATCGTGTTCTCGTAGATTTGGTGTACTTTACGGATTCTTTGGTTCCAGGACGTGTACAATTGGTATACTGTCCAGCGCACCAGGTTCAAATGCTGATCCAATGTTAGCCAAAGCATCTGCCTGCACATTCTGATCTCTAGGGACTTGCTCAACCTCAATGTTAGTAAATTTTGCAAAAAGATTTTTGACTAAATCAAGATATGCAATCATCTTAGAATCTTTAGCAGCGTACGTACCGTTGATTTGGTTTGCTACCAGCAAAGAGTCTAGTTTTACCTTTAGATTCTGGACTTTCATGTCCAGACATACATTCAGTCCTGCTATAAGTGCCTCATATTCAGCTTCATTGTTGGTAGTCCTGAATTCACAGGATACAGCCTGTACTATCTTGTCCCCCTGTGGCGACCTCAAGACCACACCTAGTCCAGTACCCCTGATGTTGGCTGAACCATCTGTCCAGAGTTCCCAGGTCTGCTGTTTCTGGTCCAGATGGAAGATCTCCTTTGTTACCTGCTCTTCTAGTGTGGGAGTGAAGTCAGCCACAAAATCTGCTAGAGCTTGAGATTTGATTGCTGTTCTGGGCTCATAGGATAGATCGTAGGTGCTCAACTTTACTGACCATTTTGACATGCGACCTGAAAGTTCTGGTCTAGAGCGATCGATCTCACAGAACATTAGTACGAATGATAATATGATGCGCCTCAAAGTATGGACGCAATTTGGTACAGGCAACAGTTAAAGCCAAAACAAATTTTTTCAATACAGAATACCTGGTCTCAAAGATCCGTAAGACTCTTACTTACATAATACAGGATGTTCTTTGTCCATCCGCTCTCTCACCAGGATCGCACTTACGAGCTTTACATTCTGAGGCAGTGCAGGACCAGTGACTCCCCTGGTTCAGGCTTGGATAGAAGTGGGGCTGATGATAGGTATGCTTTCAGGTCCTGGAATGCTTTCTCATGCTCTGTCCCCCAGTTGAACTGTTTATTCTTTCTTAGAAGATCATAGAATGGCTTGCACCTTTCAGAAGACCTGGAGATGAATCTATTCAGCGCTGCTACTCTTCCAGTCAATTTCTGTACGTCTTTTGAGTTCTGGGGGGGATTGCAAGTTGATTATTGCTGAGATCTGCTCTGGACTAGCCTCTATGCCTCTTTTTGTCACCATATAGCCTAAGAACTTTCCTGCAGTGACACCAAAGGTGCATTTAGTAGGGTTTAGTTTCATATTATATTTTTCCAGAATCTCAAACGCCTTCTCCAGGTCCTGGATGTGATTCTCAGCTTTCTTTGATTTCACCACCATATCATCAATGTAGACCTCCATTGTATCTCCAATCTGGTCCTTGAACATCATGTTCACCAGCCTTTGATATGTTGCACGTGCATTCTTTAGTCCAAAAGGCATAGCCTTGCAGCAATATATTCCTCTGCTGGTCATGAACGCTGTATGCTCCTGGTCTGGAGGATGCATCCTGATCTGGTTGAACCCGCTAGCTGCATCCATGAATGTCAGTACCTCATGTCCTGCGGTGGCATCCACCATGGCATCTATGTGTGGTAGTGGAAATGAATCTTTTGGGCACGCCTTGTTCAGGTCTGTATAGTCCACGCATACTCTCCATTTGCCATTCTTTTTCTGGACCACAACTACATTTGCCAACCAATCTGGGTACATTACTTCTTTAATCATGTCCATGTCCAAAGAACGTACCTCCTGGTTCACAATCTCATTACGTTCTGGTGCAAACTTCCTGCGTTTCTGTTTCACAGGCTTAAAACTTGGGTCAATATTTAACTTGTGTGTAATAACATCAGAACTTATACCAGTCATATCAAAATGGGACCAGGCAAAACAATGCTCTTTCTTCCTCAGAAAGTCAATTAGAGCAGGTCTGATTACCTCTGGAGCGTCAGAACCAACCAGAACCTTCCTGTCAGGTCTTTCTTCAGCCAAAACAATTTCATCTGTCTCCATGCGTGGGACAGGATTCTCAACAGACCTGACAGGCTGCTTTAATTGCTATGCGAGGGACTTACCTGGACTAGGAGGTTTCAGGGCTGTCCTGTAACACTCCTGTGCTGTTTGTTGCTCTCCTCTGACCGTTGCTGTCCCCCACTTTGTTGGTATCTTTATGCACTGGTGGTACGTTGAAGTCTGACCTTGAGGTTGTGGATCCAGGGTCGCCCTAGGATTACGTTGTATGAGGACAGGCAGTCTATCACGCAGAACTTCTCGAAAGAGGTGACTCCTTCCACATAGGTTGGTAGGGTGATCTCTCCCAAGCTGTGCTTTGTCTCTCCACTGAACCCTACCAGGACGCTGGACTTCTTCGTTACGTCAGACTCTTTCAGCCCCATAGCTTCCAGCGCCTCCATCATGATGATGTTGACTGAACTGCCTCCATCTACCAGGACTCTTACGACCATGCAGTTCCAACTGGATCTTGATTACCAGTCCATCGTGGTGTGGTCCATGCACTCCTTGTAGGTCTGACTCATCAAACACGATCTCCTGGGTGGACTCGCTTGTCTCCGGTGGCCGTTGCTCGTTCTCGAGCTACACGCTGCGTGAGAATACGTTAGTCCACAAATATCTGATCCACCAGAGATGAATTTTACCTCATGGGTTGGTGGTGGTGGTGGAAGATCTCTGGGCTCATCTCGTTCATCTCTGTTCCTCCTGTTTCTGGGCAGGATATCCTTCAGGTGACCATTCTTTAGTAGATGAGCTACTTCCCTCCTGAGAGCTATGCAATCCTCTGTGGTGTGTCCAATATCAGAATGGTACTCACACCACTTGGTTGTGTCTCTCCTTGGGTTGGGCTTCTCGCTTGCTTTTGGCCATCTGACTGCTGAACCTAGCTTGTCCATCTTGTGGATCAGTCCTGGAAGGTCTACAGAGAAGCAGTACTCTGAAACTGGAGGTGGAACCCTGGGTGCATCAGCCTGTTCATCCACGGCGTTTGCCTCCCTCTTGTTTGGCCTCTGATATGGACCAGGCCTGTTGTTGCTGTGCCGCTGGGTGGTGACCTTTCGTTCAGCCCTGCCCTGGTCCTGATATCGTGCCCTGAACTGCTGGTCCTCCTCTACCCTGATCTGGGCCAGAGCCTTAGCCTGCACATCCTCAAAGGTAGAACAAGGGTAGCGAGTTAGTTCAACATAAAGATCAGAGTCTCTAACCAAACCTTGCCTGAAGGCCTCAATGGCCGTGCCAATGTCACATCTGGGGATGGACACTTTCTCCTTGTTGAAGCGGTGCAAGAAGTCCCTCAGAGACTCGCTCGCTCGGATGACCGATGCAGGATCACCGGGTCCGCTTCTCCAACAATGCACTCTTGGCGGCTGGATGTTGAAAAGGTTGATCACCCGCAGCGACTTGATGGTCTTGATTGGCGAGGTTGATATACGCTGCAATTTGGACCAGTCAAGGTTGAACCAAAGCTTTTGCACATGTAAGCCTCTCTCTTTTCTGCTGGAATAGGAACGTTGAACATCCTCTGCCTGTACTGTGCAACATGTTCCAGAGGATCTGCTGTCCCATCATAGAGCTTTAGGTTGGGTGCTGAGTACTTCTTTGGCATCTCGACCATTGCAATGCAGTCATCAAAGGGTGAGTCAGCATAGATCCCTGGTGCTGCCTCTTCAATGGGTTGTGGAAGTCCTGGAACCTTTCGTACCAACTCTGAGAGTTTCTGCATCTCCATCATCATGTATTCCATGACTTGGCCTGCACTTACTCCCTCTGGTGTCTTTGGTTCACCGCCTCCTCCTGCACCATTGTTCTCTTGATCTTCCTCCACATGGAGTGGATCGCCTTTTGTACCTTTTGACCCTGCAGAAGAGAAAGTAGAGAAGTCAAGTTGTTTGATCACATCAGAAAATGGTGTACCTGGTGGGATCCTGGATCCTGAGGCTTTCTTCTGTGCAGAGGCCTCCAATTGCTTCTTTAGGCGGTCTCGCCTCCTTGATATGCTGACCTCGGCCTTAGCATCCTCTGCGACTTTCTTGGCACGTCTGCAACTTGCTTAGCTTGTTGCAACTCTTCCTGGAGCTTCAGCATGGCTTCTGCACTTGTACCTTCCATCTTTCGCGTTGGTTGATCTCGTTGATTGGGAAAATGTTGTAGGATTAATAAACTAGTATCCCCACAGACGGCGCCAAACTGTTCGGGGTGATTTTCTCACACGGTTCGTTTATGTAATTGTGGATCTACTAGTACTATCCTTTAATTGTGATTGTGATTATTGAGTCGTAACGTAAAGAAAAGCAATGAAAATAGAATAAGACACACGATATGGTTACGTGGGAAAAACCCTTAAATGTTAAGGGAAAACCACGGGCGCCAAGCCAGGAGAGGTTATGCACTAGTTCTGGTTCAGAAGTGCAGTGCGGACCAACCGCACAGAATACAACAATATCGTAAAATAATAATAAAGTGTTTAGTTGCTTGTGAGTTGCGTAGGGAATGATGTGCTTGAGTTGTGTAAATTCTGATGTGGATAATGAATGCCTCTTTCTTCTGAGTTCTACTCCTTTTATAGTGCTTTAGGGTCCAACGTTCACTTCCTTCTTTGTAGCTAACTTCCCCAACTATCACTCCAGCAGTTCCTATCTTCAAGGCTTCGTTTTCTGCTTCCTAGACCAAGTCTTCCAACGTCTCCTTCTAGGGTTGCTGCCGAGTCTTTGGGCTTACTTCTTTGATGTTTACTTCTTTTGTTGGGCATGGCCCATCTTGACTTTTCCTCTCCTGGCCTGCACCTTTGTTTTGTCTGTCCCGTCTAGTCTTTGTGCATGCGTTACGGTCTTGGTGTGGATCCTGTGCCGTCAGGCCTGGCCCAGGAGTTACGGACGACTGGGTTTTTGGTCCCAACAAGCCTGAATCGCCTTGAAGCACTTGATCTTCGCGTCCCAAGCAGCGTAGACAGCCACCTTCGCAAGGGTCTTCTTCAGCTTGTGCTCCGAGGCCTCAAGCTCAGTAATCTTGGCGTCCAGCTTCCAGATGTCCTGGTCAGCAGCAGCCTTTAGCCTGTTCGCCTCCTGAGCCGCAGCCAGCGCCTCGTCCCTCTCCTTGGTCAGCGCAGCCACCTCGGTCTTCAGCTTCTCTGAGCGGAAAAGCGCGTTGGCACTCGTAGCTTGAAGGGACTCAAACCTATGGCGAAATTGCAGTGCTGACTGGAGGGTCTGCAGACGGCGGAGTGTTAAAAAAGAAAAAAAAGGAAACTGAGGGAAAAACAAGTAAGAGTGAGGAAGGGTTCATTACATCGAAAGCAGACTCGCAAAGGCCCTTGCCAACCGAAGAAGCCCCTTGGCCCTCCAGGACCTTCTTAGGGCCAGGGAGGAGAAACGAATTCAGGCTAGGCCACATTGGAATTGAACCGTCAAAGCCAAACCCAGGAGGAAGAGTGATAGTAGTAGGGCCATCATCGGAAACCTCAATTGGGGCTTTGAAGGGGCCAGGAGGACGCAGTTCGGGGCCAGGCACGGTCTTGTAGGAAAACCCAGCAGGGACCTTGGTGCTCTTAGCCTCCTTCTTCACGGGGGGCTTCTTGGTGCTCGAGGAGGGCTGTTTTCTCTTCTTCGCCAACAAGAGGGAGTCCAGCACGTCGGGGGCAGCAGATCCTAGGAGCAGAACGAAATCAGGAACAGCTAAGCCACAGGGAAGATAACAAGGAAGATCAGGAGCCTACCGGATGCCATAGCAGGATTAGGTGTGAAAGCCGAAGGAGCAGCGGAGAACAGCTCAGGAAAGGTGCGTGCCGCGCGAGGAATCGACCACAGGTTCGACAGGGTGTCGCTTGGAGGACGGGTGGCCTTCGGGTTCTTAAAACCTGCAGAGAGAGACGGTTAAGAAGGGTAAGCAGAAAGGATAAACTCACAATGAAAACGACCAAGTACCTTTGGTTTCACCTCACTTCTCCAACAGGTACTCGGGGCGAGGGTTCATAGAGCCGACCTTCAGAAAGACAAAGCGACGAAACCAACCATCGTCGCTCGCCTTAGAAGTGTCGATGAAAGCGTTGTCATCGTCAGGCGCCCTCATCGTCACCTGGCCATAGCCAAGGTTTCTACAAGAGTAAAGGCTCGCTAAGTCCGCCAGCCCCACCTGGATACCAGAACGCTTGCTCACCACACACACGGAATACAAAACCCTCCAGGCTTGGGCAGCGAGTTGAGCAGGAGCGAGGGAGAACCATAAAAGGAAAGCTTGGATGAGAGGAGGAAAAGGGAATATCATTCCCATGGTGAATGGGTACTCATAGAGGGTAACCCACCCGGGGCGAATAGCATCAGCAAACTCGCCGGGAGCGGGGGCATGAAGAACCACCGTCTCATCCAAGCCCGCCAAGGATCTGAAGTCAGGAAGGTCGTCCTCCGAAACCTCGGAGTCGCAAGAGTGTTTACTGTCCAAAATACCCGTAGAAGGGAAGGCGACTAGGGAAACTGAACGTTTCTGGGAACGAGTAGACATGGGGAAGACACAAAGAAAAGGGAAAAAGCAAGTGGAGATGGGGAAATTACCTGGTGAGCAAGGGGCAAAGAAGGTGGGGCGAGTTGAGAGAGAAGAGAAGTTGAGGGGGAGGCAGAAAGAGTAGGAAAAAAGGCTGAGAGGCAAAGAAAAGGAGGTATTTTATAAGGGAAGTTGGGAAGTGGAGTCATAAATGTGACATGACCCTTAATGTCACGTCGCAGCTTGGAGGGAAAAAATTCCCGCCCAAAACACATGCAAGTAGTGGGCGGAAATTTTGGGGGCAAATGTTGGGCCCAAATTTCGCAGCCCAAATTTGGCCCAGAACGGCGGCGTGGAGGCCTGTTCGGGACCACTGGCGGGACCACTGGCGTTGAGGCCCTGGGCATCCCAGGACCCTCAGGAGTCGCACCAACGGATCTGTCTCAAATTACAACGAGTAGTCAAAGTTGTTGCGAGAATGGGGAAGCAGTTTAGCAAGAAGGGCAAGTCAAGCCTATTCAGAAGGAGTCACAACGGTTATGGGAGGAGGAAAGATAGGAGCAAAGCCAGCGAGATTACAAGTATAAAAGGCCAACTAGGGTTCAAGGAAGGGACATTCAACATTCAGCAACTATACTCAGCAATCCACAGCAAACTAAGCCCTCTAAACATTATTTTACAGCATACTCTTAGCTTTGTTCAGCAAATATCGTACTAAATAACGTGCCCCAGAACTGTAATCTTGTAATCCTTCTTTGAATAGTGGATAGTTGGTGGGACAAGAGCTTCCCCCCGCGGTCGTTTCCCACATCGGGTTTTCCGCGTAACCAAAAAATCTTCGTGTCTCATTTCATTCTCGTCGTTTCTTTCCTTTAAGCTTTCGTTTACGATTCTTAGTTTGGCATACGATAAGGTCGCTTTAACCCCAATCACATTAAATCTAACCTTGGTAAATTTTTTGCCAAAACAATATGTGAACCCATCTTTAAAAAGTTCAAGAAGACCGACCATGTTGAATGGGACGAGGCGTGCCAACAAGCATTTGATAAGGTCAAGAAGCTACTGTCAAACCCTCCAGTACTAAGGCCACCTCAAAAGGACCTACCATTATCCCTCTACTTAACAACAACACCTACCGCCATATGCGCCATGCTCGCGTAAGAGGTCGACGGCGAAAAGCACGCCATCTATTACATTAGCAAAAAGTTTCTCGACAATGAAACTCGATATGCACTCGTCGAGAAAAGCTACTTAGCATTAGTGTGGGCATCCAAAAAGCTCCGTCACTACATGCTTGAACACCAAACGTGGGTCTACTAAAAAATGGACCCGGTCAAATACCTTTTCAAGAAACCCGTGCCAAACGGACGCATGGCAAGATGGACATTGCACTTAGCCGAATTTGACATCGTATACGTCCCTCTCAAAGCAATGATGGGACGAGCAGACTCATATTTTCTCGCCGAACACGCAATCGACGAGGAACCCATCGTCGACACCATATCATTTCCCGACGACGGAATCTACAACATCAACGACGAGCAATGGGGGCTATACTTCGATGGTTTATTCAACTATCGAGGTTGTGGAAAAGGAATACTCCTTATATCCCCAAACGGCGAACACACACCCATCTCCATCAAATTAGACTTTGATGTGACAAACAACGCCGCCGAATATGAAGCGTGTCTGCACGGACTCCAGGCCGCGCTCATACTCAACGCAAGGAACTTACGCGTATATGGAGATTCCTCCCTAATCATCAACCAAGTATTTGGAGCATGAAAGATACTCAACGAAAACCTCGCACTATATCAAAGCAAAATCCAAGAACTCATCGCCAAATTCAATCGCGTAGAGTTCTTGCACCTTCCTCGCGAAAAGAACCAATTCGCGGATGCCTTATCAAAATTGGCATCACTAAAAAACATACCACCGGGAATGCAAACCCTTCCTATCGTCGTAGAACGACGAAATGAACTCGCATACGTAAACGACATTGAAACCGAGGAAGAACAAACCGAGCCTTAGTATCAAGCAATAATCAACTTCAAACGAAATGGTGAATACCAACCAAACACCAACAAGCGTGGTAAAAGAGCTCTCCGACTTCTAGCATCACAATTCGTGCTAGAAATGGACAAATTACTCAAGAAAACGCCTCAAGGTACACTACTCTTGTGCGTTGACCACAGAAAAGGACAAGAGATCATATCTCAACTCCATGACGGCGAGTGTGGACCACACATGAACGCGTGAGCCTTATGCAAACAAATCCTTAGGCTTGGATGGTATTGGACAACCATGGAAGCCGATTGCGCAAAATATGTCAAACATTGTCACAATTGCCAAATTTTCGCAAACGTACAACACGTACCCCCTTTACCATTATACAGCCTAACATCGCCATGGCCTTTCTCGACATGGGGAATCGACGTCATAGGCAAAGTACACCCGGTGGGCGCAGGAGGACAATGCTTCATCGTCGTGGCTATCGACTATTTCACGAAATGGGTCGAAACCGCATCATACCGTAAGCTTGGCACGAAGGAAGTCGCCAAGTTCATACAAAACAACATTATTTGTCGATACGTATACCCCACGAACTGATCGGCGATCAAGGCTCACATTTCCGAGGAGAAGTCGAACCACTCCTCGCAAAGTACAAAATTTAACGACACGGATCGTCACCCTACTAACCTCAAACCAATGAAGCGGTATAAGCAGCAAACAAAACTGTCGTAACCATCCTTAAAAAGATGATCGACACTTGCCTTGACTGGCCACACAAAATTCCCTTCGCATTATGGGGATATCGCACCACAATACGCACACCAACATGAATGACACCCTACTTCCTAACCTATGGCATAGAAGCCGTGCAACCTGTAGAAGTCGAAATGCATTTACTTCAAATTCTCATAGAAGCAGACATTCCCGAAGCAGAATGGGCACGCAAACGATACGAGCAACTCATTCTTCTAGACGAGAGACGCCTACATTCACTAAGTACAGTTTGAATGTACCAATCACGTTTACAACGCGCATACAACAGGCGAGTCAAACCACGAAACATCAACGTGGGTGACTTAGTCCTCAAATCGGTTAGAGCACCATTACCGGTCGATCCAAGACGGAAATTCAAACCTAATTTGTAACAACCCGGATTATTTAACAAAGTACAATAAGCTTTAAAAAGGTTTTAAAAGAGAAAAGGGAAATAAAAATGAAAACGACGGTGGCGGAAACACCGTGAATCCGGTATTGTCACTCACAAACGACTAAAAACAAAACAAACAAAGTAAAGTAGATCTTATGGTCTAACATCGGGGAATAAATACCTCTTACACATTCAAAACCAAAGTACAATGAAATGAAAACATAAACGAGTCTAATCCAACTAAACAACTCGACACTAGCTAGTCGTCTCATCCAAGGCAAGCTACGGGTCAATCCTCACAGTATCCTCACACATATGCCCGTCCCGCGCGTACCTATAAAAAGTAAGCACCAACCACAATCAGTGGGGAGTAACTAGGTGCTCCCCAGTCATATTTCAACACCATAAACATACCAAACAACGTATACAAGCTTACCTGGCCTACGGCCTATAATCAGAGTACAAAACAAACGAAATGCACGAGACAACAACACACGGCTCAACAATCACACACACTACGCGACAACGTCAACATCCTCTAGTCAATCCAACTCGTAACCAATCAACACAAGCGCAAGAGTAAGAGCAGAGCACTAGGTGAAGAAACAAGAATTACCTCGAGTGAAGCAACACGAATCACTCAACCCTATGGCGGAACAGCAACAAGAAGTTCCTCAATCTCATAATCTAAATTTGGCCAAATCCCACCGAGCAACAAGAACAGTGACGACATTATACAAACCATAGTCTCTAACCAACATGGTTGAGAACCCATAATAGCTCCAACTAAGCGACAAAAATAGCCGAGGGGACTATGGGCGGTATCCGTCCAAACTAGGACGTCGTAGCTCCTCACATTCGTGCCAAAGAGTATACGCATGCAAACTTAACTCAAGCATAAGCAACATGATCAAACCAACACCAATACCGTCAATACAAGCCATAGTAACCTCATATTCAACCAACATTACTCCAATGATCATCACAATGTAACCAATACAACAATGTCATACTTTAAACAACACAAGTTTACTAACCAACATTAGGGCATGAGACATATGATCATAATTCAACCAAGTCACCAACTTTAATCATAGTTCAACCTTTAAATCACCATTTTATGAGAAATAACAACCTAGCATGATACTAGACACAAGTTAGTATGAGGCCGACCCTTAACTGAACACTTATGATCACAATTCAACCAAAATAATGCAAATGTCACAACTTTACATCATACAATCATAACCAAAGACTCATACAACGATTAGGCCTCACACTTGCCAAAATACAACCAAGGCTACACCTAGTTACCTTGTTCAAGTGATGAGAAAGGTCCTACTCCTCTTCTTCTTCAACAAGTATAGTGTCCTCCTCTCCTAACTCTTCTTCTCCTTCGATTAGGGCACAATTAACACATACAAAATATAAGAACACACAAAATACACATATAATATCAAAACAATCAGAAAACTATAATAAATAATAAGGATTACCGAAGGAATTAGCAAAGGAATGAGTTAGGGCTGATTAGGGCTTGAATAGAAGATGGATTGAATGAGTTTATGTGATGATTTAATGAGAATTAATGAGGGAATTAAGAGTGAGAAGAGAGAATTATGATGTTGAGGATGAAAAGCAGCTAATAAATGATATTAGGGTTAAGGGGAGTTTAGGTATTAAAAGGATTTCGTGCAAAACAATTAAAGCAAACACGAAATGACTGATCCGGAAAAACAAGCAGAACCGGTCGGTTCCCACCCGAACCGATCGGTTTGACCATGGAACCAGTCGGTTCCTCCCTGAACCGGTCGGTTATGTGGGTCACGTTTCGAGTCAGAGATTTTAGCTTCAAAAATCGACTTCCTAACTTAGTTTTTCACATATACTCTTCCTAACACCTCCCTAGCTACTCATACACCTTCACTTCGGAAACCACTTAGGTTAGAGCCTCCAAGACACGTCAAAATGACACGTGATCAAGCTAAATGACTTTCTCGAGCTAAAAATGAGAAAGACTAAGAGAAATGAAAGACGAATTAGACGATTTGAATAATATTAAATGTGAAATGAGTCGGGGTGTTACAACCACACCCCCTAAAAAGAAGTTTCGTCCTCGAAACTTGAGAACAAAGAACTACCTGTGGCAAACAAGTAGGGATACTTCTCTTGTATTGAAGCTTCGGTCTCCCAAGTTGCTTCTTCATACTTCTCGCTTCTCCACAGCACCTTAACCAAAGGAACCACCTTGTTCCTCAACCTCTTCTCCTTCCTATCGAGGATACGTACCGGCTTCTCCTCATAAGTCAAGTTAGGCTCTACACCCACAACGTCAGCTTCAACCACACGCGATGGATCACTACGGTACCGTCGCAATTGAGACACATGGAACACATTGTGAACCTTGGACAAACTCGGTGGCAAAGCCAACGGGTAAGCCACTTCTCCTACCCGTTCCAGCACCTCATAAGGTCCAACATACTTAGGACTCAGCTTCCCCTTGATGCCAAACCTCTTCACACCCTTTATAGGAGACACCTTCAAGAACACTTTGTCTCCAACTTCAAACTCGATCGCTCGACGCTTCAAATCAGCATAAGACTTCTGTCGATCCTGCGCCGCCTTCAGCTTCTCTCGAATGAGTCTCACCTGCTCAATGGACTCCTGTACCAACTCCGGTCCTAGCAAAGCAGTTTCAGTCACATCGTCCCAACACATAGGACTCCTACACTTTCTACCATACAACGCCTCGAACGGAGCCCTCTTAATGCTAGCCTCAAAACTGTTGTTGTAAGAGAACTCCACCAATGGCAAGCTCTTCTCCCAACCAACTTGGAACTCTAGCACACAAGCTCTCAACATGTCCTCCAAAGTCTGAATGGTCCTCTCGGTCTGACCATCTGTAGCAGCATGAAAAGCAGTACTCATCTTCAACTCACTACCCAATGCCTCTTGCAGCTTCTTCCAAAACCAAGAACAAAATCGGGGATCACGATCAGAAATGATGTCCTTAGGAACCCCATGCAAGCGAACCACTTCCCTCTGATAAGCATTAGCTAACTCTTCCATACTCCAAGTCTCCTTCATAGGAACGAAGTGCGCAACCTTAGTCAATCGATCGACCATAACCCATATAGCATTCTTACCAGTCGACGTTCTAGGCAACCCCATCACAAAATCCATGGAGATCGAATCCCACTTCCACATTGGAATTTCGAGAGGTTGCAGCAAACCTCCCGGCCTCTGGTGCTCAAACTTTACCTTCTCGCACACCAAACACTTACCCACATACTCAGCTACCTCCTTCTTCATGTTAGGCCACCAGAAATGCAGCTTCAAGTCCTTGTACATCTTGTCACCACCAGGATGTACAGAATAAGGAGAACTATGAGCTTCCTTCATAATCTTCTTCTTCTGGACCTCACAATTAGGAACACACCATCTCTTCCTAAACCTCACACCACCATCATCTCCAATCTCAAAGTCCTCAGCACCACCATTCTCCTTAGCCATCCTCCATGCCTCTAGAACAGGATCAACGCGCTGCTTCACCCGAATCTCATGGAACAACTCAGGTTCAGCAATCATAGCACTCATTTCGACCCCATGTGGCACAACCTCCAGCTCAAGCTTCTGAAACTCGCGCCAAAAGATCGTCAAGAAGGACCCAAGAAGCATCCAACCCATGCCTCACCTTCCTACTCAAAGCATCTGCAACCACATTCGTTTTCCCCTCATGATACTACAGCTCAATATTATAATCCTTGATCAGCTCTAACCATCGCCTCTGCCTCATGTTCAAATCACGCTGAGTAAAAATGTATTTCAAACTCTTGTGATCTGTATAAATCCTACATGAAGCACCATGCAAATAATGCCTCCACAGTTTCAAAGCAAACACAACTGCAGCTAACTCCAGATCATGGCGTAGGGTAGTTCTGCTCATGAACACGCAACTGCCTCGACGCATAAGCAATCACTTTCCCTTTCTGCATCAAAACACAACCCAAACCCAACTTCGAAGCATCACTGTAGACATCGAACTCAACCCCATCTTCAGGTAGCGTCAAAACTGGAGCGGTCGTCACCCTTTTCTTCAATTCCTGGAACGCAACTTCACAAGCCTTACTCCAAACAAACTTTGACTCTTTTCGCAGCAACTGAGTCAAAGGTCTAGCTATCTTCGAGAAGTCCTACACGAACCTCCTGTAATAGCCAACTAACCCAAGGAAACTCCGAATCTCATACACATTCTTCGGACTCTCCCAACCAAGCACAACCTCTACCTTCGCTGGATCAACTTGCACCCCTTCACCAGGTATAACATGACCCAAGAAAGCAACTTCCTTCAACCAGAACTCACACTTGGAGAACTTCACGTACCATTTCTGCTTACGCAGCACTTCGAGAATAAGACACAGATGACTCTCATGTTCAGCCTCATCCTTCGAATAGATCAATATGTCATCAATAAAGACAACGACACATCGATCCAAATACTCACCAAAGGTATGGTTCATCTGATCCATAAACACTGCAGGAGCATTCGTCAACCCAAACGGCATCACCACGAACTCATAATGCCTATACCTCAATCGAAACGCAGTCTTAGGATTATGTTGCTCACGAACTGGAATCTGATGATAACCCGATCTCAAGTCGATCTTGGAGAACACACTAGCACCCTTCAACTGATCAAACAAGTCCTCAATGCGTGGCAGAGGATACTTGTTCTTTATGGTCACCTTGTTCAGCTCACGGTAGTCAATACACAGACGCATACTCCCATCCTTCTTCTTCACGAACAACACTGGAGCACCCCACGGCGAAACACTCGGTCGAATAAACCCCTTCTCAATCATATCCTCCAACTGCTTCTTTAACTCTTGCAACTCAGCTGGCCCCATACGATACAGAACCTTAGAGATAGGTCCCGTACCAGGCACTAGATCGATCACGAACTCCACATCACGCTCAGGTGCAATTCCAGGTAACTCCTCAGGAAAAACGTCAGCAAAGCCACTAACCACAGGAATGTCCTCTAACTTCAGCTCCTTAGAGACATCCTTTACCATGCACAAGAATACCTGATGACCCTTCCTCCTCAGGTTACTCATCTTCAGCGCAGACACCCATCAAACACTAGGCCTCGAAGTAGAGCACCTATGCGAGATCGTGCAATCAGACGGTCCTTTCAGCCAAACCTTCTGATCACGGCAAATGAATCGAGCATCGAACTTCGCAAGCCAATCCATACCCAAGATAATATCGAACTCAGACAGCTTAAAGCGAACAAGATCAACTAGCAAGACAGATATCCCAAAGGAAATAGGAACATCCTTGTAAAGAGTGGAGCATGAAATAGTTTCTCCCGTGGGAAGAGAAATGAGAGTATCCACGGAAGTAGAAGAAGTGAGCTTCGCCCTCTCGATCAAGGAAGCAGAGATGAAAGACATGGACGCACCCGTATCAAATAGAACAAAAGCAGGTTCAGAGTTAACAAGAAATGTACCCGTGATGACATCAGGATGAGCCTCATCCTCGGCGCGACTCATAACGAAGATACGACCATTCTGAGTAGGAGGGTTAGTCTTCGCGACCACAGTAGAAGAAACCACAACAGAAGTAGAACTAGAACCAGCAGCAGCACCCGTCGATCTCACAGCCTTAGGGCAATCATTAGACTTATGCCCCGGCTCCTTGCAAATGAACCACGTGATCGGCTTCCCATCACAAGTTTTACCCGGATGGTAAACCTTCCTGCACCTGTAGCAAAACATGTTCGGCCTAGAAGGAACCTGAGCACGGTTCACACCAGGTCGAGTATCGAACCTCCCTTTCTTAACAGCTTGAAAGGACGATTGTGGAACAAACGACCTCTTCACAAGCCTGTTAGCAGCAGCAGCAGCATCAGTCTCTTCAGCCTTGACCAACTCATAAGCACTAAGAGCGCGATCATAGGCTTGTTGGAAGGTTGTAGAAGGGACCCCCGCAAGCACAGTCCTAACCCTATGGGTCAGGTTCTTCTCAAACCGACGAACGCGAGCAGCTTCATCGGGAACCACATTAGGAGCAAAGCGAGCTAAGGCCACGAACTTGTTGGCATACTCCTGCACCGACATAGAGCCTTGAACAAGATTGATGAACTCTTGCTCCTTCTGCCAGCGGAGCTCATCTGGATAGAAGCGTTTCTTCAACGCCGTGCAGAACATGGTCTAGTTGAACCCCACTTGAGCCTGAAGAGTGACTCTAGATAAGGTCCACCAGTTGTCGGCCTCCAACTTCAAGTAATAGGTGGTGATATCCACCTTCTGCGCCTCGGGACACCGAGTCGCCACAAACAGCTTCTCTATCTCTCGGACCCAAAACTCCAGCACGATTGGGTCTGCCTTACCGTCATACGTCGGAGGGTGATGACGGTAAAAACGATCAAAGACCGAGTTGTTGTTGGCTTGCGCCTCGGTCATAGCCAAAATCGAATCCTCAAGCCTGCTGATGCGTTGTTGTTCCTGCTGAGCAGCATTCCCATTTCGAGACATCTGCAACACAAGAACATAGTTAATAGCGGCATTTACTAAACATGCCACTTCAAAGATCTACTCAAACACAAGCATAAATAACGCACACCCCCTAAAGTGTCTACCCATCACCCTCACTCGGTGTTCTAAGTCAAATCCTACTCACTCACCTAGGAGAGTTGGGAGCGTATTCGCTCTGATACCGACTGTAACAACCCAAATTATTTAACAAAGTAAAATAAGCTTTAAAAATGTTTTAAAAGAGAAAAGGGAAATAAAAATGAAAACCACGGTGGCGGAAACACCGTGAATCCGGTATTGTCACTCACAAACGACTAAAAACAAAAAAAAAAAAAAAAAAAAAAGCAAAGTAGACCTTATGGTCTAACATCGGGGAGTAAATACCCCTTACACATTAAAAACCAAAGTACAAAGAAATGAAAACATAAACGAGTCTAATCCAACCAAAAAACTCGACACTAGCTAGTCGTCTCATCTAAGGCAAGCTACGGGTCAATCCTCACAGTATCCTCACACATAAGCCCGTCCCGCGCGTACCTATAAAAAGAAAGCAACAACCACAATCAGTGGGGAGTAACTAGGTGCTCCCCAGTCATATTTCAACACCATAAACATACTAAACAACGTATACAAGCTTACCTGGTCTACGGCCTATAATCAGAGTACAAAACAAACGACAATGCACGAGACAACAACACACGGCTCAACAATCACACACACTACGCGACAACGTCAACCTCCTCTAGTCAATCCAACTCGTAACCAATCAACACAAGCGCAAGAGTAAGCGCAGAGCATAGGTGAAGCAACAAGAATTACCTCGAGTGAAGCAACAAGAATCACTCAACCCTATGGCGGAACAGCAACAAAAAGTTCCTCAATCTCATAGTCTAAATTTGGCCAAATCCCACCGAGCAACAAGAACAGTGACGACATTATACAAACCATAGTCTCTAACCAACATGGTTGAGAACCCATAATAGCTCCAACTAAGCGACAAAAATAGCCGAGGGGACTATGGGCGGTATCCGTCCAAACTAGGACGTCGTAGCTCCTCACATACGTGCCAAAGAGTATACGCATGCAAACTTAACTCAAGCATAAGCAACATGATCAAACCAACACCAATACCGTCAATACAAGCCATAGTAACCTCATATTCAACCAACATTACTCCAATGATCATCACAATGTAACCAATACAACAATGTCATACTTTAAACAACACAAGTATACTAACCAACATTAGGGCATGAGACATATGATCATAATTCAACCAAGTCACCAACTTTAATCATAGTTCAACCTTTAAATCACCATTTTATGTGAAATAACAACCTAGCATGATAATAGACACAAGTTAGTATGAGGCCGACCCTTAACTGAACACATATGATCACAATTCAACCAAAATAATGCAAATGTCACAACTTTACATCATACAATCATAACCAAAGACTCATACAACGATCGATTAGGCCTCACACTTGCCAAAATACAACCAAGGCTACACCTAGTTACCTTGTTCAAGTGATGAGAAAGGTCCTACTCCTCTTCTTCTTCAACAAGTATAGTGTCCTCCTCTCCTAACTCTTCATCTCCTTCGATTAGGGCACAATTAACACATACAAAATATAAGAACACACAAAATACACATATAATATCAAAACAATCAGAAAACTATAATAAATAATAAGGATTACCGAAGGAATTAGCAAAGGAATGAGTTAGGGCTGATTAGGGCTTGAATAGAAGATGGATTGAATGAGTTTATGTGATGATTTAATGAGAATTAATGAGGGAATTAAGAGTGAGAAGAGAGAATTATGATGTTGAGGATGAAAAGCAGCTAATAAATGATATTAGGGTTAAGGGGAGTTTAGGTATTAAAAGGATTTCGTGCAAAACAATTAAAGCAAACACGAAATGACTGATCCGGAAAAACAAGCAGAACCGGTCGGTTTGACCATGGAACCGGTCGGTTCCTCCCTGAACCGGTCGGTTCTGTGGGTCACTTTTCGAGTCAGAGATTTTAGCTTCAAAAATCGACTTCCTAAATTAGTTTTTCACACATACTCTTCCCCATACTCCTCCTAACACCTCCCTAGCTACTCACACACCTTCACTTCGAAAATCACTTAGGTTAGAGCCTCCAAGACACGTCAAAATGACATGTGATCAAGCTAAATGACTTTCTCGAGCTAAAAATGTGAAAGACTAAGAGAAATGAACGACGAATTAGACGATATGAATAATATAAAATGTGAAATGAGTCGGGGTGTTACATAATTGGACTGGACCGTACTTGGTCAAGGAGATCCTTCCCGAAGGAGCCGTGAAGCTAACCGACCTCGACGGCGAAGAGTTCAACTACGCTAGGTTTGATTTCGTACCATACGCGGATACGTAGGCAGCTCGCAAGGGCACAACCCATATTTTCACGAAGTTAACGCATCCAAAGCTTTAAAAGGTCGATGACTTACAACAAAACAAACGCGTTCAAAGCTTAAAAAGGTCGAGGACTTAAAACAAAAACGCATATCCGAAGCTTAAAAAGGTCGAGGATAAGTAAAACAAAAGCAACGAGACGAGACAAAGGCAAACACTTTCTTTATTATTCATTAGTTAGGAAATGTTTACAATTTAGACTTGAGTTTAAAACTAGCTTTCAAACTCTTTTATTCGATGTACAAAATAAAAATAAAGCACTTTTTCGAATAAAACAAAACATATCCTAAGGCTAAGAATCATTCCTACGACGCTTGGGGTTCCTTTCTTCTTCGTCATCCTTTGGTACATCCGCACTCACGATCAATGAAGCAACCGCCGGATTCAGAGCATTTCTCTCGAATCCCGGGGGCTCTACAGGATCACCCTTAGCGATCTTAGCATCCTTCCCTTTCTCGCCCAGACGATCCTTGACAGTCACCTTCGGTCCAAGTCGTTCCCTAACCGGCTTGGATGAAGCCGCTCCTGAACTCGAGCTCACCAAGTCGCAATAGTCTCGCTTTCCCCGCACCGCCGCATGCGCCAGAGAAGGCCTTGGACCGGTCCTCTCCCGTCTTTGCATGTTCTCCCTCTCACGAGGATCATGAGAAATGCACCACCGTCGGTAGAAGTCCAAAACACGCGTGGTCTCGGAACTAGCTAGCCTAGCCCAAGTCACCCGATCAGACCATCCTCGAGCCCATGCATCAAACATTTGGTTGTTTAGAACAACCGCCTCACGAATATGGGTATCCTCTGCAGGAATAACTTGAGCTTGACCGATCTGTCTCCTCAGCCGATGAGGGTGGATCCATACGCCTCGCTCAAACCCGCATAGCATGATGCCATTGGCAACATCCGTAACAGAAGGCGCCGTGACGTGTCGTATGGACCACCACGACACCACCCACCTAATGTTCCTCTCCCGCACGAACCCTTGGAAGTAATTCACTGAATCACCTAATGTTCATCTCCCGCATGACCTAGTGAAGTGTACGAGTCGTCAACCCAGCCGGCTTGTACGAATCACCCCCGGGTGGAGCTACACGCAGACGCTCCATAAGCCAGACCTGTAGAATCCTAACACAGCCACAGTACGGGATCAGACGATTAGCATGACGGTCGTCTAAACCAGTATGGTCTTGGCTAGGATCAAAGCTGAAGGATCATGACCTAGCTCCATTTCCTCCATCACCCGCGCATATCGCGCATTTCCATGCACACCATCTGTCATGGTCCCGCGAAGCAATTGCGGTGAATCAAACATAACCCAAGGGCTCTCCTCCTCGAGCGGTCCGAAATGCTAACATCCTCGCGATTCATATATCTTCGCATGAACGCCGCAAATTGACGAGCCCACCGTTAAACAACCCATCAATTGAGCATTAGTCATGGAGAGATATTGTCGCAGTCTCCCGTTGAAACCAAGCTCATTCCTCACAACTATGGGGGTCGTACGTGTGGACCATCCCGCAATAGCCGCGAACTCCTCCAAAAGCGGACACACTTCCCCTCCCGGGAACCTAAAGACATGCTCATTAGGATCCCAATAAAAAAGGCACGCATCCAAGAAGTCAACCTCGACACGCATCTGCCTTAACCCTATAAAAACACCCACGTCATTAACATATAACATCCTTTTCTTCGAATCACGGAGAGACGACGTCCATATCTTCAAAAGACTATCAAAATGCTCCATCTTTTCGAAAATACAAGACAAAGAAAGAGAGGGGGGAGTGATTTAAATGAGGAGTATGACTCGCACCCCCCCTCCTTATATAGGAAAACAAAACCGCGAATATAGAAAATCAGCATCAAAAGCCAGCCCAGAAAATCGCAAAGCACCTTGCGATTCAAGCAGCAAATCGCAAGACTCCTTGCGATTCCTTGGGTAATTCGCAACAGGTCTTGCGATTCCCCAGGCGGGCATTCTCCCTAATTTTCCTTATTTCCGACTTTCCATATCCTTCATTCGACCCAAAATTCGACGTACTATCATTATTGGGCCTCTCTAGCTTGGGCCTAACCACATCCTAATGAACTTGGATCATATACAATTCACGATAAAATGATCATAAACACAGCATATCGCAATTCGATTAAGCTCATTTCGAATTTCAAAATTAAAATGAACATTTTTTGCAAACATTTTCGAAAATACATTTCAATGCAAAGCATCCCACTCGGGAATCATTTCTTTTTCAGATGTTGAAGTTGCTGACTAACCTGGTACGGTACATGAACAAAAGAAAGGAGACAAACAACGTCCATACAACGACGACTACAACTCAAGCAACTACACAACAAACTTAACTACGGGTGACGGCGACGGTACTCGTCGAAGTCCCTCTGCACCTGGGCCATGTTAGCCCGACTCGGACACAGCTGGGCCGCCTGCTCCGCCCAAGCCATCCTCCACCGGTTCGCCGTTCGCCATAATTTCTTGTGCACGTCCTTGGCAACGTACATTACACAAAACATTTTAAACAATTTCACTCCATTTTGCCTTAATTTCACATCAAATTAAGCCGGACTGCGGGGGAAAATTTCAAAACGCGTACATTTTTGCTCTATTTCGTCTTAATTTCACATCAAATTAAGCTGAACTATGGGGGGAAATTTCAAACATGCACATCCTACCTCATTTTGCCTTATTTTCACACTAAAATAAGACAAACTACGGGGAAAACTTCAAAATTAGCATTCCGCCCTCCTAACCTTTTCATTTTGACTTAAGTTTCATACTAAACTACAGTCAAACTTGAGGGGTAACACAAAAACACGTCCTTTACCTATCTTTGCTCATCGTTAAACACTAAGTCGGTGTAGATACCCGTATCCGTACCCCCCAAAAAAAAGCCCAATGCCGAAAAGGACTTTCATGCATGTTTATAAATAAGACGAAACGGTACAAAAATGTCTAAAACATTTTAGTCATTTTTAACGTATTAATTTGAATTTGCATATATCGTAAAAATGAATGTCAGTTTAGTCATTTTAAGCACAATACAAGCACAATACAAGAACGTCTTACTAAAACGACTCACAAAAACAACCCAACAAGCTACAAAACGGCCCAAATTTACAAAACGGCCCGAAACGCACACTAGCCCAACATTCAAAACGGGCCAAAGTGCGTCCCGTGTCACATTTTCGTGAAATTAGGCTCTACGACACCACAAAATAATACATTACAATATTATTTTATTTCGACCCAAAACCGAAAAACACGACAAAACCGAAGCACGAAAATCGAAATTTGGACCAAAAATCATTTTGGTCCAAATAGACTCATAACAAACACACTCATCACATTACACACCTCACCACGACCAAAGGCAGCCCAGGTCCAATCATAGCCCACCAGAACAAAATAAAAATCGCCTGTGAACAGGCGATTTAAAATAAAATCGCCTGTACACAGGCGATTTATATTTTGTCTGGCAGTACCTGCTTTTCTCTTTCAGTTTACAGCTACTCAAAAACTAAACCGCTTCTACACAGGCGATTTTCTTTTTAGCGAGGCACAAATACGAGCCAATGCCTATAAATAACACCCCTTACAACTCAACAAAGGATCAATGTTGGAGTTAGTGTCCTCCACAGTTAGTGCAATAACATAATTAAAACTCTATAGGTTCACAGGGTACATTTTGTATTGTAATCAGTTGATTAACGTTTATCGATAACGGTTGGCTTGCTAGATAAGTTTGACGTTATTGTCATACAGATGGCGGTAATCAACTGGTCCCCAAAAGTCACACCTAAAGGATGTGCTTGAGAAATGTGATTATTTGAGAAAATAATCATATTGATGCCTTACTAATTGACTAAAAGGTTAGTCGGTGTTTTTGACTAAAATGTTAGTAAGTATGATGATCATACGACCATTTAATAAGGATTAAATAATATTAGCTGAGACGAATTAAATGTAATTCGTAAATTGAATATAAAATGTTATATTTAATTGTTGAATATAATATAAGCTAATTAGACATAAACTGTTATAATTAATTAGCAAATTATAAATATATGGATATTTATATTTAATGATATATTATAGATGGTCATTATTATGACACTAGTAATATATTATATTATATTATATTATAAAGGTAAAGAAAACCAAGAGGAAAGAGTCAAGATACACCTTGATTCCTTGGTCAACAAGTTGTTATATTTTGGAAAGAAAATTTTGGAAAGAAAAATTTCTCCCCAAATATAATAGAGGGGGCCGTGTATTTTGGTGTATAAGAGGGAGAATTTGACTCAACCTAATTCTATTATTCACTCATCATAATTCACAATACACTAAATTAAGAAAAGTAGTTTTCTCTCAAAAAGGTTTTCTAGCAAAAATCAAGGCATATCTTAAACAATCTTGGGTGCAACAATTAGGAGATATCATACTTTTGATATTCAATCTTAGGCCATTAAAACAAGGACTAAAGGTTGTTTTTCTAATCTCTTGTTTAATCATGCAATTTCTTTTATGACTATTAATCATATAGTATGAATTTCATTATAATCCTGGATGATTAAAGGGGATGTATACAGATATTTTCCCACAAGTGGTATCAGAGCCTTAGGGCTATGAAATTGTTTATATGATTTTCATAAAAATTGATTTTGTATAATTCATATTAAAAAAAAAAATTCGGCCATATTTCTTTTATATTGAGCCGTGTGTTTTTTGTTTGTTTTTGGTTCAATTTGATTCATATATTGTTAATTTAAAAGGTTAAGATGATAATATATGAATTTGTTAATGTTATGATTCAATATTGATTGAATTAGGACATAGATGGATCATTGATATGAATGTTAATGAAACATCATGTTGCTTTATATTTTTGTATCATATGATTTAGATATTCATGTTAAAAGGGTAATTTGAAGGATCTAAGTATTACATCAATGTTTAATACATGATTAGATGTAGTTTGTTTTGTACCAATCTAGTTAATATAAGCATGATCGAATTAAACCTGTTTAATTTGAGTTTGATCAAAAACAAAAATTTTAAAAAAAAAAAGGAAAAAGGTTTCGGTTTTTTTTTTTAAATAAAAAAAAAAAGTTGTTTCGGTTTTTGTTTTAATTAAACCGGTTTTTTGTTTTTTTTTTTATGTTTCGGTTTTATTGTTTTTGATTAAACCGTTTTTTATTGATTTATACATTATAAAGATAATGTATGATTGAGGTTTGTGAAAAGGTTCACACTTGTTTGATCCCCTTTTAAAAAGGTTTAAAATAATGTTGGATTTAATTTATGTTATCCTTGATAATATGAATTAAATTGGATTATGGTAGATTAGAATTGTTGTGTGCAATTCAGGAATTGTCACAAAATTTTGATCATTCTTAAAGGTGGTTTGGATAATTAATAATGATTACTTTTGTTTAGTTGATGCTTTTATCTTGTTGAATGTTATTTGAATGGTTTAATTTTTCGCATTATTTTGTACAAAAGGTTGTAATTTACTAGTGTGGCCTTAGTAGATTATGTTTTCGTAATGATGGAATCATAGTCTTGGTTGTATGTTGAGATCTCGTATCTCCCCTCTTGTAATATTAAATTTTGGTATTATTTTTGAATTAGAATGTAAATAGGTTTACAATTATAATTTTAAAATGTAATTTGAGAAGATTCAAGATGGAGATCAGATGGCTCACTCCCGCTATATGGACCAAACCAAGATGGAATATCAAGACAAGCTTTAAGGGTCCAAGAATGGATTCCAACTTGAATATTTTTTTTTTTTTTGGTAGGTAGGCCACACTAGGTGCTTTTATTTTGCGTTTTATTTTTCCATTCACGTTGCTATGTTTGCTTGTTAGATAGTTGCATCATATTCCGCCTAAACCAAACACCTAAAATTGCATGAAAAATTACTCATATAGTTTGCATTTTCATAATGGACATACCGATGTCACTCCTTTATAAAGACATCACCTTAGTTTAAATCATTCACGTATTGCTAGTTTTTCGTTCACTTAAAATGAATTAAAAAGGATGATGGGACCTTTTTCTAAATCAAAAATTGAGATTCGTCTTTATAGGGAAAACTACTATGAACCCTTCTTTGTCGGTAGGCATATAGGACCTTACTCTCCATATGACCCCTTTTACGTTGGGTAAGTAGTGAGTGTTGACCTATTTTACCTCAACATTGTAGTCCGAGTAATATCTCGTGATTATAGTGGACTAAAAGATAGAATTTACAGAAATTTATCGACCGAGAATTCTAAAGGTAGAATTAGCCAAGAGGTTGGCTTATCAATTTACAGAAATTGAGTCTTGGGATCATTTATATAATTCTTGAGGGAGGTCAAATGTATAAATGCATAAGTTATCTCGTTAAACAGTTTTGCATTAAGACTTAAATTTTAAAACGATGAATTCTTATTATATTTATTTCTTCTTTTTACAGTTTTTAAATTCGTTATAACTGCTAAAATAACAAATGGCTGGAAGTACAGACGACCCAATGCCAAGTGCCACGCTCGGACGTGAATCCTGGCTTAAAATATTTATGGACAATATGAATCAGTCTACTCGATTGAAGAATAATGGGTCCAATTTTGCGGATTGGGAGGTGTCATTACGGAATGCTGCCATTGCTGACGGTAAGCTCAAGTACTTGACTGAGCCACTACCGCCTAACCCAGGTCCGGATGCAGGAGCCAATGCAACGCTTGCTTATAGTGATTTCGTGATGGAGGCGGGTGCGATACAGAACGTACTCATCTATTCAATGGAATCCAATTTGCAAAAGCGGTTAATTGCCCAAGGTGCAAACAAGATTTTCACCATTCTTTCTAAGGAGTTCTCGAAAGCACCGAGAATCATTAGTTATGAGTATACCACTCGCTTCTTTGAGGCGAAACTCCAGAAGGGCCAACCAGTTAGCCCACACCTTCTTGACATGATCGAGAATGTCGAGAGACTGGAGGCACTTGGTTGCAAAATTGATGAGAAGATCATCATTGATCGTGTGCTTCATTCACTTCATGATGGTTTTCCCCTTTTCAGGGCAAATTACTATATGAATGACATGAAGAAAAGTCTTCATGAGCTCCACTTGCTTCTCTTACAGACTGAGAATGATCTGAAATTAAGTGGGAGCTTGAAGCAGGATGTTCTCATGGTTGCAAACAAGGGCAAAGGTAAGGGCAAGGCTCAGGCCAACCTAGCCGTAGGGAAGCCAAAGTTCAAGAAGGCAGGAAATGTCAAGAGTGGGCCTGGTGAGTCTAGCGGTAGCTCACAAGGCAAGACAAAGAGCAAAGACAGCATGGAGTGCCACCATTGCCATAAGACTGGGCATTAGAGGCGGAACTGTCCCGTGTATGCTGAAGACATAAAATCAGGCCGCGTCACTCCTGTTGGTATGTCATCTTTTATTCATATGATTGAGATTAACCATGCAAGTTTTAGAACTTGGGTACTTGATACTGGTTGTGGTTCTCATCTATGTAATCATTTGCAGGGCCTAAGAAACATCACAACTCTCGCAAAGGGTGATGTGGACCTGCGAGTGGGGAATGGAGCAAGAGTTGTTGTCGTTTCAGTAGGAACATATGTAATCCAATTCCCGAGTAGATTTGAGTTATTTCTGAATAATTGTTACTATGTACCTAGTTTATCTAAAAACATTATTTCTGTTTCCGTACTTGATAAATACGGATTTTCGTTTACAATAAAGGATAATAGTTGTATTTTATCTTTAAACGATATGATTTATGGCAAAGCAGTTTCTATAAATGGGATTTATATTTTAGATCAAACCACAGATATATTGCATAATAAGAAAGCAAAGGTTAGTGACAAAGATCAAACCTATCTATGGCATTGTCGTATGGGACACATAAATGAAAAACGCGTGAAAAAGCTTATTGATAATGGGAGTATCTCCCCATTTGACTATGAATCTTTTGGCACGTGTGAATCATGTCTCATAGGCAAAATGACTCGAATTTCCTTCAAAGGTGTTGGAATGCGCGCTGCTGACCTATTAGGACTCATACATACTGATGTGTGTGGACCTATGTCAATCAACGCTAGAGATGGCTATAGGTATTTTATCACTTTCACGGACAATTTGAGTAGATATGGATATATCTAATTAATGAAGCATAAAAGTGAGTCCCTTGACAAGTTCAAGGAATTCCAGAATAAGGTTGAAAACCAACTGGATAGAAAGATTAAAGCACCACGTTCAGATCGTGGCGGCGAATATCTCTCGAATGAGTTTAATCAACACCTTAAAGACTGTGGTGTAGTACTACAGTTAACTCCACCTGGAACACCACAATTTAATGGTGTGTCCGAACGATGAAATCGAACATTACTTGATATGGTTCGATCCATAATGAGTCACACGGTCGTACCTGAATCATTGTGGGGTTATGCTCTTTTGTCAGCTGCTCTAATACTTAACCGAAGTCCGTCTAAAGCTGTAGACAAGACCCCAAATGAATTATGGAAGGGAACGGTCCCTAACTTGTCCTTTATTCGGGTTTGGGGCTGCGAGGATTATGTCAAGTGGAGACACGAGGATAAGCTCGGCCCGCGATCGGTCAAGACATACTTTATTGGTTATCCAAAAGGGATGTTTGGTCATTACTTCTATTCGCCTACCGAACATCGAGTTTTTGTTGCGGCTAGTGCGAAGTTCTTAGAGAAAGAGTTTCTCGAGAATAAGACAAGCAGTAGAACCTTCGATCTGTCGGAGATTCCAGAACCAACAACCGAGCAACCAATGGAGGAAGCTGTTCCTTCATCATCGGCTGCGGTTAATATTCCTTTGGAACCCAGGAGATCGGGTAGAGTCTCCAATTCTCCAGACAGATACATTGGTATGGTCGAGGAGAATGAGAGAGATGACGTTTTACTCCTAGAGAGTAACGAACCCGCTACCTGTAAAGGTGTCATGACATGTTTTGACTCTAAGCTATGGCTTGAAGCCATGCAATCCGAGATGGACTCTATGTATGAGAATGATGTATGGGATCTGGTTGACTTACCTGATAAGGTTCGGCCTCTTCAGTGCAAATGGCTTTATAAAATAAAGCATTCTGTAGAAGGACAACCAGATATATACAAGGCACAATTAGTGGCAAAAGGTTTCACTCAAGTGCAAGGGTTGCACTATGATGAAATTTTTGCACCCGCAGTTATGATGCGTTCCATTCGGATAATCTTAGCGATTGCCGCTTTTCATGATTATGAAATTTGGCAAATGGATGTGAAAACCGCCTTCTTAAACAGTTATTTGGATGAGGAGTTGTACATGGTACAACCTGAAGGTTTCATTGATCCTAAAAATCCTAAGAAGGTATGCAAGCTTAAGCGTTCCATATATGGACTTGAGCAGGCTTCTCGGAGTTGGAATCATCGTTTCGACCAGGTGATAAAAGAGAATGGATTTACTCGATCAGTCGAGGAACCATGCTTATATATCAAGTCAAGTGGGAGCAAGATTGCATTCCTAATATTGTATGTCGATGACATACTCTTGATTGGGAATGACATACCTCTTTTAACTTCGGTAAAAGTTTGATTAAAGAACCATTTCCAGATGAAAGATTTGGGCGAGGCACAAAGAATTTTGGGGATCCGTATCTACAGAGATAGATCACGACGGATGTTATCCCTCAGTCAGGAGTCTTATATAGATAAGATTCTTGAGAGGTTCAGCATGACCAACTCCAAGAAGGAGAACCTTCCTATGATTTCTGGGATGCATTTGAGTAAAGCTCAAGCACCTAAGACATCGGAAGAGGTCCAGCGCATGAGTCGTATTCCTTATGCATCAGCTATAGGATCGATCATGTATGCCATGATACGCACACGTCCAGACGTGGCATATGCATTGAGTATGACGAGTCGTTACCTAGGCAATCTAGGTGAAACACACTGGATAACTGTTAAGAATATCCTTAAGTACCTACGGAGGACTAAGGATAGGGTATTGACTTATGGAGGAGACACTAAGCTATGCGCAATCGGTTACGCAGATACTAGCTTCCAAACGGATCGAGATGACTCGAAATCTCAGTCTGGATTCGTATTTACTCTTAATGGCGCTGCCGTCAGCTGGAAAAGCTTCAAACAAATTGTTATAGCAGATTCTACGACTGAGTCCGAGTACTATGCTGCTTCAGAGGCTGCAAAGGAAGCTATATAGATGCGTCAGTTCTTACAGGGACTAACCGTAGTTCCTAGTTCGGATGACCCGATCACCATCTATTGTGATAATAGTGGTGCCATATTCCAGGCTAAGGAGCCTAAGTCCAGCAACAAGTCTAGGCATGTACATCGGAAGGCTCACATGATCAGAGATTACGTGGAGCAAAAGGAGATAGTGATAGACAAGATTGCTACGGATGATAACGTCGCAGTTCCTCTCACTAAACCGTTGAGATATGATAAGCATGAAGGGCACGTTATTTCCATGGGAATTAAGCGTGTTCCTGAGTTGTATTAATTGTTTTATATGGATTAGACACATGTATCTTTTTCATAAAATCATTAATAAAATCATCGTCTTGTTTTCATATTTTGTTTTTCATGTGGGTTGTACAGACAACATTGAACGCCACAAAGTGAACTAAATTACATTATATTTGTTTTGGTCCGTAATCGCCTACATGAGCTGATAACACTGGCAATTATATTGTGAAGTCGATTGATGGTGGGTTCAACGAGCCATAAGTCAAACTGTTGACTGATCGATCACAGATGCGGGTTATAATGATACCTCGCAGGACATTTTGTGACAACGTTATGGAGTCCTAAATGACTCAGAACATTAGGTGCCAGGTCGTGGATAGAACGTCCATAGTGTTCCTAGAGTCGATTCTTTTGACAGTCGATTCTTTTGACTATCGATTGTCTCTTGAGATTAAGGCAGCTTTTGGGTGACTTTGGTTTCTTTCTCATGGTCGACCGTAACAGGAGGCTAAGTAGATTTTCACTGGGTCATTTCATACTGCACTTGTATCTGCAAGATTCGAGTTGAAGAAAATATCCAACCTTTATCAGGTTATGTTATTTCTCAGGGCTACTCGAGGAGCTGTAACTAAAATGCATGGTCATGCTCGAATAAAGATTCGTTTATCAGTTAAGTTACTCTCTAGTCGAGAAAACCACTCTTGATACTGATCACTTGTAAAATACGACCTTTGTGAATACGGACTTTGCAAATTGTTTTACATTGAGTGGGAGAAATTTATTTTGGATATGAGAATCGGTTATCGCACATACACTTGTACGGACAAGTGGGAGATTGTTGGAGCTAGTGTCCTCCACAGCTAGTGCAATAACATAAATAATTCTCTATAGGTTCACAGGGTATACTTTGTATTATAATCAGTTGATTAACGTTTATCGATAACGGTTGGCTTGCTAGATAAGTTTGACGTTATTGTCATACAGATGACGGTGATCAACTGGTCCCTAAAAGTCACACCTAAAAGATGTGTTTAAGAGATGTGATTATTTGAGAAAATAATCATATTGATGCCTTGTTAATTGACTAAAAGGTTAGTCGGTGTTTTTGACTAAAAGGTTAGTCAATGTGATGATGATACGGTTATTTAATAACGATTAAATAATGTTAGTTGAGACAAATTAACTGTAATTCGTAAATTGAATATAAAATGTTATATTTAATTGTTGTGTATAATGTAAGCTAGTTAAACATAAACCGTTATAATTAATTGGCAAATCTATATTAATTAATTATATAAAGCAAAAACCATCCCTACAAATTTTTCCCGCCAAACTATTCATGCCTAATTTAACATTTGTTATGTTTCCTAAATTGATCAATATTATATTATTTTACATAATATTTTGCATTTACTTGGTCTACAATTTTATAACTTATTATTACTTAAAATAAGTATATGAACCACATATATTTCTTATTTATCTTTTAAAGTATTGACTCTAATTTCATTTTGCCTCCATATATAAAAATTTAATTGTATTTCATTCTATTAATTTATTTTATAGCCTTTAACGTAATTAAATCAAAATTTTGACACGGGTTAGTTGAATTTAAAATTAAAAACTTTGAAAGTCTTTCTGTTTTCTATTTGATCAAGATTTCTGTAAATGTTAAAACTCATACATTAATTCGTTTACTCCAACATTTATGATACATTTATTCAATATAATTCCAATTCATACTAAAATGATGTTGCCCAATTATACTATTTTAAAAAAAAAAATTACTATAGCTAGAGAAGAACACAAGACTAGCCTTTTGATACAGTATTTTAATCCTAAGACGGGTTGAACATTTTTATTGGATTCTGACTGTTGATCCATATAAACATATATGACTTAAACGGGTTAAATATAATAATTTGATTATGATAATTATATTATCATTATCCTTATTTTTAATTAAAAAAATTAATTAAATCACTAATTTATTTCAGTTCAACTATAAATATGTCTATACATGCCCGTGCATTTATGCACGGGTATTGACCTAGTTATAAATATATGGATATATTTATAACTAACGATATATTATAGTGATGTCGGTCCATGACATATGACGATTATAATATATATTGCATTATATTAGAAGGTAAGATGACCGAAAGTAAAAGTGTCCAGATACTGTAACACCCCGTGTTATTTTAACACAATATTATAAAAGAATTTAATTCCTTAAATTAAATTCATCCTTTTCCTTATAATAAAAATACGTCTGAATTTTTTTCGCCAAATAATACTAAAATTTCTTAAGTCCAAATTTAAAAATTTTGAAAAATAAAATTTGTCCTATTATCTTTAGAATTGAAAATGAAACACATTTCAAAATTTTATAAAAATCAACGCAAAATTTAATATCGCCTTTCAAATTTCAAAAATGTTAACTTATGTTTACTATTCATAAAAATATATGTAAAACCTTTTATTCATAAAATTCAATTTCGAACATTTTTCATTTTCAAATAAAAATGAACCCTTATACTTTTCCCGTCTCTGAAATTCGGGTCAACAATTTCAAACACGCAAATAAAAAATCAAACAATCTTATCCTCTTCCATTTTCTTTTTATTTTAAAAAGTAAACTTAACATCAAAACTTTTATTTAAAAAGTAATCATTTTGATTTTTATTATTAAATCATTTAATCAAAATATCTAATTACTATTTCATTTCTATTAAACTAGCTTTTTCCTAAATTGTCGAAATTTAAAGTCACACCTAATTTAAATTGATTAACTTTTTGACGTTTGAATATAATTATTTAAATCTACAACATTCAACGAAAAAAAATAAGTATTTCGACCTAGAAAATTTTTATTCAAAATTCCGAGGATTAGGATCCGATTTTTGTTTTAATACCCTTTCGAAAATTATTTTTATTTTTAATTCCGATTTTATTTCAAAACACTATTTTAAGATCATATCCTTTATTTTGAGACTTTTTGCGATCGCGCAAATCGAAAATTTCGAAAACGATAATCGAGCCCGAAAAATAGACCTTTGACTTTCGGACACCAAAGTCAAATTCTATCCTCTTCCATTTTCTTACACAAGTCTACAAATTTTACTTACACCTTTAATTTTATCATCATCATTTTGTTTTTGTTTTTAAATTTAAAGTTTAATACATAATAATAATAATCATACATACAAAATACAAGACTACTACATTTATACTACCATTTTCATTTCCATCACTTTTAAATATTTTCTTAAATAGTAAATAAAATATTTTAGTCTTAGAATCCAAAAGTAGAGATATTTCGAAAAATCGTCAAACGCGCACACATTAACTTTTACCGTCTTTGACGCCCGACTTTTTAAACCCGATTTATTTCGTAAAAACTTTTTTAAATATCTAGGGAACATTTTCTTTGCCCAAATAGTAATTATGTACACTAGTGTTCAAGTTGATCTTTTTGTCTCCTAAATTCATTTTAATTAAACTTTAATTACTTAAAACTAAACCTTACCTCTTAAGTCTTTTAACCTAATTCATACTAACTTATCCTCATTATTTTCTAAGTGCAAAACTCACCCATTTTCACTCCAAAATGTCGTGGCTCCCCTCCCCTTTTTCTCTCATTTATCTCTTCCATTTTTCTTACAAAAACAATTAAAATAAAACCCTAATATTATCTCTAATAATTCCTAAGTGTTCCTAGATATATTAGTGGGTTTTGGAACTAACTTTCCTAGGATTATTTGGGTGAAGAACTTGGGTATTTTGGGTGAAGAAAAATTCCGATCTAAAATTTATTTTAGATCCTCGACGATTAACATCCAATTAAGGTGACTAGTTATTTCTCATATTAGTCTCTTTGTAAATTAATTTGTTTTGTTATTATAATTTTATGAGTATGAAAATTATGTTAAAATATGTTAAACATCATTTATGTGTGTTTATGTGTTATGTGAAGTATAATAAAATGATAATAAATAAGTAATATTGATAATAGATTAGTTATAGTAATATGATACTAGGTTTAGTTAAATTAGTTTTGAGCATTTTTAATTATGATTCATATGATTTTTATGTTTAATTATGTTTTAGTTATGTTGTAGTTATATATAAAAATTATGTGAAATATTAACAATGAGTTTAAAGTGATTAAAAATCAAAAATAAAAATTGTATGTTCATGTTTGTTTCTCACGGTTTACCCTTTATTTTTACCTAAATTTTCACTTTTAATTTTTGTAAATAATATGTTTATTTAAGTTAGTATAAAATGGAGGTATTCATGTAAAAAAATTTAATTAGAAAAATAAATTATAAGTTGTTAAATATGCACATATGTGTTCTTGAGTTTTGTTGGTGTTCTTAAGTGTTCATATGATCTTCATATTGATGTTTATCATTATTGTTCATTTTGATTTCGTTTTAGTTTATGTTTGTTAATAATTTGTGTTTATGTTTAGTTATTGTTTTATATATTGTTAGTATTATAATATAAATCAACTTAAAACATTATAAATCATTAAGATTAAAAAGTTAGAAATTTAAAGTGTTGAAAAATACTATTCATAAATATAAATGAAATTTTTAGTAAATTTCATTTTAGTTAAAATCGTTTTAGTATAATTAGAATAATTAAAATATAAAGACTTTAAGCTAAAAACCGATAAAATCGAAAAATGAAAGTTTAGAACATCACCATGCTAGCTCACGGCATTCTTGCCCATTTTTAGGGTTAAATTTGTTTTTATCACTTTTTAGTTTAATTGTTAAAATAATTTAATTAGTAGTTAATAAATTGAATTAAGGAATTAAAAGAAATAAATCAATTTTGACATATATATTAAACCACACGACATACCCACTTTAAATTGACTAAATTTGATCAAAATGAAATTATCACTAATTCACTAAAGTTAAATAGTAATTAGAATTGAATTTTTGTATAAATCGATTTAGTTATAAATGCAATATATTAAACCGATTAAAACGAGTAACCGTTATAAAAATGAATTAAATCGTGTACATCGCCTTTGCAAATATTAATTTATTGAACTTGGACATACGGACTAAAATGAACCATCCACGATACCATTATTTTAAAAATGAAAATCGCTAAATTTAGTACATAGACGACTAAATTTAACTAAGTTTCAGTTTTAAAATAAATATCATTACCACTAAATACAAAACGAACTTAACGACTTTGAAACTAGAAATTTATACTTAGCAAATAAAAAGGTTTAGTTTTATACCTAAAATACCTAAAATATCTTAAGTATAAAAATACGTATAAATATAAAAATACATACAAGTATAAGAATACGTATAAGTATAAAAATACATTTAGAATACGAAGTATAAAAATACGAATACGTATAAAAATACGTATAAAATACGAAGTATAAAAATACGAATACGTATAAAAATACGTATAAAATACGATGAATAGTGATCGATGAATAGTGAAAAGTGAATAGTGTTTGATGAATAGTGAAAAATTTACGAAACTTGTAAAACAAGTTACGTCTTAAAAATTCAAAGATATTTCAAAACTCAAAATTTGAAATAGTGAAAATAATTGAAAATTTTACTAAGTATAGAAAAATTTAAAATGAATAATTAAATAACTTAAAGTGTTTTGAAAAAACACTTAAATAAATTTGGACATACTAATAAACGTTTCAATATAGAAACTTAAAAACGTTAATAATTAACAACACTTCAAATAATAAACGAACGTGTTATGTGATAATATGAAACCGAAAATAAAATACTTAAACGTTTGACGATGAAACTAGGAGAGTCTAGTAACATGAGATATGTAATATCAAATAATAAACATTGAGTAAGTTAAATAAAAGGTCAAACGCTTGAGCCTTCGATATGAAAACGTCAATCGTAAGTGAAGTGGGGTTAAGATAGTCTTGTGCGGATACCACTATCTCGGTCTTCTGGCGTTGGCTATATCGAATAGTGTGGTTTAAACCGGCAGAATTATTGCTTAGCATCCTGCCCATGCCTTTACGCCTTAAGTCGTACTGCCTAAGCCGTACAAGATAATGAATATGCCAACTCTTTTGGGTCAATCTCTAGGAAATAGTCGTTTTATCCAGAGTTAAGGTGCTCTATGAATAGCATAGCCTATTCTTAAAGTGGATATTAGTGTATGCATACTAAACTAGGGTTTTATTCCCCTATTTCGCTAGAGGTAACAGGGCACCCGTGACCTTGTGGATTCAGGTCGATTATAGCGGTTCTGTCTCCTTGCGGTGTTTCGTTCTTAGTGGGCGCGACACTTGCATTCGTTCTTACCCTGCGTAAAGATTACTTGACGAGATTGTATCTGAAGTTCGAATCATTTCGAACACTAGAAGATGAGATGCAAGTACTATAGTATTCGTCGTGGTTTACGAGTCGAGTAAGTCGCTGCACTATGGTAGTGAGATGCAAGCGACTAGAGTACAATGGCCTACTCAGTGGTCAGGCTCGTAAGCAGTATGTGTTGTTTGTTGTTTGATTAAATGAGAATGAGTGTGTACCATCTTCGAAAACTAAAGACCACAAATTTCTGAAGTGAATCGAGTCTGCATGATGTGAATGATACGATATGTATGTTTGTTTGCGATTTGATATCACCTCGTAATACTGCTGAAATACTGTGACACTATTGCTATGATATTATATGTTATTTGCTTTTATAACTGAATATCATGCTTATATGATTTATCGCTTTAAACCGCATGCTTATTATGACTTGTATGTCTTTATATGCTATTTGTATTAAGCATGTTTATGTTTTTATCATAATGTTATAATTATAAAGCGATAGTAATAAACCAAAGTAATTGAAATCGAGGGTAATTATGAGCATAGCTAGTCACTGTCTGCTCAGCGGGCATCCCCCCATCAGTTTATTGTGCAGGATGATCGTGGACCGGGAGCTGGTTTTTGGACAAGGCCACGAGACGATCTTATGCTTTATTTTAAGTTGTGTTTGAGAGAAATGTAATATATACTACGATACTCTTTTAAATTGCCGTACTTAGAGTTGTTTTATTCAACTCTTGAACGAAGTTATAACATTTGGGTTTTTATTGTATAATTAATAACGTTGCTTTAAGACTTAATTAATTTCCGCCTTAGTAATTAAAGTCGACTAAAAACCAGGTTGTTACAGATACACTCTGTTTTCGGTCAACATGTGGTTATTTTGAGGAGAAAATATCTCCCAAAAATAAAAGATATGTGTCGTGTGATAGGAGAGGAAGAGGGTGAGTTTTACTTAACCTAATTCTCTAATTATTTATCTACATTTACAACACACATCAGAAAGGGAAGCAGTCTCTTTTTCACCAAAATATTTCTAGCAAAACCTAAGGCATTTCTTAATCAATCTTGGGTGCAACGATTAGGAGATATCAAGCTTTTGATATTTGTTCTTAGGCCATTAAAGCAAGGACTAAAAGGTTATTTCTAATCTCTTGTTTAATTATGCATTTCCTATTATGACCATTAATCATATAGTCTTAATTTCATTATAATCCTGAATGATTAAACGGGATGTATACGGATATTTCCCTACACCGCAGCCGTCTTCCAGGCACGAGGGCCGTGGAGATCAGGCGCTGCGGTGAGAGCAGCCAGGCACGAGGGCCGTGGACATCCCGGCGCTTTTGCATAGGCACCCTCACCCGGGTGTGAGAACCACGGAGGAGCATTGTGCTGGGAGGTCCGCAACCGTCTTCCAGGCACAAGGGCCGTGGAGATCAGGCGCTGCGGTGAGAGCAGCCCAGGCACGAGGGTCGTGGACATCCCGGCTCTTGTGCATAGGCACCCTCACCCAGGTATGAGAACCACGGATGAGCATTGTGCTGGTGGGAGCCTTCCAGGCGGATGCCTGGGAGGTCTTATCCTTCTCCGGTCTTTTACGTTGCCTTTAGCTGTTTAGGGTCTCTTTTGCCCCCATTCCTTTCCAGGCGGGTGCTGAGATGCTTTTGCTCCCATTCCTGAAAAGTGTTTGTGAATTTTTCAAAAAATTCCTATTTTTGAATCAGTGATTAGCCGGGGTCGGGGGTAGTCCCCCCTCCTTGCCCCATGGCCAGCTTTTGTGTGATGCAAGTCTAAATAAATGCTGGGCAAAAATTCTACCAAAATATTCAAAAGTAAATGCTCGCGGTGTCAACAATCTTGATCACTCGCTTTATAAATGATTATATGCTGCCTCGTTAAAACCTTCTCATGGAAAACCCAATGGGACAAAACCACGAGTAAGGAAAAAGAGTACAGCGTTTACACATAATATTTCTTTAAAGTATCAAAGTTCCAATGGGACGGGAGGTCGTGGCCACCCATATCTCTGAGCATGAAGGTCCCCGGCTGTTTTACTTCTCGTGAATGTTTCCCTTCCCGGTTGCGGATGCTCTTCTCATCACCAAATCTCCAAGCTGAAAATCCCTGTGCTTTACCTTTCGATTGTACATTCTCCTCATTCTGTTCTGGTAAACCGCCAGGTTTTCTCTTGCTTGGTACCGGACCTCATCCAAGAGGTCCAGTGACTCTCTTCTTGTCAGCTCGTTGCTGGCGGGGTCGTGTAGGCTTGCTCGAGAGCTAGGTAGTACTTGCAAAAATTAAAAATTATAAAATCCTAAAAATGAAGAGAAATAATTATCTCAATGTGAGATGTCTTACTATAAGGTTATAAATAGATCAACTTATTTTATAAATTATTTCATGCTCTCCTATTATAATATTGCATCCTTCCTAAAATAAGTGTCTCATTTTTTATGTAAATTACATATAAAAGGGGACCCTTATTTTGGGATGAAAAGAGTATATTACTTTATCTCATTGGATATTTAACTTGTCTATTGATATAAAAAAAATATAGATACCTTCAAACCCCAAAATATCTATTGAGATATCTTCTTGAATGATATATAACTTAGTCCGCTATAAATTCGTATGACGTTAAGATATTATGGCTTAAACATACTCGTACTAGTCCTCACCATTTGGGAAAAAAATGTAAAAATAAAAATAGAAGATAGATTTAAAATAAATACAATCATGATATTGAACGAAGAATACCATTTCAATACAAGTAGACAACCTTCTCATGCGAATTTTACATTAATCAAAACCAACATCACGTAAGAAACATTAAAGCGATGAACATGGAAATTGTCATACAATTAAGTGACAATACATATTGAATATATAGATATTACCTTAATTTAATCAATATTCCTAATTGTATTACAAAGATATAAAAATTACAATGAAATGAAATAATCTACTATTCTAAACTTATAGTGAAAACTTAATTGTAGGAACAACGATAATTGCAAAATACTTAAACAAAAATAGATAATGATAAACAAATTTCACATTGATTATGTTTAATACTCTGTATAACTCATCGCACCACTTTAAACTAATTTGTAAATGTCTAGTTTTAACCAAAATGAATGAACAACCTAAATATTTATACTACTTCAAATTGACTTATAACCACAATTTTGACATTTCAAAAGTCAAAAGACACTTAAATTAAAGACAAATATTAATTTAAAAAAACTTTCAAACTACCACCAATTAATTTGATTTAACTCAATTTAATTTAGATTTTTTTTTTTTTTTTGAATTTTAATGGGTTAGTAGATTTTGACACATAAAATTTTCATTGTGTGTAATTATTTTAAATAGTGTAGTTTCTAAAATAAAATAAAATTAGATAGTGTTAAATCTTGTGGGATGTACACTTTATTTTAAGAAATTATTTACTGAATTAAGTGTTTTTCTAGTTAGAATATTTCTCTACAAATTATTAAATGTTTAATATGTATATGACTGATTTATATTTTGGAATATGTAAGTACTATTATAAACCTTGAAACATATTAGTTCGTCGTTTGTTATAATTATATGTCTATTATGTTTTTCAAAACTTAAATGTAAATATTGTTAAAATATCATTTGTTCTATCAAAGTCTTGAATTAACATCTTCATATTTCTAAATTGTAATAAAATAATTTTAATTGAACTACTAAATTATTGACTTTAAATATCACATATGATTATTTCAATACATGTAGTTAATGGCTTAATGAGTTTAATACCATTAATCAAACGACCATTAATGAATGAGACGGGAAGCCGAGAAGGTATGAGACTTGCTTTTAGGGTGAAGTGGTAAAGTGAAAAACTGTTACTCCCTCTATTCAAATCTATTGGCATCCCTTCCTTTTTCACATTTGCCGAGACGCATTTTGTAACGACAATATATCTATAGTTCTAAATTGTATAAAAATGTAAAAATTTGATATTAATGTTGTACTTACGAAAACGAATAAAACAATATCTCACATGACTATATTTTTATTTATACATTACGAGGTATACCGAAGATTCTTCACCTATGTGAATAGTGTCAAAAAAGAAGGGATGCTAATGGATATGAATGGAGGGAGTAATTTAGATGACATGTCAATTTTTTAGAGAGCACACAAGTAATACTCTCATTCTACCTTTTCAATGTTTCTGTTTTTATATGTATTAGATTAGATTGTGAAAAATGGTTGATTATTAAGTTAGGGTTTATGAATATGTTAGGTTTTATGAATATAATTGGGCAAATATTCATTTTTTTTTTTTCAAATTATGAATAAAAAGTTGTAGATTGACAATTATTTTTCGGAAATAGACACTTAGTATTGTTTTTTTGAATACGAATCCATTAATTTTGAGTAATTTTTTTTAATGAATATGATGTTTTAGAATTGAATATTTATGTTTTAGAAATGATGTATATTTTAGAAATGATGTATGTTTAGGAAATGAATATGTATGTTTCTGAAAAAAAAAAATATATAGTGTTTTAGAAATGAATATACTGGTATATAAATGAATATATATGTGTTTCAGAAATGAATTTACTGAATTGAATATACAGTGAATATATTGTGTTTCGTAAATGAATATATAGTGTTTTATAAATGAATATATATGTGTTTTTGAAATGAATTTGCTGAAACGAATATATAGTGAATATATAGTGTTTTATAAATGAACTAGTGTAGTTCCCGTGCACTTGCACGGTAACACGTAGTTGTTTGTAATAGATTTTAATTTTTTGGGAGTTATTTAATAAACTTTTTTTAAATGTAAAATTGTTATGTTTTTAGGTATAACCTATTATATGTAATATTTGTTTAAAATTCTCAAAGCTATTATTTATATTAAAAGTTAAAATTTCAAACAATAATGACTTATTATGTAAGAATAACTTATTAAAACAACTTCGAAATACATAAAAAAAATCAGAATTACGGAGTACTCATTAAAAGAAATCAAAAGTGATGTCAAATGGTATATATTATTCTACTATATTATATAGCTGTTGACACATTTATATTTTGTTTGGAATAATAGTATAATATAATTTGGGAGTATATTTTGAATAGTATGAATAGTATATTTAGAATAATATTATATTTTGAGATGGGATGAGATGAGATTATATTTGGGAGTATATTTTGAATAGTATAGTCTAGGATAATATTATATTATGGGATGGGATAATATTTAGATAGAATAAAGGATAATAGGATAGAAGTAGAATATTTTATTTAATTAGAAGTATAGTATCTTTATTAGTTTATGTCATGTTTATAGTAATTTGATTACTAATAATAAGCATCAAAGTTATGTTGTTTAGTTGGTAATACTATGTGTTTGATAGTACACGACTTGTAGGTCATGAGTTCGATTCTTGGTAGGTGTATTTTTAAGTGATTTTTTAAAACTCTATTTGAGTGCTTAGGCGGGAAAATTATTTCTCTTTAGAGAAACCTTTCCGTAGTTGGTTTCACAATTAGTATATACTAGCATAATACCCGTGCATAAATGCACGGGATGTACAAAAATAAGTTAATAGTTAATTGAATTGGTAATTGAGTTAAATATTAAATTAATATAAAAAAAACTTCGTAGTAATAATATAAACGCAACCTAAATAAACATGTATTCTTAGACCCAAAATATAACAAACTGTATTTTAGCCGACCGCGTATTTATTTAACATGTAACCCGCTTATTCGACCCGTAATTGTCTTCTAATTAACCCGTTTAATTTGTTTAAAAGTGTCAATTTTGATTTTTCTTAATTAACTATCAAAATTTAGATGATAGAATCGTTGAAAATTGTAACAAAACAATTAGAATAATGGAACATCTAATTTTTTTTATACAAATATAGTTATAAATTTATTTTGAAATATATCATAATGTGGCAAAAACCGATCAAAGTATTGCAATACACTGTCTTAAAATTCATCATTTATTATAATAATATGGTAAAACGCGTTTAAAATGTTATATTGAAAACACATTAAATAAAAATGAACAGTTTAAGAGATAAAAATAAAAAAAATATTCTGTTGTACATAGAAGATCTTGACTTAACATAATTTCAAAAAAGAAATAAAATAGAAGGGATAAAATAAAATAAAATAAAATAAAAGGGTAAAAAAAAAAGTTGGAGGGAAAATTGGAGGGAAATTAAAATGTGTGTATGATGGTTTTTGTTATATATAATTAATATAGATTAAGATTAAGATTAAGATTAAGATAAGATAAGATATGTAGTGTTTTATACTTCCTCCATTCCATTTGATTCTATACATATTTCTTTTTTGGAAATTCCAATCAATTCTATACATTTCTATTTTAGTCTCTACTTTATTAAACTAAAAGACCAATATACCCTTCACTAATACCCACTCAACCCACTTGCAAACAATAAAGTAGGGGTATTTAAGTAATTCCATTATCTACCCCACTTGATTTTCTTCTACCTTAATTACCGTGTTTTGGTCAAACGTATAGAATCAAACGGAATGGAGGAAGTAAATGAATATATAGTCTTTTGAAAATGAATATATAGTGTTTTATAAATGAATATATATGTGTTTTAGCAATGAATTTGCTGAACGAATATATAGTGAATATATAGTGTTTTATAAATGAATATATAGTGTTTTATAAATGAATTTATAGTGTTTTAAAAATAAATATATAGTGTTTAAAAATGAATATATAGTGTTTTATAAATGAATATATAGTGTTTTATAAATGAATATATAGTGTTTTGTTTCGGGTATAAAGTTAGGAACTAAATACCAAAACTAAATATAAACGATTACAAGTTGAATGTGGATTACAAACTAGTTAAACTAAGTCTTGAACGGTCCTTAGCTCTCGGTTGTCCTCTACCTTCCTCTCGTCCTGAAATCACGTAACAAACTTAGCCCCGGGGCCTTCCGGGTGATGGCCCTCCGACGCTCAAGTCAGTTATGAAAACAAATGAATTTAGAGAGAGAAAAGAGAGAGAAAAACCTTTTATGTAGTATTTTGTGTTATGTGTGTGTGTGTGTGTATAGTTTCTAGGGTTTTTGTCACCTTTTATACTTGTATTTGATTTGTCCTCTTCTGCTGCTGCTCCGTACAGTACGGTCCTGGGTGGGCCATGCCTGCCCCAGGCCCGGGTGGATCAGTGGATCCCTTGGCACATGAGATACCCCGGTCCACAATCCTCCCGGCCCCATGCTGCCAGACCCGGGAGGAATTCACAAATCAACGGGTGTATGGGCTCCCGCCGGACCCGGGAGGAATTCACAAATCAACGGGTGTATGGGCTCCCTCCGGTCCATGGTCCTACCGGTTCGAGGGTGTCGGACCCGGGAGAGGCCACCCCCAACATGTTTTATTAAAGATTATGTAGTGTTTTAGAAATGAATATATACCGTGTTTTAAAAATGAATATGTATTTGTTAGAAATGAATATTTTTGTTGTACAAATGAATATAGTATTTTAGAATTATTTTTTACTTCTAATGCACATAAGTTGTTAATGTATATTTTTTTTTATGATTTGTAGCAGTGGTAGTAAGATCACTGAAGGAGATTCAACAAATGATCACCGGACCAAGCTTAAAGCGAAAAAAGATATTTCGAAAACATCTGGTGAAGAAACAAGTCGTCAAAACACATCTATGTCATCTATTCCTACAACGTTGAGACGATAGTCTTCTTGAGTTTAATTCCTACAACGTTGAAACTTCGGATTCGCCATCTAAATTTGTGGATTTTTAATCATTCCTTGAATGATTAGCAAAGGGATCTCGTCTAAAAAATTGGGTTTGGAAGTCTTCATAATATTTATATGTGTACAAGTTCTACATAGTTGAATATTTATCGTCAGTTTAGGATATTTTGTCGTGAATACGTCACTTGTGAAAAATGAATATGTTTATTTTGCTCATGAACATTATGTAACTTTTAGAAAATGAATATACAAGTCTAAGGATGTATTCTTATATTGTGAAAAATGAATATGCTTGCTTCTTGTCATAAACATGTTCCTTTTAGAAAATGAATACGAAGTATATAATTTTAATGATGTATTCTTTTCGTAACATTTTTTTGAATATGCGAGTTTAATCGATTTGAGAAAATTAAAACCCAAAATAGCTTTGTGAGAAAACAAAAAAAAAATGATATTTCATAATTATTCAAAACAATAGAAGTGTCAAAAATAAGGGAGTTGCAAAATATAAGGATAAACATAATAATAATTAATTTAAAAAAGAAAAATAACGTAAAAAAAAAAAAGGAGTATGTGGGGTGGAATGCGGGGAAAACTGATAAGGCAATAAGGGGCAAAATAGTAAAATCATTATGATGGGTGTTTGAAGTAACATACACGTGGGTGTATGTTATAATTGTTCGAATTTGAAAGATTTTGAGTGCCCAAATCTAATGAAACCCTACTACAATATAGACTCTAAAATAAACTATCATTCACAATATGCAGAAGTCAATGGTTACAGCTTGGAAGCAAGCAAATGTATTTAAAAAGTATAGTAACTCAAGTTGTGCAACCATTGCATTCAAATTAATTATTGCATACATGTATTAAATATATAAAAGCCATCTACTTACAAATTCCAATCTCACAGACAGAAATAACACCCCACCCAAAAATACACCATAAATCATAAAATAAAAACAACCACCAAAAAAAAAATGAACATTCGTGCTACAAATATTTTCAACGCGCAACTGTTACATAACCTTCGTCCAAGTGAAGAGAAAATACGTACGTCTGCTAACGTTTGTAAGATCAGATAATAAGAGTAGTTAATAACTATGATGTTAAGTTTGCGGTACTGTTGATTCAAATTATCGTACTCTTTTTCAACAAGATTGTTCAAACTATAAAATGTTATTGGGTGTTCGACACTCTAATAAATTATTACAAGACATTGTTTCATGGACAAATTGATTTACGTCTGACATATGAGGCTCTATCAACAAATGACCAATGTACAAATGTGTATATCATGGCTATTCACAGAGTCGAACAACCAATAACATCTATACTAAAAATATTTTTCACTACAAAAAAACTGTGTCACTGCGACGGAATTTGCGACGGAATAATATCCGTCGCACAAATATTATTTGCGACGGTCATTCCGTCGCAACAAGTATAAATTCCGTCACTATTTGAGGCGCCAAAAAATTAAAAACCCGCCAGATGAAAAAAATTAATTGCGACGGAAATTCCGTCGCAAAATTTTGTACCAACCGTCACAAACCTGAGCGCCAAAAAAATTTTGCAACACCGTCACTTTTTTAAAATTTTGCAATAATTAATTTGAAATTTCGTCGCAAATAAGTGAAACACCGTCACTTTTTTAAAATTTCCGCGTCGAAAAATTTAATATTAGAATATTAAATTTGCGACAGAATGGACTCTACTTGCGACGGAATTTCCGTCGCACAAGTTGTTTTTTGCGACGGATTTTGCCTCTTTTGCGACGGAAATTCCGTCGCCAAAAAAAATAACAAAAACCAAGTTACAGCCGCAGTTTTGATTATTCTAGATCAAAAAAAAAAAAAAAAAAAACCTGGGAGAGGCGATTATAATAACCCCAACCGCGTCGACCACCACTTGCCCCACCACTAGCCCCACCTTCCCCTGCCGCCGGTGCCGTCGCCGCCGTTATTACCTCCGGCCACCACTAGCTCCACCACCGGCAACCTCCAAATCAAGGTAAAAACACTAATTTTTTTAATTATTTTGGTTTTTTTTTTCAATTAATATTAAAGTTATATGTTAATTAGATATTGTTAGAGTACAATTATGACCTAGGATAGAAGCTATGTGTGAGATTTGATTTTCAATTGGTATTAATTTGAAGTTTTAGGGTTTTGGTTTAATTGTTGTTGTTGTTGTTGTTGTTGTTGTTGTTGTTGTTGTTGTTGTTAGTTGTTGTTGTTAGTTGTTGTTGTTGTTGTTGCATTGTGATTGTTGTTGTTGGTGTTGTTGTTGTTGTTGTTGTTGTTGTTGTTGTTGTTGTTGTTGTTGTTGTTGTTGTTAGTGTTGTTAGTTGTTGTTGTTGTTGTACTTAGTTAATAATAGTTGTAATTAGTAGTAGTATAATATGGATTATTAGAAATACTAGTTAAATATGAAGTATTAATTAGTAGTAATACATAATAGTGGAATTATAGTATAACTAATATAGTAGTAATTAGTACTAATATAAAATGGAGTATTTGTATTATTAGTAGTCTAATTTGGAGTATTAGTAGTATTTGTATAATAGTGAAAGTATATTATGATTAATAAGTAGTAATTAGTAGTAGTATAATATATTACTAGTATTTGTTGTATTTGATGATATTTGTAAGTATTAAGTGTTGTTTGTTGGTAGTATCATACATAATAGTAATGTTAATTGTTAAATTTTTTAAATCATTCATGACTTAGTACCCGTTCAAAAGTTATTCATTAGGAATAACCTTTGAATAGTCCCCATTTTGGGACTGTCTTTAAACGTTTTCTATCACTTAGGTGGTAAATACAATTTTTGTTTGTATTAGAACGGAAGAAATTCGGTGTCATTTTCCTTTAATGTTCTCTGAATACATATATACACGATTTGTTTCATATTGTTTATATAATGTATTTGGAGAACTAAAGGGAAATGCTGCCGAATTTTTTCTGTTCTAACACATTCAAGAGTTGTGTTTACTAGTGATAGAAGACGTTTAAATATGGGTTTAGGTTGGAGTGATAAGGACCCCATGACCGAAATTTACTTAAAATTTTATATATTTATATATAAGCTCCCGTTGTCTATAATATTTGTTTTGTGATGAATTGTGTTGTGATGAAATAATTTGTTGTGGTAATTGCTTGTTTTCTGATCATAATTATTTGTGTATGTGTTATTGATCATGATTATGTTAGATTGAAATGAAGAGAGCCGACCGAAAATGGATGTATGAACGTTTAGATGATAATAAAAGAATTAGGGCTGAATATGCTAATGGAGTGATAGAGTTTATCAAGTTAGCAAAGGAGAAAGAAGAGTATAAGAGAATAGGGAAACTTAGGTGCCCATGTTCGAAATGTAGAAACCTAGCAAAGGTAGCAACAGCCAGCGTCATACCGACGAGAACGAGGACGTACATCCGATACCACCCCAAAATCAGATGTTGAATGTGTCGCGTAGGGCGGGCGGCGTATGGTACGATTTTTTATATTGTAATTTGTTTTTATTTAGCTATATTAATTTATGTGTTGATAAGTTTCTAAACTCCTTATTTTTTGCAAATTTGCTGAAAACGTTTACCACAATTTGAATCAACACCATGTCAATTTTAACGTCATAGATTAGATTACCTAAGGATCTCAACTTCCAAATGTTTGTACTCATACAATAATAGAGCTTACAAAAAAAGGGTAACGCTTAATCAATAAATGGCCAAGCATGACAAGAGTTATAAAAATTTGGGTTTTTCTACGGTGTACCCTCCAACTTTTTTGTTTTCTATCGTATACCTCTGTTTTTTTCAGTTACACGGTGTACCCTCAAACTTCATTATCCATTCTCAACCGTGACCTAAAGTTACTTAACCGTTAATTAAACACTAACACCGTGACATTAAGCTCTCATTTCTCCCTCTTTTTAATATTTCCTTCTAAATTTATGAATTTCAAATATTCATGATTATTTTACGATAAAGTAAATCAATAAAGTTTATGACTTTTAACAACAATTTTAAAAAAAATTATATACTATAGAAAAAAAAAATGAATAAGGATGAAAAATAGTGAAAAATTAGAAAAAATAAGGGGATATTTCATAATTTTAAAGGGAAAACATAAAAAATAGAAAAAAATAGGAGTTTATTCTAACGGTGTTAGTATTTATTTAACAGTTTAGTGACTTTAGGTCATCTTATAGAATGAGTAATGAAGTTCAAGGGTACACGGTATAAGGAAAACAAAATAAGGGTACACGATAAAAAACCAAAAACTTGGAGGGTACACCGTAGAAAAACCCTAAAAATTTTCAATTTGCTTTTTTTAATCAATTTAATTAATAAATTTTTGTGCCAAAATGTATTCCGTATATTTCTTTAGCTCCCCCTACACCTTGGCCATGGCCAACCTTGGCTCCCTCTACACCTACATCACCTTTCCCTTTACTCTTATTTTTTTCCAACACAACGAGTCTTGATCTAAATTACTGTTTACACCGTTTTTAAATGTGTCCTACTTTGCAACGTCAAAAACTAATATTATTAAGCTAAACTAATATGAAGTCATAAGCAATTGAAATCGATAATTTTTTTAGAAGAAATAAAATAACGTAATCTTTAAAAAAAATTAATACAACTCAACTATTCCAAAGTACGAAAAGACATTTGGCCAAAAAACTATAATTACTAAGACTAACTCTTATCAGTTATAATTGCTATTCAACTTTCTTTTCACCAACCCTAAAACTTACTGCCCCAAAAACCCACCCAAAAAAAAAAAAAAAACAGAGAAAAGTGTAGTGTACCTAGAGGTGGAATCGATCTGGTCGAATTAGGGTTTGGGTCGGGGTCAGTCGAATTCGGGTAATGTCGGGTTCGGGTCATGTCGGGTCAAAGTGCCCTTTCGAGTCGAGTCGGGTTCGGTTCGGGTCGTCATCGGGTCGGGTCATATCGGGTCAAATAGTGTATCGGGTCGGGTCGGGTTTGGGTCGGGTCATTATCGGGTCAACGCAATTTTATCGAATTATTTCAATTTTTAACCACTAAAATAAGTATTTTGATCGTTATTTTATTTAATTACTTCATTATTAAGTCAAATATATCATTCTAAATAATAATTTGCTTTAAATCCAATAAAATTAAGCTTAATAATTATCGGGTCGTCAATTTAGTCGGGTCGATATCGGGTCAGGTCATCATCTGCCGTCCGGTCGGGTTCGGGTCACTGATTATCGGGTCATGTCGGGTTACGGGTCGTCATCGGGTCGGGTCGGGTCGGTTCTCGGGTCACAATATTTTCGGGTCAATCGGGTCGGTTTTTGCTCGGGTTCGGGTCGGGTCAAGCTTGCCAGTTCTAAGTGTACCCAGCTTCCATGTACAGTCTCCTCTTTCCCCATCATCTAAAATTGATGATGTCGTTACCTAATTAGAATAGAAGTTTAGTACTCCTGAGATAGCCCCATTACTTTTTGCATAAATATTAAGAAAAGTGAAAAAGTTAAGGGTAATATTGGTAGTTTAGTTTAGAGGGACCCATTTTAGAAGATAAAGTATGTGGTATTTTGGTGAAACGAATATAAAGTAAGGGTAAAAATGATATTTTGATTGTTAAAGGTAACCAAAATTAGAAATGGGGCTAAATGAGTGAAATTGCCGAAAAAGAGAAATGGGGCTAAATGAATGAAATTGAGGGAGTATTGTTTTTAATTCAACATATTCCATTATATGGTAAAGTGTTACCTCATTACATTTCCAACAACTTCTTCGTAGTCTGTAATCAGGCATAACGCTTGTTTCATAAGACAAAACTTTACTGTCTATCACTTGTTCTACATTATTACTTATTTACTTGCATGAATATATAGGCATATTTCCTTTGCACATAATCTAGATATAGAAAGTCGGTTAATATGTGGTGCTCTGCTGTGCTTAAAATTTTGTCATGTATGAAAACAGATACAAATTCTACATACACCGAATTGGTGGATTAAATTTTTCTTTTTCACGTTGCAGCCGCATGTCATATGCCTTCAAGTTACTCCAATAGACTTTCATAGCTAACATTTCCGTTTGCCCTGTTATTTTGGTATTTATTACCTTGGGTTTGATTTGTGATTCTAGATTACACCTTTTTAGTTGACGTTCAATTTCGGCGTTTATCAATTACCTTTAGGTTATTCTTGTGATTGTTCGTCAGTTGGGTTTTTAGTTAACTTTGTCATTGGCTCGAATTTGGCGTATGATCTCATTTACGTAGTTTAGAATTTAATGATTTTGCGGGTTTGTGTTAACTTGGTGGTTGGGTACAATTTATGATCTGATTTACGTAATTTAGAGTTCAGTGATTTTGTTACTTTATTTCTGTGTCGCTTATATCAAATGATTTTGTAGGGGGGCATGTGAGAGTCAAAAATATACGGTTTATATCAAATCATAAACATGTACTCGTGAAAAATATATTGATCAAATAGCTGCCTCGTGAATGCGTTTATCGTTCCTTATCTGCGTTTTTGACATTTTTACTTTCAATGTTAAAGATGGTGTGTAACGACGAATAGAGTGGTTAAGCACTTGTTATAGAAATTTAGATTTCATGTGCACTTTTAACTAACTACTCACACCTCTCAATTTACCTGATTAGGTTCCCCGGAATGGCAGAATCATCAGAAAGTGATACAAGCTCAATAGTAACTGAAGATTCATATACTAATGAACCATCTGCAAAACAATACCTGCGACCATACATCATTATTGTCAAAAATCTACCACCTGCTCAAAACAGGACATATACACCGTTAGGTGCCCACTTAAAAAATGATTTGAATTTCAATGTTGAAGACGTGCTCATCATGCGGAATGGATCCAGGAAAAATGGGTATGCTATCCTTGTGTTCGGAGATACCTCACATGATTTCAAGTCGGCTATGTAGCTCGATATTTGTTTTCAGAGAGCATATCGCGGCAAGGTGGACTGGGAGATGCTTGAAACCAAACAACAGCCCTACGGATGGTTGGCTACTCAAGATGACCTACATGAATTCAAGCTACACAAATGCGATTTTGAGTCCTACTCCGTGCCATGGTCGTGGATTGAACATGCGTTTGTAGACAGCAACTCAGAAACGCGCGACATCTACAGTAAAGTGCGCCTGTTTGACCACACTTCAAATACGTGAAATTCAAATGAATGGAAATACAGCGAGAATACAGCAATAAAAATATTGATGCAGCTGCAGATACCCGTATCCGTACCCCCCAAATACAAACCCTGTGATGAAATGGGCTTTTCACAAAAAGCATGTTTTTAACGTAATGTCAAAACGATACATTTTGTCAAAAACATTTTAAGTCGTTTAACGCATAAATGATTTATTTGCATGTCGTGTAAAATGAGTATTCGCTTAGTCATTTTATTTAAACCGACCCAACACAAAAACAAGCCTTTTTCCACACAAAAAAGCCCACAAAAATACCCAAGCACGCCCCCCGAAACGTCATACGCTCATGCCGAGCTTACATAGAAACACCATTCACAAAAACAAATCAATGCAAGACAAAAACATTTTTCGGCCCGAGACCCGAAAAAGCCCAAAAAAGCACCCCAAACACGGTTCCCGAGACATCATACGCTCAAGCCAAGCTCACGTCTAAACACATCGCACAAAAACAATTCAATTCAAGACAAAAGCACTTTTCGGCCCGAGACCCAAAAGAACACGAAACACGAAATACAAAAACTGAGCCCAAAACGTAAGACTTTGGTCCATTGGACCAAAGCCTAAACCAAATCAACACTAAACAATCAAATACGACACCCACAAAAGGCGAACAAAGTCCAGAACTTGGGCTCACCAAAACAAATCACCAGTTGACTGGCGATTTCTTATTAAATCGCCAGTTAACTGGCGATTTCTTAAGTAGTCACAAACAACACTGGCGATTTCTTAAGTAGTCACAAACATCACTGGGGATTTCTTAAGTAGTCACAAACACACTGGCGATTTCTTTAACAATCCTGGTCAAACGGCGGCTCAAAATCACTATAAATATGCACCCTTACATTCACAAACAACAACAATTCATTCACAATGAATTCACTCACCTTCACACTCGACTCGGACAAACGGGTTCCTAACCCGACCCGGTATTGGTTTAACGAACATGTATTCGCAATACAGTTGTAGTAATTGGATTCGTAATCCGTCTAAACCTCGCCAATACCGCATAAACAACGACACAATTAACAACATACAAACGGACACCACTTTACACTTAAGCAAATTCTCATTTACGCATTAGACGACTAAACATGATTTCGACAAAACTAGTACCGTTTTCATTAGTCTTTAAAACATGCAAAATTGAGGGTTTTAACAAACTTTTAAACCCTCAATGTTTGTACAAGACTATTGGTAGTGAACATTGAATGCGCACAAGAGCGTATACTTTTCTAAAACGCCTAGAAAACTAAGAAATACATAAAATCCCGAGCCAAGATTTAACATAGAGGATGTTAACTTGTCAAGGTATCTAAAAAGTACAAAAGTTATGAAAACTAAAATGCGGAAACGTAAAAACTACGGGGTCAAAGTGCGGATCGTCACACACATGATAAATAATGAAAACAAATCTCCAAATACAAATGTCAAATATTTTTTTACTCAATCAACATTTCCGACTACAAAAACTTGTTCAAAAATCAATTTCATTCGACAATTTTATTTCTTTCTTCAGTTGTTCATCAACGTTCTTATACATTGAGATTGCACTTTAATCTGTTATTTGTGATTGTTATAGTATTAGATTTCACTATATGTGATCAAAACGTGTTAAAGGAAGTGTAAGGCACAATAACACTTACGTTCTAAGGCGTCAATGTCTATTCCTCGTAAATCAGAAGCTTAGTCTATAGACTCGTTAGGCGTGGCAACATATGATAGTAGAAATCACAAAATATGACAGCTCACACAATACCTTTATTATAACCACTTTCTTCAACTAAGTGTTGTGTCCCGTAATAAAACCCGGCTACTCCTTTAAACATAAGAATAAGAGTAAAGCAAAAAAAAACTATTTTCTACAAGATCAACATGAAAGAGGTTATTCCATAATGATAAGCGCGCACACACACACACACACACACACACACACACACACACACACACACACACACACACACACACACACACAAACACACAAACACACAAACACACACACACAAAGGAGGAAAAATGTCACTCACATCGCCGAGACAAAATCAAAAATAATGATAACACAAACATGTGGTTCACTTGACACGAGGATAAACATGGCTGTAACGAGATACCAGCTTCGATGTTCTCTGAAGTAGGCAACTAATACGATATTATACTATTCATCTGAACGACATCTACACATAAACTGAAAATCGCTCTAGCATTGTGATTGTCAAAGCGTACGAGAGTGACACTCAGTTTTGATTGTCGACGTGGATATAGTCCTTGCAGATGTCCACTTACGCTACCGACCGACTTCAAGTCCAAATCAAGTGAGATTGCCGTCAAATATTCTTAGTTACTTTAAGAAATCAAAACAGATCCATATAAGTCCCACATCTAAGAAGAAAACTTAACATTTTAGACACCTTTTGGGGTAGCCTTTGGTGCTTGTTATTTGGAAATTGGAATCTATGTTGCTTAATTTGACTCCACATAAAAGGCCAAACACAGTATTATATCACAGTATCCGAAATAATGTTTTTCAAATAAAGCTTTATGTTTATAGGCTTGACGTGACAGAATTTTGAAGTGCTAGCTAGGCAGAAGCTATGCAGATGGAGTGAGGTAGTGGGTCATGATTGCGGTGTTATGCATTTCAAACCCCAATCCTCTTTATGATCCTCTTTCTGCGCACTGGGATGCAGTTCTGTTCATGATGAATGACACAATAAAAAACAAAGGTGTGGTTAAATCAAACAGAAAGCGAGAACGCCATACACATGGAAGATTGAGATTCAGGATCTCTGAAGACATGAGTACGCATCATGACCCATGAGCTCTATTTCATTCGTGATATCGTCAGCTTCCTTAGAAGAGTACCTTTCTTTCAGATGCATATTAACTTGTAAAGAATTGAAGGTGTCAAAAATACGCGTTACAGAGGATAGCCCCTTGTCTTGTTGCAGTTCCTTAATCCTCTTTTCTGTAATCAAGTCCATCAATAGTACACCAAAAACATATACGTCAATTTTTTCAGTGATAAAAACAATCTAGGTAAAAAAAGTTATTCATTCATGCAAACAAAAATGTTTGTTCATCATATCCAGTAAAATACGTAACTTGTCGAGTTGTACATGTCAGCCTCGTTCAAATTTGGAAAGTTATGTATAAATTGAATAATTAATGATAATTACATATACTTACTAACTTACCAACTGCCCTGATCTTGCGCTATTGCTACAACTTTGCATTTTAGCTTTTCAAGTACGGACTTGAATTTAAAATCAATTTATTCTTCATTATCTGCCAAAAATCCATCATCCCAAAATTAGCCTTTTTGTCATAGTTAAATCCTACAACTTCGCATTTTAGCTTTTTAAGTACTATGCAATTTACAAACATTAATAAAAAAAAAGCATTAGATAAAAAAAACCTTAAGATAAGAGTATTAATTGATTAATTTTGTGCAATATAAAATAGTAAAACACCATCAACAATACAATAAAACTATAAAAATAGACAAATCTCGTCAAGTCTAACGAAGGAGACTGGGAGAGTTGTGGGAGGTTCTGAGAGATCGTTTGCTCCGCTCTTATAATCACTTGTAATTTTCAGTATGTCAACCAAACAGTCTTTTAACATTAGACCGTTAAACAATTAAAAAAATTAATAATATTTTAGTCTATTTGATTCCTATTATTGAATGTAATTTTATTTTATTTTTTTCGCCTTCCATAGTTGTTGTACTCTTGTAAAGAAAATATTTTAATCTATTTGATTTCTATTATCACTCACTGTAATAGAGTACAAATTGCTGCAATATTCCATGAATTCATGAAATCATATACTGTATTCAATTATTCAAAAGTTTCAAACTCAAATTTGTAAAATCATATAGTGTAATGAATAAAACAATACCTGGTGGCAATGGTGATGACGCCAGCCGATGAAGATGAAGAATGACATCCATATTTCATATACTGTATTCAATTATTTAAAATTTTCAAATTCAAATTTGTAAAATCATAGCGTAATGAATAAAACTATACCCGGTGGCAATGGTGATGACGCCATCCAATGAAGATGAAAAATGACATCCATGATCACGCGTGAGGTGAATAAAAGAAGCTCGGTATTGATTACAACAATTGAATGACAGCCTTTACGTAGGAAAAACTAAATACCTCCTTATTTTTTCCGACATTATCAACGACACCTGCAACATCAACGCCTTCGATAAGCAAATTGCGTTTAGCCTTGCACCATTTTAACTTACCAAAACCCACAAATATGGTGTTACAAATTGAGTTCCACTTAATTAGTTCTTACACTCAAAACAAAATATTTTATAATCTCCATTTCACCTACCATGTCCTCGTATCATACGATATAGGGGTGAATGACAATTATGAGTTGCAACACCAATACACAAATACACAAATACACATAGCAAGACAGCACAAAGATTCCATTTTGAATGGTAGCGTATATAAGCACTACCACAACCAATATGAGCAAACTTCGTAGCCATTACGGATCTAATGCATAACTATATTGAAAAAGACATAAGTAAAAATCATAACTGCCATACTTAGCAAAGGTACGTCATATAAAGCGGTAAAATAAGACAAGTTGAATTATGTAACTCATAATCGAATGAACGAAAATGCAGAGAATCGACTTGCTAAAAAGTCTTTTTTGTCCCAAGCACGAATAGTACCTTTAGAAGCATAAGATTGCAACACCAAAGAATTCGACATGAAATCGCCGAAAATAGTTTCATTGATAGTAGTACTATGTCCTCCACACTCACTCAAATACTGCCCAGTTTTCGGCATGTATAACCTTGATCTCGTGCGGTTGTTCTCAATTTTTTCTGCGGTTTCTTAGGCTCGCTCGACGTTTCTGATAAAAGAGTAAACAATTTATTTATTCATATTTATCTACTGCGTGTTTAGTTAATATCATTAGATATTTAAACTCCAAACCTTCAACTTCAATTGACAATACCTTGAGTTGCATTTCGAGTTAGTCACTGCAAACAACAACTTCAATCCTTTGTATTCTATTTCTCCTAGCTGAAAATATAGACAAAAGCGAAAATCAGTGAAATGTGTAGAATTGGGGCATAGTTGGATTCTTGCTACGTCTTTGAGCAAGAATATGTGACCAATACATTACAAAGAATTTCATGGGCGATCACTTTACTCGAGAAAGTGACCCAACAAAACCACAATTCGATAAATTTAATAGTTAACAGAGAAGACACAAATCCCAACAAATACAATCCAAAGAATTCTATCATCTACAAGCTAATTGAAAAATGTTCATAAATTATTTGAATTTTCACATCATAGCTTCCTCAATCATTCTTTCTGAGAAACTTTGTAATTTTGATCTTCCTTTTAATTTTCTTGATCCTTACACCATGGCTAATAACTCCTATTTCTCTCGCTAATATGATTTTCCTCAAATTTTCCTACTGAGTATTTGATTTCTATTAGATCTGCACTGATAACTGAAATTACCTTAATAGCTTAGGCGCTAAATAATACCTATGATAATGTTGCTAGTATAATAGCGCAGTAAAAATGTTCACAAAACTCAACTGAAGATAATTTAGCCATATACTACACTATATTGTACGGAGTAATTTTGTAACAATCATTTACTAAAATTTACGGGAGTGATTGGTAACAAAAAGTCAAAGCACAAGGTAGAGATTACAGCTTGTTAGAAACTCAAAAAGTGCATCTAATTAATATGAGCGCATCATTAGTCACTTCTTAATATGACTTATATTTCTATGATAATGAGCCTAAACCATCATAATGTAACACTAACTGACTTAGTATAACATCGCACTTAAAAATAAAATCAAATTTGCTAATGCCACAAAGTATGTTTCTACAACATTTAGAATTGGTACCATTTGCTAGTAACTTTTGGTTCGAAAGTCTGCCAATAAACACCTTTAAACGACAGCCTTCTTTTGACATACTGCTTAAAGTCATAATCGACTAAATTATGTGTCATAGAGGAGCTCAGGTTGTGCATAAATTGAGATCCTGAAAACGAAACTGAAGTTGTCTAACAATCTGAGCCAGTTTGAATAAACGCAGTGATATCAAACAAAATTAATACCTTACCGATATCGAACACCATTAAAACCTTATCGTGTTCATTGTTTTCGTTGTTTTCTTTTGTATGTTGTGTTTTCCCCCACCCCGTAGGTACTCGGGCGTGAATGTGCTGATGTGGGGACGCTTGGAGGGATCACTTGACTTCTGTCTTCGAGTCTAGACATCAACTTAGATGCCACGCTATCTTACTGTCTTGTTTTCGTAGTTTTCGGCCTGCGGGCCTTGTTTGCTGTCTTGAGTGACAGTTGTAGTTGAGAGTTTTGTTTCCTTTTGACGCTTCCAGTTATAAGTATTTTCAGGTGCTCTGTCTTGAGATTAAAGGTGTTTGCCAATGGACCCATTCAGACGGGTTCCGTAACACCGTCATTTAGGTGGGGTCTGCCCAGCCTAAATGGAGGTGTTACACAAAGACATTTTAAGCTACATCCCCTTCAGGATACAACCACGAATAATTAAACAATGTTGAAACATCTTGAGAAAAATCTACTTATGAGTGTAAATATTCATTTTTAAAGTAGTATATTTCGACGTTGGGGGTGATTTTGAAGCATAAGTGTTGTAAAAGGGGGTTGTGTTATAAAACAAACATATAAGGGGGTTATTTTGAAAAAAAAATGTTATAAAGGGGGGTTATGTTCAATTAACCCTTATAACAATTATTAGAATTAAGTTTTTTTCCTGATACTTGTCCATCATATGTCTTAGATTATGTAGTTTGGATGCATGTTAATTACAACATTCATTTATTATGAATATGAGATGTTAGCTAAAAAGGAACAAACAACCCCTTACATATATCTTACAAAACTAACTTTTTTAATTAAGTAGTTGCTTAAATGGCATATACTCCAGGGGCGGCCCCAGGGGGGGCCAAGGGGGGCCCGTGCCCCCCTACCCTTTCCTGAACAAAATCAAATAAATATGAACTGTTACAAGTAGGAAACAAATATATGTAGTAGCAAAGTTGGTAAGGACTTCACTCTCTGACCAAGAGGTCCGGGGTTCGATCCCTCCAACATTCTTTTTTAATTTTGTTTGTATTTTAGGTCCTTAAAATCAATTTCTTTGAATAATAACTATCAATACTTTTTACTAAGTGAATAAAAATATGATTAAGCTAAGATTTGTTATATTTTGTCTCGTACTCCGTATTATTTTTCAATATTTTGTCTAATTATATTTTTTAAAAATTTTAAACCATAGCATAACTAAGAGTCTAAGACTTGCAATTTTTATTTTTTTTTTGTTTCTCGAGAGTTTTATCATTAATTTATGAAAGTCGGAGTCATTTAATTATTTTGTCAATATTTTCTATTAACGAATGAACCAAAAATATATTTTAAACTAAAAATTTTGTTGTATTTGATCTTGTAATATTGATTCTAATTCTAATTTTTAAATTTTCAATTTTTTAGGAGTAGAATTGTTTATATATATTTGTTGGGGGTGGCATTCCCCGGGTCAGATTATGTCAGGCCGGGAGGATCATAGCCCGGGAGGGTCTCATCTACCAAGGGACCCAGGGGCATCTCCCGGGTCCGGGGCATGTATGGCCCACCCAGGACCGTACTGTACGGAGCGGGGGCACAAGAGGACAAATTGGAAACAAGTATAAAAGATAACTAAAACCCTAAAAACAGGGACATTCACACACACACAAACACACTACACAAAAAAGGTTTTTCTCTCTCTTTTCTCTCTCTAGATTTATTTGTCTTAGTAACTGACTTGAGCGTCGGAGGGCCACCACCCGGAAGGCCCCGGGACTAGGTTTGTTACGTCGTTTCAGGAAGAGAGGAAGGAAGAGATCAGCCGGGAGCTAAGGACCCTCAAGGACTTAGCTTATCGAATTTATAATCCACATTAACTTGTAATCATTTGTATTTAGTTTTGGTATTTAGTTCCTAACTTTATACCCGAAACAATTGGCGCCGTCTATGGGGAAAATTTCACAAGAATCTTACAAAAAGCCATGTCAAACCCTCCACAAGAGCCGAGAAAAACAGCTGAAGAAACAGCCTCCCCGGGGGGAGGTGCCGGCGGGCATTCTCCTGGAGACCGAGCTGCAAACGCCCCCGACTCCAGAGGAGAAAAGGATGATGAGTGCCTTCCTTGAAAAATTGAGGGAGACGCCACCTGCCGGTACTCCACCACCCGAGCCAAGCCAGAAAAAATCTCCTCCAAAGAAGGATCCCATCCCATCCCTGACACCGAAGAACCTTTTTCACGAGGACAACGAGGTGTCAAGCAACGATAGTACGTGGAGAGAATCAGAGCACTCTCACTCAGCGTCCCAGTCACCGCCTTCAGTTCAAGAAGTGTCAAAGCCCGAGGTTCCACGCATCGAGAGGCCCAAGCGCAACAAACCCAAAGAAAACAAAACGCAAGGAAAAGTCACAGTAAAATCGCCTTTGGCCTCTTCGGTGCTGGAGTACCCTCTCCCTCCCAAGATGAAAATTCCAACGATACAATACGACGGGAAAACGGACCCGGAGGAACATTTGGCGGCCTATGAGAGCCACATGATGATGTACGACCCTACGGATTACGTTTGGTGCAAGGTCTTCCCAACAACCCTAACGGGCTTGGCACAAACGTGGTTCCGTAACCTCCCGACCGGCTCTATCTGCGGATACGAGGATATGTGCCAAGTGTTGAACAGCGATATCACGGGGAACAAGAGGCGGGAGAAGGTAGCCACGGAGCTCCTGAACGTGGTGCAAGGGAAGAGCGAAGGGTTGAAAGAGTATATGACCAGATTTGACAGGGAGTCACAGCAAATCAGAGACCTGGACCCCAAGATCGGAGTCCATGCCTTGACAGTGGGATTGAAGGAAGGAGAGTTGAAGAGTCTCCTAATCAGGACCCCGCCGGTCAGCCTAATGGCAGCCCGCGAGATGGCTGAGGGATTCGTGAGAGAGGAGCAGTTTCACAAAACATTCAGCAAGAGAAGTGACAAGAAAGAAGACCAGGGCGGGGCCCAACAAGAATGGAAGGGACCGCCCCGGAGACAGAATAACAACAACATCCGCAGCAATTACAACCGCAATAATAGCAATTACAACAATCGTCGGGATAACCGGGATGGCCGGGACAACCGAGAAAGCAGAGGCCCGCAGGGAGGTAATCAACAGTTCCAACAATGGACTCACTACACACCGCTCATAAGATCCCAGCCAGAAATTTTCGAGATGACCAAAAACCAGATCAAGTGGGCCGCCCCTCGACCGCAAAGACACCCAGGGAATGATAAGACAGCTTTCTGCGAATACCACCAGACAAATGCCACGAATCTGAGAACTGTGTATCCCTGAAGAACGAGGTCGAGCGGTTGGTACAACAAGGCACCTTGCGGCGCTTTGTTAAGGACAAGCGAGAAAGAGATGGAGGTGAAGGAAGTGGGGACCCAACACAAACGGGCCCGAAGAAGAATCAGAAAAGGATAAGTGAAATTCATATGATCGCCGGGACGGAGGAATCAGTCTTATCCGGGAGGAAAAGAAAGGCGGAGAAACGTGAGCAAACTAACATGAGCATTTATTCAGCCGGAAGGACAGCACCAAAGCCAGTCCCGGACCTTACCATCAGTGATGAGGACTATCAGCGGGTCTCCTACCCCACGGCGATGTTGGTCGCCTCCTTGACATCGGACCTCATCCCGGTCCACGGATGCATGATAGATCTGAGCTCGCACCAATCTCCTCACGGGAGGTATTCGAGAAGCTTCGGCTTGAAGAAAGAACGATTGACACCTTACATAGGCTCATTATACGGCCGGGCCGGTGTATCGGCCATCGATGGGGCTGTAACCTTGCCCGATCCACAATAGGGGAAGAGGACATGGCAAGGAGCGTGGACGCAAGCTTCGTAGTCGTAGATGCCCCGTCGGCATACAACGCTCTCATCGGCAGAGTCACCTTAGATCACATTCATGCTGTGGTGTCGGTACGAGCGTTGGCAATGGCCTACATCACGGACAACTGGACCGAAGGAAAGATCTACGGTGATCAAAAGGCCGGGAGATCCTGTAACTCCCTATCGGCCCGGGGGACAAAACAGAAGACAGTGGCAGAGGTCAAGCTCCCGGAACAGAGGGAGACACAGAATCTAGAAGTGGCCCCGGGGCCGGAAAGCGAGACGAAGGAAATTGAGTTGTCGCCGGGAAGAAGTGTGATCATCGGGGCAGAGCTAGACCCCGGCTTTCAAGACAGTCTGATTAGTATCCTGCAAAAAAACAAAGATGTGTTTGCTTACTCAGCTGCCGAGATGCCGGGGATAAGCCCGGAGGTGATCGTGCACCAATTGAACGTTAACCCCAGCTACAAACCAATCAAGGAGAGGCTGCGGCCCATGAGTGCGGAAAAGGACGCGGCCATTCTCGAAGAGATAAACAAGTTATTGGAGGCAGGTTTCATCGAACGTTGTGACTACCCCGAGTGGTTGGCAAACGTTGTGATGGTGAAAAAAGCTTCCGGGGCATGGAGAATGTGTGTTGACTTCACAAGCCTAAACAAGGCATGCCCCAAAGATTGCTACCCATTGCCGAGGATTGACCAGCTGGTAGACTCCACCAGCGGCCATTCCACTTTGAGCTTCCTGGATGCTTTCTCGGGATACCACCAGGTCTACTTGTCAGAGGAGGACAGGCCCCGGTGTGCCTTCATAACAGGACACGGGGTCTACATGTATAAAATGATGCCGTTCGGACTTAAAAATGTCGGAGCTACCTACCAGCGCCTGGTGGACGCCGTGTTCGCAAAACAGAAGGGAAGAAACATGGAAGTATATGTGGATGATGCAATTGTGAAAAGCAAGTCCGACGAGCAAAGACTGGAAGACCTGAGAGAGACATTCGGCTCACTCCGAGAATACCAAATGAAACTGAATCCGAAGAAGTGTACCTTTGGAGTCCGGTCGGGGAAGTTTTTGGGGTACCTGGTCAGCTCGAGAGGGATTGACGCCAACCCCGAGAAAGTCAAGGCTATATTAGACCTACCGGCACCAAAGACAATTAAAGATATTCAAATTTTGACCGGGAGAATGGCAGCACTTTCCAGGTTCATCTCCAGGTCCGCCGACAAATCCACACCATTCTTCCAGGTACTGAAAGGGAATAAGAGGTTCGTATGGGGAAAGGAGCAGAATGAAGCTTTTGAACAGTTGAAGAGACACCTTACAACATTGCCTACTTTGGCAAGACCGGTCACGGGCGAAACTTTAATCTTGTACATCGCCGTGACCGCGAGCGCAATATCAGCAGTAATCCTACGGGAAGAAGAAAAACAACAACAACCAATCTACTTCGTCAGTCACGCCCTGGGTCAATCAGAAAGAAACTACCCGATCATCGAGAAGGCAGCGTACGCTGTCGTCATAGCAACCCGGAAGCTGAGACCGTACTTTGATGCTCACCCGGTGGAGGTGCGCACAGACCAGCCCTTGGAGAAAGCACTCGAGAAATTTGAAAAATCCGGCAGACTTCTCAAGTGGGCGATTGAACTGTCAGGCTTTGGCATAACCTACGCCGGTAGAACAGCAATCAAGGCCCAGGCCCTGGCGGACTTCATTGCCGAGTGCACCCACCCAGCCAAGGGGGATGTACCAAGGGGATTGTGGCGGGTGTATACAGACGGGTCAGCCACCATCCACGCCCGGCGTGGTCGTCATCATCAGTCCCGAAGGACATGAATTCGAGCATGCTTTGAAATTTGCCTTCCCGGCCACAAACAATGAATCTGAATACGAGGCGGTACTGGCAGGACTAGAGCTGACAAAGGCTATGGGGGCAGATGAGATTGAATTAAGAACGGACTCGCAGCTGGTAGCGAGCCAACTGAAGGGAGAATACGAGGCCCGGGAAGAAGGAATGGCATTGTACCTCCAAAGAGCAAAAACTTTGACCTCCGGATTGAAATCTTTTGAAGTCCATCATATTCCCAGGTCCGAAAACAACAAAGCGGACGCGCTTGCCAAACTCGCCAGCGCAACAGCAGACAACAAGTCAAAAACGGTCACGGTCGACATCCGCCGGCAAAAAGGAGTACTAACGATCAATGCAATCTCTGAAGACAACGGCTGGATGAGGCCGATATTGAAATACAAGTTGGAAGGAGAAATCCCGGAAGATAAAATTGAGGCTGCTAAGCTGAAGAGACTGGCCCCCTGGTTTGTCATCGTGGACGGAGAGCTTTATAGACGATCATTCTCAGCCCCACTACTAAAATGTGTAGGGGGCATGGACGCCAATTCATCTGAGCGACATACACTCGGGAGTGTCACGGTCATCATGTGGCCGTATACGTTAGCCCACAAAGCACTGAGGGCCGGCTATTTTTGGCCCACAATGCTAAAGGATGCCAAGGATTTGAGCAAGCGATGCCGGCAATGTCAAATTTTTGCCCCGGATATCCATCTCCCCGCCAGAGACCTCAGGCCAGTCCTGAGCCCAATACCTTTTGACCAATGGGGGATGGACATCCTGGGGCCCTTCGCCATAACGGCGGCGGCGAGCGAAATATGTGGTAGCAGCCATTGACTACTTCACTAAGTGGATTGAGGCAGAGGCCATTCCCACCATCACTGAGCAGGCCGTGAGAAAGTTTATCTGGAGAAATGTAATCACAAGGTTTGGGGTGCCCAAGGTGGTGGTATTTGACCACGGGAAACAATTCGACAATGACAACATGCGGGACTGGCTAAAGCGGAACGGGACAGTTGTCGCTTACTCATCAGTTTGTCATCCACAGAGCAACGGACAGGCCGAGGCCGCCAACAAGCAAATGTTGAACGGCATGAAAAAGCGACTGGATGAGCTGAAGGGGGCATGGGCCGATGAACTACCAAGCGTCCTCTGGTCGATCAGAACTACAGTCAAAGAGTCCACCGGACACACCCCATTCAACATGGTCTACGGGGCCGAAGCTTTACTCCCGATTGAAGCAATCCTACCCAGCCCTCGCACGAGTTTACACGACCCCGCCAGCAATGAACAAGCAAGAAGGAGTCGCTGGACCTGCTAGATGAGGTCCGGGACCAAGCAAGAGAAAACCTGGCGGTCTACCAGAACAGGATGAGAAGGATGTACAACCGGAGGGTGAAGCACAGGGACTTTGAACTTGGAGACCTAGTGCTAAGAAGAGCATCCGCCACCGGGAAGGGGAACATTCATGGGAAGTTGTCAGCCACTTGGGAAGGACCCTACCAGATCACTGAGATAAAGCAACCAGGGACCTTCATGCTAAGAGATATGAACGGCTACGACCTCCCGTCCCATTGGAACTCTGACACACTAAGGAAATACTACGTGTAAGCGTTGTACTCTTTTCCCTTACCCGTGGTTTTGTCCCACTGGGTTTTCCACGGGAAGGTTTTAACGAGGCAACGTGTAGACATCTGTAACGCGAGTGACCAGGAATGTTGGCACCGCGAGCTTTTGTAACGTTTTTTAGTAGAACTTGTGCTAGAATTTTTGCCCAGCTTTTGTTTAGATTTGCATCACACAAAAGCTGGCCAGGGGGCAAGGAGGGGGGACTACCCCCGACCCCGGCTAATCAACGATAGTCTGATTCAAAAATAGGAATTTTTGAAAATTTTACTAACACTTTCAGGAAAAGGGGGATGAGCACTCCAAATCCCGCCTGAAGCAGAGTAGGGGCAAGAACAGACCCCGGAACAGCTAAGAGACATAAAAGACCGGAGAAGGGTAGGACCTCCTAGTAACCTTTGGTGGGCTCCCATGCCAGCGTAGGATGAACATCGCGCCTTGAGAGTCCATGGCCTGGGGCCTGGGCGGCTCGCGCCCTACGCATGTCTACGTATGGATGAACATCGCGCCTTGAGAGTCTGTGGCCCGGGGCCCGGACGGCTCGCGCCCTACGTATGACACATTGCCTACGTACGGATGAACATCGCGCCTTGAGAGTCCAGACCCGGGGCCTGGACGGCTCGCGCCCGACGTATGGCCTTGCACAATGCTCACCCGTGGTCGTCGGGCCCGGGTGAGGGTGCCTTTATGCAAAAGAGCTGGGATGTCTATGATGGCCCACGTGCCTAGGCTCTCACCGCGATGTCGATGTCGGCCTTATGGCGGTGGCGGCTGCGGACCTCGCATGTCTACGTATGGATGAACATCGCGCCTTGAGAGTCCATGGCCCGGGGCCTGGGCGGCTCGCGCCCTACGTATGACAGATTGCCTACGTATGGATGAACATCGCGCCCTGAGAGTCCAGGCCTGGGGCCTGGGCGGCTCGCGCCCTACGTATGGCCTTGCATAATGCTCACCCGTGGTCGTCGGGCCCGGGTGAGGGTGCCTTTATGCAAAAGAGCTAGGATGTCTATGATGGCCCACGTGCCTAGGCTGCTCTCACCGCAGTGTCTGATGCCGGCCTTGTAGCCGGTGGCGGCTGCGGACCTCCCATGTCTACGTATGGATGAACATCGCGCCTTGAGAGTCCAGGCCTGGGGCCTGGGCGGCTCGCGTCCTACGTATGGCCTTGCACAGTGCTCGACCGTGGTCGTCGGACCCGGAAGAGGGTGCCTTCATGCAAGAACACCGGGAAGGTGAGAGCAGACTTCCCATGAACGTGCAATTCATCGAATAACCTAAGTACAATCGCCCGGCAACCGGGGGCATGCGTATGAATGAACAGGAGAGTGATTACAATCACCGGACGCTAAGTAATACACGGCCCCGGTATTGATAACACACAGAAAAAGCTAGAAATTTGGCTAAGTATAAATAAGACGCTGGAACCAAGCAACACTGTCCGGTCCCGGTACGAACAGCGAAAACAGCATAAGCATTCAAAGAAAAATAATAACGAAGGAGAACACATCTAAAATCACCCGGTCCCGGAGGAGGATAGCGCGAGTAAAAACAAGATAAAATAAGCTAAGTATGGAAAAACGAAAAGACAAGGCAATATTAACAAAAGAAGGAATGCTTGCAATAGAAAGAGTATATTACAAGGTTGCAACCCCTGGACCCACAGACCGGGCAGGGGGCAAACTGATGCGAAATTAAAAGAAAAGGGAAGGGTACAATTGAAAGACCTACCAGAGTCGGCGGCCGTCTACCACAAAAACGCCCGCCTACCGCAGACTAATGTGTTTATTGAAATTAAAACAAAGCAAAATGTAGGCTAGTGGGAGGACCCTTCGGCGTTATCCCGAAGCAAAGTCACCCCGAGCAGGAAGACTCGGAAGACAGCAGCCCGAATCCCTAGCAACCAGCATCTTCGCCGGCTGCTTTCTTCCCGGCTGCTTTCGCCCGGTCAGCAGCCTCTTCAAGTTCGGCAAGACGGGCAAAGTTGAAATTGGGGTCGACCTTGTCGATAAATCCCTTCGTCTCATTGGACCCAAAATCAACCCCATCATAGAAGGAGTTGGCACGGACCCCGTCGAGCTCAACCTGATGGGCCGCCTTCATCTGCTCCATCTCCAGCTCAAGGCGAGCAGCTTTAGTCTGCCCCGCCGACCTCTCGGCCTCGGCAGCTTCTGCCCGAGCAACGGCGGCGTCCCGGGCCAGGAAGAGCTCAGAACATTGGAGAGCCAGTTTCTCTTTCTCCTTGGAGAGCTCCTCCCGCTAGGACTCTTTTTCCTTCAGCTTGCCCAGTAAGGTCTGCACTTCAGCCTTCAAGGTTTTAGTCTCGCGCTCGCGGGCCTTAATAGCTTTCTTCAGGCGGTCAGCCGCTTCCTTCATCTCTTTGTTGGCCTCAGTAGAGGCCGCCTCGCGCCGCATACGGTCAATTTCGCCTGCAGTGTCCATTGCAAACTTGGAGAAAGCATCCACGGAGCGGCGGACCTGCATCGCCAGCTCAGTAGCTTTTATGGCAAGGCCCCCAGCAATAGGTGGGGTCTCTTCAACGAGACCCGCTGGGTGCCCCATGACGCCGCCCGTACCCGAAGCCCCCACACCCGGGACGGCGATGGAAACCTGGCCCTGAGCGCCGGCCCTGGCTTTGGAGGAAGAGCCCTGGACGGAGAAAGACAATAGATCATAAATGTCTTGCTCACTGATAGGAAAAACAGAAGAAAGACCGTCTGAAGGAACATCCAGGGCGCCCCAGATGCACTCCCACGAGTGTGGAGCTAACCTTCTTTTTCCTCTTAAGGGGCCGGGCATCCTCCGAGTGAGGAGACTCGGACTCAATGACAACTGCGTCCGAAACCGGAGATGGTTGGGGGATCTTGATCTCCCTCGGAGGGCTGAGAGAGGGGCCTCAAACGTCGCCTCAAACATGCCTCCCACCGGGTTGGACTCTACGGTAACACCCACCGGTCCCGGGCGAGGGGACGAAACAGATCCAGCAGGCTTTGCCGCCTGCTCAGCTTCTCTTTCCCGGCTTGGCTTGAACGCTGCGCGTTTCCTTCCCATCGGCCTATCGGGAATATCACCCTGCATGCTCTTCCAGAATTCCCTGAGCGTGGGTTTACGTCGCTTCAAGTCCACGGCAGTCGGTTGGTCAAGCGGTCGGTTCTTTTCGTTTAGGCCAATAGATGCCCAATCTTCCGGAGTAAGATAACCCAAGGAACCTGCGAAAGACGAAGCAAAATCAGAGCCGGAAGAATCAGAAAAGCTAAATAAACACAAGTTAAGATGACTAAGACACTAAGACCCTGGCCGCCCGGCCCCTGCTTACCTGCTTCGAGGGCCGGGACTAGGCCAACCACGCTCAGAAATTTGTCCTCGGAAATTGTATCCGCTGGAGGAAGCCAATTCTTGGGGAACCAATCCTTCCCCGCCTTGTAAGCCTCAAAGTAGTCCACAGCTCTCGACTCATCCTCGGTCAATGGGACGTCCTTCCAGGGAAGGACGCTCCCCGGGACCCACTCATCTCGGGTCTCTAAGCGGCCTCTCACATCGTTGTGAAAGCAGCGAGGGTGGTTGAAAGGAACGGGAGATTTGAGGAAGAACCACCTCTCGTTCCACCCCTTCTTCGAATCATTGACCGGGAAGTGAGTCAGGTAGCCCGACTCAGTTACCAGTGACCACCATCCCTTAGTCGACCTATTGGTACAGGGCCGGAAGTGGTGAAGACGGCGGAAAAGATTTATCGTCAGGGGGAAGCCCAGGTACAAACAAGTCCAGGCAAAGGCAACTATAACTCTCATCCCAAACGGTGTCATCTGGCATATAGCAATATTAGCCCGGTCGAGCACTTTCTCGATAAAGGGATGAAGAGGAAATCGAAGCCCATGCTCCAGATTCTTCATGTATACGGCCGTGTGAAGATTCGGAGGCTTGACCACATTCTGGTGCCTTCCCGGCACGGCGAATTCCCATTTCTCGGATAAATTATAATGCACAGCCGCCAGTTCAGGACAATTCTTCTCATTCAAGAAGTCCCTGAAACCTAGATTAATCCTAGTGCTCATGGGAATCTGGAATACCGAGGGCTCTAAGATCCGTACATGTAAAGGCTCGGCCTGAGAGGGTCCAGCCTGAGAAGTCCCAGCCTGGGCCTCCATATCGGTCACTCCCTCCCGGCCTACGGTCAAGTTCTCAATCTCAGGCTCCACTTCTGAATCTACTACTACGTTGATATCGGAAGCGGTTCTAGAAGACGAATCGGCTGAAGCACTCATTGTTCTCTACGAAGTGATTAAAACTTATGAAATCTAGGATCAAGCACGAAAATTACCTCTTACAAGAACACGAACAAGGAAGGAATCAAGGGCGGGATGAAGCAGGAACGAAGTGCAAGCGAAGGATGATGAGATCTGAAGAATTTTTGGGAAGATTTAAAACGTTTTGGGGGTTTGTAAAGAAGGAAATGAATCGAAATTAGGGGGTATATATAGAGGAAAACGTGAATAGTGTACCCCAAACCATCGTATGACACGTGTCAGCCGGGGGAGATGAAACGTCGTTGCCTTGAAATTTGGAATTCAAAAATTGCGCCAAAATGAGAGGTGTATCTAACACGCTACTTTCAAGCGGGAGGGGACTGGAGTAGAAGGAAGGCAGGAAGCAAGAAAGCAAGGGAGGCTGGCATATCCCGGGCGCAAGGGGGAATGGTTAGGCAGACAAGATCGAAGCATACAGGCCAAGCCCATAGCTTCCCCTGTATGGGGCAGTTGTTGGGGTGGCATTCCCCGGGTCAGATTATGTCAGGCCGGGAGGATCATAGCCCGGGAGGGTCTCATCTACCAAGGGACCCAGGGGCATCTCCCGGGTCCGGGGCATGTATGGCCCACCCAGGACCGTACTGTACGGAGCGGGGGCACAAGAGGACAAATTGGAAGCAAGTATAAAAGATAACTAAAACCCTAAAAACAGGGACATTCACACACACACAAACACACTACACAAAAAAGGTTTTTCTCTCTCTTTTCTCTCTCTAGATTTATTTGTCTTAGTAACTGACTTGAGCGTCGGAGGGCCACCACCCGGAAGGCCCCGGGACTAGGTTTGTTACGTCGTTTCAGGAAGAGAGGAAGGAAGAGATCAGCCGGGAGCTAAGGACCCTCAAGGACTTAGCTTATCGAATTTATAATCTACATTAACTTGTAATCATTTGTATTTAGTTTTGGTATTTAGTTCCTAACTTTATACCCGAAACAATATTAGACACACGAAAATTAATAGTTAGACAGGAAATATAGATAGGGTGATTGTATTGGTTCGGAAGATGTTTAATATTAGTATAAATTTTTTAACACCGCAAAAAATTTATACATATACGTATATATGTACGTATACGTATAATTATACGATGTGCCCCCCTAAACACAAATCCTGGGTCCGCCACTGATATACTCCATCACATATCATTATATCATAGATAGTGTATAATAGTTTGGCGGGATTTTTGATGCATGTTTTCATATTCATTATTTATATATAGATGTTAGCTAAAAACAAACAAATACCCCATTACTTATAACTAACAAAACTGTATTAGAGGTACAGTTTCGTGGGCGCTGAATTGGAGTTTCACAGTATTGGAGTTTCATAATATTGTTTTAAAGTTTCAAAAAAAAAGGGGTTAAAGTTTTTAAGGCGGGTCAAGGCAGCTGCCTTGATTGAACTTATCTCTTGAAATGAAATAAACTAAACTTTTACCTGAACTGTCAATTAAACTAATAAAGATTAAAATTAAATTGGTGATGACCAGTGGCGGATCTTGAAACTTTTTTATGTGGGGGCCGATGCATAAGAAAAAGGAAATTCGAATTAAGCTTGTGATTACCATTTTCGATCTCTATCACTAAAGTGTATTATATATATATTGTTAACGAATGTAACACCCCGTGTTTTCGTAACACAATTTTATAAAAGAATTTAATTCCTTAGATTAAATTCATCCTTTTTCATTATAATAAAAATGCGACTGAATTTTTTTCGCCAAATAATACAAAATTTTCCTAAGTACAAATTTAAAATTTTGAAAAATAAAGTTTGTTGTATTATCTTTAGAATTTAAAAAGAAACACATTTCAAAATTTTATAAAAGTCAACACAAAACGTATATCGTCTTTCAAATTTCAAAATGGTCAAGCCTAGTTAACTATTCATAAAGATAAAAGTAAAACCTTTTGTTCATAAAATTCAATTTCGAACACCTTTCGTTTTTAAAATAAAAGTGGACACTTATATTTTTCTCGGCTTTGAAATTCAAGTCAACGATTTCAAACACGCAAGTCAAAGTCAAGCCACCTTATTTTTTTTTCAAGATTCACGTACAAGAACCCTTAACATCAACTTTTGTTCAATTATAATCATTTTGATTTTTAATTAATAAATCATATTATATTAATAACTAATTACTATTTCAATTTGATTTAACTAACACTTTCACTAAATATCGAAATAATGAGTTTCACTAAGCCAAAACTGATAAACTTTTTGACGTTTAGTTATAATGATTTAATTCGATAACATTCAACGAAAAAAATAAGTGTTTCGATCAAATAAGATTTTATTTCAAAGTTTCGAGGATTCTAGACCCAATTTTTGTTTTGAATTCTTTTCAACGTTTATCTTCATTTTTATTTTTGATCTTACTTCGAACCATCATTTCAAGACTATATATTTTATTTCGAGACTTTTCGCGTGCGCGCAAATCGAAAATTTCAAAAACGAAAACCGAGCCACTTGATCTTGATTTTGGCCGAAATTTTTGACCTTGAATGGTCAAGCATTATCCTCTTCCACACTTACACAACCATGCCTCTTTTTCTAACAAGTCTAATCTCTTACAACCTACATTATTTCATCATCACCTTATAGCTTATTTTATTTAAAGATTATACTTTTATTAATACATAAATTACATACTACAACTACTACTACTCAACTACTACTACACGCACCAAACACACACAAACACCAAATATTTTCTAAGTCTTTTTGTCTCTAATAAACTCATACTCAAGAACAATAAGTAAGCTTGTTCATATGCAAGCTCAAGAACACACTATAATCTTCATCCTCTTTAATTCTTTTCCTTCCTTAAGCTTTCATTTTATTGTTTTAAATTCACTAGAACACTTAAATTAATTCCTCACCATTTATATTTAGTACTCATTTCCTTTCTTTTTACATACAATTAAAATATGAGCATGAATCGAAATCCTAAAAAAAATTTAAACATCACCTAAACTTAAATACTACTACACTTTAAAATTTTAGTATAGTTAGTTCAGTTTTAAAATAAATTACTAACTTGTCTTTTTACATTTTTATGTACCATCTTAACCAAAGACGAGGAGCAAGGTGGTGGCGTCGACTTGAGCCAGTTTGACCATATCATAGACCCCGACAATTGCTAAACAATTTCACTAACCTAATTAAGGTGCCCCCGCACACTAGTTTAAATTTTGTAAATCGCATGCTATAAATGTTTATGTGATATATTTATTGTGTTATTATCATATGTGTGTTCATGTGTTAAAGTATGATAATGTGAAAGTTTTGATGTGTATTATGAAAATATGTTATGTTATGAAAATATGATATGTGATGAATCTATGAGTTTTTATGATGTACTCCCTCCATATTTTTGAATAAGCCCCACTTACCTTTTATAGAAAATTTTTCCAATAAGCCCCATTTCCCTTTAAGGCAATATTCTATCTCACATACCCCACATTTTCTCACACACACCTACTTTTTCTCACTTACAACCAATATTTTATAATTAAAATATTCTACTTTTTTCCACCCTACCCCACTTTTTTTCCCTTTTTATTAAAAATTGTGCAAAATGGATGGGGGCTTATTCAAAAGTATGGAGGGAGTATATGTTTGTCTACTTTAAATGTTATAATAATGATGAACTTGTATATTAAAATCTCCTTATTGTTAGTTTAAGTTTAGGGAAATTACTTTAGGTAGATTATACAATTAAAATGATGAAAAGAAATGGACCCAATAATGTATAAAAATTTCGGCCTCCATACTCATAACGAGACTAATAAGTAATAATGTTACGAATATTCAAGCTCACAAACACTATTAAGATTAGAACACTATCAAAAATACATACCACTTTGTTACCACTAATACTTTCAATGACCAAACATATAAATATATACGGAGTACCATTTTGCTACCACTAATACTTTCAATGACCAAACAACTAATCAATATATACAATACACACCACATAATTATGAGAAACTACATCATTAATTACCAAATCAAATATATGTAAGACACAAAAGATTACAACTGTGCATCAAATATATAATTATATATGGCTTTGCTAACATTAATAATTTCAATTACAAGTAATTAGTCAGTAGTCACTACACATAAAACACATCACAAATTATCAAATAAGAGCATTGTACATACTACAACTACAAAGGCCTTAAAATACTTTTACCTTCGTTTTTCTTTTCATTAAATTATTTAGGAGGAGTATTTTAAGAAAATAAGACTAAGTATAGAAGAATAAAAAAAAATATAATAAAAAAAATAAAATAAAAAAATAAAAAAAAAAAAATAATAAATGGACCCCACGGCCCCCTTCTAAAAATGTCACACTTTCATTTTAAAAATTTAACTAACTTAAGTAAGTGGGTCTAAGTACATAATACGAAATAATGAAAGTATACAAAAATAAAAGACTGAGTGTAAGAATGAGAATTAGTGAACAAGTATAAAAATAAAAGGCTAAGTACAAAAATAAGTTATAATAAAAAGTATAGAAAAATAAAGTGTAAAATAAGTTACTAGAAAAAGTATAAAAATAAAGTACAAGTACAAAGAAAATAAGTATAAGTATAAAAATAAAGTACAAGTATAAAGATTAGTATGGGTAACAAGTTATAAAAGTTGTACACTAAAAAGTAGATTAAGTATAAAAATATGGGTTAGAACAAAAATTAACTATCACAACAAAAAGATAATTTATCACTAATACCAAATATTTTTAAGACCTATAAATAAAAATTTGAAACTAATAAGTTGGACTCTTAAAATTAGTTTATTTAAGAAAAGTCTCATATTTTAACAAGTCATTAAAATAAGTTAAGAATTAAAAGGGACCACAAATAAAAATAAGAAGTCACGAAATAATATTAAAGTTGGTAGCGTAATAATAATAAGATGGACGAAGAAATATATAAAATTTGGACGAAGAAATTAAAAAAAATAAAAGAAGTCACGAAATAATAATTAAATTAGTAACGAGAAGAGAATAAATAAAATAATAATCATCCAACCTAAATCATCATGTTAACTTATAAATAAAATACCCCCACTAAAATACAAAGTTTAAGGTTATGTGATTAGCGTTAACTAAAAAATTGAGTTATATTAGAGTTGATTATACAAGTTTGACGATGATATATTTAGTAAAAATTGTCACATGATTTAATGAACGATAAAGGAAATAATGAATTAAGTGTAAAATATTTGGAGAACACTTTTGTCACATGTTTTGAATAATTGTCGCGCCACCTTGTGAATTGACCTATTATTGACTTCACTTTGACCGTCCACTCTAACTTAGGAACCCTTAGACTCTCTGCGGTTGTTTGGGTTGAATCCGATAATGAGCGAGTTATTCCTCATACTCGATATTCCTTCGACAACTTAGGATTTGAGTTCAAAGGCACGGCCTGACATGAGGTTAAACCCTTCGATTATAACGTTGTATGATTAGTACTCGGGTGTCTGCGATGTTAAACGCTATAGGGTCAGGATTGGTAAGGTAGCCGCATATGGGGACACTTGGCACCCTCAGTATTGCCAGTGGTAATTTAATGACTCTCCTAGTCGTTATTTAACGTGATTTTCGCCCTGGGTATCGATTTGTTCACGGGCCCATATGAGGTAACGGAAAATAGCCATTCTCATCCGGGGAATCTGTCGTAGTGTAATAGTCGCACCAATAGGGTGGTGTATGCATACAAAAGACAAGGGACTGATCCTCCTTATTACCTGCTTGATATCGTTAGCATTTAAAGTCCGTTGATGTGACCGGCACGCTAATGCGCAGATGCTTATTAGGTCTGCATGTTTCCATCCTTACTAGTTTGTTGGCTTATGGTCGTGTTTCATCTTAGATTATCCATGTTGTGTTGGATGTTAGGTAGCTGTATCTTATGCTACTTAGTGTTTGATCTGATGTACGAGTCTGAGTAACTAGTGCACTTTGATGGCGGATCATATGGGTGATTTACCATGAGAGTACACAAGCCACTCTGTAGTCAAGACTCGCGAGTATATGTTGCTATATGAATAATTGAAAAGGGTCGACTACCCCGAATATGAACGAGATGATAATGATTTGCCTACATGATTATGAATTGTGATAATTTGATGATTAAATTGTTGTGTTATATGAATTGATAAGACCTGATGATTTAATTACCTTGTTGCATGAACTGCTTTATGTTATGTTCTATGAACTGCATTATTGTATGTATATACGTGTTGCTTATTAGGTGCGGGGCTGAAAAAGCTAATTTTGGTAACAGTCCCAGGTACCCCGAGACTTGATCGTTGATCTACACAAGGGGATTGGAGGCCTTATTTTATATTTTGAGAGAATGTAATCGATTGAACTCTGTTATATCTATGACTCTTATTATATATAATGAGTTGTAATACGATGACAGCTGGTTTTGTAATAATTAGACTTAATTAATATTCCGCCTTAGTTTAATTAAAGTCACGAAAAACCAGGTTGTTACAACGAACCTTTAATTTAATATTGCAAATAACATAATTAAGTTGTTCATAATCTTTGATAATCTATTGTTTGACCAATACAAAATTGATAAAACAAGTTGTCTCGCTTTGACTATATTTTTACAATACTTTATACGGTTAATTGATTAGCGTACCACACATCGCACGTCTATAGTATAATATCGTTAATATAGTGCGAAGTACTATTTTAAAAACAAATTAGTATAACATCTTCCTATTTAAATGTGAAATAATTATTTATGAAAAAATGGATAGTAAAATTATTAGTTTCCAAAAGATAGAAAAAAGGACGAAAAAAAAAAATTGAAATCTAAAAGACAAGAAAAAAGAAAAAAAAAATCAAAAAGGGTGGAGGGGGATTTGAACCCCTGACCACACTAACTTAATTAGTTGCAGTTTACCATTGAGCTACCCTAAATTCTTGTGCTTCACTTATGCAAACTACTACTAATCATCTAAAATCTTAGGAGGGGCCCGGCCCACCCCCACTCCTATGAAGATCCGTCCCTGGTGATGACAATTATTGGTACTTGTCCATCGGGCCTAAATTAAGTTTATCTTTTCATTGATGGACAATTACTAAGGTTGATAACTAAATATTGGAGAAGTAGTAAGATTGATAACTAATTATTGGACAAGTACTAAGATTGATAACAATTTCGGTGATGACAATTAAGTTTACTACGTACCATGTTAGTACTTGTCCATCCGCTTAGGATTTTTTTTTTTTTTTTTTTTTTTTTGTATACTTGTCTTTTATATAACAATTTTGGTAGCGCAATTTGATTTCTCGTACGTTTTCAATTATTATTTCTCATAAGAGACTAAGTGGATACAATTGTAATAGTGGAAGACGACGAAATAAATAGAAGCAATGAGATATTGCTAGGAGATTTTCAAAGGACGTCGTAGAACCAAGTGGCATCATTAGAGTAACCGCCGTTTTACCTGAATTTTTTTGTAAGAATCCAAAGTGGGATGATTGCCAAACATCGCAATTGTGATTTCAGGGGGAATTCCACACGTCCTACCCAAACTTCTACATTGTGCGTTGTTGTTCATTTTCCGTGCGTTAGTTACATGACACTCTATATGTGTTTTGTTCATTTTCTTTAGGGTTAATTGCCGCAAATAATCTGAACTCGACCTTTTATTCCATAATTAATCTGAACTCGAATTAATCCACGAATAATCCAAACTATTAATGATATATTCCAATAATAGACCCATATTAAATTTTACCGGAAGTTGAAGGTTTGTAAATAATGTGGGACCAGTTTGTGTTTTTTGTCTTTAAAAGCAACTCATTTGCTTCTACTTCAACGTAAACAAAACCTGGAAATTTTGAGAAAAAAATTGAAATTTTTTTATTTTGAAATTTTTCCCTTGTTTTTCATTAATTTTTTTTTTGTTTGATTATAACTTGTAAAACATAAATTATGAAGATGAGGTCAATTTCAGGGTCTTCAAATTCTTCCCGACATATCCACATTCCATTAGGAGTTCCAAATTACAATGTCGTTCAAAATAACTTAGCGTAGTACCCGACACTTACATAAGTAGAGTTTCAAATTACATAGCCCTTCAAAATACATAGCCTTCAAAATAAGATCGTGCACATGACGGTTACAATATCTTCGTCACAGTAATATATATAACATAGTGCACGAAACAATATAGTTTTGCTACGTAACATAATAAGTTACTCCGTAACATAATGCCGTTAATGAGAAAATTCAACACGCGATGATGTCTTCGTCACAGTTATATATTCACGGAAGCTTGAGTTGATGGGGTTGTTGTCACAACGTCTGGAACCGTAACTACATTTTGTTGTCCACTTAGACTCCCCGGGTTGTTGGTGAATACGTTCCCATGATCGTCGAACAACACGCCCAATCCGATTGGTGCCTTGAGAAAACAAAACGTTAACCATGTATATGCGCAAGTCGGTTGATATATGATAACTCAATTAATAATTACAATACCCGTAATTAGAGGATACCTGACTGCCAGCAGCCCTTTGTAGACGACCTTGACCTCGACCTCGACCTCGACCTCGACCTCAGTTTCCAGCTCTTATTCCTCCACGTCTAGCTGTTGCCACTCCTGTTTTTGCAGTCGTAATCACCCTTCCTCCTCTTCCAATTCTTGTAGGCTGTGCAGTGAAGTCATGGTGAGCCTCTGACTGCTGAGACGATGACGATGGCGTCGTTGTAGACGTAGGCTGATCTGCCACGCGGGTAAGCCGTGGTCTTCCCCTACCTCTTTTTGCAGGTGGTTCGCTCTGTTGATCCTTATTAGGGCACTTCGTCTTATTGTGTGTTTTCGAACGGCAAATTGAGCAACTCATTTCAGCACCATGCCTCGTCAGTTTTCCGCTTCTCTTAGGATCCTCGAAAGGGTCCTTCCTTCTATTTCTCCTCGGCCTTCCTGGTCCAACTTTGATTGGAGGAGGATTTAATGGAAGAGAAACTTTCGGCCAATGTCTTTCGCCGGCACAAGGAGGAATAGATACGCTGTACACATTAAGATAAGTTTCCCGCTTGTAGAATGCATCAACGTACTTCTCTGCTTTGTCATGTATAGTACATATCGCAGCAACCCCATGACAACAAGGGATTCCCGTGAGTTGCCATTTTCTACACGTGCAAGTTTTTGCTTCCAAATCGACAACCAAGACGTCCATGCCTATTTTTACCTCGAATACAGTAGTACTAGAAGCTGAAACTTTACATGAGGCAGCGTCTTTCTTCTCCTCTTCCAGGGTCTTTTGAACACGTGGACATAAGAGTACTTTTTTTTTTGACATTTCATTTTTTTTTGTCACCAATCTCTGCATTAAGGACTCCCGTATGTCTTCAAGCATGTAAATCAAGTGCTTCGCTCTAGCGTTGATAATGTAAGAGTTAAAGGTCTCGGCCATATTGTTGACTATTACATCATTCTTGGTAGTTGTCCTTATAAACGCTCTACAAAAGAGCTGTGGTTTGCAAGCAACGAACGCGTCTGCAGCCTTTTGATCAACCTCTCGCATAGCAGATAAAGCTTCATTAAAGTCGGCCTCGTTGTACGCTTTTGCACAACTCCAAAACATCATTTTATACTCCTCACCCCTGTAAATCTTGTGCCAATTAGCGAATATGTGTCTTGCACAGTGTCGATGCTCGGCTTTAGGAAACTCTTTGGCGACCATTGTCAAAATGCTCTGAGTTGTAAAACAAAAACGTGAAGTTAAAATGTTAAATAATTGAACTTTGTTAAGCTTAGGTTAAATAATTGAAGTAAACCAAAAACGTGAAGTTAAAACAAAAACGTGAAGTTAGAGGACTTATACTTATGAATAATCAAGAGGTAGATTTAAGCCATGCGTCATATAATAATCAAGAGGTAGATTTGTTAACAAAAAAAATGGTTCCTCAACACTTCACCCACATGCTTCTCGACCACAATAAAACAGTCAACAAGCCTACACTTTATCGCCTCCTCAAGAATCACATTGGAGTCAGTGTCATCAACAACCCTCTTAACACCTTCAACAGGAGCCTTATAGAAAATACCGTCAACCTCCTTCCTAAACTTAGTCGTCTTTTCAGCCTCCTCCACTATAGTAAACCAACACAATTCATCTGCGCCAACAGCCACTAACCGCATACTGTTACCCGTATACATCAACCCCGACTCAGTACTTGAAAATGATCCGCCATGCCACAATTTCAAAGTCACAAAGGAATTTCCCTATCTATATTCAAAATGAAAACATAAATTAAACCTCTCTACTGAAATTAGGGTTAATTATCAAAGTTAACAAAAATAGAATGGAAAAAATGGGAGCAAATGATGTCAATTACCGATGCCATAGTCTTCGACGTTCGAAACCGCCTTGCTTGGTGAACAATCGACTTCAAAGCACGAGTTTTTCCAGTCAACTTCGAAGAACTACAACTCCCGAAATCAAAAAAATTACTTCAATACTAATCAAATTTTGTGACTTTCTGATTTTCTTATGATGGAATCGATGGATTTGAACAATTTTATCTACTTTTAAATTGAAACAAGGAAATCAAAGAAGCTTTTTTCATTTTCTGGGTTTAAAATTAGGGTTAGTAAACTAAAAAGGGGGAAGTATAAAAAAGAACGAAGAACAAATTGAAAATGTGGTTTTTGAAAGTCAAATAGTTAAAGGTCAACAAGTATAACCGGCTGAACAAGTATTAAGTTACAAAATGTATTATTGGAATGTATCATTAATACTTTAGATTATTTGTGGATTAATTCAATTTCGGATTATTGATGGAATAAAATGTCGAGTTCGGATTATTTATGGCAAATAACCCTTTTCTTTAATTAATAAACGTAATTGTTCAATAGTACTCAAATTTTACTCAGTTGTACCCTTTTATGCATTTTTTTTATTCACTACCCTTAACTAAACTTAAACTCTCTCTTTTTCGATTAACCCTAAAATACCAAAAATCATTTATATCAATAAAAAAAACTCCTACAAACTGTTGAATTTTAGCTTATTGATTAAATATACGGTCTTAATTCATTGTATCGATTTTTTTTTTAAAATTTTATTAATAAATTATGAGGTGTATTGTTTTCTTTCTTTTGTTTGATTGAGTGTGACTTGTCATGGCTGTTCATGGCGGTTGATAGTGAGCCACGTTGGGGTTGTGATTGGGGACGAGACTGGTGTTGGCGGCGGCGCAGGGCAAGGCTGAAGGTGGTGGCTGGCGTGAGTCCTGATGGTGATGCAAGGGTGGGCTAATGGTGTAGGTCGTGGTGCCCTGGTGGGGCAGGACTCAAGCGGCAGTCAAGTCCTATTAAAGATTGTACTTGCTGTTGACCTCATTATGAAGCCATTAATATCAAAACATTCAACATAACTATCAATTAAAGAAAAAAAAAACAAAAAGATTAAATCTTTTAAAATGTTGATGATAATTGAGTATGAATATAAACGCAAGATTGAATCTTTATCAATGAAAATAAAGTAAAAAGTAAGAAAAATATGAAAATATATAGTTGCTATAAATTTGAAAGAAAACTATATAGAAAGTAGCCTTCGATCCTAATTAAGAAGAAATAATTGTGTAGGCACAATGCAAAAAAGGTGAATAATTATCTGGTTTTAATCAGTTAACACCCATGTTTAAAGTATATACCAATTAAAATTTCAAGGAAAAAAAAATCAAACATGAGAGAGAAGAGAGAAAAATTAGAAACAAGTGAAATGAAATGTGAAAATGAGAGGGATAAAATCGTCTTTTTGGGTACAACTGAGTAAAACTTGGGTACAGTTAAATAATACCCTTAATAAATCGTAAAAAACAAAAACAAGTACTTTCTCAATAAAAGCAAGTTGTACAGTTGTACTGCAATTTTTTCATTGAATATCCTCAAATTTTCGCCCAAACATATAATTATATACTTCCTCCATTCCATTAGGTAGTATACATTTGCTTTTTGCACAAAATTTTAGGTGGGACAAAAACATGTGGAGTGAGGTATGCAATGACTAAAATGTCCTTCCACTTGTTTAAGGTGAGTGGGTGGGTGTTAATAAAGTGAGAGTAATTTTGTCTTCTTATTTGATAAAGTATGGACCAAATTAGATATGTATACAAATGAATGGAATTGCCAAAAAAAGAAATATTTATATAATCAATTGAAATGGAGGAAGTATTGAATATATAATTACTATACAGCGGAACAAATTACTTAAAGATGGAACGTTTTAAGGTGTTTAATGACCTAGATTAAGGGTGAATTATCTTTTTGCCCTTTATTTATTAGTAAAATTAAAAAGTTGATTTATTTGATTTCTTTTTTGTTTTTTGTTTTCTTACTTTTACTTATATCTTTAAAAATTTTAAAATTCATATTTCTTTTTTTTTTTTGGTTTTTATTATTCTTCTTTTACTTATCTTAGTAAAAATAGTAAATTTCAAAAAAAAAAATCGGGTTTTTTTTGAGACATTGAAAAAAATACAATGTCGGGGCCGATTGATTCAGAAAGTGAAAATCAGGTATTATTAAACTTGTTAATTAAATTATTATTTACAAATTTAATTAATAATAACACAAAAAAAAAAAAAATAGCGTAATGTTATTTCAAAATAAAAGTGAGAAAGTAGATGGAAATTTATACTTGTAAATTTAAATCCCAGGATATTTTTTTGGTCATGGTTCCCCCCAAAATCCCAGAATATATATTTTTCTTTTAATACTTGTAAATTTAAATTTTGTTTAAAGATGTATTTTTTTTAATTAGGTAAAATAAGTGTTTAAATTAAATTCATTAAGTTTTAGTAGTAGTGTTTAGGTAAAAGAAGTAATAAATTTATTACATTTTTGTGAAAAGTTTAGAATGAGTTAATTAAAGTGAATGGTAGACTAGTCATTTTACCGTTCCATCTTTAAGTAATTCGTTTCACTGTATAGCAGCCCCCATTGAATATGAAATAGAACATTCACGGACATACTTCGCATTTAGTTAGCCTCTTCAATGCACGCACATGTTGGCTTGCTCCAACGTTTTCTTCAAAATGAACCAACATTTAACAGCTTTGTCAATGACTTTCTCACCTTCAAATTTAATTATTTGTCATTTTCAATATAATTTTTTAAATAATTCTATTTTGTCCGCTATTTTTTCGTATTAGTTGAGTGTCGGTATGTCGTCGTCCTTTTTCACGGGTGACATTAACATCGAATTTGCTCTACGATTGATTTGTTTCCATGGTGATTGACGTGACAATCTGTGAAGAGTTTTTTTTGGTCATTTGGCAAAGGTGACAGTTTATGGTGTTGTGTTTTTGTTTAAGTTGAACATTTTGAGGATTTGACTCCGATCAATGATTCTGTTTGAAAACATAACGACAACAACGCATCGTCAACAACATGCCTATTAGGCTATTAGTAGTAACAACAACAGCAGTGCGCAATAGCACCATCAACGCGCAGCGACAACCAAAGCAACAGCCACATCAACGCAATTACAACAACAAATAAATTCTCAGTTCAATTCTCATATTCTTGATTCAATACCGAGCTCACATACCCACTAATACGATAGTAAAACAAATGATATGATTATTTTTAAGTAAATATAAAACAATGAATCAAAAAAAAAAAAAAAAACATTTACAACATAAAAAACTTACGTGAGGTTTTAGCGCCAACATGACCAAGAAAAGCACCAATCTCAAGCTGACTCATAAGTTCACACCAGTACTCCCAAATCCTAGCCGTTGATAATTCCTGTCACGGTAATAAATGCCTGATAATCCCAAAACCCCACCGCATGAGCCATCGGAGAATTCCGCTTCGAAAACAAATTCTCAAATTGATACGTCTCATAATACTTTTACTCAGTACTCCGTCTATGTTTTGAAGCAATATATTTAAAAAAAAGTAAATGGATGACCATGTAAAATGAAAACGTTAAATAATATTAAACAAAGAAAGTACATTAATTCAATTTCTCAAATGTAAAGGTATTCTACTGAGACAAACCTCATTGCCTTAATTTACAATTGATTTTGTAGGGTTCTTACTACGACAATCTATGATTATATATATATTAGAAGGATTCGTTAATTAGGAGTAATCGTAAGGTACAATTACGGGAATGATATGACTTATGACAACAATGAAAACGTGTAAAAGTAATAGTGAAGATAGTGCTAAAAATTACTTCTTCGTATGTCAGCGTTTCTAAATGCATCTTGTCGTCCGCCGGCGTCACAAGAACGACCTACATTGAATGTTATCCTACAAATTCAAAGCAAGTTAGGTCGACGGTAGTAAGAGTGTATACCCCTAGCATAAACACGATGTTTCAATTGTCAACAACTAAGCAATATATGCCACCCACTAAATGCTATCTACCACACAATCACAATAAAAACTCCAGCAAATAAATACCAAACAACGGAGAAATAATTTACGCAACTTCGGTTCATGAATGATTACAGACCTATACAATATTTATATTAGGTAAAAATTTAACTTGAGACGGAACATTTTCTACCTTAGTTTTAGTAGCCGGCAGGGTGTTCCATAGTGCCTATTTGGTTCCATCCCTACATAAATAACTACTCCAAGCACAAAATTGAACTAAATTAAACCCACAATATAGTTGAGCATTCTAACATAAACCCAGTGAATCACGCTTATGGGTAAAGCAAACTAACTTTAATAAATACTCATAAAAAGTGATCAAAAACCAACTTTACTGAAAATATAACGATATAAACATAGCTAGTAAGCCGATTTCAAGTATTGATGATGAACCAAATTGAGGATAACAATCAGAAAATTGCAATTTCCACACCGGAAATTGAACATTAATTAAATTTTTGACGACAAATCAATCTTTTAGCTTAAAGGTCACCCAAAAAAGGAAGAAAAATTGCACACTTATTAAAACATTATAGGATTAGTACTCCTCGTAAAATCTTCATATTTTTTATTGTCTCAATGACTTGAGGCTAAGAGATCACTTTGAGATTCAATGGAGAACAAACAAACCGTACCGGATTTTTTTTTCCCTTAAACACCTGCGTTTTGGGAGCCTTTTGGGATGAACAGTAGTTCATGCCTAATAGTCATATGCACAAATTCATACATGTACCCATTTTAGTCGTTCTAACATTTAATCAATGTAATTACAAGTCATTTTCGGCTATTAAAATATAGAGAAAAAAAAAGGCACATACATGCTACAAAAAGACAATAATCAGCCAGGAGAAAGTACAAGAGTTCGACATGGCCAAATAGGCCAAATGATACTGATAAGTTTTTGATTGACAAATACATCCTTAAAGAACGGTGTTACATATGCTTCATTTTGTGCCATAATATTTTGATGATGCAATCATGTAAAGAATATCATAAAAAAGAACAGAGATTAGGAATCAAGTAAACAATGTTTAAAAAACTAAAAATTAAAAAACAACGTGATTATATAAGGCAGTATGTACTTTGCGTCAAATCATCACCTATCACCTATATGGGCTATATATTTCACAAAACAAAACTGTGTGATTATATAATGCAATAATACGTATGTATTTTATTAAACCCAATAACCCAATAACCCAAATAACCCAAACAAAACTGTGTGATTATATATTGATATACTTATTTGGGTTATTTGCTTAACTCAATTTCTTTAGTACTTCAAGCTGCACATGATTAATTAAATCTACAATATGTAGAGAGCATATATTGACAGGACCACAATGCTTTTATAAAATTCTTACTTAAAAGAAGCACATAACAATAGCAATCATTGAATTCATAAAATTACAACTTATATAATTAACAACTATATTCTGCAGGTTCAATGAAATTGTAAGCAAATTACGAAAGCACTACACTGAAGCCTTCCCCAATTTCCTAGAATAGTTTGTACTCACTCGCATCAACCATGTATTTTTTTGTTTTCTTATTGGGCACCTCCATTAGTTGATATAAAATACGCTTAGAGAAATCACTGATGAAATAAATTGCCACTTTATACGAATATCTAACTACAAAATGAAAGCTAACTTTAACGATGGAATATGTTGTCATAAATAATGCATTGATTTTTGACGAGAACGCATATTAGAATTTCATACCCATTTCCGCCCAAACTTTCGGAACAAATGCTCTTTTTGTAATGCAATTTGCTGACCCAATTTAATTGTTAGGTACTGAAATACCGCACCAGGCCACCATTCCTTGGGCTCAGTCAAATAAAGAACTTCTAAAACTTTCATTCCAGGATAATGTTTCAACGACTTTGGTAATTTTCTAAACACTTTTCTCACCATGACAAATTAAAAATACAATACCTATAATTATTTTTTATTCAACGTGCAAATATCACCAAGGTAAATATATTAATGACGATAATGAAATCAAAACGTACTCTTTGTAATGTTGTGTAGGCTTGCCATCCAGTTTCGGCATTGTTCTTGTTTTGGGAGATGAAAAAAAGCCCTAAACATGACAATGAGCAAAATAATCGAGATAATGAACAACTATAATTATAACATCTATGAATCAAACTCGGGGGCATTACGATAACACGTCCAACAATCTTTCATCATCCTTATTAATCTAAAGCAATAATTTCACAATTAACACCACCCGAAACCTTGAAACCCGATTTAAAAACTAATTAACATGAAATTAATTTAAAATTCTACCTCCAAGTTGCTCAATGTTGAATTGACTTATAATAGCAGATGCTCCAACATAATCATCAAAATCACCATCTTTATCATCCAAAATCAACGGGTTCCGCTCTATGTTTTCTTGATCTTCAATCTCCTTTTGGTGATTATGTGATGAAATTACCTTAATAGCTTAGGCGCTAAATAATACCTATGATAATGTTGCTAGTGTAATGGCGCAGTAAAAATGTTCACAAAACTCAACTGAAGATAATTTAGCCATATACTACACTATATTGTACGGAGTAATTTTGTAACAATCATTTACTAAAATTTACGGGAGTGATTGGTAACAAAAAGTCAAAGCACACAGGTAGAGATTACAGCTTGTTAGAAACTCAAAAAGTGCATCTAATTAATATGAGTGCATCATTAGTCACTTCTTAATATGACACATATTTCTATGATAATGAGCCTAAACCATCAGAATGTAACACTAATTGACTTAGTATAACAACGCACTTAAAAATAAAATCAAATTTGCTAATGCCACGAAGTATGTTTCTACAACATTTAGAATTGGTACCATTTTCTAGTAACTTTTGATTCGAAAGTCTGCCAATAAACACCTTTAAACGACGGCCTTCTTATGACATATTGCTCAAAGTCATAATCGACTAAATTATGTGTCACAGAGGAGCTCAGGTTGTGCATAAATTGAGATCCTGAAAACGAAACTGAAGTTGTCTAACAATTTGAGCCAGTTTGAATAAACGCAGTGATATCAAACAAAATTATGACCTTACCGATATCGAACACCATTAAAACCTTATCGTGTTCATTGTTTCAAATTCAACCTCCTCTTGACCCTTCCAATTAAGAAGAATTTTTGTAATCTCAGCTTTGTTGAACACGAAATTGGTGTTGGCTACTCAACACCCTTAGTGCATGCTCACACTCTCTTCTAAATTTACTGAAGTACTCCATTAGCCTCTGGTCAAAGTTCTCACTAGCACATATCAAAACTGTAAAAAATGCAATTGAATTCAATATTGCATCAACAAAGTAGCAAAAGCATTTTACAAAATTCGGGCTAATGTGTCATCTTGTATGAGTTTTACCTCCTAAATGGCTAAATAAATGTCACCATTGGTAGAAAGAACCTTAAAAACACCATTGTCAATGTTAGAATTATGACATCAAATGTACCAGCACCTAAGTCAAATACGAGGATATTCTTCTCACCGCCCTTGTTGTCTAAACGGTAAGTAATGGCTGCTGTTGTAGGCTTATTAATAAGTAATAAGCCTAGCGACATTCAACCCGACATTAACTCCTGCATCTTGGTCGTTTCCATATGTGTCATTAAAGTAAGCTGTGGATTTACGCACGAGAAATGTAAGCGATACTTGTAAACTAGGTTCAAACGATAATAACCTAGTTACGAACGATACAAACTTAATTCGTTCACAGGACCTTCGATTAGAAACAAATCACATGGAGAAATACGTACCTTGGTCTGTCATGATTACGGGCGGTAAACGGTGACGAAAATCGGCAGTCGGAGGGCGGCGAAATTGGCGGCAGAAGAACGGCAGTAGGGTGCACGGCGTTGCTCCTCTCTTTTCCCTTTTATTCCTTAATTTGTGTTTTTACAATTATATCTGTGCTAATGACGGTTTAGCATACTTAATAAGGGCGAGAGAAGGACCGGACTTCTTAACCTAATTAATTTAATCGGTCCGTCAACAATTAAATTAACTAGGCTACTCCCACTGAAAAGCCTAACTATTATATTTAGCTAATTACCGCATTAACTTAAGATTAACTATAGGTCCAAAATAACGTAATAATAATTAAATACAATACCGTATAAAATTATTCTTATATTCTCCCACTTGGACCATAGGTACATCTTCTTACTGTTATATGAAGGTAAATATAAGTTTGCAAAGGGCGCTAAATTAACTTAATGGCTTTATCTTAATTACCTCGAGAGTCTTGAAACAACAGTAGAGTAATGGCGGTTCCACATTATCTACTCAACATGGTCCCTTCCATCTACTACTGAATGCTGTCCCATGACAAACGATCCGTATAGAGGAGTAAGCATAATGGTCCCTTTAATGTCTCTAGGAAAATACTATTTTTGTTTTCAACCACCAAACATGTGTACACGAGACAATAATGTGAAAACAGAATAATTCGGAATATTCATAGCATAAAGTTGATCAAAACACAGTATCTTTTCAAAACACTAGCAATCCACATAACATAATACTAAGTGCTATTCTCAAGACCCATAAGGCTAGCATGCATCAAAAATGTCTTGGGTGATAGCCCCTTAGTGAGTGGATCTGCTATATTAGCACTCGTCGAAATGTGCTCCACAGATACTGTTCTCTTCCGAACTTCCTCTTTAACTGATAGGTATTTCATCTCCATGTGTTTTATACCCTTAGAATACCTATCGTTCTTCGAAAAGAAGACGGTCGCAGCATTGTCATAGAAAATTTTCAGCGGTCTTGCGATCGAGCTCAGAACGTTCAACCCCGAAATAAAGTTCCGTAACCATAATCCTTGATTTGTAGCTTCAAAGCATGCTACAACTCGGCCTCCATAGTGGATGATGCAATAATAGTTTGCTTAGCACTTTTCCAGGAGATGGCTCCTCCTGTTAAGACAAACACGTAACCTGAGGTGCTTTTTCTGCTATCCTCGCATCCACCAAAATCTGAATCAGTGTAGCCAATCACTTCAAGCTGATCAGAATGCCTATAAGTGAGCATGTGACTCTTAGTCCCTTGTAAGTACCTTAACACCTTTTTCGCAGCTTTCCAGTGTTCCATACCAGGGTTGCTTTGATAGCGACCCAGCACACCTACTATAAAACTGATGTCTGGTCTGGTACATACTTGGGCATACATAAGGCTTCCAACTATTGAAGCATAAGGTATATCTTGCATTCTTTTATATTCCTCATCAGATTTGGGACATTGCTTCAAGTTAAGCTTATTGCCCTTCTGAATAGGAACTATACTGGAATTGCATCCAGTCATACTGAATCTCTCAAGTACCTTTGAGATATATGCCTTCTGAGACAGACCTAATGTCCTCTGTGACCTGTCACGGGATATTTCTATCCTTATCATATAGGACGCCTCACCCATATCTTTCATCTCAAAGTTACTTGATAAGAAACTCTTGGTCTCCTTGAGTAAGCTCAGATCACTGCTGGCGATCAAAATATCGTCAACATACAGGACTAGAAAGGCAAACTTACTCCCACTGACCTTCAGGTATATACATTGATCAACAATGTTTTCCGTAAAACCGAAGGCAGTTATGGTATCATGAAACTTAATATACCATTGTCGAGAGGCTTGCTTAAGTCCATATATTGACTTCTTTAATAAACAGACTAGGTCCTCCTTACCATCTTCAACAAAACCTTCAGGTTGAGACATGTAGACTTCTTCCTCTAAACTTCCATTCAGAAATGCCGTTTTCACGTCCATTTGATGTAGCTCTAGATCAAAATGAGCTACTAACGCCAAAATGATCCTTAATGAATCCTTCTTCGAAACTGGAGAGAAGGTTTCATTGTAATCGATGTCTTCTTTTTGGTTGAAACCTTTAGCTACAAGGCGGGCTTTATGTCGCTTGGCCAAGGGAGTCGCGCTTGGTCTGAAAGACCCATTTACTGCCGACTGCCTTATGCCCTTTAGGTAGAGTAACTAATTCCCATACTTTATTTGTAGTCATAGATTTCAATTCCTCATGCATGACATCAATCCATTTATCAGAATCATTGCCTTTTACGGCTTGTGAAAACGTCACTGGATCTTTATCCAATCTTATGTCAAACTCATGCTGTAGCATATAAACCTCATAGTCATCTGAGATAGCCGACCTACGAGGTCTTATGGACCTTCTTACAGGAGCCTCAGCTATAGGTGTATTTGCCACTTCAATGACTTCAGAAATGGCAGGAGTCACATTGATGGGTTGAGGTTCAACATCCTCATGTTGTTCTCTTGCATCGACAGCGTCGATAAGAACGTCATGATCATGATTAGTGATTAGAGGTACAGAAATGGGAACCAAAGTTTCCTCTCTAATCTCATTGATGATGACCTCATCAATTCTCCCACTGACTTCGCCATCTTCTAGGAATTTGGCATTTCCAGTCTCTACTATTCTTGTGCTATGGCTAGGATAGTAAAACTTATACCCCTTTGATTTAGAAGCATACCCGAGGAAACCCGCTAATGGTTTTAGAATCGAGTTTCTTCTCCTGAGGATTGTAGATGCGTGCTTTTGCGGGGCAACCCCAAATGTGTAAATGTCTCAAACTCGGTTTCTATCCTTTCCATAGTTCAAATGGTGTCTTTGAAACTGCCTTACTAGGAACCCGGTTTGCGACAAACACTGCAGTCATAAGCGCATGCATCCACAATGATCTGGGTAAGTTTGTCATACTCATCATTGCCCTTACAGCCTCTAATAGGGTTCTGTTACGTCTTTCAGCGACACCGTTCATCCAGGATGAACCTGACATTGTGTACTGAGTGACAATACCCAATCTTTCTAGAAGTTTAGCAAATGGACCAGAATGTTGTCCTGATTCATCATATCTACCATAAAATTCTCCACCTCTGTTAGATTTGATGATTTTCACTTTCTTTCCAAGTTGTCACTCAACCTCCTTAATGTAAAACTCTATGGCATTTACTGATTAAGACTTCTCATGAAACAAGTAAATGTAGCAATACCGTGAATAATCATCTATAAAGGTGATAAATATTTCTCTCCAGAAAAGGAGGGAATATCAAATGGACCACATATGTCTGTATGAATGATCTCTAAAAGAGCAGTGCTCCTTGTGACGCCCCTTTTAGTGTGTTTGGTTTGCTTGCCTTTAATGAATTCCACACACGTCCCAAAAATCAGTAAAATTAAGAGAAGGAAGAATGTTGTCTTTTACTAACAACATCATTCTTTCCCTCGAAATATGGGCCAACCTTTTATGCCACAAGAACGTTGAGTTCTCATTCGACCTTACGCGTTTCACACCAATCACAGAATTCAAAGAAATAAATAGCGCATCAGAAAATAATTTATCAAGCTCGATACGATACATTCAATTTTCCAAAATACCAGAACCAACAATACTATTATCTTTAAATAAACTGAAACAACCTTTTTCAAAAGTCACAGAAAAACCAATACTGTCCAGTTTAGACAATGAAATTAAATTACGAGACATTGATGGAACAGAAATTGTATCCTCTTAAAGTAATTTAAATCCACTACTTAATTCTAAACTAAAACATCCTATAGCTTTAATGGATGCTTCAGACTTGTTTCCCATGAGTAGGTTTGTTTCATTTTTTCTTATGGTTCGGATCGTACTGAATCCCTGTAATGAGTTAGAAACGTGTACATTAGCACCAGAGTCTAATTGCCTGATGGACATGGCATACTGGATGAGCTTGACTTACTGCTCGTCCATTCCTTCCTTTTGGACTGTCCCTTTCCCTTAGAGCCCTCACCTTTATGCACAAAGTGCGCTTGAGGTATGTTATGCTCTAGAGCATTAGACAAGCGCGTGACTTCACTACTACAAATCTGAGCAAAAACAACGGAGCAAAAACAACACAAATTAGTCTTGCCGTTGTTTATAATATTATAAACAACGACAAAAAAATTTCCGTTGTTTAATCTATAGGCGCCAAATCTAACTCATAACTAAAAACAACGAAAAAACAATTATAAACAACGGTAAAACTATAAAAAACGGTTATTTACAAAAATGTGTTGTTTTTAGTTAGACTTTAAATAACGGTTTCGTAATTAAAAAAGCGTTATATTTAATTAACATTAAAAAAAACGGTTATTTCATAAAAACCGTTTTTTTTGTATATTAAAAAAAACGGTTTTTACACATAAAAACCGTTTTAATTAATACTAATATTAAAAAAAAAAAATAATAATAATTAAAAAAAACGGTTTTTTTAGAAAAACCGTTATTTTTAATAAGTTTTTTAATTATTAAAATTTTTAAACAATTTTGTAATATTAAAATTTTTAAACATTTTTGTAATAATAAAATACCTCATATTTTCTTCTTTATATTGAAATGTATTTAATAAAATTGATATTGAATTAAAGAAAGTAGTTAAATTTATTAACAATATTATATATATAATATATATTTTTGAATACCTAATATTTTTGTTATTTATATATAACAAGAAATTTTTTGATAATTTATATAAATTGTATCTAGAAATTTTTGATAATTTATATAAATTGTATTTGGATAATTTATATGTAATTATAGCAATTTCGTAATTTTATTTTTTTTTAAAAATAAAATTGAATTATTTAAAACGGTTATTTTTAAAAAACCGTTTTTTTTAATACTTATTTAAAACGGTTTTTTTAAAAAAACCGTTTTTTTTAATAACTTTTTATAACGGTTTTTTTATAAAAAACCGTTTTTTTTTTTGTTTTAAAATTTTTAAAGTTTGGCGCTCATAGGAAGATCAAACGTTTTTTTATTTTTGCCTTAGTATATTTATTTTTGCTGCTTCTTATTTTTGAGTCGTATTCATTATCAAACACTCTCTTCTACTTCATTTTTTTTTTCATTCGTATTCTTTACTCTAATTTTATTCGAAACAACCTTTCATTTATATTAGTTTCAATATTGTTCATTGTTTAATTTAAGTTTAAAGTTTACTTTGTTCGAAGTTTGCTAAGCCCTAATTTAAATTCCTTAAAAAGGTTCGTTTTTCATTCGTTTTATTATTCTTCATTCTTTTTATTCCCTAATTTCGTTTTTTTTTGTTTGATTTTATTGTATGTATGTTATTGTTGTTGTTCTTGTTCTTGTTGTTATTGTTGTTACGGTTGTTGTTGTTGTTGTTGTTGAGGTTGCATTGTTGTTGTTGTTGTTGTCGATGTTGATGTTATTGTTGTTGTTTTTTTTTGTTGTTGGTATTGTTAATAGAGTTAAAGAAAGAAGAAGGTGAGGAAGAAGATGAAGTATAAATGAGAAGAGGGAGATGAAAGTGAGGAAGAAGATGAAGTATAATCAAGGTGTATTCAATTTTCATTTTCGTTTGCATAGGTTATGTCGTTTAATGTGGATTTTTAGCGATATACTACAAAAAGAATTTTTTTGATAATTTATATAAATTGTATCTAGAAATATTTGATAATTTATATGAATTGTATTTTGATAATTTATATAAATTGTATTTGGATAATTTATATAAATTGTATTTGGATAATTTATATGTAATTATAACAATTTCGTAATTTTATTTTATTTTTTTTAAAAATGAATTATTTAAAACGGTTTTTTCAAAAAAACCGTTTTTTTTTATAAAAACCGTTTTTTTAATATTAAAAAAAACGGTTTTTTGTTAAAAACCGTTTTTTTTAATGTTTTTAAAAAACGGTTTTTTGTAAAAAACCGTTTTATTTAATCAAAACCGCCAAATTTTTAAAGAACGATATTTTTGATATAAAAAACGGTTTCGTATATTTTTTTTGCGTTGTTTTTTATTATAAGCAACGGCCATGGAAACAACGGTTGGATTTTTTATATAAAACGGGTTTCTTGCGTTTTTTTTGCTTAATTTTGTGCTAGTGCTTCTTGAACAACCTTATTAGCAAGTTCATCCACTGTCCATGTCTTCTTTATAGCATTGTAGCTGACATGGAATGCCTCAAACTCTTTAGGAAGTCCCTCAAAGATGAAATGTGTTAATATGGGATCCTCAACTTTAAGTCCCAACTTGAACAACTTAGTGGCTAAGCTTTGCATATGCATTATATGCTTAGTCATGTCCATTTTCTTTTCATCGTACTTACAATGAGATAGTGCAGAAAGAAGTTTGCCAATTAATGCCTTGTCAGAAGGCTCAAACTTCTCCTTAAATTTTGCAAGATATTTCTTAGTTGTGTCACATTCAGCCTCTTTAATTGAGTTCTTAATGTCCACAGCAGTGACTAGACGTAGAAAGGAAAGACACTTACCATCCTTGTCTTTCCAATCCTTATACGCCTTAAGTACTGCTGCGTCCTTCTCATTAGACTTAGGCACGGAAGGACTGTCCTCCTTCAAACAATCACTGAAACTTAACATGGACATAGAGAAAGTTACAATCTCTATCCATTCAGCGTAGTTTGATCCAGTAAGTAGAGGAACAGTCGAGAGACAAAAAAATAGCAGCTTATTTTGAGAAACTTCATAGTTGGAAAACATGCTCAACCATTAGTCTTTGAGTAAACACACAATTAGCAATAATGAATAAGACTTGTGCAATAATTGAGAAACCTAACAATTTTGATTAAACCAAGTACGGCATCTGCGGATAACCTATACTAGTCTAATCTCAATTAATTAAGTGTTCTACACTTTTATGGATAAGTCACTAATATACGCCGATCCACCTGCGGGTAAGACCTAAGGGCTAGTAATTTATCCTCAATACTTGCTTATTCTAACCTTCACTGTCTTAATTGAGTCCACTGTGGTGTAACTCAAGCTTAATGTGAATGTCTGAGGCTTATTTAAACTTTAATGAAATCAAAGAACATGAGATGGTCCGCTGTGGTGTAACTCAACTCAACTTAATAATGATTTCACTCATTTATAGTGTAATAATTCTTACTGAAATTTCAATCTCTGATGAATGGAAGCAACTGTATGTGCAACCAAACAAACTTACTGAGATATTTCAAACAATTATATTGACTATAAAAGAGCGCAGCGGAAGTATACGGGAAAGCCCCACAGAAAACCCCAAAAATCCATTGATCCGTTAATATTATAAACGGAGTACTTACGAAGCCAAAAGCAAAAATAAGGCTTCAAGTAGCAAAACCAAAAATTAAAGCTAAAAGCAGCCGAAGACTTTAAAAAAAAAAAAAAAAAAAAAAAAAAAAAAAAGTCTAAAGCAGCAACATCATCATGGCCATTACACCACATCATTACACCATTTAAATAAAAATAAAGCATGGATGAGTTTCTGCCAAAAACTAAAATAAAGTATCATTATCATGGCCACACAACAATAACAACATCATCTTCATCAAATAAAACAAAAGCAACAATACATCACCATCACCATCATTACGCAGCATCATAAAGCCATTAACCAACAATTTCCATAAATAAAGGAAATCAACCAAAACAATACACGGCTGAAATTTCCAAACCTCTTGATCCAAACTCCGACCAAAAACAGACCAGAAAAACTGGCCCAAAAAACAGCCAAAAACCGACCCATAACTCGACCAAAGCCGACAACTTTAACGACCAAAAAGGTCCGATAATCATGGATAAGTTTCTAATCACAAACAAGTCTCTGATACCACATGTAAACTAGGTTCAAACGATAATAACTTAGTTACGAACGATACAAAGTTAATTCGTTCACAGGACCTTCGATTAGAAACAAATCACATGGAGAAATACGTACCTTGGTCTGTCATGATTACGGGCGGTAAACAGTGACGAAAATCGGCAGAAGAACGGCAGTATGGTGCACGGCGTTTCTCCTCTCTTTTCCCTTTTATTCCTTAATTTGTGTTTTTACAATTATATCTGTGCTAATGACGGTTTAGCATACTTAATAAGGGCGAGAGGAGGACCGGGCTTCTTAACCTAATTAATTTAATTGGTCCGTCAACAATTAAATTAACTGGGCTACTCCCACTGAAAAGCTCAACTATTATATTTAGCTAATTACCTCATTAACTTAAGATTAACTATAGGTCCAAAATAACGTAATAATAATTAAATACAATACCGTATAAAATTATTCTTACAATACTACACACCAACTTCTTTAAAAAACAACCAAATATGCAGGCTCTTTGAAAACTCATTTGTGATATTAATCGGAAGAACCATTTCCCATTAATCGACACTATGTGATCGGCCAAGCTGAACCGTGGGTTTTCTGAAATATTTATACCTCTTTTAATGTTACCTTACTACATTGCCTTATTTTTATTAGCAATTTAAAAATCATGACTTTGGCACCGAACGACGGTAGTTTAAAACTTAAAATGTGAAATAATTATTAATGGCCTTTAGAATTAGCTCTAGCTTTGGCGATGTTGAGAATCTTGAGCTTACATTGCCAATTAGAGGTGAAACTGTGTTACGATTATAATAAGTAGCAAGAAAACAAATTATTAACTTACTAACTATGAAAACGCAAAAATCGACAAAAAGAGAAAGGATAGAAAAAACCTTGCATTTGGTAGCTATGTTGGACAAATTCTCTTTGCGCTCCAAGTATTTGATGAAAGTAAATGTCAGGAATGTAACGGTAGTGTTATTACGGGCTATAAAACTGGTAAATATTACCTCTGCAATTACACAATCATCATTAAAAAGACTTCGCGGACAAACTATATTCAGTTATTCAGTTTCAATTTCTGTAAAATTTATGGAACTAATCACTAAACAAACTGTATAATTCAAAACTTTATCCTTGAAGAAACACCCTTCAAATGTTCTTCAAACAAAAACAAATTGCAAACCCATGATATCAAGCAATTTCAGCAACCAAATTTAAAACTCTTTTCTCACAGGCATTTCAACATACACCTAGTGTGCATACCTAAACTAACGCGAACTACACAACCATACACCGAACATCATCCATAACACAATTCCAGCAAAATTAACCAAACCTTGCTCTGCTTCCTGTTTATCTCCACTTCTCTTATTCCTTCATTCATACATACATACATTCATTCATTCATTCATTCATTCATTCATTCATTCATTCATTATGTATACATCATGTTCAGAATCATACACCATAGAATAATTAATTATATGGTCGTTTGATAGTTGCACATGTACTTGATATTGATATACATAATACAGAGTAATAAGAGAATGAAAACTGAGTGACAAACCTTTTAGAGATGAGACGACATTTTTCACTCTACGATGGCAGCTGTCACAGTCTATTTTCACTTTGATTTCAACAGTCTGTGGCAACTTTTAGCAACAAATTCAACCGACAAAATCAAACACCAACAAAATACTCCTCGTAGGTTAGATGTAATTTAGAAACCATAAATAACAATGAACAAATGAGTAGATGGTGAAGAAGAAATAGGAGTGAATAATAAGGTAAAGAAGGAAGACAGAGAGGTACCTGCAAAAGATGGCTTTTGGATTTCTTTCACGGTAACGCATGAGATGAGGAGGTGATGGAATGAACAGGAGATGAGGAGGAGTTATTTTTCTTATATTTTGACGTGGCAGACATAGTTATGACGTGGCAGCATCAGATGAAAGTTTTGCTTTTTTTTTGGAGGCACATGTCAAAGATTTCCTTTTAATAGTTTATATAGATATAGATTTTGTAACTCATTCTCCTTCAAATTTCAATTCACCATTTTTCCTCTTCTTTGTGTTCATTTTTCAAATAAAGTTTGAATCTTTTGAAGATCGACTTTGTCGTTTCTGGAATATTTCGTAGGTATTGATTGTAATGTCGTCCACTTTAATGTCAGGTAACCCTTTTGTTTTCTTTGTAATAACAGTTTGGTATGATTTAGGGTTGGTAATCGATTTTGTCGTTTATGAAATCGATGTCGGAGGGGAGTACACGAGTAGGATACGAGGATGGGAAGAGATGCTTCTGTGGAACCCTTCTACTGAGAGGAAATCCATGACCTTTGATGACCCAAAACGAAGATTCGAAACTTGCAAAATATACAACCCGATTACTAAGCGTCGTTGGTGTAATTATTTTAACAAAACTAATTGGCAAAGGACTATTATCAACAAACTCAGAGTTTGTTGATTAGGATTTCATGGCTTTGAGATATAGATAGTTGAAGTTTTGAATTAAAATGGAGAAAGAATAAGTGACGTGAAGTAAGGTGAGTATTTTACTGATGAAAATATAAAAGAGAAAGAGGAGTGAGAAGTGGGTAAGTTGAAAAATGAAAGAATAGAATAGAAAATGAGGTGAAAAGTTTAAGGGCGTGTTTGATTGAACACAAGTTGGAATGAGGTATGAGTTTGAAATCGCCTAAACCCATACCTTATGTTTGTTTGGTGTTTTTTTTAAGATTTGATACCCATACCTCAAACCCCCAAGGTATGGGGTTCGGATACCTTAGGGGGGAGGTGAGTATGACTTATACCACCCTCATAGTATCAAATTTTTAAAAAACAAAACGAAACATTCTATGTTAAAAAACAATAAAATAAAATTGTCATCATTTTTAAATTATACTTAACATTGAATTTTTTGTTTATATTAAAACTTCGGTATTGTTGTCACTATTACAAATTTACAAATTTATATGTTATGAAGAAGATAAAACTAATTTTAATATATTTATTATAGTAATCTTTCATAATGTTCGTATTATTATTTATTTATTTTCTATCAAAATAACAATTCACTTTCATGTTTACTATAGCTACTTTGTTACTCCCTCCATTCAAATCCACATGGTAGATTTCTATTTTGTACACTATTCACTCTTAAGCGTTCACTTTCAATTATCTCTCGATACATAAGTGTAGATATATTCATGAATAATCTTGTTTGATTCGTCTTTATGAGTACGTAATTAAAATCTAATTTTTACATTTTTTGAATAAACGTAGCTAAAGATATTTAACGCGCAAAATGCGCGTTGGCAAGTGTGAAAAAGCAAATGTGTAGTGTGGATATGAATGGAGGTAGTATTTTACTATAATACCAAAATTTATAAACTAAAATTAATGAACTTATTTTCATTCTTGAAAATGAACCAAATACAGGGTATAAGGAATGGAGTACCAACCCCACCACCAAGGTATGATGACTCATTTCAAACTCATACCTTTGCGTGAACCAAATGCACCCTAATAGTGTTAGGGAATCATTAAATAAGGGTAACTCGGTCATGTTATATTTTTTTTCATCGGAAAGACACTTTGGCCGCAATTTTTAAACAAAGTTAAACTTTTGGCCATAAATTAAAAAAAAAAAAACGTTATATAAAGCTATAATTTTTAATTTTGTGATTTTATAAGGCTGTAATTGATAATTTCGTCTAATTAATTTAAAAATTAAAAAGCAAGCCGAACCCTAATTGACAAGTCAGAAATCGCGCCTCTTTCTCCCACCATCTTCAACCTCGAGACTAAAACCTCAACACTGAAATATCCAGTGGTTCTTCCTTGTTCGTTTTCAATTCTTTCTTCGTTCTCAAGTTGAATCTCCGTTAATATCTTTCCTGAGGAACACGTGTCATTGTCGACGACGTGTCACGAGTAGTGTCGTCGATTCGTCTGCAATCTTCTGCCTCTAAAACCCCCCCTTTTCAATTTCTTCAATCACAAAAACCCTAATTTTTTAAAAAATGGGGATTTTTGAGGCGTTTAGAGCAATTGGATACATCACAACCTCTGTGCCTTTCTCCGTTCAACGTTTAGGCACCGAAACTTTCGTCACTGTTAGTGTTGGTAATGCTTGGCAAATCTACAACGTATGTTTTTTTTTTTTTTTTTTTTGGGATTTTCTGCTGTATATTAAAGCGTAGTTGAATTTAGTATCCTTTTTTTTGTTGCAATTTCTGATTTTTTTTTTGGGTTTTTTTTTCTCATTTTGCAGTGTGCTAAGTTGAATTTGGTCCTTGTGGGTAAGTTCAATTGTTTTTCCTTTTGTTTTTGAATGTTTAATTTTGATTTGACCGTCGATTTTTCGCGGTGAATTATATAAATTGGTGCAAATCTTTGTGTAGAGTTTAAACAGCCATTGTTCTGAGTTCTGACTTCCTTATCAATTGTGTATGTGAAGGTCCTCAACTTCCCAAAAAGATTAGGGCTCTTGCTTCGTATCGTGATTATACCTTTGCTGCATATGGCAGCAAAATTGGAGTGTTCAAGCGTGCACACGAGGTATGTTACTTAAAGACTTCAATATGCTGTCATCGTTCCTGCACTCATTGTCATTACACTTGCGTACTAGTTTCAACTTACGTGAAATCAGTTTTATAAAGCCAGACGTATATAAGTTGGTCTGTATGGTTGATTTGGTAATAAACGTTACGTTTCCATTTGATTAAAAGCCTATATAAACTAACTAGGTAATGGCATGAAGTATTATCATCGGCTGTATACTAAATCCTTACGATATTTTTATGGGATTTTGACACTATTAGATCTGTTTTCAGGATAAGTTTTAGCTATTTCATTTCATTAAGGCTTTTGGCGCCAAGTAGAAACGTCTCTGCAACACTTTTTGAGACCTCTTTACATGATTGTTTTGAGATTTATTTTTTTACTTAGTTTCTACTCCTCTTTGCTGAGGATGACAGATTGACAACTAATTTTGTTTGAACAGGTGGCAACTTGGACTTCTCATGGTGCAAAAATCAATTTTCTGTATTTGTTTGGCGATCACATTTTAAGTGTTGATGTTGAGGGTAATTTGTTCATATGGGCTTTTAAAAGGATTGATGAAAATTTAGAGCCAATCAGCCATATCGTTCTAGATGGCAAATTTACTCCCACTTGTATCATGCATCCCGACACTTATTTGAATAAGGTAAGGAGACTTCTTATTTTTGAAAAATGGTTGTCACTTTTATCTAACTATTCAAATATTAAAATTATTTCTTCTTGAACTTGAGAGGTAGAGTCTGGAAATTAACTTATCTACCATTTGTATTTGGTGGGTACTTATTGTTGTCTGCTCTGTCAGGTTGTTCTTGGAAGCCAGGAAGGCAGTTTTCAGCTTTGGAATGTTAATACGAAAAAAAAACTTTATGACTTTAAAGGATGGAACTCTCCAATATCTTGTTGCGTATCATCACCAGCATTAGACGTTGTCGCTTTGGGTTGCGCTGATGGGAAGATTCATGTACATAATCTACGTTTTGATGAGGAGGTAGTCACATTTACCCATTCAACACGAGGTGCAGTGACTTCTTTATCTTTCAGCACAGGTATGAACATGCTCCGTACATTTCTTTCTGTTATTTTATCAGAATCTGATTCATAAAGAACTTGTGAGACCGATCTTTGATTTAGGACCCTTAATTTTGTGGAGACTAAAGGGTTTTAGTTGTATCAAAGTATGACAAATTTGAAGTACCAATGTCTTTGCAGAGTTTGTCAAGCTTTACTCACTTGTTTCATTTTAGAAAATGATATGGTATATATTCATAGTAATAAAGTAGGAAAGATGAACATAACTTTTGTGGTCATAGGTGTAGTAGGAGCTCAAGGCTCTAGGAGCCAAACCCAATTGAGCATCTCTGTCAAGGGATAGTAAGAGCAATAGTAGCACCGGAAACTCAAGGACAGCTTGATTCAGCATCGATGTCATCTCCCAAGGCACTGCCTTGTGTTTGAGTTTTGTGATCCCTTTCCCTCGAAACCAAGCCATCAATCAAAAAACACTTTCTGCTGTTAGCTGTTAAGTTAAGTGTAAGGGACTTCTCATTTCATTTTTTGAAGATACAATCCTTCTTCCTTCATAATGGTGAATGTTTTTTAAGCTAGTCGATGACAACACCACTTTCCCTTTTAAGACTTCGTCTAGTTGAAACAACAGCTTATGTTATGGTTGTTATCTAATATCTATCGTGTCATGTTATCGTGCTAAATGCTGATGACCTTCAATATTCTATGTATCAGATGGACAGCCTCTTTTAGCATGCGGAGGGACATCCGGCGTCATTAGTATATGGAATCTTGAGAAAAGAAGGCTCCAATCTGTCATTAGAGAGGCTCATGACAGTTCAATTGTTTCACTTCACTTCTTTGCAAATGAGCCTGTGCTGATGAGTTCGTCTGTTGACAACTCAATAAAAGTAAGGCAGTTCTTTTCCCGTTTCTCCATTTACTTTCTAAAACTTAATTACTTGTTCATCAATTGTTTGTCGTTCATTGTTTTCTCTATTCATAATAGAGATTAGTCAGGTAGATTGAGAGCAAATTATAATCTTGGTTTTTTAGTTTTAGGGAAAATTCACTCAATAGCATCAAATATCTATTTACATACGGAGTATCACTTATTTTTTGGTGTTGGTTGACTTCTTTTTGTAACTTTATGTTGCTTGTATTATGTTTGCTCAATGCTTTACTTGTTCTTCTGCTAGATGTGGATATTTGACACAACTGACGGGGATCCTCGTCTTTTGCGCTTTCGAAGTGGTCATAGTGCTCCTCCAGCTTGTATAAGGTAGTTTGCTTTTCTGTGTGCTTTGCATATAAAACTGCAGTCACTCTTTGCATATCTAACCTCACTGCCCTCCTTCAAAACCAGAAAAGGTCTTTTGATTTGTTGGAGCCTGGCAGGTTCTTCATATTCTTACTGAAATATTTGTGTCAAAGTTACCTTAACTTTGTTGGAGATCATGACCAGCTTAATGTGTTAAGTTTGGTCAAGAGCAACAAGAGCTATACTGAGGATCTCGTAACATCTTTGGGCATAGCTAGGAAGTTGTAGTCACCTATATTCTAATAAATTACTCCCTCCATCCCAAATTAATTGTCCCCTTTCTATTTTGGGATGATTTAAGGGATGGTAATGAAAATGAGAAAATTTTGAAAATCATTTGTTAAAACATACTAAAAATAGAAAGGGGACAAGTAATTTGGGAAAAATTTTAGTGGAAAGGGGACAAGTAATTTGGGATGGAGGGAGTATGATGTACTCAATCTTGATTATTTATTTATTATTATTTTATTCATATATTGATTGCTGTATTTCAACTCAATTTAGTTTGTTACTTCTCATCTTTCTAATTTCAATTTTTTTTTTTGCAGGTTTTATGCAAATGGAAGACATATATTATCTGCTGGCCATGACCGTGCTTTTAGGCTTTTCTCTGTCGTCCAGGTTTGCCTCACTTCTTTCAGATTGTTGCTCAATGTTCCAGTGTGGCATGTACTCATGTATTTAGTTTGTTGCAATCCTCGGAGGATGATGCCAGTAGCTATTTTAAGAATTTTTAAATCTTGTATGACAGGCAGTAGTCAGTACCATTCTGTTATTTTGTTTTATTTCAGACTATAATATCATCTTAAGGGCATTGCTGTGTTTTGTCAACTTTCTACTCTGACACTGTTGAAATTTTACTGGTACATGTATACCTGAATGCTATCTAGTTTACTGTTCAAAGGTTGTACCCTCTTGTAGGCTGTAGTAGTGTATTACTTCACCCTGTAATTTAACTTTGTGTTTGAAGTTGAGACAAAGCTTAAAGTTTTTCTAAAATTTATACAGTTTTGAAGCTAATGTCCTTGAAGAATGGTCTTTTTAGTGTTTTACTATGTGTTGGTCATGTAACTGATGTTTTAACCCTCTTCAAATTGACTCCCTTCTTCACACTGAACATCCGACAGAATACATTCATCTTCTGATGGTATTTGCAGTTTTCAGATTGTTATTATTATTGTTCTATTTGCTCTTACTGTTATTGTTATTGTTATTATTGTGATGCTGAAGTAGAAGTTGACTAGTCATTCAATTTAGCAAAGTTTATATTCTCCGTTGTCCTTCTCTATTGTTTAGGATCAACAAAGTAGGGAACTTTCACAGCGCCATGTGTCAAAAAGAGCCAAGAAGCTGAGAGTGAAGGTATGTATATAATTCAACCTAATCAATTCAGCTTTGAGTCGCTATCATTAATTCATTATGTACTATGCTGTTACACCAATGATACATCTTGGCTATTAATCACCTCATGTTACAAAGTTTCTAGTAGACCACTTTATTTAAAAGAGTAAGGCTAATCTGAAATTTTACTCCTCAATGCTTTCTGTATCCTAGGTTCATATTATAGGTGATTGTGGATGATATAATGCATGCCTAGTTGACATTATTAGAGAAAAGTAGCTGATAGGATCAATCATATTCTGTTCCCTGTAGCATTGACATAATTTGGGTAAATGGAAATAATTGGGCGGGTTTGTTTCGATACTGCATTCACAAATATTGCATACAGTTTTACACCCAATTTTGTTTACTTTGTCATGTAACCATTTTTTGACTATGTTGTGAGCTGTCAAAGGGAAGCTTTGTTTTTTTTTTTTTTTTTTTTTTCATCATTCACATGTATTCATACTTTCCTTTAGTTGCACTTCTTATATTCCACAAACGATCTTAAGAACATGTAGCTTGGTGAGAGAAACTGTGCAAGACTAAGAAGATTAGGTTAGGTCTTGACATTTCAGAAAACGAAGTCTGCATGGTACTAAGTGTCTATATCCAATTATCCATTCTCTATTACGTCAATTTGGTACAATAATTGTACACCTGCAAACAAATGAGGTCTTGTTGAGTTGTTGGGTTCATGTTGGTCTTACAAACTTACTTGTAAATTAGTAATGAACTCTTTACACAGAAACTAACCCAAATGAATCTTGTGTTATGTTTGTCTTGACCCTATTACTTAAATGGGTTATCAAGTCTCAACGCAGACCCGACTAAATTAGTTTCATGCCTTTTTGTTTGTTTGTTTGTTGTTGTTGTTGTTGTTGTTGTTGTTGTTGTTGTTGTGTCGAATGTCAGTTTAATTTATTTGACTAATGATTATAATCATTTGGGCTAATTTAGTAAACAGATTATTCGTGTTAGGGTTGTGCTTAGAAAGTTCAACCCAACCCAAGCCAATTAGATCTCCTGTCATGTGTCAATTTATGATTTTTGTCCTTGTTTGTTGACTCGATTGTGATCAGAAGTTTGTGTTTATATAAATCTATTCTTTTTGGGGGAGTCTTCTTGTTTGGATGACTTTACTGTTTGGGGTACATGTTTCATTTGTCATTGGTAACATCAAACATTGCTGACGGCACCATGGTCGGTCAATCATGTTTCCAGAACTATGTAATTTACTCTTGAATTCCCTTATTTATTGCTGTCTGTCCTGGTTTTTTCACATGCTGAAAAATCTAAAGAAACTCATAAGATTTTATAGGCTCACACTAATGTTTTGTAGAAAGTCAACTTCTCTAATTGTTGCTGATTCATTAGTGGTATAATATAATCTTGTATGGTAAGATTCGTCTTACATTTTGGTTTCTATTTATCAATTTCAGGAGGAAGAAATAAAATTGAAGCCAGTTGTGGCATTTGATTGCGGTAAGATCTTCGCTCTTTGCGGGGCTCTTCTTTTGACACTGATCAGAATTACTCTTGCGTCTTGGCTTTAGTTCCTTTGTGTGCAACATTTCATAATGAATACTTGTAACTATTTTCTCACGATTGTTGTCATTTGAGATTGAAATGCACTCCCTTCATCCCACTCTTTTCTTCCAACTTTCCCTGAAAGGAATTTCTATTCTTTTTTCGCATTTCCATTTGGTTTTTGATTTTTTATTCACTTACATTTGGGTTTTGATTTTTTATCTATTTTATTTAATAATTTACTTTTATGGCTCTAGTATTTAGTGTAAACATTATTTTTTATCATATAATTCATATGTGCTATTCCATATTTTAAAAAAAAGTTCCTTAATCCGTGTGCCACAAGCAAATGAGAAGAAAAGAGAGGGATGGAGGAAGTGATAAATAATTGGTTGTTAATGATTAGTAGGTTATAGAGTGTCATGAGATAAGACATGTAACTATCACCTGTAGTTAGAGAGAATATATGCACTGATATGTGACATTAACAGTTGGACGTGAAGCTACATACATTCTTTGATTTGTGTGCCATGGTGGATAGGTGGCCACTGGCCACTGATCATACAAGGAAATGATCAATTGTGGGATGAGAGATTAAGGGAAAGTTTGAGCTGCATCCATCAATGATAAGATGGAAGGGAGAATGCATTGGAGTATAGAACTGTATGATCAGACTCGAGACTTGAGTCGTGTCCTAAGTTGGAGGCTTGAAACAGAATTTTGCTGGGTAGGGCAAGACCCTTAATCAAATGGATAAGAGTATATGCGTCTTTGTTAATGCTTTGGGATTTTTCTATAAAGCATGGATTCCTCATTTAGCCAGTGAAATTGATACATTACGGCCTAGCTTTTATGCCATGTTTAAGGGTGATCGTACAGAATGCAGGTCTATATTTGGTTCATTTTTTTCACCTTTGTAAAGTTCAATCTTTTTTTTTTTTAGTAAAATAATGTTTTGGGTTAATATTTATTGTTTGGGTTTCGTTACACTTGTTTCTCTTCATAGATCTCATTTTCAAGTTGCCATTCTTTTGACGCTTTTTCCGTTGCTTTCTGTCACCCTGCTTTTGATTAGTACCTTAGTTTTCATCCTTTCCGCTTTTCCGTTTATTTTCCACCTCATAGTAAGGTCTTGTACTTTTGTTATATTTTTATTAGGCTATGTGTGCTCAAAAATATTCTTGTATGAATCCCAGAGTTACTGATTTCGTCCTATGACCAAACCTTTTTATAGCTGAAATTAGGGAGCGTGATTGGTGTAACGTGGTCACTTGTCACGTGGATACTGCTGAGGCTTATGTGTGGAGGCTTCAAAATTTTGTGCTTGGTGAGCACATATTGAAGCCATCTGAAGAAAATCAGACGCCAGTGAAGGTAAATAAATTATGTATTTTGTTCCTCTCTTTGCTTATGATTTCATAACCTTTGAATTTCTACTTGCAATAAAATAGAATAAATTAGTGAAATTTCTTAATTTTTGTGGTGATCAGTGTTTTTCGTTGAATAATTAATTTTGCAGCGATAGATTTTGCGTTAGACCATCTAGCTTAGACCCAATCAATGCCTTTGAATATTCGATAGTGATCATTTGATTATATATTTATATGCCTAATTAAGCTGCTGCTGGTTTCCTGTTAAATTTATGTTTTATCTGAGCTTCCTACTCATGCTGTGATCATTCTCCATTATAAGTGCCGTACCCCAGGTTTCTTTTATTTACTACCTTCAGTTAGCCTTTTAGTGAAGATTAAGTTGAATTTACTTACGGATCTGCAGGCGTGCAGCATCAGCACATGTGGAAATTTTGTGGTTCTGGGAACAGCAGGGGGTTGGATTGAACGCTTCAATCTTCAATCTGGATTAAGCCGTGGAAGTTACGTGGATAAATCAGAAGGAACTAGTTGTGCTCATGATGGAGAAGTAATTGGAGTGGCATGTGACTCGACAAATTCTCTGATGATCAGTGCTGGATATCGTGGTGATATAAAGGTCTGTAACTCTATATACTCTTTAAGTCTTATAATTCACTTTCTGCATGGAAAAGGCTTGTGCTCGATTAGAACTTACTTTTTCTCTTTAATATTATGCCATTTGTTTCCCCATATATACTTTGTTGTGGAATGATGGTGGTACGGGCTGAAGTTGCCTCATTCTATCTTCTGGACCTCAGTTTTGACTGAATATTTTTGCTATGGTTTGATTTACGTAGGCTGTAGGATATGTTTGCAAAGAAATGCCCAATAAAAAAAAATGTGCTTCTCATTTATTTCTTCTAACATTCATGTTGTGGCTCTAGTTACTACGATAAAAGTTGCTAAGGTGGACCTTGGAAATGTTTTTACATTTATTTGTAACCATCTGTATTAGAGTTCCAGATTCCTAGCTTGCATAAATTAATTTTGCCGGTATACTTCTTCCTCTATATGATGCTTTAAGACATTCAACCATGCGTGAAAGGTAAGAATCAGTTTACTTTCTAAGGCCATCATGGGTTTACTGCTGCTGCAGTACCAGCGTGGTTGTTTAGTTTTGTGACATTTTTCAGTCATATATCTTTGTTTTACCTTGTCTAGTGCGAAAAGAGTATGTGCTACAATCTACAATCCTTATAATAGGATACAGAGTTGTCCTAAGTTAATTACTATGTGCTGTAGGTATGGGATTTCAGGCGACGTGAACTAAAGTCAAGATGGGAAGTAGGGTGTACTTTGGTTAAGATTGTATGCCATAGGCCCAATGGTAAGGTCACTGGTGCTACCATGTTGAGATATCTTCTGTAAATTGAATTTCATTCTGACTCATTTTTATTTAATTGATGTGATTTTTGACTGGTGCGTATTTCAGGTTTGGTGGCTACTGTAGCAGACGACCTAGTCATCCGTGTATATGATGTTGTGGCACTTAAGATGGTTCGTAAATTTGAAGGCCACATAGATCGTGTAACTGATATGTCTTTCAGTGAGGATGGGAAGTGGCTTCTTTCTTCAAGCATGGATGGAACACTTAGAATTTGGGATGTTATTTTGGGAAGGCAGATAGATGCTCTCCAGGTTGACATAGCTATCACTGCACTGTCTTTGTCGCCCAATATGGATGTCCTAGCAACCACTCATGTTGACCAGAACGGGGTTTATCTATGGTAAGTATATTGTTTCCGCAGATGCAAGTTTAGAATTCATTTTTTTCTGTAAGCAGTAACAGTAATATTTGTGGGGACGATAACATTTCTCGTCAGATTTTCAGTATACATTCGTTTACTTGAAATTTGCTAAAAGAGAACAAGGAAAAAGTAGATAAAGTGTCCTTGGAACATGTAATCGCTCAATGAATGGCTACTTCAAGCAGCTGGTGCATCAAGTTTGTGCTGACTTTTTTCCCACTTTGTTAGGGCTAACCAGGCAATGTACACTGGTTCAACCAGTATAGATTCTTATGCAAGTGGTAAACATGTGGTCCATGTGAATATGCCGTCTACTTCTCCATGTGAGAAAAATGAAGATGCAAGTATTGAGGAAAGCAAGGTAGATGACATGCATGTTGAGGAGACGGTGGGGAAACCTAAATTTGACCAGAAAATCCCTGACTTGGTTGCACTGTCACTCTTGCCCAAAAGTCAGTGGCAGAGCTTGATCAATTTGGATATTATTAAGGTTCTTGCTTCTTTATCTTTTATGCAGCCTTGCCAATGTATAACTCTTGAAATTTGCAAGAAATTTTTCTTTGGGTGCAAATTCTCTTTATATATATGGAGTACTTTTTGTGATATATTTTGCAGTGCCCTGATACATTTTTGCCATTTGCAGGATCGAAATAAACCCATTGAGCCTCCAAAGAAGCCTGAAAAAGTACCGTTCTTTTTAACTTCAATGCCGTCGCTTTCAGGAGACATTATGTTTAAACCTACTGATAAGTCAGATGAAGAGTTAAATGGGAGTGGCCGCGAGCTTCATTCAGACCTGACGAACGGCTTGCCTGCGTCACCTTTTTTGCAAGTGCTTGAATCTGCAGTAGAATCAAAGAATTGTAAGTTTCTCATCAAGCGTAAAATATTTAGAACTTATTTTATGCGGTGTTTATCTGAAAATAAAGTTTATTTCCTTTTTTTTTTTCCCTTCTTATCTTAGAGACTTAGGAATAATATCTTAGAGTCAGTCATTAAGTTCTGAAAACCATTAGGTATACCCTATGAAATATGTGTAATTCTTGACTGCTAGATTTGGAATCTTATGCCGTCTTGTTTTGATGTATAAGTAGTCTCAAGGAGAAAGGACTTTGCTAGGACTATCATCTTTGACAGTTTGTGAAACAAAAGGTTCTTTTGAAGAATCCTGCTCTTTTGATTGGATTGGACTTTTCTATTTGCTCTTTAGCTTTTCTAGCATTTAATGGAACTTTAACTAGTGTGAGTGATGCTAAACTACTGGAGTTCATATTGTAATGGGGTACACCTCTTTATGCTCTTAAGAACCGTCAGTAATCCAGTATGAAAGCTCTGAAGAAAAAAAAAATTGTCGAGTCTGCTACACAGATGTCGGTTTCTGGCATATGTTCCCCCTTCATTGATAAATAGTTAGGCAAGTTAGCTATCTTGTTAGTAATCTTTCTGGTTTATTAAAAAGCCTTTTGAGCAGATTTTAAAATAATGTTGAAAAACCATTAATTAGGGTTTAAATTGTATCGAAACTTTACTAAAACGTAGCTGATGAAACATTTATGAGATTGTCATTAGATGGTAGCAAGGTGAGTAGTTTTTATCTGTCATTTTGTGCTTGTGTATTTGTGTCATTATCTTTTCTCACATGTGTGTCAGTGTGTGTACGTGCATGGTTATTTGTGTTTATTATATGTAACCCTGACTGACTGCTTCAAGTACTGACCGAGGATGATATTTGTTCAAATTTCGCAGTTCCGGCATTCACTGAATATATTAAGGGTTTGTCTCCTTCATCATTGGATATGGAGCTACGGATGCTTCAGATAATAGATGACGACGAAGATGACGATGGTTCAATAGAGGACAGTAAACGGCCAGAGTTGACTGCTCTAGAAATGCTCATTGATTATTTCATCCATGAAACTTCTTCCAAAAATAATTTCGAGTTTATACAGGCCCTTGTTAGACTATTTCTAAAGGTCAGTCCTCATCTCATGCCTCTTCTCAATCTATCTGGTGCTTAAGCTAAACGACTCGTTTTGGCATTTGCCTGACCAAATTCTGCGAAGCCAGCCGTAAAACAGTAATCTTTACTTGTCTGCTTTGTTTCTTCGATATTGGGTGTCAACAACCATTTCATCTTCTTACTAAATGTCTAGAAAACCTCTCATGATTAATTTTGTTTATAAAAGTAAAGGCGGGAAAGGGAAGGGAGCGTGATGGAAATGATTAATGAGTAATACCTGATTTATTTTGCTTTAACGTCTCTAGCAATGCTATTATAAGATGGTTGTACGCGTACACTCAAGTTTGTGGCTAATAAAGTTTATTGTCATCATTTTCAAAACCTCCTAAAGAGGTCACTTTATTATACTTGATAAACAAACGTTAAAAGGGTGTCAGTTTTTAAAGACAGTTGTAAGCATACATCTTTTTGCATTTGCGTAACTTCTAGGGTTTGAAAGCTAGACTGGAATCATGTTTTTTATTGACTTGTTCAGAGGTATTATCTTATTTTCTCCGATTTCTTCACTTTCCATATTATGTGAGCGGATTTTGAACAAATCAAAAGACTTCGAGGGATCAGATTAATAGATTAGTCATTGCATTTCAATACGCGTCTTTGTAATGAGTTAAGATGATGTCTATAAGCTTAGTTGCTGGCTATTGCAGATTCATGGAGAAACTGTGAGGCGTCAAACTGGACTGCAGGAGAAGGCAAAGAAGTTGTTAGAAACGCAGACTGCAGTTTGGCAGCGTCTCGATAAATTGTTTCAAAGTACGAGATGTATGGTTGCTTTTATTAGCAATTCTCAATTTTGAAGAAACTAGAAATGACCAAATGAAGGGTTTGAAAGATAAACTAGTTTAACCGATTAGTGATATTATACTTCCGTAGCATGTGCTAAACAATTAAGATTGTAGCAATTTCGATGAACCGATTAATGTTATGTCCTCATTGTAATTTTGAAATTTTGGCCTTGATTACGAAAGACCCCGAGTTTTTGGGGAAGTGAAAGCATTTTGTTTATACTCGATATTCCGTCTTTTTTTTTTTTTTTTTTTTTTTTTTTTTTTTTTTTTTTTTTAAGAAATTAGCACTATAGAGCTGGATGATTGAAATGAGTATCAGCGTTGGGATACCGTCGTTCTGCAAACCCGAGAATTCTGAATCATTTGGCTCACCCGTTGATCAGAAAATTTGTAGCATTTGGCTTTGTATATAGCATCAAGTAGTAGAAAGGAAAGATTACAATATGTTAGCTCGTATGCCCAATTTTCTCGTTATCTTGGAATTTAGTTGCATCTAAGATTCAAATGTATTCGAAATTGTGCCGATTTCACTTGCTCTTGAACAATTTTGCTAACAAGAATCATTGAATCATTGCGCTTTTTAATGACAAATATATCGAATATTATGCTTAATGTTCATCAAAATTTGTTCTTACAATATCGTCAAGGGGGTGACACCGTGACAGTATTAGGGTCTACTATGAAGAAAGGTTCATTTTTGAAGAAAATAGGAGCCCAAAAAAATTAAAAAAAAAAAAAGGAAAAACATGTCTACAAAAGAAATTTGGATACCTGGGTACTACCAATTGATTCTATACATATTTCTTTTTCGGCAATTTTATTCATTTGTATATATTTTTAATTTGGTCCATATTTTATCAAATAAAAAGACTAAATTACTCTCACTTTTATTAACACCCACCAGACTAAATTACTCTTACTTTATTAACACCCACCCACTCACCTTAAACAAGTGAAAGGACATTTTAGTCATTGCATACCTCACCCCACATGTTTTTGTCCCACCTAAAATTTTGTGCAAAATACAAATGTATACTACCTAATGGAATGACGGAAGTATAATACTCAGTAATACAATTTCACACGTATGATGACATTAAAACGTGATTATTTTAACACTTCATGTGTACATTTCAATGCGAAAAGTGATCGATCACTTTATAGTCTCAAACAATGGTCAATTAAGCGCATAGGTAATCACTTTAAGTGTTAAAATGGTACAACATTTTAATCGTAAATAACCTAGCATATGCGGGAAACTGTCTTACAATATACTAACTCTTGTAAATTTTTTTTCGGAGGTATGTCTTTCATTTTTTACGTTCCTTTTTTTATTTTCTAATATATTTAAATTTTTAAAATTTATTTTAAGGTATTAGTTTTTCGTATACGAATTTTATTCTCATAATATACCTTTTGTCATTTAATTTCTATGTTGAAATAATAATCTATTTCAATTCAATCTCAACTTGAACAAAGGAAGTGATTTTGCCAAGGACAAAAATTGATTTGACCAAGGAAATCATTTTGTTTGCAAAGGACAAAAATTGATTTGGCCAAGGAAATCATTTTGTTTACCAAATATACCCTTATTTACGGAGTAGAAGAATATAAATTATTTACTCCATATTATTTTGATAATTCAATATTAAATTAATAAAATATAACTGCACTTTTTTTCCCTATATTATAATATTTTGCCCCTCCATCTCGAACAGTCTAAATCCGACTTTGCATATAATCATAGTCAAACGACCGTCTTAGAGATCGCAAAAATGCAAATGGGAAACGATTTTTGAAATGGATGGAGTATTTTTTTTTTCGATAAATTAATTTGTATTTGCAATAATAATAAAATCTCACAAAATTATCTAGTTAATTGTGTAGCGGTTATTGTAGCCGTCACTCTAACTCCATTATTGTGTTTTGACATTGATTGTTAGTGAATTTGAATATCTTATGTTTTCGAAAACCATAACCCTAATTATTTTAAAATCATAAAATTTATAATTTTATTCCAATTGAAATTATAATATGTTATTACTATTAAGAATAGATAATTCAACTTTATAATTGAGTAATTTGGGGATTTATTAGACTATAGATAAAAAAAAAAAGAAGTTGACTAAAAGAAAGATAGAAATTAGTATATTATGGGATAATAAAAGAATAGACACGAAAAGAACAAAAATTACCAAAAAAAAAAAAAAAAAAAAATTATACTCCCTCCGTTTCACCATGTTCTTCCCATTTTATTTTGGATCAAAAATTAAGGAAGATGGATTGTGTGGGTGAGATTAAAGTAGAAAAATAATAAAATAGATTGTGTAGATAAGATTAGTTAAAAATTAACAAAAATAGAAATTAGAAGATGACGATTGAATTTGAAAAAGTGAGAAGTGGATTGGAGGAAGTACTAAACTAGTGAATTTCATCTACATAAACATATAAAAAAATTGATACAAACAGAGGAATTAAATTTTTTTTTTGAGAAACTACAAAATTTACTTGAACAAATGAATTCATATCCTTGCTAAATCATTTCTCCTTGAATCATTAATAATCTCACTATTCATCATTATTCATTGCGGAGTATGATAAAATTCTTATTTAAGACCAAATAATCCGTCTTAAACTTAAGACGGGTCGGGTTTGACCCGTTTTAATAATTTTTTTTTTTTTTTTTTCAAATTTTCTTTTTCAAGACCCAATTTTTTTCGAAAACTTCTGTGAAAAAGCGGGAAAACGGGTATTTAAAATGGTAACAAAATGGATAAAAATGGTAACATAGTATATTATATTAGTGACGTATTGTCACGTATAGGAAATAAAAACTAGTCCCAACATTTTTGCAATCTGACCATAATTGTTAAATATGTTATCATAATTGTGTGATATGTTTTGGTTATTATAATACTATTTTTCAAATAGGTTAATATTAAATGATAAAATATTATATTTTAATGTAACATATTTGATAAAATATTATACTTTAATTAATGTACCATATTTGTATTTTGTATTTCATACCCAAAAATTTGATAACAATTCATTAATAAATGATAACATAATATATTATGATCCAAACAATTAATTTATATTCGTAACATGTATTATGTTTTATATGTTTGAGAATATGTCACCAATATAACATAATATGTTACCTTTTTTTTTTTTTTTTTATCAATATTGTTACCATTTAAAATTTGTGTTTTTTCCACTTTTTGAGTTAAGTAAAAAAAAAAAAAAAAAAAAAAAAAAAGATTAGTGGGCCAAAACGGGTCATATTTGACCCGTCTTAACCTTAAGACAGAGAGATTCGTCTTAAGGGAGACTTACAGTACATTTTGTAAGCACACTTCCTTCTAACACTCTCACTTGGGTCTTGGGTGTCTGGCTCCTTACGTGTAACAACCCGGATTTTCCAACAAAATAGAAATAAAGAAATAAAAGGGGTTTATAAAAGAAAAGAAAAGAAAAGCGAGCCACGGTGGCGGAAACACCGTGGAATTCGGATCGTCACTAACTAATATAACGGTCTAGACTTCAAAGTCTAAACAAGCGGGAATAAATATCCTTTACAAATGCTAGCCAAAAGCGACTCTAAACTAATAAGAAGACTAAACCGATAAACAACCATAACGGATGAGCTATTCTCGCGGCAATCCTCACTCTTCGCCTAACCTCAAGACGCAAACACCCGCCACAAAATGTAATACCACAATCGGTGAGAATGTAGGTGTTCCCCAGCCATATTTCAACATCACAAACATAAATAACAATATATGCAAGCTTACCTGGCCTACGGCCTAATAATCAGAGTACAAAACAACCGACAACTTAAGGACCAATAACAACAACCAACTCGGCACACACAACAACAACACACGGCACAATCACACACACCAACCTCCTATACTTACTCCAATCTGTAACCAATCAACATAAGCGCGAGAGTAAGCGCAGAGCACCAGGTGAAGCGAACAAGAATCACCTCGAGTGAAGCGAACAAGAATCACTCAAACCCTATGGCGGAACAGCGAACAAGAAGTTCCTCAAACTCATTAGTCTAAATTTGGCCAAATCCCACCGAGCAACAAGAACGGTGACGACATTATACAAACCATAGTCTCTAACCATAACAGGTTGAGAACCCATAATAGCTCTAACTAAGCAACAAGAATAGTCGAGGGGACTATGGGCGGTTACCGTCCAAACTAGGACGTCGTAGCTCCTCACATACGTGCCAGAACAGTACACGCATGCAAACTTAACTCAAGCAATGGAACATTATCAATCCAATCATACAAACCGTCTCCAATACCATCAACACAAGCCATAGGAACCTCATAATCAACCAACAATACTCCAAGTTCATCATAATGTAACTAATACTATCAATAGCATGCTTTAAACAACAAAAGTGAACTAAACACCATTAGGGCATGCAAACAATGATCATACATTCAACCAAGTCACCAGCTTTAATCATAACTCAACCTTTAACTCATCATTTTATGTGAAATATCAACCTAGCATGATACTATATTCAATTTAGTATGAAGCCGACCCATAACTGATTACATATGATTATAACTCAACCAAAACAATGCAAAGGTTACAACTTCACACCACACAATCACAATCAACAACACAAACAACCACAAGGCCTCACACGTGTCAAAATATAACCAAGGTTACACCTAGTTACCTTTTACCGCACGAAACCAACCTAGCTTTCCTCCTCGTCGATGAGAATCGTGTCCTCCTCGTAGAATTGACGTCCTCCAGGATTAGGGCACATACAACACATAAGATCACATACAATATAAGCATTCAATATAATACACATAAAATAAGGTAAAAACAATGTAAACTAAACCTGAAGCAAAGGAGAATAAAGAGATTACCGAAGAATTAGCAAGGAATAATGAATGAAAGGATGATTAAGGTTTGATTAGAAGTGAATTGAATGAAATTTGTCTGAGGATTTAATGAGAGAATTTATGAGAGAGAAAAGAGGCTTTAGATGATTTAGGGTGAGAAAATAAGAGATTAAGGGGAATTAGGGTTTAATATAATCATTAAAAGCTGAAAATATAAGTCCTAGAGTAATTCGGACTTTCCAAAAACCAAACACATCACGGGTGCTCTAGCCGCTTAGCGCGGCTCCAGCCAAGACTGACTTGCCACTGCAGTGTGATTCATTGCCTGTGGCTCATTGCTCATGGGGGACTGTTTTTGCCGCTTAATGAGGCTCACTTGCAATCATCTCCCGCTTCTTCTTTTGATCTAAGCTTTAGCCAACGACTTTCGAGACTCGACCTCACTCACTAACTCAACTTCCCAAGAGGATAAAACCACACAAAACCCCCTTCCAAACCACACTAACTGGGCTCTATTCTCGGGAGTTGTAATACACGACTCACTAGCTTGACACATATGCTTGAATAATGATTTCCTCGAGCTAAAAATGAGAAAAATCGCTAGAAATAAAATATGAACTTGAACGAAATGAATTATTTATATAAGAGGAAAAGTCGGGGTGTTACATTACGTACTTCTCTCTTATTGAAAGGTAACTCTTTCTCCAACCTTCTTTTTCTCTGAAATATTATTATTAATCGTAGGTTTTTTTTTTTTTTTTAACTTCTATATACGGCGTATTAGGTTTTTTTTTTTTTTTTTTACTTCTATATACGGCGTATTAGGTTTATCACCGTCTCTTAACTTTCGTTTATGTAATCTACTTGTTTCACGAATTACGTACATTTGTTTGTTATGTATTTGTTCGTCTACTACTGTTTTCACAAATCATGTGTATATGGCAGATTTTAATCGGAATAGTTGTTTTCAATATTTGCTGTGAATTGCTTCCATAATCGCTAATTGACTCGTGGTTGTGTAGGTTGGTTTTAAGAATGACGATAGTGAGGTCTCAAGTGGGCCCCTACATTCCACCCATCAAGCGCACAGAGGAGGTGATTGTGTAAATTGGGCCAAGGTAATAAGGAAATATTACACTCAATAGCCCAATGTGTGGATAGAAAGAAGATAGCCCATGTGATTGCAAATATGAGGAAGTCCAATGCAAATATAAGAAAGCCCAATGTTTCAGCCCAATAGAATAGAAGAGCTACGAGACAAAATTGAAGGAAGAAGGGAAGAAGAAGTGCAACTGAGGAGGACAGAGGATCCTACCAACGTCTTTTGTCGTCTTCTAAATTGTGTTCTAGGGTTTGATAATGTACTCCCACTATATATAGTAATTGTACTCACAAACCAAAAACAAGTTGAATGAAATAGATAAATATTTCCTCACAAAGAAGGTGAGTCTCTTCATCCTCTGTTTTTACTTCAGTGTTATCATGCATTACTTACGTCGAATTCTTCATGGTATCAGAGCCTAGTGCTCTTGATAAACACTTAAGTGTTCATTGTTTGTATATATATTGTTGTTTGTGTGATCCGGTCTTTGGTTTATGTGAAAGATCTCGTCTTTGCCTCTGTAGCAAAAATGACAACAGTAAGGGCTCTTCTTGCAGTTGCAGCTATGCAAGAGTGGCATCTCTTCCAAATGGATGTCACAAATGCATTTTTACATGGAGAACTAAAAGAAGAAGTCTACCTCTTTTATGAGACCCTTATGCGGATCCTGGATCTCGAGAAGGAGGAAGAAAAGCTCACCCAAAGCCAGTGCTAGTGGAAGCAGACAGAACCAGTCTTTCCAACTCCAGCAAAAAGGAATTCCTGGGCAGATTGCTTCCTCAATCCACGATCTGGCGGGCTGCGGAGCCTAATTGACGGGGAGAAAAGAACCTGTCTTTTCACATTCCCTTGGCACTGGCGGATCTTCCACCCTAACTACCGCACCAGCTAAGGCAAGAGTTGCGGACCCTGCACCTCTACCACTGGAAACAGTCAGAAGATCTGACTTGTATGTAAGAAGAGGTAGGGACTCCATTTTCAGAGGTAACAGAAGAAGAAGTCGTTGATGACAGTCAGCAAGGAGCCACCTGAGAAATACACAGGTCCCCTGGTGTGTAAGCTTAAGAAGGCCTTGTATGGCCTCAAACAGGCACCAAAACAATGGTTTGCAAAGCTCTCAAATGTTCTCACTCATTCAGGATTTGTGCAGTCACGTGCAGATCACTCACTGTTTGTAAAGCAAAAGGGGGAGTTTGTGACAGTCATATTGATTTATGTGGATGACATGGTGATAACAGGGAATAGTATATCTGAAATTGAATGCTTGAAAAAGGTGCTTAGAAGTCAATTTCACAAGATATTTCTTAGGCCTGGAAATTGATCATACCCACCAAGGGTTGATTGTGTCTCAGAAAAAGTATACCACTGATTTAATCAAGGAATTTGGAGTGAAGAATGAAAGGGTGTTGAGAGTGCCTTTGGATGGTCATGTCAAACTTGAGCCAAACAAAGGAACACCATTGGAAGCACCTGACTATTACAGGAGACTTGTTGGAAAGCTCATATATCTCACCATCACAAGACCAGATATCTCATTCTCTGTTCAACTATTGAGTCAATTTGTGCAAGCACCTACGTCTGATCACTTTCAAGCGACAAAAAAGGTTCTGAAATACTTGAAATCAACTCCAAGATAGGGTATTTAAGTATTTTGTTGGCAAGTGAATCCATAGTTAGGTTGAGAGCTTATTGTGATTCAGACTGGGCCTCTTGCCCCTACACAATACATTCTACAACAGGGTTTTTTGTGTTACTTGAAATGTCTCCTATTTCGTGGAAATGCAATAAACAGAGCATAGTGCCTCACTCATCAGTAAAGGCAGAGTATAGAGCCATGGCCATGACTATATGTGAGGTCACATAGATCAGATCTCTTCTGAAGGACTTGGGTCTGCAACATCTGCCACCAACTTTGCTCAATTGTGACAATCAAGCTGCTTTGGCCATTGCTGCAAATCCGGTGTACCATGAGAGAACCAAACATGTGGAAGTTGATTGCCACTTTATTCAAGACAAAATCTCACATGGAGAAGTGAAGCCTGTGTACGTTCCTAGCTACTATCAGGTAGTAGATGTTCTTACCAAACCTTTGCAAATGGCGTCCCATTACAAGCATTTAAACAAGATGAGAGTGATGAAGACATCACCCTCTCATCTTGAGGGGGAGTGTAAATTGGGCTAAGGTAATAAGGAAATATTACAGTCTATAGCCCAATGTGTGAATAGAAAGAAGATAGCCCATGTGATTGCAAATATGAGGAAGTCAATGCAAATATAAGAAAGCTCAACGTTTCAGCCTAATAGAATAGAAGAGCTACGAGACAAAATAGAAGGAAGAAGGGACGAAGAAGTGCAGCTGAGGAGGATAGAGGATCTTACCAACGTCTTTTGTCGTCTTCTAAATTACGTTCTAGGGTTTGATAATGTACTCCAACTAGACCTGTCAAACGGGTCGGGCGGGCGGGTTACGGGTTCGGTCATCTCGGGTTCGGGTAAAATACGGGTCGGGTCAATTTCGGGTTTGTAAAATACGGGTTTGTACGGGTCGGGTTTATACGGGTTTCGGGTCGGGTTAGGGTCAATTTCAGGTTTGTAAAGTCTGAGGTTTGAGCAGTCGGGTTTTTGCAGGTTGCGGGTCGGGTTAGGGTCCAAAACGGGTTTCACTTCCCAATGACGCCTTTTAAATAATTTTATAATTTATTTTTTTTCAACATTCCTATTTTGAGATTTTTTTTTTCAATATTTTTAATTACTCGTAAAATTCATGATCAATTTATCTTTTATTTTTTTACCTACTAGTCAATTTTTACATATTTCATTAATCAAACAATCACCATTTGTAAAATCTTGTATAAATAGTAGTCGTAGACTCGTAGACTCGTAGTCAATTTAGTGACATGCTCACATTTGACAAGTTTGGCGTCAATTAGAAGTCAAATATAGTCATACTCATACTACTCAACCTTTTTTTTTTTTTTTTTTTTTTTTTTTTTTTTTTTTTTAAAATAATATCCCTAGAAATTTCCTTCCACATTTAAATTCCATTCATAAATTTGTTTCTTACTTCAAACTTTGGTGAACTTCCTCACTTTATACAGTTTATCTCCCTCATTTTCATCCTTCACTTCTGCGCAGGGTTTTAAATATCGGTATCGGTCGCGATCGCGGTATCGGTCGCGGTGTCACGGTATCGGTCCTAAACCGCTTGTCTCGGACTATGACTCGCTCGTCGCGGTTGATTTTTGTTTTTGAAGCTTTTTTAGCGATATTTATATATAAACATATTTATAATGTTATATTATATCTAAATATGTACGAAATAATGTTTTTAAGAGTATAATGAAAATCTCGGTCGGTATAATATATGTATTTAGGCGTTCAAACGGTGAAAAGATATAATTTGGAGTAGTTGGCTCCTTATGAAAATCAAAAGAAGGAAGCACTTGAAATTGGCCCCAAATTATATTATTATATAAATTAATTAATAATCAAAAAACTAATTTTATTTGATTAGTTTGATAATAATACAGAGTAAAGATTACAGAGTACTCCCTCTCATTTCCTTTGATCTTCCCACTTTCCTTTTTGGACCCATTTTATTTGTTCTTCCCCTTTCCTTTTTGGTCCAAATCTTATGGTTTCCATGTTTTGTGACCCCACTTTTTTTTCTCAACTTCTAATCTCCACCATACAATCCCTTTTTCTTATTTTTTCCCCAAAAAACTTGTGGGAAGATCAAAGAAAATGAGAGGGAGTAATAAGCAACAAATAAGCAAAACAATACTCATTTTGGTGGGGTAGCTAACTGAAACAAAAACCAATAAAATAAAAAAGAAAAAAAATCAAAACAAAGGCAAAGTTACGTGTTCCATGTAACAGCCACAAAAAAAATTAAAGTCAAAAAAAACCCATCCCTACCACTTCTTCCCTAACCTCTGCCCCCCCAAAAAAAAAAAAAAAAAAACCACCAAATTTCAGAAAAAAAAAACGTCAAAAGTACAAAGCAAATCACCGAGATTTTGTGCTCAAATCGGCTGAGATTTGCGATTTCCGAGTTGACTCGGTGAACTCGGCCGAACGCGCCGGAACCTCAACCGGCGGACGCGGTGGTGGAGAAGGCGGAGGAGAAGGAGGAACAAAGTAAGGGAGGAATGAGCGGAGGACATAAGGCGGGAGTTGCGGTGGGAGTGGTGGTCGGTGCAGTGGCTGTCGTTTTTTTTTATAACGGGTTATTCTGGGTTGACCGTGACCCGGCAAACCCGACCGGAAATTACGGGTTATTTACGGGTCGGGTCACTTTCGGGTTCGGGTTTATGATAACGGGTCATTTTCGGGTTATTTTCGGGCGGGTTTCGGGCGGTTTTTCGGGTCGGGTCATTTTTTGACAGCTCTAACTCCAACTATATATAATTGTACTCACAAACCAAAAAAAAAGTTGAATGAAATTGATCAATATTTCCTCACAAAGAAGGTGAGTCTCTTCATCCTCTGTTTTTACTTCAGTGCTATCATGCATTACTTACGTTGAATTCTTCAGATTGGCGATACAAACGCTGAGAATTATCAGCGTCTGAGATGGGTTAACCTTAGAAAAAGTTTAAATGGTTTGGTTAACAAGGTCAACACGAGTAACATTAGGAATGTAATACCAGAGGTGCTGAGCGAGGATCTGATAAGGGGTAGAGGCCTCTTTTGTCACTGCTGTATCAAGTCTCAGATCATATTTCCGGGTTTACCCACGTCTTTGCTGCAATTGTGGCAATTGTAAACTCTAAGTTCCCTCAAGTCGGTAATCTTCTTCCGAGAAGGCTTGTTTTACAACTTAAAAGAGCATATAGCCGTAATGATATGGTGCATGCGTTTAGTTGGTCTTAAATTTTGGATACTCTTGCTTTTTCGATTGTTATTGTATAATTTCAGTCTCGATTAATGTTCTTTCATCTACTTTTTTTTGGTACAGCCATAATTGTTTGCTTATGTCAAGTTCATTGCACACCTGGTAAACCAACTAGTGGCGAATGAAATTATTTCTTTAGAGTTGCTTACGATTTTGCTGGAGAAACCTTTTGTTGATAGTGTCGAGGTTGCTGTTAACTTTGTTAAAGAATGTGGTTCCCGCCTTCAAGATCTTTGTCCCAAGGGTCTGCACGGTGAGTACTTTGTTACCATCCATATTCAGCTTTGTTAATTTCTTTCATGCTTATCTTTTTCTTCATTGTTTTGGGATTTTGTTTAGCCTATTGTGTGCTTTGCCTTGTTTATTTAGCTTAATTTCTAGGTTTCAGGATTTCTAGATGCTGATGCAATATCACGTTAAACGAAGTAGGAGTCTGCAGTTATTTTTGGTTTGATGATGTAGTCGACTCAGTTGTTAGCTTAGGATCTTGGTTTTGCGCTCGTTTTAGTCAACTTCTTTGATTTGGGTGAAATGTAGTCTGCTAAGATGTTGCATCAATGTGTACCTCAAATTTTAATATCTGATTTATCCTTTAGAACGTAACATTTCATGCAGAATGCTTAATGGTTTACATGCTCTCAAGAATTGAACATAGAAGATTAGTCTTATACTCTTATGGCGTAGATATGAATTAACTTCATATGTTGCGAGAAAGTGTTTAGAGAAGGAAGTTACTTTTTATTATTTCTTTGCTTTCATGTTTAACTAATTGCAGCTTTTCCATTTCTTTGATGAACTTTACAGGCGTCTTTGAGCGCTTTCGTGGTATCCTGCATGAAGGAGAAATTGATAAGAAGGTTCAGTTTCTGATCGAGGGACTCTTTGCCATCAGAAAAGCTAAATTTAAGGGTCATCACGTGGTTCTTCCTGAATTCGACCTCGTGGAGGCAGAAGACCAGCTTACCCATGAGATTTCCCTAGATGACGAGATAGATCCAGAGACTTGTCTGGATATTTTCATTGTGGGTCCCTATTTTGCTGAAAATAAGAAGAAATATGAGGAGTTGAAGAAATTCATACTTGGAGAGGAGTCGAAGGATGACGTAGGTGCTGATGCGGGTTCTTAGGAAGATGTAAACGACGATGAAGGCGAAGATGAGGATGAGGATGAAGATGAAGATCAAGAGCAAATACCGATAAAAGATGCTACAGAAACAAAATTTGTAGATCTCCGCAGAACGATTTATTTGACCGTTATGTCTTCTGCTGACTTTGAAGAAGCTGGCCATAAAACTATCCCCATTGAAGATTTCTTTAATTGGGTCATGACCCCTTTAATTTAAGGTCATAACTTCCACTTAATTTTAGCTCCCTATTGAAGAGGTCATGACTTTATTTTTCCAACTATTTTAAATCATTTATCAATATTTCTTTTGTTATTTTTTTTTCAGGTATTCAATTAATTTTCTTCATAATTGTAATAAATGTTGTGCTTTAAATTTAAAAAACAAATATATATCTATTTTATTGAAGAATTTTTTTTTTTTTTGGATTTTGTTTGTACGAGAAATAAAAATGTAATTTCCAATATCAAAAATAGAAAACACTTTATCATTTAAATTCATGATTTTATAGATATGGAAATAATCTTTTGCAAGAGCAAAAAGATAGAGAAATATGGTAACGATAAAAAAAGCTCTAAACAATATCAAGAATGATCTCATTCTGTAGGTCTTAAAAAAATATTAACATTGGTATATTTATATTTTTTCTATTATTATTATTTTTGGTAAAAAAAAAAAAAAAACCATTTAAATTGCAAATAGTTGATATGAAAAAAAATATCAAAAGTTTTCATGCAACTTTCATTTTGTACTGACATTGTTGCTTTTAGAGGAACACTTGTCACACATACTTTTATTCATCATTTAACATTTAAAAAAATATTTTCCTCCCACCAATCAATAAATGACACTTGGCAAGATACACCCAACCCAGCTTGGGTCACTCAGTGACTTATGTCGAGTCATTTGTCTAATTTAACTCAATCGTCAGGTTATTAAGCCACTTTAATTGGGTCATGACCGTCTCTAATTTGTTTAATGGGGGTAGTCTAAAGTCACCACTTGATCTACTTTAAGAGTGAGTCGTGGTAATTGCTTACTAATTGTAGAATAACTTGATTCAGTTATGCCTTGAATTAGATCATGACCCTTGCATGGGCATGGTCTAAGTTGATGAAAATCAACCTTGAGCCTGAACAACTGGTAATCAAATCACATTTATTTATGACTTCTGTGACAGTTGAAGTACAGCTTAAAAATCAAGATGCTGATTTTTTTTGGGCATACTTTTATTGTTTGATAAAAGTTAATTCTGTGATTGTCTTTATGGATAAAGAAGCCTGTTTATGTGTCTGTAAACCTCATTAGCTAATAGTCTATACAAATCAGAAATTGAATAATTATCCTTGCTCTCCCATAAGTGTCTCATGATTTGTAAATTTGTATTGAAAGTGAGGGTTAGTGTCTTTTCTTCATCTCACTAGCAATGAAAAATCATCAGAATTCCTTGTTTCTTTGAGCTGGTTGGCAGTAAAGATGGATAGTATTGCATAACAGCGTGACTTGCATTGTTTGCTGTGATAAAGTCGAGCTTTATATTTATGCTGCCAATCTCTTTTGGACTTGGTGGATAAAATAAGAACCCCCTGGCTTAATACCATTCATGTTAGCGGACCTAAACATGGGCATAGTTTTTATCAGAACACGCATATCGATACATTTTAGACTTTCAATCGCGTAGATTGAACTGTGTATAATGCTACTAGAGTGCTGCTGCCAAGAGAAGACCTATGTTAACTTCTATGGACTGCTGGGTCAAAGATTGTGTCTGATCGATAAAGTGCATCAGGAGAATCTCGAGAAATGTTTTGTCCAACAATACTCGATGATTCATCGGCTTGAGACCAACAAGTTAAGTAATGTGGCCCAGTTCTTTTCGCATTTGCTGGCCACTGATGCTCTTCCATGGCATATCTTTGCGTACATCAAGCTGACAGAAGAGGATACCACTTCTTCATCTCACATCTTCATCAAGTTCCTTTTCCAGGTTTCTATATAGCTTCTAAACCTGTTTATCTCGTATTTGCTGTGATTTTAATTTTCTTGTGCTGCTTGTGAGCTATGATATGCGTAAGTTTCACCAAAATGGGCGAGACTAACACTTGGACATGCACCTGTGTTGGATACATCCAAACAAGTATGGGCAACACAGACTTGAATGCTTGTTGGATTAAATGTTCTTTGTGTGTTTCTTTTAATATCAACTAATTGATCGTTTACCATTGCTGAAGGATTTGGCTGGCCGCCTGGGTATCGGTCACTCGTGAACGGCTAAATGATCCAGTGATGAGCGATTCGTTCGAGTCTATTTTCCCGAAAGATAACCCACGGAACACCCGCTTTGCTATCAACTTCTTTACATCAATTGGGCTTGGTGGTTTAACAGACAACTTAAGGGAATTTCTCAAGAACATGCCACAAATGATAATGTAACGTCAGTAATTAGATTCATCAGGCTCAAGTGAGGATGATGTAGAAGATGATAAACCGAGGAAGAGGAGAAAGGGTCACTAGGCAGTCTATCTATCCGCCATTCTTTATGGTAGTTTGAGCCCAAGTGTTGCAAATAGTACTTAACTAGGAGATTCATGTGTATGAAGGAGTATTTGTAACTAAGTTTGTAATACTCCTTATGACTTTGTTGATGGTGCTATTACTAGTCGTGACTATTACTCTATTAGTAGCAGGAGATTCAAAATTGCGCCAGTCTCTTAGTGGTCAAGTTTTCACTAAAATTAAGTTTTTATACTTGCGTGCTACTTAGTGTTTTACTTGTTTAATGTTTTATATTTGTAGCGAACGAACATTCACATTGGTTGAAATGAGTGTCTTAAATCGGCTAACTAATTGATTTTGTGTTGGTCAATTAATCTGGAATGAATCATAATATGAGAAATGTGAGTATGTGACCTATAAAATGGGGAACTCCTAAAATTAGGGTAAGTATTCAAGTGAAGTTACTATTTTAATACCGTATAAGAGTAATGTTATACTATTAGATTATAGGAGGAAAATTGTGGTGAACCATGAAAATTAGTAAAATACGAATTGTTGGGTAACCATTGATGAGAGAAGGCAAAAGAAAGAGTTGGTGACTAATGAGTTATAGACAAATGAGAAAATGGGGGAACAATATGAGGAGCCCATGAATGATATTGGGTTTAGAGGAATTCTAAGTAGACTTGATAAAACTGATTTGATTGGAATGATCAGACTTTGAAAATTTGACCCCAAAATCAAGACCCAAATGTGGCTTAAAATCCAAATAGACCCAACAAACAGTAACTCTCCTATGAGACCGTCTCACCATAAGTTATGGTGAGACGAGCCCAATAGGAGATGGCCCATTATCAATTAAAAAAAAAAAGAAAAGAATATTGAACATTTGAACTGTTATATTAGTAGTACTGCAGGAAACAACTTCCAGTAACTGCTTTCAAAACACCAAAATTTAAAATCAAGCCAAAAGAATGAAAATATTTGAAGGTGCATATTGTAAACTATTTTTTTTTCATCCAAATAAAGAGTTATTTTAATTGTTCATCAACAAAAAAGAAGAGGTAATTATGTTATAAATTCTTGATTCTAAACTTAAATTCATAGGTTTCAAACTTAAAATTATAGGTTTCAAAACAAATTATACTGCAGTCTTTATAAAATTAAAATCATAGGTTTCAAACTTAAAATTATAGGTTTCAAAACAAATTATACTGCAGTCTGTATAAAATTAAAATCATAGGTTTCAAACTTAAAAAACATGATTTTAAACTTTAAATCAGAGGTATAATAACGACATCATAGTCTCTCAATTTTTGTCAAAAATTTTCAACTTAAAATCATAGGTTGTCAAATTAAAATCATACCATGAAATAATAATCAACAAAACTCATAAATTATCAACTTAAAATCATAGGTTGCCAAATTAAAATCATAGGTTGTCAAATTAATTAAAAAGAACGTAAGATCACAAACCTGGATTATCATTAATTTTGATTACAGTATATTTGGATTATGTGAGTTTTGAATTTTTAGGGTTTAATGTTGGAGAATAAGGAAGAGGAAGAAAGAAAGGTGAGTTGAATTATATAAAAACATACAGCAGTATAAAGCAACTTCCTATTTATTTATTTTATTTATTTTTTTTAAAATGGGCTGATAGGTTAAATGGGCCTGTCTCACCATAACTTATGGTGAGACAGCCTCACATAACAATTAGTGCCCAACCAATTATAATCTATTGCGAATATTTATTGGGTAAACATATTATTAGGCTATTAGCCATGAAAAATTCGATATTATAATGACTCCAAAATAACCCATATTCCAAATACGGGATCCTAATTTAACCCGACCTAACTAGACAAAAAGAAATGGGATAGCAAACCCAAAATTCATCTTCAAAAACTCGGCAAATTTCAGCAGAAAAAACACACACCATCACACACAACCTAAATGCTGAAAAACACACACATTTTGCTCCGGTCTCTGAAACCCCATTACACCACCGCACACGGTGTCTGCAACCACCAACAATGCCGAAACATCACCAAAGTTCGTCTGAAATGGGTCAAGAACAAAACCCTCGACCACATTATCGACCGCGAAACCGACGTCAAAGCCGCCATGCTCCTCAAGGACGCCATTAAACGGTCTCCAACGTCGTTCGTCACGTCGAAAACCGTCTCTGATTGGCAGAAGCCTCTCGGTCTTACATTCCCTGTTGTCCGATTTCTCAGGAGGTATCCCACGCTTTTCCATGAATTCCCTCATTCTCGTTATCAAAATCTGCCTTGTTTTAGTCTCACTGATGTTGCACGCATTTTAGACGAGCAAGAACAGTTGATTTACGCGAATAATGAGTCGGGTTTTGTGGAGAAGTTGTGTAGGGTTCTTATGATGGTGAAATCTAGGAGTGTGCCCTTGAGGAATTTGTATTTGTTGAAATGGGATTTGGGTTTGCCTGATAAGTTTGAGAAGTTGGTAGTTGAGAAGTACCCGAATTGGTTTCGTGTTTCGAAGGTGAGTAATGGGTTGCCAAGTTTGAGTCTTGTGGAGTGGAGGGATGAGTTTGCGGTCTCGGCTTTGGAGAGGAGTGGTGAGGTTAGTGGGTTGGAAGGGAATGGTTTGAAGGAGTTTAGGAAAGGGCAGACATCGTTGGTGTTTCCAATGAGTTTTCCTAGGGGTTATGGGGGTCAAAAGAAGGTTCAATCTTGGATGGAGGAGTTTCACAAGTTGCCTTACATTTCTCCTTATGACGATTGTACGAACCTTGATCCGACAAGTGAGGTTATGGAGAAGCGGGTTGTTGGATTGTTGCACGAGTTCTTGAGCTTGACGATACATAAGAAGACTAAAAGGAACTATTTGAGGGGTTTGAGGGGGGAGTTGGTCCTTCCACATAGGTTTACTCGGATTTTTACTAGGTATCCCGGGATATTTTATCTGTCTCTCAAATGCAAGACGACGACAGTTACTCTGAGAGAAGGGTATAGGAAGGGTACATTAATTGACCCACATCCGTTGGCTAAGCTCAGGAATAAGGTTTACCATGTGATGAGAACGGGTCTTCTTTATCGGGGTAAAGGCGTGAACCATCTGTCCCCTGAAGACTGCATGCTTGATAATGCTCTGGATGCTGAAGAAGCAGAAGAACATAGTGAGACTGAAGGGGACGAGTCTGAAGTGGAAGAAGGATGTTGGGAGAAAGAAGACTCAGATAGTAGTGAACATTCAGATACTGATTAGTAGCAGCTTAAAACTGGCAAGATATGAAGTCCTATTTTATCTCATGCTCTTTAGGTATGATGGTTAATCTGAATGCAAATTTATACAGTAGTAAGACCATAATACGTTTTCAGTATTGTGCTAGCCTTTGTTGGGTACTCTATTTTTTGTATTCAAGGATATATATGTATGGATTGAGTAATCATCCTGTGAAATTGGTGTACAACTTCACTATGCCTTTTACCTTATTTGATAGTAGAAGTGTAATGCGAACTGACTGTCATACGTGTAGTCTTAATAAATCATCTTTGACGTGGATTTTATGTGTTAATTAATATTTTTATAAAGCCAATTGTTTGCAACAACACTGGACCTCATGTTTCATGAGGCCTGCACCCTGCTTAACCCCTTGCACCTCGTATCTTAGGGCATCCGTTGGCTCAATGACTCTCATGCCTCTTAAAGCTAAATCTCTACGGAGTAATGTTCTGCAGATTTTATGGTAATGGAAGGCATTTCTTAGCTGTTGGCTGTTGACCTTGCTTTTAGGGTTTTCTCTATTATCCAGTTTTGCTTCGCTATTTATTTTTTTTTTTTTTTATTTTTTTTTTTTTTTTTTGTAACTTAATGTTCCTATGTGGTATGTATTCATGTATTTGGTCTGTTTCAATCTTCAAAGAGTGAGGCCAACAATTATGTTGGGAACTGTTTAATCTGGTACAATAGGCAATACTAGTGAGCTTTTGTCGATTACAGGAACTTCAAATTTTGTTTGAAGTGCGTTGACGTCTTTTATCAACTTTCCATTCTGACACTGGTGAAACCTTCACATGTACATATGATCGCCCACCACTTGTAGGCTATAGTGCTTGACCTGTGATCTCACTTCTGGTTTCACTTTGCAGTTGAGACCAACGTCCTTAAGTCGCATGAGCATTAATTCAAGCCTAATACAAATACTTTTTCAGCTGATGTCATTGAAGGATATCTTTATACTTTTATTATATGATGGCCGTAGCACTTATTGTCGATGTGCCAAACTTAGCAATGCTGAAAACGCTGTCGATTAGTTATTCAATTGAATGACTTTTTGTTCTCTCTCGCTGCCATTCTCAATCCTAAGGATCAGGAATAAGGAGCTTTCAGAATGCCATGTGTTCGAGTTGAGAGTAAAGGTATGCATACAATGCATTCTAGTCAATTTAGCTTTGAGTAGCTATTTTTCTGTACTATGCTTATTTATGCCGAGGATCTAAGCCATTAATCATCTCTTGTTGCCAAATCTTATGGTAAACCACCTTATTTTGAAGAGCTTGGTGCTAACCTCATTTGTGCTCTTCAATTGCTCTTAAGATCTTAGCTTCATTATTTTAGTCGACCATGGACGATATAATGCATGTCTAGTTAAACATTATTAGAGTGAAATGGTTGATAACTAAGATCATATTTTGTTCTTTTTGCACTAAGCTAAATACTGGGCTGGTTTCTGTCGATTGAAATTACTTATATTGGATCTTTTTTTATGCCTATTTTGTTTCCTTTATTGCCGATTTCTTTATGTAGGACTGATGTGGGAGCTAGAAGCTATACCCGACCATGTTTGCTTCATCTATCTGTGCTAATCTTTATATTGTCCATAGTTTTCTATTCTACACGCGAGATCTTCTTAAAAAGAGAAAACGTCACTTGTTACACAAAAATGTCCTCTCTATTAAGAAAATGCGAGTGGGTGCAATTTGAACATGCCTTGTACGCATAAGGCATGCGCTTTAGCCTTGCGCCTCATTGCCTTGATGTCCTATCGTCTCACACTTGCACAAACTAAGGAATGAATGAGCTTTAAAGACAAGCTTATAAATAGGAGCACCCAAAACAGGCACTTTAATGCCATTGATGCCAAACTACTAGAGTTCATTCTATATATGGAGCACTTCTTATTGCTCTCTTAAGAACTCTCAGTATTTCAGTGTGACGAATATGTTGTGAAAATCATTGAACCTGGTGCACAGATGTGGGGCTATCGGATATATGACCCTTCTAATGATAATTAAGTTAGCTATCTAATTGGAAGTGTTGAGCTTCAGTCCAAGCTACCCATGCCAATTGCTTCAGTCCGCCATGATAGCAATTGTCTCTTTTCGAGGATTCAACCAGCCTGGATAAACTGCTCGTGCAGAAAGTCTCCGTGATAGGAAGCCAATCTCACTTCACTTGGATTAAGTCCCAATTCATCTTCTTTTCAAGGCTTCTGAGTTAAGGTCCATAACTGTAAGTGATGAGGTAAAACCGAAAGCAGTCTCAGTCGACTTCACTTGGCAACAATCCCACTAGTATTATGCATCCCTGCACTTCTCTGAATAAGTTAGGGAGAGGTATAATTTTATTGTGTTTGCCCGTCGTTCTCCTTTAAATCATTAGAATTTGTTAAATATCCTCGAAAGATGGACTTTCTTTAGTCTGACTACTCCAGTGTTTCAATTTTTGAGCAATTGGATACATCACAACCTCTGTGCCTTTCTCCGTTCAACGTTTAGGCACCGAAACTTTCGTCACTGTTAGTGTTGGTAATGCTTGGCAAATCTACAACGTGTTTTTTTTTTTTTTTTTTTTTTTTTTTTTTTTTTTTTTTTTTTTTTTCGGATTTTCTTCTGTATATTAAAGCGTAGTTGAATTTGGTATCCTTTTTGTTGCAATTTCTGATTTTTTTTTTTCTCATTTTGCAGTGTGCTAAGTTGAATTTGGTTCTTGTGGGTAAGTTCAATTGTTTTTCCTTTTGTTTTTGAATGTTTATTTTGATTTGACTGTCGATTTTTCGCGGTGAAATTATATAAATTGGTGCAAATTTTTGTGTAGAGTTTAAACAGCCATTGTTCTGAGTTCTGACTTCGTTATCAATTGTGTATGTGAAGGTCCTCAACTTCCCAAAAAGATTAGGGCTCTTGCTTCGTATCGTGATTATACCTTTGCTGCATATGGCAGCAAAATTGGAGTGTTCAAGCGTGCACACGAGGTATGTTATTAAAGACTTCATTACGCTGTCAACTTAGGTGAAATCAGTTTTATAAAGCCAGACGTATATAAGTTGGTCTGTATGGTTGATTTTGTTATAAACGTTACGTTTCCATTTGATCAAAAGCCTATAAACTAACTAGGTAATGGCATGAAGTATTATCATCGGTTGTATACTAAATTCTTACGATATTTTTATGGGATTTTGACGGTATTAGATCTGTTTTCAGGATAACTTTTAGCTATTTCATTTCGTTAGGGCTTTTGGCGTCAAGTAAAAACGTCTCTGCTGCAACACTTGAGACCTGTTTACATGATTGTTTTGACATTTATTTATTTTACTTAGTTTCTACTCTTATTATTGCTGACGATGACAGATAATGTGAATCTAATTTTGTCTGAACAGGTTGCAACTTGGACTTCTCATGGTGCAAAAATCAATTTTCTGTATTTGTTTGGCGATCACATTTTAAGTGTTGATGTTGAGGGTAATTTGTTTATATGGGCTTTTAAAGTGATTGATGAAAATTTAGAGCCAATCAGCCATATCGTTCTAGATGGCAAATTTACTCCCACTTGTATTATGCATCCCGACACTTATTTGAATAAGGTAAGGAGACTTCTTATTTTTGAAAAATGGTTGTCACTTTTATCTAACTATTCAAATATTAAAATTATTTCTTCTCGAACTTGAGAGGTAGAGTCTGGAAATTAACTTATCTACCATTTGTATTTGGTGGGTACTTATCGTTGTCTGCTCTGTCAGGTTGTTCTTGGAAGCCAGGAAGGCAGTTTTCAGCTTTGGAATGTTAATACGAAAAAAAAACTTTATGACTTTAAAGGATGGAACTCTCCAATATCTTGTTGCGTATCATCACCAGCATTAGACGTTGTCGCTTTGGGTTGCGCTGATGGGAAGATTCATGTACATAATCTACGTTTTGATGAGGAGGTAGTCACATTTACCGATTCAACACGAGGTGCAGTGACTTCTTTATCTTTCAGCACAGGTATGAACATGCTCCGTACATTGCTTTCTGTTATTTTATCAGAATCTGATTCATAAAGAACTTGTGAGACCGATCTTTGATTTAGGACTCTTAATTTTGTGGAGACTAAAGGGTTTTAATTGTATCAAAGTATGACAAATTTGAAGTACCAATGTCTTTGCAGAGTTTGTCAAGCTTTACTCACTTGTTTCATTTTAGAAAATGATATGGTATATATTCATAGTAATAAAGTAGGAAAGATGAACATAACTTTTGTGGTCATAGGTGTAGTAGGGGCTCAAGGCTCTAGGAGCCAAACCCAATTGAGCATCTCTGTCAAGGGATAGTAAGAGCAATAGTAGCACCGGAAACTCAAGGACAACTTGATTCAGCATTGATGTCATCTCCCAAGGCACTGCCTTGTGTTTGAGTTTTGTGATCCCTTTCCCTCGAAACCAAGCCATCAATCAAAAAACACTTTCTGCTGTTAGCTGTTAAGTGTAAGGGACTTCTCATTTCATTTTTTGAAGATACAATCCTTCTTCCTTCATAATGGTGAATGTTTTTTAAGCTAGTCGATGACAACACCACTTTCCCTTTTAAGACTTCGTCTAGTTGAAACAACAGCTTATGTTATGGTTGTTATCTATCGTGTCATGTTATCGTGCTAAATGCTGATGACCTTCAATATTCTATGTATCAGATGGACAGCCTCTTTTAGCATCCGGAGGGACATCCGGCGTCATTAGTATATGGAATCTTGAGAAAAGAAGGCTCCAATCTGTCATTAGAGAGGCTCATGACAGTTATTGTTTCACTTCACTTCTTTGCAAATGAGCCTGTGCTGATGAGTTCATCTGTTGACAACTCAATAAAAGTAAGGCAGTTCTTTTCCCGTTTCTCCATTTACTTTCTAAAACTTAATTACTTGTTCATCAATTGTTTGTCGTTCATTGTTTTCTCTATTCATAATAGAGATTAGTCAGGTAGATTGAGAGCAAATTATAATCTTGGTTTTTTAGTTTTAGGGAAAATTCACTCAATAGCATCAAATATCTATTTACATACGGAGTATCACTTATTTTTTGGTGTTGGTTGACTTCTTTTTGTAACTTTATGTTGCTTGTATTATGTTTGCTCAATGCTTTACTTGTTCTTCTGCTAGATGTGGATATTTGACACAACTGACGGGGATCCTCGTCTTTTGCGCTTTCGAAGTGGTCATAGTGCTCCTCCAGCTTGTATAAGGTAGTTTGCTTTTCTGCGTGCTTTGCATATAAAACTGCAGTCACTCTTTGCATATCTAACCTCACTGCCCTCCTTCAAAACCAGAAAAGGTCTTTTGATTTGTTGGAGCCTGGCAGGTTCTTCATATTCTTACTGAAATATTTGTGTCAAAGTTACCTTAACTTTGTTGGAGATCATGACCAGCTTAATTTGTTAAGTTTGGTCAAGAGCAACAAAAAGCTATACTGAGGATCTCGTAACATCTTTGGGCATAGCTAGGAAGTTGTAGTCACCTTATATTCTAATAAATTATGATGTACTCAATCTTGATTATTTATTTATTATTATTTTATTCATATATTAATATTAATTGCTGTATTTCAACTCAATTTAGTTTGTTACTTCTCATCTTTCTAATTTCAAATATTTTTTTTGCAGGTTTTATGCAAATGGAAGACATATATTATCTGCTGGCCATGACCGTGCTTTTAGGCTTTTCTCTGTTGTCCAGGTTCGCCTCACTTCTTTCAGATTGTTGCTCAATGTTCCAGTGTGGCATGTACTCATGTAGTCATGTATTTAGTTTGTTGCAATCCTCGGAGGATGATGCCACCAGCTATTTTAAGAATTTTTTAATCTTGTATGACAGGCAGTAGTCAGTACCATTCTGTTATTTTGTTTTATTTCAGACTATAATATCATCTTAAGGGCATTGCTGTGTTTTGTCAACTTTCTACTCTGACACTGTTGAAATTTTACTGGTACATGTATACCTGAATGCTATCTAGTTTACTGTTCAAAGGTTGTACCCTCTTGTAGGCTGTAGTAGTGTACTACTTCACCCTGTAATCTAACTTTGTGTTTGAACTTTGAAGTTGAGACAAAGCTTAAAATTTTTCTAGAATTTATACATTTTTGAAGCTAATGTCCTTGACGAATGGTCTTTTTAGTGTTTTACTATGTGTTGGTCATGTAACTGATGTTTTACCCCTCTTCAAATTGACTCCCTTCTTCGCACTGAACATCCGACAGAATACATTCATCTTCTGATGGTATTTGCAGTTTTCAGATTGTTATTATTATTGTTCTATTTGCTCTTACCGTTATTGTTATTGTTATTATTGTGATGCTGAAGTAGAAGTTGACTAGTCATTCAATTTAGCAAAGTTTATATTCTCCGTTGTCCTTCTCTATTGTTTAGGATCAACAAAGTAGGGAACTTTCACAACGCCATGTGTCAAAAAGAGCCAAGAAGCTGAGAGTGAAGGTATGTATACAATTCAACCTAATCAATAAAGCCTTGAGTCCCTATCATTAATTCATTATGTACTATGCTGTTACTCCTCAATGCTTTCTGACATTATTAGAGTAAAAGTAGCGGATAGGATCAATCATATTCTGTTCCCTGTAGCATTGACATAATTTGGGTAAATGGAAATAGTTGGGCGGGTTTGTTTTGATACTGCATTCACAAATATTGCATACAGTTTTACACCCAGTTTTGTTTACTTTGTCATGTAACCATTTTTTGACTATGTTGTGAGCTGTCAAAGGGAAGCTTGGTTGTTCTTTTTTTTTTTTTTTTATCATTCACATGTATTCATACTTTCCTTTAGTTTCACTTCTTATTTTTCACAAACGATCTTAAGAACATGTAGCTTGGTTAGAGAAACTGTGCAAGACTAAGAAGATTAGGTTGGGTCTTGACATTTCAGAAAACAAAGTCTGCGTGGTACTAGGTGTCTATATCCAATTATCCATTCTCTATGACGTCAATTTGGTACAATAATTGTTCTTTACTATACACCTGCAAACAAATGAGGTCTTGTTGAGTTGTTGGGTTCATGTTGGTCTTACAAACTTACTTGTAAATTAGTAATGAACTCTTTACACAGAAACTAACCCAAATGAATCTTGTGTCATGTTTGTCTTGACCCTATTACTTAAATGGGTTATCAAGTCTCAACGCAGACCTGACTAAATTAGTTTCATGCCGGTTTTATTTATTTATTTATTATTTTTTTGTTGTTGTTGTTGTCATGTCGAATGTCAGTTTAATTTATTTGACTAATGATTATAATCATTTTGGCTAATTTAGTAAACAGATTATTTGTGTTAGGGTTGTGCTTAGAAAGTTCAACCCAACCCAAGCCAATTAGATCTCCTGTCATGTGTCAATTTATGATTTTTGTCCGTGTTTGCTGACTCGATTGTGATCAGGAGTTTGTGTTTATATCAATCTATTCTTTTTGGTGGAGTCTTCTTGTTTGGATGACTTTATTGTTTGGGGTACATGTTTCATTTGTCATTGGTAACCTCAAACATTGCTGATGGCACCATGGTCGGTCAATCATGTTTCCAGAACTATGTGATTTACTCTTGAATTCCCTTATTTATTGCTGTCTGTCCTGGTTTTTTCACATGCTGAAAAATCTAAAGAAACTCATAAGATTTTATAGGCTCACACTAATGTTTTGTAGAAAGCCAACTTCTCTAATTGTTGCTGATTCATTAGTGGTATAATATAATCTTGTATGGTAAGATTCGTCTTACATTTTGGTTTCTATTTATCAATTTCAGGAGGAAGAAATAAAATTGAAGCCAGTTGTGGCATTTGATTGCGGTAAGACCTTCGCTCTTTGTGGGGCTCTTCTTTTGACACTGATCAGAATTACTCTTGCGTCTTGGCTTTAGTTCCTTTGTGTGCAACATTTCATAATGAATACTTGTAACTATTTTCTCACGATTGTTGGCATTTGAGATTGAAATGCACTCCCTTCATCCCACTCTTTTCTTCCAACTTTCCCTGAAAGGAATTTCTATTCTTTTTTCGCATTTCCATTTGGTTTTTTGATTTTTTATTCACTTACATTTGGGTTTTGATTTTTTATCTATTTTATTTAGTAATTTACTTTTATGGCTCTAGTATTTAGTGTAAACATTATTTTTTATCATATAATTCATATGTGCTATTCCATATTTTTAAAAAAAAGTTCCTTAATCCGTGTGCCACAAGCAAATGAGAAGAAAAGAGAGGGATGGAGGAAGTGATAAATAATTGGTTGTTAATGATTAGTAGGTTATAGAGTGTCATGAGATAAGACATGTAACTATCACCTGTAGTTAGAGAGAATATATGCACTGATATGTGACATTAACTGTTGGACATGAAGCAACATACATTCTTTAATTTGTGTGCCATGGTGGATAGGTGGCCACTGGCCACTGATCATACAAGGAAATGATCAATTGTGGGATGAGAGATGAAGGGAAAGTTTGAGCTGCATCCATCAATGATAAGATGGAAGGGAGAATGCATAGGAGTATAGGACTGTATGATCAGACTCGAGACTTGAGTCGTGTCCTAAGTTGGAGGCTTGAAAACAGAAGAATTAATAGGATTTTGCTGGGTAGGGCAAGACCCTTAATCAAATGGATAAGAGTATAAGTGTCTTTGTTAATGCTTTGGGATTTTTCTATAAAGCATGGAATCCTCATTTAGCCAGTGAAATTGATACGTTACGGCCTAGCTTTTAATTTTTTATGCCATGTTTAAGGGTGATCGTACAGAATGCAGGTCTATATTTGGTTCATTTTTTTCACCTTTGTAAAGTTCAGTCTCTTTTTTTTTTTAAGTAAAATAATGTTTTGGGTTTAAATTTATTGTTTGGGTTTCGTTACACTTGTTTCTCTTCATAGATCTCATTTTCAAGTTGCCATTCTTTTGACGCCTTTTCCGTTACTTTCTGTCACCCTGCTTTTGATTAGTACCTTAGTTTTCATCCTTTCCGCTTTTCCGTTTGTTTTCCACCTCATAGTAAGGTCTTGTACTTTTGTTATATTTCTATTAGGCTATGTGTGCTCAAAAATAATCTTGTATGAATCCCGGAGTTACTGATTTCATCCTATGACCAAACCTTTTTATAGCTGAAATTAGGGTGCGTGATTGGTGTAACGTGGTCACTTGTCACGTGGATACTTCTGAGGCTTATGTGTGGAGGCTTCAAAATTTTGTGCTTGGTGAGCACATATTGAAGCCATCTGAAGAAAATCAGACGCCAGTGAAGGTAAATAAATTATGTATTTTGTTCCTCTCTTTGCTCATGATTTCATAACCTTTGAATTTCTACTTTGAGTAATTCTAGTATGAGGCTGACTCATACAATAAGACACTCTCTCACCACAATTATTATATCCTAGCTATAGTACAAATCACCCAAACTGTAAAGTGAGAACACCACCATAGACCTCCATCACTCTCCAACCTTCACCAAAATTGTTACCAGTTGAACGCCACCGCACCACCACCACCACCACCAGACGGATTTCACGACCACCAGCACCAGTCAAAGACCACCGCAACCACCACTAATCCTACTCCACAGCCACCGTCACTTATCGTACTTCACCGCAACCACAACCACCAATTCGAAGTCCACCGTAACCACCATCCGTTGGACTCCACACAACCACCACCACCCACCAATCGAACTTCACAGCTATAGCCACCCATCGAACTCCGCCGCAACCACCACTAGGGTGGAGTCTGACCACCGCAACCGTCAAATCATTCAAGTTCCTCAACTCTCGATCGACGACCATCCTCTTTACGATGAGGTTAATTTGCGATTGATCAAAATGCTTCAACGTTGGTGACAATATCACAGATTGAAGGTTTTGATATGATGATTGATAAAGGTTGACATTAAGGTCGGTGTGGGCGGTTTACAATGGAGGATTATTTTTCTCCTTTACTCGCAGGTCACTTTAGTAGTTACTTTTGTAATATAATCAAGTTACTTTTGAACAATGATAAAGTTACTTTTCAATTAGAAAATTTAGGTTACTTTTCATGAATAATCTAGTTACTTTTAGGGCTGTCTCATACAATAAGACAACATCACCGTAGAATTTGTCTACAATAAAATAGAATAAATTAGTGAAATTTCTTAATTTTTGTGGTGATCAGTGTTTTTCGTTGAATAATTAATTTTGCAGCGATAGATTTTGTGTTAGACCATCTACCTTAGACCCAATCAATGCCTTTGAATATTCGATAGTGATCATTTGATTATATATTTATATGCCTAATTAAGCTGCTGCTGGTTTCATGTAAAATTTATGTTTTATCTGAGCTTCCTACTCATGCTTTGATCATTCTCCATTATAAGTGCCGTACCCCAGGTTTCTTTTATTTACTACCTTCAGTTAGCCTTTTAGTGAAGATTAAGTTGAATTTACTTACGGATCTGCAGGCGTGCAGCATCAGCACATGTGGAAATTTTGTGGTTCTGGGAACGGCAGGGGGTTGGATTGAACGCTTCAATCTTCAATCTGGATTAAGCCGTGGAAGTTACGTGGATAAATCAGAAGGAACTAGTTGTGCTCATGATGGAGAAGTAATCGGAGTGGCATGTGACTCGACAAATTCTCTGATGATCAGTGCTGGATATCGTGGTGATATAAAGGTCTGTAACTCTATATACTCTTTAAGTATTACGGAGTATAATTCAATTTCTCCATGGAAAAGGCTAGTGCTCGATTAGAACTTACTTTTTCTCTTTAATATTATGCCATTTGTTTCCCCATATATACTTTGTTGTGGAATGATGGTGGTACGGGCTGAAGTTGCCTCATTCTATCTTCTGGACCTCAGTTTTGACTGAATATTTTTGCTATGGTTTGATTTACGTAGGCTGTAGGATATGTTTGCAAAGAAATGGCCAATAAAAAAAATGCTTTTCATTTATTTCTTCTAACATTCATGTTGTGACTCTCTAGTTACTACGATAAAAGTTGCTAAGGTGGACCTTGGAAATGTTTTTACATTTATTTGTAACCATCTGTATTAGAGTTCCAGAATCCTAGCTTGCATAAATTAATTTTGCCGGTATACTTCTTCCTCTATATGATGCTTTAAGACATTCAACCATGCGTGAAAGGTAAGAATCAGTGTACTTTCTAAGGCTATCATGGGTTTACTGCTGCTGCAGTACCAGCGTGGTTGTTTAGTCTTGTGACATTTTTCAGTCATATATCTTTGTTTTACCTTGTCTAGTGCGAAAAGAATATGTGCTACAATCTACAATCCTTATAATAGGATACAGGGTTATCCTAAGTTAATTACTATGCGCTGTAGGTATGGGATTTCAGGCGACGTGAACTAAAGTCAAGATGGGAAGTAGGGTGTACTTTGGTTAAGATTGTATGCCATAGGCCTAATGGTAAGGTCACTGGTGCTAACCATGTTGAGATATCTTCTGTAAATTGAATTTCATTCTGACTCATTTTTATTTAATTGATGTGATTTTTGACTGGTGTGTATTTCAGGTTTGGTTGCTACTGTAGCAGACGACCTAGTCATCCGTGTATATGATGTTGTGGCACTTAAGATGGTTCGTAAATTTGAAGGCCACATAGATCGTGTAACTGATATGTCTTTCAGTGAGGATGGGAAGTGGCTTCTTTCTTCAAGCATGGATGGAACACTTAGAATTTGGGATGTTATTTTGGGAAGGCAGATAGATGCTCTCCAGGTTGACATAGCTATCACTGCATTGTCTTTGTCGCCCAATATGGATGTCCTAGCAACCACTCATGTTGACCAGAACGGGGTTTATCTATGGTAAGTATATTGTTTCTGCAGATGCAAGTTTAGAATTCATTTGTTTCTGTAAGCAGTAACAGTAATATTTGTGGGGAGGATAACATTTCTCGTCAGATTTTCAGTGTACATTCGTTTACTTGGAATTTGCTAAAAGAGAACAAGGAAAAAGTAGATAATGTGTCCTTGGAACATGTAATCGCTCAATGAATGGCTACTTCAAGCAGCTGGTGCATCAAGTTTGTGCTGACTTTTTTCCCACTTTGTTAGGGCTAACCAGGCAATGTACACTGGTTCAACCAGTATAGATTCTTATGCAAGTGGTAAACATGTGGTCCATGTGAATATGCCGTCTACTTCTCCATGTGAGAAAAATGAAGATGCAAGTATTGAGGAAAGCAAGGTAGATGACATGCATGTTGAGGAGACGGTGGGGAAACCTAAATTTGACCAGAAAATCCCTGACTTGGTTGCACTGTCACTCTTGCCCAAAAGTCAGTGGCAGAGCTTGATCAATTTGGATATTATTAAGGTTCTTGCTTCTTTATCTTTTATGCAGCCTTGCCGATGTATAACTCTTGAAATTTGCAAGAAATTTTCCTTTGGGTGCAAATTCTCTTTATATATATGGAGTACTTTTTGTGATATATTTTGCAGTGTCCTGATACATTTTTGCCATTTGCAGGATCGAAATAAACCCATTGAGCCTCCAAAGAAGCCTGAAAAAGTACCGTTCTTTTTAACTTCAATGCCGTCGCTTTCAGGAGACATTATGTTTAAACCTACTGATAAGTCAGATGAAGAGTTAAATGGGAGTGGCCGCGAGCTTCATTCAGACCTGACGAACGGCTTGCCTGCGTCACCTTTTTTGCAAGTGCTTGAATCTGCAGTAGAATCAAAGAATTGTAAGTTTCTCATCAAGCGCAAAATATTTAGAACTTATTTTATGCGGTGTTTATCTGAAAATAAAGTTTATTTCCTTTTTTTTTTTTTTTTTTCCTTCTTATCTTAGAGACTTAGGAATAATATCACTAGTTGGTCGAAGAGTCAGTCATTAAGTTCTGAAAACCATTAAGTATACCCTATGAAATATGTGTAATTCTTGACTGCTAGATTTGGAATCTTATGCCGTCTTGTTTTGATGTATAAGTAGTCTCAAGGAGAAAGGACTTTGCTAGGACTATCATCTTTGACAGTTTGTGAAACAAAAGGTTCTTTTGAAGAATCCTGCTCTTTTGATTGGATTAGACTTTTCTATTTGCTATTTTGCTCTTTAGCTTTTCTAGCATTTAATGGAACTTTAACTAGTGTGAGTGATGCTAAACTACTGGAGTTCATATTGTAATGGGGTACACCTCTTTATGCTCTTAAGAACTGTCAGTAATCCAGCATGAAAGCTCTGAAGAAAAAAAAAAAATTAACGAGTCTGCTACACAGATGTCGGTTTGTGGCATATGTGCCCCCTTCATTGATAAATAGTTAGGCAAGTTAGCTATCATGTTAGTAATCTTTCTGGTTTATTAAAAAGCCTTTTGAGCAGATTTTAAAATAATGTTGAAAAACCATTAATTAGGGTTTAAATTGTATCGAAACTTTACTAAAACGTAGCTGATGAAACATTTATGAGATTGTCATTAGATGGTAGCAAGGTGAGTAGTTTTTATCTGTCATTTTGTGTTTGTGTATTTGTGTCATTATCTTTTCTCACATGTGTGTCAGTGTGTGTATGTGCATGGTTATTTGTGTTTATTATATGTAACCCTGACTGACTGCTTCAAGTACTGACTGAGTATGATATTTGTTCAAATTTCGCAGTTCCGGCATTCATTGAATATATTAAGGGTTTGTCTCCTTCATCATTGGATATGGAGCTACGGATGCTTCAGATAATAGATGACGACGAAGATGACAATGGTTCAATAGAGGACAGTAAACGGCCAGAGTTGACTGCTCTAGAAATGCTCGTTGATTATTTCATCCATGAAACTTCTTCCATGAAACTTCTTCCAAAAATAATTTCGAGTTTATACAGGCCCTTGATAGACTATTTCTAAAGGTCAGTCCTCATCTCATGCCTCTTCTCAATCTATCTGGTGCTTAAGCTAAATGACTCGTTTTGGCATTTTCCTGACCAAATTCTGCGAAGGCAGCCGTAAAATAGTATCTTTACTTGTCTGCTTTGTTTCTTCGATATTGGGTGTCAACAACCATTTCATCTTCTTACTAAATGTCTAGAAAATCTCTCATGAATAATTTTGTTTATAAATATAAAGGCGGGGAAAGGGAAGGGAGCGTGACAGAAATGATTAATGAGTAATACCTGATTTATTTTGCTTTAACGTCTCTAGCAATGCTATTATAAGATGGTTGTACGCGTACACTCAAGTTTGTTGCAAAACCTCCTAAAGTGGTCACTTTATACTTGATAATGGTCACAACAAATGTTAAAAGGGTGTCAGTTTTTAAAGACAGTTTTAAGCCTACATCTTTTTGCATTTGCGTAACTTCTCGGGTTTGAAAGCTAGACTGGAATCATGTGTTTTTATTGACTTATTCAGAGGTATTGTCTTATTTTCTCCGATTTCTTCACTTTCCATATTATGTGAGCGGATTTTGAACAAATCAAAAGATCCGAGGAATCAGAATAATAGATTAGTCATCGCATGGCCTTTTCAGTACCCGTCTTTGTAATGAGTTAAGATGATGTCTATAAAGCTTATTTGCTGGCTATTGCAGATTCATGGAGAAACAGTGAGGCGTCAAACGGGACTGCAGGAGAAGGCAAAGAAGTTGTTAGAAACGCAGACTGCAGTTTGGCAGCGTCTCGATAAATTGTTTCAAAGTACGAGATGTATGGTTGCTTTTATTAGCAATTCTCAATTTTGAAGAAACAAGAAATGACCGAATGAAGGGTTTAAAAGATAAACTAGTTTAACCGATTAGTAATATTATACGAAGTACTTCCGTAGCATATGTTAAACAATTAAGATTGTAGCAATTTCGATGAACCGAGTAATGTTCTGTGCTTAGTTGTAATTTCGAAATTTTGGCCTTTATTACGGAAGACCCAGAGTTTGTGAGGAAGTGAAAGCGTTTTGTTTTATACTCGGTATTTCCTTAATTTTTTTTTTTTTTTTTTTTTTTTTTTTTTTTTCAAGGGATTAGTGCTATAGAGCTGGATGATTGAAATGAGTATCAGCGTTGGGATACCGTCGTTCTGCAAACCTGAGAATTCTGAATCATTTGGCTAACCGTTGATCAGACAATTTGTAGCACTTGGCTTTGTCTATAGCATCAAGTAGTAGAGAGGAAAGATTACACTATGTTTGCTCGTATGCCCAATTTTCTCGTTATCTTGGAACTTAGTGTCATCTAAGATTCAAATGTGTTCGAATTCGTGCTGATTACACTTGCTATTGAACAATTTTTCAAACAGATCGGTAGGGCGAGTTTCGGGGTCGGATAACCATAAATCGGGTAATGTATGGGTCGGGTGTACTTCAGGTTCGGGTAATATACAGGTCAAGTGTATATGAGTTTCACATCGGGTTAGGGTCAAAATACGGGTTAATCAATATCCCTTTATTGATTTTTTTCTTTTTTTTTGTATAACGGTTTAGTTTTCTCTAAGAAAAAAATACTTTAATTGATGATATAATATAAAAAAATAAAATTGAATCATAAGTTAGAAATTGATAATATTTCAAAATAAGTATATAGATTTATAATTATTAAGTCAATATATTTACACATAACATAAGTGGTTGATGTGGATATTAAAGATTTTGAATTACAAAGTAAAACAATAAAATATAACAAGATTTTGATCCATATTTGTAGAGTTCAAGTTATGTCATCAAACTCTAAAATGTTACCCCGAATTATCGATTTATATATATCATATTTTTTCCACATTTTTTCACTTATTCTCCACAAGTATTTTCGTTTCAAAATTTAGTAAAAAGTGATTCAAGATGTCTCAAATTCATAACGTCCAATGCAACTAACAAACATCAATACTATGATTGTTTATACAATTATTAAAATTTAAAGCGAAAATTGTCAATTATGAATAGTTTGGTAGATGTAAAATGTTTAAAATTAACTTGAAATAAGAAGTTTCACGTGAAAAAATTTTGTTATTTACATTTTCTATCTTGGAACGTAAATTTCTTGACTTAACGGGTTAACCTGCTAAGGGTTGGGTTTTGACCCATTTTTTTCAGGTCGTTTCGGGTTCAGGTAGATTTTGGCTTAGGGTAAAAAAAAAAAAAAAGGTTTATTTCGGGTCTTTTTCAGGTCGGTTTCGGGCGGTTTATCGGGCCGGGTCAGATTTTGACTGCTCTAGGGTCTACTATGAAGAAGAAAGGCTAATTTTTGAAGAAAATAGGAGCAAAACAGAAGAGGCAAAAACAAATGTCTACGGGCTCGCTTGGGATGAAAGTAATTATAACGGGAGTAAGAGAGCTAAAATGAACTAAAAAATGGAGGGAGGGGATGGTAGTGGGTAGAGGACTAGAGCCGGCCATTTTCACGGGCCGCCTGGCACGACCCAGCCAAGCCCGTCCATCGGGCCTCACTTTTGGAGCCCGGACCGGTCCTCCAAAAGCTCGGTGGGCCCATTTTTTTAAGGGCTGGGCTCGGGCTTGATTTTTGAAGCCCGACCCTTAACAGGCCCGCCACGTAAGCCCTTCTAAAAGCCTTTAAGCTCACGCAAAGGGTGAGGCCCGCCAGGCCAGGCCGGGGCGGGGTGGGGCGGGCCGAGCCTATGCTAGTTGTTATCCAACGGCTCTTCCAACGACATTTTCAATTTTTATTTTTATTTTTTTCCTATATCTTTTCCCTATAAATATTAACTCAAATTTCCAAATTTCACACAAATTTCTCAATTCTTCTCCCTCTCTTTAATTTTATGAATATACAATATTTCAACATTCTTAAGTTTTTTGATAATTAAAATAATATTACATTATCAATTACTTATAAAAAAATCATTATTCTATATGACATATACATAATTTATTAATTAGAAATTATTATATACTTACAAAAAATTACTAATATATTATTTAATAATTTTATACGTTTATAAATTTATATTCATTGAAATTAAATGGATCAAGCCAGGACAAGTTCTAGCGGTATTTTCTATTTTTTTTTGGTAAAAGGTAAGTTATATTAATTCCAATCCAAAACATGCCAAATTACATCATAATACACTCACGTTTGGGAGAAAGACCAGGCCAATTACATCATCCTAATGGACATCAACCAATTTTTATCCCTAATTGACAACTGACTCAAATCTAGAACATCGAGCCTCAATATAAGCATGTTCTTAACCTGAGCTACAACAACATTGGGACAGAGAAGTGTAGCCTCAATCCTACATTTGTTGCGTTGCATCCATAAGCCATACATCAGTCCATTAATCGTAGCCGCTCCAACAGCCCTCTGAAATTTTGATAGAGCCCTTCGGTGTAGGACAGCCTGCCAATTTCCAGATGAGAGCTGCCATCCAAGCCAAGAGCCGACATCAGCCAAGCATAACCTGCTATAGTTACAGTCAAAGAACAGATGGGTGCAAGATTCAAGTGCTTGAGCACACAAATAACAGTCCCCCACAGCAGCTATCCCAAACTTGACCAATCTGTCAAGAGTAGCCAACCTTTCCAGTCGAATTAACCAAGCTATAAACGACCACTTGGGTACATTATATCTATTCCACACATCAAAAAACCAAGCCACCTTCTGTTGTCTTCCACACAACCAATCATAGCCACTCTTAATTGTATACTTTCCATCATTGGACTGCCATTTATCCACAGAGAAACCAGATTTGAGCATTTGTTTCACTTTACAGATTTGCCTCCACACCCAACTAGTATTGTTAGTAGGCTCATAGTCCATCCAATGCACACCCTTCATATATATGTGGTTAACCCATTTGACCCATAGAACATCCTTCTTATCAAACAACCACCAAACAAACTTGCCAACCGCAACCAAGTTCCACTTTTGACAGTGGATCACTCCAAGGCCACCACAACACTTTTCCATGCATACTCTCTCCCAAGAGACCAGGGGAGCTTTATTATACTCATCACTCCCTTCCCATAAGTAGTTCCTGCAAAGAGCAACAACTCTATTCATCACTGACACAGGGAGGAGGAAAACAGAAGCCCAATATGTGTGCATACTATTAAGAATAGCATTCACTAGAGTTAATCTTCCCATGTATGAGAGTCTTCTTGCTCCCCAACCCTTGATCCTGGCACAAATCTTCTCACTGAGCAAATGGCAATCTCTGCTATTTATCTTCCTGGAGCTAATTGGTATGCCAAGATATCTGAAAGGCAAAGAACCTAACTTAAAACCAGAAAATCTCAGTATACAGTCCAAAACAGAATGGTGAAGGCCATTGCAATAAAGTTCAGACTTCTCCTGGTTCATCACCAGGCCAGAAGCCTCTGAGAAAGTAACAAAACCTTGGAGTAACAGCTTAACAGACTGCTCATTCCCTTTAGCAAATAACAGCAAGTCATCTGCGAAGCATAAATGATTCAGTTTTAGTCTCCCACATAATGGATGATGTTGAAACCCATCCATACCTGATACCACAGCAAGGATTCTAGTAAGATACTCCATGCAGATAGTGAAAAGTAACGGGGATAATGGGTCTCCTTGCCTCAGCCCTCTTTCTCCTTTAAAATGACCAAAGCACTCTCCATTAATAGACAAGGTATACCAAGGACTCCTCAAGCTCACCATAATCAACTTAATCAAATGAGGTGGAAAGTTCAGAGCATATAACATCTCCTCTACAAATTGCCATTCAACAGAATCATATGCCTTCCTAAGGTCTATCTTGAGTAAGCACCTTGGAGAGCAAGCTTTCCTTGTATAAAGTTTAACCAAGTCCTGACAAATAAGTACATTTTCCACTATCTGTCTACCCTTCACAAAGGCGCTCTGATTTGGACTGATGATCACAGGGAGCACCAATCCTAGTCTATTACAAAGAATCTTAGAAATGCACTTGGATAAGATGTTGCAACAAGCTATAGGCCTGAATTCAGTGACTGAAGTAGGGCAAGTTACCTTAGGAATTAAGGTAAGAATGGTTGAGTTCACCTGTTTTAACAGTTTCCCATGCTTGAAGAAATCCTGAATAGCCTTACAAATATCAACACCCACAATCTCCCAAGAGTCTTTAAAAAACTTGCTTGTATTTTCTATTTTTATTCTAAATTGTAATAATTAGAATTATTTATATGTTTGATTTTAATATATTACTAGAATTATTTAATTAATTACTAAAATTGATTTTGTTAGTAATTTATATGTTTTATTTTAAATCTAAATTGTTTATATTTGTGGGTACCGGGGTTTAAGGGACCAATCGACGTCTTGTTTAAGGGCGTTAAAAGTTGAAAAAGATTAAGTTGGAATAACCTTTAAAACTGCTTTGGAGTCGCCACTAAATTATGAGGGAATTTAAAACCCGCCTTCATGTCTTTAGCTCTAAGACACGTCTTAGATTTCAAGTAACGTCGACACCTATCCGTCTAAGGTTATTGTGAAACCAGATTCGGATTCGGGTGAGGGTACTTTTCCAAAGAATGATTCAATTAATGTTTTCTGAAAAACATTTTGGAAAAACCTATTTAAAAATAGCCACTACTGACTTGAGAACAATGCAAGTGATGCGTAAGCTTAAGTAATTCGCTACGTACAAGTGCGATTTAAGTTGTAAAAAATGTATGAATGCATATGCAAAAGATTGTTTAAAACCCTTAGTTAAACTTGCTTAAACTTGTTAACAAAAACGGTTATGCTAGTGTCGAATTCATTGTTAAGTTGATTTAATGCAAGATGAGGATTTGTTAATGCATAAACTTAAAATAAAGTCCATTTATTGGTTTATTTTAAAGGGGGTCAGTTGCAATGTGACTTTGGAAAGGTGTTACGAATAGGTTGTGTATTCAAGGTGCATGGCCGCCTTATGCAAAATAGACTTCCGTACCAAAGTCGGGTGGGTACTAGAATGTAGACCCTTTATAAGTATAAAGAAGTAAAGAAAGAAAACCTTAATCCAAGTTAGGATTAAGAACTACCTGTCTCAAGATAGAAATCCGGCAGCGCTTCGCTTCTAAAGGTAAGAATTAAACACGAGATGTGTGAAGAATTCAAGTGTGTATGCATGAGGCGTTTTTGAGAGTTTTTGTGTGAGTGTAAGAGAAGAATTATGCTGATAATTGGTGAGGTTTTGGTCGTGCAAAAGGGCTATATTTATAGTAGAGGATTCGTAGAGATTTAGGAAATCTGGAGAAAAAAAACCGGCTGAGCGAATCGCAAGACACGAGAATGACAGCCTAGGAAATTGCAAGAAGCCTTGCAATTTTCCCCCTGAATCGCAAGGAACCTTGCGATTCCTAGGGCGGGCGTTATGACTATATTCCGTATATTTTCAAATTATATTTTGGTAAGATACGTAATATTTTTGCTTGAGCTCTAAGACAACCGTGTATCAGCTTAGCGTATGACCACCTGGGCCTAGGGAAGCGGGACAAGAGTGCTTTGGGCCGGGTTTTGGGCCCGAGACCCGAAATTGTAAAACGGGTGCATTTTGCAGTATATTCTGAAATGTGAAGGCTCGTGAAGCTGTATTTTGTGTTAGCAAGTGCTAAAAGGCAGTTTTAGCAACCAGGCCTAAATTTAGGAATTTAGGAGAATTGAATTGGGCCTTATTAATATAAAAGGGCAAATTGCATTGTGTATTGTAAAAAGGGTGCGCGCATGCCGATTTGGATCTAGACTCGAGACAAGCTGGATTCTAAGTGAACTAAAAGACATTTATTAAGCGTGATGACACTAGTGACCTCATTTTGCATTTTAAAACGACTCAACTTGAATTCGACACAGTTAGTGCCGTTTAAGTCAACGTAAAAACATGCATGTAAAAGTCCATGGTTACATCACTAGGTTTTTGGTGGGAGGTACGGATACGGGTATCCACAATATTTTAAAGATTGAATTATTTATTTGTTTAGAATTATTTATATGTTTGATTTCAAGTTCTATTTTTATTCTAAATTGTAATTTATTTGTTTGATTTTAATTCATTAGAAATATTTAATTAATTACTAACATTGACTTTGTTTTTTGTTAATAGCTTCAACACTGACACTAACTTCTCAAACCGTGGGTGCATCATCTTCAAGGGAATCGTCTTATGTTTTGCTGTACGTTGAGAAGATAGATGCTCCCGACCTAGCACCCCCTAAATACAGTGTGGTTTGCAATGTTTGCCGTCAAAATTACAAAGTGCAAACGTTTACTTATACGCGAGGAATGGGATACGGTAGCTTGTCCCGACACTTGTCTAACGTACATGAGATTGATAAGGAGACGCATCTAGGTAAAGACAGTAGTAGCCATGGAGGTACGCAAACGCAAATTGGAGGGTTTGCATTTTAACAACCGGTGGAGGAATGACTTTTATGTATTGTATCACCTCAAGCCTCCTCGTCATCAACCGCCATCCCTGAAAGTCCAGCTCCCGACCCCGACGCGCCTGCGTCGCCAGCATTAGTCGGCTGCTGAGCTCCATACCAACCAGGCTGAGCCCTAAAACCAGCATATGGGGAAGAAAAGTAGTCAGCCTGAATGTTAAGTCCCCCACGAACGCTCGGCTGTGTGTAACCACCATTTGGTCAGGTGTAGAAAGATGGGTGAGGTCCCTCAGGTGCAACGGGACCATGTCTCGCATAGGCATCATAACTCGGAAGCTGGCCCAGACCTACATCAGCATACAACTGGTCAATACGTGCGTGCATCGCACTAAGGTCGTCGCGGTACTCGCGACGGAACTCATCGAAATCAGAATGGAGACCGGTGACACCCAACTTCATATAACCCATCATAGCAACAATATCGGGGTGAAGGTCGTAATACTGAGTACCAGGGGCAGTTGTGTGAGGTGGAGCCGTAGAGAACTGAGGTGGCTCCTGAATAGCAACAGAAAAGGAAGAACCAACCTGCCTTTCACGCCGTCCATAAGTGTGGACGAGAGGGAGCGAATAGGAAAACTGGTATGCGCTCAGAGCAACACGAATCAGGTCAGGAAGGGTAATACTCTCTTTCCCACCAATCATCCTAAAACGTTGACCTAAAGGACCGGGTCGTAGCCAATTTAATGGCGAATGAAGGTACATGGTATCCAATAAGACGCTACCCTGTATAGGCTGTAGCGGGTTATCAACGAAATCAACCATCACCCGCGTAAATTGGGTGATAAGACCACCCAGAAATATAGGCACATTCAAGGCGGGAGTAGTAGAGAGCTTCCGAAGGTGGAGAGCAAGATGGTAAGCGATGTTGATGTGGAATTTCTCGGGGGATGTACGCAAGTATTGATCGAGGATGGTAATTTCCTCGGTTTGGACGTTATGGGGCTCATTTCGAGCAAACATCGTCCACCCCATGAACTGCTGCCAAACTCGAATGGCAAGATGATGAATGTATGGTGCACTCATATGCTTCCCGGGCTCCTGTCGTAGGCCCGAGATGGCGGTCCATAACTCCCCAACACTGAACCAGTCAGGGGCAACATGCTCTTTACGATTTGGAAGGCCAAACACATCGCCAAAAGAACGGGTGTTCAAGGAAAGAACATTATTCATAAGACGGAAAGTAAGCACAAGGTTATCATTTGTCCAATCCCGGACAACCTTCAACGAACTCAAGAATTCCCAAGTGAGCCGAGCATAAGTTAATCTCATTATACCAAACATCGATTTCATACCAACGCCCTTAAACAATTTTTCAGTAGCGTCATCTATTCCGGTGTGTCTGCAAATGAATCTAGTAGGGACGAGAGATCATTTTTTAAATGCGTGAAATTTAATTTTTTGATTCTCGGATTCGAAAATTACCCCAGGAAAGTCGATGTCGGGCTCGATCTCGGGTAAATCCGCTTGTTGCCTTGTAACCTGTCTTTGCTTCTTTGAACGTTCCACCATTGAAATATTGAAGAGGATGAAGTTAGGGGTGAGCTTGGGGTGTTTTTTAGAGAGTGTTTTGGGTCGTGGGATTTAGTGAGGGGTTAGAGAGAGAGAGAGAGAGAAAGAGAGAGAGAGAGAGAGAGAGAAAGAGAGATAATGATTTTTAATTTGTGAAGAAAATAAGAGCATCCGGCGAGTATATAAAGGCCTGGTGAAAATCGGGCAGCCGATCTCGAACCGGCTGCTGGTCGCCCGACTCCTTCGTATTCTCACTCCTTTGCAATGCTACAGCACTAGCCGGTCATGGGCCGACGGCCGGTCGACCGGTAAGACCTCTTTTACGAATTTTTGAGAGAATAAAAATTGTAGGTGCGGCGCCGGTTGGAGCCAGGCTACCAGCTCCAGACCCCTCCTACGCCTTGCTCGAGAATTCCAAAGTTCAAATAGTATACCCTGCACATTAAACGAAACATGTGAACCTCACTCTCGCCTCACCTAATTAAATAAAAAGAAATGCAAAAACCAAAACAGTACAATAAATATAGAAACACACGGGTTGCCTCCCGGAAGCGTTGGTTTAAAGTCCTGCACGACTATATTACCTCATCAGAAAGAGGTATCAGGGGACGCAAGGTAGAGTACCTCCCGAGTCGACATCTTTGAGAAGTACTTGAAAAAGAAGAGGGTAAATGCGGTGGGTTAGTTGACATCTTTGCGAAGTACTTGAAAAAGATGTCGGAAGAGGAGTCGGATGAGGAGTCAGAAGAGGGTAATAAGGGTAATGAGGGTAATGTTGTTGCTAAGCCACCCAAACATGATACCGTCTTTTTGGAATTAGTTACTATTGTTTTTTTTTTTTTTCGTATGATTGGTTATTTGCAAACTATCGAGAAAGGAGAAATCTTGAGGTTCTTTGTGATTCTGAGCAGGCCTTTAATTTTCTCTCCCTTAAGAATCATAATCCGCAACCTGGTTACAGGCCCTTTATGAGGAAATTCTTGAGGAGCCAGTCTGCTTTGGGAACGGGTGTGAAGCTGGTTCGGGTAGGTCGATATAAGACGATGGAGGCTGACTTAGTTGGGAGGTTTGGGTCTGATTGTTTTGAAGGTGTCTTAAGAGCTCAGAAGTCTCTGCATCAATACTCAGGAGATATTCAGAATTACTTGGTTAAAATGAATGCCGATGTGTATGTAAGTGATGGAAAATATGTTGGTGATGGAAATTTTGAATTCACGGCTAATTTCAATGACAATACTTTTGTCATCATTGTCTTTCAGAAGGTAACATTTAATGTCATTCATGTGCTGTTTAGTAAGCTGTGTTCTCTGATTTCATGAGCTATTTATTTATTTGTAATGCTGGTGCTGGTGCTGTTTTTGCCAAGGCTTGTTCGATCTATAGCGTATTTTTGTTGCCTGTGTGACAATCTCATTATAAATTAGTGTCAGATCAATTCTATGGTTTGGAGTTGTGTAGGGACTAGTCCTTTTGTGTGTGATGACTCACAATCTTGTAAGTACTTGGGTGTGTAACTGTTGTATGTTGTGTAACGAGCATCTGTAATTGGTATCGATAGTTATGAAGGGTTTATGAAGTTGTTAGATTGGATATGAAGTGTAGTTTCCAAGATATTTACAATTGTTATTTGTTTTAGATTGACTTTTTGGAAAATTTGAACAATATTGGAAAGATAGTTTTACTTGTGCATTTAGGTTTTTGATTGATTTGATGTTGCTAGATTAAATTTCTGCTTTAAATTGTTGATTTGTAGGTTGTATTTTTTTATTTTTTTTTTTTTTTTTTTTTTTTTTTTTTTTTTTTTTTTTATGTTTTTGTAAACTATGAGGTTGCAAGTACTTAGCTGATTCTTATGAAAACTTGTGGGTTGAGTTGAAAGAAATATTGGAATTTGTTCCTTCGATGTAACCAGCAACAACACAAGTTAAATTTGACAATTAACATCTGCCACGCAGACCTTGACCAAAAACTTCTAAAAAAGAAGAGCTGATTTCCCATTGGGTTTTATTACCTATTGTATAGAAGCTACGTTAAAAAACCAAATCCACGTCAAGCAATATCCCAAAATAGAGAGTACAATATCCAACATTTTAGCCCTGAAACACTTACAAAAGTAATGCCCTTTGTGACTCAAAACGAACAAATTCCAATACTTCTTTCAACTCAACCCAAAAGTGACATAAGAATCAACTAAGTACTTGGAACTTCATAGTTTACAAAAACATAAACAAAACATATCCAACCTTCACATCAACAATTTAAAGCAGAGATTGAGTCTAGCAAAATCAAGTCAATCAAAAACAAATAACAACTATTAATATTTTGGAAACTACACTTCATATAGAACCCGTTTTTATAACTACACATATCCAACACATATCAACAATATATCAACACTTAACCGCTTAATTTAAGTCTAGCAAAATCAAACAAAAACACAAATGGTCAACTCAAACTATATCCCTATGAATAGTGTTCTCTTTTCACAAAAAGAGGAGCCAAAATAAATTACAACAGTTAATATTTTAAAAGGTACAGCTTAATATTCAATATAACAACCTCAAAAACCCTTCATATCTATCCATACCAACTAAGCAATGCTTATACCAAAAATTTCACAAGGGCAATTTCCATCAGAGTAACCAACAAAAATACCCTAGACAACCAACAAATAACAAGTTCACAATTATAGCACACACATCAAACAAACATGAAATCATATAACAACACCAACCAACCACTCCATCACCATTTTTAATAATCAAGTACCTAATCACTCTGAAACATCCAAGTAATAATGCATACAACTAAGCCTCCTCACAATACACCAAAGACAATAGCCCCCCAAGCATGACATTAGTAAATTAGTGCCAAGCAATCAATACGATCAGCTCAAATTCCAACTATTCCCCCACATGTTGTGTATTCACTACTTTGAAATAGTCAAACTATTTTCTAAGAAACAATATGCTTAAAACATTAGTAAATTTTTTTAAATGTTGATCAGGCATGATATGATTTCTACAACAGTAATTAACCTGGAATACAACGACTACAACTTCACAACCATCCCAAAAAAACTTAACTTGAAACGAAAAATTAGTCAACAAAATAAAGAAAACACCATTATAAACTTCATTTTAAACAGACCAAAACTAATATAGCACCAATTAAATTTCAAAAATAGTTTTACTCAGTAATCCAGAAACAGCACAAGTTAAATTTGACAATTTACATCTGCCACCAAGACCTTGACCAAAAACTTCTAAGAAAGAAGAGCTGATTTCCCATAAAGTTTCATCACCTATTGTATAGAAGCTACGTTAAACAACCAAATCCACGCCAAGCAAAATCCCAAAATAGACAATACAATATCCAACATTTTACCCCATAACATTTTCAAAAGTAATCCCTTTGGTTACATCAAAGGAACAAATTCCAATATTTCTTTCACCTCAACTCAAAAATTTTCATAAGAATCAACTAAGTACTTGGAACCTCATAGTTTACAAAAAACATTAAAAAAAGGTATACAACCTACAAATCAACAATTTAAAGCAGAAATTTAATCTAGAAAAAAATCAGATCAATCAAAAACCTAAATACTCAAGTAAAACTATCTTTCCAATATTGTCCAAATTTCCCAAAAAGTCAATCTAAAACAAATAACAATTGTAAATATCTTGGAAACTACACTTCATATCCAATCTAACAACTTCATAAACCCTTCATAACTATCGATACCAATTACAGATGCTCGTTACACAACATACAACAGTTACACACCCAAGTACTTACAAGATTGTGAGACATCACACACAAAAAAACTAGTCCCTACACAACTCCAAACTAGGGATGTCAATGGGGCGGGTACTAGTGGGTACCGCCCCGCACCTGCCCCAGTTGGGGTGGGGATGGGTATAAGTTTCGCGGGTGGTGGGGCGGGTATGGGTATTAAAATTGTACCCTCCATGGGTAATGAGGCGGGGGTGGATGTTGCATATCCGCATAATACCCGCATATCCGTTTCATATAAACATTTTTTATATTATTTATACTCATATACCCGCATAATACCCGCTTACCTGTACCTGCCATGTAACACCCCGACACATTTCATGTACTTTATAATTCACCTCGTTAATATTCGTATTTCATTTCATGCGAAATTCTCATTTTTAGCTCGAGAAAGGCGTTTCTTTAACTTGCGTGTTTTGTCGTCGAGTTAACGTCACGAGTGCCGAGGTGGTTGTCGAGTGTGTGGGTGTGTGGAGGAGTTTGGAGATGGTTAGAGGGTGTTAGAGGTGGTTAAGGAGGTGTAGGCGAGCTAGGGGCAAGCAAGGAGGCGCGAGAGGAATAGAAAAAAAGCAGTCGTGCAGGACAGCCAAAACTGGCGACCCACTGGCGACCAAGTGGCGACCTATGTCCGCGGAAACAGTTTGTTTCGTGTGCTTTTCCGTGATGATTTAGGATTGGTTTTTCAGCTTTATTAATCCTAAACAAGCCCTAATCTCTCATAATTCTTATTTTACTCACCCTAGTTCCTTTCATAGCCTATCTTCTCCCTATTATCTCTCATACTTCACCATTAATTCATCCTCAAAACTCCATTAAAACTCAATCAAAACTCATGCTTTTCTTTTCAAGTCAACCCTAATTTAATTTCTTTCATTCATCCTTCGGTAATTCTTCGTTCTTTCTTTATTCTTAGTATAATTTTGATAGTTTAGTTATTATTCTTTATTGTTAGGGTTTAATGCTTATATTTTGTGTATGAATTGTGGGCGTGGTCAAAGGAGAAGGTGAATTCATGGAGGAAGACACCATTCACATCGAGGAGGAAGGCTATGCTTGATTTTTGTGCTTTAATAAGGTAACTGGGTGTAGCCCTAGCCATATTTTAACTTGTGTGAGACCATATGATTGATTGAGGATGATTTGATTGTGTTTAGAATGTAAAGTTATGATCTTTGGGTTGCTTGGGCTACGAAGTCGTGATCTTTGGTCTAAATTGAGTTGGTCTCACACTATTGAGTCTAGTAGCATGTACTAGGTTGGTTGGAGATGTTTTGAGATTGTTTATATTGTTGTTAAGTCATCTAAAGGTAATAACTTTGGGTTGTAGGATGGTTGTATTTGGGTTATTATTGAGTTCTTATGATTATTACTCCGTATTTAACATGTTATTACACTGTTGGTTATAGTTAATGTTGAGAATGGTTATAAAAGGGACAGTTATGCTATAAATGAGTTTAATGTGGATGTTATGATGATTTTGAGTAAAAGAATAATTAAATTGATGTTGATTGTGAGTTGATTCAGGTTATTGAATTGGTTTGTTGTATGCTTGAGTTAAGTGTGCGTACGGGTACGGTTATGGTTCGTGCGTGAGGAGATACGACGTCTTTTGTAGGACGGATGCCGCCCTTTGGGTTCTCAACCGGTTATGGTTAGAGACTATGGTAATTGTATGTCGTTAGCGGTTATGGTGAGGTTTGACCAAAATTAAGACAGTGTTGAGGATTTCACGGTGATGTGGATCCATTAAAGGAGACTCACGGTTATGAGGTTTCGCCATAGGGTTTGGAGGTATCACCGGTTAGGGTGAGGTCCGGGGTGATTCATGGTTATGTGGTTACCCAGTTCTCTGTGCTTTCTCTTGCGTTGTTGATTGTTGATCGTTGATGGTCACTTTGTTGATGACAGGTTGAGCTTAATTAATTAAAATGAATCAGTTATATTTGGGTTGTATGAGTTGTATGATGGTCGGTTGCTTATACTTTGATTATAGGCCATAGGCCATAGGCCAGTTGAGTTGGTTAACTAATGAGCTAGCCTGATTTTGTTTTATGTTTATCATACAATTGGGTTGTATTGTTGTATATATTGGTCAGGTGTCAACTTGATAAATCTCTACATTCAAAATTACTAGTCCTGCCTCTAAAATACTCTTCAAAAGCTTTTGATTTGATTTAATCGTCGTTTTTAAATATATTTCTTTATTTCAAAATGTTTCACTCTGATAATTGCTTTCATATCCATTACCTGATTTCTTTGATTTCATCATATTCACCTTTCTAAATTAAATCATTTATACCTCTATTTTCTTATCAAATCATTTTCGCCTTTAATTTAATACTCTACAAAAGATGTATTTTATACATTGTTTTATTACACTTTTATGACCTTTACTTTCTAACTATATTGTTTTGGTGTTCAATTCTGTTGAAATTTTAAACCTATTTATTCGTCGATGATTTCTTGTCTTAACTCTTTCGATTTATTTGTTTCTTTGACCTTAATCATTTGACTATACGTGTTTAAAACCTTCATTTTGCCTCCAATCTCTCGAGAAACCTTAAATTTAGCTCAAAAGGTCTTCGAGTCCTTCTGGTCGTTCAGCTGGAGCAGGAATCTTGAAGCCGGATTGCTATTGCACGATCCTACCATTAGAGCATGCAACAGAAGCTTTTAATCTAAACCGCCTACCGTGTTCGTAGGGACCTTATTCAGCATGGCTAGCTGTACTTGTTCGTAATATACCTTCCTAATTCTTCAGTCTTATTGGTCAGCTTGTGATTCCGATTTGAGCTTCTTTTCCACTAGTAAGATCCCCTATTCTATCAGTGCATACTTTTGCGATAGATCGTACGAGAATAGTTCCTAAGCTCTTTACTAATTTGGTATCTTACACCGTTATCATAAATGAAATCTAGTTCTCATTTTTGTGCGATGCTCGCTTGCTTAACCTTTTAGTACACTCACGTTTTGTAACTATGTTGAGGAAAAATTTCAACCGACATTATTTTACCTTTCTCTTTCTTTCTAATTGCCACAACATATTTTGACGCCTTTTACTCAAACGATTTTAAACGATTGACACCTATTCATTGCAATCACTCTTTGATCAAAACTTCTTTGCCGCGCTAAGCTTACGCTTATTTTAAATCTTTCTAAATTGAGTCTTTTGACTACTTATGACCTTACTCGTTTTGCTTAGTATTTTAGTAATGTCGTCCTCCCGGAACCATCTTCAATTTTGAGACTCAATCCTAATACTCATCATTTTCAATCGTCACTTCTAATCATACTTCATATTCGAAACGAGATTTGTGCATTGATTCATGGAACCTTGAGAACATTTTAATTTCTTTCATCGTTGATCATAAAAAATTTCTTTATCAAGACATGGATGTTGAGTATTTTCAGGCGAAAGGTTTATTACGTCATTTTTACTTGATTTGTTTCGTTCATTCCCTCCTTTACTATACATCATAAATTACCTCCTTCATATTGTGCTCCTAGCTGTCACATTTTGGTCTTGTCATCGTACCTTATGTTATTCTATTTCCCTACTCGTCTCTATATAACTATCTTTTTTGATTTTGAGCTGGCTTTAGAGATGCTGAACTTCTACCCCCTTCCTTTCTTTTCCATAGACTTTCACGCTCTCAACTTCATAAGGAACTCTTGATGTATTAACATCAATCTTGTTCTCAATGAGTTCCTCTAATCACATGCATTGTCATCTAGCCGTAGGGTGATTCGTCCTACTCTAGTCAATAGAGCGCTGAGCTGCCGTTCGTGGAAATGTGTTCCATCATCGCTAATGAGAGCACGAGTGACACCGAAACGAGGAAATATAGTCTTCTTCAACAACCGAACGACCGTCTTAGCGTCATTATTCGGAGAGGCAACGACTTCAACCCACTTCAAAACATAATCAACCGCAACCAAGATATAACGGTTCCCCTTAGATGAAGGAAACAATCCTTGGTAATCTACGCCCCCAAATGTCGAACAACTCAACCTCAAGTATCGGATTTTGAGGCAACTCGTGCCTCCTAGACATACCCTCGGTGCGCTGACACGCATCACAATTCACAACAAAGTCCATCGTATCATGAAACATAGTCGGCCAATAGAAACCTGGCTGCAGAATGTTAGCAACCGTATGTGAAGGACCGTGGTGCCCTCCATATGGTGAAGAGTGACACTACTCTAGAATACCGGCGACCTCCCACTGAGGGACGCATCGCCTATACAACCCATCTGCGCACTCCTTGAAAAGGTGTGGATCTTCCCACAAATAGCTTTCACACCGTGCAAGAACTTCTTCTTCTGTTGGTAGCCAAACTCATAATTTATAAGTCTACCAACAATATAGTTGACCAAGTCAGCATACCTGATAGGCTAAGTTGCGCTCACCTAATCAAAAATAACCTGACAAACCTAATGGGTAGTTAGGGTAAGTCGGGGTCGAGTCCACAAGGAGATGGTTGCTAATGTAGGTTACCAATGAAGCGTTTCTAGGCTCGGTCGGTTCGAGTATTTGAAGGTTTGCTATAGCTAAGCATAGGTAAGGATTTAACTTATATGGGAAAGGTGTAGGAATTCGAGTTAGGCATGGGATAAGCTAGGTCAAGGGATGATAATCGGGTTGAGTAGGGAATCACACTCGCTAGGGATATAGCTCATCCTCTTGGTCTTAAGCTTCCTCTAGGTCTCGATAACGGGCTCTCGCAACTTACTATTGTGGGTGAAGGTACCGGGAAATCGGGCGGGAAAACCTATCGGCATACTGCGCAGCGCCCTCGCCGTCTTGAGGCGTAGGGTGGCGGAATGCGCCTCGCAGGAAAAAGTGCGAAGTTTTGTAAAAATGGGGGAGATCATTGCATAAAATTGTGATCAAAAAAGAAAAGTAGAAAATCCTTTTTGAAAATGTATTTTCGGAGTCGCCACCAAATATTAAAGGAATTTGGAACCTATTCAACGCGTCTTAAAATATAAGACACGAGTGTCTCAGATTTCAAGATGCGTCGATATCTATCAATCTGAGGTTTGAAACCAGAGAAGGGATTCGGAGTGAGGTTACTTTTCAAAAGTTTTGACAAAAATGTGTTTTGAAAACTGAAATCAAAAAGCCTACGTAAAAGTAGTCTCTACTAATTTGAAAACATTTGCTTAATTTCGATATTTGGGCTAAAATGACGCTACGTACAAGTGCGAATAAGTATGACTCGATTAAAATGCATAAATAATGTAAATTGTCAAAATAATGACATATCGCTATAGGAAATGTACGTTAAATAATAATTTATTGACTAAATTATTACCATAAACGTTATTTTCCGACCTTGTATTTAAATTTGTGAAAAACCCTCAGCTTTGACATGCTAAAAGACTCTATGAAACGGTACAATTTAGTGTTGGATCCGTGATTCTAGTCGTTATTTTAATGCATGAATGAGGACTTGCATAATTATAAAAGTGACGTCGGTTTGCTTTAGTGATAATGAGTCGTTTATTTATGCGATATTGGCGGGGTTTAGACGGATTATGAATCCGAATTGCTAGAACCGTATTACGAATACGGCTTCGCTAATGCCAATATCGGGTTGGGGTTAATGTAACCCCTTTGTCCGAGTCTCAAACGTCCCAAACGTAGGTAAAATGTTTACCTTTCGAAAATGGAAAGACGGTATTTTGAGTGGATTTTGTGAGTAGTGTATGTGTTTTGAAAAACCGATTCCTAGAAATGAATGAAGGGGGTTGGTATTTATAGAGGTTGGCTGGTTTTAGGGTGAACAAAATATAAATCGCCTATAAATCGCCTGTGAACAGGCGTTTTATATTTTGTTTGGGTTGGATTTTGTAAGAAAAATGAAAAGGCGGCTGTGTGGGGAGAAATTTATAATCGCCTGTTAACAGGCGATTAGAAACTTAATCGCCTGTTCACAGGCGATTTCTATTTTGTTTTGGTGGGCTGTTTATGCCGCCTTTTGGTTTTGGTTGTTTGATTAAGTAATAATTATGTTTTTGTGAGGTGTTTTAACTTATGGGTTAAGTATTTGTTCAGTTTTGGTCCGAATTTCGGTTTTCGTGTTTCGGTTTTTGTCGTGTTTTTCGGTTTTGGCTTGAAATAAAATAATATTAGGTTATATTATTTTACGGTATTGTGGAATCTAGTTTTGTGAAAATGTGGCACGGGACGCACTTTGGCCCGTTTTGCGTGTTGTGTTTTGGGTCGTTTTTGTAAGTTTGGGCCGTTTTTGTAGCTAGTTGGGCTGTTTTTGTGGCTTGGCTTAATAAGACGTTCCTATGTTGTGCTTACAATGACTAAGAGTGACATTCATTTTTATGATTATGCAAGTTCAAATTAATACGTTAAGAATGACTAAATACGTTTTAGACACTTTTGTACCGTTTCGACTCTTTTAAAAGCATGCATGAAAGTCCTTTTCATCATCGGGTTTGTTTTTGGGGGAATGCGGATACGGGTATCTACAGAGCCCCCGCTTGGTGAGCTTGGACAAAGCGTTAGTCAAACTTAAAGATAGTATCCGGACCATTACAGTCTCGATACTACCTGGCGGCGCTAAGCATGTGTCTTATGGGAGAGACGAGGACTTAGCGTCGGGAAATGCGGGGAGGGACGACATGTTTTTAAGGATATGACGGTCCTACATGTTTAAGGGCATGTCGGCCTGCATGTGGCCTGAGTACTCCCAGCTGGCGCCTTGCGTGTGCTTTCCTTGTGCTTCTGGCTATGCTTCGCTTGCGCTTCTGGCTTGCGCTCTTGGCTGTGCTTTGCTTGCGCCGGCTTCTTGATGCGGCGTCTCGTAAAGGAGGTTACGCGTTTTCGTGCTTGGTTTATAAGAATGGTTGGTGTTTTGGTGAAGGATTAGGTTTTTTTGTGAACGTCTCATAAGGAGGTTACGTGTTTTTGTGTTTCTCATAAAAAGGGCTAGGTTTTTATGAACGTCTCGTGAGGAGGCTACGTGTTTTTTGGTTTTTCTCATAAAAAGTTAGGTTTTTATGAACGTCTCGTGAGGAGGCTACGTGTTTTTCTCATAAAAAGTTAGGTTTTTATGAACGTCTCGTGAGGAGGCTACGTGTTTTTTGAAATGCACGTCTCGTGAGGAGGCTACGTGCTTTTCTCATAAAAAGTTAGGTTTTTATGAACGTCTCGTGAGGAGGCTACGCGTTTTTGTATTTCTCATAAAAAGTTAGGTTTTTATGAACGTCTCGTGAGGAGGCTACGTGTTTTTTGGTTTGAAATGCACGTCTCGTGAGGAGGCTACATGCTTTTCTCATAAAAAGTTAGGTTTTTATGAACGTCTCGTGAGGAGGCTACGCGCTTTTTGGTTTTTCTCATAAAAAGTTAGGTTTTTATGAACGTCTCGTGAGGAGGCTACGCGCTTTTTGGTTTTTCTCATAAAAAGTTAGGTTTTTATGAACATCTCGTGAGGAGGCTACGCGCTTTTTGGTTTTTCTCATAAAAAGTTAGGTTTTTATGAACGTCTCGTGAGGAGGCTACGCGCTTTTGTGTTTCTCATAAAAAGTTAGGTTTTTATGAACGTCTCTTAAAGGAGGCTACGCGCTTTTGGTTTTTCTCATAAAAAGTTAGGTTTTTATGAACGTCTCGTGAGGAGGCTACGCGCTTTTTGATTTTTCTCATAAAAAGTTAGGTTTTTATGAACGTCTCGTGAGGAGGCTACGTGTTTTTGGTTTTTCTCATAAAAAGTTAGGTTTTTATGAACGTCTCGTGAGGAGGCTACGCGCTTTTTGGTTTTTCTCATAAAAAGTTAGGTTTTTATGAACGTCTCGTGAGGAGGCTACGCGCTTTTGTGTTTCTCATAAAAAGTTAGGTTTTTATGAACGTCTCGTGAGGAGGCTACGCGTTTTTGTTGGACTTGTCAAAGAGGTATATTATTTTTGTGGTTTGAGTTGAAATTGTGTTTGAAATGGGTTGAAAGTGTATTGGTAGAGAGTCGAGGTTCGGGGCGAGGTTGAGGACCGGTGAGGACCAGTGAGGTCGGTGAGGGGTCGTGCCAGGATGGAAGTGCGGCGACTCTCGAGGCCGTGACGGAGGTTTTCATGGGGATGGTTGATGAGTGGCGTGGCGAGAGGTGGCTGGTTATCGTGCCGAGATCGATTCCTTGCGTGCTGTCCTAGAGCGTCGTGACCAGTCACAGTAGGCTTGAACTTGTCGGTTTTGTATTTTAGGACTTCGTACGTGGTACATGTATTTTGGACTTGTATTATGTGTATTAGTATTTGTATTTGACGGCTTATGTATTAGGGCTTGCTTGCATCTGATTTGTGTACTTTGGCCTTCTATTTGTGGTTTTGGTGTTTTGTAGGTGTTTATAAGTGGTTGTTTGGGCTTTGCTTATGGCTAAAGGCTCTACGTACGGCGTCCTAAACTTAGGTTATTTCGTCTTGTCTCGAAAAATGCGTGGTCAGGTTGTGGTGGGCACGAAATCCTTCGTATTTGCGAGCGTTCCTGCAAAAAGTCGTTAGTCGTAAAAACATACATACATGTCTCGATTGAGACTGACTCGTTTATGATTAAACTAAATGCAGAGTTTTGAAATATGCTGTTTAAAAAGTATTTTAGACTCGTAAAAGGACGCTTTTGACATTGTAAAAATGGGAGCAAAAACGACATTTTGAGACGAAAATTGTGAATGCGAAAATCGTGTTTTTTTAATTTTTGTGTGATTATCGTGTTTTGTAAATGTGGAAAATTTGAAAAACGGGAGCCGACTACGTAAATCGAGACGACGCTACGGGACCGTAAATGTTGACCAAGAGGTCGGTAAATGGGTAATAAGTTAAAGGTTTAGGGCGTAGGTGTGTAAGAGTTGTAAGAAAATCGAATAATTTTGTCAGGGAACAAAAAAAAAATCGCCTGTTCACTAGCGTCTATGTTTTTGTGTTGTACTTTGTTTGGCAAAGCTCGACTATAAAAGGAGGGGTAGGTTAGTTCAAATTACTCATCCTTTCATCTTCCCATTCTCGATATTCCAAGAATATTCAAAATATTTACAGAACGTTTGTCGAAATATGGAGAATTTTGAAGGAAACTTGCGTCGCTGGTGTTCATCCTTGTCGGGGTTGGAGGAGAAGGACTTGAAAGATTGCGGTATCGGGGTACTCCTGGGCCTGAGGCAGGTTCAAATAGAGCCCGAGTTCTTAGATGCTTGTCTCGACTATTGGGACCTAAGTTTTCATGTGTTCCGCTTTCCTGGCGGAGGGGTCTGTCCATTGGTCGAGGAGTTTGGAGCTATTGGTGGTTAAGGGAATCTGGTGTTTGTTTTATTGCGTTGTTGTTAGTATTATGTTCATATTATGTTGTATTTTATTATGTTCGTATTACGTCTATCCTAAACCCGATGTACATGCCGGGATTTGTATAAGTATTGTAATATATTGTAGTGTTGTTAGTGTATCTCTAAGGTTGTAGTTATGCTCCTACTTTTGAAAAATCCAAAATGTAACCGTTCTTTTTAAGATTAATAAAAGTCAGGTTTTTATTTACGACTTTGCCTCATTTTGCTTATTATTCTGTGTGAAATTCCTTGGCTCTATTCTCTTTTCAAAGGTTTAGAATGCAAGCATGGTTTTTAGGAAATTTTTGTATTGACTATTCCCTCGACTTTTTTAAGCTTTGGGTTTGTCGTTTTGTGTTGAATTTCGTTCTTTTCACCTTCAGGTTTAAAAGACGAATTTTTGTGTTGACTATGTCCTTGACTTTTTTAAGCTTTGGACGTGTCATTTTGTGTTGAGTATCGTCTTTTTACCCTTAGGTTTGCAAGACGAATTTTGTGGCGACTATGTCCTTGACTTTTTTAAGCTTTGGACGCGTCATTTTGTGTTGAATATCGTCTTTTTACCCTTAGGTTTGCAAGACGAATTTTGTGGCGACTAAGTCCTTGACTTTTTTAAGCTTTGGACGCGTCATTTTGTGTTGAATATCGTCTTTTTACCCTTAGGTTTGCAAGACAAATTTTGTGGCGACTATGTCCTTGACTTTTTTAAGCTTTGGACGCGTCATTTTGTGTTGAATATCGGTTGCGCTTTTTACAAAGCTGCCTACGTATCCACGAAAAATGGAATCAAACCGGCGTAGTTCGGAAGTGTACGTTTAGGGGCATACCGGCCCAAGAGTTGTGTTTGCTTTTTTGTGGTGAATGTGCACGTTTAGGGGCATGCCGGCCCATGAATTGTGTTTGATGGATGCATGTTTAGGGGCATGCCGGCCCATGAATTGTGTTTGCGAGGGGTGCACGTTTTAAGGGCATGCCGGCCCATGAACATGTTTAAGGACATGTCGGTCCATGAATTGCTTTTGATTTTTGTGGAGAGAAAGAGCATGTTTAGGGGCATGCCGGCCCATGAACATGTTTAAGGACATGTCGGTCCATGAACATGTTTAAGGACATGTCGGTCCATGAATTGATTTTTAGAAAATTTCGCATTTTATAGATACATTGCAAGGCATTTTTAAGGGTAGTACTTTTTGAGCTGGTCGAGGTTCGTTGCTAGGTTAAACTCTTGACCGTCTAAGTCGGTTAGTTTCTTGCTCACTTTGTGAAGATTTCCTTGACGAGGTAGGGTCCAGCCCAGTTAGGCTTGAATTTTCCTCGTGGGTCGACTGGAAGTGGTGCTCGGACTGACTTTAGTACGAGATCCCCCACTTTAATGTTTCGTGGCTTAACTCGTTTGTTGAAGGCTAGTTGTAATCGCGCTTGGTACATCCGTACGGTGGTCAGGGAATGAAGTCGGCGCTCGTCCAAGAGCATGAGTTGTTCGTAGCGTTCACGGGCCCATTCTGCTTCTGGGATGCTACTTTCCATTAGTATGCGTAGTGATTGTATTTCTATTTCCCTTTGGTTGGGCGGCTTCCATGCCGTAGGTGAGAAATAGGGGTCATGCCTGTAGGGGTTCGGAAGGTAATGCGGTATCCCAGTGCATATGGTATCTTGTTGGGCCAATCTTTGCAGCGCCGATCATCTTCTCAAGTATGGTGACGACCGCCAGTCTTGTTCTTTGCTTCAACGGCTCCATTGGTTTGGGGTCGATAGGGTGAGGATTTGTGATCTTTGTATGTTGTATTTTGTGAGTATAGCTTCGTCCTCGCTACCGAAAGTCACGAGCCTTGATCGCTGATGAACTCATGGGGTATGCCATATCGGCATATGATGTTCGTCTGGATGAACTTGGCGACTTCTTTGGAGCCGAGGGTTCGAAAAGATGCTGTTTCTACCCATTTTGTAAAGTAGTCGATTGCCACTAGCACGAAACAGTGTCCTCCTGCTCCGATGGGGTGGACTTTCCTATTACGTCGATGTTGCTTGGCGGTTTCATACCCATTATTGCTTTGATTTTGGTTGGGTCTATTTCGATCCCGCGCTGGCTTACTATGTGACCCAGCAACTTGCCTGATGTGACCCTAAAGGTGCATTTCTGTGGGTTTAATCGCATCTTATACTGCCTGATTCGGGTGAAGAATTTCTGAAGGTTTGTGACGTGGTCATCCCTTTCTTTTGATTTTACGATCATGTCGTTGACGTATACCTCGACCTCCTTATGCATCATGTCGTGGAGCAAGGTGGTAGCAGTGCGTTGGTAGGTAGCGCCGGCATTTATGAGCCCAAATGGCATGACTGTGTAGCAATATGTTCCCCAGGGGGTTACGAAAGTTGTTTTTGGCATGTCGTCTGCTGCCATCTTGATTTGGTTGTATCCTGCATACCCATCCATGAATGAGAGTAGGGCGTGGTCTGCTGTGTTGTCGACTAGAATGTCTATGTGAGGTAATGGGAAATCGTCTTTTGGACAGGCTTTGTTTAGGTCCCGGAAGTCGGCGCATACTCGTATTTTACCGTTTTTCTTCATAACCGGGACCATGTTGGAGACCCAATCAGAGTATTCAATGACTAGGATGAACCCAGCTTGTAGCTGCTCTTCAATCTCTTTCTTGACCAAGAGGGACCATTCTGGCTTGATGCGTCGGAGTTTCTGCTTAACCGGTTTGCTGCCTAGCTTGATCGGGATGCGGTGTTCGGCTATCTTGCGGTCGATACCGAGCATGTCTTTGTACGACCATGCGAAGACGTCCTTGAATTCTGTGAGGAGCTTGGTATATGTGGTCCTTTCTTCTGTGCTAAGAGAAGCCCCCAGCTGTAGTTCTCGAGGTTCTTCAGGCGTGCCTATGTTGATGGTTGTTGTGTCTTCAATAATGGGATCCTGTTCGGGTTTTGAGACAATGCTTGCAATGTATCTATATAATGCAATGTTATTTTGTTTGAAATTATCGCATTCATTAGAATATGTAGATTTTAAATGAGGCAAAGAATAACCAAAAACTTTCATGTTATTAATGTTATCAAAAGCAGTTACATTTGAAGATAGCTCAGACGAGGGAGCTTTGGATAACCTTAATGACTCTAGTTTTTCAATTAGGTTTACTACTTTAGTAATGTAACCTAGTGACCCTGCCGTTTAAGAAAATTTTGGCATCATAAGGACGCTAGACCCTATACTCTAGGTGTAGATACTTGAATTGAAACTGCCTAGGTCGTTAGTAGATTGGGCAGCGTTTTCTTCGAGCTTTAGCTGTTGGAGGGCGGCTTGGAAGTCTGAGGCCTTTGTGGTGATGATCTTGTCATCTAAAGGTATCCTAACCTTTTGGTGGAGGCGCGGCAGGCCTTGGGGGTGCTGTAAAAATCGGCGGTGCCTTTAGTGCGCCCAGTGCGTTGATAGCGTGTATGGGCTCGACTTTGGCAGTGGCTTGAGACGAGCTTCCTTGATATCCGCGACCCGTATTCTTATTCCTATTTTCTTTGCGGAGGTCGTCTTCAATGAGTTCACCGACGACGCTGAGTGTTGAGAAATTGTCGAAATTTCCGTACCGTAGGTGTTGTTGGTATGCAGGGGTAAGGTTGTTGATGAATTTAGTGATTAAATTAGTGTCCCTTGGGCGGTTAGGTATTTGAGCACAGAGCTTCTTCCAACGTGTTAGGTACTCGGTAAACCCTTTATTGTCTTTCTGAGTCAGGACCTCCAAAGTACGTAGCGAGACTTGGATGTCGTTGTTGTCCCGGTACTGTAAATCGAATGCTACCGTTATGTCCTCGAAACTACCGGTTTTGTGTGGCTCTAAAGCATAGAACCATGCCCTGGGTTGTGCGTCCAGCGAATGCGGGAATAATGTGGCCCATGCGGGGGGTTCGACACCTATGATGGCCATTTTAGCCTTGAAAGCTTTGACATGTACGAGCGGGCTTTCATGACCTTTGAAAATGGGAAGATCGCTGAGTGCTAACTCGTCTGGTAGCATGGACCTGACGTTCTTTGGGATGTGCTCATTTTCTTGGTGTATGGAGTAACCCCTGGAGTTTGTAAGGCGTTCTTCCATGGCTCGAATCCTTTTTGCGTTTCGTTCGGATTCTTCGGCGAGGCGCGCGGCGTTCTTCTCTGCCTCAAATTTTTGCATGATGGCCATTTGCTCAATTGTTGCGGTGAGGCTAGCTATTCTGTCATTGAGTTGTCGGACTTGCTCGGCAGTTACCTCTGGGGGAGGTGGTGGCGGTCCGGCGAAACCTTCATCGTGTTGAAAGGCCATGACAGGTTTTGGTTTTAATTTGTTGTAGGCGCGCTTCTTTGGAGGCGGAGGTGGGTTTAAGTGACGGTTCTTGGTTCGTCGTGTATCCAGGTTTTGTTCAATGGGTGGTTTGTTGTGTATCCAGGGTTTTTCAATGAGTGGACCTGACAAAGTTTTCAAACCTTTAGTGACTCTAAAAAGGAAGAAAAGATTCAACGAAAAATCACATTCACAATAGGAAAAAAGAAAAGGAGTAAAAAAGTGGGTGCATGACTCGACTCGTGTTTTTAGCTTAAAAGACACAGGAAGCTTTTGAGGTAGGGGCATGTTGACACGTCCCTAATCTCGAGGTAGGAAAATTCTTATGATCATAATCCGATTAACCCAGTTTAGCGGTATGTTGCTAGGGGTTTATCGTTACGATAAAAAGGATCAAACCGAAGTAGCGATAGGCTAGTCGATCTGAGGATGTTAAAATTGGGTAAAAAGGCGATCAATTGTTCGCCTTTTACGTGTGACTCAGGGAATTAAATCAAAATGACGATAGGTCACTTGATTTAAAAATTAAATCAACGGGTTCGCATCTGAACGAGCCCGCGTTTTTGTTTTTTTTTTTTTGAGGGAAAAAGATTAAATCGGGATGACTAAGAAGTCACTCGACTTAGAGCTAATTCTAACGTACTAAAGGTTAATTTCATTTAAAATCTCCGAAATGCATTGACATTTACGGGTTTTTGCTCTATGAAATTTTTTTTGCAATAAATGTATTATGACGATACGTCAGTCGCATAATTCATTTACGTTTTGAAAAAGATCCGGGATCTTGTGATTATCCTGGATCGGTTTTAAATGCACTGGCACATTTATTTATCAAACTCAAATGACTATAGGTCAAAGAGCCTAACGGCGTGTAAAAAAAAGTATGACCTTTTTGAAAAAAGTTTAAAAGTGAATTTTCAAAATGGACGTATTTTAAATGTACAATGCCTAAGAAATGTTTTTGCATGCAAAGGTTTTGAAAGACTACTATAGTGAGGGTACTATAGCTTCACACTTGTACATATAAACACAGGTTTTTGGCTTATAGGGTAAGGTTCCCTCCGGCCATTCCCGTAACGTTTAGGTAGGGGCACCCGCAAGACTACACACGTCTTAAGTGTGAATTCAAGACGGGCCCTAGAGCGTTCGAGTTTGACTGGTTACGATCGTTAGTACGGATGCCGTACTTGTAATCGTGGAGGGGGTGAGAGAACAGTGTGTCCGGAGTTACCTCGCTTATGAAGCGAGAGTTACTGGGGGCCGTTCCTCAAAGGGTGTGGTTTGAATCAGGAGGATTCGACTCAACGTATTTTTGCCCAAATATCGAAAGCGTAAATGTTTTCAAAGTTTCAAGCTTCACTTCTTTATGTTTTTAAAATAAAAGAAAAACTAGTTTTTCAAAAATAATAAAAATCATGCTCGTCCCCAGCGGAGTCGCCAGCTGAAGGTACCGGGAAATCGGGCGGGAAAACCTATCGACGCCCTGCGCGCGCCCGCCCTCGCCCCGTGCGGGGGCGCCGGGTGGCGGAATGCGCCTCGCAGGAAAAAGTGCGAAGTTTTGTAAAAATGGGGGAGATCATTGCATAAAATTGTGATCAAAAAAGAAAAGTAGAAAATCCTTTTTGAAAATGTATTTTCGGAGTCGCCACCAAATATTAAAGGAATTTGGAACCTATTCAACGCGTCTTAAAATATAAGACACGAGTGTCTCAGATTTCAAGATGCGTCGATATCTATCAATCTGAGGTTTGAAACCAGAGAAGGGATTCAGAGTGAGGTTACTTTTCAAAAGTTTTGACAAAAATGTGTTTTGAAAACTGAAATCAAAAAGCCTACGTAAAAGTAGTCTCTACTAATTTGAAAACATTTGCTTAATTTTGATATTTGGGCTAAAATGACGCTACGTACAAGTGCGAATAAGTATGACTCGATTAAAATGCATAAATAATGTAAATTGTCAAAATAATGACATATTGCTATAGGAAATGTACGTTAAATAATAATTTATTGACTAAATTATTACCATAAACGTTATTTTCCGACCTTGTATTTAAATTTGTGAAAAACCCTCAGCTTTGACATGCTAAAAGACTCTATGAAACGGTACAATTTAGTGTTGGATCCGTGATTCTAGTCGTTATTTTAATGCATGAATGAGGACTTGCATAATTATAAAAGTGACGTCGGTTTGCTTTAGTGATAATGAGTCGTTTATTTATGCGATATTGGCGGGGTTTAGACGGATTATGAATCCGAATTGCTAGAACCAGACATTTAATACGGCTTCGCTAATGCCAATATCGGGTTGGGGTTAATGTAACCCCTTTGTCCGAGTCTCAAACGTCCCAAACGTAGGTAAAATGTTTACCTTTCGAAAATGGAAAGACGGTATTTTGAGTAGTGTATGTGTTTTGAAAAACCGATTCCTAGAAATGGATGAAGGGGGTTGGTATTTATAGAGGTTGGCTGGTTTTAGGGTGAACAAAATATAAATCGCCTGTGAACAGGCGTTTTATATTTTGTTTGGGTTGGATTTTGTAAGAAAAATGAAAAGGCGGCTGTGTGGGGAGATATTTATAATCGCCTGTTAACAGGCGATTAGAAACTTAATCGCCTGTTCACAGGCGATTTCTATTTTGTTTTGGTGGGCTGTTTATGCTGCCTTTTGGTTTTGGTTGTTTGATTAAGTAATGATTATGTTTTTGTGAGGTGTTTTAACTTATGGGTTAAGTATTTGTTCAGTTTTGGTCCGAATTTCGGTTTTCGTGTTTCGGTTTTTGTCGTGTTTTTCGGTTTTGGCTTGAAATAAAATAATATTTGGTTATATTATTTTACGGTATTGTGGAATCTAGTTTTGTGAAAATGTGGCACGGGACGCACTTTGGCCCGTTTTGCGTGTTGTGTTTTGGGTCGTTTTTGTAAGTTTGGGCCATTTTTGTAGCTAGTTTGGCTGTTTTTGTGGCTTGGCTTAATAAGACGTTCCTATGTTGTGCTTACAATGACTAAGAGTGACATTCATTTTTATGATTATGCAAGTTCAAATTAATACGTTAAGAATGACTAAATACGTTTTAGACACTTTTGTACCGTTTCGACTCTTTTAAAAGCATGCATGAAAGTCCTTTTCATCATCGGGTTTGTTTTTGGGGGGTACGGATACGGGTATCTACAGTGGGTACCGAGGTTTAAGGGGCCGCTCGACGTCTTGCTTAAAGGGCGTTAAAGTTGAAAAAGATTAAGTTGGAAAAACCTTTTAAAACTGCTTCGGAGCCGCCACTAAATTATGAGGGAAATTTAGAACCCGCCTTCGTGTCTCGAGCTTAAAGACACGTCTTAGAGTTCAAGGTACGTCAACACCTATCCGTCTAAGGCTATTGTGAAACCAGATTCGGATTCGGGTGAGGTTACTCTTCTAAAGACTAGTTCAATTAATGTTTTATGAAAGATCTATTGGAAAAGCCTATCAAAGATAGCCTCTACTAAACTTGAGAACAATGCAAAGAATGACATGTGAGCTTAAGTAATTCGCTACGTACTAGTGCGATTTAAGTTGTAAAAAGATGTATGAATGCATATGCAAAAGAGATTGTTTAAAACCCTGTAGATACCCGTATTCGTACCCCCCCAAAAACAAACCCGATGATGAAAATGACTTTCATGCATGCTTTTAAAAGAGTCGAAACGGTACAAAAGTGTCTAAAACGTATTTAGTCATTCTTAACGTATTAATTTGAACTTGCATAATCATGAAAATGAATGTCATTCTTAGTCATTATAAGCACAACGCGAGCACGATACAGGAACGTCTTATTAAGCCAAGCCACAAAAACAGCCCAACTAGCTACAAAACGGCCCAAACTTACAAAAACGACCCAAAACGCACACTAACACAACACTCAAAACGGGCCAAAGTGCGTCCCGTGTCACATTTTCACAAAACTAGACTCTACAATACCGTAAAATAATATAACCTAATATTATTTTATTTCGAGCCAAAACCGAAAAACACGACAAAAACCAAAACACGAAAACCAAAATTGAGCCATAAACCAATTTGGCCCAAAATATCCAAATAAAACATAATTATCACCTAATCACACGACCAAAACCAAAGGCGGCATAAACAGCCCACCAAAACAAAATAGAAATCGCCTGTTGACAGGCGATTAAGTTTCTAATCGCCTGTTAACAGGCGATTATAAATTTCTTTCACACAGCCGCCTTTTTTTTTTTTTCTTACAAAATCCAGCCCAAACAAAATATAAAACGCCTGTACACAGGCGATTTATATTTTGTTTACCTTCAAATCAGCCAACCTCTATAAATACCAACCCACTTCATTTATTTCAAAAAATCGGTTTTTCAACACACATACACTACTCACAAAATCCACTCAAAATACCGTCTTTCCATTTTCGAAAGGTAAACATTTTACCTACGTTTGGGACGTTTGAGACTCGGACAAAGGGGTTACATTAACCCCAACCCGATATTGGCATTAGCGAAGCCGTATTCGTAATACGGTTGTAGTAATTCGGATTCGTAATCCGTCTAAACCCCGCCAATATCGCATAAATAACGACTCATTATCACTAAAGCAAACCGACGTCACTTTTACAATTATGCAAGTCCTCATTCATGCATTAAATAACGACTAGAATCACGGATCCAACACTAAATTGTACCGTTTCATAGAGTCTTTTTAGCATGTCAAAACTGAGGGTTTTCACAAAATCTTAAGAGTCAAAATACGAGGTCGGAAAATAACGTTTATGGTAATAATTTAGCCAATAAATTATTATTTAACGTACATTTCCTATAGTAAAGTCATTATTTTGACTATTTACATTATTTATGCATTCTTATCGAGTCATATATATTCGCACTTGTACGTAGCGTCATTTTAGCCCAAATACCGAAATTAAATAAATGTTTTCAAATTAGTAGAGACTAATTTTACGTAGGCTTTTTGATTTCAGTTTTCAAAACACATTTTTGTCAAAACTTTTGAAAAGTAACCTTACTCCGAATCCCTTCTCTGGTTTCAAACCTCAGACGGATAGGTATCGACGCAACTTGAAATCTGAGACACTCGTGTCTTGTATTTCAAGACGCGTTGAATAGGTTCCAAATTCCTTTAATATTTGGTGGCGACTCCGAAAATACATTTTCAAAAAGGATTTTCTACTTTTCTTTTTTGGTCACAAATTCATGCAATGATCTCCCCCTTTTTTACAAAACTTCGCACCCTTTCCTGCGAGGCGCATTCCGCTTCCCGACGCCCCCGCACGTGGCGAGGGCGGGCGCGCGCAGGGCGTCGATAGGTCTATCTTCTTTCCCGGTACCTTCAGCTGGTGACTCCGCTGGGGACGAGCATGATTTTTATTATTTTCGAAAAACTAGTTTTTCTTTTATTTTAAAAACATAAAGAAGTGAAGCTTGAAACTTTGAAAACATTTACGCTTTCGATATTTGGGCAAAAGTACGTCGAGTCAAATCCTCCTGATTCAAACCACACCCTTCGAGGAACGGCCCCTAGTAAAGCTCGCTTCATAAGTGAGATAACTCTGGACACGTTGTTCTCTCACCCCTCCACGATTACAAGTACGGCATCCGTACAAACGATCGTAACCAGTCAAACTCGAACGCTCTAGGGCCCGTCTTGAATTCACACCTAAGACGTGTGTGGTCTTGCGGGTGCCCCTACCAAAACGTTACGGGAATGGCCGGAGGGAACCTTACCCTATAAGCCAAAAACCAGTGTTTATATGTACAAGTGCAAAGCTATAGTACCCTCACTATAGTCGTCTTTCAAAACTTTTTGCATACAAAAAAAAACATTTCCTAGGCATTATACTTTTAAAATACGTCCATTTTTGAAATTACTTTTTCGAACTTTTTTCAAAAAAGGTCATACTTTTTAAAACACGCCGTTAGGCTCTTTGACCTATAGTCATTTGAGTTTGATAGATAAAATGCCACTGCATTTAAAACCGATCCAGGATAATCACTATATCCCAGGTCTTTTTCAAAACGTAAATGAATTATGCGACTGACGTATCGTCATAATACATTTATTGCAAAAATTTCATAGAGCAAAAACCCGATAATGTCAATTCATTTCGGATATTTTAAAATGAAATTAACCTTTTTCTACTTTAGGATTAGCTCTAAGTCGAGTGACTCTTTAGTCATCCCGATTTAATCTTTTTCTCTCAAAAAAAACAAAAACGCAGGCTCGTTCAGATGCGAACCCGTTGATTTAAATTTTGAATCAAGTGACCTATCGTCATTTTGATTTAATTCCCTGAGTCACACGTAAAAGGCGAACAGATGATCGCCTTTTACCCAATTTTAACATCCTCAGAACGACTAGCCTATCGCTACTTCGGTTTGATCCTTTTTATCGTAATGATAAACCCCTAGCAACATACCGCTAAACTGGGTTAATCAGATTATGATCATACAAATTTTCCTACCTCGAGATTAGGGACGTGTCAACATGCCCCTACCTCAAAAGCTTCCTGTGTCTTTTAAGCTAAAAACACGAGTCGAGTCTTGCACCCACTTTTTACACTTCTTTGCTTTTCTTCTATTATGAATGCGATTTTTCGTTGAGTCTTTTCTTCCCTTTTAGAGTCACTAAAGGTTTGAAAACTTTGTCAGGTCCACTCATTGAAAAACCCTGAACACCCAGCTCGCAAATACAATATGAACTTCCGTTTCAACCTCGCAAGTGACGAAGTTGCCCTTCCACCACCTCCTCCGCTAATGACGATCACCGAACACGTAAGGCTGCTTGACCACAAGATAGCCAACCTCGCCGCCCTGTTCGAACATCTGGCCGCCATGCAGAAGATCGAAACCGATAAAAACGCTAGACTATTCGCCGAAGAGTCTGCTCGACACATTAAGAGGATTCGATCCCTAGAAGATGAAATTCACAAGTACAAACTGGCCAAAACTACAGATCATGGTCGCCAGGGCAATACCTCTCGAACCACGACAACGGCTGAACCCTTTAACGTCAGAACTTCGAAGGCACCAAAGAATAAACCAATTTTCCTAGCACAACCCACTCTGCTGTACCAGGTCATCACGGTTGGGCGTTTCGTCAAGTGGCGGCGAAGGTTCGACCCTCTTTATGTCCTACTCAAAGCCATTGGGAAAACTCGTAAAGAAAAACATTCAGCATCCCCCCAGGCCCACCAGTGAACCACCTGAGGATAAGAAACCACTATCATGGCACGAAGACTCGTACTGTGAATTCCACAGGGGAAAGGGACATGACACTGAGAACTGTTTCCGTTTGAAGAATGTAATCCAAGACATGATTGACAACGAGACGATCGACAAGCCAAGCATAGCTCCTAAACCAACAGTCCAGCATAGCACGCCCCGTTCTCACCCCATTTTCGTGGGAACTCATCCCATCCTCAATCATCCCCTCCTGGCTCCCGCGGGCGATCACGAAGTCAACGTCCTTGCGACAAAGATCAACAACGGTAACGACATCGATCACATTCACCAAGCTAAGTCAAAAACAAAGCCAAGGCGTGAGGACAAGGAAGGAGACTTAACTCAGATCCCTTATCAGCACCCCCTCAGACAGTCCGACGGCCACAAAAAGACTTCTCACCTCCAACGTTTATTTCAAGACCCAACGGAACTACTAATACCGCCAGGATTCCCTCCCAAACTCACAAGCGAAGGCAGAAGCGAGGGCATAATCAAGAATGTGACTACCGTACCCATAACGAACGACCCTTCCTTAGACACAACATGGCGTAACGCCAAAGATGTCCTCCCAGCACAACTCATTAGCCGCATCATCCGGGATTGGCTACCAGGCGCCATAACTTTCTCCCACGCAGACTTGCCATCCTTCCAAGATCCAAGATAACCCAAAGACTCTACATAACCGTAGAGTGCCGCAACATGATATTACCCGTTACCCTCATCGACAATGGCTCCGCGATCAACATCCTGCCCCTAACAACTGCCCTCAAGCTAGGACTAAAGGAAAGTGATGTCACCCCTTGCTCCAACAACATAAGAGCGTACGACGGTACCTCGCGCAGCATAGAAGGTGTCATATCACTACCCATCATGACAGGATTCATCGAGACAAAAATCGAATTCCAACTCATGGACATCCCCCCGGCGTACAATATGTTACTAGGAAGGACGTGGATTCATGCTACCGGGGCCATAACATCAACTCTCCACCAAAAGGTCAAAATCCCTTTTTACGACGAGGTCATCACCATAGAAGCCTCAGATTTCCGAGCCGCCCTCCGACAACTGAAGCTCGAAGAAGACGTCACCCAATCTACCGGCGACTCGGGAAGTCCCAATTCAAGCGTCTACACCTAGAGTCTAGGATCCTGCGTCATCATGACGCCATTTTTCTAAAAACGGCTAGATCACTCAATTACATTCCTATTATAGTAAGTCTCAGTAAGAACTAGAGTCATTAAGGTTGTCCAAAGCTCCCTCGTCTGAACTATCTTCAAATGTAACCGCTTTTGATAACATTAATAACATGAAAGTTTTTGGTTACTCTTTGCCTCATTTAAAATCTACAAATTCTAATGATCACGATAAATTTAAACTAAAAAACATTGCATTATATAGATACATTGCAAGCATTGTCTCAAAACCCGAACAGGAACCCATTATTGAAGACACAACAACCATAGACATAGGCACGCCCGAAGAGCCTCAAGAACTGCAACTGGGGGCTTCCCTAAGCACGGAAGAAAGGGCCACATATACCAAGCTCCTCACAGAGTTTAAGGACGTCTTTGCCTGGTCATATAAGGACATGCCCGGCATAGACCGCGAGATAGCTGAACACCGCATCCCGATCAAGCAAGGTTCCAGACCCGTCAAACAGAAGCTCCGACGCATCAAGCCAGAATGGTCTCTCATGGTCAAAGAAGAAATCGAAAAGCAACTACAAGCTGGATTCATCCGAGTCATCGAATACTCAGACTGGGTCTTCAACATGGTGCCGGTAATGAAGAAAAACGGCAAAATACGAGTATGTGCCGACTTCCGGGACCTAAACAAAGCCTGTCCAAAAGACGATTTCCCACTACCTCACATGGACATCCTAATCGACAACACAGCAGACCATGCCTTACTGTCATTCATGGATGGATACGCAGGATACAACCAAATCAAAATGGCAGCAGACGACATGCCAAAAACCACTTTCGTAACCCCCTGGGGAACATATTGCTACACAGTCATGCCTTTTGGGCTCATAAATGCCGGCGCTACCTACCAACGTACTGCCACCACCTTGCTCCACGACATGATGCATAAAGAGGTCGAGGTATACGTCGACGACATGATCGTAAAGTCGAAGGAAAGGGACGACCACGTCACAAACCTTCGAAAATTCTTCACCCGAATCAGGCAGTATAAGACGCGATTAAACCCACAGAAATGCACCTTTGGGGTCACATCAGGCAAGTTGTTGGGTCACATAGTAAGCCAGCGCGGATCGAAATAGACCCAACCAAAATCAAGGCAATAATGGGTATGAAACCGCCAAGCAACATCGACGAAATAAGGAGCTTTTTGGGACAAGTCCAATATATCTCCCGATTTATCAACAAACTCACCATGATTTGTGAGCCAATCTTCAAAAAATTGAAGAAAGAAGAGCATACGAAATGGGACGACGATTGTCAACAAGCATTCGACAAAGTCAAGAGCCTGCTCACAAATCCACCCGTTCTGGTACCCCCACAAAAGGACCTGCCCCTATCGCTATACTTAACGACTACACCAAATGCTATGGGTGCCATGCTCGCCCAAGAAGTCAATAACGAAGAACGGGCCATCTACTACATCAGCAAAAAATTCCATGATTACGAAACTCGGTATGAACCAGTCGAGAAAAGCTGCCTCTCGCTGGTCTGGGCAACCAAAAAGCTCAGACACTACCTACTCACTAGCACAACAAGAGTCTACTCCCTAATGGACCCCCTCAAATACCTGTTTGAAAAACCGGGCCTAAACGGGCGTATGGCTAGGTGGACTCTACTTCTCGCCGAGTACGAACTCAAGTACCTCCCTCTGAAAGTAATCAAAGGAAGAGCGGTTTCGGACTTCCTCGCAGAAAATGCTATCATCGAACAACCCATGATCGATACAATGTCATTTCCGGACGATGGGATCTTCGCCATAGAAAGGGAGTACTGGCAATTATACTTCGACGGAGCGTCAAATTACCACGGCTATGGAGTCGGAATACTCTTAATATCCCCAAACGGCGACCATACTCCACTCTCAATCAAGCTCGACTTTAGCGCATAAACAACGCCGCTGACACGGCTCAGATTTATGGCCTGCAAGCAGCAATCACCCTCAAAATAAGGAACCTTCGCGTGTATGGAGATTCATTCCTCATCATAAACCAAGTTACAGGGGCATGGAAGATCATGAGCGAAACCCTCACCAAATACCAAGCAAAAGTACAAAAACTCCTAACCAACTTCGACTGCATCGAATTTTACCACCTCCCAAGGGAAGAAAACTAGTTTGCCGACGCACTGTCAAAACTCTCATCCCTCCTGAACATGCCACCAGACATGAGGTTACTACCCATCATCGTCGAAAGACGTGACGAACCAGCATACATCCATACCATTGACCTGGACGAAGCCGAGCGCATGCAGCCTTGGTATCAAGCCATAATCAACTACAAAGCAGACAACACTTACCCACCCGACAATCGATAAACGTGGATGAGAGCTATCGGACTCTAGCTTCCCAATTTGTGCTAGAAATGGGACAATTACTCAAGAAAACACCACAAGGGACGCCGCTCATATGTGTCGACTACAAGAAGCGGACAGAAATCATCACACAAGTCCATGACGGTGAATGCGGACCCATATGAACGCCGAGCACTCTGCAAAGCAGATTCTACTACCGGGATGGTATCGACAACCATGGAAGCAGATCGCATCCAATACGTCAAGCATCGCCACAATCGCCAAATTTTCAAAGAATGTCCAAAGATGTACCACCTTCACCACTATACAGCTTAACCTCGCCCTGGCCCTTTTCAACCTGGAGTATCGACGTAATAGGAAAAGTCCACCCCATCGGAGCAGGAGGTCACTGTTTCGTGCTGGTGGCCATCGACTACTTTACTAAATGGGTAGAAACAGCATCTTTTCGAACCCTCGGCTCCAAAGAAGTCGCCAAGTTCATACAGACAAACATTATATGCCGATATGGCATACCCCATGAGTTCATCAGCGATCAAGGCTCGCACTTTCAGCGCGAGACAGAAGCTATACTCACAAAATACAACATCCAACATCACAAATCCTCGCCCTATCGACCCCAAACCAATGGAGCCGTTGAAGCAGCAAACAAAACGGTCGTCACCATACTCGAGAAGATGATCGACAGTTGCAAAGATTGGCCCAACAAGATACCATATGCATTATGGGGATACCGCACTACCATTCGCACGCCCACAGGCATGACCCCCTATTTCCTCACCTACGGCATGGAAGCCGTCCAACCAGTGGAAATAGAAATACAGTCTCTACGCATACTAATGGAAAGTAGCATCCTGGAAGCAGAATGGGCCCGTGAACGGTTCGAACAACTCATGCTCCTGGACGAACGCCGACTCCATTCCCTCAGTACCGTACGAATGTACCAAGCCCGACTACAACGAGCATTCAACAAACGAGTTAAGCCACGACACATAAAAGTAGGTGATCTCGTACTAAAGTCAGCCCGAGCGCCACTTCCAGTCGACCCACGAGGAAAATTCAAGCCTAACTGGGCTGGACCCTACCTTGTCAAGGAAATCTTCACAGGCGGAGCAGTAAAACTAACCGACTTGGACGGTCAAGAGTTTAACCTCGCAACGAACCTCGACCAGCTCAAGAAATACTACCCTTAAAAATGCCTTGCAATGTATCTATAAAATGCGAAATTTTCTAAAAACACAATTCATGGACCGGCATGTCCTTAAACATGTTCATGGACCGGCATGTCCTTAAACATGCACCATGGGCCGGCATGCCCCTAAACATGCATCCACCAAACACAATTCATGGGCCGGCATGCCCCTAAACGTGCACATTCACCACAAAAAAAGCAAACACAACTCCTGGGCCGGTATGCCCCTAAACGTACACTTCCGAACTACGCCGGTTTGATTCCATTTTTCGTGGATACATAGGCAGCTTTGCAAAAAGCGCAACCGATATTCAACACAAAATGACGCGTCCAAAGCTTAAAAAAGTCAAGGACATAGTCGCCACAAAATTCGTCTTGCAAACCTAAGGGTAAAAAGACGATACTCAACACAAAATGACACGTCCAAAGCTTAAAAAAAAAGTCGAGGACATAGTCGCCACAAAATTCGTCTTGCAAACCTAAGGGTAAAAAGACGATACTCAACACAAAATGACACGTCCTAAGCTTAAAAAAGTCAAGGACATAGTCAACACAAAAATTCGTCTTTTAAATCTGAAGGTGAAAAGAACGACATTCAACACAAAACGACAAACCCAAAGCTTAAAAAAGTCGAGGGAATAGTCAATACAAAAATTTCCTAAAAACCATGCTTGCATTCTAAACCTTTGAAAAGAGATTAGAGCCAAGGAATTTCACACAAAATAACAAGCAAAATGAGGCAAAGTCGTAAATAAAAAACCTGATTTTTATTAATCTTAAAAAGAACGGTTACATTTTGGATTTTTCAGACGTAGGAGCATAGACTACACTAACAAACACTACAATATATTACAATACAAATCCCGGCATGTACATCGGGTTTAGGATAGATAATATAATACATAATACAACATAATATGAACATAATACTAACGAAACACACACAAACAACACCAGGTTCCCTTCCTTCTCAAAAGCCGACTTAAAACCTTTCAGCTGAATATGGGACCACCGACCCTCAACCCCTACGGCGACCCACAGCCGAACACAGAAGCCTAAGGAGGCCCGTTTTAGCTCTAGGGCGCGAAGGCACGACCTCTTATGGGGGCTCTGGGCAACAGTCCACCTAGCATAGGCCGGTGATACCCGAATCGTCCTACGAATACCAGCCACAGGCCACCTGGGGCGCATAATCCAACCGCTCGCCCAAGCGTCGATTATATCACTAGTCAGCATAACCGTCCCCTGGACCATAGTGTCATGACCAGGGATAAACTGTGCCCACCATGTCTGTCGCCTCACTCGCAAAGGATGGATGTAAACGCCCATGTCAAACCCGCAGAGAAGGACTCCAGAGGGGCCATCGGTAGCTGTCCTCGCCGTCACGTCAACTATTCCCCACCATGGTACCAACCAACGGATGGCCGATGACCTCACAAGTTCGGGAAAGTAATCGTCAGGACGATGGTGTGGGTCCAGCCACCTTATGTAGCGGTTAGTCACACCCCCAGCAAAATGCGACCCTTCAAGGCTAATGTCCCCCAGCACGCTCAGACGCTCCATTAGCCACACCTGAAGGATCAAGGGACACCCTCGGTATGGACGCTCCCTATTGCACGCACGGTCATCCAGGCCCAGGATCGTCTCAGCCAAAATCACAGCAGAAGGGTTACAACCATACTCCATCTGTTGGACGACTGTGATTAAACGAGGGTCACCAAGCGCTCCCTCATACAAAGAGTCGGGGAACATGTAAACATGGACTGCGAACGCCACGCCGCCCTTTTTCGAGCAGCGAAGGAGATGTTTTCGTTGTCATAGTCCATAAAATGCTGACACAGACGGTGAAGGTTGATACGACTCCCAGCAAATAACTCCTCTGTCTCGTCGCAGGTCATCTGGAGGTATGTCCTTACATGCCTCTTATACCCTGGATCCCGCCTAACACACACAGGTAGGTTAGTACGTAACCACCCACCAATGGCCCCAAACTCCTCAACTAGTGGACAGACCTCTCCGCTAGGAAAGCGAAAAACATGGAAACTCAGGTCCCAATAGTCGAGACAAGCATCCAGAAACTCGGGCTCCATTCGAACCTCCCTCAGGCCCAGCAGTACCCCTATACCACAATCTCTCAAGTCTTTCTCCTCGATACCCGACAAGGACGCACACCAACGGCGCAACTTCCCTTCAAAATTCTCCATAATTCGACAAACGTTCCGTAAATATTTTGAATATTCTTGGAATATCGAGAATGGGAAATGAAAGGATGAGTGAAATGAGTTAACCTAGCTAGCCCTCCTTTTATAGCCGAGATTTGCAAAACGAAATACAACACAAAAACTTAAACGCTAGTGAACAAGCGATTAAAATAAATCAAAGAAAAACCACAAAACAAAAACTTAATCGTCAGAACAAAGCGACAGTAAAATCGCCTGTTCACAGGCGATTTTCTTTTTCTTTTCTGACAAAATTATTCGATTTCTTACACTTCTTACACACCTACACCCTTTTTACCTTTTAACTTATTACCTACATTATTTCTACCGACCTTGAACCTTTTTTTACGATCCCGTCGCGTCGTCTCGATTTGCGTAATCGACTCCCGTCTTTCGTATTTCTCATTTTTCACAAAACACGATAATCACACAAGAATTAAACCCAACACAAAATACGATTTTCGCATTCACAATTTTCGTCTCAAAACGTCGTTTTAGCTCACATTTTTATAATGTCAAAAACGTCTTTTTACGAGTCTAAAATATTTTTCTAAACAGCATTTTTCAAAACTCCACATTTGCTTCTAGTTTGGTCATTAGCGAGTCAGTCTCAATCGAGACATATATGTATGCTTTTACGACTAACAATATTTTGCAGGTACGCTCGGCAAGCAAATACGCGAGGATTTCAGACCCGACTACGACGCAGGAATGCATTTTTCGCAACAAGACAAAATAACCAAATCATACCCATAAACACCCACAAATCCAAAGACCAACCGTTACAGACAAATACTAATACTCATAATACAAGTCCAAAGTATGTATACAAGTCCAAGCCTACTGCGAATGGTCACGACGCTGTAAGACAGCACGCAAGGAGTCAATCTCAGCACGAGCTCTATCCAGCTCCTCTGCGTGCCGACCCTCTAGCTCTGCCCGGACTCTCGCCAGCTCCTCGGTATGCGCAGCCTCAAATTTCGACCGCGATCTCGCACCTCCTCACCACGACCGCTAACACAAGTCGAAGGCCGCCGCTCCTCTGAGCCCTGCAAGCATCAACCACCTTCTCGTTCACGACCGCCCGCCACCGGTTTGCCGCCCGCCACAGCCTCCTGTGCGCCTCAGCCGTCACCTGCCACGACACGAGAAATACATTCAACTTTCCAACCTGGGGGCTATGTTCACAATCGGCTTCAACAGAGTTTGACTTATGATTTTACACTAAAATCTAACTCAAACAGGGGGCTACAATCAAAAGCGACTTCAACAGAGTTTGACTTATGATTTTACAATAAAATCTAACTCAAAGTGGGGGCTATACTACATAATACTCCACGAGTAAACAAAGACAGAAAGTACCTTCTTCACGCGCGGATCCCAGCTCTCCAGGCCCGCGTCGGTGACTACGCATGCACAATCCGATCAAGACAATCGAATGTTGGCGTACCTGCGTGAATAACCAGCAGATCCTCGACGAACGGAGGAGGTTGGAACTCAAGGTCAGGATCACGGCGCTACAAAACAAAAATAGGGTAAATTTTTGCTTTTGAAACCAAAACACATAAGCAGAAACGGAACAACAAAGCATACCTCGATCACAGCGTCCGCAAGGGCATGCTGTGCCCAAGTCACGTAATCCTCAGCCGGCCGCAGCAGGGAGTCGGACTCACCCTCGTGGTACACGTCACGACGCTCGTTAGCGTCGGGCGTCTCCACAAACAAAACCGAAGGCGGAGGAGCAGGTACGATGAAGCCGCCGCGACCCGTCTGCGCAGACAGACACTCACCTGCGCCAAGACGAGCCGCATCGAAGTCTCAATGTACAGCCGCCGTCCGTCAAGGGGACCAAAGCGAGCTGCAATCGATGGAGGGACGCCGATAAACTTCCTCCAAGGGTCACGAACGAACTAGAAGACAAAACCAAATCATAAACCACAAAAACAAACACAAACCCAAAAACAAACTACAAAAGACCAAAATACAAAACATAATCACCCTTACCTTATCCATCGTCATCCCGTTGAAGCGCACACGAGCCGCGTCATAGTTCAGGCCAATACCCTTCCGATCTGCAGTCGCATACGCATGGAAAGCCGGGTACGTGGCCGTCACCGAACGCGGTCCTAAGGTAGAGGGAAGTGAGCGTAGCACCAAGACTGCAAGCAATCAGAATACAACGTTATGAAAGAAAAGCAGAAATGAAGTAACGAGACCCTGCGAAATCAAACCTTACCTCCATCTGAAGACCAGGACCCACGAGCGACACATCTGAATCCTCGTCAATCCGGTCAGGGCACACCGCATCCCTCAGATACCGGATCAGCAGCCCCAGAGCAGGGGTGACCCAGTCAAAATCACCTAGACGCGTCAAGTCCGACAACGCCATCAGCACAGCCGTCGACGCTCGCTCCCCCTTGTCGCCAAAGTGGGTGGCCGTCAAGAACCACCACAGCCACAAATGCCCTCCGGCCAAGACTCGCCGAGTAGACTTCTCTTCTTCTTCTTCCTGGAAGAAGTCAGAAACCATATGGTCCGGTCAAACGCGTGTGCTCCTCACCTATCCCACACCTAACCCCGTCACCGATCAACCGCACGACGCGTGGGCTATCGATAGGAGGGCGCTCACGTCCCCAGTCAAGCATGCCCTCACCATGAGGCAGCCCCGTGACAACTGCCCACGAAGAAGGAGTCACGCCAGGCCAACCTCGTAACCAGGCATGTGGAAGGTGTTAGTCGTATCCCAAAACCTATCCAGCAACGCCCGGAGCACAGTAAGACGCGAGTTCACCCGTTTACCCCGTACCTCTCTCCATTTTTGCACCAGGGGACCGAGAGCCGTCCCGAGCACTATGTCCCGCTCCTCCTGTGTAAGCTTCCCGTCAAACACATCGAACACCGTCCGAAACCCAGAGAAGGTCCTCATCGCGCCTAACGGGAAGCCAACCTTCACTCGGATCGACAAGTGCTCCAAGGGACTCCAAACCAGGGTCACGCCATCCCAGTCCTTGGCCACCTGCGACCACAAACGCGGACCCTGGGGATATTTAGGCCTCACGCCCAACTCGTCAACCATCCCCATAAAAACCTCCGTCGCAGCCCTAAGAGCCGCCAGACTCCGCCCCGGGTCGGACTTCACCGACCTCGCCGCCTCGCACCGCCTCACCTCGCCTCAACCTCGCCTCAACCTGGTCCTAAACCTGGCCCTGGACATGGCCCTCGACCTCAAGACCAAAGAAGAGTAGCGGCAAAGAATAACAGAAAGAAGAACAGAAAGAAGAAATGAGCAAAGATCAAGATCGCAGAAGAAGCAGCAGCTTTAAGAATCTCACCCTCGACAATGGCCACCGCAGCCTCGCCGTAATCCTCATCCTCGTCACTCAAAGACCCTCCGACTCAGAGGATCCTCAGACGGCCTCCGGACCGCACGACCACGCCTGCGTGACCTCCATGTGGTCTCCTCTCGCCCGACCTCCTCAAAAACACCGCAACCTCGGCTGGTCCCGGCCACCACCTCGGCAAGAAGACGAGCTCGACGCCGTGGCTCACCGCCGCCTCACCGTAAGCCGCATCCACCTTGCGCTTCTTCCTGGGTTCCTCCGACCGCGACCACGACCTCTAACCTGGCCCCTCCAGGAGCCGCAGCACCCTCGGCAACGCTGCGGGCCACGCCCTCGCTGGCCCCCGCAGCGAACGCCACGACCTCCGCCGCCCCTCCCGGCCACAGCGCCCCTCCAAAGACCGCCACGACCACGCCGCAAAGATCCCGCAGCTACGCCCGACCTCCACCACGGCCTCCCTAGAGTCTCAGACGCGTCTCACAAAGCGCCACGCCCACGCCCGCAAAGACTCCGAGACGACACTGAGCCCGACCTCGCCACCAACAAGAGACCTCGACGACCCAAAGAAGAGCCCACTACCGCTTAGTACCACCAGAAGATCAAGGCCCGCCGCCAATGGCCTCCTCGCACTCATTAGTCAAAAAAAAGGTGACTCAAAAGAACGCCACGACTCGCAACACTAATCGACGGCTCAGGACCACCAGAACAAAGACCATGTCCCTGGCCACTCGCAGAAGCCCCAGACGACGCACTGACAGCACCGGCACCACTAGCAGAAAAGGCAGGAGACTCCACAGCAGCGCCCTGAAACTCACTGGGCGTCGTAGAAGCTCCAGCGTCGGAGGAAAAGTTTCTCAAAGAAGTCCGACCGAGACGGACCATCGGAAACCTCCAAGGGCGCAGCATACCCAAGTAGAGTATGCTCGCCCTCGTAAGCAGTAAAGTCAACGCCACCAAGACCGATCCATGTCACCGAAGTAGGTACTGAAGGCTTAGGATCACCTGCACAAGATTCAAGGGCATACTCAGACAACGGCAATAGCAGGTCACTCAAAAGCGTAAGCAAGCAAAACGATTTAAAGCGAGCATTAAGGCCTACATTATCCACTGATAAGGCCAAACGGAGCGAAGCACGTAAAATCAAATTCCATGAGACGATATCGATATATACGTCCTACTCAGTCAAGTCAAGAGCAAGCACGCGCAAAAGCAGCAGAGAACTAGCCAAAACAACAGAAAACATGCCTTTTTAACCTAAAAATAGCAGAAAGGGGAAAAACACTACAGAAAGCCAGAAACCCATATTTCCCGAGACAAACCCAACCCATAAATCACAATAAGCACGTGCAAAAAATTTCATGCGAAAACGATGTCCCAAACGCCTCGACTGAATAGCTTTTACAAAATACTTACAAACTACAAAAACGGCCTTTTCTTGACCATAACTCAACCAAAAAGCCCCAACTTCCCACGGAACAACCCCCTAGTCAACACATACGACGTCCATTACGATATACTCAGCCCTTGAGGCGCGAAAAACGAGGAAAAAACGGTTTTTGTAAACTTAACCTAAACTACAAAAACGCTCCAAAACACCTCAAAACCATGCATTCTCCACAACACAAGACCAAATATATACCATACTAGCCATGACAACACAATACAGAGAGTTCGGGCAAGTTTCGGAACCGAAAAATTTCGACCAAAATTTCGGCCCTTATACCAAATCTTTCGAAAATCACGGTTTTTCAGGCCGTTTTTCGCACACAAGCCACCCAAACCTCCACACAGGCATGCTACAACATTTTTAAAATAACCAAGCCACTCGGGATCGCCTTACGCTACAAAAACAGAGCACAAGCCCCGACTTTACCCCTTTTTACACGGTTTTCCACCCAAACGAACCGCTTTTCACGCCCATTTCAACAAAACGAACTCACCAACGCGTCATACTACTAATGGGTAAGCTACACCGAAATTTTGAGCCATTTTCGAGACATTTTCAAAAATGACCAAAATGCCCTTCTAGTCAAAACGCACGAAAATCAAGACCATGAGTCGGGATTTCACAAACGATCAACAATGACAGCAACGCAACCCTCATATGACTCCCAAGCATCGAGTTCAAGCAAAGACGAGGGCTAAAATCGGATCAAACCGACATTTTCGACCTAAACCCTAGAAAACGGTATTTCAAGCTAAAACCGACTCAAACCAAACTCAAAACACGAAAAACCAAGTGAGTTAAGTACGTACCTTGATCCATAACAAATTGTAGGAGTCGGAATGTTGAATTTCGGTCAAGAAAATCGCCAAGACGTGTTTTAAAGGTTTTCGATTTTGTTTTTTTTTTTTTTTTTTTTTTGTTTTCGGATGAATGAACTAACCTCCCCCCTCTACCCCGCTTTTGATACAAATTCACAAAACAAAAACAAAATCGCCGGTTTACTGGCGATTTTCTTTTTGTTTCTGGGTTTCAGTTTCTGTTTTGGGTTGGTTTTCCTCGGCCCAATACACTTTCAACCCATCTCAAACACAATTTTAACCTTTTATAAGAAACACAAAAACACGTAGCCTCCTCACGAGACGTTCATAAAAACCTAACTTTTTATGAGAAAAACTAAAAACGCGTAGCCTCCTCACTAGACGTTCATAAAAACCTAACTTTTTATGAGAAAAACCAAAAACGCGTAGCCTCCTCACGAGACGTCCATAAAAACCTAACTTTTTATGAGAAAAACGCGTAACCTCTGCTATGAGAAGTCCAACGAAGAAGCACAAGCAGAAGCACAAGCAGAAGCACAAGCAGGAGCGCAAGCCAGAAGCGCAAGCGAAGCATAGCCAGGAGCGCAAGCCAGAAGCGCAAGGAAAGCACACGCAAGGCGCCAGCTGGGAGTACTAAAACCACTTGCAGGCTGACATGCCCTTAAACATGTAGGACCGTCATGTCCTTAAAATATGTCGTCCCTCCCCGCATTTCCCGGCGCTAAGTCCTCGTCTCTCCCATAAGACACATGCTTAGCGCCGCCAGGTAGTATCGAGACTGTAATGGTCCGGATACTATCTTTAAGTTTGACTAATGCTTTGTCCAAGCTCAGTCAAACTGGGGGCTCTGTAGATACCCGTATCCGTCCCCCCCCAAAAACAAACCCGATGATGAAAAGGACTTTCATGCATGCTTTTAAAAGAGTCAAAACGGTACAAAAGTGTCTAAAACGTATTTAGTCATTCTTAACGTATTAATTTGAACTTGCATAATCATGAAAATGAATGTCATTCTTAGTCATTATAAGCACAACGCGAGCACGAAACAGGAACGTCTTATTAAGCCAAGCCACAAAAACAGCCCAACTAGCTACAAAACGGCCCAAACTTACAAAAACGACCCAAAACGCACACTAACACAACACTCAAAACGGGCCAAAGTGCGTCCCGTGTCACATTTTCACAAAACTAGACTCTACAATACCGTAAAATAATATAACCTAATATTATTTTATTTCGAGCCAAAACCGAAAAACACGACAAAAACCAAAACACGAAAACCAAAATTGAGCCAAAAACCAATTTGGCCCAAAATATCCAAATAAAACATAATCATCACCTAATCACACGACCAAAACCAAAGGCGGCATAAACAGCCCACCAAAACAAAATAGAAATCGCCTGTTGACAGGCGATTAAGTTTCTAATCGCCTGTTAACAGGCGATTATAAATTTCTTTCACACAGCCGCCTTTTTTATTTTTCTTACAAAATCCAGCCCAAACAAAATATAAAACGCCTGTACACAGGCGATTTATATTTTGTTTACCTTCAAATCAGCCAACCTCTATAAATACCAACCCACTTCATTCATTTCAAAAAATCGGTTTTTCAACACACATACACTACTCACAAAATCCACACAAAATACCGTCTTTCCATTTTCGAAAGGTAAACATTTTACCTACGTTTGGGACGTTTGAGACTCGGACAAAGGGGTTACATTAACCCCAACCCGATATTGGCATTAGCGAAGCCGTATTCGTAATACGGTTGTAGTAATTCGGATTCGTAATCCGTCTAAACCCCGCCAATATCGCATAAATAACGACTCATTATCACTAAAGCAAACCGACGTCACTTTTACAATTATGCAAGTCCTCATTCATGCATTAAATGACGACTATAATCACGGATCCATCACTACATTGTACCGTTTCATAGAGTCTTTTTAGCATGTCAAAACTGAGGGTTTTCACAAAATCTTAAGAGTCAAAATACGAGGTCGGAAAATAACGTTTATGGTAATAATTTAGCCAATAAATTATTATTTAACGTACATTTCCTATAGTAAAGTCATTATTTTGACTATTTACATTATTTATGCATTCTTATCGAGTCATATATATTCGCACTTGTACGTAGCGTCATTTTAGCCCAAATATCGAAATTAAATAAATGTTTTCAAATTAGTAGAGACTACTTTTACGTAGGCTTTTTGATTTCAGTTTTCAAAACACATTTTTGTCAAAACTTTTGAAAAGTAACCTCACTCCGAATCCCTTCTCTGGTTTCAAACCTCAGACGGATAGGTATCGACGCACCTTGAAATCTGAGACACTCGTGTCTTGTATTTCAAGACGCGTTGAATAGGTTCCAAATTCCTTTAATATTTGGTGGCGACTCCGAAAATACATTTTCAAAAAGGATTTTCTACTTTTCTTTTTTGGTCACAAATTCATGCAATGATCTCCCCATTTTTTGCAAAACTTCGCACCCTTTCCTACGAGGCGCGTTCCGCTTCCCGACGCCCCCGCACGGGGCGAGGGCGGGCGCGCGCAGGGCGTCGATAGGTCTATCTTCTTTCCCGGTACCTTCAAACCCTCAGTTAAGCATGCTTAAACTTGTTAACGAAAACGGTTATGCTAGTGTCGAATTCATTGTTAAGTTAGTTAAATGCAAGATGAGGATTTGCTAGATGCATAAACTTAAAATAAAGACCAATTATTGGTTCATTTTAAGGGGGGTCAGTTGCTTATGCGACTATGGAAAGGTGTTACGAATAGGGTGTGTATTCGAGGTGCATGGCCGCCTTATGAAAAGCAGACTTGCGTACCAAAGTCGGGTGAGCCTAGAGTGTAGACCCTTGTAAGTCTAAAGAAGTAAAGAAAACATTAATCCATGTTAGGATTAAGACCTACCTGTCTCAAACAAGAAAACCGGCAGCGCTTCGCTTCGAAAGAGGATGAATTCAACACGAGAAAGTGAAAATTTCAAAGGGTTTATGCGTGAGGCTTGTGTGAGAGTTTATGCTGTGAATTTGCTGTGTAAGACTTGTGTAAAACTTGTGTTTGAACCGTGCATGGAGGGGTTGTATATATAGTAGAGAGCTCGTCAAGATTTAGGAAATCAGGGGATAAAACCGGCTGGAGGAATCGCAAGGAGCCTTGCGAATGCCCCAGGAAATCGCAAGGCCTCTTGCGGTTTCCCCCTCTAATCGCAAGGGCTCTTGCGATTTGGAGGGCGGGCAATGTCGTCTTTTTCTGTATATTTCCAAATTATATTTTTGTATATACAATATATTCTTGATTGAGCTCGAAGATACAACGAAGATACAACGTATCTGCTGGTTGTAGGGCTTGCTTGGGTTCTCCAGGGCCTTGGGAAGCGGGCCAGAAATGCTTTGGGCTCGGTTTCGGGCCCGAAGCCCGAAATTGTAAAATGGGTGCATTTTGTAGTGTATTTTGAAATGTGAAGGCTCGTGAAGCCGTATTTTGCATTTGCTAGTGCTAAAAGGCGGTTTTTGCAACCGTGCCTAAATTTAGGAATTTAGGAGAATTGAATTGGGCCTTGTTAATGTAAAAGGGCCAATTGCATTATGTGTATTGTAAAAAGGGTGTGCGTATGCCGATTTGGACCTAGACTCGAGACAAACTAGACTATAAGTGAACCAATAGACAGTTATTTAGCGCGATGACACCTAGTGACCTCATTTCGCATTTTAAAACGACTCAACTTGAATTCGACACAGTTAGTACCGTTTAAGTCAACGTAAAAGCGTGCATGTAAAAGTCCATGTTTACATCACCGGGTTTTTGGCGGAGGTACGGATGTGGGTATCCGCAGGCCCCCGCTTGACCGAGCTTGGACTAAAGCCAAAGTCAAACTACACGACAAAGATCCTGACCGCTACGCCTCGATACTATCAATGAATCGGAGCATGTGTCCATGGGTGAGAAGAGGACTCAACCGGGTTATCCGGCGAGACAAACATGTTTAAGGACACGACGGCCGCGATAATCGTAAGGGCGTGGTTCCGTCACGAATGCCTTTGTAGGCCGTTGCTTTTGCCGCTGTTGCTTGTCTCGCCGAGAACGCAGATGCTTGTGCTTTGTGCCTGTGATGTTGCTTGTGCTCGTGCTAGTGCTTGGTCTCGTAAAGAGCGTAAGTGCTTCGTCTCGTAATGAGTGTAGGTGCTTATTCTCGATAAGAGGGCAAGCGTATGCCCGCCGCGAATTATCCTCCGAGGGAAAGTGTATATGCCTATGTATAGTGCTTATGTGGAATTGCAAAGGCGCTTATGCTTGTAGTTGTATAGTGCTTTGACTTGCTAAGCAGTGTATGTGCTTGTGTAGATGCTTTGTATTTAAACTCCGTTGAGGAGGTCAAAGAGAATCCGTTTAGGATGCTTATGTATAAGTATACTTCGTACGACCCACTGAGGATAATGCTGCTAGGGACGTAGATTTGTGTAATTGTGACTTGCTAAGAAGGTCTTGTGATCTGCTGGGGATGTAAAATGTAGCGTGCACATGTATATGTCTTGGACTCCATGGGGAGATTTCGTGAAAGTAAAGGCTGCATGCAACCTGTAAAGGAATATGCTGTGTATTCATGCGCTTGTGTCGGATGTTAATACGCGCGCGTGGCGTACCTTAGGTGACGCCTTAACCGAGCTACGGTTGTTTGTACTGGCGCTTGTTATGGCGGATTGTAGGTGACGCCTTAACCGTGAAAGCTTGCATATACGAAGAAAAATACTTAGGCTTGAAGACGAATCGACGAGCCTAAAATGGAGGGAAAACGTGGAACAAAACATGCCTCAGAAATTGCCTTGTTGACTAGTGATTCTTCCGGGGAATCTCTTATCAATTGGTGACTTCAAGCGTGAACTCATTCGCACATTTCACGGTTCGAATCTCGCGATTTTCTCTTCTGAAATCTTCATATTTCTCTTGCTTTTGCCATGAAGCGTGGTATCATTGCGATTCGTTTGGATTCACGTGATACGTGTCTCTTGGGCTTGGGATGTGTGGTGCTTGGACGTTTGTTTGCATGTTTGAAGTTTGAACTCATGTTTGGGTGTTTGTTGGCATGTTTGAAGCTTGAACTCATGTTTGGGTGTTTGTACGCTTTGGTGTATGATCCTATGTAAGGGTGCTTCATGCTTTGATGCACATGTAAAAGTTTTATGCTTTTAGTGTGCATGCTATTGTTTGAGGTGGTTACGAGGTGTCACTAAACCGTAGGTGCTTATGCAGTAGCGTGATTTGTTGTTCTTTGGCCATTTTGCTAAAAATTATCGTATTTTTCGTTGACGGAATCTTGAGGGGTTTATGGGTGTGAGCCCCCAGTTTGACCGAGTTAGATTGTATAACGATGGTCGAACTTGGTGATGAGGCTGCTCGAGTGAAAGTGTTTTTGAGTTACCCCCTCGAGTTTGACTAAGTTTTGTATGAAACTAAGTCAAAATGATGAGCATGTGCTTCGTTTTTTATATACTCCGCGAGTTTGACTAAGTTTTGTAAGAAAACTGGGTCAAAGTGTAGTGATGGATGTGCTTGGTTTGAAGTTACCCCCTGTAGTTTGACTAAGTTTAGTATAAAGCTAAGTCAAAGTGAAGTGAAATGTACTTGCTTTTGGTTGTGCCCCTCGAGTTTGTCTTAGTTTAGTGTGAAACTAAGTCAAAGTGAAAAGTGCGTGCTTGGTTTTAGAGATACCCTCTGTAGTTTGTCTTAATTTAGTTTGAAATTAAGTGGAGTTGGCTTTTGGTGTTGCCTTCTTTGACGAAGCTTTAGTGTAAAGCTAAATCAAAGCATTGTTTGTAGTTAGGACTATGCTTTAGTGTAAAAGTAAAGTCAAGATTGTGACTATGCTTTTAATTTTGCCCCCTTAGTTTGACTAAGTTTTAGTGTAAAAACTAAGTCAAACTAGATATGTTGCTTCCGTCCTTGCATGGTGCGTTGTTTTTGTGTGAGGTGTCGGTCGTGCCTTTTGCAAAGCTGCCTACGTATGCACGCATGTGGAATCAGACCGGCGTAGTTCGGTACGTTTAAGGGCATGCCGGCCCGTGGGGTGCTTGAGCTAAGTCGAATTGTGAATTTAACTCGCTTTTGCTTTTGGGGTGTTTTTGTTTTGAGGGTGTCTAATTTGTGGGCCTATCAAGGTAAGGCTTTTGCTTTGGTTTGTAGAGTTCCAGGACGTATGTGAAGGACATCTATTTTGTTGTACTTTGTGTAGGAGTATGGTCCTAAAATGGAGTGCCAGCCCCCAGTCTTTGTTGTAGGTGTGCATGAATCGACCATAATGCTTGCGACATGGGAATGCGTAGCTTCCTAGTCTAAGGAGGTGCATGTGTTATCTGTAGATATTGGGAATATCGTAGATAAGCCCCTAGTCTTGAGGTTTGGTGCAAAGAGATGGATGGGTTACATCCACCGTGAATGGTTGTTGTTGTAAAGGGTGAACGATGGTTGTTTATTTGTTGTTTTGCTTGGGTACAGTGTATCTAGTACCGTTGGATAAGGTGTATCCAATCTCTTCGGATAGATTGTGTCTAGAACTGTTATTAGGTGTATCCAGTTCTATAGAGTGTGGTGTATCCAGTGTTGTTGGATAAGCTGTATCCAATGTCGTTGGATGGAGTGCGTTTTGTGTGGTTAGACATTTTGGGGTAGGGTGTATCCAGTGTCGTCGGACGTACTCCAAGTGCTTGACTGCATTTTGAGCATTATGAATGCTCGCCAGGTCGCGGCTTGATATCTTCAATCTCTTGCTTGTACCGCATAAATAGTACTCGAGAAAACAAAGTTTTTGAAAATGCTCTCGCTTTTGGAAATGTCTTTGTTCAAGGGAAAATCATTTTTGCAAAAGAAGATTTTGAAAATGCTTAAAGGGGTGTTTTTGTTTGAAAAGCATTAACTCGAGTGTTGAGTTAATTTTCAAAAAGTGCTTCTTAAAGTGCATTAACTCGGGTGTTGAGTCAGTTCAGAACGAGTTCTTTTCAAAGGCCCAAAATTAGTTGCAAAATGGGTTTAGCAACCAACTGGCAACCAATTGTTTTTGGTTGCAATAGCCTCGGTCGCTAATTTAAGTTGGTCGCTAATTGGTTTCTAATTAGCGACCAATATATTTAGTTGCTAATCTGCAACCAATTAAGCTTGGTCGCAAATTTGCAACCAATTTCCTCTAGTTGCAGATTTGCAACTAATAAAATTGATCAGTTGCAAATTTGAAACTAACAATTTGGTAACAATTTTGCAACCAAATTGTAGCAAAGTAGCAAACTTGCAACCAAATTGTAATTTAGTTGCTAAATGTATTTGAAGACCCAAAAAAAAGACCTTCTCCTAATTGAGAGGGTTAATACTTATGATAAGCATTAATTCATTAATTAATTAGCTAATTAATTAATAAACAAAAAGCAAGTCAAAATGTACATCTAGTTTAAATTAATATAACGTAAAACCTAAAAGCCTACAAAATACTCTAAATTAATCCGGCAAGAGACATGAGAGGCAGAGTGCGCCGACGAGGGAAATGGAAGCTCCGATGAAGTGGCGAATTCCGACGAGCTTGGAGTGAGCAGATCTAACCATTTCCGACGAGTATACAGGAGTAAGCTTCGGATTTGAAGAACACGATTGAGAGAGACATCGTCATGGTCATGGTGGTCGGGGTCGGTGGTGGTCGAGAGCAGGCGGTGGTGAGCGTAGCCTAAAGGACAGTGGTGGTGGGGGACCACGTGGTGGTCACGAAGGCAAAAATGAGGCGTTGCAGCTGAGGAACGACGGCGCGTGAAGAGGCATGGACGAACTCCAGTGGTTGTGCGTGTGGCGGCTCCAACGAGAGGACATCAGCCTTGTGACCAATGTTGTCATTGATCTTGTGGTTGGAGTGTGCTCTAATGGAGGCTTAGTATAAAAGGGAGATTAAAAAAAAAAAAAAAAAAAAAAAAGGAGAAAGGAGATGGAGTTTTTAGATCTAAAAACTTAGAAAATTAAAGAGAAATGAAGTGGGATGAGAGAATGAGGGAGAAGAAGTTAAAGGAGAGGGTGAGTGAAGTGTGTTGAGGAAGGAGGGGAAAAAACTAAAATCAAAATGAATGGAGGAGGGTTGGGCGACGTGGGTGAAGGAATACCAAAGGTTTCTTTGAGCCAGACTGTTTTATTTACTCTTATTACTCTGTATTTTTAATTTTTATTTCGTACTGTATATATTACGAGTATAAATTATGTAGTGTTATATTTTAAATTATTTCATTTTTGTTCTAATTTTATTTTATTATTAAGGTCATTAAAATTATATTCTAACAAAATGTTACGGAGCATATGTAAAATGTGTTACTCCGTATTTAGTTAATTTTATTACGGCGTCTTCAATTTTCAAACGCTTTGTTTAATTAGAAATATAGATTTTAAAACTTAAGTTCATTCAAATAATGAATTTTTAAAATATAATACGAAATAGATGTTTATAAAGTATTTAGTTCCTAATTACCAACAATTTATTTGATAGTTGCTTAATTATTTAATCCAACAAGTATTTTTTCGCTAATTAGCAACAAATAATTGCAACCACTTCTAAATACATCGCAATTTATTAGCAATTGATATTATTTAGTTGATGATATACAACCAAAAATTACAACCTATGTTAAAACGGTTGCTAATTTGAGACCATTAAAAAATTAGTTGCTAATTAGCAACAAATTATTGCAACCATTTTTAAATAGGTCGCAATTTAGCAACTAAATAATTTTAGTTGCTGATTGGCAACTAAAATTTGCAACTCATGTCTAAATGGTTGCTAATTTGCAACCATTAATTGATTAGTTGCTAATTAGAAACTAAAATTTGCAACTACTGTTTAATCAGTCGCTAAATTGCAACCAAATGTACATTAGTTGCCTTTTGGCAACCAATTCATCGTTAGTTGCTAAAATTAGTTGCTAAACACCCTTTTTCTTGTAGTGGCGCATTAACTCGAGTGTTGAGTTAACTTTTGAAAGGTGCTCTTTGTGGATGTGGATGTAGATGAGATGTTTCAAAGACAATAATGAATCGTATGCTTGACTCGTGACTTGACAATGATAGGGACGTAAGTGACTGTGACACGTGCATCAGTAAAGCCCCCGGCTTGGCGACGTATGGTTGCGTCAGTGACATGTTGTTGTTCCTGCAAAACAAACAAAGTTAGACGAAAAAGCAGAGTACTACCCCTAGGTCTAGAACAACTTTGTCTCGACGTAGTCGTTTTAGCGCCTTGATAGAGAAACAGTTTGCCTTTGATTTTTGTGAATTTTTGTGAGGATGTCCTTGACTTGGGAAGCTTTAGACATAGTAATGTTTTGTGTGAAAATTTGTAAAAGGGTTAGTTGAGCTCGGGTGAGCGGCCTACGTATCCACGTTTGTGGAATCAAACCTAGCGTAGTTCGAAGGCGCATGTTTAAGGACATGTCGGTCCGTAGAATGTGTTTGTTTTTGTAAGTGTTTTTGCTTTTTTAAAGAGAGTGCATGTTTAAGGGCATGTCGGCCCATAAAATGTGCTTGTAAAAAGTGCATGTTTAAGGACCTGTCGGTCCGCGAGTTGTGTCTTGTAGAAATGTGCGTGTTTAAGGACCCGCCGGTCCACGAGGTGTGTTTTATGAAAAGGTGCGTGTTTAAGGACCCGCCGGTCAATGAGGTGTATTTATGTGTTTGACCTCGACACATTGCATCCTAAGGGTAGGTTCTCCTTAGTTGATCCTGGCCGCTTGTTGCTTCCGCTGAGTCTTCGATTTGAAAGTTTAAAGACTTGGCTACTTGTTTGTGGGCTTCGATGCTTTTTGCATCACTTCTTGCCTTACTAATTGCTAGAAGACGTTTGTTTTTGCCTTGTCCCTTGCTTAAATGCTTGGACACTTTGTTTGGCTTTTTGATTTTTGTTTTCTTTTTTGGCTTTTGCTTCTTCCTTGCTTTTGGTTTCTCGTTTGTTTTTTTGAGAATATGTCGCACCCTTTGTCTCTTGGGGTTTTTTCAACTTTGCTAGACCTTGCGGTGGGCAGTCGCATGTGATCATATGTTTATCACGCCAGACTCCTCTGATAAGTTCGCTTGCTTATTAGGCACGCGATCGAGTCCACGGAGGGCGATCCAGGAATACTCATAATTTTGGTCGCGATCAAATTCATGACCACTATGAAGCTCCAAATTAATGGATCCTCCTCCAAAGGTAGAGGAGTAGTAGACCACAAGTTGACTACCGGACCTTAGTATTTAGTCGTCGAAAGCCTTCTTGTTTTTGTGGCTTGGGTTGATGTTGTCTTGGATCTTCGTACCCGGCCTAAATCTCCTTTGGATGGTTACTGCAATGTATGTCGGTGCAGAAGTGTGTTTTGTATGAGAGAAGTGTATAAAAGGAAGCTGAGTTATGGGCAAACTTATTCCTTAATCGATTTGTTAAAATGTCGTACGTCAAAGACTTGATTGTCCTAGACTGACGGAGATTGACTCGATGCTTAAAGACTTGACCCGTATTGAAAAGACTCGAATTGCTTGATGAGGTCCGCGAGATCGTTGGTGGTGCTTGAGTGTACGCCTTGTTGGTTGCTTTGCGACGCACGTGTCGTGGGTGCACGTGGATGCCCTTAGTGTCGAGAGTCGATTCACGCGTACTTAGATTCGTCTTGTCTTTGAAACGGTTTTGTTTTGATGAAAGTAAGAGGGTGTTTCGAGTTGAAATGCATTGTCACATTTCGACTCTGTGCAAGATAGATCTCTAGATTGAACCCAATAAGCCCATGCTAACGGTTTGTCGTTATGGCCTTGTCGTTGGGTTGTGGTGCAGAACGAAAGTCGATCCAAGGTAGTGATGAGCTACTCGAATCGAGGGTGCTTTGAAAATGCGATGGAAACGGTTGTGCTCGTTTTCATGCATCTGCTTAAGTAAGCGTTAAACCGACGCGACTATGAGCCACTTGGTCCAACATCAAAAGTCCACGGGATTGAATTTGCACATTCCCGGTTTTTATGCTTTTGCAGAAAGAGGGATGCTTAATCCTAGAAGGCTTTGGGCAAGTGAAAACTTTTGAATAATGCTTATTTCGAAAGATGTGTAAAAAGGAAAAGGCTGCGAGCCGTTCGATTTGTTTTTGTGAGAGTCCTCGAGAATGGGTTGACATTCTCGGGTTTGAAGAGAGTTTTGCGATAGATGGGTTGTGATGACCGCGAGTCATGTAGCCCATTTGTGTTTTCGAAGTGTCGCAAGAATGTTGTGGTTATTCTTGGATGTTTCGAAAAGAGTGTTTGTGTAAGTCAAACCAAAATGAGTGTGGATCAATTGGTTTGGGAAAAAGCATTTTGAAAAATGGAATTTCAAAATGTAGTGAGAGCATGGTGAAAGCCGTTTGTTGTGTGTTGACGAGGATGCTTAGGAATAATTTTGAGCTAGAAACGTTTTAGAACATTTCCTTTCGATGTAAATGATGTTTTGTGATAGAATCCAATAGGTTCTTGTTAACGGTGTGTCGTTAAGATCCTACCGTTGATTGCAAAGTGGATGCTCAAAATGGCGTTAAGCTATTTGAGTCGAAGGTGTCAAAATGCGATGAGGACGAGTTTGCACGTGCACGTGGATTTTGTCAAAGAAGAATTGGATCGAGGTGGTTTTGAGTCATTCGATCCGATGTTAGAGTCCACAAGATATGGCTTGGCCATTCTTGGGTTTGGTGAAGGATGCTACTCGTTGGGCCGGTTTGACAATGAGTCGTTTGGCCCAATGAATTTTGAAAAAGAGTTTTCTTTGAGAGGTTTGAAAAGGTCGTGGGCCGCGGGTTTGCTTTGAAAGACTCACCAAGATTGATTCTTGGGTTATGCTTTGTGAAAAAGCGTGCGACAAATGGGTTTGGATAACCGTGGGTTATTTAATCCATTTACGTTTCAAAGGCTTAGGGAATGTGGTGATTATTCCCGGGCGACTTGAAAAGGATGCTTAAAGAGTTAAACCGAAATAGCGCAAGACTATTTGGTTTGATGTGAGACTCTTGAAAAGTGATTATTTCAAAAATCGACGGAAATGTTCTTGCTATGCTTGTGCAAAAGAGTGAACTTTTGAAAAGAGATTATTTCAAAAGAGAGAAGTTTGAGCTTTCGAAATGAAAATGCGTACGCGCATTTTGCTTCGATGTTAAAATGCTTTTGGATTTGCAAAGAGAAGTTGGGTTGGGTGACCCAACGAGTAAGTCCAAAATCTTAGGTTAGGCCATGCTCGGGCTTTGTTTGTTTCGTAAAAAGAAGAATTTTTGAAAAGGGCTTGATTTCAAAAATGCAAAAGTGATGTCTTTGTAATAGTTGGAATTTTTGAAAGTAGCTTATTTCAAAAATGCGAGAGTTTCGTTTCCTTGCAATGATTTAAAACGCGAAGCATTCTGCTACGATGCTTTTTGAGACGGGAAATGCGTGTGCACATTTCGTCTCGATGTTAAAATGTCTTTGTTGTACATCCGTTGAGCCCATGTTAATGGTTTGTTGTTAAGGGTTCATGCTTGGATGCGTGAAAAAAAAGGATTCGACTTGAGAGCGGTTAGCGAGTCAAGTCGAGGATTTTAAGAGTGGATTGGGCCGTGTGGCCCAAAGAAGAAAAGCCCACAAGCTCGGGTTTTGAACCTTGCTCGGGTTTTTGCTTGTTTTGTAAAACGATGTTTTTTGAAAAATTGCAAGCGTAGGGAGACTTTTGAGAGGAGGTTGAGTGTGCGCAACTCGCCTCGATGTTAAAATGTATTGTTTTGTCTTGCATCCATTTAGCCCAAGTGACGATATGTTGTCGTGGGCTAAAGTTGAATGTATGGAAAGGATTCGACTCGAGCTAGTCAAGTCGAAAATGTTAAAAGAGATTTGGGTTGCGTGACCCAAAGAGTGAAGTCCGCGAGCCGCGGTTTAGAACCTTGGCACGGGTTTTGCTTGCTTTGCAAAAAGGAAGTTTTGAAAAATGTTTATTTAAAAAAAAATTCGCGAGAGTTTTGTTTATAAAATGTTAGATGTTAGTTGTTAGGTTCATTTATATCTTGAATTTTTTAAGCGAATTTTCGAAGATATGCAATGCACATGAATTTTGAAAAAGGCTATAGTGTATAGCCTCGCATTTGTACGTATGACTCTTGGTCGTTTGGTCAAGTCTCGTACGCCTCCAACTAGTTTGAGTACGCTTTGGCAGGTGCTTTGAACCCCTTGCCCACACGGTAAAACGTGTGGGGTACGAAGGAAGCCCTGGGGCGGTTAAACTACTTTGCTACGGCAAGCCGTGGAGGGGTGAGAGGAAAGTTAATCTTGTACGTGCTTTATCGAATGGACAAGCAAGCATATTGAAACCACCTCTCGAGGGTGTTTGTGCTTTTGAATCCACTGGATTCGACTCTAACGAATATGCTTAGCTCACATATAATGATTGTTCTCAAGTGTTCAATTCTCGCATTTATTTTTAAAAGAAAATGCTAGTTTTAATTTTAGAAAAAAAAACCTATTCCCAGCGGAGTCGCCAACTGTCACTACTAGAAAATGAACCTATTGCAACACATTGTGAGCAACACTCTTTATAAATGTTGCAATTTGGCAAAAATTATTATCTTGGCAACACTTTTTGGAGAAATGATGCATTATCCAATCTATTGCAACATTTTTGGAAAGGTGTTGCTAATTTGGTACAATATGCAACACTTTATAAAAATATGAGTGCATTTTGCAACACTTTTGTTAAATGTTGCGAAGTATGAGTGCATTTTGCAACACTTTTGTTAAATGTTGCCGATTTTAGAAACAAAATGTGTTACTTTAGTTAAATGTTGCAATCGTTGAATGATAAGATGAAACGAGACAATTGATAAATAACCGATTAAGTATTACAGATGGTCTCTTTATCAAAGAAATCCATTATCCCAAATAAATGGTGTCTTATATAATAACAAAGAGACCAATTAACTATTATATATTATAGATAGTCTCTTAATCAAAGAAGTCAATCCCCCAAAATGCACTATTAGAAAAAAAGGGAATTAGTTAAACAAATAAAGAACTAAGTTAAATTGATAAATAACCGATTAAGTATTACAGATGGTCTCTTTATCAAAGAAATCCATTATCCCAAATAAATGGTGTCTTATATAATAACAAAGAGACCAATTAAGTATTATATATTATAGATAGTCTCTTAATCAAAGAAGTCAATCCCCCAAAATGCACTATTAGAAAAAAGGGAATTAGTTAAACAAATAAAGAACGGTTAAATTCATGTAAGCGTTTTCCAAATTAAAGAAAACGCCTCAAATCCCAACCGATCTCTTTATATTAAAAAACTAAATTACAATTATACTAAAATGTCGCCTTCCTTTCATAGTAAAATTTAAATAAATTAAAACAACGCTATATTTAAATAATGAAATTTTGGTGGTGTAGTTGGTGAGGGTAGTCAATTGATAACATAGAGGTGCAGGGTTCAAATCTCATAGGACACATTGCTTTTATTTTTTGAAAGTGTTGCAACTCCTTATCTAAGTGTTGCAAGAAAAAAGTGTTGCATACTAAAAACACATGCAACACTTTTACAAAGTGTTGCTTTTAGTCCAGAATTATTGCATTAAATGTTGCATTAACCTATTGTAACGGAGTTTTAAGCAGCACATTTAAAAGTGTTGCGTAATGTATAAGGCAACATTTATAAGACATTTTGCAACATATTTGTTGTGTTGCAATAGCCTAATTTTGTAGTAGTGTGTGGGTACCGGGGTTTAAGGGACCACTCGACGTCTTGCTTAAAGGGCGTTAAAGTTGAAAAAGATTAAGTTGGAAAAACCTTTTAAAACTGCTTCGGAGCCGCCACTAAATTATGAGGGAAATTTAGATCCCGCCTTCGTGTCTCGAGCTTAAAGACACGTCTTAGAGTTCAAGGCATGTAGACACCTATCCTTCTAAGGCTATTGTGAAACCAGATTCGGATTCGGGGTGGGTACTCTTCTAAAGACTAGTTCAATTAATGTTTTATGAAAGATCTTTTGGAAAAGCCTATGAAAGATAGCCTCTACTAAGCTTGAGAACAATGCAAAGAATGACATGTGAGCTTAAGTAATTCGCTACGTACAAGTGCGATTTAAGTTGTAAAACGATGTATGAATGCATATGCAAAAGAGATTGTTTAAAACCCTAAGTTAAGCATGCTTAAACTTGTTAACGAAAACGGTTATGCTAGTGTCGAATTCATTGTTAAGTTAGTTAAATGCAAGATGAGGATTTGCTAGATGCATAAACTTAAAATAAAGTCCAATTATTGGTTCATTTTAAGGGGGGTCAGTTGCTTATGCGACTTTGGAAAGGTGTTACGAATAGGGTGTGTATTCGAGATGCATGGCCACCTTATGAAAAGCAGACTTGCGTACCAAAGTCGGGTGAGCCTAGAGTGTAGACCCTTGTAAGTCTAAAGAAGTAAATAAAACATTAATCCATGTTAGGATTAAGACCTACCTGTCTCAAACTAGAAAACCGGCAGCGCTTCGCTTCGAAAGAGGATGAATTCAACACGAGAAAGTGAAAATTTCAAAGGGTTTATGCGTGAGGCTTGTGTGAGAGTTTATGCTGTGAATTTGCTGTGTAAGACTTGTGTAAAACTTGTGTTTGAACCGTGCATGGAGGGGTTGTATATATAGTAGAGAGCTCGTCAAGATTTAGGAAATCAGGGGATAAAACCGGCTGGAGGAATCGCAAGGAGCCTTGCGAATGCCCCAAGAAATCGCAAGGCCTTCATGCTTTCCTCTAATCGCAAGGGCACTTGCGATTTGGAGGGCGGGCAATGTCATCTTTTTCTGTATATTTCCAAATTATATTTTTGTATATACAATATATTCTTGCTTGAGCTCGAAGATACAACGTATCTGCTGGTTGTAGGGCTTGCTTGGGTTCTCCAGGGCCTTGGGAAGCGGGCCAGGAATGCTTTGGGCTCGGTTTCGGGCCCGAAACCCGAAATTGTAAAATGGGTGCATTTTGTAGTGTATTTTGAAATGTGAAGGCTCGTGAAGCCGTATTTTGCATTTGCTAGTGCTTAAAGGCTGTTTTAGCAACTGGGCTTAAATTTAGGAATTTAGGAGAATTGAATTGGGTCTTGTTAATGTAAAAGGGCTAATTGCATTATGTATATTGTAAAAAGGGTGCGCGCATGCCGATTGGACCTAGATTCGAGACAAACTAGACTCTAAGTGAACCAATAGACAGTTATTTAGCATGATGACACCTAGTGACCTCATTTCGCATTTTAAAACGATTCAACTTGAATTCGACACAGTTAGTACCGTTTAAGTCAACGTAAAAGCGTGCATGTAAAAGTCCATGGTTACATCACTGGGTTTTTGGCGGGAGGTACAGATGTGGGTATCCACAACTATCGAGGGTCCTAATGATTGTCTCGCGCCTCCCCTCGAACTAGGCTTTCGATCTTAGGTTCAAGGGTGCTAAAAGTTTGCTAAAACTTGGCCAAAGAATTAACAACCACAATCAAGCAGAGACAATCAAAACAAGAGCAAAAACCCGACTCAACCAATCATCAAAATAAACCTAAACGAACACCCATGATTCACCCTTCCTCCTAGATTATAATACTACTTACTCATGACAAATATGATAATTAAAGCAAAATAAATAGATGAATTCATGATCAACAACGATATAAACTGAAATTGCAATAAAAAGAAGAAAGAGTTCAATACCAAATTCAACACGATTCAAAGAGAAAGAGGATGATTACAAGCAACAAAACCAAATTGGATGATCAAGTATCGAAATTTGTCTCGGGAATTGAAAGTACAAAATATGAAAAGTATGAAAACCTAGGTTTATGAGAGAGTATTCTTAAAAGAGAGCTAAAAACAATGTGAAAGAGTAGTGCCTTCGAATAACACCAAAAACTAAACATTATAGTTGATTAATCAAAGCATACGAAGAGACAAGGGCCGTCCCAGGGGTCCTGGACACCCAATCCCGACCGGGACCAAGCTGAAACACGTCCCAGCACCTCGGGACACACATCCCGACTTCATCAGATTTTTGGCTCTTTTTTTGGTTGATTTCTTTTCCTTTGTTTGTCGTCCCAAGGCATAGGGACGAGGCCTAAGTCGTCCCAAGGGGTAGGGACGAGGTCTAAAATGAGTATATGAGCTTCACTCTCCGTCCCTTGGGCTCGGGACAACTTCAAACATCTAAAAGTGGCTCGTACTCGACCGAAATCACAAGAAATCAACTCGAAACGCCACATAGTGACCTCGGGACTTCAAAGTAACATCCCGACTAGCATCCATGTTCCAAATCAGTGCGTGTACCTACAAAATAGACACAAAAACACAACAGAGACACGCGAAGGCAAAATAGGATGCGTAATGCAAATAAAAGCACTCAAAATGACGAGAATCGCTAGTGAACCGGGGGCCAAAAGTATATAAATATATGACACATCATTATCACGGCTCGGGCTGGGTGCCCGAACCTAGATCTCCAACGTACATCAGCGAGTCGTCGGGAAACGAGTCATCAATAAGCAATGAAATGCCTCCATCATCAAACCTGGAGCGGGACAAATGATCAGCAACAACATTTCCTGCCCCCTTCTTATCATGGATCTCAAGGTCAAACTCCTGAAGCAATAATATCCAACGGATCAATCCCTATTTCGCCTCCTTCGCAAGAAAATATTTCAGGGCCGCGTGATCGGTGTAAACAATAGCCTTTGATCCAACCAAACAGGTGCGGAATTTCTAGAGTGCAAAAACCACTACAAGAAGCTCTTTCTCTGTCGTAGCATAGTTAACCTGGGCCTCATCGAGTGTCTTACTGGCATAGTAGATAGCATGCAAAGCCTTGTCTCATCTTTGACCCAAAACGGCGCCTAATGCATAGTCACTCGCATCGCACATCACGTCGAACAGTAGATTCCAATCCGGAGGTTGCATAATCGGCGCAGAAATTAAAGCTTGTTTAATCCTGTCAAAAGACTCCAGACAGTCATCAGTAAACACAAAAGCGGCATCCTTCAAAAGCAATTATAAAAGTGGTTAAGCGATTTTCGAAAAATCCATTATAAACTGCTGGTAGAAACCGGCATGACCAAGAAAACTACGCACCCCCTTAATAGAAATGGGAGGTGGTAGTTGCTCAGCCACTTGCATTTTTTCTTTATCAACCTGGATGCCCTTTTCGGACACAATATGACACAATACCACTCCTTCTTTGACCATGAACTGACATTTCTCTCAATTTAGGACCAAGTTAAGTTCAACACGGCGTTTTATGACACTAAAATCATCGATAAACACCTCTATAATAGACTCAAGGAATAAAGAGAAAATTCCCATCATACATCTCTGGAAAGTAGCGGGTGCATTACACAGTCCAAATGGCATCATGCGGTAGGAAAAGGTGCCATATGGACATGTGAAGGTAGTGTTCTCCTGATCATCGGGATGAATAGGGATCTGAAAGAGCCTAGAGTACCCGTCTAAATAGCAAAAGTACGAGTGAGAAGATAACCTTTCAAGCATCTGATTAATGAAGGGAAGAGGAAAATGATATTTGCGGGTGGCCGCATTCAACATCCTATAATCAATACACATCTGCCACCCTGTAATAACTCTAATGGGTATAGTACGAGCTCATTCTTATCATTTCGAACCACAATAGTTCAACCCTTCTTAGGAACCACCTGCACTGGACTTAACCACTTGCTGTCAGAGCTAGAGTAGATTATACCTGCATCTAGCAACTTCATGACCTCCTTCTTTACAACTTCCTGCGAGCTAGAGTAGATTATACCTACGTTGCCCCTGAATACGGAGGTGATGACCGTCCTCAAGGTTAATCATATGCATACAAAAATAAGGACTAATACCTTTCAGGTCATCTAGACAATAACCAAGCGCCTTTTTGTTACGACGAAGTACTTTAAGCAGCTCAGACAACTGACTCTCAGATAAAGACGCACTAACAATTACAGGAAAAGATTCAGTATCATCTAGAAAAGCATACTTCAAGTGAGTAAGAATGGTTTAAGCTCAGGTGTTACTACCTCTGTAGCATAAGTAGGCTGAACCAACTCACTTACTAACGCGCTCTCTTTACGGCCCAGCTGCCGTCCTTCCAAAGCTGCCTCCATCACATCCATGACAGCTCCATAAGCACTTGTGTCCCCTGCACAAGCATCTAAAACCATAAACGCCTCAAGAGGATCTCGTAAATGGGACAGAGGCCAATTTCCCTCAACAATAGAATCGACAATATCAATCATACAACAAGGCTCCTCAATCATGGGACTACGCATGGCATTGGTGAGATTAAAGGTAACCTTATCCTCACCGACCTCGAAAGTCAACTTCCCATTCTTAGCATCTATCACCGCCCCCGCCGTGTGTAAGAACGGTCTCCCTAAGATGATCGGTATGTGGGTGTCCTCAGCTATATCTAGCACAACAAAGTCGACCGGAAAGAAAAACTTTCCAATTCTCACAGGGACATCCTCTAAGACACCTAAGGGGTGCTTAACCGACCTGTCAGCCATTTGTAGGGTAACATTAGTGCATTTCAAACCACCCATATTTAACTCCTCACAGATAAAATATGTGTAACAACCCGGATTATTTAACAAAAAAAAAATATATGATTTAAAAAGGATTTACTGAAGAAAATGAAAGTAAAGTGAAAACCACGGTGGCGGAAACACCGTGAATCCGGATCGTCACTCACGAAACAATCTAATCAAACCAAAATAAACAAAGTAGACCTTGAGGTCTAATGATCGGGAGTAAATACCCGTACAATCCAAAACCTCCAATAAAACATAAGTCTAATGATAAGAAATAAGTCTAACGAAACCAAGTCCATTCTACTCAACAAGCTAGCTACGGGGTCGATCCTCACGGCTCCTCACTCTTCAATCCCGTCCCCACGCATACCTGCCGCAAAACATGCAAAAACCATAGACAGTGGGAAGTAACTAGGTGCTCCCCAGTCATATTTCAACACTACAAACATAACCAACAATGCAACAAATACTTTACCTGGCCTACGGCCTATGATCGGAGTACAACAACAAGCAACAATATTATGGTACAAGAATCGATATACACTCTCAAAGTGGCATACAACAACCCACAAACGCAAAAGAAAGCACGGAGCACTTGATAACCACATAACCGTGAGTTACCCCGGATCTCACCCTAACCGGTGATGCCTCCAAACCCTATGGCGGAACCACATAACCGTGAGTTCACTTCTATGGAATTCGAACCACATATCCGTGAATTCCCTCAACACTGTCTTAATTTGGCCAAACCTCACCATAACCGGTGACGACATAAACATTACCATAGTCTCTAACCATAACCGCTTGAGAACCCAAAGGGAGGTATCCGTCCAAACTAGGACGTCGTAGCTCCTCACGCACGAGCCATAACCGCAGTGCACGCACACTAGTGTCAAGCTTACAACCATCTCCAAACCACCATCATAGCATCAATCATTATTCAACAATGTTATTCTAAACCACTATTACAACCAATTCCAATACAAACCATCTTTAACAATGCGATAACGATTATATACGGAATATTAATTACAATAATCAAGTAAATGATCAAAACGAGGTTATTTAATAATCCAAGTTATCAACTTTAGGTATCATAATATCACAACCAACAATACTCTCATGATAAAAAAAAAAAAAAACCTAAAACATGCTTCTAGACTCACTAGGTATGAGGCCGACACCAAATTTGGTCACATTCGCAAAATTCATAGTCAAACATACCAAAGCTCGCATCTTTGCAATAAAACAATCAACAACAACATCCTAAACAACAACTAGGGCCTCATACATGTCAAAATATCACTAGGGCTACACCTAGTTACCTTTTCAGAAGCAAAGTCATGCTATTCCACCTTCTCGTCGATGTAAACGGTATCTTCCTCATTGAGAGCCTTTTCACCTTGATTTAGAGAACATACAATACATGAAATATAAGCATACAAACAAATACACATAAAATAATGTAAAAACTAAGGAACCAAACCTAGAACGATGAGAAATTGAAAGAATACACAAAAGAGATCGAATAGGAAGGAAATTAGGGTTAGAAAGCTAGAAACTTGTAGAATTTAATGGTGATTTTGTGTGAGAATTGATGAGGGTTTTGAGAGAGAGGGTTACATTGTTTAATGATGAATTAATGAGTGTTATGGAGTAATTAGAGCTAAATTAGAGTTTATAAGGTGAGAAATCGAGTTCCAAATAGTCACGGATTTAAACGCAAGTCACCCAAGAAACACAGTGGTCGTGCTGTTACCGCGCTTCGTCTCACAAGGCCGCCGCGCCTCGTTCAAGGCCGTCCGCGCCTTTTCTGCGCCTCCTTAACTGTTTTCTCGAATGGCCATTTCTCTTTCCCGCGACCGTCACAGCTCGCCCACAGCTCACCAATAGCCCGCCAAAAAGCCTTGACCAGCTCCATGACCCCCTAATCACCTTCAAACTTCCCCACACACTCGCTCACTCAACAAACACCTTGATAAACACGACCCCGATTTCACAACACGATACGAAAGCTTAAGAAACCACTTTCTCGAGCTAAAAATGAGAAAATCACATAAAATGAAATACGAATTTTAACGAAATGAATTATTTAAATAAAGGAATATTCATGGTGTTATAGTCTCACCCCCTAAAAAGAAGTTCCGCCCTTGAAACTTGAGAACAAAGGAATACCTGTAACGAAAAGAAACGGATACTTCTCGCGCATAGAAGTCTCGGTCTCCCACGTAGCCTCCTCGTACTTTTGACTTCTCCAAAGTACTTTCACCAACGGGACTACCTTGTTCCTCAACCTCTTCTTCTTCTTGTCAAGGATGCAAACCAGTCTTTCTTCGTACGTCAAGTTAGGCTCTACCTCGAGCACATCGGCCTCAACCACATGAAAAGGATCACTACGATACCTCCTCAATTGGGACACATGGAACACATCGTTCACCTTAGAAAGGTTCGATGGTAACGCCAACCGATAAGCCACTTCTCCTATCCTCTCCAACACATCATAAGGTCTAACGTACTTATGACCAAGCTTGCCTTTAATACCAAACCTCTTCACACCCTTCATTGGAGACAATTTCAAGAACACCTTGTCACCAACTTCAAGAACACCTTGTCACCAACTTCAAACTCAATCGGTCTCCGTCGTAAATCCGCATATGACTTTTGCCGATCCTGCGCAACCTTCAACTTTTCACGGATGATCCTTTCTTGCTCAATAGATTCCTGAACCATCTTCGTTCCTAGCACCGCAGCTTCGGTCACATTCCCCAACACATGGGACTTCGGCACTTCTTACCATAGAAAGCTTCAAATGGAGCCATTTTGATGCTTGCTTGAAAACTGTTGTAGGAAAACTCCACCAATGGTAAGCCCTTCTCCCAACAAACATGGAACTCCAAAGCACAAGCTCGCAACATGTCCTCTAAGGTCTGAATAATTCTCTCGGTCTGACCATTTGTAGCCACATGAAACACCGTACTCATCTTCAGCTCACTAACTAAGGCCTCTTGAAGCTTCTTCTAAAATTGGGAACAAAACCTAGGATCACGATCAGAAATGATGTCCTTAAGAACCCCATGCAAACGAACAACTTCCTGCTGATATGCACTAGTCAACTCCTCCATACTCCACGTCTCCTTCATAGGTATGAAATGCGCAACATTCATCAAGCGATCAACCACAACCCAAACCGCATTCTTTCCTCTAGAAGTCCTCGACAAACCCATCACAAAATCCATGGAGATCGAATCTCATTTCCACATAGGGATTTCGAGAGGTTGTAGCAAACCTCCAGGCCTTCGGTGCTCAAACTTCACCTTTTGACACACCATGCACCTAGCAACGTAGTCGGTGATCTCCCTATTCATGTTAGGTCACCAAAAGTGTAGCCTCAAGTCCTTATACATCTTATCTCCCCTTGGATGAACCGAGTAAGGAGAACTATGAGCCTACTTAAGAATCTTCTTCTTCAGGACCTCACAGTTAGGAACACACAATCTCCTCTTGAATTGAGACCACCATCAGCACCAATCGCGAAGTCTTCAGCACCGCCACTCTCCTTGTTAGCACGAATAGTCTCCAGGACTGGATCCTCGCGTTGCTTCACTCGAATCTCATGAAACAATTCCGGTTCAGCAACCATAGCACCTGTATCAACTCCATGTTGCACCACCTCCAAGTTCATCTTCTAGAAATCGCGACACAACTCATTAGGTAAGACCCAAGCAGCATTCATCACATGCTTCCCCTTCCTACTCAATGCATCGGCAACCACATTCGCTATCCCCTAACCAGATTGCAACTCAATGTTATAATCTCCGATCAAAGACCAACTATGTACTCTGCCTCATGTTCAAATCCTGCTCAGTGAAAATGTACTTCAAGCTCTTGTGATCCGTGTAAATCTTACATGATGCACCATATAAGTAATGCCTCCACAACTTCAAGGCAAACACAACAACAGCTAACTCAAGATCGTGCGTAGGATAGTTCTGCTCATGCACCCTCAACTGCCTCGACGCATAAGCAATCACTTTACCCTTCTGCATCAACACACAACCCAATCCAAGCTTAGACGCATCACTGTAGACATCGAACTCTACGCAAATCACAAGTAAAAATAGAAACGTATGTGTATGCATGGCATATCAAACTTAGAATTCATATTATGAGTAAATATTAGCCCTCTATTTCACAATGTTTTCCCGTCTACTTTTTCACGATTTCTAACACGATTGTTTGACCACAATTATTTGTATTGAACGGGAACTTTTATTTGTCAAAATCATAATTTTATGGTAAGATTTTGAAGATAAATATATATATACTCTCTTCATCTCAAAATAAGTGACCATTTTCTATTTTGAGAGGATTTGAGGTATATTAATTGAAAAATATTCACAACCATTTGTTAAAACTTACTATACTTAGAAAAAGGACATTTAATTTTAATAAAAATGAAACACTTATTTTGAGACGAAGAAAGTATCTATTATATCAAATGCATTGAGGATCAAATTAAAGCTCTACAATTTTAATTTAACAAATAAGAGCATTAGCAATGGACAAACTAAAATTAGGTTTGTTCTTTGATATGTAGGTGTCATGTCACTTAAAAACAAACCCTTTATTTGGAGAATTACTTTTAACAATGGCAAAAATAATTTAATTATTTTTAAATGGGTCTCATAACCCACTACTATCTATTAAACTAATATAAAAAATAACATATTAATATATAACATAAAATATATATGTAATTAATCATTTAGTAAGGAATAAGTTTTACAATTTTAATTTTTAAAGCATAAAAATTAAACATTACATAATTTTTTTTTTATTCTTACATAATGCAATTTTTTTTTTTTTTTTTTTTTTTTTAAAAAAAAAAGACAATAATAGAGGATAAAATTAAGCATAACTAAACACAATAAAATTAGTTTTCGATGCTTTCCCCAAAACATTGCCAAATATGTTCAACCAAGTCGGCTTTTAGATTATTGTGAATATCTCGATCACGAATCTCTGCACGCCTATGTAGAGATTCTTGGAAATCAACAACTAATCCTTCGCTTATCTGAATAGAACTTGACTCCACATCTGAACTTGACTCCTTCGCTTATCTGTTCGCCTCAGCCGCAGTCTCGTCAGAATCCTCATCCTCGTCACTCAAAGACCCCTCCGACTCAGGAGGATCCTCAGAACGGCCTCCGGACTCGGCACGACCACGCCTCGCGTGACCTCCATGTGGTCTCCTCTCGCCCGACCTCCTCAAAACACCGGCAACCTCAGCCTGGTCCCGGTCACCACCCTCGGCAGCAGCACGAGCTCGACGTCGTGGTTTCATCACGCCGCCTCACCAGCGTGATCCACCCGCGCTTCTTCCTCGGTTCCTCCGACCGCGACCACGACCTCTAACTCGCCCTCCAGAGCCGCAGCACCTCGGCAACGCTGCGGGCCACGCCCTCGCTGGCCCTCGCAAGAACGCCACGACCTCTCGCCGCCTCCCGGCCACAGCGCCCCTCCAAAGACCGCCACGACCACGCCCCTGCAAAGATCCTGCAGCTACGCCCCGACCTCCACCACGGCCTCCCCTAGGAGTCTCAGACGTCTCCACAGCAGCGCCACGTCCACGCCCCTGCAAAGACTCTGAGACGACACCCTGAGCCTGACCTCGGCCACCAACAAGAGACCTCGACGACCCAGCAGCAGCTCCACTACCGCTAGTACCACCAGAAGACCGCGTCCGCTCAGCGACAGTCTCCTCGCGTACCTCATTAGCTGAAAAAGAAGGTGACTCGGCAGCAACGTCACGACCCGCAACACTAACTGACGGCTCAGGACCACCAGGAACAGCACCATGTCCCAGGCCACTCGCAGAAGGCCCAGACGACGCACTGACAGCACCGGCACCACTAGCAGAAAAGGCAGGAGACTCCACAGCAGCGCCATGAAAATCACTCCCTGGCGTCGTAGAAGCTCCAGGCGTCGGAGGAAAAGCTCTCAGCAAGTCCGACTGAGACGGACCATCGGAAACCTCCAAGGGCGCAGGCATACCCGGCAGAGTATGCTCGTCCACCGAGCAGTAAAGTCAACGCCAGCCAAGACCTGATCCATGTCACTGGAAGTAGGTACTGAAGGCTTAGGATCACCTGCACAAGATTCAAGGGCATACTCAGACAACGGCAATAGCAGGTCACTCAAAAAAGCAGAAGCAAGCAAAAACGACGGAAAGCGAGCATTAAGGCCTACATTATCCACGGATAAGGCCAAAACGGAGCAGAAGCACAGAAAATCAAATTCCATGAGACGTATACGATATATACGTCCTACTCAGTCAAGTCAAGAGCAAGCACGCGCAAAAGCAGCAGAGAACTAGCCAAAACAACAGAAAACATGCCTTTTTAACCTAAAAATAGCAGAAAGGGGAAAAACACTACAGAAAGCCATAAACCCATATTTCCCGAGACAAACCCAACCCATAAATCACAATAAGCACGTGCAAAAAATTTCATGCGAAAACGATGTCCCAAACGCCTCGACTGAATAGCTTTTACAAAATACTTACAAACTACAAAAACGGCCTTTTCTTGACCATAACTCAACCAAAAAGCCCCAACTTCCCACGGAACAACCCCCTAGTCAACACATACGACGTCCATTACGATATACTCAGCCCTTGAGGCGCGAAAAACGAGGAAAAAACGGTTTTTGTAAACTTAACCTAAACTACAAAAACGCTCCAAAACACCTCAAAACCATGCATTCTCCACAACACAAGACCAAATATATACCATACTAGCCATGACAACACAATACAGAGAGTTCGGGCAAGTTTCGGAACCGAAAAATTTCGACCAAAATTTCGGCCCTTATACCAAATCTTTCGAAAATCACGGTTTTTCAGGCCGTTTTTCGCACACAAGCCACCCAAACCTCCACACAGGCATGCTACAACATTTTTAAAATAACCAAGCCACTCGGGATCGCCTTACGCTACAAAAACAGAGCACAAGCCCCGACTTTACCCCTTTTTACACGGTTTTCCACCCAAACGAACCGCTTTTCACGCCCATTTCAACAAAACGAACTCACCAACGCGTCATACTACTAATGGGTAAGCTACACCGAAATTTTGAGCCATTTTCGAGACATTTTCAAAAATGACCAAAATGCCCTTCTAGTCAAAACGCACGAAAATCAAGACCATGAGTCGGGATTTCACAAACGATCAACAATGACAGCAACGCAAGCCTCATATGACTCCCAAGCATCGAGTTCAAGCAAAGACGAGGGCTAAAATCAGATCAAACCGACATTTTCGACCTAAACCCTAGAAAACGGTATTTCAAGCTAAAACCGACTCAAACCAAACTCAAAACACGAAAAACCAAGTGAGTTAAGTACGTACCTTGATCCATAACAAATTGTAGGAGTCGGAATGTTGAATTTCGGTCAAGAAAATCGCCAAGACGTGTTTTAAAGGTTTTCGATTTTGTTTTTTTTTTTTTTTTTTTTTTGTTTTCGGATGAATGAACTAACCTCCCCCCTCTACCCCGCTTTTGATACAAATTCACAAAACAAAAACAAAATCGCCGGTTTACTGGCGATTTTCTTTTTGTTTCTGGGTTTCAGTTTCTGTTTTGGGTTGGTTTTCCTCGGCCCAATACACTTTCAACCCATCTCAAACACAATTTTAACCTTTTATAAGAAACACAAAAACACGTAGCCTCCTCACGAGACGTTCATAAAAACCTAACTTTTTATGAGAAAAACTAAAAACGCGTAGCCTCCTCACTAGACGTTCATAAAAACCTAACTTTTTATGAGAAAAACCAAAAACGCGTAGCCTCCTCACGAGACGTCCATAAAAACCTAACTTTTTATGAGAAAAACGCGTAACCTCTGCTATGAGAAGTCCAACGAAGAAGCACAAGCAGAAGCACAAGCAGAAGCAGGTGAGCGCAGTTTGCGCAAGCGAAGCATAGCCAGGAGCGCAAGCCAGAAGCGCAAGGAAAGCACACGCAAGGCGCCAGCTGGGAGTACTAAAACCACTTGCAGGCTGACATGCCCTTAAACATGTAGGACCGTCATGTCCTTAAAATATGTCGTTGATAAGGCTTAGTCGCACTCGCCTAGTCAAAGATAATCCAAACTCACTCTGCTAGGTAGCAAGGGTAAGTCGGGTCGAATCCACAGAGAGACGGTCGTAATGTTGGTTATTCTTAGCGATTCTAGTTTCGGTTCGAGGGGTTGAGGTTACTAAAGCTATAGCGGAGGATAAGGGTTTAAAACTTAGAGGAAAAAGGTCTAGGGAATCGGGTTAGGCACGGGGAATGCTAGGTCAAAGGATGGTGACAGAAATGAGTAGGAAAACGCTCTCGCTAAGGGTAAGCTAGGCCTCTCGGTCTTAAGCTCCTTTAGGTCTCAAATGCGGGCTCTCATGACTTACAAGTGAGGGACCTAATGATTGGTCTCGTGGTCCTACCCTAAACTAGGCTTTCGGTCTTAAGTTTAAGGATGACAAACGCCACAAACCCTTGGCCAAAGGATCAACAAACGATACAAAGCGAGACAATCAAAGCGAGCGAAAACCTAACTCATAACATCATCAAAAACAACCCAAGCGTGCACCCATGATTCACCCTTCTTCCCTAGATAAGAGACTACTCGCACATGACAAAATCAACAACAAAAACAAGAGCAATAGAGAAAGACATGATCAAAACAATATATATTGAAATAACAATGAAAAGGGAGAAGAGAATTATAATACCAAACAGAAAATCCAAGAGTAGAAAGATGAATTCAAGCAACAAAACCGAAATAGGTGAACAAACTAGCGATTGAAGTCGGGAATTGAAATTACAAATGATCAAAAGCATAAACCCTAAGTTTTCTTGAGAATAACCTTCAAAGTGTTCTAAAAGTGCTGTAGAAAGTGTGGGACGAAATTATAATGTTTAGGCCTTCAAATAGACGAAGTATTTTGAGCCAACGACGAGTCATAGGGCCGTCCCGACCGGGACAAGGGTGGTCCCGTCCGGGACATAGTCATCCCGTCCGGGACAGGGTCATCCCGGAGGGTTCAGTCTTTTCACCTGTAACTCACTCGTTTCTTGGCGGAATTAAGCGTGTGACCTGCCGTTGGAAAGCTATCGAGACGAACTATCATCTCCACTTGGTCTTGCATCCATTGGAGGTCTAAAACTTGAGATATAACCATTTGAAGTTGACCTTGCGTCGGCTTTAGTTCACCTTGACTTGACTTTGACCTTGATCTTGGTCCTAACTTGTCGTATGTTGACCCAAGGCCTAGGGACAAGGCGTGGATCATCCCAAAGGGTAGGGACGGGGTCTAAAGTGAATAATTGAGCTCCGTGCTCCGTCCCATGGTCCCGGGACGCCTTCAAACGTCAAAACGCGGCTCGTACGCGAGCGAATCGGCATGAAACCAACTCGGATCTTCACGAAACTTTATGAAACTTCACGAAACCTCTCGACAAGCATCCTATACTCCAAATATGCGCGTGTACCTGCAGAATGGACACAAAAACACAGCAGTGCCAAAACGGGGAGAAATAGGAGCTAAAACGCGTATAATAGCACAGGAAACGCAGAGAAAGGCTCGTGAAGCAGGGGCTAATTATGAGTAAATATATGAGATATCAAATCCCCCCAAACCGAACCGTTGCTTGTCCTCAAGCAACAAGCGTGAAAGAAAACAGAGGACAAGGCGAGCAAAAGAAAACTTCCCAAACAAACGCCAAACCGCAAGTAGCTCAAGCGAAAGGCAATCAATCCCGAAGCAGCATGGGACGCAAGGAAATAGCAAGCTAACGGCTGAGAATTACAAGACGGCGCAGGATGAATAGCATGGCTTAAACATAGGCTCTCTAGCAATCAAATCATGGACCTCTCGCGGTTTCCACTCTAGCACACATGATGAACAGGGCGATATATGTGATGACACTCACCTACTCGACTAGTGGAAGCACGCCCGCAATCTAATGTGGACCAAATCTCGCATTCCCGTACACAATAATGTCACAAAAACGAACCAAACATGAGGGCTTACATCGGAAATGAGGGTGTAAAGGCCAAAGAGAGGTTAAGGGTGATAAGGTGGAACAAATGATTATGGAATCGTGGAGCTAAGCCACTAGAAACCACTCGTACTACTCAAGTGCTCGCCCAACCAACAAAGGACCCAACTCCCATGAAAACGGACCGAAAACAGCATATCGGTCTCCTTTACACGTCAACGCAACAATAGCAACAAATTTCAAGTGCTCGCCATGTAAAACAACAACAACTTCTTCATTTTGTGCACACACTTTCTTCTTCTTTTTGAATTTTTGTGTTGTGTTTGATTTTTTTCAGATTTTTGTTTGAATTTTTCTTTCTTGAGCAAAAGAGCACACTCACAAGTTGCGGAAATACCTCATTAAAAGGTCGGGGAAGCGGCAATCCCGACTCATATTCACCATCACTCTCAAAGCCAACGACGCCAAGAAGTCGTAGCAAAACAAAGATCACAACCCATCGGACAAGCACAAGAGTAAGCAAAGCGGTAACTAGCAAGGCTAGGGTAGGCTATTTAGGCAAGTAGCTAGCAAACTCATGTGGGTAAAGGGTAAAGGGATCGTATAAGAGAGGATAAAAGCAATGCATGAACATGGTGAATCATAAGCAATCAACTAAAGCCTCATATACCAAAAACAAGTGATGTAATCATGGGAAGCACGGGATAGGGCCACACTTATGCGCGTTGATATTACGCACCCCACGAGGAGAACTACTCTCAATAAAGCACGGGACCGGGATAGATGTACGGCCGCAGTGAGGCTAAAAACCTCACAAAATAGTAGCTCAAGTCCATGAAATAATAAAGCCAACAAAGAAAAGCACGCCATCATCGCAGAACACGCCTCAACATCCCGAAAGCGCTAATCCAACAATAAAAACATGCCAAAGCTCAAAGCACACAAGGGAAGGGATGTCGGAAAGAATAAAGGTAAAAACATGCTCAAAACAACGGAACGGGATACGATTTTTGGTATTTTTGTGAAATTTTCTGATTTTTGTAATTTTGGGATTTTTCAGATTTTTGATTTTTGTGATTTTTGAAAAATGAAAACGAAAAGAAAACGCAAAAATAAAGCAAAGCGAAAGCAAAGCGCTTTCTCCCCCAAACCGAACGACACATTGTCCCCAATGTGTCCTAAAGCACATCAACACGGGGACCCGTAAAATAAGGGAGAAAAACGAGCAAAGAAAGTCTTAAAAGAAAGCAAAGTACATACAATTTATATACAAATGAAATCGTCCCCCCCAAACCAGCTTCAAACGGGGGGCGCAGCAGGGTACGGGAAGTACCACCAACCATGGGCCTCGTCATAAACGATCCCGCTACCATCATCCTCGTCGTCGTCATCATAACCATCGTCATCACGGTCTACTCCATGCTCAACTCGGCCAGCCTTGTCGTTCACTCGTCCGTCGATTCGTTGGCTTGCAGCAAAGCCAACTCCATCCATGCTCAACGTCTGCCCCGCAGGTGCATCTTTACCCGCTCCGCCCTCCCTAAGGTACCGCAATCACATTACAACAGAGCACGGCCTCAAGAGGATCCTCTCGAGGACTTGAGGTAAGTATTCGCCGACACAATCATCAAGGACGCCAACCGCAAAGTCGTGCTCCTCTCACATGGGGCGTTTTAAAGCATTAGAAAGGTTGAAAGTAACTTTATCACCTCCTATATCCAACGCCAATTCCCCGTTCTTGACGCCAATGATTGCACCAGCAGTGTGCAAGAAAGGTCGACCCAATATGATTGGAATTTGGGAGCCCACGGCCATGTCAAGAACAATGAAATCGACGGGAATGAAGAACTTACCAACCTTGACTGGAACGTCCTCCAAAACACCGAGTGGGCGTTTGACAGAACGATCCGCCATCTGAAGAGTGATATTAGTTACTTTCAACTCGCCCATGTGGAGCTTCTCGCACACCGAGTAAGGCATGACACTCACGCTTGCACCTAAATCACACAAGGCTTTATCAATGAAAGTAGTTCCAATAGTGCAAGGGATCGAGAAGCTACCCGGATCTTTCAATTTAGGAGGAGACTGGTTTTGTAAAAGTGCACTACACTCTCGGCAGTGAAAGCCACAGTCTCAACCTCACTGAACGATCGTTTACGAGTAAGTATGTCTTTGAGGAATTTAGCATATGCGGGGACTTGAGTGACTAGTTCAGTAAAGGGGACGGTTACCTTCAAGTCCTTGACGACCTCCATGAACTTACCAAATTGACTATCGAGCTTAGATTTTACCACTCGGCTCGGGAATGGTAATTTAATCTGAATTGGCGGCTCGACAGGCTTAGCTTTCTCCGCTTCCTTGGGCTCCACGTTCTCGGCCACCTGCACACCACCACCATCCACGGCCTGTTCTCCTTGGGGCACGGCTGCCCCATTTCCTGCCCGCTCCACTCGTGCTTGCTCCATTGCTCTTCGCACCGCCTCCCGCAAAACTATCACTAGAAACATGCATATCGTTAGGAGAAAGAGGAGGGTTTACCTCACTTACCACCGTGAGGCATGGGTGGACCATCATAGCTCGTGCCACTCCTTAAAGAAATGGCGTTGATCGACTCATGTTGTTGAGGTTGAGTGCCTTGCGATGGAAGGTTACCGGTTTCGCTGAGAACTTGAAGAAGCAAGTTGAGCCATTTGCGTTTCAAGCATCTTGATGGCGGCGTCTTTTGCTTGATCCCTCTTTTTCATTTGAGCCATCATTGTTTCTTGATTTTTAGGCATTTGCATCAACATGGCTTGCATGGGAACCAATCGGTCGGAACCGGAGCGGGAACAACGGGTGATGGGGCATTTTGTTGTTGAAAATTGGGGCGATTGAAGCCCGGAGGGTTATAAGGTCGAGGAGCATTGTTGTAGCTGAAATTTTGTGGACTGTTTTGGTATTGTGGTAGTTGTGGGCTGAAGTTTTGTTGTTGGGGGGGTGGATTCAAGACATTTTGGCTCTTGTAAGACAAATTCGGATGGTTCTTGTAGCCCTCGTTGTAATAGTTCGAGTAGGGGCTGTTTTGAGAATGTAAAGCATGCACATGATGAGATTGTGTGTTCATACCTCGGCATTCCATTGAAGTGTGACCGGAAACGCCACATGTATTGCAAGGTACATCATAAGAAGTGTGCAAAGCCGCTACCGTTTGTCCACTAGCACTCGAGGAACTACTACCCGCTTGCATTTGACTCATAATCATCGCGGTCATAGCATCCATTTTTGCGGAAAGCATGGCTACCACATCACCATCGGTCTTACCTCCAATCCTAGGCACATTCCTCGAGCTACCATATTGTGCGTTATGAATAGCCATGGCCTCGATCGTATCAATGGCCTCCTCCACATCAATATTGTCAAAGCGTCCATTCGCCGCGGAGTCAAGCACTTGGCGTGACTCGTTGTAAAGACCGTTATAAAACTGCATGACAATAAACCATTTATCCATACCGTGGTGAGGGCATTGACGTTGAAGGTCTTTGTATCGCTCCCACGCATCATACAACGTCTCATCCCCTCGTTGGCGGAAGCTCGTGATTTGGCTTCTTAGCATGGCGGTCTTTTCAGGCGGAAAATATTTTTGATAGAATGCCAAGACTAAGGAGTTCCAATCGGTGATGGCAAGAGCAACACGATTTAAAGAATTCAACCACAACTTTGCCTTATCTCGGAGGGAAAACGGGAAGAGCATCTCCCGAATTTGATCTTGAGTCACACCCGTTTGCTTAATCGTAGAGCAATAATCGCAGAAATTTTGGATGTGCAAGTTAGGATCCTCGCCGGGACTCCCACCGAATTGAGTACGCTCAATGAGATTGATAAACGCGGGCTTAACCTCGAAATTGTTGGCCGCTATGGTTGGCATAGCGTTTCCCGTTGGAACTTGAGCCGCGGTCGGCCTCGAGTGATCGGAAAGCTTCACCATTTTCTTTGGCTCGGGTTCAAGTTCAATGTGAACTTCCTTAGGTGATGGAGTAGAAGAGGAAGTAGCCTCCAAGTCTTTCAATAAGTTCTTGCGCCTCAAAAATGTACGCTCCGGTTCCGGGTCAAATTCGATTGACAAACCTTTTTGAGACGTACGCGTTTGCCTGGGCATACAAAAACACTAGAGGCAACGATAAGTAACGGCCTCAAGGAATTGAGGTTCCTTGAGACAAGAGAGTAACAAGTAAGAAAAGAACCAAATAAACAACGAAAAACAAAGCCGTCTCCCCGGCAACGGCGCCAAAATTTGATAAGGCTTAGTCGCACTCGCCTAGTCAAAGATAATCCAAACTCACTCTACTAGGTAGCAAGGGTAAGTCGGGTCGAATCCACAGAGAGACGGTCGTAATGTTGGTTATTCTTAGCGATTCTAGTTTCGGTTCGAGGGGTTGAGGTTACTAAAGCTATAGCGGAGGATAAGGGTTTAAAACTTAGAGGAAAAAGGTCTAGGGAATCGGGTTAGGCACGGGGAATGCTAGGTCAAAGGATGGTGACAGAAATGAGTAGGAAAACGCTCTCGCTAAGGGTAAGCTAGGCCTCTCGGTCTTAAGCTCCTTTAGGTCTCAAATGCGGGCTCTCGCAACTTACAAGTGAGGGACCTAATGATTGGTCTCGTGTCCTACCCTAAACTAGGCTTTCGGTCTTAAGTTTAAGGATGACAAACGCTCACAAACCCTTGGCCAAAGGATCAACAAACGCATACAAAACGAGACAATCAAAGCGAGCGCGAAAACCTAACTCATAACATCATCAAAAACAACCCAAGCGTGCACCCATGATTCACCCTTCTTCCCTAGATAAGAGACTACTCGCACATGACAAAATCAACAACAAAAACAAGAGCAATAGAGAAAGACATGATCAAAACAATATATATTGAAATAACAATGAAAAGGGAGAAGAGAATTATAATACCAAACAGAAAATCCAAGAGTAGAAAGATGAATTCAAGCAACAAAACCGAAATAGATGAACAAACTAGCGATTACCGAGTCGGGAATTGAAATTACAAATGATCAAAAGCATAAACCCTAAGTTTTCTTGAGAATAACCTTCAAAGTGTTCTAAAAGTGCTGTAGAAAGTGTGGGACGAAATTATAATGTTTAGGCCTTCAAATAGACGAAGTATTTTGAGCCAACGAGGAGTCACAGGGCCGTCCCGACCGGGACAAGGGTGGTCCCGTCCGGGACATAGTCATCCCGTCCGGGACAGGGTCATCCCGGAGGGTTCAGTCTTTTTCAGCTTCGTAACTCACTCGTTTCTTGGCGGAATTAAGCGTGTGACCTGCCGTTGGAAAGCTATCGAGACGAACTATCATCTCCACTTGGTCTTGCATCCATTGGAGGTCTAAAACTTGAGATATAACCATTTGAAGTTGACCTTGCGTCGGCTTTAGTTCACCTTGACTTGACTTTGACCTTGATCTTGGTCCTAACTTGTCGTATGTTGACCCAAGGCCTAGGGACAAGGCGTGGATCATCCCAAAGGGTAGGGACGGGGTCTAAAGTGAATAATTGAGCTCCGTGCTCGCCCCATGGTCCCGGACGCCTTCAAACGCCAAACGCGGCCAGACGCTGAGCGAATCGGCATGAAACCAACTCGGATCTTCACGAAACTTTATGAAACTTCACGAAACCTCTCGACAAGCATCCTATACTCCAAATATGCGCGTGTACCTGCAGAATGGACACAAAAACGCAGCAGTGCCAAAACGGGGAGAAATAGGAGCTAAAACGCGTATAATAGCACAGGAAACGCAGAGAAAGGCTCGTGAAGCAGGGGCTAACTATGAGTAAATATATGAGATATCAGTCGTCCCTCCCCGCATTTCCCGGCGCTAAGTCCTCGTCTCTCCCATAAGACACATGCTTAGCGCCGCCAGGTAGTATCGAGACTGTAATGGTCCGGATACTATCTTTAAGTTTGACTAACGCTTTGTCCAAGCTCAGTCAAACTGGGGGCTCTGTAGATACCCGTATCCGTCCCCCCCCCAAAAACAAACCCGATGATGAAAAGGACTTTCATGCATGCTTTTAAAAGAGTCAAAACGGTACAAAAGTGTCTAAAACGTATTTAGTCATTCTTAACGTATTAATTTGAACTTGCATAATCATGAAAATGAATGTCATTCTTAGTCATTATAAGCACAACGCGAGCACGAAACAGGAACGTCTTATTAAGCCAAGCCACAAAAACAGCCCAACTAGCTACAAAACGGCCCAAACTTACAAAAACGACCCAAAACGCACACTAACACAACACTCAAAACGGGCCAAAGTGCGTCCCGTGTCACATTTTCACAAAACTAGACTCTACAATACCGTAAAATAATATAACCTAATATTATTTTATTTCGAGCCAAAACCGAAAAACACGACAAAAACCAAAACATGAAAACCAAAATTGAGCCAAAAACCAATTTGGCCCAAAATATCCAAATAAAACATAATCATCACCTAATCACACGACCAAAACCAAAGGCGGCATAAACAAATTTCACCAAAACAAAATAGAAATCGCTGTTGACAGGCGATTAAGTTTAATCGCTGTTAACAGCGATTATAAATTTCTTTCACACACCGCTTTTTATTTTTCTTACAAAATCATTTCAAACAAAATATAAAACGCCTGTACACAGGCGATTTATATTTTGTTTACCTTCAAATCAGCCAACCTCTATAAATACCAACCCACTTCATTCATTTCAAAAAATCGGTTTTTCAACACACATACACTACTCACAAAATCCACACAAAATACCGTCTTTCCATTTTCGAAAGGTAAACATTTTACCTACGTTTGGGACGTTTGAGACTCGGACAAAGGGGTTACATTAACCCCAACCCCGGATTGGCATTTGCGCAGCCGTATTCGTAATACGGTTGTAGTAATTCGGATTCGTAATCCGTCTAAACCCCGCCAATATCGCATAAATAACGACTCATTATCACTAAAGCAAACCGACGTCACTTTTACAATTATGCAAGTCCTCATTCATGCATTAAATAACGACTAGAATCACGGATCCAACACTAAATTGTACCGTTTCATAGAGTCTTTTTAGCATGTCAAAACTGAGGGTTTTCACAAAATCTTAAGAGTCAAAATACGAGGTCGGAAAATAACGTTTATGGTAATAATTTAGCCAATAAATTATTATTTAACGTACATTTCCTATAGTAAAGTCATTATTTTGACTATTTACATTATTTATGCATTCTTATCGAGTCATATATATTCGCACTTGTACGTAGCGTCATTTTAGCCCAAATATCGAAATTAAATAAATGTTTTCAAATTAGTAGAGACTACTTTTACGTAGGCTTTTTGATTTCAGTTTTCAAAACACATTTTTGTCAAAACTTTTGAAAAGTAACCTCACTCCGAATCCCTTCTCTGGTTTCAAACCTCAGACGGATAGGTGTCGACGCACCTTGAAATCTGAGACACTCGTGTCTTGTATTTCAAGACGCGTTGAATAGGTTCCAAATTCCTTTAATATTTGGTGGCGACTCCGAAAATACATTTTCAAAAAGGATTTTCTACTTTTCTTTTTTGGTCACAAATTCATGCAATGATCTCCCCATTTTTTGCAAAACTTCGCACCCTTTCCTACGAGGCGCTGCTCGCTTCGACGCCAAGACGGCGAGGGCGGCACAGGCGTCGATAGGTCTATCTTCTTTCCCGGTACCTTCAAACCCTCAGTTAAGCATGCTTAAACTTGTTAACGAAAACGGTTATGCTAGTGTCGAATTCATTGTTAAGTTAGTTAAATGCAAGATGAGGATTTGCTAGATGCATAAACTTAAAATAAAGACCAATTATTGGTTCATTTTAAGGGGGGTCAGTTGCTTATGCGACTATGGAAAGGTGTTACGAATAGGGTGTGTATTCGAGGTGCATGGCCGCCTTATGAAAAGCAGACTTGCGTACCAAAGTCGGGTGAGCCTAGAGTGTAGACCCTTGTAAGTCTAAAGAAGTAAAGAAAACATTAATCCATGTTAGGATTAAGACCTACCTGTCTCAAACAAGAAAACCGGCAGCGCTTCGCTTCGAAAGAGGATGAATTCAACACGAGAAAGTGAAAATTTCAAAGGGTTTATGCGTGAGGCTTGTGTGAGAGTTTATGCTGTGAATTTGCTGTGTAAGACTTGTGTAAAACTTGTGTTTGAACCGTGCATGGAGGGGTTGTATATATAGTAGAGAGCTCGTCAAGATTTAGGAAATCAGGGGATAAAACCGGCTGGAGGAATCGCAAGGAGCCTTGCGAATGCCCCAGGAAATCGCAAGGCCTCTTGCGGTTTCCCCCTCTAATCGCAAGGGCTCTTTGCGATTTGGAGAAGCGTAATGTCGTCTTTTTCTGTATATTTCCAAATTATATTTTTGTATATACAATATATTCTTGATTGAGCTCGAAGATACAACGAAGATACAACGTATCTGCTGGTTGTAGGGCTTGCTTGGGTTCTCCAGGGCCTTGGGAAGCGGGCCAGAAATGCTTTGGGCTCGGTTTCGGGCCCGAAGCCCGAAATTGTAAAATGGGTGCATTTTGTAGTGTATTTTGAAATGTGAAGGCTCGTGAAGCCGTATTTTGCATTTGCTAGTGCTAAAAGGCGGTTTTTGCAACCGTGCCTAAATTTAGGAATTTAGGAGAATTGAATTGGGCCTTGTTAATGTAAAAGGGCCAATTGCATTATGTGTATTGTAAAAAGGGTGTGCGTATGCCGATTTGGACCTAGACTCGAGACAAACTAGACTATAAGTGAACCAATAGACAGTTATTTAGCGCGATGACACCTAGTGACCTCATTTTGCATTTTAAAACGACTCAACTTGAATTCGACACAGTTAGTACCGTTTAAGTCAACGTAAAAGCGTGCATGTAAAAGTCCATGTTTACATCACTGGGTTTTTGGCGGGAGGTACGGATGTGGGTATCCGCAGGGCCCCCAGTTTGACCGAGCTTGGACTAAAGCCAAAGTCAAACTACACGACAGCATCCGGACCGTTACAGTCTCGATACTATCAGCGGAACGGAGCATGTGTCCATGGGTGAGAAGAGGACTCCGAACCGGGGTTATCCGGGGCGAGACAAACATGTTTAAGGACATGACGGTCCGCGCATACTGTAAGGGCGTGTCTGCCTGCTGAATGCCTTTGTGTGCTGTTGCTTTTGCTGTTGCTTGGTCTCGCCGAGGAACGCAGATGCTTGTGCTTTGTGCCTGTGATTTTGCTTGTGCTCGTGCTAGTGCTTGGTCTCGTAAAGAGTGTAAGTGCTTCGTCTCGTAATGAGTGTAGGTGCTTATTCTCGTAAAGAGTGCAAGTGTATGCCCGCCGGGAATTATCGTCCGAGGGAAAGTGTATATGCCTATGTATAGTGCTTATGTGTAATTGCAAAGGCGTTTGCGTTTGTAGTTGTATAGTGCTTTGACTTGCTAAGCAGTGTATGTGCTTGTGTAGATGCTTTGTATTTAAACTCCGTTGAGGAGGTCAAAGAGAATCCGTTTAGGATGCTTATGTATAAGTATACTTCGTACGACCCACTGAGGATAATGCTGCTAGGGACGTAGATTTGTGTAATTGTGACTTGCTAAGAAGGTCTTGTGATCTGCTGGGGATGTAAAATGTAGCGTGCACATGTATATGTCTTGGACTCCATGGGGAGATTTCGTGAAAGTAAAGGCTGCATGCAACCTGTAAAGGAATATGCTGTGTATTCATGCGCTTGTGTCGTATGTTAATACGTGCGTGGCGTACCTTAGGTGACGCCTTAACCGAGCTACGGTTGTTTGTGCTGGCGCTTGTTATGGCGGATTGTAGGTGACGCCTTAACCGTGAAAGCTTGCATATACGAAGAAAAATACTTAGGCTTGAAGACGAATCGACGAGCCTAAAATGGAGGGAAAACGTGGAACAAAACATGCCTCAGAAATTGCCTTGTTGACTAGTGATTCTTCCGGGGAATCTCTTATCAATTGGTGACTTCAAGCGTGAACTCATTCGCACATTTCACGGTTCGAATCTCGCGATTTTCTCTTCTGAAATCTTCATATTTCTCTTGCTTTTGCCATGAAGCGTGGTATCATTGCGATTCGTTTGGATTCACGTGATACGTGTCTCTTGGGCTTGGGATGTGTGGTGCTTGGACGTTTGTTTGCATGTTTGAAGTTTGAACTCATGTTTGGGTGTTTGTTGGCATGTTTGAAGCTTGAACTCATGTTTGGGTGTTTGTACGCTTTGGTGTATGATCCTATGTAAGGGTGCTTCATGCTTTGATGCACATGTAAAAGTTTTATGCTTTTAGTGTGCATGCTATTGTTTGAGGTGGTTCTGGAGGTGTCACTAAACCGTAGGTGCTTGCGTGTAGCGTGATTTGTTGTTCTTTGGGCGTCATTTTGCGAAAAATTATCGTATTTTTCGTTGACGGAATCTTGAGGGGTTTATGGGTGTGAGCCCCCAGTTTGACCGAGTTAGATTGTATAACGATGGTCGAACTTGGTGATGAGGCTGCTCGAGTGAAAGTGTTTTTGAGTTACCCCCTCGAGTTTGACTAAGTTTTGTATGAAACTAAGTCAAAATGATGAGCATGTGCTTCGTTTTTTATATACTCCGCGAGTTTGACTAAGTTTTGTAAGAAAACTGGGTCAAAGTGTAGTGATGGATGTGCTTGGTTTGAAGTTACCCCCTGTAGTTTGACTAAGTTTAGTATAAAGCTAAGTCAAAGTGAAGTGAAATGTACTTGCTTTTGGTTGTGCCCCTCGAGTTTGTCTTAGTTTAGTGTGAAACTAAGTCAAAGTGAAAAGTGCGTGCTTGGTTTTAGAGATACCCTCTGTAGTTTGTCTTAATTTAGTTTGAAATTAAGTGGAGTTGGCTTTTGGTGTTGCCTTCTTTGACGAAGCTTTAGTGTAAAGCTAAATCAAAGCATTGTTTGTAGTTAGGACTATGCTTTAGTGTAAAAGTAAAGTCAAGATTGTGACTATGCTTTTAATTTTGCCCCCTTAGTTTGACTAAGTTTTAGTGTAAAAACTAAGTCAAACTAGATATGTTGCTTCCGTCCTTGCATGGTGCGTTGTTTTTGTGTGAGGTGTCGGTCGTGCCTTTTGCAAAGCTGCCTACGTATGCACGCATGTGGAATCAGACCGGCGTAGTTCGGTACGTTTAAGGGCATGCCGGCCCGTGGGGTGCTTGAGCTAAGTCGAATTGTGAATTTAACTCGCTTTTGCTTTTGGGGTGTTTTTGTTTTGAGGGTGTCTAATTTGTGGGCCTATCAAGGTAAGGCTTTTGCTTTGGTTTGTAGAGTTCCAGGACGTATGTGAAGGACATCTATTTTGTTGTACTTTGTGTAGGAGTATGGTCCTAAAATGGAGTGCCAGCCCCCAGTCTTTGTTGTAGGTGTGCATGAATCGACCATAATGCTTGCGACATGGGAATGCGTAGCTTCCTAGTCTAAGGAGGTGCATGTGTTATCTGTAGATATTGGGAATATCGTAGATAAGCCCCTAGTCTTGAGGTTTGGTGCAAAGAGATGGATGGGTTACATCCACCGTGAATGGTTGTTGTTGTAAAGGGTGAACGATGGTTGTTTATTTGTTGTTTTGCTTGGGTACAGTGTATCTAGTACCGTTGGATAAGGTGTATCCAATCTCTTCGGATAGATTGTGTCTAGAACTGTTATTAGGTGTATCCAGTTCTATAGAGTGTGGTGTATCCAGTGTTGTTGGATAAGCTGTATCCAATGTCGTTGGATGGAGTGCGTTTTGTGTGGTTAGACATTTTGGGGTAGGGTGTATCCAGTGTCGTCGGACGTACTCCAAGTGCTTGACTGCATTTTGAGCATTATGAATGCTCGCTTGTGTCGTGCTTGATATCTTCAATCTCTTGCTTGTACCTGCATAAATAGTACTCGAGAAAACAAAGTTTTTGAAAATGCTCTCGCGCTTTTGGAAATGTCTTTTGTTCGAAGGGAAAATCATTTTTGCAAAAGAAGATTTTGAAAATGCTTAAAGGGGTGTTTTTGTTTGAAAAGCATTAACTCGAGTGTTGAGTTAATTTTCAAAAAGTGCTTCTTAAAGTGCATTAACTCGGGTGTTGAGTCAGTTCAGAACGAGTTCTTTTCAAAGGCCCAAAATTAGTTGCAAAATGGGTTTAGCAACCAACTGGCAACCAATTGTTTTTGGTTGCAATAGCCTCGGTCGCTAATTTAAGTTGGTCGCTAATTGGTTTCTAATTAGCGACCAATATATTTAGTTGCTAATCTGCAACCAATTAAGCTTGGTCGCAAATTTGCAACCAATTTCCTCTAGTTGCAGATTTGCAACTAATAAAATTGATCAGTTGCAAATTTGAAACTAACAATTTGGTAACAATTTTGCAACCAAATTGTAGCAAAGTAGCAAACTTGCAACCAAATTGTAATTTAGTTGCTAAATGTATTTGAAGACCCAAAAAAAAGACCTTCTCCTAATTGAGAGGGTTAATACTTATGATAAGCATTAATTCATTAATTAATTAGCTAATTAATTAATAAACAAAAAGCAAGTCAAAATGTACATCTAGTTTAAATTAATATAACGTAAAACCTAAAAGCCTACAAAATACTCTAAATTAATCCGGCAAGAGACATGGGAGGCAGAGTGCGCCGACGAGGGAAATGGAAGCTCCGATGAAGTGGCGAATTCCGACGAGCTTGGAGTGAGCAGATCTAACCATTTCCGACGAGTATACAGGAGTAAGCTTCGGATTTGAAGAACACGATTGAGAGAGACATCGTCATGGTCATGGTGGTCGGGGTCGGTGGTGGTCGAGAGCAGGCGGTGGTGAGCGTAGCCTAAAGGACAGTGGTGGTGGTCACGAAGGCAAAAATGAGGCGTTGCAGCTGAGGAACGACGGCGCGTGAAGAGGCATGGACGAACTCCAGTGGTTGTGCGTGTGGCGGCTCCAACGAGAGGACATCAGCCTTGTGACCAATGTTGTCATTGATCTTGTGGTTGGAGTGTGCTCTAATGGAGGCTTAGTATAAAAGGGAGATTAAAAAAAAAAAAAAAAAAAAAAAAAGGAGAAAGGAGATGGAGTTTTTAGATCTAAAAACTTAGAAAATTAAAGAGAAATGAAGTGGGATGAGAGAATGAGGGAGAAGAAGTTAAAGGAGAGGGTGAGTGAAGTGTGTTGAGGAAGGAGGGGAAAAAACTAAAATCAAAATGAATGGAGGAGGGTTGGGCGACGTGGGTGAAGGAATACCAAAGGTTTTGCTTTGAGTTGTACTCTGTTTTATTTACTCTTATTACTCTGTATTTTTAATTTTTATTTCGTACTGTATATATTACGAGTATAAATTATGTAGTGTTATATTTTAAATTATTTCATTTTTGTTCTAATTTTATTTTATTATTAAGGTCATTAAAATTATATTCTAACAAAATGTTACGGAGCATATGTAAAATGTGTTACTCCGTATTTAGTTAATTTTATTACGGCGTCTTCAATTTTCAAACGCTTTGTTTAATTAGAAATATAGATTTTTAAACTTAAGTTCATTCAAATAATGAATTTTTAAAATATAATACGAAATAGATGTTTATAAAGTATTTAGTTCCTAATTACCAACAATTTATTTGATAGTTGCTTAATTATTTAATCCAACAAGTATTTTTTCGCTAATTAGCAACAAATAATTGCAACCACTTCTAAATACATCGCAATTTATTAGCAATTGATATTATTTAGTTGATGATATACAACCAAAAATTACAACCTATGTTAAAACGGTTGCTAATTTGAGACCATTAAAAAATTAGTTGCTAATTAGCAACAAATTATTGCAACCATTTTTAAATAGGTCGCAATTTAGCAACTAAATAATTTTAGTTGCTGATTGGCAACTAAAATTTGCAACTCATGTCTAAATGGTTGCTAATTTGCAACCATTAATTGATTAGTTGCTAATTAGAAACTAAAATTTGCAACTATTGTTTAATCAGTCGCTAAATTGCAACCAAATGTACATTAGTTGCCTTTTGGCAACCAATTCATCGTTAGTTGCTAAAATTAGTTGCTAAACACCCTTTTTCTTGTAGTGGCGCATTAACTCGAGTGTTGAGTTAACTTTTGAAAGGTGCTCTTTGTGGATGTGGATGTAGATGAGATGTTTCAAAGACAATAATGAATCGTATGCTTGACTCGTGACTTGACAATGATAGGGACGTAAGTGGCGTGACACGTGCATCAGTAAAGCCCCCGGCTTGGCGACGTATGGTTGCGTCAGTGACATGTTGTTGTTCCTGCAAAACAAACAAAGTTAGACGAAAAAGCAGAGTACTACCCCTAGGTCTAGAACAACTTTGTCTCGACGTAGTCGTTTTAGCGCCTTGATAGAGAAACAGTTTGCCTTTGATTTTTGTGAATTTTTGTGAGGATGTCCTTGACTTGGGAAGCTTTAGACATAGTAATGTTTTGTGTGAAAATTTGTAAAAGGGTTAGTTGAGCTCGGGTGAGCGGCCTACGTATCCACGTTTGTGGAATCAAACCTAGCGTAGTTCGAAGGCGCATGTTTAAGGACATGTCGGTCCGTAGAATGTGTTTGTTTTTGTAAGTGTTTTTGCTTTTTTAAAGAGAGTGCATGTTTAAGGGCATGTCGGCCCATAAAATGTGCTTGTAAAAAGTGCATGTTTAAGGACCTGTCGGTCCGCGAGTTGTGTCTTGTAGAAATGTGCGTGTTTAAGGACCCGCCGGTCCACGAGGTGTGTTTTATGAAAAGGTGCGTGTTTAAGGACCCGCCGGTCAATGAGGTGTATTTATGTGTTTGACCTCGACACATTGCATCCTAAGGGTAGGTTCTCCTTAGTTGATCCTGGCCGCTTGTTGCTTCCGCTGAGTCTTCGATTTGAAAGTTTAAAGACTTGGCTACTTGTTTGTGGGCTTCGATGCTTTTTGCATCACTTCTTGCCTTACTAATTGCTAGAAGACGTTTGTTTTTGCCTTGTCCCTTGCTTAAATGCTTGGACACTTTGTTTGGCTTTTTGATTTTTGTTTTCTTTTTTGGCTTTTGCTTCTTCCTTGCTTTTGGTTTCTCGTTTGTTTTTTTGAGAATATGTCGCACCCTTTGTCTCTTGGGGTTTTTTCAACTTTGCTAGACCTTGCGGTGGGCAGTCGCATGTGATCATATGTTTATCACGCCAGACTCCTCTGATAAGTTCGCTTGCTTATTAGGCACGCGATCGAGTCCACGGAGGGCGATCCAGGAATACTCATAATTTTGGTCGCGATCAAATTCATGACCACTATGAAGCTCCAAATTAATGGATCCTCCTCCAAAGGTAGAGGAGTAGTAGACCACAAGTTGACTACCGGACCTTAGTATTTAGTCGTCGAAAGCCTTCTTGTTTTTGTGGCTTGGGTTAATGTTGTCTTGGATCTTCGTACCCGGCCTAAATCTCCTTTGGATGGTTACTGCAATGTATGTCGGTGCAGAAGTGTGTTTTGTATGAGAGAAGTGTATAAAAGGAAGCTGAGTTATGGGCAAACTTATTCCTTAATCGATTTGTTAAAATGTCGTACGTCAAAGACTTGATTGTCCTAGACTGACGGAGATTGACTCGATGCTTAAAGACTTGACCCGTATTGAAAAGACTCGAATTGCTTGATGAGGTCCGCGAGATCGTTGGTGGTGCTTGAGTGTACGCCTTGTTGGTTGCTTTGCGACGCACGTGTCGTGGGTGCACGTGGATGCCCTTAGTGTCGAGAGTCGATTCACGCGTACTTAGATTCGTCTTGTCTTTGAAACGGTTTTGTTTTGATGAAAGTAAGAGGGTGTTTCGAGTTGAAATGCATTGTCACATTTCGACTCTGTGCAAGATAGATCTCTAGATTGAACCCAATAAGCCCATGCTAACGGTTTGTCGTTATGGCCTTGTCGTTGGGTTGTGGTGCAGAACGAAAGTCGATCCAAGGTAGTGATGAGCTACTCGAATCGAGGGTGCTTTGAAAATGCGATGGAAACGGTTGTGCTCGTTTTCATGCATCTGCTTAAGTAAGAGTTAAACCGACGCGACTATGAGCCACTTGGTCCAACATCAAAAGTCCACGGGATTGAGTTTGCACATTCCCGGGTTTTGTGCTTTTAAAGAGAGGGATGCTTAATCCTAGAAGGCTTTGGGCCACTGAAAGCTTTGAAAAATGCTTATTTCGAAAGATGTGTAAAAAGGAAAAGGCTGCGAGCCGTTCGATTTGTTTTTGTGAGAGTCCTCGAGAATGGGTTGACATTCTCGGGTTTGAAGAGAGTTTTGCGATAGATGGGTTGTGATGACCGCGAGTCATGTAGCCCATTTGTGTTTTCGAAGTGTCGCAAGAATGTTGTGGTTATTCTTGGATGTTTCGAAAAGAGTGTTTGTGTAAGTCAAACCAAAATGAGTGTGGATCAATTGGTTTGGGAAAAAGCATTTTGAAAAATGGAATTTCAAAATGTAGTGAGAGCATGGTGAAAGCCGTTTGTTGTGTGTTGACGAGGATGCTTAGGAATAATTTTGAGCTAGAAACGTTTTAGAACATTTCCGGCTCGATGTAAATGATGTTTTGTGATAGAATCCAATAGGTTCTTGTTAACGGTGTGTCGTTAAGATCCTACTGTTGGATTGCAGTGGATGCTCGAAATGGCGTTAAGCTATTTAAGTGGAAGGTGTCGAAATGCGATGAGGACGAGTTTTCATGTTCACATGGGTTTTGTCAAAGAAGAATTGGATCGAGGTGGTTTTGAGCCATTCGATCCGATGTTAGAGTCAACAAGACTGGGCTTGGCCATTCTTGGGTTTGGCGAAGGATGCTACTTGTTGGGTCGGTTTGACAATGAGTCGTTTGGCCCAATGAATTTTGAAAAAGAGTTTTCTTTGAGAGGTTTGAAAAGGTCGTGGGCCGCGGGTTTGCTTTGAAAGACTCACCAAGATTGATTCTTGGGTTATGCTTTGTGAAAAAGCGTGCGACAAATGGGTTTGGATAACCGTGGGTTATTTAATCCATTTACGTTTCAAAGGCTTAGGGAATGTGGTGATTATTCCCGGGCGACTTGAAAAGGATGCTTAAAGAGTTAAACCGAAATAGCGCAAGACTATTTGGTTTGATGTGAGACTCTTGAAAAGTGATTATTTCAAAAATCGACGGAAATGTTCTTGCTATGCTTGTGCAAAAGAGTGAACTTTTGAAAAGAGATTATTTCAAAAGAGAGAAGTTTGAGCTTTCGAAATGAAAATGCGTACGCGCATTTTGCTTCGATGTTAAAATGCTTTTGGATTTGCAAAGAGAAGTTGGGTTGGGTGACCCAACGAGTAAGTCCAAAATCTTAGGTTAGGCCATGCTCGGGCTTTGTTTGTTTCGTAAAAAGAAGAATTTTTGAAAAGGGCTTGATTTCAAAAATGCAAAAGTGATGTCTTTGTAATAGTTGGAATTTTTGAAAGTAGCTTATTTCAAAAATGCGAGAGTTTCGTTTCCTTGCAAAGATTTAAAACGCGAAGCATTCTGCTACGATGCTTTTGAGACGGGAAATGCGTGTGCACATTTCGTCTCGATGTTAAAATGTCTTTGTTGTACATCCGTTGAGCCCATGTTAATGGTTTGTTGTTAAGGGTTCATGCTTGGATGCGTGAAAAAAAAGGATTCGACTTGAGAGCGGTTAGCGAGTCAAGTCGAGGATTTTAAGAGTGGATTGGGCCGTGTGGCCCAAAGAAGAAAAGCCCACAAGCTCGGGTTTTGAACCTTGCTCGGGTTTTTGCTTGTTTTGTAAAACGATGTTTTTTGAAAAATTGCAAGCGTAGGGAGACTTTTGAGAGGAGGTTGAGTGTGCGCAACTCGCCTCGATGTTAAAATGTATTGTTTTGTCTTGCATCCATTTAGCCCAGGTGACGATATGTTGTCGTGGGCTAAAGTTGAATGTATGGAAAGGATTCGACTCGAGCTAGTCAAGTCGAAAATGTTAAAAGAGATTTGGGTTGCGTGACCCAACGAGTGAAGTCCGCGAGCCGCGGTTTAGAACCTTGGCACGGGTTTTGCTTGCTTTGCAAAAAGGAAGTTTTGAAAAATGTTTATTTAAAAAAAAATTCGCGAGAGTTTTGTTTATAAAATGTTAGATGTTAGTTGTTAGGTTCATTTATATCTTGAATTTTTTAAGCGAATTTTCGAAGATATGCAATGCACATGAATTTTGAAAAAGGCTATAGTGTATAGCCTCGCATTTGTACGTATGACTCTTGGTCGTTTGGTCAAGTCTCGTACGCCTCCAACTAGTTTGAGTACGCTTTGGCAGGTGCTTTGAACCCCTTGCCCACACGGTAAAACGTGTGGGGTACGAAGGAAGCCCTGGGGCGGTTAAACTAGTTTGCTACGGCAAGCCGTGGAGGGGTGAGAGGAAAGTTAATCTTGTACGTGCTTTATCGAATGGACAAGCAAGCATATTGAAACCACCTCTCGAGGGTGTTTGTGCTTTTGAATCCACTGGATTCGACTCTAACGAATATGCTTAGCTCACATATAATGATTGTTCTCAAGTGTTCAATTCTCGCATTTATTTTTAAAAGAAAATGCCAGTTTTAATTTTAGAAAAAAAAACCTATTCCCAGCGGAGTCGCCAACTGTCACTACTAGAAAATGAACCTATTGCAACACATTGTGAGCAACACTCTTTATAAATGTTGCAATTTGGCAAAAATTATTATCTTGGCAACACTTTTTGGAGAAATGATGCATTATCCAATCTATTGCAACATTTTTGGAAAGGTGTTGCTAATTTAGTACAATATGCAACACTTTATAAAAATATGAGTGCATTTTGCAACACTTTTGTTAAATGTTGCGAAGTATGAGTGCATTTTGCAACACTTTTGTTAAATGTTGCCGATTTTAGAAACAAAATGTGTTACTTTAGTTAAATGTTGCAATCGTTGAATGATAAGATGAAACGAGACAATTGATAAATAACCGATTAAGTATTACAGATGGTCTCTTTATCAAAGAAATCCATTATCCCAAATAAATGGTGTCTTATATAATAACAAAGAGACCAATTAACTATTATATATTATAGATAGTCTCTTAATCAAAGAAGTCAATCCCCCAAAATGCACTATTAGAAAAAAGGGAATTAGTTAAACAAATAAAGAACGGTTAAATTGATAAATAACCGATTAAGTATTACAGATGGTCTCTTTATCAAAGAAATCCATTATCCCAAATAAATGGTGTCTTATATAATAACAAAGAGACCAATTAAGTATTATATATTATAGATAGTCTCTTAATCAAAGAAGTCAATCCCCCAAAATGCACTATTAGAAAAAAAGGGAATTAGTTAAACAAATAAAGAACGGTTAAATTGCGTAAGCGTTTTCCAAATTAAAGAAAACGTCTCAAATCCCAACCGATCTCTTATATTAAAAAACTAAATTACAATTATACTAAAATGTCGCCTTCCTTTCATAGTAAAATTTAAATAAATTAAAACAACGCTATATTTAAATAATGAAATTTTGGTGGTGTAGTTGGTGAGGGTAGTCAATTGATAACATAGAGGTGCAGGGTTCAAATCTCATAGGACACATTGCTTTTATTTTTTGAAAGTGTTGCAACTCCTTATCTAAGTGTTGCAAGAAAAAAGTGTTGCATACTAAAAACACATGCAACACTTTTACAAAGTGTTGCTTTTAGTCCAGAATTATTGCGTTAAATGTTGCATTAACCTATCAGAATCTTGAGTTTTAAGCAAAGACATTTAAAAGTGTTGCGTAATGTATAAGGCAACATTTATAAGACATTTTGCAACATATTTGTTGTGTTGCAATAGCCTAATTTTGTAGTAGTGTCTGGGTACCGGGGTTTAAGGGACCACTCGACGTCTTGCTTAAAGGGCGTTAAAGTTGAAAAAGATTAAGTTGGAAAAACCTTTTAAAACTGCTTCGGAGCCGCCACTAAATTATGAGGGAAATTTAGATCCCGCCTTCGTGTCTCGAGCTTAAAGACACGTCTTAGAGTTCAAGGCACGTAGACACCTATCCTTCTAAGGCTATTGTGAAACCAGATTCGGATTCGGGCGTGGGTACTCTTCTAAAGACTAGTTCAATTAATGTTTTATGAAAGATCTTTTGGAAAAGCCTATGAAAGATAGCCTCTACTAAGCTTGAGAACAATGCAAAGAATGACATGTGAGCTTAAGTAATTAGCTACGTACAAGTGCGATTTAAGTTGTAAAACGATGTATGAATGCATATGCAAAAGAGATTGTTTAAAACCCTCAGTTAAGCATGCTTAAACTTGTTAACGAAAACGGTTATGCTAGTGTCGAATTCATTGTTAAGTTAGTTAAATGCAAGATGAGGATTTGCTAGATGCATAAACTTAAAATAAAGTCCAATTATTGGTTCATTTTAAGGGGGGTCAGTTGCTTATGCGACTTTGGAAAGGTGTTACGAATAGGGTGTGTATTCGAGATGCATGGCCACCTTATGAAAAGCAGACTTGCGTACCAAAGTCGGGTGAGCCTAGAGTGTAGACCCTTGTAAGTCTAAAGAAGTAAATAAAACATTAATCCATGTTAGGATTAAGACCTACCTGTCTCAAACTAGAAAACCGGCAGCGCTTCGCTTCGAAAGAGGATGAATTCAACACGAGAAAGTGAAAATTTCAAAGGGTTTATGCGTGAGGCTTGTGTGAGAGTTTATGCTGTGAATTTGCTGTGTAAGACTTGTGTAAAACTTGTGTTTGAACCGTGCATGGAGGGGTTGTATATATAGTAGAGAGCTCGTCAAGATTTAGGAAATCAGGGGATAAAACCGGCTGGAGGAATCGCAAGGAGCCTTGCGAATGCCCCAAGAAATCGCAAGGCCTCTTGCGGTTTCCCCCTCTAACCGCAAGGGCTCTTGCGATTTGGAGGGCGGGCAATGTCATCTTTTTCTGTATATTTCCAAATTATATTTTTGTATATACAATATATTCTTGCTTGAGCTCGAAGATACAACGTATCTGCTGGTTGTAGGGCTTGCTTGGGTTCTCCAGGGCCTTGGGAAGCGGGCCAGGAATGCTTTGGGCTCGGTTTCGGGCCCGAAGCCCGAAATTGTAAAATGGGTGCATTTTGTAGTGTATTTTGAAATGTGAAGGCTCGTGAAGCCGTATTTTGCATTTGCTAGTGCTTAAAGGCTGTTTTAGCAACTGGGCTTAAATTTAGGAATTTAGGAGAATTGAATTGGGTCTTGTTAATGTAAAAGGGCTAATTGCATTATGTATATTGTAAAAAGGGTGCGCGCATGCCGATTGGACCTAGATTCGAGACAAACTAGACTCTAAGTGAACCAATAGACAGTTATTTAGCATGATGACACCTAGTGACCTCATTTCGCATTTTAAAACGATTCAACTTGAATTCGACACAGTTAGTACCGTTTAAGTCAACGTAAAAGCGTGCATGTAAAAGTCCATGGTTACATCACTGGGTTTTTGGCGGGAGGTACAGATGTGGGTATCCACAACTGTCGAGGGTCCTAATGATTGTCTCGCGCCTCCCCTCGAACTAGGCTTTCGATCTTAGGTTCAAGGGTGCTAAAAGTTTGCTAAAACTTGGCCAAAGAATTAACAACCACAATCAAGCAGAGACAATCAAAACAAGAGCAAAAACCCGACTCAACCAATCATCAAAATAAACCTAAACGAACACCCATGATTCACCCTTCCTCCTAGATTATAATACTACTTACTCATGACAAATATGATAATTAAAGCAAAATAAATAGATGAATTCATGATCAACAACGATATAAACTGAAATTGCAATAAAAAGAAGAAAGAGTTCAATACCAAATTCAACACGATTCAAAGAGAAAGAGGATGATTACAAGCAACAAAACCAAATTGGATGATCAAGTATCGAAATTTGTCTCGGGAATTGAAAGTACAAAATATGAAAAGTATGAAAACCTAGGTTTATGAGAGAGTATTCTTAAAAGAGAGCTAAAAACAATGTGAAAGAGTAGTGCCTTCGAATAACACCAAAAACTAAACATTATAGTTGATTAATCAAAGCATACGAAGAGACAAGGGCCGTCCCAGGGGTCCTGGACACCCAATCCCGACCGGGACCAAGCTGAAACACGTCCCAGCACCTCGGGACACACATCCCGACTTCATCAGATTTTTGGCTCTTTTTTTGGTTGATTTCTTTTCCTTTGTTTGTCGTCCCAAGGCATAGGGACGAGGCCTAAGTCATCCCAAGGGGTAGGGACGAGGTCTAAAATGAGTATATGAGCTTCACTCTCCGTCCCTTGGGCTCGGGACAACTTCAAACATCTAAAAGTGGCTCGTACTCGACCGAAATCACAAGAAATCAACTCGAAACGCCACATAGTGACCTCGGGACTTCAAAGTAACATCCCGACTAGCATCCATGCTCCAAATCAGTGCGTGTACCTACAAAATAGACACAAAAACACAACAGAGACACGCGAAGGCAAAATAGGATGCGTAATGCAAATAAAAGCACTCAAAATGACGAGAATCGCTAGTGAACCGGGGGCCAAAAGTATATAAATATATGACACATCATTATCACGGCTCGGGCTGGGTGCCCGAACCTAGATCTCCAACGTACATCAGCGAGTCGTCGGGAAACGAGTCATCAATAAGCAATGAAATGCCTCCATCATCAAACCTGGAGCGGGACAAATGATCAGCAACAACATTTCCTGCCCCCTTCTTATCATGGATCTCAAGGTCAAACTCCTGAAGCAATAATATCCAACGGATCAATCCCTATTTCGCCTCCTTCGCAAGAAAATATTTCAGGGCCGCGTGATCGGTGTAAACAATAGCCTTTGATCCAACCAAACAGGTGCGGAATTTCTAGAGTGCAAAAACCACTACAAGAAGCTCTTTCTCTGTCGTAGCATAGTTAACCTGGGCCTCATCGAGTGTCTTACTGGCATAGTAGATAGCATGCAAAGCCTTGTCTCATCTTTGACCCAAAACGGCGCCTAATGCATAGTCACTCGCATCGCACATCACGTCGAACAGTAGATTCCAATCCGGAGGTTGCATAATCGGCGCAGAAAATAAAGCTTGTTTAATCCTGTCAAAAGACTCCAGACAGTCATCAGTAAACACAAAAGCGGCATCCTTCAAAAGCAATTATAAAAGTGGTTAAGCAATTTTCGAAAAATCCATTATAAAGCTATTTGGTAGAAGCGGCATGACCAAGAAAACTACGCACCCCCTTAATAGAAATGGGAGGTGGTAGTTGCTCAGCCACTTGCATTTTTTCTTTATCAACCTGGATGCCCTTTTCGGACACAATATGACACAATACCACTCCTTCTTTGACCATGAACTGACATTTCTCTCAATTTAGGACCAAGTTAACTTCAACACGGCGTTTTATGACACTAAAATCATCCATAAACACCTCTATAATAGACTCAAGGAATAAAGAGAAAATTCCCATCATACATCTCTGGAAAGTAGCGGGTGCATTACACTGTCCAAATGGCATCATGCGGTAGGAAAAGGTGCCATATGGACATGTGAAGGTAGTGTTCTCCTGATCATCGGGATGAATAGGGATCTGAAAGAGCCTAGAGTACCCGTCTAAATAGCAAAAGTACGAGTGAGAAGATAACCTTTCAAGCATCTGATTAATGAAGGGAAGAGGAAAATGATATTTGCGGGTGGCCGCATTCAACATCCTATAATCAATACACATCTGCCACCCTGTAATAACTCTAATGGGTATAGTACGAGCTCATTCTTATCATTTCGAACCACAATAGTTCAACCCTTCTTAGGAACCACCTGCACTGGACTTAACCACTTGCTGTCAGAGCTAGAGTAGATTATACCTGCATCTAGCAACTTCATGACCTCCTTCTTTATAACTTCCTGCGAGCTAGAGTAGATTATACCTACGTTGCCCCTAAATACGGAGGTGATGACCGTCCTCAAGGTTAATCATATGCATACAAAAATAAGGACTAATACCTTTCAGGTCATCTAGACAATAACCAAGCGCCTTTTTGTTACGACGAAGTACTTTAAGCAGCTCAGACAACTGACTCTCAGATAAAGACGCACTAACAATTACAGGAAAAGATTCAGTATCATCTAGAAAAGCATACTTCAAGTGAGCCGGCAATGGTTTAAGCTCAGGTGTTACTACCTCTGTAGCATAAGTAGGCTGAACCAACTCACTTACTAACGCGCTCTCTTTACGGCCCAGCTGCCGTCCTTCCAAAGCTGCCTCCATCACATCCATGACAGCTCCATAAGCACTTGTGTCCCCTGCACAAGCATCTAAAACCATAAACGCCTCAAGAGGATCTCGTAAATGGGACAGAGGCCAATTTCCCTCAACAATAGAATCCACAATATCAATCATACAACAAGGCTCCTCAATCATGGGACTACGCATGGCATTGGTGAGATTAAAGGTAACCTTATCCTCACCGACCTCGAAAGTCAACTTCCCATTCTTAGCATCTATCACCGCCCCCGCCGTGTGTAAGAACGGTCTCCCTAAGATGATCGGTATGTGGGTGTCCTCAGCTATATCTAGCACAACAAAGTCGACCGGAAAGAAAAACTTTCCAATTCTCACAGGGACATCCTCTAAGACACCTAAGGGGTGCTTAACCGACCTGTCAGCCATTTGTAGGGTAACATTAGTGCATTTCAAACCACCCATATTTAACTCCTCACAGATAAAATATGTGTAACAACCCGGATTATTTAACAAAAAAAAATATATGATTTAAAAAGGATTTACTGAAGAAAATGAAAGTAAAGTGAAAACCACGGTGGCGGAAACACCGTGAATCCGGATCGTCACTCACGAAACAATCTAATCAAACCAAAATAAACAAAGTAGACCTTGAGGTCTAATGATCGGGAGTAAATACCCGTACAATCCAAAACCTCCAATAAAACATAAGTCTAATGATAAGAAATAAGTCTAACGAAACCAAGTCCATTCGACTCAACAAGCTAGCTACGGGGTCGATCCTCACGGCTCCTTACTCTTCAATCCCGTCCCCACGCATACCTGCCGCAAAACATGCAAAAACCATAGACAGTGGGAAGTAATTAACTAGGTGCTCCCCAGTCATATTTCAACACTACAAACATAACCAACAATGCAACAAATACTTTACCTGGCCTACGGCCTATGATCGGAGTACAACAACAAGCAACAATATTATGGTACAAGAATCGATATACACTCTCAAAGTGGCATACAACAACCCACAAACGCAAAAGAAAGCACGGAGCACTTGATAACCACATAACCGTGAGTTACCCCGGATCTCACCCTAACCGGTGACGCCTCCAAACCCTATGGCGGAACCACATAACCGTGAGTTCACTTCTATGGAATTCGAACCACATATCCGTGAATTCCCTCAACACTGTCTTAATTTGGCCAAACCTCACCATAACCGGTGACGACATAAACATTACCATAGTCTCTAACCATAACCGCTTGAGAACCCAAAGGGAGGTATCCGTCCAAACTAGGACGTCGTAGCTCCTCACGCACGAGCCATAACCGTACCCGTACGCACACTAGTGTCAAGCTTACAACCATCTCCAAACCACCATCATAGCATCAATCATTATTCAACAATGTTATTCTAAACCACTATTACAACCAATTCCAATACAAACCATCTTTAACAATGCGATAACGATTATATACGGAATATTAATTACAATAACTGTTAAATGATCAAAACGAGGTTATTTAATAATCCAAGTTATCAACTTTAGGTATCATAATATCACAACCAACAATACTCTCATGATAAAAAAAAAAAAAAACCTAAAACATGCTTCTAGACTCACTAGGTATGAGGCCGACACCAAATTTGGTCACATTCGCAAAATTCATAGTCAAACATACCAAAGCTCGCATCTTTGCAATAAAACAATCAACAACAACATCCTAAACAACAACTAGGGCCTCATACATGTCAAAATATCACTAGGGCTACACCTAGTTACCTTTTCAGAAGCAAAGTCATGCTATTCCACCTTCTCGTCGATGTAAACGGTATCTTCCTCATTGAGAGCCTTTTCACCTTGATTTAGAGAACATACAATACATGAAATATAAGCATACAAACAAATACACATAAAATAATGTAAAAACTAAGGAACCAAACCTAGAACGATGAGAAATTGAAAGAATACACAAAAGAGATCGAATAGGAAGGAAATTAGGGTTAGAAAGCTAGAAACTTGTAGAATTTAATGGTGATTTTGTGTGAGAATTGATGAGGGTTTTGAGAGAGAGGGTTACATTGTTTAATGATGAATTAATGAGTGTTATGGAGTAATTAGAGCTAAATTAGAGTTTATAAGGTGAGAAATCGAGTTCCAAATAGTCACGGATTTAAACGCAATTCACCCGCAAAACACAGGGTCGTCCGCGCGTTGTCTGCGCCCTGTCCGCGCGCCGTCCGCGCCCTGTCCGCGCGCCGTCCGCGCCTTTTCTGCGCCTCCTTAACTGTTTTCTCGAATGGCCATTTCTCTTTCCCGCGACCGTCACAGCTCACCAATAGCCCGCCAAAAAGCCTTGACCAGCTCCATGACCCCCTAATCACCTTCAAACTTCCCCACACACTCGCTCACTCAACAAACACCTTGATAAACACGACCCCGATTTCACAACACGATACGAAAGCTTAAGAAACCACTTTCTCGAGCTAAAAATGAGAAAATCACATAAAATGAAATACGAATTTTAACGAAATGAATTATTTAAATAAAGGAATATTCATGGTGTTATAGTCTCACCCCCTAAAAAGAAGTTCCGCCCTTGAAACTTGAGAACAAAGGAATACCTGTAACGAAAAGAAACGGATACTTCTCGCGCATAGAAGTCTCGGTCTCCCACGTAGCCTCCTCGTACTTTTGACTTCTCCAAAGTACTTTCACCAACGGGACTACCTTGTTCCTCAACCTCTTCTTCTTCTTGTCAAGGATGCAAACCAGTCTTTCTTCGTACGTCAAGTTAGGCTCTACCTCGAGCACATCGGCCTCAACCACATGAAAAGGATCACTACGATACCTCCTCAATTGGGACACATGGAACACATCGTTCACCTTAGAAAGGTTCGATGGTAACGCCAACCGATAAGCCACTTCTCCTATCCTCTCCAACACATCATAAGGTCTAACGTACTTATGACCAAGCTTGCCTTTAATACCAAACCTCTTCACACCCTTCATTGGAGACAATTTCAAGAACACCTTGTCACCAACTTCAAGAACACCTTGTCACCAACTTCAAACTCAATCGGTCTCCGTCGTAAATCCGCATATGACTTTTGCCGATCCTGCGCAACCTTCAACTTTTCACGGATGATCCTTTCTTGCTCAATAGATTCCTGAACCATCTTCGTTCCTAGCACCGCAGCTTCGGTCACATTCCCCAACACATGGGACTTCGGCACTTCTTACCATAGAAAGCTTCAAATGGAGCCATTTTGATGCTTGCTTGAAAACTATTGTAGGAAAACTCCACCAATGGTAAGCCCTTCTCCCAACAAACATGGAACTCCAAAGCACAAGCTCGCAACATGTCCTCTAAGGTCTGAATAATTCTCTCGGTCTGACCATTTGTAGCCACATGAAACACCGTACTCATCTTCAGCTCACTAACTAAGGCCTCTTGAAGCTTCTTCTAAAATTGGGAACAAAACCTAGGATCACGATCAGAAATGATGTCCTTAAGAACCCCATGCAAACGAACAACTTCCTGCTGATATGCACTAGTCAACTCCTCCATACTCCACGTCTCCTTCATAGGTATGAAATGCGCAACATTCATCAAGCGATCAACCACAACCCAAACCGCATTCTTTCCTCTAGAAGTCCTCGACAAACCCATCACAAAATCCATGGAGATCGAATCTCATTTCCACATAGGGATTTCGAGAGGTTGTAGCAAACCTCCAGGCCTTCGGTGCTCAAACTTCACCTTTTGACACACCATGCACCTAGCAACGTAGTCGGTGATCTCCCTATTCATGTTAGGTCACCAAAAGTGTAGCCTCAAGTCCTTATACATCTTATCTCCCCTTGGATGAACCGAGTAAGGAGAACTATGAGCCTACTTAAGAATCTTCTTCTTCAGGACCTCACAGTTAGGAACACACAATCTCCTCTTGAATTGAGACCACCATCAGCACCAATCGCGAAGTCTTCAGCACCGCCACTCTCCTTGTTAGCACGAATAGTCTCCAGGACTGGATCCTCGCGTTGCTTCACTCGAATCTCATGAAACAATTCCGGTTCAGCAACCATAGCACCTGTATCAACTCCATGTTGCACCACCTCCAAGTTCATCTTCTAGAAATCGCGACACAACTCATTAGGTAAGACCCAAGCAGCATTCATCACATGCTTCCCCTTCCTACTCAATGCATCGGCAACCACATTCGCTATCCCCTAACGGTATTGCAACTCAATGTTATAATCTCTGATCAGCACCAACTATCTACTCTGCCTCATGTTCAAATCCTGCTCATTGAAAATGTACTTCAAGCTCTTGTGATCCGTGTAAATCTTACATGATGCACCATATAAGTAATGCCTCCACAACTTCAAGGCAAACACAACAACAGCTAACTCAAGATCGTGCGTAGGATAGTTCTGCTCATGCACCCTCAACTGCCTCGACGCATAAGCAATCACTTTACCCTTCTGCATCAACACACAACCCAATCCAAGCTTAGACGCATCACTGTAGACATCGAACTCTACGCAAATCACAAGTAAAAATAGAAACGTATGTGTATGCATGGCATATCAAACTTAGAATTCATATTATAAGTAAATATTAGCCCTCTATTTCACAATGTTTTCCCGTCTACTTTTTCACGATTTCTAACACGATTGTTTGACCACAATTATTTGTATTGAACGGGAACTTTTATTTGTCAAAATCATAATTTTATGGTAAGATTTTGAAGATAAATATATATATACTCTCTTCATCTCAAAATAAGTGACCATTTTCTATTTTGAGAGGATTTGAGGTATATTAATTGAAAAATATTCACAACCATTTGTTAAAACTTACTATACTTAGAAAAAGGACATTTAATTTTAATAAAAATGAAACACTTATTTTGAGACGAAGAAAGTATCTATTATTTCAAATGCATTGAGGATCAAATTAAAGCTCTACAATTTTAATTTAACAAATAAGAGCATTAGCAATGGACAAACTAAAATTAGGTTTGTTCTTTGATATGTAGGTGTCATGTCACTTAAAAACAAACCCTTTATTTGGAGAATTACTTTTAACAATGGCAAAAATAATTTAATTATTTTTAAATGGGTCTCATAACCCACTACTATCTATTAAACTAATATAAAAAATAACATATTAATATATAACATAAAATATATATGTAATTAATCATTTAGTAAGGAATAAGTTTTACAATTTTAATTTTTAAAGCATAAAAATTAAACATTACATAATTTTTTTTTTATTCTTACATAATGCAATTTTTTTTTTTTTTTTTTTTAAAAAAAAAAGACAATAATAGAGGATAAAATTAAGCATAACTAAACACAATAAAATTAGTTTTCGATGCTTTCCCCAAAACATTGCCAAATATGTTCAACCAAGTCGGCTTTTAGATTATTGTGAATATCTCGATCACGAATCTCTGCACGCCTATGTAGAGATTCTTGGAAATCAACAACTAATCCTTCGCTTATCTGAATAGAACTTGACTCCACATCTGAATTCCAATTGGTTATTTGTTCTCCTTCGTTTTCGACAATCATGTTATGTAGTATAACACATGCATACATTATATTTTTCAAATGCCTTCAATCCCAAAAACATGATGCGTTGCGTATAATGACCCAACGAGCTTGAAGAACACCAAATGCACGCTCAACATCTTTTCCTGTTGACTCTTGCATTTTTTTAAACAACGACATTCTTTTCGGGTCCATTGGACGTGGAAAACTCTTAACAAATGTGGCCCACTCGGGATATATATCGTCAACAAGATAATACCCTTTTGCGTCTTCTGTGCCATTAACCACAAACTGAACCTCAGGTGCAAACCCTTGAACAACATCATTGAACAGTGGAGATTAACGGAGAACGTAAATATCATTATTTTAACCAGCGACACCAAAAATGCATGCCCAATCCATAAATCTTGAGAAGCAACAACTTCAAGCATAATAGTCGGAACTCCATGATCACCTCTTGTGTATCCATGCAATGCTATTGGACATGCTCTCCATTTCGAATGCATACAATCAAGACTTCCGAGCATTCCTGTGAAGCCATGACAGCTTGAGTGCATTTCAAATAAGCGATTTACGTCTTCTTCATTTGGCCTTCTAAGGTATCGCGGACGAAATACCTCAACAATTCTACGACAAAAATAAAATAAACTTTCTCTAGCAGTGGTGTCGCCTATTCTAATATACTCATCATATGAGTCAGGTGGATTCCCATATGCAAATTGTCGAATTGGAGCAGTACATTTTTGGATAGTCGAAAGACCTCTAACTTGTGCTGCATCATACCTTATTTAAAAATATTCATCCCACTAACTTAAATTTGTCATGATATGATTAAATAAACTCTTTTGCATTCTAAATCGTCAACGAAATACCTCTTGTGGATAAACTGGATTATCAGAAAATAATCCGCAAAAATGCGATCATGGCCACCTTGGCGATCTCTAACGATAGGTGTCCTTATTATTACTGCCCTTTAGCCTCTTCTTATTTCCATTAATTAGTATCCTGTACATTTCTTCGTCTCTATCGTCTACTAACTCTTCAATTAACATTTGAGTTAATTGATGCCTACTAGTGTTGGAGTTGTTACTAAAATTGTTGGTAGGATGATTTGCCATATGAGATATTATGAAAATAAATATTTTGTAAGTTATATTTATCTTTTGATAAAATTGAGTTATAAATAAACTACTTTATAGACTCATGCATGTGGTCAAAAAGTAGTCTTATCTTGTGTGTAGTGTTGTACATATATATGTAGTGATATTGTAGCTTTTAATCTGAAAATAATTATTCGCCCATTGCTTTTATGTGTAGTCAAATCAATATATCAATATTATGTCCAAATTTTTTTATCCAAAATCTTATGCAAGATTCCTGATTTTCCTTAGCTGTATTTTGCCAAAATTTAAGCAAAAATCTTATCTCTGACAAAATCTTATCTAATATATTGTGTGTATTGAATAAACATGAATTAATAAAAATATTTATTGTTATTTAAACTACTACAAGAACATATAATAAACTATTACAAGAACATTAAGTCATTAATAAAACTAAAATTTAAACTAATACAACGAGTTACGAGTAACTACTTCAATTTATTGAGTTTAATTTGACTCAAAAATAAACTATTCGTACTTTGCTCGAATTTTTTTGCACATCAGCTGGTGAACTACCTTGGCCTTCTCCGTCATTCTACTAGTATCAGTGTTGAGTATTGCAAGTTCTTCGGCCATAGAAGTACTCTGAAATTGCTCTTTTACTTCTTTTAACATAGCTAATTTCTATTGCCGATAAAGGTTAAACTTGACAAAGTCGTCATCAAGTGAGTCATGTCCATATTGTTTCCGTTTGGATTTTCCTTTCTTCTTTGCTTTGGCTGCTTTGCTTCCCATAGGACGTTGTTCAACTTCATTCTCTGCAGTAGAAGATGATCTCTTTGAACTAGCTGATTGCTCCGACTTGTCCTCATCTCGAGCACTATTCCATTTGACATAATCTTTAGTAATCTCCCACATGTGTTCAAGCGTAAAATGTCGCCCTTTATTCAAAACCTTCCATTCTTCACATGTAGCTTGTTTTTTTTTATCATCAGACCAACCACTAAGATATTGATTACTTATTCGAGTAAAAATCTCGTTGAACTCATTAATATCTCTTTGAGTCCTATGGCAATGACCTTTCAGTTGCTCAAGAGTTCTATTAGTCTTACCTTTATTGTATTTGTTAAAATAATTAGTAACCCTTCGCCAAAATGCATCACCCTTTTGATCATTTCCAACGCTTGCATAAGTTGAGATCGTCAACCATGCTTCTGCTAGAGCTTTGTCTTCATCAGTTGTCCATGATGCCCTCTTTGAACCCTCAACATTAACAACAATATTGTCCAAACCGTCTTGAGTAGAATACGGTGGAACTTTTGAATCAGTTTGTTGTTCGGTATATGTATTATTTTCTTCTACATTCACATTACCCCTTGTTCCTGTAACACTTGGTCCAACACTAAAATTACCAGTCACAGCATATCGGGATGAATGTGGATATAATCCTGGATAAAATATTGGCATAGGTTGATTTGGCATTTGTGGTGGTCGCATATGTTGATTTGACATTTGTGGTGGTCGCATATGTTGATAATTAAACAATAGTGGAAACTGATAAGGGTGAAAATTGGTTGGGTTTTTCAAATTTTCTTGATTTTCAGGATTTGTGTTACGCAACATGTTTGTATATGATCCCCTCCAATTTGGATCCATGAGTATTAAATAAGTTTTTTTTTGTTAAAGATTGAAAATAAGCAAGCCGAAATTGTGTATTATGTTTATGAAATTGTGCTTTGATATTTATAGAGAAATAAAACCTCATATAACAAATAATTAAAATAAATTTATTTAAAAATGAAAGAAACATTAATTAGATAAAAAAAAAAATACGGAGTAAAAACTTTTATCTAAAATCAAAGAGAGGTTGAGAACTTGAGTTGAGTTTAAAAAAAAAAAAAAAAAACAAAAAAAAACAAAAAATGAATAGGAAATAGGGGGGACCACAACTAAAATTCCACCTCCTTTCTTCCGCACTCTTTTTTTTGGTTCGTGAACACCACCTTCACTACTCTTTTTTGTTTGTGATGTGCGTGGGTCTCACTCTCTCCTTATTAATTTTTTCTCTTTCCTTCCAAAAAATGGTTCTTGCAGACAAACCTGCAGTAAAAAATAAAATAAAAACCCCCTCATACAATGAGGTATTGTTCGTTTGAATTGAAGAACTCTCAATAAAACCAACCATTGTTAATGCTCTAAGTACTCCAACAAATAAGACCCTGAGAAAAGTGCTCCATATACAATATAACTTTTTCATCACGTAACGATCATACAGAAAAAGTTCCGAGTAATTAATACTGTGACATGGGTGTGGTCTAGTGGTTAAAACATGGGTGAAATTCCCATGGTTCTCAAGTTCAATTCCCTCCAAGAGCAATCTTGTGGGGAATGTTAGAAATTTGAGGCTATGCCTAATCAGATCACGAGCCTGTCACCCTGGTAAAAATGGTGGCTAACCTGGCGTGTATGGTGGCTAACCTTACTGTGACATGCTAGTTACTGAGTATAACTGAAAGGAACTTCTAATAATGCAATGCATAATATTTTTGATTTTATTGTTCTTTATAGTTGTTCTTTTTGTTATTCCTTTATCCTAATTTAAATGTTTTTATTTTTTATTTTTAAATTAAATGTTTTTTATTTATTTATAAATCTTCTTCATTATTTTCTCTCATATTTAATAAACTTTAACTTGCATATTTTTAAAATAGACCTTTTTTTTTTGGGTCCTCACTTGTAATAGTCACTGTCATTAATTTAGTGTTAAGTACTCTAACTGTTTCAGTCATTTAATTTGGATTTTCGTCCATCCATCATTCGTTTTTCACTCATTTAATCAGATTTTCGTCTATCCACTAGTAGCAGGTGGATCGATTTTAAAACGATTTCGGGTGGAATTGACATACCTAGTTATATATGGTAGCATAATGCCATAATGACTATAACATTAATTTATAACTTTTGAGGTTTGGAGCCCAACTCCTCCCCTCCTCTAAATTTTTAGATTTTATTACACATGACACACTACACAATATCTAAAAATTAGAGGTCATGTTACTATTTACATTTTTCTCAATTTATGTTATATATGTTCTTTCAAAGATGATTTATACTTTTTTTTTTTTTTTTTACATAAATCGTGAAAATAGTTATGATAAGTATATTAGAGAATATTAGGATAATAGGAAAATAGTAAGATAAAATATCGGAGATATTATTTAAAGATTCAGAATTAATTTAGAAATATACGTGGATTATTGTTCAAGCCAAAGCAAGTACTCCCTCTGTCTCAGTCATTTGTTTACAGTTTGACTTTTTTCTCCTCACAAAAAAGTCAAACTGTAAACAATTCACTGAAACGGAGGGAGTACTATATATTGTAATCAAATTTACCAATAATAATAAGAATCATAAAATATGATGTTTTGGTTATAAAAACATACCTTAAAATGTCACGACTCCCGAGAAAGATCTACGTACTGCATATTACTCCATAGTGAGGAGGTGCATGTCAATGTCTGCCCTAAATTACCCTATAATAAAACCCTAAACAACAGATGTTCTAAAAGAGAGGAGAGAGAAGCTCTCTTTCTCTCTCTAAAGTAAAATTTTTAAGAAAATTCTCAAAGTTCAGATCTATGGAAAAAAATTGGGTTTTGAGTCTGGATTATCAATCTTAATATCCTTACCCAATTTATTCATCTTATTTCCTAAAACCTTTCTAGCATAATTTTTCAGCATGAATTCTTCATACTAACTTCTTGATTTTTACCTTATCTATGATCGATTTTACTGCTCTCCATTTAGCCAAGGAGAGCTAGTTCCAGTCATACATCTTAAGAATAAAGGTTTTAAATTAAGATTTAGGGTTTTTCCCAACTGTACCCCTATACTATTGGGTTTTTCAACTGTACCCCTGCGTATATCGTATTCCCAACTGTACCCCTGAGTTTCTTAATTACTCCCAACTGTACCCCTGAGTTTCTTTAATTTACCCAAAATCATACCTGAAATCATACCTGAAATTGAACAGAGGAAGGAAGGACTGCAAAAGTTCAACGATGAAGATGTTGCAACGACGATGAACTGCAAAAGTTCAATAGCAAAAGGAAGGAGATGAAGAGAACAGAGGAAGGAAGGTGAAAGGGTTTCAAAGGGTTTTAAAAAAAATTGAATCAAAAGAAAGAAATGACGGTTAATAAATTGACTCAACTTCTAATTTACAACTAATCCTTCCACGTAGCAAATTAGGCGCTCCACGTAGGCAAATTACGCATCCTAATTGGCATTTAACGGTGATAATTGACGGCTTAAGCATAATTAGTTATGGTTGGGAGTAATTAAGAAACTCAGGGGTACAGTTGGGAAAACGATATACGCAGGGGTACAGTTGGGAAAACCCAATAGTACAGGGGTACAGTTGGGAAAAACCCTAAGATTTATTAATTAAGTTAATCTATCAATTCATTAAGTTTTTTTTATTTTATTATTATTATTACGAACTAAGTTCTAAAATAAGAACCTTTTTTTATGTGGTAAAATAAGCACTCATTTCTTATTATCGAAGTTGAAAAACTTTAAAAAATACATTATATTTTCATTAAATAGTTGTTGAAAAATATCATTTATGAACTTTATAAAAAATGAGTAAGTCTATTGTAAGACAATTTTACTCGTACGATGGGTTATTTGTGAGTAAAATATTATCACTTTAACGCTAAAAATGACGATTTTAACGTTAAAAGCTAAGTGACAATTTTAACGCTTAAAGTGATAATTTTTTGAGGTTTTAAAATAGTCACTTTAAATATTAAAGTTGACACATTAAGGTGATCACATTTTGGTCACAGGTAACGTCTCATATGCGTGAAACCGTCTTATTCTAAATTTCGCAGTCTATAAACAATTACTTTGGTAGTTGTACCATGTTACTTGTATTTATCCTTACTCTTTTTGTTTTATGGCGCCAGATATTTGTAAGTTACACATATTCGTGAAAATTAACTGATACAAATAACTCCACTTTGCTAAGTCATTTTCAAAACATTGAAGGGTTAAAGAAACACATTTTATCACCTCAATTAAATTTGTACTTTATCTTCGTAGTGTCACGTCCTTATATTTTTGAGTAAGGTTTTAAAGAACGTGTGTCACTCAAACCTTTAAACCAAGGCGCGATTTAGGCTTTTCGACCGTTTGATATCACTCACTCGCAAAGAAACAAGTAAGAGGATATCTAAGTACGCAAAGTAGAATAAAAGTGCGGAAGCGTAACTTTATTAACAAAGAAAATGTACAAGTCTACAGGTATAGGCTTTATTGAGAAATTGGAGAATACAAGATGACAAGATGAATTAAAAATGCATACTACATCCCTATTTATACTAATTCTAGGGGTACAAATAAATACAAGGGGATACGAGCGAATAGACATGAATCGTATCCTTTGGTTTAAGGGGAATGAATGGGGAAGTTCCAAAAGATAAACATGGGCTTCGTAGGGGTGTCTTGGACGTGGGAAAGCATGAGGGAGGCGCACCAAAGGGGCCTCAAAGGCCACGTCCAAAGTGAGGAGGAGGGAAGGTTTCATCGTCCCTCTTCGTGATTGACGAGGCTAAGTCGTATTACCTCAATCAAAGATAAATCCTATAAAACAACTAACTAGCAGCTAGTGGCAAGCAGGGTCGAATCCACAGAGAAACGATGTAGTTAAGACTTACTTAGCTAAACTTAGGCTATTTCTAAGGTAACCAAATCGTGGGTGAAGGAGGACTAAAACAATACTAAAAGTAAAGCGAGGGTAAAATGATATAGGGAGAAGACTAGGGCATCGGGTTCATTGTGACAACAATCCAGGAACTCAAGTTCATAAGAATAAAGACCAAATAAAATCGTGCAAGGTCGATTAGGGCACAAATACGCTCTCTCGAGTCAATATTAACCTTAAGTTGATTTAGCGGGCTCTCGCTACGTACTAAACCTAACTTATCAATTACGCGTGAGTCTAGTTTCAATTCGGCTTTCGATCTTAAACTGAAACAATCTAAATTCAATTCAATAAAGGCGTCCCTAAATTCAATTGATAATAAAACGCGTAGGAAGAAATCAACTTGCAGAAATTCAATCAATATAAGCAATTATAACATGTTCCTGGGATTGAAATCACAAATCCCCCTAAACCCTAGCTATGAAATTAGCTACTCATGGGAAAGGGAAGAACAAAGTATGAAATAAGAATGAACACGATATAAAAATAAGAACGATTGAGATTAAATAAAACCTGAATTGAAATTGCAAACTCCGAGTAAAGATTTGATCTTGAACAATAATAAAAGCTGAACCTAATTATTTTAAGAGTATGTGAAAAGCAGAAGAAAACTCAAACTAAAACTAGGAAAAATCAAATAAAAACTGAAGTAAAACTAAAAGTCTGCTTCTTTTATTCTCTTCTAAACTAATTACAAGTTGGGCTTGGATCAATACAAGTCTTTGAGGCCCATTTCTTTATTTAGTTGCTCCGGTCCATAATGTTACATCCTTCTCGGGTTTTATATTCAAACTCGCATAATTCACGACTCGCGTTTGCTCCACGATAATTTCAGCTCTTAATTCTCCATTCTGCAAATAAAATCACAAAGTCGTAGTAAACCGCAAAAGGAGAAAATATTATAGAAAACGTGCTAAAAATGTCATGCTAAGTATAAAATGTCGGGAAATAAATATATAAAATATCGGTAAAATATGGACCTATCAGTGATACTCCTCCATGTTTCTTGTGACTCTTGGCTTGTAGACTTGACGTGAGCTGGCCCAACTAACCTTGACATCCTGTGAGCTGCGTAGACTAGCTAGTACTACACTTGAGCTAGCATGGACTTCAAAGTAGGCCATATACGTCATTTAGAAGCTTAAAATATGAGAGTCGTAACATTCTCCCCCACTTGAGTGGTTGACGTCCTCGTCAACCGTAGTTAGGCGTGACCATGCCTAAGTGCCTACATGGCCACGCTAAGCGTTCCACTAAGGCACGCCCGAGGTTAGACCTTGGGCGGTTTTCTTTCTCCATGGCCAAAGGCCTTCTTCTTTACCCTTCTTGATTGATATCTTCAATCCGTTCTTAATCTCGTGAATGGATACTCGTGAGTTGAGAGGGATCGAACTTGTCTCGTCAATTTTCTTGTCTTTGACGTGTTTATCCTTCATCATCTTCCATTCTTGAAACTCTCGGAACAATGGACACTTGCCCATGTGAGGGTCCCTTTCACACATGGAACAATCTCCTTTCGTCGTTGGTATCGGGACTCCTTGTTGAATCTCCTTCTTAAGGGGGCAATGTCGAGCGAAATGGTTTCCCATGCATGTGAAACATTGTACTTTTGATTCCTTTTTCTCCTTGTCGTTCAATTTTTCCTTGAGCGGGCAATTTCTAGCGAAATGATTGCCTTGGCATAGGAAACATTCTACTCTCGGTTTTTCATCCTTTTGCCACCCCACTCGTCTTGTGGCACGTATCTACATTATGGCGTTCTTTCTTTCTTGGTCGAGGTGTATCAAGCAATACTTCGAGTGGTCGTGTCTCTTGTCATGCTAGTTCGGCAAGAGATCCATGCGTAACCTTCTTTTCGCGAACTTTGATCTCAAAGGATCACTTCTTCTTGAGTATAATAAGGCATCTGGGGTCCATCGCCATGAACCCATCTTCTTCAAAGTTTTTGCACCGATCAATACTTCATAGTTACTCACATCTGCAACCATAAAATGCACTTTTCCGAACCAATCACCGAGTTGAATGGGCACGTCGTATGCCATTCGATATTCCAAGTATCCTGGCCCATCTTCGCATCTAATCGTTGTTTTCACAAGCGAGAACTTGATGTTGTCGTGGCGAACTCTTTACATGGTTATGACGCTATGCACCGATCTTGGATCCATTGAAATCTTGGTTGCGATGTTGTTTACTTTCCCTTGTGTTGTCTATATCAAATTAGACAATAAAACATCACTTGCGTCTATTGGTTTGTCTTCAAATGGTGCCTCTTCATCATCATTGTCATATCCTTCGAAGTCTTCTTGAATTTCACCCCGCACTTCACTGGAACAAGTGACGACAGATGCTTGTTCCTCGTCCACGATCTTTCCTTCATCTTTGGAAACGTCGTCTTCAAAGAAGTCTTCGTCTAGTGGGTAATCTGCCCATCGTGGTCCAAGAGGTCGAGAAGGGTCCCCATCAAATACTTCTCTTCCTCGACTTTCTTCATTTTTGGTTTTGGCTACTTGCAGGGCTCTAAGTCTTCGAATTTTCCTTCGTGTCCTAGATACAAGAAGAACCCTCAAGCATCCTTTAATAGTCATAATGTAACAACCTGGTTTTTAGTCGACTTTAATTACTAAGGCGGAAATTAATTAAGTCTTAAACCAGCGTTATTAACTATACAAATAACCCAAAATATTACATCATCGTTTAAGAGTTGAATTAAACAACTCAAAATACGGAAGTTAAAAGAGTAAGGTATTATATATTACAAATCTCTCAAAAACAACTGAAAGTAAAGCATAAAACGCCTCGCGGCCCCGTCCAAAAATCCAGCTCCCGGTCCACGATAGTCCTGCACAATAAACTGATGGGGGGATGCTCACGAAATGACAAAGGACTAGCTATGCTCATACTTACCCTCGATTTCAATTACTTTGGTTTAATATTATCGCTTTATAAACATAACATTATGATAAAAACATAAACATGCTTATTACAAATAGCATATAAAGACATATAAGTCATAAATAGCATGCGGTTTAAAGCGATAAATCATATAAGCATGATATTCAGTTATGAAGGCAAATAGCATATAACAGCATAGCAATAGTATCACAATAATTCAATAGCATTACAAGGCGATATCGGATCGCAATCAAACATACGTATCATTCACATCATGCAGACTCGATTCAATTCAGAAAGTTGTGGTCTTTAGTTTTCGAAGATGGTACGCACTCATTCTCATTTAATCATACAACAAACAACACATACTGCTTACGAGCCTGACCACTGAGTAGGCCTTTGTACTCTGATCGATTGCATCTCACTTCCATAGTGCAGAGGCTTACTCGACTCGTAAACCACGCCGAATACTATAATACTTGCATCTCATCCTCTAGTGTTCGAAATGATTCGAACTTCAGATACAATCTCGTCAAGTAATCTTTACGCAGGGTAAGAACGAATGCTAGTGTCGCGCCCACTAAGAACGAAACACTAAAGGAGACCACCGCTATAATCGCCAAATCCAAGACGGATGCCCTGATAACTTTAGCGAAATAGGGGAATAAAACCCTAGTCTAGTATGCATACACTTATATCCAATTTAAGAGTAGGCTATGCTATTCATAGAGCACCTTAACTCAGGATAAAACGACTATTTCCTAAAGCCCCACCCACTAAGAGTTGAATTTTTCATTATCTTGTACTAAGATAGGCAATACGACTTAAGGCGTAAGGCATGGGCGGGATGCTAAGCAATAAAGTCGCTACCAACCACACTAACCGGGATGACCCATGTCGAGACCGAGATAGTGGTATCCGCTACAAGACTATCTTAACCCCACTTCACTTACGATCGACGCTTTCACTCCGGGAGGCCCAAGCTTGACCTTTTATTTAACTTACTCAATATTCATTATTTATTTGATATTCCATATCACATGTTACTAGACTCTCCTAGTCTCAGCGTCAAACGTTTTATTTGAATGGTAGGTTTCATATGATCACATAACACATTCGTTTATTATTTGAAGTGTTGTTAATTATTAATGTTTTCAAGTTTCTAAATTGAAACGTTTATTAGTATGTCCAATTTTATTTATGTGTTTTTCAAACACTTTAGGTCATTTACTTCTTCATTTTAAATTTTCTATACTTAGTAAAATTTTCAATTATTTTCAGTATTTCACTATTCACTTTTCACTATTCATCATATTTTACTATTCATCGTATTTACTATTCATCGTATTTACTATTCATTGTATTTACTATTCATCGTATTTACTATTCACCGTATTTTAGACGTATTTTTATACGTATTCGTATTCTTATACTTGTACGTATTTTTATATTTATACGTATTTTTATACTTAAGGTATTTTAGTATAATACTAAACTTGTTTTTATTTTCTAAGTACAAATTTTTAGTTTCAAAGTCGTTAGGTTCGCTTTTGTACTTAGTGATTTTTGTAAATATTTTAACAGCTTTAGTTTCAAAACGTTAAGTTCAATTTGTAAAAGTGATAATGATTTTCATTTTTAAAATATTAGTTTTAAAAATGTTAAGTTCAATTTGTAAAAAGTGATAATGGTATTCATTTTAAATTGAGACTTAGTTAAATTTAGTCGTCTATTAACTAAATTTAGCGATTTTCATTTTTTTAAAAATAATAGTATCGTGGATGATTCATTTAAGTCCGTAAGTCCAAGATCAACAGTCCAAATAGCAAAGGTAGTATCACACGATTTAATTCATTTTTATAACGGTTAACATATTTTCATCGGTTTATAATAATTCATTTATAGTTAAAACGATTTATACAAAAATTCAATTCTAATTACTATTTAACTTTAGTGACTTAGTGATAATTTCATTTTAGTCAAATTTAGTCAATTTTAAGTGTATATGTCGTGTGATATAATATATATGTCAAAATTGATTTATTTCTTTTAATTTCTTAATTCTAACTTATTAACTAATAATTAAATTATATTAACAATAAACTAAAAAGTGATAAAAGCAAAATTTAACCCTAAAAACATGTAAATGCCGTGAGCAAGCTAGGGTAGTTCTAAATTTTCATTTTTCGATTTTATCGGTTTTTAGCTTAAAGTCTTTATATTTTAATTATTCTAATTATACTAAAACGATTTAAACTATAATGAAATTTACTAACAATTTCATTTATATTTATGAATAGTGTTTTTCAACACTTTAAATTTCTAACTTTTTAATCTAAATGATTTATAATGTTTAAGTTGATTTATAGTATAATACTAACAATATATAAAAACAACAACTAAACATAAACACAAATTATTAACAAACATAATTTAAAACAAGATCAAAATGAACAATAATGATGAACATCAACATGAATATCATATGAACACACATGAAGATCAAACTAAAACTCAAGAACACTAATACCGATTTTGATAATTTATAATTTGTTTTCCTAATTTAGTTTTTTTTTCATAGGAACATTCATTTTATACTAACTTAACTCTACAAATAATTTACAAAAATTAAAAGTGAAAATATATTAAAAAAAAAGTAAATGCCGAGTGAATGCATATATGTATATATATTTTTATTTTTCATTTTTAATCACTTTAACTCATTGTTAATATTTCACATAATTTTTATATATCACTACTACTTAATTAAAACATAACTAAACATAAAAATCATATGAAACATAATTAAAAATGCTCAAAATCAATTTAGCTAAACATGATATCATTTTACTATAACATTACTAGTAAACTATATATTTAGTTATTATCATTATTTATTCAACACATGAACATACAAGCATATAAACATGATGTTTAACATATTTAACATAAAAATCATAATTATAAAATTAGAATAACAAAACAAATTAATTTACTAAAAAGATAATACAAGACATAGTTAGTCACCTTAATCGGTAAGCTTATTGGTTATCCGGATCAACGATATTATCTAGGTCTAAGTCTTCACCCAAGTATCCGTCTTCACCTTCAAAAACCCGTAAACAAGTGAGCTCCAAATACCCAAGATTAAGCTTAGAATACTAGTAAACTATTAGAGTAATATTTAGGGCTTTATTTATTGTGTTTTAGTAGAAAAATGAAAGAAAAATATAGAGAGAAATGGGCTAGGAATTTCGGCTGTTTTTTTGGAGACCAAGGATTGATTTTTACACTTATGAAATAAGGGAACAAGTTAGAATGCTTTAGGTTAAAAGATTTTAGGTTAAAGTTTGATTTTAATTAGAATTTAATGTTTTAATTAAATGATTTAATCCATCATCCACTCCATCATCAAGCCACTAAGTCCACATTACTATTTTGGTGAAGAAATTGTCTATTTTGTGTTTTAAAATGTTTTTCACGAATTTGGTCAGTTTTAAAGCTCAAGGCGTCAAAAGCGATAAAAGTTAATGTGTGTAGCGTTTGACGATTTTTCGAAATATTTCTACTTTTAAATTCTAAGACTAAATTATTTATTTCATTATTCAAAAATTTTGAAAAGTGTTAAAGAAGTCGATAAATTTTACAAAACAAAAGTTTAGCAAAAATTGTGATTTTGAAGGCTAAAAGGCTTAGGATTTGATTTAGGCTTTGAAATTAGAAATTGATGGCTAATTAATGAATTAAATTAACACGGGGTGTTACAAACCTCCCCCCTTAGAAAAGTTTCGTCCCGAAACTTGAATGAAGGATAGGATTTTCACCTGAGATAAACAGTCAGGTATTTCTCCTTCATGGAGGCTTCGGTCTCCCAAGTTGCTTGTTCAGTCAATTGACCTTTCCATAGCACCTTTACTAAGGGAACCGTCTTCCGCCTCAACCTCTTGGTTTCTCGCGCTAAAATCTTGACAGTCTCTGAGTAGAGCAGGTTAGGCTCAACGGCGATCACGTCGGGCGTAATGATATGACTTGGGTCACTCCTGTATCGCCTTAGTTGTGAAACGTGAAAGACGTTGTGAACCTTGGATAGATTAGGGGGTAGCGCTAAGCGATAAGCTACCTCACCAATCGCTTGTTATCTCATACGGTCCAACGTACTTAGGACTTAGCTTTCCTTTCAACCCGAAACGTCGAACCCCCTTCATGGGTGATACTTTTAAAAACACATGATCACCGACTTCGAACTCAATAGGTCGGCGATGTTTGTTGGCATACATTTTCTGACGGTCTTGGGCCGCTTGTAGCCGTTCACGAATGATTTTGATGTGCTCAATCTGGTCTTGAATAACCTGTGGTCCAGTCCCCACGTTGTCACTAGCATCGTCCCAACAGACTGGGCTACGACACTTTCTCCCGTATAGGGCTTCGAATGGAGCACAACCCAGACTAGCATGGAAGCTATTGTTGTAAGAGAATTCAATCAAAGGTAGACTTTTCTCCCAATTCTCGTTAAATTCTAGGGCACATGCCCTGAGCATGTCCTCAACTGTCTGGATAGTTCGTTCAGTTTGACCATCAGTCGCAGGATGGAAAGCGGTGCTCATCTTCAATTGGCTTCCCAAGGCTGCTTGGAGCTTGTCCCAAAAATGAGAGGTGAATCTCGGATCCCTATCCGATATAATGTCCAGTGGTACACCATGTAGTCGGATCACCTCCTTCTCATAAGCCTTAGCTAGCTCTTCAAGACTCTAAGTGTCTTTGATTGGTAGAAAGTGGGCTGATTTGGTCAAAGGTCCACTATTACCCAAATTGCATTATTTCCTTTATGAGTCCTTGGTAAACCTGTTATAAAATCCATGGAAATGGAGTCCCACTTTCCCAATGGAATGTCCAAAGGTTGTAGTAGTCCCCCGGGTCGTTGATGTTCAAACTTCACTTTCTGGCAGATTAGACACTTTGCAACATACTCTGCAATCTCTGCTCTCATTCTAACCCACCAAAACTTCAGTTTTAAGTCTTGGTACATTTTATCAGACCCAGGATGTATGGAGTATCGTGTACTATGTGCCTCGTCGAGGATCTTTCTTTTCAACACAGGTACGTCAAGCACACACCACCTTTCTTTGAATCTCAAACTCCCGTCAGGTTTAATCTCAAACCCTTCTCGGTTTCCTGAAGGAATTTCCCGTCTGATCTTAACAAGCTCTTCATCTTCCCATTGTAGAGCTCTTATCTCGTGATATAACTCCGGCTCTGCGATCATGGCGTTCAAATCAGCATCGTCAGACTGAACCAACTCTAAGTTCATTCTCTTGAAGTCTCTGACAATACCAGCCGGAATTTCCCAAATGTTGCCAAGGGTATGCGAAGTCTTTCTACTCGAGCGCCAAGAACGACGCTCGCTTTACCCTCATGGTACAAAGAGTTCAATCTTATAGTCCTTGATCGGTTCTAACCACCGGCGTTGTCTCATGTTGAGTTCCTTCGCGTGAAGATATATTTCAGGCTTTTGTGGACCGTGTAGAACCTGATACTCACTCCGTAGAGGTAATGACGCCAGATTTTCAAAGCAAACACCACAGCTGCTAATTCTAGGTCATGAGTTGGGTAGTTTCGTTCATGAACCTTTAACTGCCTTGACGCATAAGCAATGACCTTCCCTTGTTGCATCAGTACGCAACCCAGGCCATTCAGTGAGGCGTCACTGTAGACTTCATACTCGTCTCCATCTGTAGGGAGAGCTAAGACGGGCGCTGTGGTAAGCCTTGTCTTGAGTTCCTGGAATGCATTCTCGCACTCGTCGCTCCATATGAATTTGGATTCTTTTTGTAGCAGCTTTGTCATTGGTCGTGCTACCTTAGAGAAATCCGGAACGAACCTCCTGTAGTATCCTGCCAATCCTAGGAAGTCACAGATTTCAGTTATATTTGTGGGAGCCTTCCATTCTTTCACTGCGTCGATCTTTGCAGGATCTACCATCACTCCGTCCTTCGAGATGACGTGACCCAGGAATGCTACCTTCTCGAGCCAAAATTCGCACTTAGAAAATTTAGCATACCACTTATATTTCCTCAGTATTCCCAGAATGATACGTAGATGTTTCTCGTGCTCTGTCCCGGTCTTGGAATAAATTAGGATATCATCAATGAATACAACCACGCATATGTCTAAGTACTCGTGGAAGGTCCTGTTCATTTGATCCATGAACACTGCTGGTGCATTTGTCAAACCGAAAGGCATAACCTTGAATTCGTAATGACCATATCTGCTTCTGAAAGCAGTCTTCTGGATGTCCGATTCCCTAACAGCGATCTGATGATAACCTGACCTCAGGTCGATCTTAGAAAACACTCCCGCGCCTTTTAGCTGATCAAAAAGGTCGTCAATCCTTGGCAGAGGGTAGCGGTTCTTAATGGTCACCTTGTTTAATTCCCTGTAGTCGATGCAAAGTCTCATACTGCCATCCTTCTTCTTCACAAAGAGGACCGGTGCTCCCCAGGGTGAGACACTCGGTCTTATGAAACCCTTTTCAATCATTTCTTCCAGTTGTTTCTTTAATTCCTGTAGTTCTACCGGTGCCATCCTATAGGGTGCCTTTGAGATTGGGGCCGTGCCTGGCACAAGGTCGATAGAGAATTCAACGTCGCGAGCAGGTGGTAAGCCTGGTAAGTCGTCCGGGAAAACGTCAGGGAATTCCCGTACTACGTGAATATCTTCAATGTTCACGCTCTCCTTTACTTCGCTGATGCTGCATAGGTACACTTGATGCCCTTTTCTTTCTAAACGTTGTAGTTGTAGCACAGATATGATTTTCGCCCCCTTAATTGGCGATGTCTTCTGATACGTGACTCTATTCCCAGTAGGATGTTTCAAGCGAATCTTTCGGTCCCGGCACTCGAACATTGCATGGTATTTAGTCAACCAATCAATACCCAGTATGACGTCGAACTCCGGCATGTCGAAAAGAATCAGGTCGGATAGAAAGATTGTTTTATGAATTGTGATTGGAATTCCTTTGAAAATTTTTGAGCATTTGAAAATTTTTCCGTTTGGTAAGGAAATATTTGCGTGGATTGGTTCGGAATTTGTGAGATTAGCTTTAGAGACAAATTTAGAAGATATAAAGGACAATGATGCCCCAGTGTCAAACAAAACCATAGCGTTCACAGAGTTTACAAGAAATATACCAGTAATGACGTCGGCCTCAGGTGATTCCTCTGCCTCAGCTTCTGTGAGGACATAAACTCGCCCCTGTACCACTACAGATTGTGGTACCCCCGCAGTAGGTGTCGAGTTCGGGAGGTTAGGGCATACATTTGCCTTGTGCCCTAGCTTCTTACAACGGTAGCAGGTAACCTGCTGCCCATTACACAGCCTTCCCTCATGCTGCGGTTTGCCACACACATACCAAGAACTCCCAGCTGCAAATCTTTGTGGAGGGACTCTTCCCCCAACCATAGTTCGATCGTTGCTCAAAGTAGGAGGCCTGTTCTGAAGTGTAGGCCTCTGAAAATTTGGCCTTTGTTGATTAGGACGCTGGTAGCTCGGCTTCTGAATATAGCTCGACTGTGATACGGAAGGCACAAATACCTTCTTCTTCTTCTTTTCAGCCTCTTCCAATTGTATGGAAGCCCAGACACGGCACGCACATTCATATGCTGCAGCAAAGGTGGTGTAGGTATTGCTGCTCATATGAGTACGCATACTTGCGGACATATTGCGCAGGTACCTCTGTGTCATGGCTCTATCGTTGGGAGCAATCGCAGCTCCAAATTTGGCCAGCTGTTGAAATTTCTCGGTGTATTCCTGGAGTGTCATGTCTCCCATCCTAAGACTTATGAACTCCTCTTCCTTCTGACATCGGAGCTCATACCCAAAGTACTTCCCCTTGATCTTCTCGACGAATTCGTACCAGGTGAACATGGTGTCAGGTTCATTAGTCTTGATCACGTTCCACCAGTCATTAGCCTCGGCCTTCAGGTAATAGGCGGCTATGTTGACCCTATCCTCAGGAGGTGTCCTGCTCAGGTCCATTAGTTTTTTCATCTCTTCAAGCCAGTTCGTGAGATCGATAGGGTTATTTGTACCCGAGTATTCTTGTGGTCGATGACGTGAAACACGATCAAACGCGCTCGGATGATGTTGGCGGTTTGCGTTGTCCGTGGCTATTTCTGCCAAACGGATCAAAGATTCTTCTGCCAGGAGGTGTCTTTCCTCGTCCGTCATTGGAGTTCTGACCATTACGAAAGAATTAAGACGTGAAGGAATTTATTAGTATTGCGAGAGGTTAGAAGACATGCTTATCATTGATAGCTTTTACTTGAAAGTAAATGCAATAACGGCAGTTATGCAAGTAAGCACAGAAGTTAGGTATTTTATTTCATTGAGATGTAATTTTTGGTTACATCGGTTTTAGGATTTTAAAATGTATCTAGTACATTTTCTTAGGAAGGATATAAAAGTAGGAGAGAGGGAGAATGTATTTTTGTGGAATTGGTTACGAATTTAACAGATGTCTTCACTCCGTGCCGTCTGGTACTTCTTCGATGCTTCAATCCTCGGGAGTTGAATTATTATTTAGATTTTATATCCGAGGATAGTTGTTAGTTGTAGTCAGTCACTTCAGCAAGTAGCAAGCATACGATAGTTAATGTATTTTATTTTGAGGGAAGTAGTTCGTTATTTACAAGTCCTTAACCTAGGGTAGGTCCTTAAGATTTCTACCCATCCTCACAATTTAAAGCAATTTCAAATTATTATTTAAGTGATCTAGTAAAATAAAAATCTAATTTATTATTTGATCCTATTAGTCTATGCCTGACATACAATATGAATGTCTGGCCCAGGTGTCTCTCGTTAGGTAAACATAAATCGCATTAGGCAATTCATGTTACGGTCACGAGTCAGCTCTGATACCAACTGTAACAACCTGGTTTTTAGTCGACTTTAATTACTAAGGCGGAAATTAATTAAGTCTTAAACCAGCGTTATTAACTATACAAATAACCCAAAATATTACATCATCGTTTAAGAGTTGAATTAAACAACTCAAAATACGGAAGTTAAAAGAGTAAGGTATTATATATTACAAATCTCTCAAAAACAACTGAAAGTAAAGCATAAAACGCCTCGCGGCCCCGTCCAAAAATCCAGCTCCCGGTCCACGATAGTCCTGCACAATAAACTGATGGGGGGATGCTCACGAGCTGACAAAGTGACTAGCTATGCTCATACTTACCCTCGATTTCAATTACTTTGGTTTAATATTATCGCTTTATAAACATAACATTATGATAAAAACATAAACATGCTTATTACAAATAGCATATAAAGACATATAAGTCATAAATAGCATGCGGTTTAAAGCGATAAATCATATAAGCATGATATTCAGTTATGAAGGCAAATAGCATATAACAGCATAGCAATAGTATCACAATAATTCAATAGCATTACAAGGCGATATCGGATCGCAATCAAACATACGTATCATTCACATCATGCAGACTCGATTCAATTCAGAAAGTTGTGGTCTTTAGTTTTCGAAGATGGTACGCACTCATTCTCATTTAATCATACAACAAACAACACATACTGCTTACGAGCCCGACTAATCGAGTAGGCCTTTGTACTCTGATCGATTGCATCTCACTTCCATAGTGCAGAGGCTTACTCGACTCGTAAACCACGCCGAATACTATAATACTTGCATCTCATCCTCTAGTGTTCGAAATGATTGAACTTGAGATACAATCTCGTCAAGTAATCTTTACGCAGGTAAGAACGAATGCTAGTGTCGCGCCCACTCAAAGAACGAAACACGGCAAGGAGACCACCGCTATAATCGCCAAATCGACACGGATGCCACGATAACTTTAGCGAAATAGGGGAATAAAACCCTAGTCTAGTATGCATACACTAATATCCAATTTAAGAGTAGGCTATGCTATTCATAGAGCACCTTAACTCAGGATAAAACGACTATTTCCTAAAGCCTGACCCACTAAGAGTTGAATTTTTCATTATCTTGTACGGCATAGGCAATACGACTTAAGGCGTAAGGCATGGGCAGGATGCTAAGCAATAAAGTCAGGCTCCAACCACACTAACCGGGATGACCCATGTCAGAGACCGAGATAGTGGTATCCGCTACAAGACTATCTTAACCCCACTTCACTTACGATTGACGTTTTCATATCGGAGGCCCAAGCTTGACCTTTTATTTAACTTACTCAATATTCATTATTTATTTGATATTCCATATCACATGTTACTAGACTCTCCTAGTCTCAGCGTCAAACGTTTTATTTGAATGGTAGGTTTCATATGATCACATAACACATTCGTTTATTATTTGAAGTGTTGTTAATTATTAATGTTTTCAAGTTTCTAAATTGAAGCGTTTATTAGTATGTCTAATTTTATTTATGTGTTTTCAAACACTTTAGGTCATTTACTTCTTCATTTTAAATTTTCTATACTTAGTAAAATTTTCAATTATTTTCAAGATTTCACTATTCACTTTTCACTATTCATCATATTTTACTATTCATCGTATTTACTATTCATCGTATTTACTATTCATTGTATTTACTATTCATCGTATTTACTATTCACCGTATTTTAGACGTATTTTTATTCGTATTCGTATTCTTATACTTATGCGTATTTTTATTTTTATACGTATTTTTATACTTAAGGTATTTTAGTATAATACTAAACTTGTTTTTATTTTCTAAGTACAAATTTTTAGTTTCAAAGTCGTTAGGTTCGTTTTGTACTTAGTGATTTTTGTAAATATTTTAACAGTTTAGTTTCAAAAACGTTAAGTTCAATTTGTAAAAGTGATAATGATTTTCATTTTTAAAATATTAGTTTTAAAAATGTTAAGTTCAATTTGTAAAAAGTGATAATGGTATTCATTTTAAATTGAGACTTAGTTAAATTTAGTCGTCTATTAACTAAATTTAGCGATTTTCATTTTAAAAATAATAGTATCGTGGATGATTCATTTAAGTCCGTAAGTCCAAGATCAACAGTCCAAATAGCAAAGGTAGTATCACACGATTTAATTCATTTTTATAACGGTTAACATATTTTCATCGGTTTATAATAATTCATTTATAGTTAAAACGATTTATACAAAAATTCAATTCTAATTACTATTTAACTTTAGTGACTTAGTGATAATTTCATTTTAGTCAAATTTAGTCAATTTTAAGTGTATATGTCGTGTGATATAATATATATGTCAAAATTGATTTATTTCTTTAATTTCTTAATTCTAACTTATTAACTAATAATTAAATTATATTAACAATAAACTAAAAAGTGATAAAAGCAAAATTTAACCCTAAAAACATGTAAATGCCGTGAGCAAGCTAGGGTAGTTCTAAATTTTCATTTTTCGATTTTATCGGTTTTTAGCTTAAAGTCTTTATATTTTAATTATTCTAATTATACTAAAACGATTTAAACTATAATGAAATTTACTAACAATTTCATTTATATTTATGAATAGTGTTTTTCAACACTTTAAATTTCTAACTTTTTAATCTAAATGATTTATAATGTTTAAGTTGATTTATAGTATAATACTAACAATATATAAAAACAACAACTAAACATAAACACAAATTATTAACAAACATAATTTAAAACAAGATCAAAATGAACAATAATGATGAACATCAACATGAATATCATATGAACACACATGAAGATCAAACTAAAACTCAAGAACACTAATACCGATTTTGATAATTTATAATTTGTTTTCCTAATTTAGTTTTTTTTTCATAGGAACATTCATTTTATACTAACTTAACTCTACAAATAATTTACAAAAATTAAAAGTGAAAATATATTAAAAAAAAAGTAAATGCCGAGTGAATGCATATATGTATATATATTTTTATTTTTCATTTTTAATCACTTTAACTCATTGTTAATATTTCACATAATTTTTATATATCACTACTACTTAATTAAAACATAACTAAACATAAAAATCATATGAAACATAATTAAAAATGCTCAAAATCAATTTAGCTAAACATGATATCATTTTACTATAACATTACTAGTAAACTATATATTTAGTTATTATCATTATTTATTCAACACATGAACATACAAGCATATAAACATGATGTTTAACATATTTAACATAAAAATCATAATTATAAAATTAGAATAACAAAACAAATTAATTTACTAAAAAGATAATACAAGACATAGTTAGTCACCTTAATCGGTAAGCTTATTGGTTATCCGGATCAACGATATTATCTAGGTCTAAGTCTTCACCCAAGTACCCGTCTTCACCTTCAAAAACCCGTAAACAAGTGAGCTCCAAATACCCAAGATTAAGCTTAGAATACTAGTAAACTATTAGAGTAATATTTAGGGCTTTATTTATTGTGTTTTAGTAGAAAAATGAAAGAAAAATATAGAGAGAAATAGGCTAGGAATTTCGGCTGTTTTTTTGGAGACCAAGGATTGATTTTTACACTTATGAAATAAGGGAACAAGTTAGAATGCTTTAGGTTAAAAGATTTTAGGTTAAAGTTTGATTTTAATTAGAATTTAATGTTTTAATTAAATGATTTAATCCATCATCCACTCCATCATCAAGCCACTAAGTCCACATTACTATTTTGGTGAAGAAATTGTCTATTTTGTGTTTTAAAATGTTTTTCACGAATTTGGTCAGTTTTAAAAAGTCGGGCGTCAAAAGCGATAAAAGTTAATGTGTGCGCGTTTGACGATTTTTCGAAATATTTCTACTTTTAAATTCTAAGACTAAATTATTTATTTCATTATTCAAAAATTTTGAAAAGTGTTAAAGAAGTCGATAAATTTTACAAAACAAAAGTTTAGCAAAAATTGTGATTTTGAAGGCTAAAAGGCTTAGGATTTGATTTAGGCTTTGAAATTAGAAATTGATGGCTAATTAATGAATTAAATTAACACGGGGTGTTACAAACCTCCCCCCTTAGAAAAGTTTCGTCCCGAAACTTGAATGAAGGATAGGATTTTCACCTGAGATAAACAGTTCGGGGTATTTCTCCTTCATGGAGGCTTCGGTCTCCCAAGTTGCTTGTTCAGTCAATTGACCTTTCCATAGCACCTTTACTAAGGGAACCGTCTTCCGCCTCAACCTCTTGGTTTCTCGCGCTAAAATCTTGACAGGTCTCTCGGAGTAGAGCAGGTTAGGCTCAACTGCGATCACGTCGGGCGTAATGATATGACTTGGGTCACTCCTGTATCGCCTTAGTTGTGAAACGTGAAAGACGTTGTGAACCTTGGATAAATTAGGGGGTAGCGCTAAGCGATAAGCTACCTCACCAATTCTGTCGGTTATCTCATACGGTCCAACGTACTTAGGACTTAGCTTTCCTTTCAACCCGAAACGTCGAACCCCCTTCATGGGTGATACTTTTAAAAACACATGATCACCGACTTCGAACTCAATAGGTCGGCGATGTTTGTTGGCATACATTTTCTGACGGTCTTGGGCCGCTTGTAGCCGTTCACGAATGATTTTGATGTGCTCAATCTGGTCTTGAATAACCTGTGGTCCAGTCCCCACGTTGTCACTAGCATCGTCCCAACAGACTGGGCTACAACACTTTCTCCCGTATAGGGCTTCGAATGGAGCACAACCCATACTAGCATGGAAGCTATTGTTGTAAGAGAATTCAATCAAAGGTAGACTTTTCTCCCAATTCTCGTTAAATTCTAGGGCACATGCCCTGAGCATTTCCTCGACTGTCTGGATAGTTCGTTCAGTTTGACCATCAGTCGCAGGATGGAAAGCGGTGCTCATCTTCAATTGGCTTCCCAAGGCTGCTTGGAGCTTGTCCCAAAAATGAGAGGTGAATCTCGGATCCCTATCCGATATAATGTCCAGTGGTACACCATGTAGTCGGATCACCTCCTTCTCATAAGCCTTAGCTAGCTCTTCAAGACTCTAAGTGTCTTTGATTGGTAGAAAGTGGGCTGATTTGGTCAGGCGGTCCACTATTACCCAAATTGCATTATTTCCTTTATGAGTCCTTGGTAAACCTGTTATAAAATCCATGGAAATGGAGTCCCACTTTCCCAATGGAATGTCCAAAGGTTGTAGTAGTCCCCCGGGTCGTTGATGTTCAAACTTCACTTTCTGGCAGATTAGACACTTTGCAACATACTCTGCAATCTCTGCTTTCATTCTAACCCACCAAAACTTCAGTTTTAAGTCTTGGTACATTTTATCAGACCCAGGATGTATGGAGTATCGTGTACTATGTGCCTCGTCGAGGATCTTTCTTTTCAACACAGGTACGTCAGGCACACACCACCTTTCTTTGAATCTCAAACTCCCGTCAGGTTTAATCTCAAACCCTTCTCGGTTTCCTGAAGGAATTTCCCGTCTGATCTTAACAAGCTCTTCATCTTCCCATTGTAGAGCTCTTATCTCGTGATATAACTCCGGCTCTGCGATCATGGCGTTCAAATCAAAGATCGCCGATGAACCAACTCTAAGTCCATTCTCTTGAAGTCTCTGACAATACCAGCCGGAATTTCCCAAATGTTGCCAAGGGTATGCGTAGTCTTTCTACTCAAGCGCCAAGAACGACGCTCGCCTTTACCCTCATGGTACAAAGAGTTCAATCTTATAGTCCTTGATCGATTCTAACCACCGGCATTGTCTCATGTTGAGTTCCTTCGCGTGAAGATATATTTCAGGCTTTGTGGTCCGTGTAGAACTTGATACTCACTCCGTAGAGGTAATGACGCCTTGATTTTCAAAGCAAACACCACAGCTGCTAATTCTAGGTCATGGGTTGGGTAGTTTCGTTCATGAACCTTTAACTGCCTTGACGCATAAGCAATGACCTTCCCTTGTTGCATCAGTACGCAACCCAGGCCATTCAGTGAGGCGTCACTGTAGACTTCATACTCGTCCCCATCCGTAGGAAGAGCTAAGACGGGTGCTGTGGTAAGCCTTGTCTTGAGTTCCTGGAATGCATTCTCGCACTCGTCGCTCCATATGAATTTGGATTCTTTTTGTAGCAGCTTTGTCATTGGTCGTGCTACCTTAGAGAAATCCGGAACGAACCTCCTGTAGTATCCTGCCAATCCTAGGAAGCTGCGTATTTCAGTTATATTTGTGGGAGCCTTCCATTCTTTCACTGCGTCGATCTTTGCAGGATCTACCATCACTCCGTCCTTCGAGATGACGTGACCCAGGAATGCTACCTTCTCGAGCCAAAATTCGCACTTAGAAAATTTAGCATACCACTTATATTTCCTCAGTATTCCCAGAATGATACGTAGATGTTTCTCGTGCTCTGTCCCGGTCTTGGAATAAATTAGGATATCATCAATGAATACAACCACGCATATGTCTAAGTACTCGTGGAAGGTCCTGTTCATTTGATCCATGAACACTGCTGGTGCATTTGTCAAACCGAAAGGCATAACCTTGAATTCGTAATGACCATATCTGCTTCTGAAAGCAGTCTTCTGGATGTCCGATTCCCTAACAGCGATCTGATGATAACCTGACCTCAGGTCGATCTTAGAAAACACTCCCGCGCCTTTTAGCTGATCAAAAAGGTCGTCAATCCTTGGCAGAGGGTAGCGGTTCTTAATGGTCACCTTGTTTAATTCCCTGTAGTCGATGCAAAGTCTCATACTGCCATCCTTCTTCTTCACAAAGAGGACCGGTGCTCCCCAGGGTGAGACACTCGGTCTTATGAAACCCTTTTCAATCATTTCTTCCCAGTTGTTTCTTTAATACCTGTAGTTCTACCGGTGCCATCCTATAGGGTGCCTTTGAGATTGGGGCGTGCCTGGCACAAGGTCGATAGAGAATTCAACGTCGCGAGCAGGTGGTAAGCCTGGTAAGTCGTCCGGGAAAACGTCAGGGAATTCCCGTACTACGTGAATATCTTCAATGTTCACGCTCTCCTTTACTTCTCTGCATAGGTACACTTGATGCCCTTTTCTTTCTAAACGTTGTAGTTGTAGCACAGATATGATTTTCGCCCCCTTAATTGGCGATGTCTTCTGATACGTGACTCTATTCCCAGAGATGTTTGGCGAATCTTTCGGTCCAAGACTAACATTGCATGGTATTTAGTCAACCAATCAATACCCAGTATGACGTCGAACTCCGGCATGTCGAAAAGAATCAGGTCGGATAGAAAGATTGTTTTATGAATTGTGATTGGAATTCCTTTGAAAATTTTTGAGCATTTGAAAATTTTTCCGTTTGGTAAGGAAATATTTGCGTGGATTGGTTCGGAATTTGTGAGATTAGCTTTAGAGACAAATTTAGAAGATATAAAGGACAATGATGCCCCAGTGTCAAACAAAACCATAGCGTTCACAGAGTTTACAAGAAATATACCAGTAATGACGTCGGCCTCAGGTGATTCCTCTGCCTCAGCTTCTATGAGGACATAAACTCGCCCCTGTACCACTACAGATTGTGGTACCCCGTGATGGAGTGTCGAGTTCGGGAGGTTAGGGCATACATTTGCCTTGTGCCCTAGCTTCTTACAACGGTAGCAGGTAACCTGCTGCCCATTACACAGCCTTCCCTCATGCTGCGGTTTGCCACACATACGGCAACTCCCAGCTGCAAATCTTTGTGGAGGGTGTAGGTACCGGGATCTGACCATGGAACCACTCGACGTCTTGCTAAGGCCGTAAAGTTAAAAAGGATTAAATAAGAAAAACCTTTTAAAACTGTTTTGGACCCGCCACTAAATTATGAGGGAAATTTAGAACCCGCCTCTGTGTCCTCATGCTCAAAGACACGTCTTAGAGTTCAAGGCACGTCGACACCTATCCGTCTAAGGTTATTGTGAAACCAGATTCGGATTCGGGTGAGGGTACTTTTCTAAAGCATAAATCAAAATAATGTTTTTATGAAAGATCTTTTGGAAAAGCCTATCAAAAGATAGCCTCTACTAGACTTGAGAACAATGCAAATAATGATACATGAGCCTAAGTAATACGCTACGTACAAGTGCGATAAAGATGTAAAATAATGCAAAAAGAGATTGTTTAAACCCTCAGTTAAGCATGCTTAACTTATTAACGAAAATGATTGATTTAATGACGAATTCATTTTAAGTGATTTAGATGCAATAAGAGGATTTGCTAAGATGCATGCAGTAAAATAAAGTTCAATTAGCCATTGATTTATTTTAAGGAGGTCAGTTGTTTATGCGACTTTGGAAAGGTGTTACGAATAGGGTGTGTATTCGAGGTGCATGGCCGCCTTATGCAAAGCAGACTTGCGTACCAAAGCCGGGGTGAGCCTAATGTAGGCCCTTGCTAGTCTAAGAAGTAAAGAAAAACTACCTGTCTTCAAGTTTAGGAAACCGGCAGCGCTTCGCTTCAAAGGGGGGGAATTCAACACTAGGAAAATGAGGAATTCTAAAGGTGTTTATGCGTGAGGCTTTTAGAGTGTTTTGGGGTGAGAATTGTATTCTGAAATTGTGTGTTGAATGAATGACCGAAGGGTTGTATTTATAGTGTAGAGTTCGGTAGATTTTAGGAAATCTAGGGATAAAACCGGACGTAGGAGCCGCAAGGCCTCTTATGTTGCTACTGGGCAATCGCAAGGGGTCTTGCGATAGCCCCTACAAATCGCAATGCTCCTTGCGATTGATAGGGCGGGCAAGATACTCCTTTTTCGTATATTTCCAAATTATATTTTAGGATATACGAAATAATCTTGCTTGAGCTCTAAGTTACGGTTGTTTGGCTGATGTTAGGGTTTGTTTTAGGGTTTGACTTGGTCAATCCTGATCCTTGGAATACGGGCCAGGTATGGGTTTGGGCTCGGTTTTGGGCCCGAGCCCTGAAAATGTGAAAAGGGTGCATTTTGTGTAATTTTGTGAAATAGGACATTCCGTGAGACTATCCTGGGTATTTGCTAATGCTAAAGGGTAGTTTTAACAGGTAGGCCTAAAATTAGGTATTTAGGTGGATCGATGTGTTATATGTATTTGAAAAAGGGATGTGCGCATGCCGGTTAGGACCTGAACTCGAGACAAGCTAGACTCTAGACCTAAGGACACTAAAGGTGATGACCCATAAAGAAACCTCATTTGCATTTAAAAACATTTAACTTGAATTCGTCATAGTTAGAACCATTTAAGTCAACGTAAAAGCACGCAATAAAAGTCCATTGTTACATCACTGGGTTTTTGGCGGGAGGTGCGGATTTGGGTATCTACAGAGGCCCGGTTTGGTGAGCTAAGGACTAAAGCGAAAGTGAAACTACACGACAACATCCGGACCGTTACAGTCTCGATATCATCAGCGGCACGGAGTATGTGTCCATGGGTGAGACTAGGACTCCGAACCGGGCTTATCCGGGGAGGGACGAACATGTTTAGGGACATGACGGTCCTTGCATACCTGTACGGGGAATGCCTTCCTGTGCTAAATACCTTTGCGTGTTATTCTTTGTTGCTGTCTCGTAAAAAGCGCGGCGTGCTTGGTCTCGTAAAGAGCGTATGTGCTTCATGCTTCGTGCTAGTGCTCGTGGTTGTGCTCATCTCGTCAAAGAGTGCTTATGTCCACGGGAATTATCGTCCGAGGAAAATGCTCGTGTTTAGTGTTTACGCAAAGGTTGTGTATAGTGTTTCAACTCGTCTAAGAGTGTGGCGGACTTTAGGTGACGCCTTAACCGAGCGACGTAACGTGAGAAGGTGTCTAAAAGGCCTATTCATAGACTAGAAGTCCAAATCGGGCTGAAAATAGGAAAAACACGAAAATGCCCAAAGCTGGAATCGCAAGCGTCCTTGCGGCTCTTCCCATAAATCGCAAGCGTCCTTGCGATTAGGGTCTTGGGCTCTTTCTCCTTATAAAACACGGAAAAACCGAGTTCTAAATTCATTTCACCATTTTCGACTCCTTCTCTCTTAAAACCGTTTCCTTGCGATTTCAAGACCGTTTTCGCTCGTTTTTCTTGCTTTACTTCAAAATGGATCAAGGTATTACTCCATCTTACTTGTTTTTATGCATTTTGATGTTGTAAATTGTTAGATCGTTCTTGAAATGTAGAAAAGACGTTTTTGGTGAAAAACCGTCTTTTAGTCTTGAAATTCGCCGCTTGATTACTAGAGAACTATACCATTCCCTTGTATGATGCTATTCTTGAATGTATGTGTGAAATACTTGTTGTTTGGAACGTTTTTAGACCAATTTCGTATGAAATGGTCCCGACCTAAAAATCGGACCCGGATTTTCGGTCTCAGAATTGCAATTAAACTTCGCCATAGGTTCCCCTTGGCTAGTATAGTATGTGTATGGCGTCGGTTTTTGAAAAATGTTAATAATCATCCCTTAAATTGAGGTTTAAGGTTGATTAAAACGGAGAACTTAGGTCAAAATTAGGGGTTTTTGACTGACAAGTCCAAAATGCAATTGATTGTTACAGGCGTAATTGAAGGTTAATATAATCCATAGAAACCGTCAAGTTGAAATTTTTAGGGGTATAGAGCGGCTTTTGGCCAAATTGTGAATTAAGCCAAGAAGGGCTCTGTATAGGGTGTTCTTGTAGAATTGTTGCTTTCTTCGTCTTCGTCTTGCGTCTTGTGAATGTTTGTCTTCTTGAGAATGTTTGCCTTCTTGAAAATGTCACAGGTGATTGGTCTGGACCTTCTACGAGATCTCAGTCTCGTCGGAGTACGGGCTCTAGGGGTGAGGAGCCTACTACTCCTGGTGGTACAAGTTTGCGTCGTACTTTTAGCGCGAGGGATCCTTCTCCTGGGGTTGTCGAGTTTCCGACCCGGAGGGGTCGTGGACGCGGCATGGGTGTTCGTGGTCATCATGGGGGTGTTATTGGTGAGGAGGAGAGAGAGGTAGAGGCCATGGAGGAGGGTGAGTCTTCGCAGGCTTCAGGGTCTCGTGCTAGGGGTCGTGCTAGTCATGGTCCGCGTGTTGACCGTCCTTGGGCGAAGAAGTGGGACGGCCACACTGTTGTGGGCCAGTGAGCGTCATTTGTCTCATAGGGCTCTTACCGGGCTTGAGATAGGATATATGAGAACGTTTTCGGGCATCACGTCTGTTGTTTGGGCGTATAAGAATGTCTTGACTCCTGGGGCACAGGAGTTGATTGATAGGTGCACTCTGGGTCCGTTGGTTAAACATTGGGTCCAGATCGTGGTCAATCGGACTCTGGCCGAACTTGAGGGTCATCGGCGTTCCTTGGCCGGTATTGGGATACGACCACGACGCTCCATTTGCGGGGTTCGGCGGGTATTACCTTGTCTTAAATGCGCTATTATCACGGGTCTCCCCTTCGGTGACCGTGATATGGACTTTGCTTTTGCGCCACCTATCGATGATAAGGCGGTGCTTGATGCTGTAGGTGCTGGTCTAGAGGTGCCGTATCAAGGAAAAGCACCTAACTCTGTGAAGACGAGTTATATCATGGAGTACTTCGAGGGGAAGACTCAACATGGGCCTGGATCTTGGAGTGACGAGCAGAATGCTCGTATGTGGCTTTGGTGGTTTGTTAGCTCTGTCTACTTCGGCGAGAAGGGCGAGAGGGCTGCTACTTCGGTGTTGATGTGTCTTCAGGATTGGAGTGCGATCGGGGCGTACGATTGGGTATCCCCGGCCTTGGGTTTATGCATCCGTTTCTGCATGGATGCTGTGAGGCCACGGAAGATGGATGGGGGAACTAGGATTCCCATCGTATCTCCTGGCTTGTTGTTGGAGGTATGTCGTTCTTTGTCTTCTGTTTGGCTTGCCCAAAATGTTGTTTATTTGAGCTAACTTTGTTCATGTCTCTTGTGTAGTGCTGGATCTATAGTCATTTCCCTTTCTTTCTGCCCGAAGGGGCAATTACGATGGAGAAGAGATACCCTGCGGTCTTGACATGGGGTACGTGCAGCCGTATTGGGTACGACTGGTCGTACGACTTCGTTCGGGAACAGTTGAACCAGTTGAGAGGTGGTCAGGTATGTGTTGAAACCTTCAAAATAGCATGTATTTAAATGATTTTTCTTGAGATGTCGTTTAACGTGTTTCTTCCTTTGGTTCTGATTAGTCCCACGTCCGTGGGAGCGATTACAGGCGTTCTGAGGGGTTATGGCGGCGTTTTGGAGCGTGACTCCCAGCGGTTGTACCCAGCTCACGCCGTATGGGTATGTTTGGTACTTAGGTGGCGTCTGGCGATCCGCACGAGGTATCCCGACTTCGTGGTGCCTCTCGATCCACCTAAGGTTCTTTCGAGACGCGAGTCTTGAGTCGTGGCAGAGACAATTTGTATCTTGAGGAGAGTCCGATAATCTTCTTCTTCAATTTGGATTACGCAGTTTTTGCGAGGGTAGTGGTGGCTAGTGGACCCATCGAGGTATGTCTTGCTCCTTTGTGTAGGGTAAAAATCTTTTTGAAAAATGTGAAAAATTTTCCCTAATTTTGTTGTATTTCATGTGTTTCTTGTTGTAGGTGCCTGACGCTGACTTGGCGTTTTCAAATTTGATTTCCTACGACGGCGGAGTGGGACAATCTTAGGGACACGGAGACCTTCCACGTGCGTGAGTATCTGGGGTGGTTACGACTGGCATGGAGGGTTGGGGTGATAGGGTGAAGAAGGTATGTACTTGTCATTTGTATATCTATGTTAGCCCCCAGTTTGACCGAGGTATGAATAACGAAGGGCAAACTTAGAGTGTAGGCGAGCTTTTGTGTTTAGCCCCCTGAGTTTGACTGTAGTTTGGAGAAACTGTAGTCAAAATGGAGAATATGGGTCAATTTGAGGTTTAGCCCCCATAGTTTGGCTTAATTGGACCTTAAATTAAGTCAAAATGGAGTAGGTTTCAATTTTTCCCCCGTAGTTTGGCTTAAATTAGTGTATATTTAAGGCAAAATGGAGTAAAAATGTCTTGTGCAGGTTGCGAAGGATGTCCACAAGAAATTGTGGCGAACGGCCCATCGCTGGAGGATGGCTTGGGCAGAACAGGCGGCGGAGTTGTGTCAGAGCCGGGCGGAGGTGGCTCGTCTTAGGGCGGAGAACGAGGAGCTTCGTCGTCGTCATCCTTAGTTGCTTCATCTCTTGCTGTAGCTTGAACTTGTGATGGTTGTAGTTGTGTCTGTACTTTCTATTTTTCTCGTACCTGTTTGGTTAGTAGCTAGAAAAAATTGGAAAATGATTCCCGAGTGGGAGACTCTGCTTTGAAAATGTTTCGTTGAAAATGTGTTTGAAAACATTCATTTCTAAAATTCGGGATGAGCTTTAGAACGAACTATTAAAATGAAGCGTGTCGTGATCGGATCAATCATGATTTTTGATGGATCCATGTTTGATTGGTTGTAATTTGGGCTCGGATTGGGGAGTCCAATTAGGTTGGTACGTCGTAACTACATGCATGCTAGGATTAGGAAAGTCGAAAATATAGAAACTAAGGGATAACGCCGTCCCTAGGAGTCGCAACACCTGTTGCGGCTGGTGGAGGTAATCGCAAGGGGTCTTGCGATTGGCACTTCCAATCGCAAGCCTTCTTGCGGCTGGGACTGCCGGTCTTATCGCTGAATTTTCCTAATTCACGATTTCGGTTTCCTATATAAAGAGGGGAGGTACGAGGCATAATCCTCATTCAATCTCAACTCTTTTCTTTGCTTATTTTGTATTCTCTTAAATAGCTTAGTATTTTCAAGAATATTTTTGTATTTTTGAAGGATGGACCATTTCGATGGTCTTTTGAAGCAATGGACGTCTTCTCTTGGTGAATCGGAGAAAAGGGCGTTGTCTTCGACTGGAGCGGGTGTTTTTATTGGTTTTAGGCAGATGCGCGTCGAGATGGATTTTCTTGACGCCTGTCTTGATTATTGGGATCCTAGGGTGCATGTCTTCAGGTTCCCGGGAGGTGAGATATGTCCGTTGTTAGAGGAATTCTCGGCTATTGCAGGATGGTCTAATCGTACTACCCCAGTAGTGGTTAGGAGTGAATTTGGCTATAATGGGAGATTGAGGCAATATCTCTCGATGACCAATGCTCAAGCTGATGGCTTGTTTGAAGGAGGCGTAGTGAACATGCGACGGTTGTGCGAGCGTTACATGAACTTGAGTGATGTGAGCATTTCCGCCCGTTCTAGGAGGAGAGCTTTGGGGTTTTGCTTATTACACCGGTACTGTTTTGCAGGATCGATGGAAGATGGTGTGCATGGCCATGCTAGGTATGCACGGGTCATGGAGGAGATGGAACTGGGTCATGATCCTTCAGCTTTGATCTTGGCCGAGACTATCTTAGGCTTGGACGACCGTCACGCAAATCGTCTGAGCTCGTATCGTGGATGTGCTAGGATTCTGCAGATTTGGTTGATGGAGCGCCTTCGTGTTCTTGCTCCACCTGGTGGCGAGGTGTATATTCCTGCCGGTTTGACTACTCGTACTCTTCATTGGGCTGTGCCTCGGGAGCGGTCGGTGAACTACTTCCAAGTGTTTGTTCGGGAGAGGACGATTAGGTGGACTGTGTCGTGGTGGTCCATTCGACACATCACGGCACCGTCGGAGGCGGATGCGGCTGGTGGGATATTGTTGTGTGGGTTCGAGCGAGGTGTATGGATTCACCCCCATCGGTTGAGAAGGCAGATTGGCTTAGCGCAGGTTATTCCGGCGCATGATACTCGGATATGCGAGTCGGTTGTTCTGAACAACCAGATGGTTGATGCTTGGGTACGAGGATGGTCTGATCGGGTGACTTGGGCTCGACCAGCTGGTTCTGAGACCAACCGTGTCTCGGATTTCTATCGGAGGTGGTGCATTTCCTTGGATCCTCGGGATAGGGAGAATATGCGGAGGCGCGAACTGACGGGTCCAAAACCGTCATTGGCGCATGCTGCGGTACGAGGGAGACGGGACTACAACGACTTAGCAGGTTCAAGTACAGGAGCGTCTTCATCTAGGCCACATGGAGAGCGATCGGGACCTAGGGTGACCGTGGCAGACCGTCTGGGCGAGAAGGTTGATGGTGAAGCCGGAGAGGACCTGTTGAGCCCCCGTGATTCGAGAGGAGTATTGCTTCTGTGGTTGTTCGTGCGGATGCTTCAGAGGATGCGGATGAGGAAGATTCTCCAAAGCGTCGTAGGAAGAACGTTTAGATTTAGACTTTAAATGTTTTATTCAAAGAATTTGTGTTTAGTTGTTCAATGAATAAAGTGAGTTTGGTGGCTAGTTTTAAACTCATCACTTAAAATGTAAACATTTTCAAAATCAATGATTAAATAAAGAAAGTGTTTGCCTATTGTCTCGTCTCTTTGCTTACTTTATTCATCCTTGACCTTTTTAAGCTTTGGATTGATTTTTTTTTTTGTGTTTTGTGTTGACTATGCTCTCGACCTTTTAAAGCTTTGAGCGTGTCGTTTTGTGTGGACTGTGCTCTTGACCTTTTTAAGCTTTGAGCGTGTCCTTTTGTAAGTGCGTTGCCCTTGACCTTTTTAAGCTTTGGGCGTGCGTGCAGGGAAGGTCGGTTGCGCTTCGAGAAGCTGCCTACGTATCTATGTTTTCCATAGAATCAAACCGGCGTAGTTCGTGGTTTTGGTTGAGTCTCTTACGAAACTGCCTACGTATCCACAGTGCGTGGAATCAAACCAAGCGTAGTTCATCCGTGCGTTGTTCATTTGAAATACATTGCAAAGTCGTGTGGAGCTTAAGGGTAGTATTTCTTAAGCTGGTCGAGATTGGTGGGTAAGTTGAATTCTTCGCCGTCGAGATCGGTTAGCCTCGCGGCTCCTCCTGGAAGGATTTCTTTGACTAAGTATGGTCCGGCTCAATTAGGTTTGAATTTCCCCTTGGGTCGGCCGTGGGGTGCCCTTATCGATTTGAGGACCGGATCACCCACTTTAACATTGCGTGGTCGACCCGTTTGTTGTATGCGCGTTGTAGCCTTGATTGATACATGCGAACGGTGCTTAGTGAGTGTAAGCGCCTTTCGCCTAGAAGAATGAGTCGCCAGATCGTTCCCTTGCCCATTCGACCTCGGTATGTTCCGCTTCCATCGTAATTCAAGTGATTTCATTTCGATTTCTACGGGTTGTCCGGCTTCCATGCCGTATGTTAGAAGTAAGGTGTCATCCTGTTGGTGTACGTATTGTGGTTCGGTATCCCCATGGCGAAGGGAATCTTGTGTGGCTAATCGTGACATGTGTCAATCATCTTTTGAGGATGGTGACGACGGTTTTGTTTGCAGCCTTCTACCGCTCAGTTGGTTTGGGTCGATATGGTGATGATTTGTGTACTTGGATATTGTATTTGGTGAGGATGGGTTCAACTTCTCCTGAAATGCGAGCCTTGGTCGCCGATCACTCGTGAGGTATGCCATATCCGTGATATGATATTGTTTTGTATAAAGCGGCAACTTCCTTTGTGTCTAACTTACGGTATGACGCGGCCGACCCATTTTGTGAAGTAGTCGATGGCCACGAGGATGAAGCGTTGTCCTCTGCTCCAACCGGTGTACTTTGCCTATGACGTCTATTCCCCATGTGGAAAATGGCCACGCGAAGTGAGGTCGTATAAAGGTGAAGGGGTAAGGGTTGTGCGTTTGCGAAGATTTGACAGTTGTGGCAATGCTTGACATATTTTGCGCAGTCGGCTTCCATGGTGGTCCAATACCATCCTAGCCTAAGTATTTGTTTACATAAGGCTCGAGCGTTCATGTGCGGTCCGCATTCACCGTCATGAATTTGGGATATTATTTCTCGTCCTTTGTTGTGATCAACGCACAAGAGTAATGTACCCTGGGGCGTTTTCTTGAGTAGCTTATCTACTTCTAGTGCAATTGTGATGCTAGAAGCGGGAGAGCTCTTTTGCCACGTTTGTCGGTATTTGGCGGATATTCTCTGTCTCGTTTGAAGTTGATTATTGCTTGGTACCAAGGTTCGGTTTGTTCTTCCTCAGCTTCGATGTCACAGATGTAGGCGGGTTCACTGCTTCGTTCTACGACGATGGGAATGGTCTGTATTCCCGGGGGGATGTTTAGTAGTGACGCTAGTTTTGATAAGGCGTCTGCGAATTGGTTTTCCTCGCGAGGTAGGTGCAAAAACTCTACGCGGTGGAATTTGGCGATGAGTTCTTGAATCTTGCTCTGGTATAGTGCGAGGTTTTCGTTAAGTATTTTCCATGCTCCAGACACTTGGTTGATGATTAGTGAGGAATCTCCGTACACGCGTAGGTTCCTTGCGTTTAGTATGAGCGACTGTAGTAGTGCGGTGCATGCCTCATATTCCGCGGCGTTGTTTGTTACATCAAAGTCTAATTTGATGGATAGGGGTGTATGTTCACCGTTCGGGGAAATGAGTAGTATTCCTATTCCACAGCCTCGGTAGTTTGACGAACCGTCGAAGTACATTTCCCATTGTTCGTCGTTGATGTTGTAAATTCCTTCATCGGGAAATGAGGTGGTGTCGGTGATGGTTTCTTCGTCGATTGCGTGGTCGGCGAGGAAGTCTGAGACTGCCCGTCCTTTGATAGCTTTGAGGGGAACGTAGACAATATCAAACTCGGCTAGAAGTAGGGTCCATCGTGCCATGCGTCCATTTGGCACTGGTTTCTCGAAGAGGTACTTGACCGGGTCCATTTTTGAGTAGACCTTCGTTTGATGTGCTAGCATATAGTGGCGGAGCTTTTTGGATGCCCATACTAATGCTAAGCAACTCTTCTCGACGGGCGCGTATCGAGTTTCATAGTCGAGAAACTTCTTACTGATGTAGTATATCGGATGTTCTTCGCCATTGACTTCTTGGGCTAGCATGGCGCCCATTGCGGTTGTCGTTGTTGTGAGGTAGAGTGACAAGGGTAGGTCCTTCTGCGGCGGTCGTAGGACTGGGGGGTTGGATAACAACTCCTTAACCTTATCAAACGCTTTCTGACACGCTTCGTCCCATTCTACGTGGTCGATTTTCTTCAGCTTCTTGAAGATTGGTTCACATACCATGGTTAGTTTGCTTATGAAGCGAGAGATGTATTGGACTTGACCCAGGAAATTTCGAATTTCATCCAGGTTCTTGGGTGGTTGCATTGCCATGATTGCTTTTATTTTCGAGGGGTCGACCTCGATACCTCTTTGGCTTACTACGTGTCCTAGTAGTTTGCCGGATTTTACTCCAAATGTACATTTTGGGGATCGAGGCGCATCTTGTCTCGGGCGAGTCGCGTGAAGAATTTGCGGAGGTTCGTGATGTGATCATCTCTTTCCTTGGATTTGACGATCATGTCGTCTACGTATACTTCGACCTCCTTGTGCATCATATCGTGTAAGAGCGTAGTCGCGGTACGTTGGTAGGTCGCACCCGCGTTGATTAGACCACAGGGCATGACGGCAGTAGCGACGTCCCCCATGGTGTGATGAATGTTGTCTTGGCCATGTCTTCACGAGCCATCTTGATTTGGTTGTATCCTGCATACCCGTCCATAAAGGATAGAAGGGCATGGTCAGCAGTGTTGTCTACTAGGACGTCTACGTGCGGCAGCGGGAAGTCGTCCTTTGGGCTTGCTTTGTTTAGATCACTAAGTCAACACATACTCAGATTCTTGCCGCTTTTTCTTCAATCTGGGACCATATTTGAGACCCAATCCGAGTACTCGACGACTTGAATGAAGCCGGCTTGTAATTGCTTCTCGATTTCTTCCTTGACCATAAGGGACCATTCGGGTCGTAGTCTCCTTAGTTTTTGTTTGATGGGTTTGAAACCGGGTTTGATGGGGATGTGGTGTTCGGCTATGCTCCTGTCGATGCCGGGCATGTCCTTATATGACCATGCAAAGACGTCTTTGAACTCGGTTAAGAGTTGGGTGAAGTTGGCGCGTTCATCCTCACTTAGTGAGGCGCCTAGTTGCAGTTCCCTTGGTTCTTCGGGGGTTCCTATGTTGATGGTTAGGGTGTCCTCGATGATCGGGTTTTGTGTTGGGTTGTTTATGATGTTTGCAATGTATTTAAATAACGATTGTTCGTTTGTTAGTTCATTTTTATCGCACGGATTTATGTGTTGTGTTGTCTTAAGTTTTGTTTGTTGTTTGTTATTTGTTTGTTTGTTTTTAGCTTGAGACGAGACGTAAGCAAACTTATCTGTATTATTCATTAAAGAAGAATTGTTTGACAAACTAGGAGAAGAGCTGGAGCTAGCCTCCGAAAATAAAAAGTCTAAGCTAAAACTAGAAGATGGGTCGACAGGTGACCCGACACTTAGAGAATTAGATCCTAAAAGAATTTCCTCCTCTTCGTCGTCTTCGGTGTTGTCGCTGCTTGAAGTATCTTTGCTTGAGTCTTCACCATTTTGTGAGGTTATCTTGTCAAAGAGGGGTCCCTCCCCTGTGACGAGCTGATATTTGTGGCCTTGGGAGTCGGTCCACTTGGTAATCTTGTACCAACCATTTAAGGTCTTTTCGGCGACATCAGTGATGAGGTCGTCGGGATTGAAGCGGCGGTCTCGGATAATGGATGAGACCAGGTCTTCATTGGTTTTGTTGGTGAAAGGCAGTCCACTGTCATTGGCGAAACAGTGTTCTTGAGATTTGGCGTGGTGGTCTTCGTTGTACTCTCCCCCTGAAGTGAAGTACTTGCCCATGTCGAATGAGTATTTTGGGAGGTTGAATTTGCGCGCAAATTTACGCTTTCTAACCTCCTTAGTCATTTGTTCGAGATCGCCTTTTTTCGGCTTGTAGCCTAGTCCCATGGTGGGCCAAAGGCTATGGTTGTCTTTGGTTTCAAAAGGTTTGTAGGTTCGGATAGGTGTGGTTGTGATAGCACCTATTTCAAAGTCGAAACCGCAGGGTTCTTGATTTTCCTCAATTGTGATTTCTGCGGTGTTACGCTCCTTGGGTGAATCAAGAAGGGCACGGAAATTGGAGGCGTTGATGGTTATGACCTTGTCGTTGAGGGGTAGCTTTACCTTCTGGTGTAGTGTGGATGTCACGGCTCTGACGGCGTGAATCCATGGGCGTCCCAGAAGCATATTGTAGGATGGTGTCATGTCGATTACTTGAAAATCGACCTCTCGTTCTATAGGGCCTGTGCGTACGTGAAGGGAGATTGTCCCTTTCACGCTACGTTTGGTTCCGTCGAAGGCTTTCACGCCTTCATTGCTGGGTTGAAAATCTTTGTCGTCAAGCTCTAGACGACGGGCGGTTGATAGGGGTAGAACATTTACTGCAGACCCATTGTCGATCAAGGTTACGGGTAAAGTTCGTTTTCTGCATTCGGCGCTAATGTATAGGGCCAAGTTGTGGTTAGCGCCAAATGTTGGGAATTCATTATTGGAGAAGGTGATGGCTCCGGCAAGCCAATCTCTCGTGACGTGGCTGACCATTTGGTCAGGTGAGATGTCTGCATCCGCACTCGCTATTTGTAGCGCACGGATGAATGCTTTTCTGTGATCGGCAGAGTCTCGTAGAAGGGCCCAGATTGAGATGTCGGCTTTGGTGCGAACGAGTTGCTTCTGAAGCGTCTCGCTCGTGTTTGGTGGTAGTATCACTGGGGTAGTAGGTGCATCTTCGGAGGGAACGTCCTCCTGGGCTATGGTTTTGCCCTTGTCGGGGGCGGCGGCTTCTTTGGCGTGAGCATCCGTGAAGATATTTTGATAGGGTCTCCCGGAGCGGGTAAGGTGTGAAACTTCATCTTTGGTCTCGGGTGGAATGGCGTTAATTTTGGTTTGAGGTTTGTTGCCTTTCTTCTTCCCTTTCTTGTTTCTGCCCTTTTTAGAGGAGGAAGAATTCTTTGGTGTTATTGATTTGGGCCATAGCCTTGTTAGGTGGCGGCCATTCACCTTCGCTCTCGCTGCTAGAATACCAAACTCCATTGATTTGTCCGGATGCGTTCAAACTTTCTTCGATTAGTGTAGCCAAGTTAACAAGATGTTGAAAATTGCGTATGTTGGCATCCCGAATGTAAACCTGGTATATCGGATGTAGGTCTTTGACGAGGTGAGGTACGAGCTCGTCAGGGTGTAGTATGCTCACAAGGCGTTCATTGAGTTCCTCCCATCTAGATAGGAAAGTGGTAAAACTTTCATCGTCTTTTTGGACATTAGCTTCCATGATTGGTTGGTCGAGGGAGATGGTGTTGATCTGATTGTCAGTAGGTGTGATAAGGTAAGAGCAATCAATGATGGGTACGGAGCCCACAAAGATTGCATGGTTAGCGAGGGTTGTCTTTATTGGATGGCTTACCATTGGCCAGTCGGCTTGTCAAGCTTTCACGATCGATAAGGTCTTGGATAGCGTGCTTGATTTGAAGCAATTCTCGGTGTCGTGACCTTTGCCCTGTGGTATGCACGATGGCGTTTGAATCCCACGGTTTAGGCTTCTTATCTTGGTGGTTCGGGGTAGGCAGATGGGTTGCGAGTAGTTCTTGTCGACCAGTCTTTTAAATGCCTTGGTGTAAGACATGTAAAGTCGATCAAAGTTCCTCCTAGGTTTGAAGGAGAAGGGGTAAAGGTTGCATATGATTACGGATCACCAAGTGACTCCAGTTGGAGGCAACTGACGGTTATCGTCGCTCTTTGCCGTACGTGTTGTCTTAGATGAACTTCCTTGATATGCATGACCGGTATACTTGGCCATGGTCCCAGTTCTAAGGTCGTCTTCGATCTGGGTGCCGACCTTAGTAAGTTGCTTGAAGGTTTGTATGTTGCTATACCGCATGTAAAACTGGTACACGGGTCGCAAGTTGTTGACAAATTTTGGCACAAGTTCGTCTTCTCTCGGACGATTCGGGATTTGTGCACTGAGTTTCTTCCACCTAGTAAGGTACTCGGTGAATCCTTCGTTGTCTCTTTGCGATAGGACCTCCAGGGTACGGATGGAGACCTGGGTGTCGTCGTTGTCCTTGTATTGATGATCGAACTCTACGGTGATTTGTTCAAATGAGGAGACTCGTTCCGGGTTTAGAGAGTAGAACCATGTCTTGGGTATGGCTGCGAGGGAATGTGGGAACAAAGATGGCCAGTGCTCCGGGTCGACCCCTTTTATTCCCATTTGTGATTTGAAGGCCCTGATGTGAGTAATCGGGCTTTCATGGCCTTGAAAGATCGGGAGATCACTGAGGGCGAGCTTGCTTGGTAGTGCATCCCTAATATTTTGAGGGATGTTCGTTTTCTTTGTGTATGGAGTAACCTCCTGGTACCGAGACGTTCCTCCATAGCCTGGAGTTTCTTAGCGTGTCTATCCGCCTCGTCCTTGATTTTCGCCCATTCGATCGACTTCGGTTTGGTGATGGGTGAGTAGCTGTTCAAGGTCGTTGGTTAGCTTGGCGACTTGTTCGCGAAGCTCGGTTACATCTTGATTGCCGGCCATTTTTCGCTTGTAGGTTCGTTTCTTGTAAGGGAGGGTAACTCGGTTCTTAGTGCGACGGGTATCCAGTTGAGGTTCTCCTACATGTGCATAAGATGCATCAGCTATATGACAGACCCGACTGACACGGTTCGTTTACATGTTCGTTTTAGCTCATTTCATTTTGAAAAGGACTCTTTTTAAAAGAAGGAAGTTTTCGAAAGACAAGCTAGGAGTGTGTTCGAGATGAGAATGCGTCGTTGACTCATCTCGATGTTAAAGAGTTTTGAGCCAGATCCGCCTAACCCGAGTGACGGTATGTTGTCATGGGTTAGCGATGGATGCGTAAAAAGGAATCGACTCGAACTAGCCAAGCCGAAGATGCTAAAAGAGATTCGAGCCATGAGGCTCAAAGGAAGAAATCCGCGAATTGAGGTCGGAAACCTTGACTCGGGTTTTGCTAATTTTGTAAACGGAAGTTTGAAAAGTGTTTATTTTAAAAACTTGCGATTATTTTGTTTGAAAAGTGTTAGTTTGTTAGTTTGTTAGGTTGATTATTTTTGAAAACTTTTAAGGCGAATTTTCGAAAATATGCACATGAATTTTGAAAAAGACTATATGGTATAGCCTCGCGTTAAATGCATTATGACTCTTGGTCGTTTGGTCAGGCCTCGTACGCCTCCAACTGATTTGAGTACGCTTTGGCAGGTGCTTTTGGCCCTTCGCCTACATAGTATAACATGTAGGATCTGAAGGAAATACAGAAGCGGTCAAATCGATTCGCTCTGATGGCCGTGGAGGGTGAGAGGAAGGTTAGTCCAGTACGTGCTTTATCGAATGGACAAGCCTGCGTTTGGAACCACCTCTCAAGGTATTGGTGTGTGAATCCGACTAGATTCGACTCTAAACGGATATGCTTAGCTCATGTATGTTGATTGTTCTCAAGTCGTTCAAGTCTCATTTTTATTTTTAAAAGGAAAAAGCTAATTTTAGTTTTAAAAATAAAACCTGTCCCCAGCGGAGTCGCCAACTGTAGGTACCGGGATCTGACCATGGAACCACTCGACGTCTTGCTAAGGCCGTAAAGTTAAAAAGGATTAAATAAGAAAAACCTTTTAAAACTGTTTTGGAGCCGCCACTAAATTATGAGGGAAATTTAGAACCCGCCTCTGTGTCCTCATGCTCAAAGACACGTCTTAGAGTTCAAGGCACGTCGACACCTATCCGTCTAAGGTTATTGTGAAACCAGATTCGGATTCGGGTGAGGGTACTTTTCTAAAGCATAAATCAAAATAATGTTTTTATGAAAGATCTTTTGGAAAAGCCTATCAAAAGATAGCCTCTACTAGACTTGAGAACAATGCAAATAATGATACATGAGCCTAAGTAATACGCTACGTACAAGTGCGATAAAGATGTAAAATAATGCAAAAAGAGATTGTTTAAACCCTCAGTTAAGCATGCTTAACTTATTAACGAAAACAGTTCAGTTTAATGACGAATTCATTTTAAGTGATTTAGATGCAATAAGAGGATTTGCTAAGATGCATGCAGTAAAATAAAGTTCAATTAGCCATTGATTTATTTTAAGGAGGTCAGTTGTTTATGCGACTTTGGAAAGGTGTTACGAATAGGGTGTGTATTCGAGGTGCATGGCCGCCTTATGCAAAGCAGACTTGCGTACCAAAGTCGGGGTGAGCCTAATGTAGGCCCTTGCTAGTCTAAGAAGTAAAGAAAAACTACCTGTCTTCAAGTTTAGGAAACCGGCAGCGCTTCGCTTCAAAGGGGGGGAATTCAACACTAGGAAAATGAGGAATTCTAAAGGTGTTTATGCGTGAGGCTTTTAGAGTGTTTTGGGGTGAGAATTGTATTCTGAAATTGTGTGTTGGATGAATGACCGAAGGGTTGTATTTATAGTGTAGAGTTCGGTAGATTTTAGGAAATCTAGGGGATAAAACCGGACGTAGGAGCCGCAAGGCCTCTTTGCGGCTTGCACTGGGGCAATCGCAAGGGGTCTTGCGATAGCCCCTACAAATCGCAATCCTCCTTGCGATTGATAGAGTGAGCAAGATACTCCTTTTCGTATATTTCCAAATTATATTTTAGGATATACTGAAATAATCTTGCTTGAGCTCTAAGTTACAGTTGTTTGGCTGATGTTAGGGTTTGTTTTAGGGTTTGACTTGGTCAATCCCGATCCTTGGAATCTGGGCCGGTATGGGTTTGGGCTCGGTTTTGGGCGAGCCACGAAAATGTGAAAAGGGTGCATTTTGTGTAATTTTGTGAAATAGGACATTCCGTGAGACTATCCTGGGTATTTGCTAATGCTAAAGGGTAGTTTTAACAGGTAGGCCTAAAATTAGGTATTTAGGTGGATCGATGTGTTATATGTATTTGAAAAAGGGATGTGCGCATGCCGGTTAGGACCTGAACTCGAGACAAGCTAGACTCTAGACCTAAGGACACTAAAGGTGATGACCCATAAAGAAACCTCATTTGCATTTAAAAACATTTAACTTGAATTCGTCATAGTTAGAACCATTTAAGTCAACGTAAAAGCACGCAATAAAAGTCCATTGTTACATCACTGGGTTTTTGGCGGGAGGTGCGGATTTGGGTATCTACAGAGGGACTCTTCCCCCAACCATAGTTCGATCGTTGCTCAAAGTAGGAGGCCTGTTCTGAAGTGTAGGCCTCTGAAAATTTGGCCTTTGTTGATTAGGACGCTGGTAGCTCGGCTTCTGAATATAGCTCGACTGTGATACGGAAGGCACAAATACCTTCTTCTTCTTCTTTTCAGCCTCTTCCAATTGTATGGAAGCCCAGACACGGCACGCACATTCATATGCTGCAGCAAAGGTGGTGTAGGTATTGCTGCTCATATGAGTACGCATACTTGCGGACATATTGCGCAGGTACCTCTGTGTCATGGCTCTATCGTTGGGAGCAATCGCAGCTCCAAATTTGGCCAGCTGTTGAAATTTCTCGGTGTATTCCTGGAGTGTCATGTCTCCCATCCTAAGACTTATGAACTCCTCTTCCTTCTGACATCGGAGCTCATACCCAAAGTACTTCCCCTTGATCTTCTCGACGAATTCGTACCAGGTGAACATGGTGTCAGGTTCATTAGTCTTGATCACGTTCCACCAGTCATTAGCCTCGGCCTTCAGGTAATAGGCGGCTATGTTGACCCTATCCTCAGGAGGTGTCCTGCTCAGGTCCATTAGTTTTTTCATCTCTTGGCCGATTCGTGAGATCGATAGGGTTATTTGAACCCGAGTATTCTTGTGGTCGATGACGTGAAACACGATCAAACGCGCTCGGATGATGTTGGCGGTTTGCGTTGTCCGTGGCTATTTCTGCCAAACGGATCAAAGATTCTTCTGCCAGGAGGTGTCTTTCCTCGTCCGTCATTGGAGGTGCAGCCATTCTGAAAGAATTAAGACGTGAAGGAATTTATTAGTATTGCGAGAGGTTAGAAGACATGCTTATCATTGATAGCTTTTACTTGAAAGTAAATGCAATAACGGCAGTTATGCAAGTAAGCACAGAAGTTAGGTATTTTATTTCATTGAGATGTAATTTTTGGTTACATCGGTTTTAGGATTTTAAAATGTATCTAGTACATTTTCTTAGGAAGGATATAAAAGTAGGAGAGAGGGAGAATGTATTTTTGTGGAATTGGTTACGAATTTAACAGATGTCTTCACTCCGTGCCGTCTGGTACTTCTTCGATGCTTCAATCCTCGGGAGTTGAATTATTATTTAGATTTTATATCCGAGGATAGTTGTTAGTTGTAGTCAGTCACTTCAGCAAGTAGCAAGCATACGATAGTTAATGTATTTTATTTTGAGGGAAGTAGTTCGTTATTTACAAGTCCTTAACCTAGGGTCGGTCCTTAAGATTTCTACCCATCCTCACAATTTAAAGCAATTTCAAATTATTATTTAAGTGATCTAGTAAAATAAAAATCTAATTTATTATTTGATCCTATTAGTCTATGCCTGACATACAATATGAATGTCGGCCTGTGTGTCTCGTTAGGTAAACATAAATCGCATTAGGCAATTCATGTTACAGTCACGAGTCACTCGATACCAATCAGAATAACCTGGTTTTTAGTCGACTTTAATTACTAAGGCGGAAATTAATTAAGTCTTAAACCAGCGTTATTAACTATACAAATAACCCAAAATATTACATCATCGTTTAAGAGTTGAATTAAACAACTCAAAATACGGAAGTTAAAAGAGTAAGGTATTATATATTACAAATCTCTCAAAAACAACTGAAAGTAAAGCATAAAACGCCTCGCGGCCCCGTCCAAAAATCCAGCTCCCGGTCCACGATAGTCCTGCACAATAAACTGATGGGGGGATGCCCGCTGAGCGGACAGTGACTAGCTATGCTCATACTTACCCTCGATTTCAATTACTTTGGTTTAATATTATCGCTTTATAAACATAACATTATGATAAAAACATAAACATGCTTATTACAAATAGCATATAAAGACATATAAGTCATAAATAGCATGCGGTTTAAAGCGATAAATCATATAAGCATGATATTCAGTTATGAAGGCAAATAGCATATAACAGCATAGCAATAGTATCACAATAATTCAATAGCATTACAAGGCGATATCGGATCGCAATCAAACATACGTATCATTCACATCATGCAGACTCGATTCAATTCAGAAAGTTGTGGTCTTTAGTTTTCGAAGATGGTACGCACTCATTCTCATTTAATCATACAACAAACAACACATACTGCTTACGAGCCTGACCACTGAGTAGGCCTTTGTACTCTGATCGATTGCATCTCACTTCCATAGTGCAGAGGCTTACTCGACTCGTAAACCACGCCGAATACTATAATACTTGCATCTCATCCTCTAGTGTTCGAAATGATTCGAACTTCAGATACAATCTCGTCAAGTAATCTTTACGCAGGGTAAGAACGAATGCTAGTGTCGCGCCCACTAAGAACGAAACACGGCAAGGAGACCACCGCTATAATCGCCCAAATCGGCACGGATGCCCTGATAACTTTAGCGAAATAGGGGAATAAAACCCTAGTCTAGTATGCATACACTAATATCCAATTTAAGAGTAGGCTATGCTATTCATAGAGCACCTTAACTCAGGATAAACCGACTATTTCCTAAAGCCTGACCCACTAAGAGTTGAATTTTTCATTATCTTGTACGGCATAGGCAATACGACTTAAGGCGTAAGGCATGGGCAGGATGCTAAGCAATAAAGCTGCCGGCTCAACCACACTAACCGGGATGACCCATGTCAGAGACCGAGATAGTGGTATCCGCTACAAGACTATCTTAACCCCACTTCACTTACGATTGACGTTTTCATATCGGAGGCCCAAGCTTGACCTTTTATTTAACTTACTCAATATTCATTATTTATTTGATATTCCATATCACATGTTACTAGACTCTCCTAGTCTCAGCGTCAAACGTTTTATTTGAATGGTAGGTTTCATATGATCACATAACACATTCGTTTATTATTTGAAGTGTTGTTAATTATTAATGTTTTCAAGTTTCTAAATTGAAACGTTTATTAGTATGTCCAATTTTATTTATGTGTTTTTCAAACACTTTAGGTCATTTACTTCTTCATTTTAAATTTTCTATACTTAGTAAAATTTTCAATTATTTTCAGTATTTCACTATTCACTTTTCACTATTCATCGTATTTTACTATTCATCGTATTTACTATTCATCGTATTTACTATTCATTGTATTTACTATTCATCGTATTTACTATTCACCGTATTTTAGACGTATTTTTATACGTATTCGTATTCTTATACTTGTACGTATTTTTATATTTATACGTATTTTTATACTTAAGGTATTTTAGTATAATACTAAACTTGTTTTTATTTTCTAAGTACAAATTTTTAGTTTCAAAGTCGTTAGGTTCGTTTTGTACTTAGTGATTTTTGTAAATATTTTAACAGTTTAGTTTCAAAAACGTTAAGTTCAATTTGTAAAAAGTGATAATGATTTTCATTTTTAAAATATTAGTTTTAAAAATGTTAAGTTCAATTTGTAAAAAGTGATAATGGTATTCATTTTAAATTGAGACTTAGTTAAATTTAGTCGTCTATTAACTAAATTTAGCGATTTTCATTTTTTTAAAAATAATAGTATCGTGGATGATTCATTTAAGTCCGTAAGTCCAAGATCAACAGTCCAAATAGCAAAGGTAGTATCACACGATTTAATTCATTTTTATAACGGTTAACATATTTTCATCGGTTTATAATAATTCATTTATAGTTAAAACGATTTATACAAAAATTCAATTCTAATTACTATTTAACTTTAGTGACTTAGTGATAATTTCATTTTAGTCAAATTTAGTCAATTTTAAGTGTATATGTCGTGTGATATAATATATATGTCAAAATTGATTTATTTCTTTTAATTTCTTAATTCTAACTTATTAACTAATAATTAAATTATATTAACAATAAACTAAAAAGTGATAAAAGCAAAATTTAACCCTAAAAACATGTAAATGCCGTGAGCAAGCTAGGGTAGTTCTAAATTTTCATTTTTCGATTTTATCGGTTTTTAGCTTAAAGTCTTTATATTTTAATTATTCTAATTATACTAAAACGATTTAAACTATAATGAAATTTACTAACAATTTCATTTATATTTATGAATAGTGTTTTTCAACACTTTAAATTTCTAACTTTTTAATCTAAATGATTTATAATGTTTAAGTTGATTTATAGTATAATACTAACAATATATAAAAACAACAACTAAACATAAACACAAATTATTAACAAACATAATTTAAAACAAGATCAAAATGAACAATAATGATGAACATCAACATGAATATCATATGAACACACATGAAGATCAAACTAAAACTCAAGAACACTAATACCGATTTTGATAATTTATAATTTGTTTTCCTAATTTAGTTTTTTCGTAGGAACATTCATTTTATACTAACTTAACTCTACAAATAATTTACAAAAATTAAAAGTGAAAATATATTAAAAAAAAAGTAAATGCCGAGTGAATGCATATATGTATATATATTTTTATTTTTCATTTTTAATCACTTTAACTCATTGTTAATATTTCACATAATTTTTATATATCACTACTACTTAATTAAAACATAACTAAACATAAAAATCATATGAAACATAATTAAAAATGCTCAAAATCAATTTAGCTAAACATGATATCATTTTACTATAACATTACTAGTAAACTATATATTTAGTTATTATCATTATTTATTCAACACATGAACATACAAGCATATAAACATGATGTTTAACATATTTAACATAAAAATCATAATTATAAAATTAGAATAACAAAACAAATTAATTTACTAAAAAGATAATACAAGACATAGTTAGTCACCTTAATCGGTAAGCTTATTGGTTATCCGGATCAACGATATTATCTAGGTCTAAGTCTTCACCCAAGTACCCGTCTTCACCTTCAAAAACCCGTAAACAAGTGAGCTCCAAATACCCAAGATTAAGCTTAGAATACTAGTAAACTATTAGAGTAATATTTAGGGCTTTATTTATTGTGTTTTAGTAGAAAAATGAAAGAAAAATATAGAGAGAAATGGGCTAGGAATTTCGGCTGTTTTTTGGAGACCAAGGATTGATTTTTACACTTATGAAATAAGGGAACAAGTTAGAATGCTTTAGGTTAAAAGATTTTAGGTTAAAGTTTGATTTTAATTAGAATTTAATGTTTTAATTAAATGATTTAATCCATCATCCACTCCATCATCAAGCCACTAAGTCCACATTACTATTTTGGTGAAGAAATTGTCTATTTTGTGTTTTAAAATGTTTTTCACGAATTTGGTCAGTTTTAAAAAGTCGGGCGTCAAAAGCGATAAAAGTTAATGTGTGCGCGTTTGACGATTTTTCGAAATATTTCTACTTTTAAATTCTAAGACTAAATTATTTATTTCATTATTCAAAAATTTTGAAAAGTGTTAAAGAAGTCGATAAATTTTACAAAACAAAAGTTTAGCAAAAATTGTGATTTTGAAGGCTAAAAGGCTTAGGATTTGATTTAGGCTTTGAAATTAGAAATTGATGACTAATTAATGAATTAAATTAACACGGGGTGTTACACATAAACCCATCTTTCTCAAATGTGACAGGTAAGACAGTTCGAATGAACTCCATTCCGAGTACCATGGAGTAGTCGTCCAATGCAATAATGGTAAGGTCGATCGTACCCTTCCAACTTCCAACTTCAAGGGGTACCTTATACGACGTACCATGAATGGAGATTGAAGCCGAATTCATTGCCATCATGAATCCCGGCTCTTCTTTGTAATTGATCTTCAAACGTGTGGCCTCTTCTTTGGTCACAAAGTTGTGCGACGCTCCACTATCAAGCAGACATATAGTGGACGTATCGTTAATAAAGGCTTCGACAAACATCAGGTCATCATCCTTGGTGGGCCGGCTACCCTCCTTCGGTGACAAGCTTTTGCGGCTACCAGCGTCCCGAAGCCCTCCAGACTTTCTGTAACACCCCGGTCCCAACCAAAGGCCGAAATGTTATTCACGGTAGCTCGCCAGGCTGCGTACATCGTCTACAGACCAACACGAGTCTTTTTTAGTGCACTTTGTCCTCACTTGTGCACATCCTGAGAACTTCCCAGGAGGTCACCCTTCATAAGACTACTCTCCAGCAAGCACGCTTAACTGAAGAGTTCTTAAGATGAGTTACTAGAAAAGAAGATGCATCTTGTTGATATGAGTAGTACTAAGGCCGAAATGTTATTCACGGTAGCTCGTCAGGCTGCTTACATCGCCCACAGACCAATACGAGTCCTTTTCAGTGCACTTTGTCCTCACTTGTGCACATCCTGAGAACTTCCCAGGAGGTCACCCATCCTAAGACTACTCTCCAAAAAGCACGCTTAACTGAAGAGTTATTAAGATGAGTCACCAGAAAAGAAGATGCATTTTGTTGATATGAGTAGTACTTACAATCTTTTTAAGCACTATGTCACTTGAGCCAACACATGAACCTCTTCAATGGGGTACCCAGCCCGAATAACCTCGGACAACACCGGGTATTACACTTTTTCTCCAGATCATTGGACATGTTGTTAAGCATGCGAAGAAGTCCTAGCTTCGCGTCGTGGTCTGACTCGCTCGTGTCAAAATCTTCACTGGCCATGGCATTCAATCTCTGCTTTTGCGGGCAATGGCGAGCGAAATGTGGTCCATTGCATAGGTAACAAAGCAACTCCCTATGCGTTGAGTGTGGCTTCTCCCGAGGTTTGCCCCTGTCTCGATCCTTAGAGAAGGTCGTCCCACTACTCGAAGGGGATGAGGTGTGGCGGTCCTCACTCGGGCCCCTCTTGGTGAATCTCCTTGTGGATTCACATTTATTCTTGGCGAATCGTGTTGGAGAATCGCGGTCATATTTCTTGTTGAACCGCTCTATGGGTTCGTTGTCGCGAAGTGACTCTGCAAAGGTGATTGCTTCACTCAATGTCTTGACATCTCGGCGCTTGAGTTCTTTCTCGGCTCAATTTTGTAGAGAATAGACATGTGTTCGGGCATCTCTTCGATCTCCAATAAGAGAGTAGTGTACTGCTTGACATACTCCCGAATAGAACCTATTTGCTTCAAGGTCCTCAACTTCTTCAAAGCGATCTCCGCGGAATTCTCCGGATAGAACTGCTTCTTAAAATTGGCCTTGAATTCCTCCCAGGTGTTAATTGTGCATATCTCCTTTTGGGTGTCTAACTCTCGTCTTCTCCACTGTAACAACCCGGATTTTCCAATAAAATAAAATAAAGAAGTAAAAGGTTCATAAAAGAAAATGAATAAAAATGAAGGCCACGGTGGCGGAAACACCGTGTAATCTGAGTCGTCACTCACTAAACAACTAAACAACGATAAAGAGATAGGCCTTGAAGCCTAATATTGGGGAGTAAATACCCCTTAAAATCCTTAACCAAAACGAGATAGAAATAAAATAATAACAAGTCTAAACCAACAAGTCTAATCCAAGTTCCTCAACATAAGCTAGCTACGGGGTCAATCCTCACGGCTTCTCACACTTCAAAACCCGAACCCGCGCTAACCTGCCACAAAAGAAAGTAACAAATGACAATCTGGGGAGTAACTAGGTGCTCCCCAGTCATATTTCAACATAACCAACATAATCAACAATACAACCCAAGTGCATGATCAACCTAGGTCAACCTCAAGCTAACTCATTAATTAACCAACTCAACCTGTGACCTATAATCAAAATAAACAACCAACCATCTTACAAATCATACAACCCCAAATATAATTAGTTCAATATAGTTAATCAAGCTCAACTCAAGTAATCCAAGTTCAACCTGTCATCAACAAAGTGACAGTCAATAACCAACCTGAATGTCATCAACAAAGTGACAAGCAATAACAACAATCAACAATCAATCAATCGCAAGAGTAAGCACGGAGTACTGGGCGCTACAAAACACCCCGGACCCTACAAAAGATCCAGACCCTAAGGCGGCACTACAAAATGCCTCGAACAATAGTCTAAACTTGGCCAAGCACACCCCTACAAAAGAGTGTGGACATACAATAACCACCCCTACAAAAGAGTGGCGCCCCTACAAAAGAGCTTTCGATAACCATAGTCTCAGAGCCACTACAAAATGGATGAGAACCCACGACAGGCGGCACCGTCCTACAAAAGACGTTGTAACTCCTCACGTACGTGCCAGAACAGTACCCGTACGCACACTCAACTCAAGCATACAAAAAATTCAATTAATAACAATGCCAACACAATCATCCTTTAGCTCAAAGTCATCTCAACAACCATTACAAACTCTTTAACAACATAACCAACCCTATTACAACCATTCTCAACACTGACCGTAATCAACATGTTAAATACGGAGTAATAATCATAAGAACTCAAGAATAGGCATAATAAACCATTATAATTCCCAAAATTATCATCTTTAAATCAACTTAATAACAACATAACCCAAATTCAATATAACAATCACCCCAAATCATTCCATAAGACATATTAGTGTGAGACCAACACAAATAAGATCAAAGAACATGATTTCATAGCACAATCAACCCAAAGTTCATAGCTTTACAAACTCAACACAATCAAATCATCCTCAATCAATCATATGGTCTCACATAAGTTAAAATATGTCTAGGGCTACACCTAGTTACCTTTTACCGCTCCAAAACCAAGTTAGCCTTCCTCCTCGTCGATAAGAATGGTGTCTCCTTCCTCAAAATCACCTTCTCCTTTGAATACCCAAGCCAAAACACACAAGCAATGAATACACAACATAATAACACATAAAATAATATGAAACCAGAAAATAAAAGAGAGAAAAAGAAGATCATACACTAAGGGAAAAGCTAGGAAAGAGCTAGAGCACAAAAGATGAAAGCTTGAATGAAAACAATGGAGTTTTAGGAGTTTTTGAGAGAGATTTGTGAGAGGATTAAGGGGGATGAATAAGGATGAATGTGGATGTGATTAGGGATGAGTTTAGGAAGTGAGAAATCAGATTATCATGTTGCTAAGATTAGGAGATAATAGGATACATAGAATGCTTGATCAAAAAGCTACCCAAAAACCCTAAACCCAACCCGTGCAATGGAGGTTTCGGTTCGGTCCAAGGTGGGCCGGTCCAAACTAGCTTCTGAAAATTTGGCAGTTGCGACGGCGTCGAAAAAAATCTGTGATTTAGCCTTTTGAATCACCTGAATCGGAGTTCGTATGAGGAAATTACACCGTTTTTAAGCTAATTACTCCGTTTTTAAGTTTCGACTACAGAGTAGCATAATCCACGCGACAAGAGAACTGATTTTCTCGAGCTAAAAGAAATGAGAAAATCAAGAGAAATAAAATACGAATATTATTGAGACGAATAATTAATATTAGGAAAAGTCGGGGTGTTACATCCACCATAAAATGGCATCGTCCACCAAATATAGCGTTGCTATTCGTATCTTGGCGTCATGCTCGATCACTCGAACGTTGCAGCAATAGCATTCTATGCTCCACAAGAAATTATTGATTTCCTTTGAATCGCATTTGCCACCATACATAAGGGGCTCGGGAACCTTGACCTTAGATAACTCTGCCCCAGGAGAGTCTCGGACTCTCTGGATACGTAATTCTGTGATTTCTGATTTCAAGCCTTCTACAATTTTTGCCGGGCTGTTGATCATGTCTACGACATCCGGCAACTCAGGATCCGGCTTGTCGTTCTCCAAGGTTGTCAACCGTTTGTCAATGTCTAGCATTAACCCTCGCAAGTCTCCCAATTCGGCCTCCATCTTCCTAAAGCGTGCCTCGGTGCCACAGCCCTTCGGGTTTTTTTGCTTATCTCCTCCTACATTCGCTTCTACTCCTGCCATTTTCGGACTGTGAGTGATATCAAGAGCAAATTTGCTCTAATACCACTTGTCACGTCCTTATATTTTTGAGTAAGGTTTTAAAGAACGTGTGCCACTCGAACCTTTAAACCAAGGCGCGAGTCAGGCTTTTCGACCGTTTAATATCACTCACTCGCAAAGAAACAAGTAAGAGGATATCTAAATACGCAAAGTAGAATAAAAGTGCGGAAGCGTAACTTTATTAACAAAGAAAATGTACAAGTATACAAGTATAGGCTTTATTGAGAAATTGGAGAATACAAGATGACAAGATGAATTACAAATGCATACTACATCCCTATTTATACTAATTCTAGGGGTACAAATAAATACAAGGGGATACGAGCGAATAGACATGAATCGTATCCTTAGGTTTAAGGGGAATGAATGGGGAAATTACAAAAGATAAACATGGGGCTTCGTAGGGGTGTCTTGGACGTGGGGGAGCATGAGGGAGGCGCACCAAAGAGGCCTCAAAGGCCACGTCCAATGTGAAGGGGAGGGAAGGTTTCATCGTCTCTTTTCGTGATACTCCTCCATGTTGCTTGTGACTCTTGGCTTGTAGACTTGACGTGAGCTGGCCCAACTAACCTTGACATCCTGTGAGCTGCGTAGACTAGCTAGTACTAGACTTGAGCTGGCATGGACTTCAAAATAGGCCATATACGTCATTTAGAAGCTTAAAATATGTGAGTCGTAACAGTAGGAACTCCCGCAAAAAAATGAATGACATACCTAGTGTCCATTCGCAAACCTAATTGGAAAAATGAAGAGGACCGACTTTTGTTATCATTTTTTAAATATATTTTTATACTCCGTACAAAATTAAATTAATACGGAGTAGTAAAAATCAATGAATTTAATTTGAGAATTTAAGAAAAGGATTATATTATTAAATATAGAAATATTAACAATAATAGTATTTTAATGGAGTGTTTAGATAAATTAAATTCATGCTTGTTTATGTCGGTTTAGTTTTAATAGCGTTTTACGCTCAACTCTATTCTGATCATGGTTGTCGTTACTTGTTAGATTGAGTTAATTTTGAGTTCAAATGCCCAAGATCGATTATATACTATAACACGCCCCCTCACGCAAATACCGTTTAGGCTTGAAGCGTGGGCTCGAAGCTAAGATGACCATCCAAGACTTCCACCAAAGAAAATTGTACTCCCTTTGTCTCAATAATTTGTTTAAATTTTAATGTAATGATTGACATAAATTAACGGTTTTCATTATATGATAAATGATGTAAGTTGACCTCAAATTACTAGTAAATTGGAACGATAATAGTTTTAGTTAAATAATTTTGGAGGATAAACAAAATAAATTCTAATTCTATATAAAGTAAACCATATTTATTTATGTCGATTCACAAAACAGATCGAAAGGTAGATGGAGGAGTAAGAGCTAAGAGGTGTCTCATGTAACACCCCGACTTTTTCTAATTTATTTTATTCACTTTCTCATATTCGTTAGTTTCCTAATCGAGTGATTTTCCATTTTTAGCTCGAGAAATTCAGTTCACTTGTCGCGTGAATTAAGCTATTCTGTAGTCAGGACTTAAAAACGGTGTAATTTCCTCATACGAACTCCAATTCAGGTGATTCAAAAGGCTAAACTGCGTATTTTTTTGACGCCGTCGCAACTGCCAAATTTTTAGAAGTCAGTTTGATCCGGCCCACTCTGGGCCGAGCCGATTTCCCCAGCTCGGGTTGGGTTTAGGGTTTATTGGATAGCTTTTTGATCAAGGCATAAAATATCTTATTAACTCCTAAACATAGCAACCTTAAGATCTGATTTCTATCTTCCTAATCTCATCCCTAATCTCATCCTCATTCATCCTCATAATTCTCCCACAAGAAACTCTCTAATCTCATCCTAACTCCATTGTTATTCTTCCAAGCTCTCATCTCTTTTATCCTAGACCTTTCCTAGTCTTTTCCCTTGGTATATGACCTCTTTTTATCTTTTTTATTTTCTGATTTTGTATTATTTTATGTGCTATTGTGCTATGTATTCATTGCTTGTGTGTTTTGGCTTGGATCTTCAAAGGAGAAGGTGATTTGGAGGAAGGAGACACCATCTTGGTTGAAGAAGAAGAGGAGTAGCAAGGTTTTTGATCTCAACAAAGGTAACTAGGTGTGATCTAGTTGTATTTTAACTTGTATGAGGCCTACATGTTGTTGATCTATTGTGTGTGTGCAAAATCATGTTGTTTGATTGTTGTTTTATCATTGATTCATGCTAGATCTAGGGCCTCATACTAGGGTTGTCATATTATCATATTTTCATGCATAATTCACATATTGTATCATTAATCATGCTTGTAAATCGATTAAAAAACGAATTGGTGTTGTTGTTTAATGTTGACCGAATGTATGGGAAGGGGGCCGAAGCCCTTGCTCTTTGTTTCTCTTGCTTTTCTTCCTTGTTTTGGCTTACTTATGTTGAATTATGATGTTTGTATGAATCACCTAATGTTGAGTTATGAGTTAGGATGTTTACAAGTTGTTTAATAACGTTTATACGCATGCTTAAGTGAATTGGTCATTTAAATCGATAATTGGTCACATGGAAATCGTATGTTATGCATGAATTTGTGTGTGGTGTGTGTTGGCCGTGTGTAGGCCGTATGTGTGCAGGCTGGCCGTGAGGTGTGGGTGTGTGGGATGGCTTGTTTGTCACTTGTTTGAGTCTTGGCATGTATTAGGATGTTATCTATGCTAAAATGAATTGAGAATACTTTGTTTGGTCGCTAAACAATGAGTTAAGAGCATGTTAAATGAATGTATGACTTGTAATGTATGTTAATCATATTGTACTCCGTATGTATGGTTGGTTATGATTGTAATGAGACTTGTGTATGTATGAGTATGGTTGTTGTTGTTGCATGGTTGTGTTGGAAGTGTTAGAGACAGGTTAACAGGTTAACAGGTTGTGCTTGAGTTAAGTTTGCACATGGGTACTGTTCTGGCACATGTGTGAGGAGACACAACGTCCTAGGATGGACGGATACCGCTCATGGTCCCCTCGGCTATTCTTGTTGTTTAGCTAGAGCTATCATGGGTTCTCAACCAGAAGGGTTAGAGACTATGGTTGTATATGTCGTCACCGTTCTTGTTACTCGGTGGGATTTGGCCAAATTTAGACTTGTGATTGAGGAACTTCTTGTTGTTGTTCCGCCATAGGGTTTGAGTGATTCTTGTTGCTTCACTCGGGGTGATTCTTGTTGCTTCACCCAGTTCTCCGCGCTTACTCTCGCAGTTGGTTGGAAGAAGGATCGTCACGAGTGCTCTATTGGTTTCGGGCATGACATGGTTATGCCGTGTGGTTTGGTTGCTTATGTATAATTGTTCCATTGTTGTATGTTAGTTATTTATGCTTTTGTTCTTGATAATAGGCCGTAGGCCAGGTGAGCTTGTTTGCATTGTTGTCTACGTTTTGTTATGTTAAAATATGACTGGGGAGCACCTAGTTACTCCCCACTGATTGTGGTTGTTGCCTCTCTTTTATAGGTATGCGCGGGCTAGGGTTTGTCAAGTGAGGATGCCGTGAGGATGACCTATAGCTAACTTTGGAGTGATATTGGATTAGGCTTGCGAGTATGTTTAGATTTATTATTGTTGTCTTACTTTCATTTCGGAGCCGATTTTGTAAGGGATATTTACTCCCCACTTCTAGGCCTCAAGGCCTACCTTTTTATCGTTGTTTAGTTGGTTTAGTGAGTAATGATCCGGATTCCACGGTGTTTCCGCCACCGTGGCTCGCTTTTATTTTCTTTTATTTTATAAGTCCTTTTTATTTCTTTATTTTATTTTGTTTGAAAATCTGGTTTGTTACATCTCATGTGGGGGATCAGGAAGCATTGATGACCAACCAAAGTCCAACACTGATATTGTTATACGCTTATACATGGACCATGGTCTTCGTTTAGCAAAAAAAATGTGTGCCTTACGTTATTTATTTCATACCGAGGATGTCTTGGCCTAACGGTTAAGATTGAGATACCCGTGACGATAGGTCACATGTTCGATTCCCTCCTCCCCCGTAGTATTGCCCTTGTGGCTCATATTGGACCCAAAAAAAACGTACATCATAATGTTATAAGAAAATTATGTTACAGAGTCATATGGTAAAAATAAATATATATAAGAATAAAATATATTTGTGAAATATTACGAGATATTAATTATTGCTATGTGTAACTTACTTCGTAGTTTTAGATGGAATTATACATCTCTATACAAAACAAGCTAATGTGATCAATGGAACACAATTCTATCAATAAAATCTTCGTTATGAATGTTTTCTCTATGCTAGAATATACTTCATCCATGCCAAAATAAGTGTCCCATTTTGTATGTAATTTACTATTTACACTTTATATGTTGTAGTTATATGATTTATTTGGCCGACTAAAAAATGAAGTGTTTAATAACTAACTAACGTATTGATTTTTCGTGTACGAGTTTTACTCTTGTTGTATACTTTTTTTATTTATGTATAATACAAATTATAGAGAACAAGTTTTGTGAAATATCGTCTTTCACCAACAAAGTAAAAGGAATTTTCTAATAAATAAAGTGTAATCAAATTTAGACTAATCGTAACGAATTATTAACTAAAATATAAACACATTATAAAACTCATCTTCATAGTTTCGCTTACTATTTTTCCTAGTCACGGGCTCTTGGTCCAACTCTATGAAGCATACCTTAAAAAGTTAAAATATTAAGACTCTAGAAAACAATTGGTGTATCACAAATTCTTATATAAAATGAGTAACCCGTCTTAAGTTTAAGACGGGTCAAATAGTTAGGATAAAACAAAAGTGAAAAGTGTAGGAAAAAGTAGAGTATTTTGTCTTATGTGTGCAAATGGATGAGTACTTGACCCATTTTAAGCTTAAGACGGATAACCCGTCTGAAGAGAGACTTATTGTATATGTATTCGGCCTGAGTATCTGGCATGTAAATAAATACCCAACACCATATTGTGGAGTATGAGTTAGCGACGTGAAACTCCGTTATCAATATCCACATTAATTAATCATAAATTCTGATCTCATATAATACAATCTTACGATGCAATTATTTTGAGACCTCTTACTGACGTTAGTTTTTTTTTATTTTTAATTGTTTAAAATAATATATATTTTTTTGATAGGTCTCACATGTGAGACGTCTCACGCGAGACCTTAGTTCGCTCATGTTACTATGTTGTTATTTGATGTATTTTTGGTCAATTACTCATTATTACCATAATCAATCATGTTGCTCAACAAACATTATTTTGTTTTGTACATTTAGAATATGGCTTCTGATAATTAGTAAGTCTCGTCTACCTACGAAAGAACCTAGAAATTTTATTTGGGGTTACGAAAACAAGGGTTTGGGGGGAGCGAAAGACTATCTTTTTGTTCATTGTTTCGAGGGTTTAGGGTAGCAATCGAATGCTATATCTCTTGTTACCTATGTAGCTTCTATTAGATTTTACAATAGGAGAAGATAACTCATAAAGTCCACACATACTCCGACTCCTTCTTTAGCAACTGAGTCAAAAGTCAAGCTATCTTTGAGAAGTCCTGCACAAACTTCCTATAATATCCAGCTAACCCAAGAAAACTCCGAATTCGATTCACCTTTTACGGACTCTCCCATCAAAGCACAACTTCCACCTTCGATGGGTCAACCTTCACACTTTCACCAGAAATCACGTGACCTAAGAACGACCTCGCTCCTTTAGCCAAAACTCACACTTGGAGAACTTGGCAAACCACTTCTGCTTGCGTAGCACCTCCAAAATCAGACGCAGATGCTTCTTATGCTCAGCTTCATCACGAGAATAGATCAATATGTCATCTATGGAGACAACAACAAATCGATCCAAATACTCACTGAAGGTACGGTTCATCTGATCCATAAACACGGCAGGAGCATTAGTCAAACCAAACGACATCATCACGAACTCATAATGCCCATATCTCAATCGAAATGCGGTCTTCGGGACGTCCTGCTCTAGAACTGGAATCTGATGATAACCCGATCTGAAATCAATCTTGGAAAAAACACTCGCACCTTTCAGTTGATCGAACAAGTCCTCAATGCGTGGCAAAGGATACTTGTTCTTTATCGTCACCTTGTTGAGCTCGCGGTAATCAATACACAACTGCATACTCACATCTTTCTTCTTCACAAACAACACTGGAGCACCGCATGGCGAAACACTCGGCCGAATGAACCCCTTCTCGACCATCTCCTCCAACTGCTTCTTTAACTCTTGCAACTCCTCAGGCGCCATTCGATACGGAGCCTTAGAGATAGGTCTTATACCCGGCACTTAGTCGATCACGAACTCCACATCACATTCAGGTGGAATTCCAGGCAACTCCTCAGGAAACACATCCTCAAACTCGCGAGCGATAGGAATGTCCTCAAGCGTCAATTCCTTAGAGAAATCCTTCACCATGCATAGGTATATCTGGTGCCCCTTCCTCCTCATGTTACAGATTTTCAAAGCTGACACCCAACGAACACTCGGCCTCGAAGCAGCACACTTGAAGGAAATCTTACAACCAGTCGACCCCTTTAACAAGACCTTCTAATCACGGCAAACAAAACGAGCATCGAACTTCGCCAATCAATTCATACCCATGAGGATGTCGAACTCGGACAAGTCAAAGCGTACAAGGTCAGCAGCTAAGATGGATTCCCCAAAAGAAATTGGGACATCCTTGTAGAGAATAGAGCATGAAATGGTTTCTCCCGTGGGAAGGGAAATGAGAGTGTCCACGAAAGTATAGGATGTAAGCTTAACTTTCTCAATCAACGAAGCGGATATGAAGGACATGGACGCACCAGTATCGAATAGAATAAAAGCAGGTACAGAGTTAACAAGAAATGTACCAGTAATCACATCTGGATGGCTCTCAGCCTCAGCATGGCTCATAATGAAGATGCGACCCTTCTGAGTAGGAGGGTTAGTCTTCGTAGTCACGGTGGAATGAACAACAGCAGTGGAAGAACCCGCAGCAGCAGTAGCCGGTTTCTCGGCCTTGGGGCACACATTCGCCCTGTGTCCCTGCTCCCTACAGTTGAAGCACACGATCGGCGCCCCATCACACGACTTACCCGGGTGTTAAGCCTTCTTGCAGCTATAACAAAGCATATTCGGCCTCCCGGGAACCGGAGCACGGTTCACATTAGGTCGGGCCTCAAATATCCCCTTCTTCTCAGCTTGGAAAGATTGTTGGGGAAGAAAGGGCCTCTTCACAAAACGATTTCTCGCAGCAGCTTCAACTTCCTCAGCTTTAACCGACTCGTAGACACTGAGAGCACGGTCGTAAGCCTGTTGGAAGGTGGTAGATGGAACCCAAGCAAGCACAGTCCCAACCTTTGGGGTTAAGTTCTTCTCGAACCGACGAACACGAGCAACTTCGTTGGGAACTATGTTAAAAGGAAACCGAGCCGCGGAGACAAACTTGTCAGCATACTCTTGAACCGACATCGATCCCTGCACCAGCTGGATAAACTCCTGCTCCTTTTGCCAGCGAAGCTCATCAAGGTAGAAGTGTTTCTTCAACGCCTCACGGAAAGTAGCCCAATTGAACCCAGCTTGGGCTTGGAGGGTAGCTCTAGATAGGGCCCACCAGTTATCGGCCTCTATCTTCAAATAATAGGTGGCAATGTCCACCTTTTGTGCTTCCGGGCACGTCGTGGCCACGAACAGCTCCTCCATCTCTCTTACCCACGACTCCAGCACAATCGGGTCAGCCTTACCGTCATACGTAGAAGGGTGATGGCGGTCAAATCGTTCAAGAATAGTTAATGGCAGCATTTTACTAAACATGCCACTTCAAGTAACTACTCAAACTCATACAAAACAACGCAAACCCTTATAGTGTCTACCCAACGCTCTCACTCGGTGTGCTAAGTCAACCCTACTCACTCACCGAAGAGAGTTGAGAGCATATTCACTCTGATACCAACTGTAACAACCCATATTTTTAAACAAAAATAAAATATGATTTTAAAAGGCATTTATAAAGAAAATAAAAGTAAAGGTGAAAACCATGGTGGCGGAAACACCGTGAATCCGGATTGTCATTCACGAAACAATCTAAACAACCAAACAAAAATCAAAGTAGGCCTTGAGGCCTAGCAACGAAGAATAAATACCCTTTACAATCCCAAACTGAAACATAAATATGAAAACGATATAGTCTAATCCAAAATCATAGTCTAAACCAAGCCTAAACAAAGTTCTCAAACAAAGCTATCCACGGGGTCGACAATCCTCACAGCTTCTCACACATCCTCATCCCCGCGCATACCTGCCGCAAAAACATGCAACAGCCACAGTCAGTGGGGAGTAACTAGGTGCTCCCCAGTCATATTTCAACATCATAAACATAACCAACAATACAACAAATACTTTACCTAGCCTACGACTTATGATCAGAGTACAACCACAACAATCAACAACAAACGGATACAACAATCAAATTACAATATCAAATTGTCATCAACCAATGACAAACAACAACCAACAACGCAAGAAAAAGCACGGAGCACTGGGTAGCCACATAACCGTGACCTACCCCAGACCTCACCCTAACCGGTGATACCTCCAAACCCTATGGCGGAACCACATAACCGTGAATTCCCTTCAATGGACCCACATAATCGTGAAATCCTTTACACTGTCTTAATTTGGCCAAACCTCACCATAACTGGTGACGACATACAATTACCATAGTTTCTAACCATAACCGGTTGAGAACCCAAAGGGCGGCATCCGTCCCAAAGGACGTTGTAACTCCTCACGCACAAGCCATAACCGTACCCGTACGCACACTAGTCTAAAGCTTACAACCGGTCAATTCAATAACATGAATTAACTCAACTTCAACATCATTCATTAATCCATAACAACATATCCAACCATCATTAATACCAACTCATTACAAAAGACTAACAACAGTGTAATACTAACAATAAACGGAGTATTAATTGCAAAAGCTAACAAACGAGCATAATTAGGTTACTTCATATTCCAAGTTATTAACTTCAATCATCATAATAACACAACCAACAATACTCATGTGTTCAAAAGTCTAAAACATGCTTCTAGACCCACTAGGTATGAGGCCGACACCAAATTTAGTCACAATTACATAATTCAAAATCAAACATATCAAAGCTCATATCCTTACAACAAAAACAATCAACAACAACAATCCTAAACAACAACTAGACCACATACATGTCAAAATATCACTAGGGCTACACCTAGTTACCTTTTTATGAATCAAAAATCGGTGCTAATCTTCCTCCTCCTCCACGTATATTGTGTCCTCCTCGGTGAGAGCCTCTTCTCCTTGAATTATAGCACATACAACACATAAAATATAAGTACACAAAAAATACACATATTATAATGTAAAAACTATGAAAACTAAACTAGAACGATGAAAGATTGAGGGAATACCAAAGGAGATTGATTAGGAAGGAATTAGGGCTTGAAATAGGAGAATTTGAGTGAATTTGATGGAGTTTTGAGAGAGTTTTGTTGAGGATTCAAGAGAGAGAAGAGAGGGTTTTGTGTGTTGAGATAATGAATTAGGGTAGAATGATATAATTAGGGCATAATTAGTGTTAATAGGATAGGAATTCGAGCCCCAATTAGTGACGGATTAAATCACCCGAAAATAAGAAACGCAGAGGAGCGGACCGCTCCATGCCTAGAGCGAGTCGCTCCCTTCTCGCGCCCTGTTCGCGCGTCGCTCGCGCCCTGCTCACGCCTTTGGTCTTTTTTTTTTCTCGGATGGCTTTTTCTCCTTCCGCGAACACTACTGCTCACCCCTAGCTCGCCACAACCTTCTGGCCAGCTCTCAAGACCCTCTAAACGACTCCATACTCCTCCACATACTCACACAACTCGACAACCACCTCGGCTACGCAACCACGATTCACAACACAACACGAAAACTCGTGAAACGACTTTCTCGAGCTAAAAATGAGAAAATCACTTGAAATGCGATACGAATATTTGAGAAATGAATTATAAAATATGGGGAAAGGGTCGGGGTGTTACAAAAATTCAAACCGGTTTCACAATTTTTTTTCTCGATTAAAGCATATTAAAATTGGACAAAGTACATTATTGGAATGATTTTTCATTAGTTGGGATTATTCGTGGATTAATTCGAGTTCAGATTATTTATGAAATATGAAGACTAGTTTGGGTTATTCCTGACAATTAATTTTAAACTAAATTAATAATTAGTTATTAAAATCGTTAAGTATAATTAGTAAAATAAAATGTCGACTTCGCGAAGTAATATGTCGTCTGCAAATAGAACATCCCTTTTGTTTACGAAAGTGTATTCATGACTGTTTCACATGCAGTTTGTAAACAAGCTGGTCGAGCACTATAAACTACTAATATTCCACACAAAATCACGTGAACTTTATGCCTAAAAGTGATCACTTTAAAGTCTCAAATAACGGTTAATTAAGCGCATAAGTAACCACTTTAAGTGTTAAAATGGTACGGAGTGCAACATTTTAATCCTAAACAAGTGTTGTGCCCCGTGATACTCAGGGGTATGCTCGAAAATATGTGTTAATTCTTACCTTAACTTTTAAGCTCGTGTGACGTAAACACAATCCTTTAAACAAATTATTGAATCTTATAAGCTATCCTATTAAAATTATTTTACATATAAACACTTTTACAAAGAAGAATGTAAAGTGAGAAACAAAGTTTTCTAACGATTAAATTGTAGCATATAATCTTATTAAGATAAGACGATATTATTTACATATTAGAAGCTGGTTACGAAGTTCAAATTGTTGTTGTAATAAAATTCATGTGGATTAAAAATTTGACTCAATTTTCACAAACAGATAAAAAAATAGAGTAGAAATAATATTTTGGAAAATATTATTATATAAAATTTATGAAAATGAATACATGTTTATAAATTATCTATTGAATAATAAAACTACAATGTAATTTATTTTATTCATATTAAATTATTAATACATTGAAGTTTTCAAAAGTTATATTATTTACGAGTAATAATTACGGAGTATATGATTTGATTTTATGGTTTATTATTATTATTATTATTATTATTATTATTATTATTATTATTATTATTATTATTATTATTATTATTATTATTATTATTATTATTATGTTTATTATTATGTTTATTATGTTTGTTTTACACACATACCTGAAATAATCACGTGATATCTACATATTGTATCTTATGTCTATATCAATTAGGTTATGTACTAGTAAAAGTGTTAAATTTGGTTGTATTGGTTTAAATTTTGTACTCATTTAGTAGTGCTTCGTAATACTTTTAAAATTATATCTAAATAAACTGCATAAACTTTTACTTTTCACAATTAACATAATTAGTTTACTTATGCTTACGTGTCTTCAAATTAAGTGCACTGTATATATAACCTCACACAATTTTGATCAATTAGCTCGTTTAACATTGTCAATTGAACTAAACGCTAGCTAAATGGACCTATATCGAAATATAAAATCAACATAAAAAGCACATATCGTTGTCATAGACATGTGTTTCAAATATTCATTTTTAAGTCAATGATATTTAGTATCTTATTTTATACGGAGTGTTTATTAATTTCGCCAACCTTAAAAATATTATGACAGATTAAAAGCCAAAAAACACACCATAAATAATTTGTCTAAGTTCTTTTATTATTAGCGGTCATCTACAAATTATTTTCCGACGCACTCTTTATTATATATCAATTTTAAAATTTTGTAACTAATGAAATTAATTGAAAACATTACCTAATTTTTTTTTTTACTTGGCGGAAACATTCATTAAATTTATTACTAATTAACTTTATATTAAATACATGCTCTAATTATTTGACACAAGAATTCATAATTAGTAGAATATATTAAGTTGACAACATGTAAACAAAACTTTAAAATGCAACACTTAGTGATTGAGTTTTAATATATTCCGTAAAGATAGATAGATCATATCGATAGAGAGATCGATAGATAGAATAAAAAAATATAAGATTATAAAATTATAAAATTTAATGGAATAATTAGTTTGTTATTGTTTGTGATACTTATACATGTGAGCAGACCTGAGTTCATTTTTTTATTATAAAATTATAAAATTTAATATTACTAAAAAAGTTTATTGAGAGATATAATAATTCAGGTAAGATTTAAGAGAAACCGTTCAACTTCAGACGCAATAAGTAATTTTTCCATGCGTACTTATTAACAATAATTTAAAATAAAAATAAAAATATATTAATATCTTATGTGGCATTGTAATTAGCAATATATGGTGAGTTGACATGCTATCATACAACCACTCGAAAACACTTTATATGCAACTTTTGATGATTTTTTTTTTAATAGATTATATACATATAGATAACCCAGCGTAATTTTTTTTTCGAGGTATGTCTTTCATTTTTTACTTTCCTTTTTTATTTTTCTAAATTCTTAAATTTTTAAAATTTATTTTAGTGTATTAGTATTTCGTATACGATTTTATTCTCGTAATATACTCTTTTTTTTCATTTAGTTTTCTACCTATACACGTTTTTTTACTCTGACGAGGTACAAAAGTCTTTCTTTTATTTTTGCAAGTCTTCTAGATCAAAATTCAAACAATTTTCCAAAAATTCAATCATAAATTTCATATACCGTTTCAATTTCAAACTCAACTTCAACGAATTAATAATACTCCATCCGTTTTGGTGATTTGTTTACGTTTACTTTATACATATTTACCAATGTGAGGCGAAAGGTAATGTAAAAAACTAAAAAAAAAAATAATATAAGTACAAATGAGGTCCCACTTGCTTTAAAATAGGTAAAATTAAACAATATAATTGGTTAAGAAAGTTGGGCTCACCCCTGGATCACCAAAGACATTTATGGAAAGTGTAAACAAATGACTCGTACACCCACAAATAGAAAGGGTAAAGAAATAAATGACAGGGACAAAGGAGCAATCATTATTCATTTCTACGTATTCATTATTCCATTATTCAATTTATAAGCACGCTTCCTTGTAACACTCTCACTTGGGTGTTGGGTGTGTCTCTCCTTACGTACTTCTTTCTTACTGAAAGGTCCCTCTTTCTTCAACCTTCTTTTTCACTGAAATATTATTATTAATCATAGTTTTTTTTGTTGTACTTTTGTATACGGAGTATTACTTCTGTACACATGGCAGATTTTAATCGAAATTGTTGTTTTCAATAGTTGCGGTGAATTGCTTCCGTTATCGGTGATTGACTCGTGGTTTTGTAGGTTGGTTTTAAGAATGACGACGGTGAGGTCACAATTGGGTCCCTACATTCCACCCTTGAAACGCACAGAGGAGGTGATTGGCGATACAAATGCTGGAAAATATCAGCGTCTAAGATGAGATAGCCTTAGAAAAAGTTTAAATGGTTTAGTTAACAAGGTCAACACGAGTGATGAGGCTAAAGTCGTAGTCACCTATCAAAATAAACCTAAAGTCAACTAACTAGGTAGCTAGTGGCAGTAGGGTTGAATCCACAGAGAAACAGTGTAGTTATCAGTTAAGCTAGACGAAAACAGATCTAACTCAAGGGTGTGAAAAAGGGTTGATTCGAACTATGAACTAAAGCAATAAGAAGAATGAAAAGAGTTCTATAAGGGAGAAGATTAGGGCATCGGGTTCATCATGACAGTGATTCAGGAACTCAAGTTTATAAGAAAGAACAATAAACTGTGCAAATGATTAGGTTTGGAATACGCTCTCTCGAGTCAATATTAACCTTAAGCAAATTTAGCGGGCTCTCGCTACGTACTAAACCTGGCTTATCAATTACGCGTGAGTCTAGTTTTAATTCGACTTTCGATCTTAAACTAAAACAACCTAAATTCAATTCAATAAAGGCGTCCCTAAATTCAATTGATAATAAAACGCGTAGGAAGAAATTCAATTGCACAATATATTCAACCAATTTAATCTAAAAACATGTTCCTGAACCAAAGGCACAAATTACCCTCAAACCCTAATAGGAGAATTAGCTATGCATAATTGAAATTAAAACAAAGCAATGGTAGTAATAAGACATGATGAAAAGAAATAGCCATAGAATTAAACCTGAAATTAATCTTGAATCCAAGTAAAGATCGAATCTTGCAAAAGTAATTAAAGCTAAACCTAATGTTTTTTGAGAGTTTTTAAGGGAGAGAACTAATTCTATTCTAAAGCTGACAAACTAGAATGAAAGATGATAATAAAACCCTAACTCGATATATATATATATATATATATATAGGGTTGAGTTCCCATGAGAAATACCTCTTATATGAGAAATATGAGAAATCATCATAACCATTCATTATTTTAATCTAAGGGTTGAGATTTATAGTTTTTTGGTGAGGGGAGATTTATATTTTTTTTTTTTTTTTTTTTTTTTTAATGTGAGGGGAGATTTATTTATTTATTTAATTTTTTATGAGGGTGGATTTATTTTTTTTATTTTTTTTTTGTTTCTTTATGAGGTGGGATTTTTTTTTTTTTTTTTTTTTTTTTTTGTTTTTTTTCCTTTCATATTTTTTATTTGAATTTTTTTTTTCAATTTAATCTTTTTTAATTTTTTTCAATTTTTTTCAATTTAATTTTTTTCAATTATTTTTGTTTCTTTGTTTTGAAATGAACCTCGTATGTAAATGAAATGAACCTCGTATTTGAATGAAATGAATCTCGTATGTAAATGAAATGAACCTCGTATGTAAATGTAATGAACCTCGTTTGTAAATGTAATAAACCTCGTATGTAACTGAAATGAACCTCATTTGTTACTGAAATGAATCTCGTATGTAAATGAAATGAATCTCGTATGTAAATGAAATGAACCTCATATTTGAATGAAATGAATCTCGTATGTAAATGAAATGAATCTCGTATGTAAATGTAATGAACCTCGTTTGTAAATGTAATGAACCTCATATGTTACTGAAATGAACCTCGTATGTAAATGAAATGAACCTCGTATGTAAATGAAATGAATCTCGTATGTAAATGTAATGAACCTCGTTTGTAAATGAAATGAACCTCGTATTTGAATGAAATGAATCTCGTATGTAAATGAAATGAATCTCGAATGTAAATGTAATGAACCTCGTTTGTAAATGTAATGAACCTCGTATGTAACTAAAATGAACCTCATTTGTTCCTGCAATGAACCTCGTATTTATCTGAAATGAACCTCGTATGTAAATGAAATGAACCTCATTTGTTACTGAAATGAACCTCGTATGTAAATGAAATGAACCTCGTATGTAAATGAAATGAATCTCGTATGTAAACGTAATGAACCTCGTTTGTAAATGAAATGAACCTCGTATTTGAATGAAATGAATCTCGTATGTAAATGAAATAAATCTCGTATGTAAATGTAATGAACCACGTTTGTAAATGTAATGAATCTCGTATGTAACTGAAATGAACGTCATTTGTTACTGAAATGAACCTCGTATGTAACTGAAATAAACCTCGTATGTAAATGAAATGAATCTCGTATGTAAATATAATGAGCCTCGTTTGTAAATGAAATGAACCTCGTATTTGAATGAAATGAATCTCGTATGTAAATGAAATGAATCTCGTATGTAAATGTAATGAACCTCATTTGTAAATGTAATGAACCTCGTATGTAACTGAAATGAACCTCATTTGTTACTGAAATGAACCTCGTATGTAACTGAAATGAACTTCATTTGTTACTGAAATGAACCTCGTATGTAAATGAAATGAACCTCGTATGTAAATGAAATGAACCTCGTATATAAATGTAATGAACCTCGTTTTTAAATGTAATGAACCTCGTTTGTAAATGTAATGAACCTCGTATTAAAAAATCAAAAGAAAAAAATTTAAAAAAACAAAAATAAAATAAAAAAAAAATAATTTGAAAAAAAAAAAAGAAAAAGAAAAAAAACAAATCACCCCTAAAAAAAAAAAAAAAAAAAAAAAAGCTTTCCTCACAAAAAAAAAGAAAAAAAAAAAAAAAAAAAATAAAAACAAATCTCCCATCACAAAAAAAAGGAAAAAAAAAAAAAATATCCCCTCAAAAAAAAAAAAAAAAAAAAAAAAAACAAATCTCCCATCACAAAAAAAAAAAAGAAAAAAAAAAAAGAAACCAAATCTCCCAAAAAAAAAAAAAAAAAAAAAACAAAAAACAAATCTCCCAAAAAAAAATAAAAAAAAAAAAAAATAAATCTCCCATCAAAAAAAAAAAAAAAAAAACAATGTATATCAACCCTTAGATTAAAACAATCAATGGTTATGATTATTTCTCATATTTCTCACCTAAGCCCTATTTCTCATATGAACCTAAATCTATATATATATATATATATATATATATATATATATATAGAAATAGATTCAACAAAGTACTATAAATTTTGGAAATCTTGAAAATCTTGAGTTTGAAATACAAAATTGAAATAATTGAAATATTTGAAATACTAACATGAAAGTTTGAAATATCAAGAATTTGAAATACCAGGGGTTGTCCGTAGGTCCAGGGCCAATTTCAGTCTGGGCCGTGGGACAAACCCCTTGGTATTTCAAATACCAATTTTTTTTTGATATTTCAAACTTTCATGTTAGTATTTCAAATATTTTCGTTGGTATTTCGAATTTTTGGTATTTCGAACTCAGTACTTTCAGTACTCTCCCTATTTAGTGGACTTCATATAACTTACCTCTATATATATATATATATATATATATATATAGGCCCGTGAAAAAACGCAGAACAGGGGGCCGAACCGATCGGTTTTGGGGTCAAACCGATCGGTTTGATGGTGTGAACCGATCGGTTCTGGGTGAACCGATAGGTTTGGGTGGTTTTCAGCAAATTCTAGCAACTTTGGCCTTTATTCACGCATCCTAAACCGATAGGTTCACTCTGAACCTATAGGTTTGACGTCCTAAAACATAGTATTGCTTCCATATCTGCTCTCGAGCTTAGTCTTGACGTCACGATACTCGAAAATGCTCCACTCAACCCAGGTTCTAGCTCAGGACCGCCATAACCTGCAAAATATAAACGGGGAACAGCAATATCGCAATATAAAGCAGATAGCTCCTAAAATAATAATGAAATCGAATAAATGCGAGCTAAATGCAACTAAACCGAGGGCATATAGTCTATATAAATGGCATACATCAAACTCCTCCAATCCAAACCTTTGCTTGTCCTCAAGCAAACTACCCAAACATAGCACATAATCACGAGAACAAACTACTACAGGAAGATGCACACTCAAAGTCGCAAGTATCGTCGCCTCATACAAAAGTGAATCAAATCAATACCTGCTTTCTCTTCAATAAATTGAAGAGTTAGGGAGAAAACTAAACAAACATAAGACGACGGAACATAATGGCGCAAACTCCATGCAAAGACTTTCGACCGTATGCATCCACTAAGACGCTGAGACTATAAATAATCTCACAAACATCGACACTAGGAAAACTCTTGAACTAAGCATGTCGTCACCCAAAATGTCTCAAAATCACATCGAGCGAGGTTTCCAAGGGTTGTAATGTTAGGCTCGGGTCAAGAAGGTAAAAAGGTGGTAAATGCATTTGGAAATGTGGAGCTCAACGGCTTAACAGCTGCATCTAAATCAACACCCACATCCAATCACAACTCCTCCTCAACTCACCATTCAAAATAAACCACGACTCCCGTATAAGAGTGATAAACATCGCTTCCTACTCAACACATCCGATCTTCTTATTGAATCAATAACACATATAAACAACCAACTCTTTCTTTTGTTTTCTTTTCTTTTCTTCTTTTTCGATGTTTTTGTATTTTTTCTTTTTCTCTTTTTTTCTTTCTTTTGAACTGAAATGAAATAGGATCGGGTGGAACTTTGAAACATGTAGGAAAGCGCGTAATTAACGGGAATACTCACATAACATCCACCCACAACTCCAACTCACAATATAGACATTCACGGACTTAACCCACTTCCTTCCCAACCGAATACTCCGTGATAACTCAAGATCCCTAATGCAACTGATCAGCCTGGGTAAGATAATTCTGGAATGTAGCTCAATATGTATAATGTGGCTCAAAAACAGGCTACAAAGGCTAGGACGGGCTACAAATGAGGGACCTAAGTCTAAAGGGTAGAAAAGTAGGCCATTTGGCTAATGTGGAGTTAAAATAATATCGTAACCAAAAATGAGTACCTCTTCGTGCAATGCTCGATCAATTAAGAACAAAAAGGCTCAAACAATGACATAGATTCAAGTTTTCATTTCACTAGTAAGAGTATATACAATGTCAAGTGGAATGGGTAGTCTAAGAAACGCGCCCCATCTACGTCACATGTCCCTATGTCAAATATAAGCTAGTCTACTCAAATCACCTCAAGGATGAAAGGAAAGGGTAAGCAAAGCATATCAAATCAAAACGATCAAGAGACTCAACATAGCGACTAAGAGCGTATCTCAAAAGACACTAAAGCTAATCTTGCACAAAAGGTTTCTAAGACGACAAGAACGGACAAAAGACTCGTATTTTTGTATTTTTTGTATTTTTTAATTTTTTTGGCTTTTTGAATAAATGCACACAAAATGAAAAATGCAACTAATAAGCGCGAAAGTGCTTTCCTCCCCCAAACCAGAATCACAAAGTGTCCTCAATGTGAACTAAATGCACAGATAAGCAAGCAAACCAGAGGACACAAATCATATGGGGTGGGAATAAAAACGAGAAAGTAAGAGGGTAAAGGGTAAAGAGGACTCACATGCTCGTGAAGGAGCTCCCCCAAACCAAATCGAAACAAGGGTCATGGCTACACATCCACAAATACGCATCCAAAAGACCCATGCATAAGTGCTCCTCGAAGTGAAGCATCAAAAACTGAGCTGAAATCCGCGGAGAGTTGCTGAATGCTCTGTCAAACCGATCGGTTCAGGCTGAAACCGATCGGTTCTGCCTGTGTTTTTCGTTTTCCAGCAACTTTTCCCATACTTTGAACCCGATAGGTTCCATGTGAACCTATAGGTTCACACTGTTTCGAAAATTTTCAGACACTTGGCCATGAACTCCATTACCTGCGCTCAAAATGTAATGGAATACCCTCCCTCACGCGCTCTAAAGTAAACTAATAATGTCAAAGTCAAAAACAAACTAAAATAAAGTACAACGGGTTACAAAATGTCATCGGGTTGCCTCCCGGAAAGCGCTGGTTTATAGTCCCGCACGACTCTTCAAGGGTCCAATCAAAACATGTTATCTTGCCAAGGTCTTTGGCCATTCGCGACACCTTCACTCAAAGTGACACCTTCGGAGTGTCGTAGTAAATCACCTCCTCGAGGTAGCTCAGCAAAACCCGTATAAACTGGGTCTCCATCTCTAAGCGGCTCACCATATCTCCCGCGTGCTCCAAGTGGCTTGACCGTGGGTCCTCTATCTCCAGTGCTCGCACCATAAACGTCGGCTTTAAGCAGCTTTCTCTCCCCCAAACCATCCCTGCAGCTATTCGGGGAAAAACCTACACAAGGAGAAGAGACATGCAAAACCTCCAAAATGTCTCCAGTAGAGTGAGACGGAGGTATAACATTAATAGCATTAACCGACTCTAGACGCATAGGTGACCGTGGGATATTAGGCTGTGTAAAAGCAAGCTGCTCACCCCCCACCGAGAAACTTAAGGTCTTATTACCCACATCGATAACTGCACCAGCAGTGTGCAGAAAGGGTCTCCCCAAAATAATCGGGATATCGGCATCCTCAGGCATGTCTAACACTACAAAATCGACAGGGATAAAGAACTTTCCAACCTGCACAGGGACATCTTGTAGAACACCTAAAGGACGCTTAACAGAACGGTCGGCCATTTGCAAAGTGATACTAGTGGGTCCTAAATTTGTCATATTTAGCTTTTGACGCATCGAGTACGGGATGACACTAACACTCGCTCCTAGGTCACATAAGGCATTCTTAATCTCAAACTTACCTATGGAGCATGGGATAGAAAAGGTCCCGAGGTCACTAAGTTTAGGGGGTTTACTACCCTGCAACCTAGTGCTAGCCTCCCCCACAAATGCAACAGTCGAAACATCGTCTAACGTACGCTTCCTAGCTAAGACTTCCTTTAAGAACTTAGCGTACGCGGGAATTTGAGTAACAAGGTCAATGAAAGGAACATTTAACTGTAGAGCTTTGACGACGTCCACGAACTTCTTGAACTTAGCCTCGAGCCCTGCATCCCGTTGTCGTCCAGGAAATGGGAGCTTGATTTGAATCAGGGGTGTTGGGCTAGTAGCATTTGTCGAACTAACCTTCCCCGAAGCATGAGAATCGCCCAAACCATCACTATCACCATCACCCGTATCTCGCGCTGCACCATCCGGTCGAATGACCGGCTGCCGGTCGACCGGCTGCGTCCTCCGATCCCTCGGGTCATCGTAAGACGTGCCGCTCCTCAATGTAATGACACATGCTGTGTCGTGAGGGGGGTTGGGGGGATTACCTTGCGATGGTAGTGAACCCGGTTGACGCGACGCCTGTGAAGTGGCGAGCTGTGCCACTTGAGACTCCAACATTTTTATCGCCGCGTCTTTGGCTTGCCCATCCTTTTGAATGTGGTTCATCATTAGTTCCTGAGACTTTTGCATACTCAACATCGTTTTTTGCATTTGCAACATCATAGCCTTAGTCTCGGCCAAAGGATCGGGTACCGGTGTAGGAGAAGGTGGAATGTAAGCGGGTTTTTGGTAGTTGGGTGGTTGTTGTTGGAAATTTTTGTGAGGAGGGATGTAGGGAGCGTTTTGGGTGGTTGGGTTAAGGACATTTTGGTTACGATATGATAGGAGTGCTCGGTCGTAACCCAGCTAGTTTTGGTAGGGCAGGTTTTGAGAATTGGATTGATAGGCGTAAACCTGCTCGTGGGGTGCAGCATACCCCGTAGAATAACCCAAATCGTGCCCTGCAATAGCATTCACATGGCCACTAGAAGAACCACCACCATGCGGCATGTCAATCTTCGTAGTCAGCGCAGCAAGCTGACTAGTGAGCGCACTAATGCTCTCCTTATCACGGTCTTGATGCGCAGACCGTGAATTACCCCTCGGCTTCCCAAACTGAGATGAATGGATCGCCATCTCCTCAATCAACCCCCATGCTTTATCATCGTTGACGTTGTTAGCAAAACGTCCCTCTGCAGCAGAATCAAGAAAAGCACGGCTTTCAGCGTACAACCCATTGTAGAATGTCATGATCACCAACCAATCGTTCAGCCCGTGGTGAGGACAATCCCGAATGAGTTTCTTACATCGTTCCCAAGCTTCAGCAAGTGACTCTTCAAACGTCTGCTTGAAGCTTTGAATCTGACTGCGCATTTGATTGGTGCGCTCGGGAGGATAGAACTTTGAATAGAAAGCAAGAGCCAATCCATTCCAACCAGTGATACCAGCCGCAGTCTTATCGAGGTCCGTGATCCACTCACGAGCTCGATCTTTCAACGAAAAAGGGAACAGCATCTCCCTTATTTGATTTTGTGTGATCCCGGCCTGCTTGATTGTCGAACACTAATCAGTGAACATCTGCATGTGCCGACCAGGATCCTCGGTAGGATAACCACCAAATTGATTCCGCTCCTCCAAATTTAGGAAGGCGGGGCGAATCTCAAAGTTGCCCGTCAAAGTAGCGGGCATCGTGAATCCATCAGGTATGGAATCCGTCTTAGGTAGCGAGTGACTATATAATTTTGGCATAGTCACAGGCGGTGAAGTAGAAACTGGAGTAACTGGGGGTGTGTCCTCTTCGTAGGACGATTGCGTTGCACTAGACTCCGCTTGCGACGCTTCCTCAAGATCAACAATTCTAATTGCTTCCTTGCGTAGTCGATGTAATGCTCGCTCAGGTTCTGGCTCAAAAGGTACTAGAGTCCGAGGTGACCTGTGCATAAATAAAACTACACGAAAACAATGAGAAACGGTCTCAAGGAACTAGGTTCCTTGAGACAAGAGAGAAAAACCTGCAACAAAATAAAAACTATAACTAACAAAGTCGTTTCCCCGGCAACGGCGCCAAAATTGATGAGGCTAAAGTCATAGTCACCTATCAAAATAAACCTAAAGTCAACTAACTAGGTAGCTAGTGGCAGTAGGGTCGAATCCACAGAGAAATAGCGTAGTTATCAGTTAAGCTAGACGAAAACAGATCTGACTCAAGGGTGTAAAAAAGGGTTGATTCGAACTATGAACTAAAGCAATAAGAAGAATGAAAAGAGTTCTATAAGGGAGAAGATTAGGGCATCGGGTTCATCATGACAGTGATTCAGGAACTCAAGTTTATAAGAAGGAACAATAAACTGTGCAAATGATTAGGTTTGGAATACGCTCTCTCGAGTCAATATTAACCTTAAGCAAATTTAGCGGGCTCTCGCTACGTACTAAACCTGGCTTATCAATTACGCGTGAGTCTAGTTTTAATTCGACTTTCGATCTTAAACTAAAACAACCTAAATTCAATTCAATAAAGGCGTCCCTAAATTCAATTGATAATAAAACGCGTAGGAAGAAATTCAATTGCACAATATATTCAACCAATTTAATCTAAAAACATGTTCCTGAACCAAAGGCACAAATTCCCCTCAAACCCTAATAGGAGAATTAGCTATGCATAATTGAAATTAAAACAAAGCAATGGTAGTAATAAGACATGATGAAAAGAAAAAGCCATAGAATTAAACCTGAAATTAATCTTGAATCCAAGTAAAGATCGAATCTTGCAAAAGTAATTAAAGCTAAACCTAATGTTTTTTGAGAGTTTTTAAGGGAGAGAACTAATTCTATTCTAAAGCTGACAAACTAGAATGAAAGATGATAATAAAACCCTAACTCGAGTTATAAATATATATATAGGCCCGTGAAAAAACGCAGAACAGGGGCCGAACCGATCGGTTTTGGGGTCAAACCGATCGGTTTGATGGTGTGAACCGATCGGTTCTGGGTGAACCGATAGGTTTGGGTGGTTTTCAGTAAATTCCAGCAACTTTGGCCTTTATTCACGCATCCTAAACCGATAGGTTCACTCTGAACCTATAGGTTTGACGTCCCAAAACATAGTATTGCTTCCATATCCGCTCTCGAGCTTAGTCTTGACGTCACGATACTCGAAAATGCTCCACTCAACCCAGGTTCTAGCTCAGGACCGCCAAAACCTGCAAAATATAAACGGGGAATAGCAGTATCGCAATATAAAGCAGATAGCTCCTAAAATAATAATGAAATCGAATAAATGCGAGCTAAATGCAACTAAACCGGGGGCATATAGTCTATATAAATGGCATACATCAACGAGTAACATCAGGAATGTAATACCAGAGTTGCTGAGCGACGATCTTATAAGGGGTAGAGGCCTCTTTTGTCGTTGTTGTATCAAGTCTTAGATCACATTTCCGGTTTTACCCACGAGTTTGCTGCAATTGTGGCAATTGTAAACTCTAAGTTCCCTGAAGTCGGTAATCTTCTTCTGAGAAGGCTTGTTTTACAACTTAAAAGAGCATATATGTTAAGAATATATAAACTAAGGAAGAAGATAATATATGTTGTTGGTATTGCATGAAGAACACCATACATATATATAAGGATGATAAGAACTAACTAGGAATCTCTAGAGAATTCCATTTAACACCAACCATACTTAATTATGACAAATACATTAACTCATGTAACTAATACCTACATTAATCTCTTACATCTTCCAACACCCCTGTAATACCTGATGTTGTCCGAGGTTATTTTGGTCGGGTACCCCGTTGAAGAGGTCCATGTGTTGGCTCAAGTGACATAGTGCTTAAAAAGATTGTAAGTACTAGTCATATCAACAAGATGCATCTTCTTTTCTGGTAGCTCATCTTAAGACCTCTTCAGTTAAGCGTGCTTGCTGGAGAGTAGTCTTGGGATGGGTGACTCCTAGGAAGTTCTCAGGATGTGCATGAGTGAGGACAAAGTGCACTGGAAAGGACCTGTGTTGGTGTGTGGGCGATGTACGCAACTTGGGTAGCTACCGTGAATGACATTTCGGCCTTTAGTTGGGGCCGGGGTGTTACAACCCCCCCCCCCCCCCCCCCCCCAAAAAAACCTATGAGAATTTGTTAAAATTTCCGTGGGTTTGCCAGATCAGTAACAAAACGATACATTCATAATGCTTCAGTCTTAATTGGTTTTCAAGAACGTGGAGTTTTTCGAACTTATAGAATGAAACGTCAGGACCACTAATCGATCATGTAAAACGGTAGGAACACTAATCGATCCTGATATTATGGCAGGAACACTAATCGATCCTGATAAAACGGCAGGAACACTAATCGATCCTAATAAAACGGTAGGAACACTAATCGATCCTCATAAAACGGCAAGAACACTAATCGATCCTGATAAAATTTCAATAAAACGTCGGGAACCCTAATCGATCCCGTAAAACGGAAAAAAAATTATCCGTCAGCAAATTCATTAGAAACGAAGAGATAACCATTCTTTGCAAACTCTTCGAACATCAATCCACTTAAATAAAACCATTGGTAAGGAAGACAAATAAAGCTCGAAGAAACCAAAACCAAGACCAAATATTATCATTGAGAACATAAGCAAAAGAAGAATGTTGAGAATGAATTTGAAAGTAAAATAAGAGACAATAGCTTCAATACTCAAAATGAAGATGACTCATTTCCCTCAAGTCCTCAACAAGTCCAAGATAACAAGAATATTGAGGCACAGATTCACGCCATTTTGCCTCGCATCTTACTTCGATTTATTATGGAGTTTTATTGATCCTTTTTTTTTCTTTTCTAAAGAAATAAACTTAAAATAAGGATTAAGGCGGAAGGACATTGGGACTAAAATTAGAGATTTTTGATTTTTCCTTTTCTTAAAAAAAACAATGCTTGGGAACGAAATCCCGCCGGTGAGCAATGTTCACCGGCAAGAAAGCGGAAGCGTATTAGAGACCTCGGAAGCGAGGCTCTGATACCATGTTAAAAATATATAAATTGAGGAAGAAGATAATATTAAGTCGGTAATTGTTGTTGGTATTGCATAAAGAACACCATACATATATATAAGGATGATAAGAACTAACTAGGAGTCTCTAGAGAATTCCATTTAACACCAACTAACCATACTTAATTATGACAAATACATTATTAACTCATGTAATAACTAATACCTACCTTAATCCCTTACATCTTCCAACAATATAGTCGTAATGATAAGGTGCATTGTATTTAGTTGGTCTTGAATTTTCGATACTCCTGATTTTCTATTCTTATCATATAATTTCAGTCTCGATTAATGTTCTTTCATCTGTTTTTTTGGTATAGCCACAATTGATTGCTTCTATCAAGTTCATTGCACACCTGGTAAACCAACTAGTGGCGAATGAAATTATTTCTCTAGAGTTGCTTACGATTCTGCTGGAGAAACCTTTTGGTGATAGTGTTGAGGTTGCTGTTGACTTTGTCAAAGAATGTGGTTCCCGCCTTCAAGATCGTTGTCCCAACGGTCTGCACGATGAGTACTTTGTTACGGTGCATATTCAACTTCGTTATTTTCTTTCATGCTTATCCTTTTATTCATTGTTTTGGGATTTTGTTTAGCCTATTTTGTGTTTTGCCTTGTTTATTTAGCTTAATTTCTAGATTTTAGGATTTCTAGATGTTGATGCAATATCGCGATAAACGAAGTAGGAGTTTGCAGTTATTTGTGGTTTGATGATGTAGTCAACTCAAATTTAAATATCAGATTCATCCTTTAGAATGTAGCATTTAATGCAGAATGCTTGATGGTTTACATACTCTCAAAAATTGAAAATAGAAGATTAGTCTTATACTCTTATGGCGTAGATATGAATTAACTTCATATGTTGCGAAAAAGTGTTTAGAGAAGGGAGTTACTTTTTATTATTTCTTTGCTTTCATGTTTATCTAATTGTAGTTGTTCTATTTCTTTGATGAACTTTACATGCGTCTTTGAGTGCTTTCGTGGTATCCTGCATGAAGGAGAAATTGATAAGAGGGTTCAGTTTCTGATCGAGGGACTCTTTAACATTAGAAAAGCTAAATTTAAGGGTCATCCTGCGGTTCTTCCTGAATTGGACCACGTGGAGGCAGAAGACTAACTTACCCATGAGATTTCCCTGGATGACGAGATAGATCCAGAGACTTGTCTGGATATTTTCACCGTGGATCTCAATTTTGCTTAAAATGAGAAGAAATATGAGGAGTTGAAGAAATCCATACTTGGAGAGGAGTCGAAGGATGACGTAGGTGCTGATGCGGTTTCTCAGAAAGATGTAAACGACGATGAAGACGAAGATGAGGATGAGGATGAAAATGAAGATCAAGAGCAAATACCGATAAAAGTTGCTACAGAAACAAACCTTGTAGATCTTCGCAGAACGATTTATTTGACCATTATGTCTTCTGCCGACTTTGAAGAAGCTGGCCATAAGTTGGTGAAAATCAACCTTGACCCTGGACAACAAGTAATTAAATCACATTTATTTATGACTTTTGTGACAGTTGAAGTACAGCTTGAAAATCAAGATGCTGATTTTTTGGGCATTGTTTCATAAAAATTAATTCTGTGATTGTCTTTATGGATAAAGAAGCATGTTTTATGTCTCCGTAAACCTCATAAGCTAATAGTCTATACGAATCAGAAATTGAATAATTATCCTTGTTCTCCCATAAGTGTCTCATGATTTGTAAATTTGTATTGAAAGTGAGGGTTAGTGTCTTTTCTTTATCTCACTAGCAATGAAAAATATCGGAATTCCTTGTTTCAATTCTTTAAGCTGGTTGGCAGTAAAGATGGGTAATATTGCGTAACAGAGTGACTTGAATTGTTTGTTGTGATAAAGTCCAGCTTTATATTTATGCTGCCAATCTCTTTTGGTTGGTGGAAAAAATAAGAGCCGCTAGCTTCATACCATTCATGTTAGCCGACCTAAATATGGGCATAGTTTTTATCAGAACATGCATATCGATACATTTTGGACTTTTAATTGCACTGATTGAACTGTGTATAATGCCTACTAGAGTGCTGATGCTAAGAGAAGACCTATGTTAACTTCTATGGACTGCTGGGTCAAAGATTGTGTCTGATCGATAAAGTGCATCAGGAGAATCTCGAGAAATGTTTTGTCCATCAATACTCGATGATTCATCGGCTTGAGACCAACAAATTACTTAATGTGGCCCAGTTCTTTTTCGCACTTGCTGGCCACTAATGCTCTTCCACGGCTTATCTTAGCATACAACAAGCTGACAGAAGAGGATACCATTTCTTTATCTCGCATCTTCATCATGTTCATTTTCCAGGTTTCTATTTAGCTTCTACCCCAGTTTATCTCATATTTGCTGTGATTTCAAATTTCTTGTGCTGCTTGTGAGCTATGATATGCGTAATTTTCACTAAAATGGCTGAGACTGACACTTGGACACACCCTTTTTGTTGGATATTTCCAAACAAGTATGGGCAACATAGACTGGAATGCTTGTTGGACTAAATGTTCTTTGTGTGTTTCTTTTAATATCAGCTAATTGAGGTTTACCATTGCTGAAGGATTTGTGTGAAATAATATAATTGATATATTTAGAGAGAAATTAATACTCCTCTGTCTCAATCATTTGTTTACAGTTTGACTTTTTTCCCCTCACAAAAAAGTCAAACTGTAAACAATTCACTGAAACGAATGGAGTATTATTATTAGAAAATATGAGAGTTGTGTTCCATAAAAATACAAGGCCCTTTATATAGGCAAAGAAGGAAGATTCTAGAGACATTAATTGATTATACTTAACAACTAACTCTAATTACTAGCCCTAACTACCCACATCTCTTCATTCTCCAACAATTTGGCTGGCCTCCTGGGTATCGATCCAGTCAGTGAACGACTAAATGATCCAGTGATGAGCGACTCGTTCGAGTCTATTTCCCCGAAAGATAACCCAAGGAACACCCGGTTTGCCATCATGATCAACTTCTTTACATCAATTAGGCTCGGTAGTTTAACAGAAAACTTAAAGGAATTTCTCAAGAACATGCCACAAACGATAATGCAACACCAGCAATCAGATTCATCAGGCTCAAGTGAGGACGACGTAGAAGATGATAAACCGAGGAAGAGGAGAAAGGGTTACTAGACAGTCTATCTATCCATTCTTCATGGCAGTTTGTGCCCATGTGTTGCAAATAGTACTCCACTAGGAAATTCATATGTATGAAGGAGTATTTGTAACTAAGTTTGTAATACTCCGTATGACTTTGTTGATGGTGCTATTACTAGTCGTGGCTATTACTCTACTAGTAGTAGAAGATTCAAAATTGCACCAGTCTCTTATTGGTCGAGTTTTCACTAAATCAAGTTTTTATACTTGCATGCTCCTTAGCGTTTTAACTTGTTTGATGTTTTATATTTGTAGCGAACGAGCATTCACATTGGTTGAAACGAGTGTCTTAAATCGGCTAACTAATTGATTTTGTGTTGGTCAATTAATCTGGAATGAATCATAATATGAGATGAGCAATGTGAGTATGTGACCTATAAAATGGGGAACTCCTAAAACTAGGGAAAGTTTTCAAGTGAAGTTCTACTACTTTAATACCGTATAAGAGTAGTGTCTATTAGATTGCAGGAGGAAAAATTGTGGTGAACCATGAAAAGTATAAAAATACGAATTGTTGGGTAACTATTGATGAAGAGAAGGCAAAAGAAAGAGTTGGTCACTAATGAATTATAGACAAATGAGAAAATGGGGGAACAATATGAGGAGTCCATGAATGATATTGGGTCTAGAGGAATTCTAAGTTGACCTGATAAAATTGATTTGATCGGAACGATCAGACTTTGATAATCTTACCCCGAATCAAGACCCAAATTTGGCTTAAAATTCAAATGGACCCTGCAAATTATAATCTAACGCGAATATTTATTGGGTAAACATATTATTAGGCTATTAGCCATGAAAAATTCGATATTATAATGACTCCAAAATAACCCGTATTCCAAATACGGAGTCCTAATTTAACCCGATCCTACCTAGACAAAAAGAAATAGCAAACCCGAAATTCATCTTCAAAAACTCGGCAAATTTCAGCAGAAAAAACACACACCATCACACACAACCTAAATGCTGAAAAACACCCACATTTTGCTCCGGTCTCTGAAACCCCATTACACCATCAAGACACGGTGTCCGCAACCACCAACAATGCCAAACATCACCAAAGTTAAATGCGAAATGGGTCAAGAACAAAACCCTCGACCACATTATCAACCGCGAAACCGACGTCAAAGCCGCCATGCTCCTCAAGGACGCCATTAAACGGTCTCCAACGTCGTTCGTCACGTCGAAAACCGTTTCGGATTGGCAGAAGCCTCTCGGTCTTACATTCCCTGTTGTCCGATTTCTCAGGAGGTATCCCACGCTTTTCCATGAATTCCCTCATTCTCGTTATCAAAATCTGCCTTGTTTTAGTCTCACTGATGTTGCACGCACTTTAGACGAGCAAGAACGGTTGATTTACGCGAATGATGAGTCGAATTTTGTGGAGAAGTTGTGTAGGGTTCTTATGATGGTGAAATCTAGGAGTGTGCCCTTGAGGAATTTGTATTTGTTGAAATGGGATTTGGGTTTGCCTGATAAGTTTGAGAAGTTGGTAGTTGAGAAGTACCCGAATTGGTTTCGTGTTTCGAAGGTGAGTAATGGGTTGCCAAGTTTGAGTCTTGTGGAGTGGAGGGATGAGTTTGCGGTCTCGGCTTTGGAGAGGAGTGGTGAGGTTAGTGGGTTGGAAGGGAATGGTTTAAAGGAGTTTAGGAAAGGGCAGACGTCGTTGGTGTTTCCGATGAGTTTTCCTAGGGGTTATGGGGGTCAAAAAAAGGTTCAATCTTGGATGGAGGAGTTTCACAAGTTGCCTTACATTTCTCCTTACGAGGATTGTACGAACCTTGATCCAACAAGTGAGGTTATGGAGAAGCGGGTTGTTGGGTTGTTGCACGAGTTCTTGAGCTTGACGATACATAAGAAGACTAAAAGGAACTATTTGAGGGGTTTGAGGAGGGAATTGGTCCTTCCACATAGGTTTACTCGGATTTTTACTAGGTATCCCGGGATATTTTATCTGTCTCTCAAATGCAAGACGACGACAGTTACTCTGAGAGAAGGGTATAGGAAGGGTACATTAATTGACCCACATCCGTTGGCTAAGCTCAGGAATAAGGTTTACCATGTGATAAGAACAGGTCTTCTTTATCGGGGTAAAGGCGTGAACCATCTGTCCCCTGAAGACTGCATGCTTGATAATGCTGAGGATGCTGAAGAAGCAGAAGAACATAGTGAGACTGAAGGGGACGAGTCTGAAGTGGAAGAAGGATGTTGGGAGAAAGAAGACTCAGATAGTAGTGAACATTCAGATACTGATTAGTAGCAGCTTAAAACTGGCAAGATATGAAGTCCTATTTTATCTCATGTTCTTTAGGTATGATGGTTAATCTGAATGCAAATTTATACAGTAGTAAGACCATAATACGTTTTGAGTATTGTGCTAGCCTTTGTTGGGTACTCTATTTTTTGTATTCAAGGATATATATGTATGAATTGAGTAATCCTCCTGTGAAATTGGTGTACAACTTCACTATGCCTTTTACCTTATTTGATAGTAGAAGTGTTATGCGAACTGTCATACGTGTAGTCTTAATAAATCATCTCTGATGTGGATTTTTATGTTAATTAATATTTTTATAAAGCCAATTGTTTGCAACAACACTGGACCTCGTGTTTCATGAGGCATGCACCCTGCTTAACCCCTTGTTCCTCGTCTCTTAGGGCATCCGTTGGGCGTTGGCTCAATGACTCTCATGCCTCTTAAAGCTAAATCTCTGCGGAGTAATGTTTTGCATATTCTATGGTAATGAAGGCATTTCTTAGCTGTTGGCTGTTGATCTTGCTTTTAGGGTTTTACCTATTATCCAGTTTTGCTTCACTATTTTTTTTTTTTTTTTTTTTTTTTTTTGTTACTTAATGTTCCTATGTGGTATGTATTCATTTATTTGGTCTGTTTCAATCTTCAAAGAGTGAGGCCAACAATTATATTGGGAACTGTTTAATCTGGTACAATAGGCAATACCAGTGAGCTATTGTCGATTACAGGAACTTCAATTTTTTTTGAAGTGCGTTGACATCTTTTATCAACTTTCCATTCTGACGTTGTGGTGAAACCTTCACATGTACATATGATCGCCTACCACTTGTAGGCTATAGCGCTTGACCTGTGATCTCACTTCAGGTTTCACTTTGCAGTTGAGACCAACGTCCTTAAGTCGCATGAGCATTAATTCAAGCCTATACTTTTATTATATGATGGCCGTAGCACTTATTGTCGATGTGCCAAACTTAGCAATGCTGAAAACGCTGTCGGTTAGTTGTTCAATTGAATAACTTTTTGTTCTCTCTCGCTGCCATTCTCAATCTTAAGGATCAGGAATAAGGAGCTTTCAGAATGCCATGTGTTCGAGTTGAGAGTAAAGGTATGCATACAATGCATTCTAGTCAATTTAGCTTTGAGTAGCTATTTTTCTGTACTATGCTTATTTATGCTGAGGATCTAAGCCATTAATCATCTCTTGTTGCCAAATATTATGGTAAACCACCTTATTTTGAAGAGCTTGGTGCTAACCTCATTCGTGCTCTTCAATTGCTCTTAAGATCTTAGCTTCATTATTTTAGTTGACCATGGACGATATAATGCATGTCTAGTTAAACATTATTAGAGTGAAATGGTTGATAGCTAAGATCATATTTTGTTCTTTTTGCTCTAAGCTAGTGATAATGGTTGTGTAAATGGACCTAAATACTGGGCTGGTTTCTGTCGATTGAAATCACTTACATTGGATCTTTTTTTATGCCTATCGTTGTTTCCTTTATTGCCGATTTCTTTATGTAGGACTGATGTGGGAGCTAGAAGCTATACCCGACCATGCTTGCTTCATCTATCTGTGCTACTCTTTATATTTACCATAGTTTTCTATTCTACACGTGAGATTTTCTTAAAAAGAGAAAACGTCACTAGTTACACAAAAATGTCCTCTATTAAGAAAATGTGAGTGGGTGCAATTTGAACATGCCTTGTACGCATAAGGCATGCGCTTTAGCCTTGCGCCTCATTGCCTTGATGTCCTATCGTCTCACACTTGCACAAACTAAGGAATGAATGAGCTTTAAAGACAAGCTTATAAATAGGAGCACCCAAAACAGGCACTTTAATGCCATTGATGCCAAACTGCTAGAGTTCATTCTATATATGGAGCACTTCTTACTGCTCTCTTAAGAACTCTCAGTATTTCAGTGTGACGAATTTGTTGTGAAAATCATTGAACCTGGTGCACAGATGTGGGGCTATCGCATATATGACCCTTCTAATGATAGTTAAGTTAGCTATCTAATTGGATGTGTTGAGCTTCAGTCCAAGCTACCCATGCCAATTGCTTCAGTCCACCATGATAGCGATTGTCTCTTTTCGCGGATTCAACCAGCCTGGATAAACTGCTCGTGCAGAAAGTCTCCGTGATAGGAAGCCAATCCCACTTCATCTTCTTTTCAAGGCTTCTGAGTTACGGTCCATAACTGTAAGTGATGAGGTAAAACCGAAAGCAGTCTTAGTCGACTTCACTTGGCAACAATCCCACTTGTATTATGCATCCCTGCGCTTCTCTGAATAAGTTAGGGAGAGGTATAATTTTATTGTGTTTGCCCGTCGTTCTCCTCTAAATCATTAGAATTTGTTTAATATCCTCGAAAGATGGACTTTGTTTAGTCTGACTACTCCAGTGTTTCAATATTTTCTTGATGAACCTTGAGTGACCTGGAAATAAATTTGTCTACCATTTGTAGTTGTTGAGTATTGATCATTGTCTGCTCTGTACTTCTGTCAGGCTGTTCTTGAAGCCAGGAAGGAGTTTTATGCTTTGGAGTGTTAATAGAAAGAAATGACTATATGATTGGAACTCACCATTTTTTTTTGTTGCGTATCATCGTCAGCATTAACTGCTGTTGCTTTGCGTTGCGCTGATGGAAAGATACAAGTTAATAATCGACGTTTTGATGAGGAGGTAGTCACATTTACTGATTCTTCACGAAATGCAGTGACCTCTTTATCTTTCAGCCCATCTATGAATGTACATCCCGCATCTTTTGTATATGGAATTCTGAGAAAAGAAGGCTCCAATCACTCGATTGCATATCATTTTTGGTCGTTTCAAAAACTAATCGCGATGTATTTGTTGTAAATAAGTACTCCGTAATACAATAGGTAGTGGCATTTGTGACACAAAGATGAACATTGCTTTCGTGGTCATAGTTATATAAGGGGCGCAAGGATCCAAAGCTAGTTGAGTCGTGTGTCTCTCTCACAGGGATAGTTGGAAGTTGGAACGCAAAGATAGCTTAATTCGGCAATCTTGCATTCTTTTTACTCCCGGATTTACTCCCGTTGTACGGAGTAACTCTTTTCATCTTAATTTCATATTTTATCTTTTTACTCCCCCAAAAAAAACCACATACTCCGTACAACACAACCAACCCAAAAAAATTAAAAAAAGAAAAGTCAACCATCCCCACTGTCTAGCGGCCAGCACCATCATTGGCCGACCTGCCACACTCGCCGGTGCCAGTCCTGCCGCTGCGGCACCCCAATCCTCTCCTTGTACAAACCCTAATTCCAATTCTAAACTAAATCTATTACGGAGTAAAAATATTAATGAAATTCAATAAAATATAACAAAAATTGAAATTGAAAACGATTATTATTGCATTGATTTGATTATTGGAGTTTCGTTCTAATGGAGTAAACGAACAACTGATTGAATTTAGATTAAGTAAATTAAAAAACTGAGAGAATTTTGTATACCGTGGGAGTAAAAAAGGGCAGAGTTGGAAGACAAAATGAAAACAGTATACGACGGGAGTTAAACTCGTATACAAAAAATCAATTTTGATGGATATTTTTTTTTTTTTTTGGTAAGAAGTAAGATATATTAATTTCCAAACCAATACATGCCATTGTCAATACATCAAGTTTTCAACGAGGGAGAAAAGTATAGTCCTACATCTCCTACCGTCTTAAACTAGCCAACCACATATTATCTCTTCGACTAAGCTTAGAAATACTCAGCACCTCCATCCTAGTGAGTAATAAAACCTTAATTTGATCCACAAGGAGCCGAGGTATCATCAAGGTGGATTCCAATCTGCACCTGTTTCGTTGAAACCAAATAGCATAGAGTAAACCATTGACAGCAGCAGAGCCAACAGCCCTCTGAAATCTGGACAGAACCCGTCTTCTATATAGAGACTTCCACGATCCTCCTGAAATACAAAAACCCAGCCAGACCTCAATCAAAGAGGCACACTGAGAGCTGTACACACAACTGAAAAAGAGATGGTCACAGTTCTCGGTGCCTTGTCCACACAAATAACAGACATCATCAACCACAATTCCAAATTTAACCAGCCTGTCTAGGGTCAGTAGCCTCTGCCACCGTACTAGCCAAGCCACAAAGGACCACTTGGGGAGGTTAAACCTGTGCCATAGACAATGTGCCCAAGGTACCTTCGAGGCTGAACCACACAACCAAGTATAGCCCCTCTTAATGGAGTAAAGCCCATCATCTGCACACCATGATTTATCTGTATAGCCAGCTCGGAATATGTCTCTGACCTTACAAATTTGCCTCCAAGCCCAGCTTGAAGACACACTAGCTTCATACTCCATCCAGTCAGACCCCTTCAAGTATATATGGTTGATCCACTTAACCCAAAGGTGATCTTTCTTATCCATAATCCACCAAACATACTTACCAATGGCGGCAACATTCCATTTCTGACAATTAATCACCCCAAGACCACCTTGTGTTTTATCCAAGCATATAGTATCCCATGAAATCATAGGAGCCCTATGATAATCTTCCTTGCCATCCCATAGGTAATTCCTACAAATGGCCATCACTCTACACATTACTGAGACAGGGAGAATAAAAATGGAAGCCCAGTATGTATGCAAGCTATTCAGTACTGAGTTTACTAAAGCCAGCCTACCAGCATAAGAGAGTCGTCTTGCTCCCCAACTTCTAATCCTGGCACATACTCTTTCACATAAGATAAAACATTCCTTGCTAGTGATTCTTTTGGAGCTTATGGGCACCCCCAAATACTTGAAAGGCAATGATCCTTGCTTAAACTTGGAAAAGCCAAGAATTTTGATGGATATTTATATAATAAATAATATAATAATTATAAATATATTTTTCATTACTTTTATTACAAATGTTTTTTTTTTTTTGTGTGTGTAACATTTATGAAAAAAAATAACAATCAAATTGAGTTTCAATTTTTAGGTAAGTAATGGGGCTTAATTAATTAATTAATTAATTAATTAATTAATGTGGTTAGGAGAAATAAAATATGAAAAATATATAGGAAAATAGCCTAAATAGGTTTAAAATATGGAAAGTAAATTTATGGAAAGTAATTATAAATAGAGAACGATAGTATTATAACGGTAAACACTCATTAATCAATCCTAGCTTGGCTCTCACTGCTCACTCGTACTTCTCTTACTGTTAACTCAAAGGTATCTTATTCTTCACACTTGTTTTCTATGAAATTTTAGTTTTAATTTTTAATTTCATATTTTAGGTTTGTATCTCTTACATTACCTTCGTTGCTTTCAATTACTCACTGATTATACGCATAGTTTAGGGTTTTTGTTCAACTCTACTTTCTCCACGTTTATTTTGTTGCCTTGTTTCTTGATTGTTAACTGTTGATTGTTCATCGTTCATCGTTCATCGTTGATTGTTGATTGTTGATTGTTGATTGTTGATTGTTGATTGTTGATTGTTCATTTTTCATTGTTGATTGTTGAATACTCAATGCATCATCTATGGCAAGATTTTAATTGAATCGCTGTTTTCATATTTGCTGTGAATTTCCTCTATAATCGCCGTAAATTGCATGCTCTGATTGACTTGTGGTTCTGTAGGTTAATTGGTTTTCTCGGAATTTCAACTACTGTGTTTTCAAGGATGACGACGCTTAAATCTGTGGGTCCTTACGTTCCACCTATCAAGCGCACAAATCAAGTGATTGGCGATATCAAATGTGAGGAATATCAGCGACTCGAATGGGATAGCCTCAGAAAAAGTTTAAACGGTCTGATAAATAAGGTCAACACGAGTAATATCAGGAATGTAGTACCAGAGCTGCTGAGTGAGAATCTTATAAGGGGTAGAGGAATATTTTGTCGATGTTGTATCAAGTCCCAGATGACATTTCCTGTTTTTACCCACGTGTTTGCTGCAATTGTGGCTGTTGTTAATTCCAAGTTCCCTGAAATCGGGAATCTTCTTCTGAGAAGGCTTGTTTTACAACTTAAAAGAGCATATAGGCGTAATGATAAGGTGCGTTTACTTGTTCTTGAATTTTGATACTCATTATTTTTATTGTTATCATTTCATTTCAGACTCGATGAATGTTTATTCATTTGTTTTCTGTACAGCCACAATTGATCGCTGCTGTCAAGTTCATTGCACACCTAGTAAATCAACAGGTCGCCCACGAGCTTATCGCATTGGAATTACTTACGATTCTGCTAGAGAAACCTTCTGATGATAGTGTTGAGGTTGCTGTTGACTTTGTCACAGAATGTGGTTCCGTCCTACAAGATCTTTGTCCTAAGGGTCTGCATGGTGAGTACTTTGTTATGGTCCATTTTCATCTTCGTTCGTTTCTTTCGTGCTTATTTTTTTGTTCGCTGTTACGGGATTGGTTTAGCCTATATTTGTGTACTGTCTTAATTGCTAGGTTTTTGGATTTCTAGATCCTCATACAATATCATTTAGAACGAAGTAACAGTCTGCAGTCATTTGTAGTTTGATGATGTTGACTCAGTTGTGTTAGCTTAGGAAGTTGGTTTTGAGCTCGTCTTAGTCAACTTCTTTAATTTGGGTGAATTTAGTTTCCCAAGAAGCTGCTTCAGCGTGTACTTCTAATTTTAAGATCAGATTTCCCCTTTAGAACGAGCATTGATTGCAGACAGCTTGTTGGTTTACATGATTGTTGCTCTCAAGAGTTGAACATAGAAGATTAGTCTTACGCCATAGATTTTAATTTACTTCATATCCTGCGAGGAAGTTTTTCGAGAAGGGAGTTACTTTTTTTTTTTCCTTGCTTGCATGTTTATCTTATGCAATTGTTCCATTTCTTTGATGAACTTTACAGGCATCTTTGAGCGTTTTCGTGGAATCCTCCATGAAGGACAAATTGATAAGAGGGTTCAGTTTATGATCGAGGGACTCTTTGCCATCAGAAAAGCTCGATTTAAGGGACATCCTGCAGTTCTTCCGGAATTGGACCTCGTGGATCCAGAAGACCAACTTACTCATGAGATATCCCTGGATGACGAGATTGATCCAGAGACTTGTCTGGATATTTTCAAGGAGGATCCCAATTTTGTGGAACATGAAAAGAAGTATGAGGAGTTGAAGAAATCCATACTTGGAGAGGAGTTGAAGGATGACGAAGTTGCTGGTTCGGGTTCGCATGAAGATGAGGATGAAGATGAAGATGAGGATGAAGATGAAGATGAAGATGAGGATGAAGATGGGGAAGATGAAGAGCAAGAGCAGATAATGATAAAAGATGCTACAGAAACAAACCTTGTAGATCTCCGCAGAACGATTTATTTGACTATCATGTCTAGCGCTAATTTTGAGGAAGCTGGCCATAAGTTACTCAAAATCAAGCTTCACCCTGAACAGCAGGTAATCAAATCTCGTATTTTTATGATTTCTGTGACACTTGAAGTACAGCTTGAATGTCTTTTGCCATAAGTTCTAATGTCAGCTTACTGTTTTGTTGTTTGGCCGATGTCTTTTGCCAAATTTTCATCTGAACATGCATACTGATACATTTTGGACTTTCAATCGTGCAGATGGAACTGTGTATAATGCTACTGGAGTGTTGCTGCCAAGAGAAGTCGTATGTTAAGTTTTATGGGCTGCTTGGTCAAAGATTGTGTCTGATCAATAAATTGCATCAGGAGAATTTCGAGAAATGTTTTGTGCAACAATACTCGATGATTCATCGGGCTGACACCAACAAGATACGTAATTTGTCCCAATTCTTCGCGTATTTGCTTGCCACTGATGCTATTCCATGGCACGTCTTAAATTACATCAGACTGACAGAGGAAGATACCACTTCTTCATCCCGTATCTTTGTGAAGATCCTTTTCCAGGTTTGTATTTAACTTCAAACACAGTCCATCTCTTATTTTACCGTCATTTCAATATTCTTGCGCTGCTTGTAAGTTGAATACTTGCAGGATTATATTCACCTTTTGAGTTTTTCTATTAATATCAGTCAATTGATGTTTTAATATTGCCGCAGGATTTGGCTGACCACATGGGTATCGGCTCACTCAATAAACGGCTGAATGATCCATTGACGAGTGATTCGTTCGAGTCAATTTTCCCAAAAGATGACCCAAGGAATACCCGATTTGCGATCAACTTCTTCACATCAATTGGGCTTGGCCGCTTGGTGGGTTAACAGAGAACTTAAGAGAGTTTCTCAAGAACATGCCACGAACGATAATGCAACGCCAGAAATCAGAAGACTCAGAAGATGAAAAACCAAGGAAGAGGAGAAAGAGTTACTAGACGGTCTGTCCCACCTTCATGGCTGGTCGGGCCCAAGTTTTGCAAATAATTCTACTATGAGACTTGTATGCGTATGACGGGGTATTTGTAACTAATATGTAATTACGGAGTAATAACTATGTTTTTGGTGTTATTAAGTAAATTGTGACAATTAAGGTGTCTAAAAGTTGTACTAGTTTACTCGATATCAGTTATAAAATCAAGTTTATTAGATATCGTTTGAAGTATACCGCAACGTCCAATACATAACAAATTTTGTCGTCAGATTCGATATATGGTGTTTAGTTAAAGACTCGCACAGTTGCAGGTATGAAAAATAACGTATGTTAACCTAATGTGTTTCAGAATCCCGCCATCACGGGACTAATTTAGGCGTGAGTTGTGACAGCCAAGTAAATTTGATAAGTTCATTTTCTTCTCATGTCTGCCATGAGCATGCTAATTCCAATTCCACTGCACGGTAACTGAGACCGCGATCACGTTCTTTATCGCGATTTAAAACCTTAGATATAATTCTAATGACTTTTTTTTTTTTTCAGGAGACAAATATGACCATTTTTTACACATACTCTATCCTTACATCAAGAATGGTCTAATAGAAAAATTTATGAAGTTTGCAATCCAATTACTTTCCTTACAAGTACTATATATTTCGTACTCCTCTATTTTTTTCCATTTAGCCCATATATATTTTATAAAAAAAAAAAAAAATCAAATTAACCTCATTTCCCTTTTTAGTAGTTTTTTCTTTAATATACCTTATTTTTCTCACACAAAACTATTTTTATTCACTCATAACTAATTTTTTATTATTAAACTACACCACCTTTTCCTCATCTTACCCCACATTTTTCATTTTTTCTTAAAATGAGTGAAAAAGGGAAGAGGGCCAAATAGGGATGGCAATGGGTCGGGTCTCGGTTGGGTCCTATAGGACCCATACCCAGACCCGCTTTGCATGTATTAGACCCAGACCCATCGGGTCTAAAATTCTAAGACCCAGACCCGGACCCGATGGGTCTGGGTCGGGTCTGGGTCCTTCGCGGGTTTGTTTTAATATAAACATAAAATTGTATTTTGTAAACATTATTGCCGCAATAAATATTTTCAAAACTTTACATGTTGAAAAAACTTTGTTCCGCCCCATTTATGATGTTCTTTGTATAAAGTATATCCAAAACATTAAACGTTTTTATGAGCGATTCGTAAAAGTTAAAATAAATAACATGATATTTGATACTAAAATATACTCCGATAGAATTAGCGTATAGAACAATGACTAATAGTTGGGGGGGAAAAACATTATACTTAAGAGTGAGACATTATAGTAATGAATATTAAAAATTATATATATAAACGGGTCCATGGGTCGGGTCTGGGTCTACATGACGAGACCCAGACCCATACCCGACCCATTAATTGTGGACCCAGACCCGACCCAGACCCGTTGGGTCCAAAAATATTAGGGTCGGGTCTAGCGGGTCTGGGTCGGGTCTTGGACCCATTGCCATCCCTAGGGCCAAATGAAAAGAATGGATGGAGTAGTATTTAGTAGAACCTTCGTTGTAGTACATGGGACATGTTCTTTCTGACTTTTTAAAACTGAACTGAGCTCAAATGAACTAAAGTGAACGAAGTTCAATTAAATTGAATTAAATAATAAAATAATAATAATAATAATAATAATAATAATAAGAGTAATAATAATGTGGGTTGAACTTAATATAGTTGAGATGTATTGTACTGAACTGAACTGAACTAAAATGAGCTGAATTGAACTTAACAGAACTGAAAATAGGCCAGACGAACAGGTCTTTAATCAATCGTAACATAAAACATTTAAACCTCCACAGTGTTTTGGTCTTGTTGATGATGAGCTCGACCTTTACGGGCTGTATAAATAGCTTCCATTTTAGGCACAAACATATCATGTCCTTTAGGACATAAAGATGGAATTTTTTTCAATATTAGCTGATAAGGCTTCAGTTATAAATATACTCTATGTATTTTGTTTCGGTGATTATGTGGATAATGTCACATTAGTGCTCATAATCCTGGATCTTGTTCTAAAGAGACAAGAAGATCCTTATTTTTAATTGGGTATTGATTTTTTGTATATAAGTTTTTACTCCCATTGTATACTTTTATTACTATTATTTCTAATTTTGTCCTTTTTTACTCCCATAATATACAAATATTTTTATTTTTAACTTTTTCTAAACCATATGCATTTAATTTCTATCTTTTCTTAAATCAAATTATTTAAATATTTCAATTTATCAATCATGAATTCCGATAATAAATTTAATGAGGTAATTATCGTTATTAATTTTTCTTCCTAATTTCAACAGGCTTAGGTTTCGTTCTTCATATGTAGCGAAGGTGTTTAGCCTCAATTTAGGCGAGAGAATAAACAACGAAATAGCAGCACCATATTGAAGCCAGCAGTCTTGAAAAAAATCATTACTCCCTGCCGCCGCCACCCACCACCTCCGGCCGTCACCCGCCACCTCCCGTTGCCGGCAACCCCCAAAATCCCAACTTCATGTAAACCCTAATTTAATTTTAAACCTAAATTCATCAAAATTAATAGTACTCCGTATTTAAATAATTTTATGAAATAGATTGAAATTAAATAGAAATTACTACTTTGTTGAATTGATTATTGAATTATAATTGAATTAATTGTATGAATTTAGGATTATAATTGAAATAATTGTATGAATTTAGTTTAAGAAAAATTAGTAAAGATAAAAGAGAGAATTTTGTATACAAATGAGTAAAAAAGGGTAGGGAAGGGGAAAAAATGAAAAAAGTATACAACGTGAGTAAAATCCGTATACAAAAAATCATATTAAAAATCATATTCGTTTTAATTTGACGTAATCATAGAGTATTTTCTTCGAGCATATGATGAGTGTTCAAGAATGTTTTCTTATCGAGGTAGTAGCACTCTCTAGTTCTTTCCATTTAAGTAATACATTCCATATAGCAATCGCCATAATTATTACTCCGTACGTATTACATTAAAAAAAAAAAATAATAATAATAATAATAATAATAATAATAATAATAATAAGAAACTGCATTAACACACCATTATTACAACATGAATTAGCAGGGAAACTACATTTCCGATTTTCCGCTGATACACAAAAATTCCGGTACCCACACCAGAGAATGTATTTTAGTATTAAAATAACTGTTTATTTCCAGCAAGATTTCACACAAGACAAGAAAAAGACGGAGCAAAGTTGAATCAAATTGTGCCAACTCGAAAATGGCAAATAAGTATAGTATGGTCGTCCTCATATTTTTCACCTCCTAATATACCCGAACAAATGACCCTGACAAACACATTACAAGATCTGGAGCCAAGGCCATTCAGCTGTGACAGCAATGAACCTCAGCCGAAACCTAAACTTGTTAGTGCGTATAAACCATCCTAGTCTCTATCACGATTCACACGACTAAATCTGACACAAACAATAGCATCGCTTGCTCAACGCCCTTAAAAGCCTAAATTTTCGTAGTAAACTCTAGCCTTTGGGCTGACACTAGAACAATTTACGACAAAATCATGCATATATACCAGGAGGTGAGTGTCTACGTTAACATGTGAGATGGCTAATCCCAGGCACTGGTGTAAGCGCCACCACCACCGCCACCGCCTCCATAGAATCCACTATTGTTGCTCCCACCATAGTGATCAGTTGCATAACTGCCACCACCACCACCACCGCTTCCGCTTCTGTTGTCCCTTCTGAAGTCACGGCCTCCAAAACGGCCGCCCCCACCTCGCTTGCTTCTGCCACCACCATAAGTTGCACGAGATGAGTAACGCTGTAGCCAATCAGGCACTTCCTGGTTTGATTCTTGCATCAGCTCAGCTAATGGTCTAGCAAGTGATGAGTTGTTTTCATTGAAGAAAGCTGTCGCTAATCCCGTTTTGCCAGCTCGTCCTGTACGACCGATCCGATGGACATAGTCGTCGATGTCATTGGGTAGATCAAAGTTAATGACATGCGCAACATGGGGAATATCCAGACCTCGTGCAGCCACATCAGTAGCTACCAAAATTGGCGTATTGCCGGATTTGAACGACCTTAATGCAAGTTCTCTTTCCTGGAACACAACCAAGAATCCTTGTAAATGAAAACTGTGCAAATGCAATAAGGCGAAATAAATGAAAGAAGAAACACTCCCTCAGTTCCAAGTCATTTGTTTAGCTTTCTATTTTGGGACTCGGCGTAAATGAGCCGTTTTCTTTATATAAAACTAAAGTCTGATATAATTAGTCTCCAAAAACATTTAGCTAAAAACAAAATCATCCCAATTAAGTAATAATTTTTTATCAACTTAAATTATACGTGTATAATATAAAGAAAAACGTCAATTTATGTCTCTTCTCAAAATATAAAGGTAAACAAATGACTGAGGGAGAGGGAGTATGGAATTTGCATGAAGGTATTCCCAGCTTGTTGTACACAAGGCGTTCACCTTGAGCTTTGAGTTGACAGAAATTATCCTGAGGCGTTTTAAATAATGCCTGACCCGCTTTTTTAGAAAGTGGGACAAGAAATTAATGATAGATGACCACTAATTTATTAACAAGCTAAGTTACTAAACCTGAAAAACAAGCAATTAAAAAATCTGCAGGAGAAAATGGACAGTGAGGCAAAAATCTTTGCTTCTTTTGGCTAAAGCGTACATATTTTATGACGTCACTTAGCCATACAAATACCTAATGTGTCCCACAACATGACCCGACATCTACATTACTGATAGCTTCAACAGATTCGACACTGGCTCTGACCCTAGAGTCTTAGTTGACATCTTCAAATTGAGATAAAAAGGATGTCAAACAAGAGCAATAAGAGAAAGGGTACGGTAAACCAATGCATTTGAATAGTGAAGAAATTATAAACATATTTCAGTAACTAATTCACCAGTTCCGACTAAAGACAAGAAACTTGTCATGCCGATGTCTAATCATAGTCCACAGTCGGTATCACCATAATTACCAAAAACGAACTGTCTAAATCAAGTGTTCGATTTGACAACCTATCGGACACAACACGTATCAACAAGTTGGGGTACCACAGATGTGTTATCAAGGCCATCACTTAACCGCAAATTTTGACACAAACAAAATGGTAGTCTCAATCTCCGTAACTGTAGTAGTTACAACTCATTATCAGAACTACGTAACCATCAACTCCAAATTTGGACACCTGGTAGGCGTAAATATTTTTCAGCGCTAAGTTGGAAAGATGAAGCTAATATTCACGTGCCATAAACTTTAACAAGCTCACCTGTTGTGATCTATCACCGTGAATGCTAGTTGCTGGAAACCCATTGATACTTAACCAATGCTCCAACGCATCAGCCCCTTTTTTGGTCTCCACAAATACTAGCGTCAATGATTGCTGCACAATAAACAAACATATATGATTCAGAGACTAAAGTATACCTTAGAGGTACCCAACAAGCAATAGTCAATCACTCGCAATAGACAGCTATGCTACAGGCTATTACGCCTGCAAATTTACAATATACTATTACCTTTCCATGCGCTCCATTCGCACGCTGTGCATGAAGGAGGTCCATTAAATGACTCCTCTTGTCAGACTCATGCACAAACTCTACCCTCTGCACGATTAAATCAGTGCTTGAACCCACCCTTCCAACAGCAAGAAAAATGTAATCGCCCAGAAAATCGGATGCTAGCCTCTGCATACCAAGCAAAAGACAATTATGTCATCTCACATATGTAACAATTGCCACTTGCTGCACAGATGCTTTCAGGATTACATCATTAGAGTAAAGCAGACAGACATCATATCCTAAACACTCAATGTTGCACAAGAGTTAACACATTTATGATCAGAGAGAGAGCTCACGTATACATTTTCGATAAATATACTTGACAAACAATTCAGAAGAGTAAATTGTGCTTTTATATGCCAACATCTGATCAGACAAATATATATAACCAAAGAGCAACAATGTTAACAACATTATCACAGTAAGGGTAAGAGCAAGGAAAGGTTTGGAATTTGGATATACGTGTAGTCTGACCGATGTGCTGTGTGAACTGTTTCCCGATGACCCATAATTTATATTTGTGATAAAAATAACATAGAAACAACTAAAAAAATTAAAAAGCCATCAGGGTGGCAGAGAGAAACATGCAGTAAAATTCAAGCTTTGTAAAGCCCAATACAAAATATTGGATTCCACGGCACTTAAAATGCAATATAATCAACAGCCCTAAAAATGCAGTCAATACACAGCACTAAAAAAGAATTGAAGTCATAAACATGGTAACCAACATGAGTGTACAAATCGACGCACTACAAACTTTTCACAACAGTAATCATCTGTAATTAATCCTGTGTTGCCAGGTGCTTGACTGGGCTATTGAAAATTTCATGTTTGTGGGTGTAAAGCAAAGTGTGAAGTGTAGAGAAGTGATGCATCAGACGAGTGTCATGTCTGTCGTGCAACATGCAAAGTATCAAAAAGAGCCGCAAGCAAATATATAGTGAGCCACGGACGCCAAAATAAAACTGGTCAAGACATGTAGGTTGATGAGACTTAACGCCACTGTAACGCATAGTGGTACATGGCTTCTTAATAAGTTTCTGGGTCACTATCAATGCACAGAGGCAAAGAGAAAGAGCATAGATAAAAACAAACCTGTATTTCCTTCGGAAAGGTCGCACTGAACAGCATTGTCTGCCTCAAACCTCGGGGTGTCATGTCAGTTTGTTCAACTATCTTTCTGATTTGAGGTTCAAAACCCATATCGAGCATTCTATCGGCTTCGTCAAGTGCAAGGTATCTTATCATTTGTAGCGAGACTCTGGCCCTCTCAAGTAAATCAACAAGTCTTCCAGGGGTTGCAACTAAAATATCAACTCCTCTTTCGAGCTCTCGCAGCTGTACATAAGATGGTTCATAACTGAGAACTTACATCCCACAAGGAACGAACACATACGATAGGATCTCAACAGCCGAAACAAACTAGTCAGGCAAGGCAGGTAATACTTCTTTTACTAATGAGCTTTAGGCTTCGCACAAGGATCACTGATTCAAAATCAACAGCAACCAGGACATCTAACTTTTCCTTTCCTAAATGAAACTCCTACATGCACCAAATTTCACAAACTGCCAAGTATCACCTTGGAACAGGTTCTCGTTCTAAGCGAGTAAGCAAGACAAAATTACACATGCCCAGAAAAGGTTATCTTGGATCCAATTTTGGTTTACATACATATCCATTTCCCGTATGTTGATAAGTTTACATCAGGCAGGCAGCCAAGCAAAAGCAAGGCCTTAGATAGAGAAGTAGTCCTTCAAGAATTTCATTTTTCACAAAATTCCAAGTTTGATTAACTGGTGAAGTTAAAGCAAATCAGAAGACACAAAAAACATGGCTGAATACATCAATTAATTAGCTGTCAATACGTGTAAAGTTGCCAACATATATCATATTCGCTAACAAAAGCCAGATGGCAATGCCCTACAAAGAGGCAATTGATCCTTGCAAGGTAGAGAAGAAGTTAGTAGGCCTGGATATTCAGGTTTCATTCCCACAAAAATTCACAAGAGAGCTGTGCTTAAACACTTACACAAAGAGCTACAAGGGCAAATTGCCCATCAGTTCAGGCACTTTTTCTAGTTTTTCCCATCATAATCAATGATAACCAACATGAAAAATGATAGTGATGAGTTATTTTAGGTTATACCGAATTTGGAGGTTAATTTGAGGATAACCTTCAGAGGACCGAAAATGAAGGCATCTTACTTCAGAGGTTAGACAAGTAGCAAGGCATACTTATTAGAAAATTGCATGTGCCACTTATTACCTTACAATCGGGTCTTAGAAACTAATTATGCACATTCTTCAAAATAAGAAGCTTACACAATGACACGCCATGACTCACAACTCACAAGTACCATACATTGATGAAAATTTGCACAAATGCTTATATGAGACGGTGTGTGTATGACCAAAAGGTGATCACTTTAGTGGAGGTTGTGACCTCTATACTTTAAAAGATAATTACTTTTAGAGATTTTAAAGTGGTCACTATAAGCGTTAAGATAGTCACCTAACGAGTTAAAATGGTCACCTTTTTAATCACAGACTACCGGTCGTACGCATAGAACCATCACACAAGTGGGTTACGCAGGTACTCCCTCTATTTCATAAGAATAGCCCCATTGGCCCACTTCTTGTGAGGGAAAAAGTGGGGCAAAGGGGCTAATCTAATGAAAAGGAGTATTAGTATAACCAATTTATACGTGTAAAAGTTTGATGAAGACAAAAAATAAGATGAATCCGTAAAAACCAATGATCTAATCAACCAAAAATAGTTAAAAACAGCACTGTCAAGTAATCCCTCTGCTTTGACCAATTTTTGACAATTTTTCTTATTGAGATGGTTTATTCATTAATTATGATTTTTTCGGTACACTGTTTAAACATAAAACACAAATAAATGATGAGCACAACACTTACATAACATCTAAAAAATTGACAGAATACACTAACCTGTTGGTTGATTGGAGCTCCTCCATATACAACCACAACTCTCACTCCAGTTTGGTATGCAAACTTTTTGGCTTCCTCATTTATCTGCACAATGGAACAACACAATCAAGTTCGATGGAAGGAAAAAGGTCACCAATTTTCTTTTAGCTAAGTGCTCAAGTGTGTTAACTTCAAATATGTCTGAACCTGCATCGATAACTCCCTTGTAGGAGACAGAATAAGAGCACGGGGGTAAGCAGATCGATAACCACGGGGCCTCTGAGGTTGTTCATCCTTCATTATTCCACTAATGATCGGAAAGCAGAAAGCTGCAGTTTTCCCAGAACCTGTTTGAGCGCAAGCCATCAAGTCCCGTCCAGCAAGAGAAATTGGAATAGCGTAACGCTGAACAGGCGTAGGCTTCACATATTTGCACCTTCTGATATTTGCATTAAGCTCATTTCCGAGGTCAATATCCGCAAACGTATTCACCGGCGGTGGAACATTATCACCACTAGTCTCAACAGGGATATCCTCATAGGCATCAAAGTTAATACCCGTGTTCTCCTGTTCACCAAACGCTTGCTCCGGAACATCTTCATCACCATTCTCAAACGGGTTTACTTCCCTACGACTGTCCCATCCACCAATTCTGTTATTCCATCCACCGCCACGACCACCACCACCACCACGGCCACCACCGTACACACCTCCAACTCCACCACCGGCACCCCATCTAGACCCACCTGGTGGTCCACCGTACACGGGCCTGTCATTAAGAATTGGGGGTCCACCCTGTGATGGACCGGAACCCGACCCCAAATTAGGATCAGCTGACGGTGGCTTGTTACGAAGGTGCGGTGGTACATATGCAGACTTTGTAGGTCGCGCATTATTGTTTGCGCCTACATTGTCGCTGCTCTTAACGGCCTTGTCGTTCTCAGCCACGGAATCCGCCCACGACGTCCTCATCCTTCCAAAGAAAATAAAACTAATTCCTCTGAAACACTATCCTACAAAAACTAAAACCAAAAACTACTGCTTTTCGAACTTAACGAAAGAATCTGCAGAAACCCACAAATCAAAACCATACAAAAACAATTAGGCCAACAAATCACAACCAAAAATGAACTAAATCCTGTCTATATCAATCAAAACAACACGTGTACAGCAAAACAAATCAAAACAAACGATGAACAAAGAATCAATTACAAAATTACAAAAATCGAAGGAAAGGAGCAGAATGCAGGAAACTAAGAGAAGATAATCGAATTGAATAATCGAATGATGGAGAGATGAAATCGAGGGAAGAGATGAAAACGAACCTAGAGATGACGGAAAGAGGGAAAAAAAAGGGGGAAAATGAAACCCTAGGTTGATTATGTTTAGAGGTGGAAAATATTGAAGCTAAAATTAAGGAGAGAGATAAAAGGCGTAAAATATTATAAAGTCGAAAATATAGGAAAATAATAATAGATCTTCTGATTTTCTCACCTACTCAGATTAATTTTTACCTCGTACACCACCGCAACTCTTAATTGGGTCAGTCGGAAAATTTACGGGACAAGTAAATATGCGTTTTGGTGAAATATGTTCGAATATATTTTCGTTACTATTTTTTTTTTTTTTTTTTGATACGCCCATAAAGGACACTCACTCAATAGACAAAATATTATCCGCAGTTACAGCCGACACGACAGACGGCAGGACTTCATTCTTCCAGACTCGTCTACCCAAAACCCACGGTTGCAACCGCGCAAGTTCGTGAGCAACTTTATTACCGTCGCGACCCGTAAAAGACCACATAACAGACTCAAAACGAGACACTAAGACACGAATATCTTCTAAAACAGAGTAGAACGGACATCGACCTCACACCGAATTTTGTAAGGCCTCCACAACTACCTTACAATCTCCCTCCACGTGGACTTTCTTATGACCTTGGTCAAAAGCCATTTCAAGGGCAAACAAAAACGAAGTAGCCTCAGCTACTCTCACCTCTTCTTCCCTCTCTTCTTGAACCACTAAACACCACACTACCACTCCTTCCTCCGTGCGAGCCACTGCCCCGTATCCAACCCCTTTTCCGACCGCAATAGTGGCATCCACGTTCACCTTTATCCACCCTCTCTCGGGCACCTTCCACCTCACATGGTCTACCGCTCTTTGCCGTTGTTTCCCGGTGGTTCTTCCAACCACCCTATCCAGCTCCGCCATACACGAGTCAACACGGTGCACCACCTTAGTATCACTAAAGGTGTCCCCTTTAAACACAAGCTCGTTCCGAGATCTCCAAATCGCCCAAACCACAACCATGAAACGAGATCTATCCCTCTCATGAAGTTGACTCCATACCTCGGATATCCACTGGTCCACCGAAGCTCCCCCGATTTCTACCACATCCGAGAACTCTTCAGCATCCCAAATAGCAAATACACGCCCACAATCCCGGAACAGGTGAAGGTCTGTCTCCTCACGGGTTTCACATAAGGGGCAGCTGCCATCTGTTACTCCTAACCTTCGCCGGAGTCGAGCCCTGACCGGAAGTGCCTCTCGGCACCACTGCCAAAACATGTGCTTCACTCGGGGCAAGGCCGGAGTACTCCAAATCATTTTCCATAGCTGTTTGGCCTCAGTCCCCGACGTCTCAGCTTCGTCGTCTTCATTTAGACTGTGATATGCCGACCTCATCGAATAAGTGCCATCTTTCTCCCACGCCCAGTACCAGTCATCCGCAGGGCGTCTTTTACTAATGCGAATTTGTAAAATTCGCTCGGCTTCAAACGGCAAAAAGAGGTCTCTGATAAGATTCGCGTTCCATCGTTCACCGTTAACCAAAAGATCGCTGACGTGGGTAATGGAGGCGTCTTCTCGTCTCGCGAAAACTACTCGTCCCGTCTGCGTATTTGGTATCCACGGATCGTACCAGATAAGGGTTGAACTACCATCACCATCTGTTTTCTTAGGCCTCTTAAGAGGGTGTCTTTCGCTCCCCAGATACTCCTCCACGTATAGCTTGGATTGGTCCCGAGTGTCGAGTCAAGAAAAGCAGAAAAAGGGTAATATTTACCCGCAAGTATACGCGAGGCGAGAGTATTACTTCCCCCGCAGAGACGCCAGGCTTGCTTCCCCAAAAGAGCTGAATTGAAGAGCTCATAGTCTCTGAAGCCTAGCCCTCCTCGTGTCTTTGATCGGCAAAGTTTCTTCCAGGCCAACCAATGAGTCTTCCTGCCACCATGGTTCTCGCCCCACCAGAAACGGGACACGATCTGACGGATCTCATCGTAGAAGGAGACGGGAATTTTAAACACATTCATCACATAGGTAGGAATAGACTGGGCCGCGGCCTTAATCAACACTTCCCTACCCGCCTTAGACAAATTCTTCCCTTTCCACCCCTGTAACCTGCGCCACAATTTTGCTCGTATAGCATCAGTTATGCTCCGTTTAGAACGTCCCACCACCGTAGGTAGCCCCAAATATTTTTCCTGGATCGCAACTGCTTGAACACCCAACAAATCAGCCACCTCGACACGCCGAGCCTCCCTTGTCGAGTGGCTAAAAGAGACAGTGGTTTTCTCCAAGTTCACAAGCTGCCCAGAAGCGAGTTCGTACGATTTCAGCACGTCTTTAACAACCTGCGCTTCAGCCATCGTCGCCCCACTGAAGATGATGCAGTCGTCGGCATAAAGCAGGTGACTAACGATCGGCGCTTAGGCCGCCACTTGGATTCCACGGAGGGCCCCTCGGGCCATAGCACTCCGTAACAAGCCTGACAGGGCTTCCAATTGTACAGGGTTTCCAATTGTACGGAATATCATTTTTGCTTATTTTCGTTATTATTTAATTGTACTTAAATTTTTCTCAATTGTACGGAATATCATTTTTGCTTATTTTTTTTCCATCCACTACTCTTGAATAAATCAAATTTTCTCTTTTCCCTACTCACATCATTGAACCTTAAAATCATCTCAAATCAATCAATTTACATCTACAATTCATTGGAATTTTAATTATAAATCCAAATACGACATATTTCAATTAGTTCACTCGTTCTTTTTTATTTTCATTATTTATTGGATAATTAATTTTATTAATTGAATATGAGTCGGGAAGGTGGTGATGGTGGTATCGGTCGGGACGGTGGCGGTGGTGGTTAGGGTTTGAATGCTGATGGTGGTGGACCCAAAGGTGGGGTGGGTGGGTGGGAGGCCCGCGGGGTATACGTTACTGCCGCATCTTCACACTTTTTTTTTTCTAATTTAATTTTTTTTGTTATTTAATTATTATTACGGAGTAATTTTTTTTGTTATTTTTTACTATGATTATTATTTTTAGGGTGAGCGTCGAACGTGGTGGAAGGCAGTTGGGGGCGTGCGGTGGTAGGGACGGTGGCGGACATGCCGGTGTTGGTGGTTTGACGGTGGGTAGGTGATTTGAATTTTTAGATAGAGAAGAGAGAAAACATCAAATTGTGAAAATGGAAGATGAGAAATGAAAAAGGACATTTTGGTCTTTTTTGGTACAAGTGAGTAAAAGTTGGGTACAGTTGAACAACGTCCTATATTTTTGGTATAGATAATTTCTGGGTTGAATATTTGAATGTAATATGATTTTTAGGTATAGTTAGAGTCAAAATATACACTTACGAATACTTTTTATTAATACTAGCGTAGCACCCATGCTCATGCACGGTTGTAGCGGTGTTTAGATTATATAATCAATTGAGTAAATATATAGTACTCTATATATTATTATAGTGTGAGCTATTTTACAATATTTTCGAAAAAATAGTTATTTAATTATCATATAAAATGCTTTGAATAAATGAGTTGGTTTATATAATCCCAATTTTGATTTATAATAGTGTAAAAAAAATATTTTATCACTACAAAATATTTTATCTTCTATGATTAAATTAAAAGAAATATTTTATCTTCTATAACTAAATTAAAAGAAATATTTATCTTCTATGATTAAAATAAAAGAAATATTTTATCTGATTAAATAAAATATTTCTTTTATTTAATTTATAATAGTGTAAAAAAATATTTATATATAAGATCTTAGATTATAATAATAGTGTGTATTCACAAGATCTTAAAATCTTAAATCGGACAATGTGTAAAAAAAAAACAAGGATTTATTGCCAAACACCACCTTTAAAAAACGACTTTTGCCAAACACCACCTTTAAAAAAAACTTGTCATTTACCACCTTTAAAAAAATATTTTGTCGATTATGACCTTTTGGCCTTTGTTGACCAAATTCCGACGTTTGACTAATCGGAAGACTTTCATTCTCCTCATCTTCTTCTTCTTTACTCTTTCAAACCTAAATTTCATACCTCAAATGCAAAGATACACTTCTAAAACCAAGAAATTTACTATTAAAACCTAGAAATTCACTACTAAAACCCACAAATTCACTACTAAAACCCACAAATTCATTCTTGAAATCAAATTTGTAAATACATCTCTCAAATCAATTATACATCTTTCGAAATCTAATGTACTACACCATTAACTTCACCTATTCATTACTCCCTCCGATTCTCGGATTCTTAACATTTGCTTTTGGCACAATAATTAAGGTGGACCAAAAAATGGGTGGACAAGTGGGAAAACAAGTGGGGTAGTATTTAATTGTGAGATAAAAAAACTTTCCAAAAAGGGAAATGTTAAGAAATGGAAAATCACCCCAATAAGGAAAATGTTAAGAATCTGGTGAATCGGAGGGAGTACTTTTTTTTATAATATGTTGATTCATTTTGAAAACACTCCAATATCTCCATATTTTTACCCACTTTTGAATTTCAATTAGAACCATTATCGTTTCTTCCAATTTTTTCATCATAATCTTCGAAAATACCTTAAAGTTTCAAATTTTTGCCCTAAAACGTTTTATTTTTCGGTAAATGATGTGAAAGACAAATGTAGAAAGTATTTGAGAAATTTAGAGGAAAATTTGGGAAATTTTGAGTTAAAAATTGTGTTTGAAGGATAAGTTTTGGGTTGGAGGAAGGAAAAAAGAGAAAAAAAAAAAATAGAAATTACGAATTCCGGTGAGTCAAATGTTGTATTTTAGTTGGTGTAAGTCAAACTCGGGCTAAAAGGTCAAAGTTGGCAAAAAAAATTAAAGCTATGAATTTACAAGTTTTTTTTTTAAAAGGTGGTGTTTCGCAAAACTTTTTTTTCAAAGGTGGTGTTTGGCAATTAATCCAAAAAACAAATATAACTTAATCATACAAGATAAAATATTTCTTTTATTTTAGGTTAAATATAATATATGTATTCATAGAACATGATTTTATAACTCAAGGCCAACTTAATCAATCCTCATATAATTTTAGATAACTTATATTGTAACACCCCGACCCTAACTAAAGGCCGGAATGTTGCTCACGGTAGCTAGCCAGGTTGCGTACATCGCCCACAGACCAACACGGGTCCTTTCCAGTACACTTTGTCCTCACTCATGCACATCCTGAGAACTTCCCAGGAGGTCACCTATCCCAAGACTACTCTCCAGCAAACACGTTTAACTGAAGAGTTCTTAAGATGAGCCACTAGAAAAAAAAGATGCATCTTGTTGGTATGGGTAGCACGTTCAACCCTTTTAAGCACTATGTCACTTGAGCTAATACATGATCTCATCAACGGGGTACCCGAGCCAAATAACGTCTTCAGACAACCTCGGGTATTACATATATAATTTATGTATTCATAAATTAGGTTAAATAAGACGTAGTTGAAGATTTGAGCAAGGTTAAATAAGGTAACCTAGTATTTGAAAATATGAAATTTTAGGCAACTTGATTTTAGATAACATGTATTTTAGATAACATGTATTTTGACTGCATAATAATAGCTATTAAATAAAATATTTAATTAATCATCATTAATTAATTAATTAATAGGGGCCCATAATTAATAAAGGTCCATAATGAAGCCAAAGGAAGCCCAATGTACATAGTGTGCGTGCATTGTGTACATAGTGTAGTTGAGCGGGAAATTGAGGCTCCTAAATTCACTCCTACCACGTCACGTAGGATTGGGGTTTGTAGTGGGGATGATTTTAGTATAATAGGAGATTTTACGTTTTAGTGTAGTTAGAGTAACTTTCTTACGGAGTACATGATCGGTTTATGAGGAAAGATGAGCCCAATCCGATTTATAGGACAAGTTACGTTTTAGTGGAGTTATTAAACCATGCTCCTTATTGTTTACTTTTGGTGTAGATACTTATATAGGTTGGTCATATGCTATAAGATCGTCCTAACTCCTAATAAAGTAACAAACAAGCATAATCTTTTACTAGTTTTCAAATCGTACGATTTACGAGTTCAATAACAATTGTTATATTGATAATTTTGGAAAAGTAAAAAGAAAAAGAAAAAAAAAGTTCAAATGTAGTACCTTTAGTTTATAATACTACTTTTTGGTATATTGTTCGAAGTAAGTTATTATTAAAATTAATCGTTAACTCCACCTTTTCTAAGCACGATTTTAAAAATTCTCACATTTTACAATTTGTTTTTAAAAACTTCACCATTTATGAACTTTTTTTTTTTTTTTTTACAAACTCCCACCAAAATTTCAGTTTCCCCATAATAAACGGCTATTTTAACTCATGAAAAATTAAATTTCCGTTTTATCTTTTCAATTCTTGAGTTTCAGTGGATGATAGATTACATTCGTGAAAATATTAAATTTCCTTCATTTTCACAAAAAAATGCATTTTGGTGGGGGTTTTTGAGAGAAAATGTTTATAAAATGTGAGAGTTATCAAATTATTATTATTATTATTAGTATTATTATTATTTTTTTTAACCACCGAACATTTATTAAGATTAGAAAAATAAAGTTTACACGAAATTGGTGGGAAGCCGAGATACAATCTGGGCTCCCTCCCCCTTAGCAACAACAAAGCAAAGTCTAGTAAAAACATAAGCGGGTACACTAGCATCATTGGACACAGAGAATTTCTGGATCCGCTTGAGTAAGGCTACAACATCATCATCATCATCATCCTCGTCGTCGTCGTCGTTGTTGTTGTTATTGTTATTATTGTTATTATTTTCATGTTATCGAACTTTTATTAAGATTTGAAAAGTAAAGTTTACAAAAAATTAGTAGTTAACCGAGATACAATCTGGCGCCCACTCCCTTAGTGATAGCAAAACTAAGTCTAGTAAAAATGTAGACCGCAACATGATTCCCAGCATCCTGAGACACTGAGAAATTTTGAATCCGCTTTAGCAAGACAACAACATCTGTATGTAACTCCAAAAGCGAAGAAAAAGAGAAAGGAAGGAAACCATCATTAGCCGTCTCGCACAAATCCTTGTACTTGGCACGCTTTCATTGAGCAGCATCAACTACAACACGCCCGGCCACAAAAGAAGACATCCCAGACTGAGACAAGGGGGAAGACCCCGTCAGATTGACATACACATCTCGGCCCTTGTCCCAAGAATATAGTAACAAATCCGCAAGACGAAGGGGTGTATCGTGCCTGTCAACTTAACTGATATCAACCTCCTTCCCAACAGATATCCCAGACCTGGAGTAGATATCTAAAAGTGTGTCACGGATGAGGTTATGTCGATGCTTAATTCCCACAGTGCCAACACAGGATACAGCGTGATCACCATAGACGTCACCTTAGAAGACCCGAGAACAAGCTGGGCAGGGCCTAGACACCCTGAATAATGGAATACCAAGTCAATAGCTGAGCACACTACGATTGGTCCTTCCATTCATAGGCTGCCCCAACCTTGAAATAAGAACTGCATGCAGCCAATCAGAAGCATGAGCACCCTGCCGAGACTTTTATAATGCCACATGTCGCGCAGTCAAGGAGAATACAAAGCTCGATGTATTAGCAACCTTTGCGAAATATATATCTGCCAATTTTTTTTCATAAACTTAGGGGCAACGACTTTACTAAGATCGCGTAAAATATCTGAACCCGTGGTCTCATTAAAAATGCACAAAGCATCATCAAAGTAGGGCCAGCGACAATGATACCAGAAAGACGTAGAAGCCCAGCTTGCAACTCAGCGGACTACAAACGGGATGCGAGAAAAGAATAATGCTTGACGTTTCCAGCAGCATAAACCCCAAGCCCGCCAAAACGAAAAGGAAATGTAGCAAGCCGCCACTGCCAATCACCAGAACCAGGCCCAGACGCAGTGACAGTGCGTTTTAAGCTAAAACGAAGAGCTGCATCAAAAGTAAGGCAGACGGACTCATAGGGTATTGTTTCGGGTTACAAATATTTAAAGTAAATACAACTCAAAGCTAATGAATAATCTTGTGTTGAGTTCTGTGGGTTGCAGTATCACTTGACCTTCCCTGACCGTACGTCCTGCACAAGTACACAAACCTAGCCTCGGGGGTGTCCGAGGATAACCCCTCCAATGCTTAAGTCAGCTTGAGTTGAAGAGAGAAGTCAGAGAATTACAAGAATAAGTCTAAGTAATACCTTTTTATGAGATTTTTTATGTGTTGTTTTGAATGAATCCTCGGCCGCACCCTTCTTCCTCTATTTATAAGGAACGCCTTTGTCCTTTAGTGACTTGCGTCGGTGATAAAGCTGAACCTTTGTCTTGTAGTATTGTCTTATAGTAACTAAGTACAAACAATGAATGATGCGGGAGCAGTGGGAGCACAATGGAAACGAGGCCTTGGAGAGCACATGGTGCGGGAGCATTGGAAACATAGGATTAACAAAGCCTTGGAGGCCACGATTCCGACCATCTGAATGGAACCACAGTAGAAACGCAGGCACGTTTCTCATTATCTGGCAGGAAACGCAGACGCGTATCCCACTGTCTAACTGAAAACGCAGAAGGAAACGCAGGCTTTGAAGCTTCCTGGAAACTCATAGAAAACGCAGACGCATTTCCCACAGACTAGCTGGAAACGCTAGAAAACGTGTACAGCTCAACACGCTTTCCTTAAATTAGTCCGTAGGAATCAGCTAGTATAACTTTAATTATTCTTAGATTATTTTCTTTATTTACTTGCAAATAAACTTGGGAAAGTTTCCTAGAAGTGGTAGAAGTAATCTCTTAGTTGATTTTATTTTATTTCCTAATTAGATTATGAAAGTCTTAGTGGATGAATAATTTGGTTTCCTAATTATATTAGGACCAATATAGTGTTTAGAGTACTATAAATAAGGCTGGATTGTGACCTTATTTCATATCTTATCATACATTGAATTATCAATAAATTTTTATACTTTGCCTAAACTTGCGAGTTTATAATTCTTCCTTGCGAGGTTGAATTCTTGTTAACTTGATTCCTTGCGAGGTTGAGAGTTACAAAATCGAGTTAATTGAGTAGTCTTGCGAGATTGCTAGTTTAATTCTAGTCTTAGTTGAGGGGTCGTGCGAGATTTTCTTAACTAATTCATACTTCCTCCATTTTTTCCAATTAGCCCCATATACCTTTTTCGGAAATTTCTTCCAATTAGCCCCATTTCCCTTTTTAGTAATAATTTCTCTCACATACCCCAGTTTTTCTCACACATACCTACTTTTTCTTACTCACATACAATTTTTTTATAATTAAACTATTCTACTTTTTCTTCACCCTACCCCACTTTTTCCACTTTTTCTTAAAAATAGTGAAATATGGAAGGGGGCCAATTGGAAAAAATGGAGGGAGTATCTTCTATTTTCCGCTGCAAAATATCGAGTCCGTTCTATATCAATGTAACAACCCGGATTTTCCAAATGAAATAAATAAGAAAATAAAAAGGATTTATAAAAGAAAACAAAATAAAAGCGAGCCACGGAGGCGAAAACACCGTGGAATCCGGATCGTTACTAACTAAAACAACGGTCTAGACTTCAAAGTCTAAACAAGCGGGAATAAAACACCCTTTTACAAAGGCTAACTGAAGACAACTCTAAACTAACAAAAAAACTAAACCGATAAATAGCTATAATGAAGGAGCTATTCTCGCGGCAATCCTCACTCTTTACCCATCCCCGCATGCAAAACTGCCACAAAGAAAGTAACAGCCACAATCAGTGGGGAGTAACTAGGTGCTCCCCAGTCATATTTCAACATAAACAAACGAATAGCAATACAACATACAACCCAACTGGCCCATGGCCTATAATCAAATGTAAACCAAACAAAAACATGCAACCCAAAGGTATAACAAACACAAGGCAACCTCAAGCCAAAATATTAGGTAACCAACTCAACCATTGATGTGTCATATATTTACATATATATAGCCCCTTGTTCACGAGCTTTACTTTGCGATTCTCGTACTTTTATATGCATTTCGGCTCCTATTTCTCTCCGTTTTGGCCCTGCTGCGTTTTTGTGTCTATATTGCAGGTAAACGCACATATTTGGAGGTTAGGATGCTATTCGGGAGGTTTCGTGAAGTTTCGTAAAGTTTCGTGATGTTTCGAGTTGGTTTCGTTGCGTTTCGCTTGCGCACGAGCCTCGTTTTAGCGTTTGAAGGTGTCCCGGGACCTTGGGACGGGATTTGAAGCCCTCATATTCATCCTAAGACTCGTCCCTACTCCTAGGCCTCGTCCCTTAGCCTTGGGACGACAAATAATGCAAAATAAGCTAAGGCAAGAAAGTGCAAAAAAGAGGACTTGAGCTGAATCTAACGGGATGGGTGTCCCGTGAGCTAGGGATGGCTTGAACACTTGGTCCCGGACGGGATGCATGTCCCGGACCCCAGGGATGACTTGTGACTCCTCGTGTGCTTAAATTAGATCGTCTATTTGAAGGAGCAATTCATCATATCTTTGCACGAAATTTTCTGAGCATTCTTAGGACTCTCTAAACTAGTTTCTCTCAAAAACTTAGGGTTTAAATAATTTTCCTTCTTGTAATTTCAATTCCCGACTCGAGTACGTTGTTTTGATCATCCTATTTCGGTTTTGTTGCTTGAATTCATCTTGTTCTTCTTGGATTTCTGATTAGGTATTGTTATATATTTCTCTCCTTTGTTTATCATTTCATCTTATATCATTGTTGATCATGTTTTCATCCATTGTTATTGCTTTTGTTGTCATTTTCGCTATGTGTGAGTAGTTCATCATCTAGGGTTGAAGGGTGATCATGGGTGAGTAGTCTTGGATGATTTTGGTGATGTTTTGATGAGGGTTTTGCTTGTGTCTCCGGTTGTCTTGTTGTGTTTGTGTTCGTTGATCCTTTGGCCAAGGTTTTGCGAGCGTTTGCCACCCTTAGACTTAAGACCGAAAGCCTAGTTTAAGGTAGGGCACGAGACTAACCATTAGGACCCTCACTTGTAAGTTGCGAGAGCCCGCATTTGAGACCTAGAGGACGCTTAGAACCGAGTGGTCGAGCCTATTCCTTAGCTCATGTGATTCCCGACTCATTTCTTTCACCATCCTTCATCCTAGCTTTGCCTATGCTATCCCCGATTCCCTAAACCTTTCCCTTATAAGTTTAATCCCTTATCTTGCGCTCTAGCTTTAGTTTACCTCAACCATTACTCGAACCGAGACTAGAATCACTAAAAATAACCAACATTACGACCATCTCCCTGTGGATTTCGACCCGACTTACCCTACCTACCCTAGTGTTGAGTTTGGCATTATTTTTGATTAGGCGAGTGCGACTAAACCTATCAAATTTTGGCGCCGTTGCCGGGGAGACGGCTCTTGTTTTTGTTGTTTATTTGGTTCTTTTCTCATTGTTACTCTTGTCTCAATGAACCTAAATTCCTTGAGGCCGCTTCTCATCACTTCCTCTAGTGTTGTGTATGCCCAGGTTATCACGTACGTCTCAAAAAGGCTTGGCAATTCAGTTTGACCCGGAGTCAGAACGTACTTTCCTAAGGCGAAAGAACTTACTAAAGGACTTGGAAGCTGTTTCTCCTTCTACTTCATCACCTAAGGAAGCTCACGTTACACCCGAGCCAAAGAAAATGGTGAAGCTATCCGATCATTCAAAGCCTACCGCCGCTCAAATTCCTACGGGAAATGCTATGCCCAACATAGCGGCTAATAACTTTGAGGTCAAGCCCGCGTTTATCAACTTGATCGAGCGGAGTCAACTCTGAGGGAGCCCCGGTGAGGACCCTAACCTACACATCCAAAACTTTTGTGATTATTGCTCTACGATCAAACAAACGGGTGTGACTCAAGATCAAATTCGGGAGATGCTCTTTCCGTTTTCCCTCCGAGACAAAGCCAAGTTGTGGCTAAATTCCTTGAATCGGGTAGCGCTTGCGATCGTTGATTGGAACTCCTTAGTCTTGGCCTTTTACCAAAAATACTTCCCACCCGAGAAGACCACCATGCTTAGGAGTCAAATCACAAGCTTTCGACAAAGAGGAGATGAGTCCTTGTTTGATGTGTGGGAAAGATACAAAGACTTACAACGTCAATGCCCACATCATGGCATGGACAAGTGGTTCATCGTGATGCAATTCTATAACGGTCTTTACAACGAGTCACGCCAAGTGCTTGACTCGGCGGCGAATGGTAGGTTCGATAACATTGATGTCGATGAGGCTATGGATACGATCGAGGTCATGGCGATCCATAATGCGCAATACGGGAGCTCTAGGAACATTATTAGGAGCGGAGGTAAGAACGATGGTGATGCGGTGGCCATGCTTTCGGCTAAGATTGACGCTATGACCGCGATGATGATGAGCGAAATGCGAGCAGGTGGTAGTTCTTCAAATGCTAATGCACAAACGGTAGCGGCGATGCACACTTCTCATGACGTGCCTTGCAATTCTTGTGGCGTTTCCGGTCATTCTTCCTTAGAATGCCGAGGTATGTATCCCGTCCATGCTTTTCAATCTCAACAAAACAGCCCTTACTCTAACTATTACAATGAGGGTTACAAAAATCATCCCAACTTGTCCTACAAGAGTCAAAATGTTTTGAATCCACCACAACAACACCAAAACAGCCCACAAAACTATCCTACACACAACGTTCCACAAAATTTCAGCCCTTATAACAACCCAAGACCTTACAACCCTCCGGGCTTCAATCGCCCTAATTTTCAAACTCAAAATGCTCCGCCACCGATACAAGCCGCTCCGGTCCCCGATCCTATGAGTGAAATGCGAGCCATGATGATGCAAATGGCTAAGACGCAAGAGACAATGATGGCTCAAATGCAAAAGAGCGATCAAGCGAAGGACGCGGCCATCAAAATGCGCGAGACACAAATGGCTCAACTTGCTTCCTCTAGCTCTCAACGGAAGCCGGGTTCTCTTCCGTCGCAAGGCACGCAACCGCAACAACATGAGTCGATCAATGTCATTTCCTTGCGAAGCAGCACGAGCTATGACGGTCCTCCTATGCCTACCTATGATTCCCCTCCCGCTAAGGTGGTAAGTGAGGTAGATCCTTCTCTTTTTGCTAATGACTATAGTGTGCTTAGTAATGATGTTGCAGGTACAAAGAGCAATGGAGCGAGCACGAGTGGAAGCACAAGTGGTGAGCTGGCCGTGAGTGGGCATGGTGGTGGTGCAGCCGTGGGTCAAGGTGGACCTAAAGAAGATGGTGTGGCCGTGCCCAAGGTGGGGCCGAGCCAAGGTGGAGCTAAGCGAGGAGGGTCACACGTGGAGGACAAGACCAAGGAGCAAGCTCAAGTCAAGCCGGTAGAGGCGCCAATTCAAATCAAGTTGCCATTCCCGAGTCGAGTGGTAAAATCTAAGCTTGACACGCAATTTGGTAAGTTTATGGAAGTAGTGAAAGATTTGAAGGTAACTGTTCCTTTTACTGAACTTGTCACGCAAGTCCCTGCGTACGCAAAATTTTTAAAAGACATCCTTACTCGTAAACGATCTTTCAATGAGGTCGAGACTGTCGCTTTTACTGCTGAATGCAGCGCACTTTTACAAAACCAGTCTCCTCCTAAATTGAAAGATCCAGGTAGTTTCTCCATACCTTGCACGATTGGTACAGTTTCGATTTCTAACGCTTTATGTGATTTAGGTGTAAGTGTAAGCGTCATGCCTTACTCCGTATGCAAGAAACTCAACATGGGGCCTTTGAAAGTGACCAATATCACGCTCCAAATGGCGGACCGTTCTGTCAAACGCCCTCTAGGCGTTTTGGAGGACGTTCCTGTCAAAGTTGGTAAGTTTTTCATCCCGTTGACTTTATCGTTCTTGACATGGCCGAGGACTCCCAAATTCCTATCATATTGGGTCGGCCTTTCTTGCACACTGCTGGTGCAATCATCGACGTCAAGAACGGGAAATTGACGTTGGATATAGGAGGTGATAAAGTTACTTTCAACCTTTCCAATGCTTTAAAACGCCCAATGTTGGAGGAGCATGTCTTTGATGTCGACGTTATTGATGATTGTGTGACCGAGAACTTACATAGAGTCCTCGAGAGGGATCCTCTTGAGGCTATGCTTTGTTGTGATTATGTTGCAGGTGAGTTAGGGAGGACGGACGCGGGTAGAAGTGTGATCAAAGACGATGTGCGTGGTGAGGCCAAGGATGGCCAAGTTGCTGGAATAGGCCGAGCTAATGTGGATGATGATGATGGAGATGGACTTGATGACGAGAACGACGATGGTAGTGGGTTCGTCTACGACGAGACCCATGGATGGTGGTACTTCTAGTACTGTTTGCTGAGCCCCCAGTTTGAAGCTGGTTTGGGGGGGCGCTTCATTTTGTAAATATCATGTATGTACTTTGTTTCGTTTGAGACTTTTGCGTGTTTTTCTTCCTTATTTTTATGGTCCCCGTGTTGATGTGCTTTAGGACACATTGGGGACAATGTGTCGTTTGGTTTGGGGGGAGGAACGCTTTGCTTTGCTTCGCTTTTTATTTTTGCGTTTTTCTTTTTCGTTTTTCATTTTAAAAAAAAAAATCCAAAGAATCCAAAAAATCTAAAAAATTTCAAAAATCACAAAAAAAAATCTGAAAATTTATCAAAAAATACCAAAAATACGTATCCCGATCGTTGTTTGCGAGCTTGTTTTTACCTTATTCTTTCCCGACATCCCTTCCCTTGTTTGCTTTGAGCTTTGGCATGTTTTATATTGTTGGATTAGCGCTACGGGGATGTTGAGACGCGTTTGCAGATGATGGCGTGCTTTTACTTTGTTGGCTTTATCATTCACGCACTATAGCTACTCTTATTGTGAGGTTTTTAGCCTCCAGAGGCCGGTTCATCTATCCCGGTCCTGTGCCTTATTGTGAGTAGTTCTCCTCGTGGGGTACGTAATATTAACACGCATAAGTGTGGCCCCTATCCCGTTTTTCCCCGCGATTTTGTCACATGCTTTGCATATGAGGCTTTAGTTGATTACATTTGATTCACCTTGTTCATACATTGCTTTTATTCCTCTCATATATGATCCTTTACCTCTTATCCACATGAGTTTGCTAGCTACATTGCCATATAGCATACCCTAGCCTAGCTAGTGATCGCTTTTGCTTACTATTGTGCTCGTTCTTTGGGTTGTGATCATTGCTACGACTTGCTGATGTCGTTGGCTTGAGAGTGTTGGTGAATATGTGTCGGGATTGCTGTTTCCCCGACCCTTTGATGGATGAGGTTTTGATCATCCTATGCTAGTGTGCTCTTTGCTCAAGGAAAAAGAAACAAAAATCAGAAAATACAAACACAACACAAATACAAAAGAATGTCAGGTGGCAGTTGCATCTTTTTGGGGTTGGGTTATGTGGGCTCCTTGAAACGAGGGTGAAACCTCATGCGTATAATAAAGTAGCTAGTAGTTTTATAGATTGGTCTCTTACTACGAATAATGCTTGTCACTCTGGTGGTAGAATTTGGGTCTTGTGGAAGCCTCAATTGTTTGGGGTTTCTGTTTTGAGTATGTCTGCTCAGTCTGTTCATTGTTTGGTGTCTGAAAGAGGTACAGGGAGATGGTTCTTTTGGACTGTTGTTTATGGGTTTAATGATAGTAAGAAGAGGGAGGACTTGTGGAAGGACTTGGGGAATTGTCAGTATAGGGGACCTTGGGTGGTGAGTGGAGACTTCAACAATGTCTTATTTACCACTGAGCGTCTTGGCTCTGCTGTGACTTTTAAGGAAGTGCAGGAGTTTCAGAGGTGTGTTTCTTGTTGTAGACTGCAAGATATGAAGAGTATTGGGAAATTCTTTACTTGGAGTAATAAGCAGGAGGGTTTGGATAGGGTTTATAGTAAGATTGATAGGGTTCTTGTGAATGATTTATGGATGAGTCAGTATGTTGATGCTTATGCTGAGTTCAAACCTGAGGGCCTGTACGATCACTGTCCAAGTCTGGTCTATCTTGATCAGGCATCTGTAGACAAGAAGGTGCCCTTTAAGTTCTTTAATATGTGGGTGTCATCTCCTCAATTCAAGGATATTGTTGTTGAAGGATGGAACCAGAGAGTGTCAGGTGTGAAAATGTATGTGGTAGTACAGAAATTAAAGCTGTTGAAGAAACCTCTTAAGCAGTTGAGTAGGGGAGCCTTGTCTGATATTGAACAAAAAGCTTCAATTGCCCTTCATGTGCTACATGATTTACAAATGAAGCTGAATGCTGACCCTGGGAATGTAGTGATGCTTGAGCTAGAAAGGGAAGCTGCTAAGGCTTATCTTCTATTGAATAAGGCCAAATGTAGCTTTCTGATGCAAAAGTCCAAGATTCAATGGCTACAAGATGCTGATGATAATACAGCTTTCTTCCATAATGCTATAAGGATGAGGCACAGTCAGAATAGAGTAATCAAACTTGCTGATCATACTGGTAGAGTGGTTGATAAGCCACAGGACATAGCTAATGCTTTTCTGGAGTATTATCAACAACTCTTGGGTAGTGACAGGAGTGTAACACCTGTGGATCCAACTGTTGTTAGAGAAGGTAATTTGGTGACAGATGAGCATAATTTGATGTTGCTGAAACCAGTGACAAAAGCTGAGATTAGAGAGGTGCTCTTCTCTATCCCAAATACAAAATCACCAGGGCCTGATGGCTATTCTAGCTTGTTCTTTAAAGAAGCGTGGGGAGTTATTGGTGATGACATATGTGATGCAGTCTTGGACTTCTTTGAACATGGTAGGATGTTGAAACAGGTGAACTGTACTACGTTAACCTTGATACCAAAGGTCCAGATTCCTGAGAGTGTGTTAGAATTTAGACCAATTGCTTGTTGTAATGTGGTCTATAAGTGTATAGCAAAGTTGCTCTGCAACAGACTTGGGGATGTACTACCTGATGTGGTTAGTGAGAATCAAAGTGCTTTTATCAAAGGGAGAATGATAGTTGATAATATCCTAATCTGTCAAGATTTGGTGAGATTATATGAGAGGAAGACTTGCTCCCCTAGATGTTTGATGAAAGTGGATTTAAGGAAAGCTTATGATACTATTGAATGGAAATTCTTGGAAGAGATGATGATCTACATGGGCTTTCACAGGACTTTTGTAAAGCTTGTTATGGAGTGTGTGTCTACCACTTCATACTCTCTGAGTTTGAATGGAAGTTTGTTTGGTTTCTTTCAAGGGAAAAGAGGGTTAAGACAAGGGGATCCCCTATCTCCTCTATTATTTACTCTATGTATGGAATATCTCACACGGCTTTGTGTTAGAATAGGACAGAAGCCTCAGTTTCGTTTTCATCCTCTGTGTAAGGAGTTGAGATTGAATCAGCTGTGCTTTGCTGATGATCTTTTATTATTTTGCAAAGGTAAACCTACTGTAGTCAGTTGTCTTATGGAAGGGCTAACTGCTTTCTCTGAAAGCTCTGGCTTGTATATGAATCCTGGGAAATCTGCTTGTTATATGAATAGAGTTGGTAAGGAAGACATGGATGCTATCCTAGCAATGACAGGTATGCAGAAGGGAGCCTTGCCTTTTAGATACTTGGGAGTGCCAATTTCAGCTAAGAGATTGAGTGTGGCTGACTGTACAAGTTTGGTGGAGAAGGTGTGTGCTAAAATACGGAGTTGGGCTGCTAGGAGGCTGTCATACTCAGGCAGGTTAGTTTTGATTAAGGCTGTCTTGAGTACTTTGCATTCTTATTGGGCTACGATATTTGTTCTTCCTACCATGGTGATTAAGGAAATTGAAAAAGTTTGTCGACATTCCTTTGGGATGGAATTGCTGAGTTCAAAAGGGTTCCCCCTGTGAGTTGGGATCAGGTATGTAAGCCTAAGAAGTTTGGAGGGCTTGGGATCGTGAATTTTCAGATTTGGAATGTTGCGTTAATGAGTAGGTATGTATGGTGGTTAGCTCAAAAGGCTGACCATTTATGGATTAAATGGGTGGATCATGTCTATCTGAAAGGGAAGGCGTTGTGGGACTATGAACCTACAATCAATACGAGTTGGAGCTGGAGGAGGATTTGTGGCCTGAAAACTCGGTTGCAAGATCTGATTTGTGACCAGTTGGGGAAGGGGTTGCATAACCTGCCTGCTAGTGAAGTGTATGAGAGATTGATGTGTCTTCAACACCCGGTCCCTTGGCATAAGGAGGTCTGGGTACGTTATGTTGTCCCTAAACATTCTTTTATAATGTGGTTGTGCAAGTGGAAGCGATTAATGACAAGGGCGAGATTGAAGCGTTTTGGAGTATGTACTGAAGAGGAATGCTGCATTTGTGGATTGGAACGTGAATCACAACATCATCTATTTTTTGATTATAAGGGTTGTCGAGATTGGTTGGGATTCCCTAGGGTGAGGGCTGACCTGAGTTGTGGGCGATGGCCACATAGCTCGAGGTTGATGAGGCAACTTCAATGGGCGTGCATAAGTGCGTTGTGCTACCACATTTGGCGAGCGAGAAATGAAGCGTACTACAATGGTGTTCTTAGTCTCTCGAAATATGTTGTTCGTTGTATCCAAACGGAACTTAGTGTGCGGGTTAGGAAGAACTATAACAACTTATCTATTGTAGATAAGGAGTGGCTTAAGAGCAAAGGATTATTGTAATTGTATTAAAATGAGGTTGTAATTGGTGATTTTAATGATAATTACATTTTACCAAAAAAAAAAAAATTACAAAAGAAAAGAAAGAAAGTGTGTGCACAAAAATAAAGTTGTTGTTGTTACATGAGTGAGCACTTGTAATTTGTTGCTATGTTGCGATGATGTGTAGAGGAGACCGATATGCTGCTTTCGGTCCATTTTTCATAAGAGTTGGGTTCCGTTTTGGTTGGATGAGCACTTGAGTAGTATTAGTGGTTTCTAGTGGCTTAGCTCCACGATTCATAATCATTTGTTCCACCTTCTTGCCCTTCACCCCTCTATGGCCTTTACACACCTCATATCCTATGTAAGCCCTCATGTTTGTCTCGTTTTTGTGACATTATTTGTGTACGGGAATGCGAGATTTGGTCCACATTAGATTGCGAGCGTGCTTCCACTAGTCGAGTAGGTGAGTGTCATCACATATATCACCTTGTTCATCATGTGTGCTAGAGTGGAAACCGCGAGAGGTCCGTGATTTGATTGCTAGAGAGCCTAAGTCTAAGCCATGCTATTCATTCTGCGCCGTCTTGTAATTCTCATCCGTTAGCTTGCTATATCCATACGTCCCATGTTGTTTCGGGATTGATTGTCATTTGCTTGAGCTACTTGCGGTTGGGTGATTGTTCGGGGAAGTTTTCTTTGTCTCGCTTTGTCCTCTATTTTCTATCATGCTTTGTTGCTTGAGGACAAGCAACGGTTCGGTTTGGGGGAGTTTGATGTGTCATATATTTACATATATATAGCCCCTTGTTCACGAGCTTTACTTTGCGATTCTCGTACTTTTATATGCATTTCGGCTCCTATTTCTCTCCGTTTTGGCCCTGCTGCGTTTTTGTGTCTATATTGCAGGTAAACGCGCATATTTGGAGGTTAGGATGCTATTCGGGAGGTTTCGTGAAGTTTCGTAAAGTTTCGTGATGTTTCGAGTTGGTTTCGTTGCGTTTCGCTTGCGCACGAGCCTCGTTTTAGCGTTTGAAGGTGTCCCGAGACCTTAGGACGGGATTTGAAGCCCTCATATTCATCCTAAGACTCGTCCCTACTCCTAGGCCTCGTCCCTTAGCCTTGGGACGACAAATAATGCAAAATAAGCTAAGGCAAGAAAGTGCAAAAAAGAGGACTTGAGCTGAATCTAATGAGATGGGTGTCCCGTGAGCTAGGGATGGCTTGACCACTTGGTCCCGGACGGGATGCATGTCCCGGACCCCAGGGATGACTTGTGACTCCTCGTGTGCTTAAATTAGATCTTCTATTTGAAGGAGCAATTCATCATATCTTTGCACGAAATTTTCTGAGCATTCTAAGGACTCTCTAAACTAGTTTCTCTCAAAAACTTAGGGTTTAAATAATTTTCCTTCTTGTAATTTCAATTCCCGACTCGAGTACGTTGTTTTGATCATCCTATTTCGGTTTTGTTGCTTGAATTCATCTTGTTCTTCTTGGATTTCTGATTAGGTATTGTTATATATTTCTCTCCTTTGTTTATCATTTCATCTTATATCATTGTTGATCATGTTTTCATCCATTGTTATTGCTTTTGTTGTCATTTTCGCTATGTGTGAGTAGTTCATCATCTAGGGTTGAATGGTGATCATGGGTGAGTAGTCTTGGATGATTTTGGTGATGTGTTGATGAGGGTTTTGCTTGTTGACAAGGCTAAATTGTCACGCCTCAATCAAAATAAACCTAAACAAACTACTAACAGAAGCTAGCGGTAAGCAGGATCGTATCCACAGAGAAACAGCGCAGTTATAAGCTAAAGTCGGAGTAAAGCAGGTCTAACTCTAAGGTGTGAAAAAAGGGGTTTGTTTAAACTATAAACTAAAGCAAATAATAAAGATAAGCAGAAATATATAAGGGGAAGGATTAGGGCATCAGGTTCATTATGACAATGATTCAGGAACTCAAGTTCATAAGAGGGAAGCGATAAACTGTGCAAATGATTAGGTTTACAAAACGATCTCTCGAGTCAATTTTAGCCTTAAGCAAATTTAGCGGGCTCTCGCAACTTACTAAATTCAACTTATCAATCTCGCGTAAGTCTAGTTTTAACTCGGCTTTCGATCTTAAATTTAAACTTACTCAGATTCAATTAAACTCAGACAAATCGTTGATCAGGCGAAATAATCCTAATTCAATTGGCATAAAACGCGTAGAAAGAAACTCAATTGCACAATTTATTCAACCAGTTTAATCTAAAAACATGTTCCTGAACCAAGGGCACAAATTCCCCTCAAACCCTAATAGGAGATTAGCTACTCATAATAAGGGCGAAACAATAACAATAATAAGAATAAGACATAGCAATTGAAATAATAAAGCAATTAAAATAAACCTGGAGTTTTACGGAGTACCGACGGTTACAAAAGGAAACCGATCTTGAACTAAACTAATGAAGTTTGAATGTATGAAAAAGAGAGAAAATAACTAAACAGTAAACTAAACCTAAAACAAGAATGTAAAATAAAGCATAAGCCTTAGTTTTTCGTCCAAAGAGTAAATATATATGTTTCCTAAAAACCAATCTCGAATTAAATCAAAACGGCGGAGTAATGCACGGGAGCCGGCCGGCCGGCCGCCGGTCCACTAGACCGGCCGGTCCCCTCAGCCAGGGCCGGGCCTCCTTTCTTCAACTTGGGCTTGAATTCTTCTTCTGGGCCTTTATTTCCTCGTGGCCCTTTGGTCTTTTGTCCTTTGTTCGTCTTCTCGAGCTTCTGTGCAAGCTCGAGCTTGGTCTTGTCGTCTCAAATCTCGCATTCGCTTCAATTGTCTCGGGTTTTGGCTCAAAACCACCAAAACCTGCAAAATGTAAATAAAGGGCAGCAGTATCAAGAAATATAACAAATAGCTCATAAACTAGCAATGATCACGAGTAAATGCAAGCTAAATGCGACTAAACCGGGGGCATATAATGTATATAAATAGCACGTATCAAACTCCCCCAAACCAAACCTTTGCTTGTCCTCAAGCAAACTACCCAAACATAGCACATAATCACGAGGACAAACTAGTACAGGAAAATGCAACTCAAAGTCTCAAGTATCGTCGCCTCATACAAAAGTGAATCAGATCAATACTAGCTTCCTCTTCAATGAACTGAAGAGTTAGGGAGCAAACTGAACAAACATAAGACGGCGGAACAGAATGGCGCAAACTACATGCAAAGACTTTCGACCGTATGCATCCACATTAACGCTGAGACTATAAATAATCTCACAAACATCGACACTAGGAAAACTACTCGAACTAAGCACGAAATCACCCAAATGTCTCAAAATCACGTCGAGCGAGGTTTCCAAGGGTTGTAATGTTAGGCTCGGGTCAAGGGGGTATAAAGGTGGAGAATGTATTTGGATATGTGGAGCTCATCAGCTTAACAGCTGCATCAAATCAACACCCACAACCAACTCAACTCCTCCTCAACTCACCAATCAAAATGAACCATAACTCTCGTATAAACATGATAAACATCGCCTCCTACTAACACTTCCGATCTTTTTATTGAAATAAAATAACGTATATACAACCAACTCTTTCTTTTTGTTTTCTTTTCGTTTTCTCTTTTTCTTTCTTTCTTTTGGATTTTTTTTTCTTTTTGAATAAAATGAAACGAGATCGGGAATAACTTTGAAACATGTAGGAAAACGCAGTATGAACGGGAATACTTGCTAAAACATCAACCCACAACTCCAACACACAAATTAATCAATCACGGACTTAACCCACTTCCTTCCCAACCGAATACTCAGTGATAACAAAGAATCCCTAATGCAACTGATCAGCCTGGGTAAGATAAATCTGGAATGTAGCTCAAAGTATATATAATGTGGCTCAAAAACAGGCTACAAAGGCTAGAACGGGTTACAAATGCGGGACCTAAATCTAAACCGGACAGAGAAGCAAGCCATTTGGCTAATGTGGAGTTAAAATAATATAGTAACCAAAAAACAAGTACCTCTTCGTGCAATGCTCGATCAATTAAGAACAAATAGGCTCAAACAATGACGTAGATTCAAGTTTTCATTTCACTAGCACGAGCATGTACAATGTCAAGTGGATGGGTAGTCTAAGAAACGCGCCCCGTCTACGTCACATGTCCCTATGTCAAATAATAAGCAAGTCTACTCAAATCACCTCAAGGATGAAAGGAAAGGGTAAGCAAAGCATATCAAATCAACACAATCAAGAGACTCAACATAGCGACTAAGAGCGTATCTCAAAAGACACTAAAGCTAATCCAGCACACAGGGTTTCTAAGTCGACAGAAAAGAACAAAAAGACTCGTATTTTTGTATTTTTGAATTTTTTAAATGCACGCAAAAATGAAAATGCAAACGAAAAGCGCGAAAGTGCTTCCCTCCACCAAACCAGAATCGCACATTGTCCTCAATGTGGAAAACAGCACAACCATAACAGCAGATAAGGACAAATAATAAACGGGGGAAGGAAAGGAAAAACGAGAAAAGAGGGGAAAAGGGGTAAAGAGTGCTCACTTTATAAAGTCGGAGCTCCCCCAAACCAAAGCGAAGCATGGAGTGCGGCTATAAATCCACGTATATGCGTCCAATTCAGTCCAGCTATGAAGTACTTCGGAGTAGCACGCAAGAATAAACGAAACGAAACAAATAGGGCATGGGGCTTGTTCAGACGCACACGGCCGTACGGCCCTATGTATTTTTCAATTTTTTTCTCGCTTTTTCTTCTGCTTCAAATTTCAGCTACGGTTTGCTCGAGTCTTACGCCGGCTTGGCCGGGATGCTCCTCGTAGCGTCTTCTCAAAAATACTAAGGACAAAAGTCTGAAGTACTGTAGCGCTAAAATTACACAATAACACCTCGCCCTCGCTACCAATAAAACCGTAAAATGTCATCAACACAAACCAAACAAAGTACAATAAATTACAACGTCATCGGGTTGCCTCCCGGGAGCGCTGGTTTATAGTCCCACACGACTCTTCAAAGCTTCAAAAATCATGTCAAATTAGGCCAAGGTCGTTGGCCATTTGCAACAGCTTCACTCGGCAAAACAGCATCCGATCGCCATAAAATTCCCACATCTCGAGGCAAAGCAGCATAGTCCATCACGCAAGGGGCTCCATCCCGGAGTAGCTCTCCAAACCTCTCGCATGCTCCCGGCGACTGAACCGTAGGGTGGACTCCTCTGTCGCTAGCGTCGAACAAGTCGGCTTTCAGTAGCCTTCTCTCCCCCAAACCATCCTTGCAGCTATCCTGTAAAGAACCTGCACACGAAGAAGAGACATGCAAAACCTCCAAAGTGTCTCCAGTAGAGTGAGACGGAGGTACAGAATCAATAGAGCAAACCGACTCTAAACGCATATGAGACCGTGGAGTACTAGATTGGGTAAAAGTAAGCTTCTCACCCCCCACCGTGAATGCTAAGGTCTTATTGCCCACGTCTATAACTGCACCAGCAGTGTGCAGAAAAGGTCTCCCCAAAATGATGGGAATGTGGACATCCTCAGGCATGTCGAGCACTACAAAGTCCACAGGGATAAAGAACTTTCCAACCTCAGACGGACGCCCCTGCAGAATACCTAAGGACGCTAATGTAAGCGGCCGACCATCTGCAGAGTAATGTGAGTGGGCCCCAAGGTTGTCATATTCATCTTTTGACACATTGAATAAGGGATGACACTAACACTCGCTCCTAGGTCACATAAAGCATTTCTGACCACAAACGTACCTATGGAGCAGGGGATGGAAAAGGACCCGGGATCACTAAGTTTAGGCGGTTTACCACCTTGCAACCTAGTACTAGCCTCCCCCACAAAAGCCACAGTCGAGATGTCATCTAACGTACGCTTCCTAGCTAAGACTTCCTTCAAAAATTTAGCGTACGCGGGAATTTGAGTCACAAGGTCAAGGAAAGGGACATTTACCTGAAGCTCTTTGATGACATCCACGAACTTCTTAAACTTAGCCTCGACCCCGGCATTTTGTCGACCCGGAAATGGGAGCTTAATTTGAATCGGGGGCGTTGGAGTAGCAACAGGAACACCAGAAACAATACCCGAATCATCTTTCCCCGCATCAAGAGTGTCCAAATGGCCGATTGACCGCAATGGCCGACCGGCCACACGCTTTTTCCTCGGTTCATCGTAAGACGTACCGCTCCTCAATGTAATCGCGCATGCTGTATCGTGAGGAGGGTTAGGAGGATTACTTTGTGATGGTGTGGAACCCGGGATCGGACCCAACTCGGCGTCTTGCTTAAGGGCGGATTTTAAAGTTAAAAAAAGATTAAGTTGGAAAACCTTTAAGAACTGTTATGGAGTCGCCACCTATTTATCGCGGAAAATAGGAACCTGCTACCATGTTCTAAGCTAAAAACATGTCCTAGATTTTGGAGCACGCCGACACCCCTAGATCTAAGGCTTGTGAAACCAGATTGGATTCTAAAGTGAGGTACTTTAGAAAAAGAGTTAATTCAAATAATGATTTGTGAAAACCTTTTAGAAAAGCCTATGTAAAAATAGCCTCTACTGACCTAGGACAATCCTTGTAAGATGATATTTGAGCTAATGTTATCGCTACGTACAAGTGCGATAAGTTTGTAAAAGAATGCAGATGCAGATGCAAAAAGATTGATTAAAACCCTCAGTTTAGCATGTTTAACTTGTTAACGAATACGGTTCAGTTAAAGGTCGAATTCATTGTTTAAGTTGATTTTAATGCAAAATAAGAAGGGTGCAAGATGCATACAAATAAAATAAAGTTCAATTGTCCATTGGTTTATTTTAAGAGGTCGGTTGCTTATGCGACTTTGGCGTGTCATCGGATATGGAGTGTACCCGAAGTAAATAGAACACTTGGAGTGCAAGCGTCTTTGGTGCCAAAGCCGGGGCGCTAAAGTGTAGACCCCTTTGTTAGTCCATAGAAAATAAGAAAAGCTTTGATCCAAGTGGATCGGCACTACCTTGTCCCGACGCTCAGATCTGGGCAGAGCCGCTTCTTGAACTTGAAAGGAGGATGAATTCAACACGGGATGGTGTGTTGAACTCAAGGATTTGAGTGCGTGAGGCTTTGAGGGTGTTTAGAAGTGTGTAAGATGTGAAATCGATGATAAATTGTGTGTTATGAGGCTCGGGTATAGGGCTCTATATATACTAAAAACCTCGGAGAAATTAGGAAGCGAGGAATAAAAACAAGCCGAGGAACCGCATAGGCTTATGCGGTTGTTGTGGCAAACCGCATAAGCTTATGCGGTTTCCCCTCCAAACCGCATAAGGCTGTGCGGTTTGGAGGTGTGGTTCTAGGCCTAATTTCCTAGTTTCGGTTTGACGAAATCTTTGAAAGATTACGTGATAATTTGGACGTGTGGCTCAAGAAAACAGCTAGGATAATCCTGAGATATTTTGTGGTGTTCAGGGCTTTGGAGTGCGGGCCAAAGGCTGGGTTTGGGCTCGGTTTTGGGCCCGAGACCCGGAAAAATGAAAAAGGTGTATTTTGTTGCATTTTGTGGAATAAGGTAAGACGTGAAGTTGTATTTTGTGTAAGAGGGGGCTAAATAGCGGTTTTAGCTACCGGGCCTAAATTTAGGAATTTAGGAATGCTGAATTAGACCTTGTTAATGTAAAAGGACTAATTGTAGTGCAAATGCGAAGCTCATGCCAAATGAAGCAGGACAGGGACCTAGCTAGACTCCAAATGGACAAAATGAACGTTTATTTAAATGCGATGTGAAGCGACCTTAACATTTTAACATTTCAAACGACTCAAAATGAATTCGACATTAGTTAGAACCGTATAAGTCAACGTTAAACATGCGTAATAAAAGTCCGTGATACATCACAGGGTTTTGTTTGGGAGGGTACGGATATGGGTATCCACAGAGCCCCCAGTTTGACTGAGCTCGGACTAGAGCGCTAGTCAAACTCCTACGACCATATCCGGACCATTACAGTCTCGTCTGATCGGCCAATGAACGAAGCATGTGTCCATGGGTGAGACGAGGACTTGAACCAAGCAACGGGGAGGGGCGTGCGCATTTTAAGGACTTGGCGGTCCGTGCATGCTATAAGGGCCTGCCGGCCTGCTGAATGTCTTCGTCGTGCTTGTTGTCGTTTGTTGGTGCCTTTGTGTGTGCTTGTAATGTCAAATGTTGATGCTGGTGCTTGTGCTTGTAATGTCTTCGTATTGCATGTGTTGGATGTAAAAGGGCTAGAGTGCAGGGTGCATATGCTTGTAAGATGTTTGGGTAAGTGCTAGTGTAGGCCTCGTGAAAGAGCGTCTGTGTAATGCTTGTGCTTGTACTCGCCGAGGAGCGTCTATGTAGAGTGAAATGCTTGGGGTTAGGTGTATATTGCAGAGTGCTTGTGCTTGGGCTCGCCGAGGAGTGTCTATGTAGTTGGGGTTGCATATGGTTGCCTTCCGTGGTGGAGAAAATGATGTAATGCTCGTGAAGAGCGTTCGGTATACCATACATGACCGTATATTGAATGCTTAATATACGCGTATGGCGGACTGTAGGTGACGCCCTGACCCAAGCACGGGACGTACTTGGAATTGCATTGGGGCTAAAATGAATTAAGAATCGAAAAGTAGGCGTAAAACGAGAGAAAACCGAGAAAAACCAGGGGCATGAACCGCATAGCCTTATGCGGTTCGTTGGGCAAACCGCATAAGGTTATGCGGTTTCCCTAGTTGGCTGCTGGGGGCTTATATAACACGAGCAAACCGTGAGCATGCCACATTATATCATTTCGGTTTTTCAACTCAAAAAACGTCATTTTTCGATTTCTCAACCGATTTTGCTCGTTTTTCTTGCGTTGCCTTGCTATGGAACGAGGTAATGCTCCATTTTAACTTGCTTTTACGTTATTTGTCGTTGTAATTAGCTAGTTTTGCCTTGGAATGTTGAAAAGACGGGTTTTGAATGAAAACCCGAGTTTTGCTTGAAATTTGCCGTTTGAATGCTTGAAATTGACGCCATTGTGTTGCATTATGCCATGTGAACATGTATGTGTGAATTGATTGTGATTTAGACCGTCTTTGTGTGAAAAACGTCCAAATTAGGTTTCGGGCCCGAAAACGAACCCGGATTTTCCGACCCGGAATTTCAATTAAACTTCGCTGTAGGATGCCCATAGTGAGTATAGCATGCCTATAACGTTAGTTTTGCGAAAAAGTCGAGTTAAAGCCTTCAAATCGCCGTCTTAAGTCGTAGTTAAGGCGAATTGGGGGTTTTTGATCGGGGTGACCAAAATGCAATTGCTTGTAATGGGTTGTTGTTGGGGACTATTATGGCGCGTAGAAACCATAAAGTTGTGATTTTGAGGTGTAGAGAACGGTTTTTGGCTTAATTGTGAATTAGGCCTAAAAATGCCCTGTGAAGTGTATAGTGCAATGTGTTAAAAGGAATGTATATGTATTACGTGTATATTATTTGTGTGTATTTGCGTTTGTGTATGCCAAGTTGTGTACTTGCATGTATTATAGCTGTATGTAATGGTTGTATTTGGTTGCAGGGGAAGGTTCTAGTCGTGTTACGAGGTCAAAATCCCGCAGGAGTGCTAGCTCGAGGACCGAGGGAGCCTCTAGCTCGAGTGGCTTAAGGCGTACTTGTAGTGAGAGGGATGCTGACCCTCGTGATCTGCCCACGAGACGTGGTCAGTCACGAGGTAGGGGCCGTGGGAGAAATGTTCCTGTGCGCGATCCTGAGGAGGAGGAGGCTGATGCGTTTGCTCAGGAGTTTGTGGAGGAGCTGGAGGCTGAGATGGATGCTGCTGAGGAGCAGGCTGAGGAGGTCGAGGAGGTCGCGCCTAGGGCGAGTAGCTCTAGGCCGCGAAAATCACGCGCGAACAGGGCTTTCGCGAAGGGTTGGGATGGCCACAACCTTCTGCTTGCTCCGGAGAGACATGTTTCCTATCGAGCGACGATGGGTTGGGATAAGGGCCTGATGAGGACTTTCTCGGGCGTCTCGTCCGCGATGTGTGCTTTTGAGGAGAAGCTTGCGCCGAGAGCGCAAGCTTGGGTGCTGCGTAGTGCTTTTGGCCCGTTGGTCGGCCATTGGAGGGAGATTGCAGGGAAGAAGCAGACGGCGAACCTGATGTTGATCAGGGCCTTCTTGGATAGGTATTGGGACACCACGACGACGTTCCATATGCCCGGCTTTGAGGCCGGCATTACCTTGTCTGAGTACGCGGTCATAACGGGGCTGCCGTTTGGGGATCGCGACATGGATTTTGAGTTTGCGCCGTCCGTTGTGGACGAGGTTGTGACTGCCGCGGTTGGCGGTGGTTCGAGGTGATTGTGAGGGTGCGCTTCTATACCTTCAAGACGAGCTATATCTTGAGTATTTTGAGGAAGACCGAGTATGGCCCCTGAGTGGAGCCGACGCAGCGTAATGCTCGTATGTGGTTGTGGTGGTTTGTGAGCGCCGTACTTTGGCGACAAGGGTGGCGGGCATCGACATCGGCCCCATGCATCTCCTGGATTGGGATGCAATTGGGACGTTAGACTGGGTGACGCCGTCTCTGGGCTTGTGCATTCGTTCTGCATGGATGTGAGACCATGCGTCATGGATCGAGGGTCGCGATCGCCCTTAGTCGCTACCGCTTCTTGATGGAGGTACGTATTGATTTTGTTTTTGTCTTAGGTGCATTGTTGTTCATTTTTGTTGTCTTTTGTCTTTGTAACATGTTTTTGTTTCTTGTGTGCAGTCGTGGATTCTTAGCCACTTACCTTTTCTGCTTCCCCATCTTGCCGCGGATCGTGAGGAGTACCGCAGACGCATTGGGGTACGTGTAACCGTGCTGCATTTAACTGGTCGTATGATGATGTTCGGGATCGTCTGAACCGGGTGCGGTTTGATGAGGTTTGTGCTTGAACCATTTTAAATAGAGTGTACTTAAAATGATTGTGTTGGTATTTATGAGTGTTTGTCTTGTCTTTGTTTGTAGTTCGTGCCGTTCCCGTGGGGCCAGTACAGGGATATTCCTGAGGGCATTGGGGCTAGGTTTGCGGTGCGAGAGACCCAGCGCCTATACATAGCGACGCCGTATGGATCGGTTTGGTACCTTGGAGAGCGTTTGGTCTTTCAGGCAGGGTGGCCACCCGGTGGTGTTTGGCGATCCGCCGAGGGTCCTGTTTGAGCGAGGGGTTTCTGCTCAGGATCGTGTGGCGTTGTATGGAGAGGGAGAGTCAGTGAGCCTCCTCTGTCCTGGGGAAGACTATGCCCATTTTGCTCAGTCTCGGCTTACTTCATGGAGGTATGTGTGCTTCGGTGTTTGGGGGTGCGTAAGGTAATTTTTGCGAAAAATTTCCCTGACGTGTGCGTTTTGTATTTTTTTTTGCAGGAGTTTGATCCCGAGATGGCAGAGCAGCCTGATGACTTCCCTACTACTATCGAGTATGATGACTCGGGCGTCCGTCGTACCTTTGTTCTGCCGACGTACTTGCCGGTGACTACTGACGCGGGCATGGACAGCTGGACGAGCAAGGTGAAGAAGGTATGTACTTGTGTGATTGTATGTATGTGTATAAGCCCCCAGTTTGATCGAGGTATGAAGTATATCGATGATCAAACTTGTGAGAGTCTTTTTTTTTTTTTTTTTTTTTTTTTTTGTGTTACCCCCTCCAGTTTGGTTTAATTTGGGTGAAATTAAGGTAAAGTGGGGTTGACTGCGTTTGTTTTGAAATTTCCCACCTAAGTTTGACTTAATTTGAGTGAAATTAAGGCAAAATGGAGAAAAGTGTGAACTGTGTTTGTGTTGTGTTTCACAGGTGGCTAAGGAGGCGCATAAGAAGCTATGGCGTATAGCCAACAGGTGGAGGATGGCTTGGGCTGAGCAGACAGCTCAGTTGTGTCAGAGCCGAGCTGAGACGGCTCAGATTCGGCGTGAGTTTGACGAGTATCGGCGCCGTCACCCGGAGTGAATTTGTGTATTTACATACTGTATGAACCTTTATGTACATGTCGTTGTAGCTTGAACTTTGAACTTTGTTGTTGTAGCTTGAACTTCGTCCGTAAACCTGTTTGGTGGGCTTGGTTGAAGAAATGATATGATTCCCGAGTGGGATGCGTTGATGTTCATTTTAGATTGTGAAAATGTTTTGCAAAAGGTTCATTTTAAATGCGAAATGAGCTCGTATGAACGCGAAAAATGTTATGCGTTGACTCGTGGTAAGAATCGGAATTGCTAAAGTGAAGCGTGATGTTGATGTATGGGGAACAACGAAAGAATGTCGTAGCCCAAAGTAGGTTGTAGTGTTTTAGGAAAGACGAAATTAGGAAAATTTTGAGAAAAACCAGCCCCTGAAACCGCATAGGCTTATGCGGTTCGTGGGCTAAACCGCATAAGCTTATGCGGTTTGGACAGCAAACCGCATAGAGTCATGCGGTTTGTTGGCTTGGATGTGGCGCTGTATTTCCATATTTCGGACATTGTTTTCCTATATAAGGAGAGGGGGTGCGTGCCATAATATTCATTCACAACTACTCCTCTCCTCTTTTTTTTTTTTTTTTGCTTTAGAATTTTGCTTTCACAAATATATTGGGTATATTTATAAAAGTTTTTTTTTGTGTCCAAGAAAATGGAGGAGCATTTTGATGCTCTTTTGAAGAGGTGGACGTCTTCCTTGAGTTCGGCAATGAAGAAGGCGGTGTATGATGACGGTGCGGGTGTATTTATTGGCTTTCGTCAAATGAAAGTCGATCTAGACTTCCTTGATTCGTGCTTAGATTATTTGGATCCTAGCTTGCATGTTTTTAGGTTTCCCGGGGGAGAGGTGTGCCCTTTGATGGAGGAGTTCTCGGCCATTGCTGGATGGTCGAAACGGACTACCCTCGTGGTCGTGAGGAGTGAGCTGTGTTACAACGGGATGTTGCGAAACTTCCTTGGGATGACAAACGCCCATGCTGCGGGTTTGTTTGAGGGAGGCAAGGTAAACATGCTTCCCTTGTGTCAGCGATATATGAATAAAGTCGATACTAGTATTTCGGACCGCTCTAAAGCGGAGGGCCCTTGCTTTTGTTTGGTTCATCGTTATGCTTTCATGGGTCCATGCCAGACGGTGTTCTGGAACGCGAGGTATGCTCGTGTTGTCGAAGAGATGGAGAGGACATGATCCTTCGCGTTGATCCTAGCGGAGACCATACTAGGCTTAGACGACCGTTATGCTAATCGACTGAGCTCGAACAGGGGTTGCGCAAGGATCCTCAACGTTTGGCTCATGGGGAGGCTGAGTGTGGATAAAGCTCTTCCCCTTGGAAGTGTCTTCAAGGCGGCGGGACGGCGTTGCGGAAGATGGAATGGGTCGATCCTCGGAGCGTTCGCTAAACTACTACCGGTGGTTTGTAAAGGAGAGCACCATTCGTTGATGCGTGTCTTGGTGGGGTATTACTGATTCTGGCGCCGTCTATTGCAAATGCGTCTCGTGGGTTGATCTTTGTGCGGGTTTGAACGAGGGTGTGGATTCATCCTCTTCGCTTGAAGAGGCAAATCGGGCTTGCTTCAAGCCATACCGGCAGGATACTCAGGTTGGAGGGTTGTTGTCCTAAACAACCAAACGATTGATGCTTGGATCCGAGGATGGTCTGACCAGTGTTACTTGGTGTCTTGGAGCATATAGAGTCTAGCCGCAGTATTGGACTTCTATACACGGTGGTATCGTTCCAATGATCCTAAGGAACGTGAGAATCAAAGGAGGAGGGAAAAGAATGGGCCAAGGCCCTCCTTGGCGTATGAGGCGGTGCGCGAAAGGAGGGACTATGGTGATCTTTGTACTGTTGGTGCAGGTGTTTCTACTTCGAGACCGGCGCGGGAAAGGCTTGGACCGAAGGTGACCGTTAAAGATCGCCTAGGGCCAAGGATCGAGGAGCCCTGGTTGAGCGGGATGAGGATCCGATCGAGGCCCCTGTGTTTTGAGAGATCTACTCCCGTCCTTAGGTCGAAAGTTGTGGCGGATCGGCCTCTTGAAGATGAAGAGGTCAACCCAAAGCGTCAGAAAAAGACTTGAGTAGTTTGTTTTGTTTAGTTTAGAAAGATTCCTTTACATGTTTTAGATTTGAATAAAGGGCTAAGGAGGCTTGTTCCTAGCTCCTTTCTAAATTGCGAAAAATTCTAAATAAAGTAATAAAATAGAATTAATTTGCTTTTGTCTTGTCTCGTTGTTTTCTCTTGTTTGTTTTTAAATGTTCTCGACCTTTTTAAGCTTCGAACATTCGCATTAAATCCTCGACCTTTTTAAGCTTTGGATTCGCCTGTTTGACTTGTTCCGTTTTTAAGTCCTCGACCTTTTTAAGCTTTGGACTTGGATTTGTATTTTGTTTTGTGTTGACTGTGCTCTTGACCTTTTTAAGCTTTGAGCGTGTCTTTTTGTGAGTGCAACGCCCTTGACCTTTTTAAGCTTTGGGCATGCGTGCTAGAAAAGTTCGGTTGTACTTTTGACAAGCTGCCTACGTATCTGCTTTTTGAATACAGAATCAAACCGGCGTAGTTCGTGTGATTCGGTTGAGCTCTTTGCAAAGCTGCCTACGTATCCACAGTGCGTGGAATCAAACCGAGCGTAGTTCACCCATGCGAGAGTGAGTTTTGTTTTGAAATTTTGCAGAAGCGTTTGTGTTTTAGGGGTAGTATTTCTTGAGTTGATCAAGATTTGTTGGTAATCGGAAGTCCTGACCGTCAAGGTCAGTTAGTTTCGCGGCTCCTCCGGGAAGGATTTCCTTGACCAAGTACGGTCCGGCCCAATTGGGTTTGAATTTTCCTCTTGGGTCGACTAGTAATGGTGCTTGGACTGATTTGAGTAGTAGGTCGCCCACTTTGATGTTTCGTGGCTTGACCCATTTGTTGTAGGCGCGTTGTAGGCGAGATTGATACATTCGGACTGTACTTAGTGAATGTAACCGTCTTTCGTCTAAGAGGATGAGTTGTTCGTATCGTTCGCGTGCCATTCTACCTCGAGAATGTGCGCTTCCATGAGAATTCGAAGGGATTGCATCTCGATTTCTACAGGTTGAACGGCTTCCATCCCGTAGGTTAGGAAATAGGGTGTCATGCCTGTGGGTGTGCGGATGGTTGTGCGGTATCCCCATAATGCAAATGGGATTTTGTTGGGCCAGTCGTGGCAGGTGTCGATCATCTTTTTGAGGATTGATACGACGGTTTTGTTTGCTGCCTCGACCGCGGATTAGTTCTTGATCGGTAGGGTGATGATTTGTGTCGTTGTATCCTGTATTTGAGGAGGAGTGGTTCGACCTCTCCTTGGAAGTGTATGCCTTGGTCGCTGATGAATTCGTGGGGTATGCCGTAACGACAAATGATGTTGTTTTGTATGAATTTCGCAACTTCTTTCGTGCCTAGCGTACGGTATGATGCGGCTTCGACCCATTTGGTGAGATAGTCGATGGCTACGAGGATGAAGCTGTAACACCCCGGCCCCAACTAAAGGCCGAAATGTCATTCACGGTAGCTCGCCAGGCTGCGTACATCGCCCACAAACCAACACGGGTCCTTTCCAGCGCACTTTATCCTCACTCGTGCACATCCTGAGAACTTCCCAGGAGGTCACCCATCCTAAGACTACTCTCCAGCAAGCACGCTTAACTGAAGAGTTCTTAAGATGAGCCACCATAAAAGAAGATGCATCTTGTTGATATGAGTAGCACTTACAATCCTTTTAAGCACTAGGTCACTTGAGCTCATCACATGGGCCACTTCAACGGGGAACCCGGCCCGAATAACCTCGGACAACACCGGGTGTTACACACCCCCACTTGAAGAACGCAACGTCCTCGTTGCGCCTGGTCGCTACTTACAATATAGCATTCCAGAATCCTCCCCAGCTAGGTGCGTACCTGGCCAACAAGACACAGGATTCGACCACACGGTCGCCGGGTTGCTCTGATACCATTTGTAACACCCGGTGTTGTCCGAGGTTATTCGGGCTGGGTTCCCCGTTGAAGTCGTCCATGTGATGAGCTCAAGTGACCTAGTGCTTAAAAGGATTGTAAGTGCTACTCATATCAACAAGATGCATCTTCTTTTATGGTGGCTCATCTTAAGAACTCTTCAGTTAAGCGTGCTTGCTGGAGAGTAGTCTTAGGATGGGTGACCTCCTGGGAAGTTCTCAGGATGTGCACGAGTGAGGATAAAGTGCGCTGGAAAGGACCCGTGTTGGTTTGTGGGCGATGTACGCAGCCTGGCGAGCTACCGTGAATGACATTTCGGCCTTTAGTTGGGGCCGGGGTGTTACAAATGGTATCAGAGCAACCCGGCGACCGTGTGGTCGAATCCTGTGTCTTGTTGGCCAGGTACGCACCTAGCTGGGGAGGATTCTGGAATGCTATATTGTAAGTAGCGACCAGGCGCAACGAGGACGTTGCGTTCTTCAAGTGGGGGTGTGTAACACCCGGTGTTGTCCGAGGTTATTCGGGCTGGGTTCCCCGTTGAAGTCGTCCATGTGATGAGCTCAAGTGACCTAGTGCTTAAAAGGATTGTAAGTGCTACTCATATCAACAAGATGCATCTTCTTTTATGGTGGCTCATCTTAAGAACTCTTCAGTTAAGCGTGCTTGCTGGAGAGTAGTCTTAGGATGGGTGACCTCCTGGGAAGTTCTCAGGATGTGCACGAGTGAGGATAAAGTGCGCTGGAAAGGACCCGTGTTGGTTTGTGGGCGATGTACGCAGCCTGGCGAGCTACCGTGAATGACATTTCGGCCTTTAGTTGGGGCCGGGTTGTTACAGTTGGTATCAGAGCGAATACGCTCCCAACTCTCTTAGTCGAGTGAGTAGGTTTGACTTAGAACACCGAGTGAGAGCGTTGGGGTAGACACTATAGAGGGTTGCGTAACTTTGTATGTGTTTGAGTAGTTACTTGAAGTAGCATGTCTAGTAAATGCCGCTATCACCTTTGCTTTTGTGTTGCAGATGACCTGAAACGGAGGAGGAGCGAACAACGACTTGCAATGCATCCGTTGACTCAAGGATGCTATAGTGTGATGCTTGTGCCTCTTTGTCATTCTTAACTCTCCATTGATCGAGAAATCTTAGCTCACTTCCTCTAATTTCGTGGATACTCTTAGTACTTTTCCACGGGAGAACACCGTTCCATGTTCATTCCTATTCTTGGATGTCCCTACTTCTTTTGGGGAGATCCGTCCTAGCTGCTTACTTTGGGCGTACTGGTTGTTCGAGTGTGCACTTGTCTTGGGGGTATGTGTGGTTTGGTGGAGTTGACATAGGCCAGGAGAGCTACCTTTTCGTTAATGGGGTGAGTGGAGTTGGTCATTCTTAGAGTAGCAATCATAGGAGGTATGTCTTTTTTCTCATTCGTCTTGGTATCTTTTTGTTCTCAAGTTTCGAGGACGAAACTTCTTTTTAGGTGGTGAGATTGTAACACCCCGTGTTTTTAAGGTTTAAATTAAAATATATTTTAATTTACAAAATTATTTGAAATTTTATTTATTTTCATAATACCTTATATATTTAATAGTTTTAAATAATATTTACGATATTTTAAATAATATGTTTAATACTATTTTATTTTTAAAATAATAAATCACTTATGAAATGGTTTCTTTTATAAATTAGTATGATTGCTTTGTATTTTAAATTAAATGGTTAAGTTATGATTTTTGACCCATTATTTTAATACAATTATTTTATAAAATATCTTATTTAACTTATTTTGTTTATTTTCAACTAATTTGATCAAGACTAACTTAAAGATAAATTAATTTATTTTTCTTTTTAAAAAAAAAAAGTATTATTTTAATAAGAGTAAAAGATAACCTAATACTCCTTATTAAAAACGTATATATATTAAGGAAACCCTAAATAATCACTCCGTTATTAGTTGCTCCGTATGACAATCACCTGCCTCCTATTGTATATATTTTCGTTCTCCGTCTATAAAACCTCCATTAACACCCTTCTTCATCCTTCCTTTTCTCCTTCGTTTCTCAACCGTTTTACTCGGTTTTTGCGTCATAATTATCCTCTCTTCACCCTCTTCACTTTAAGGTAAGTTAAACTCCGTTTCGTCTCAGTCGCTCGGATCGCCGTCGATATCGTAACTCGTATTTACACTCGTTTTTCACCCTAATCGATCGTAGGACTGAACCAGGACGACCCTGACGCTGACACGTACGTAGTAGGCGACTCAATTGAGGATTAGCGCGAAAAGGTAACGATGATGACGTTACTCGGTATTACATTACTTTAGGGTTTATGTGTGTGTCTCGATTGAAAGGATGTGTACGAATTGAATTATTGGGAGAGGTTGTGTCGAGTGAACTGTGTTATAAGCAAAAAGTGGTGTGTACGAATGATAGGATATGTGTATATGGTTGTAGTGTGTTGTTACGTACTTTGTTTACAAATTATGGTATTTTGAGTGACTAAGTTGATTTTCTTATAATAATTGAGGTTGACTTTGATGCAAGCACACGTACGGCAATAACAATCAGAATGGCAAAGTCTATCCTTTGTTGATAATTAAATAAATAATTATTAGGTAGTCACATGTTTATTAATTAAAGTATAGTCATATTGTTATTTTGACGTGTGATTTTGTGTGTATTGGTATGTGTATCCATACGTGTATGTGTATGTGTATGTGTATCAGTGTATGTGATGTTTAATATGGGGCTTGTAAACATGAATTACGTATTTATATAATAAATAATACTCTAAGGAATTATAAGATTGTACTTCGTATTTAACTTGTTTATTGTATTGAGATTGTGATTTCCTGTTGAGATTGGCTTGAGATTGTGTTGTATTGTCATTGTTGGGTTAAAGGATGTTGTATTGACATTGATTTGGTTGATTTGTTTGTATGCTTGAGTTTAGTGTGCGTCACAGATGCTGATGCAGCGCGTCGTGAGGAGTTACAACGTCTTTTGTAGGACGGTGCCGCCTGTCGTGGGTTCTCATCCATTTTGTAGTGGCTCTGAGACTATGGTTCTCGAAAGTCCTTTTGTAGGGGCGCCACCCTTTTGTAGGGGTGGTTATTGTATGTCCACACTCTTTTGTAGGGGTGTGCTTGGCCAAGTTTAGACTATTATTCGAGGCATTTTGTAGTGCCACCATAGGGTCAGGATCTTTTGTAGGGTCCGGGGTGTTTTGTAGCGCCCAGTACTCCGTGCTATCTCTTGCGGTTGATTGCGATTGATTGTGGATTGTTGATTATTGTATGTCACTTTGTTGATGACATTTTGAGTTGGAATATTGACCATGGGATTTTGCTATTGTTGATTGTTGTTGGATATACTTTGATCATAGGCCGTAGGCCAGGTAAGGTACTTGTTGAGTTGTATTGAGATTGTTGTAGTATTGTTAACTATTGTTATATAGCTTGTGATTATCACATGATATTGTTTTATGAGCTGTTTTATTACTTGTTAACTTTATTGTGATGTAATATGGCTGGGAGAACGTCTGAGTTACTCACCATTGGGTCATTGCATGTTTTCATGCGACAGGTTAAGCGGAGTTCGGGTTTGAAGTGTGAGAAGCCGTGAGAATTGACCCCGTAGCTAGCTTTTGTTGAGGAACTTGGACTAGGCTTGTGGATTTAGTCTTTGTCATTTTTCATACCTATATTTCATTTTGGATTGTAAGGGGTATTTACTCCCCGTTTGCTAGGCCTCAAGGCCTACTCTCTTAGCTTATGTTTGTTTAGTGAGTGACGACTCGGATTACACGGTGTTTCCGCCACCGTGGTCTTCATTTTTTTTCATTTTCTCTTTAAAATCTTTTTATTTCTTTATTTTATTTATTTGGAAAATCCGGGTTGTTACAGAAGCAGTGTCCTCCTGCTCCCACGGGTTGTACTTTGCCAATGACGTCAATTCCCCATGTGGAGAAGGGCCATGGCGAGGTTAAACTGTATAGTGGTGAAGGAGGTATGTGTTGTACGTTTGCAAAGATTTGACAATTATGGCAATGTTTGACATATTTTCTTGTGATCGGCTTCCATGGTTGTCCAGTACCATCCTAGCCTTATGATTTGTTTGCACATGGCTCGTGCGTTCATGTGTGGTCCGCACTCGCCATCGTGTACTTGGGACATAATATCGTGTCCCTTTTTGTGATCGACACATAAGAGTAGTGTGCCTTGGGGTGTCTTTTTGAGTAGTTTGCCCATTTCCATCACGAATTGTGATGATAACAGGCGTAGGGCGCGTTTGGCTCGTTTGTCAATGTTTGGTGGGTATTCACCATTTGTTTTGTAGTTGATGATTGCTTGGTATCAAGGGTCGGTTTGCTCTTCTTCGGTTTCAATGTCACATATGTAGGCGGGTTCGTTCCGTCGTTCCACGACAATGGGGAGCGTTTCCATCCCCGGGGGTATGTTGATTAGTGACGCGAGTTTGGATAACGCGTCGGCGAATTGGTTTTCTTCGCGTGGGAGGTGTATGAATTCTACGTGATAGAATTCGTTTATGAGCTCTTGTATTTTGCTTTGGTATAGTGCCAGGTTTTCATTAAGTATCTTCCATGCTCCGGATATTTGGTTGATTATGAGGGAGGAGTCCCCATAGACTCTTATATTGCGGGCGTTGAGTACAAGCGCTGCTTGGAGACCGTGCAAGCATGCTTCGTATTCCGCGGCGTTGTTTGTAACGTCAAAGTCCAGTTTGATTGATAAAGGTGTGTGTTCGCCATTCGGGGATATGAGAAGTATTCTACTCCACATCCTCGATAGTTGGAGGAGCCATCAAGTATAACTCCCATTGTTCTTGGTTGATGTTGTAGATCCCATAAATGCCTGGAAGGGATGTTGTGTCGATGATTGGTTCTTCGTTGATTGCATTTTCGGCCAGAAATCGAGACCGCTCGTCCCTTGATTGCTTTGAGAGTGCGTACTTAAGATCGAATTCGGCTAGGAGCAATGTCCATCTGGCCATTCGTCCGTTAGGCACAGGTTTCTCGAAGAGGCACTTTACGGGGTCCATTTTGGAATAGACCTTCGTTTGGTGTGCTAGCATATAATGACGGAGTTTCTTGGATGACCACACTAAGGCTAGACAACTCTTTTCGACGGGTGAATATCGAGTTTCGTAATCGAGAAATTTCTTGCTTATGTAGTAGATTGCGTGTTCTTCGCCGTTTATTTCTTGAGCGAGCATGGCGCCCATGGCGGTAGATGTGGTTGTAAGGTATAGGGATAGCGGTAAGTCCGCTTGGGGTGGTCGTAGAACTGGTGGGTTAGTTAGCAATTCCTTGACCTTGTCAAATGCTTTTTGACATTCTTCGTCCCATTCAACGTGGTCGGTTTTCTTGAGTTTCTTGAAAACTGGTTCACATATCATGGTGAGTTTGCTAATAAAGCGCGAGATGTATTGGATTTGGCCCAAGAAACTTCGAATTTCGTCGAGGTTCTCCGGGGGTCGCATTTCAAGGATTGCTTTGACTTTTGAGGGGTCGACCTCGATGCCTCTTTGGCTCACTACATGTCCTAGTAGTTTACCGGATTTAACTCCAAAAGTACATTTTTGGGGGTTGAGGCGCATTTTGTATTGTCGTAGGCGAGTGAAGAACTTGCGGAGGTTAGTGATGTGACCACTTCTCTCCTTTGACTTTACGATCATATCGTCGACGTAAACTTCGACTTCTTTGTGCATCATGTCGTGTAAAAGGGTTGTAGCGGTGCGTTGGTATGTAGCGCCAGCATTGATTAGGCCGAAGGGCATAACTGTGTAGCAGTATGTCCCCCACGGTGTAATGAAGGCCGGTTTTGCCATGTCTTCGAGTGACATTTTGATTTGATTGTAGCCTGCATAGCCGTCCATGAAGGATAGGAGGGCGTGGTCGGCGGTGTTGTCGACTAGGACGTCCACATGGGGTAATGGAAAGTCATCTTTGGGACTAGCTTTGTTCAAATCGCGAAAGTCAACGCATACTCGAATTTTGCCATTCTTTTTCAGGACTGGGACCATGTTTGAGACCCATTCAGGATACTCGATGACTTGGATGAAACCGGTTTGTAGTTGTTTTTCGATTTCTTCCTTGACCATAAGAGACCATTCGGGACGTAGTCTTCTTAGCTTTTGCTTGATGGGTTTGTAACCGGGTTTGATGGGGATGCGGTGCTCGGCGATGCTTCGTTCGATGCCGGGCATGTCTTTGTATGACCAAGCGAATACGTCCTTGAATTCGCTTAGGAGTTGTGTAAATTGGGTGCGCTCGTGTTCGTCTAGTGAGGCTCCTAGTTGTAGTTCCCTTGGTTCTTCGGGGGTTCCCACGTTTATGGTTATGATTTCCTCGATGATTGGGTCTTGTGTTTTTGGGTGTACAAGGTTTGCAATGTATTTGTTTAACGATTCACTTTCGCATGAGTTAGTGTCTTTTGTATTTTGTGTGTTGCTTGTTGCTTGTTGATTTTTGTTTGTTTGTATTTTGTTATTTCGAGACAAGACGTAAGCAAATTTATTCATTTCATTATTTTGAAGAGAATCATTCGACAAATCAGAAAATTGCTTGGAGCTAGCCTCCGTAAATAGAAAATCTAAACTAAAGCTAGAGTCTAGGATAGATGGGTCGACAGATGACCCGACACTAAGAGCATTAGAATCTAAAAGAACTTCTTCTTCTTCTTCATCGTCTTCTGTGTCGTTGGAGGTGCTTGAGCTGCTTGAGCTGCTTGAGTTGCTAGAGGTTGAATCACTCTCGTCCTTGTCTTTGAGATTAGTGACGTGGTCGAAGAGTGGTCCTTCACCGGTGATAAGCCGGAAGTGGTGACCTTGTGCATCGGTCCATTTCAGCGTCTTATACCATCCGTTGAGGGTTTTGTCTGTGGCGTCGGCTATGAGTAAGTTAGGATCGAAGTGACGGTCTCGCATGATCGTGGAGACAATTTCTTCGTTTTTGGTGCTCGGTGAGGCCTTGAGTGTATTGGGCTCGGCCTCACTAGAGAAACAAGTTTCGGATGAATGGATGATGTCTCGAAGGGAGGTGTTCCCGTCGACCATTCCTCCGGAGGTGAAGTATGCCTTCAGGTCGAGGATGTAAGGTCGCAGGGTGACCTTGTGGGTTGACTTTCGTCTTTGAATTTCCTTAACCATCTTCTCGTGGTCGCCATTTTTGGGCTTGTAGCCTAAGCCCATGGTGAGCCAAAGGCTGTTATTGTTCTTTGTTCTGAAAGGTTTGTAGGTTTTGATTGGTGTGCAGCGTGATGGCGCCAACTGAAGTCGAAACCGCATAAGTCTTCATGCGGGTTCACCACAATTTGGCAGTGGGCTCTTTTGGTGTATCGAAAGGGCTCGGAAGTTTGAGGCGTACAAGGTTATGATTTCCTCGTTGAGAGGGATCTTAACCTTTTGATGTAGAGTAGAGGTTACCGCCTTGGTGGAGTGTATCCATGGTCGTCCCAGGAGCATGTTATAGGAAGGGGTCATGTCGATGACTTGAAACTCGACTTTTCTTTCTATGGGACCACTGCGTATGTGAAGAGAAATGGTTCCTTTCACGTGACGTCGGGTTCCGTCGAAAGCCTTGACTCCGTCCATGCTTGGGGTGAAGTCTTTATCGGATAGGCCGAGGCGATGTGCGGTGGCCAATGGTAGAACATTGACTGCAGAGCCGTTATCAACAAGGGACACGGGCAAAGTTTTCTTCATACATTCAACGCTGATGTATAGGGCGAGGTTGTGGTTTGATCCAAATGCGGGGAGGTCATCATTTGAGAAGGTGATAGCCCCTGGTAACCAATCCCTAGTGACATGGCTGACCATTTGATCTGGGGAGATCTCAGCGTCTGCACATGCTATCTGTAGAGCGCGAATGAATGCATTCCTATGTTCAGCTGAGTCTCGTAAAAGGGCCCAGATGGAAACATCGGCTTTTGTGCGAGCGAGTTGCTTTTGAAGCACCTTACTCGTGTTTGGTGGTGGAATTATTGTAGAGGTGGAGGGTGTACTTGTAGAGGGGTTATCCTCTTGGGCTACGGCCTTGCCTTTCTCGGCCGCAGTTGCTTTTCTGGCATGTTCATCCGTGAAAATATTTTGATAAGGACGACCAGAGCGCGTGAGATGTGAAACCTCGTCTTGGTCTTCCTTCTCGGGCTGCTTGCCCTTTTCTTCTTGATCTTTACTTTCGGACTGCTCGCCCTTTTCGGACTGCTTGTCCTTCTTTTTCTTTCCCTTCTTGTTGCTTTTGTTTTTATTCGAGGAAGGAGTAGTCGAGAGTTGAGCTACCGTTTTGTTAGTGGGTGGCCACTCTTCGTCTTCGTCATCACTGAACCAGACCCCATTGATTTGGTTGTTGGTGGGTGTGACCAAGTAGGAGCAATCCATGACGGGCGTTGGTCCGAGGAAGATTGCCGGATTGTCATAGATTGTGGGGTTGCTTTGGGCTCCGAGGGCAATTTCAATGAGTTCTTCGAAATTCTCGGCGTCGCCGTAATCAAAATGTCTTCGCCACTCGGGTCGTAGGCTACCGAGAAATGTGTACATGAGTTCGTCTTCGTGCGGAGGATTCGGAACCCGAGCAAGTAATCCTCTCCAGCGGACGAGATATTGGGTGAAATCTTCTTCGTCCCTTTGGAGTTGGGTGACGAGAGTGTGGAGGGAGACATGCTTGTCGGCCTTGGAGCGTTGTTCCAAACGTGCAACTTCGGATTGATGCAAGGCCTTCAAGTTGTCAATGTTTTTGGTGAAATTTGGTCAATGCGGTGACGGAGGGTTTTCAGCTTGTTGAGGTTAGCCATCTTTGAGGAGCGTTTGAAGGAAGGGGTGATGATGCGATTCATGGTGAGTAGTCAGCTGAGGCCTGCATTTAACTTGGTATATTAGCGACACGACTCGACCCACTAGACTCACATTCATTTTAGGCATTCATTTTAGCTCATTTCTTTGTTTAGAAAGACATTTTAAGCTTGAAAAAGGAGGTTTTCGAAAAGGTTTTGCTAAGGGAAGCTTTTGAGGCGAGGATGTGTGCGCACATCTCGTCTCGATGTTAAAAGATTTTGCTTTGCATCCGTCGAACTGATATCGGTGATTTGCCGAGGTGAGCTCGAGTCGGATGTGTAAAAGAAGAGGATTCGGCTCGAGAGCGATTAGCAAGTCGAGTCGAGGATGTTAAATGTAGAGACTAGGCCGTACGACCTAGAAGATTGAAATCCGCGAGCTCGGGTTTTATTCCTTGCTCGGGTTTTTGCTTGTTAGTGAAAAAGGAAGTTTTGAAAAAGTTTATTTCAAAAATTCGCGATAGTTTTGTTTGAAAAGTGTTAGTTTGTTAGATGTTAGGTTCATTTATCTTTGAAACGTTTAAGCGAGTTTTCGAAGATATGAATGCAAATGCTCGTTTTGAAAAAGACTATGGGGTGCATAGCCTCGAACTTGTACGTATGACTCAAAAAGGGTGAAAAATGAGTCAGTCGGGTACACCTCCAACTACCTCGAGTACGCTTTGGCAGATACTTAACCCCTTCATTTCCTTACGCCGGGGCGATAGGGTTTCTGAAGAGAACCTTTGGGCGGTCGAGATAGCCGTTTACGGCAAGCCGTGGAGGGGCGAGAGGAAAGCTAGTCCGGCATGTGCTTTATCGAGTGGACAAGCCTGCATGTGGGAACCACCTCTCGAGGGTGCAAAGGGTGCCTAGATTCCAAAAGGAATGGACTCTAAACGAATGTGCATAGCTCAAATATGTATACTTGGATTGTTCAAGGCTTTCAAGTTTCACCTCCTTATTTTTAAAAAGAAAAAGCTAGTTTTTGGTTTTAAAAATAAGATCTCCCCAGCGGAGTCGCCAAACTGTGGAACCCGGGATCGGACCCAACTCGGCGTCTTGCTTAAGGGCGGATTTTAAAGTTAAAAAAGATTAAGTTGGAAAACCTTTAAGAACTGTTATGGAGTCGCCACCTATTTATCGCGGAAAATAGGAACCTGCTACCATGTTCTAAGCTAAAAACATGTCCTAGATTTTGGAGCACGCCGACACCCCTAGATCTAAGGCTTGTGAAACCAGATTGGATTCGGGGTGAGGGTACTTTAGAAAAAGAGTTAATTCAAATAATGATTTATGAAAACCTTTTAGAAAAGCCTATGTAAAAATAGCCTCTACTGACCTAGGACAATCCTTGTAAGATGATATTTGAGCTAATGTTATCGCTACGTACAAGTGCGATAAGTTTGTAAAAGAATGCAGATGCAGATGCAAAAAGATTGATTAAAACTCTCAGTTTAGCATGTTTAACTTGTTAACGAATACGGTTCAGTTAAAGGTCGAATTCATTGTTTAAGTTGATTTTAATGCAAAATAAGAAGGGTGCAAGATGCATACAAATAAAATAAAGTTCAATTGTCCATAGGTTTATTTTAAGAGGTCGGTTGCTTATGCGACTTTGGCGTGTCATCGGATATGGAGTGTACCCGAAGTAAATAGAACACTTGGAGTGCAAGCGCGCTGGGTGCCAAAGCCGGGGGGGCGCTAAAGTGTAGACCCCTTTGTTAGTCCATAGAAAATAAGAAAAAGCTTTGATCCAAGTGGATCGGTACCTACCTTGTCCTGACGCTTCAGATCTGGGCAGAGCTTCGCTTCTTGAACTTGAAAGGAGGATGAATTCAACACGGGATGGTGTGTTGAACTCAAGGATTTGAGTGCGTGAGGCTTTGAGGGTGTTTAGAAGTGTGTAAGATGTGAAATCTGATGATAAATTGTGTGTTATGAGGTCGGGTATAGGGCTCTATATATACTAAAAACCTCGGAGAAATTAGGAAAGCAGGGAATAAAAACAAGCCGAGGAACCGCATAGGCTTATGCGGTTGCCAGGGCAAACCGCATAAGCTTATGCGGTTTCCCCTCCAAACCGCATAATTTGTGCGGTTTGGAGGTGTGTTCTAGGCCTAATTTCCTAGTTTCGGTTTGACGAAATCTTTGAAAGATTACGTGATAATTTGGACGTGTGGCTCAAGAAAACAGCTAGGATAATCCTGAGATATTTTGTGGTGTTCAGGGCTTTGGAGTGCGGGCCAAAGGCTGGGTTTGGGCTCGGTTTTGGGCCCGAGACCCGGAAAAATGAAAAAGGTGTATTTTGTTGCATTTTGTGGAATAAGGTAAGACGTGAAGTTGTATTTTGTGTAAGAGGGGGCTAAATAGCGGTTTTAGCTACCGGGCCTAAATTTAGGAATTTAGGAATGCTGAATTAGACCTTGTTAATGTAAAAGGACTAATTGTAGTGCAAATGCGAAGCTCATGCCAAATGAAGCAGGACAGGGACCTAGCTAGACTCCAAATGGACAAAATGAACGTTTATTTAAATGCGATGTGAAGCGACCTTAACATTTTAACATTTCAAACGACTCAAAATGAATTCGACATTAGTTAGAACCGTATAAGTCAACGTTAAACATGCGTAATAAAAGTCCGTGATACATCACAGGGTTTTGTTTGGGAGGGTACGGATATGGGTATCCACAGATGGCAACGAACCCGGTTGACGCGACGCCTGTGATGTGGCTAGTTGAGCCACCTGATTCTCCAACATCTTTATAGCCGCGTCCTTAGCTTGCCCATCCTTGTGCATCTGCTGCAACATCATTTCTTGTGACTTCTGCACGCCCATTGTCACTTGCTGCATCTGCATCATCATGGCCTTCATCTCTGCCATAGGATCGGGAACCTGTGTGGGTTGTGGTGGTGTATAGACAGGTTTTTGGAAATTGGGTGGCTGTTGTTGGAAAGTCTTGTGCGGGGGCGTATAAGGTGGGTTCTAGGGTGGTTGGGTAGTTGGGTTTAGGACGTTTTGGTTACGATATGATAGGAGTGATCGGTCGTAACCCGGCTGATTTTGGTAGGGCAAATTTTGATTATAGGATTTGTAAGCGTAAACTTGCTCCTGGGGTGCAAAGATACCCCGATTTAATAACCCGAATCGTGCCCTGTAACCGCATTCACCTGAGCACTTGAAGAACCGCCGCCATGCATAGCATCAAACTTCCTATTTAACTCAGAAAGTTGACTCATAACCGCATTTAAACTCTCATTTCCACGGTCATTATGTGCGGACCGTGAATTGCCCCGTGGCTTCCCGAACTGGGCCGAATGAACCGCCATTTCCTCAATTGTTTGCCACGCTTTATCATCATCAGTATTATTAGCGAAACGACCTCCCGCGGCCGAATCAAGAATAGTGCGACTCTCAGCATACAACCCGTTGTAAAACGTCATAATTACCAACCAATCACCAAGTCCGTGATGCGGACATTCACGGATTAACCGTTTGTAACGGTCCCATGCTTCAGCCAATGTCTCATCAAAGTGTTGCTGGAACCCTTGAATTTGACTACGGAGTTGGTTAGTCCGCTCCGGAGGATAGTACTTGCGATAGAAAGCAAGAGCGAGACTTGGCCAATCCGTAATTCCCGCAGCAATCTTGTCAAGGTCCGTGATCCAATCCCGCGCACGATCACGTAGAGAAAAAGGGAATAGCATCTCCCTAATCTGGTTTTGAGTGATCCCATTCTGCTTAATTGTCGAGCAGTAATCCGTAAAAACCTGCATGTGTTTCCCGGGATCCTCCGTAGGATTGCCGCCGAACTGTTACGCTCCACCAAAGAAAGAAAGGCGGGGCGAATCACAAAATTCCCTTGGACCGTATTTGGTATCGTGAATCCTTGCGGGATCGACTCGGTCTTGGGTAGCGAGTGACTATATAGTTTCGGCATAGTCACACGTGGCGGAGAAAAAGTTGGAGTAACGGGAGGTGTGTCCTCTTCGTAGGACGATTGCGCTGCACTAGACTCCGAATGCGACGCTTCCTCGATGTCAAGATCAACGATTTTAATAGCTTGTTTGCGAAGTCTATGTAACGCTCGTTCAGGTTCAGGCTCAAATGGGACTAAACCTGTAGATGACCTGCGCATAAACGATACTACAAGCAAACAATGAGAAACGGTCTCAAGGAACTAGGTTTCTTGAGACAAGAGAGAAAAACCTGTAACAACTAACAATAACTAAAACTAACAAAGCCGTTTCCCCGACAACTGCGCCAAAATTGACAAGGCTAAATCGTCACGCCTCAATCAAAATAAACCTAAAGAAACTACTAACAGAAGCTAGCGGTAAGCAAGATCGTATCCACAGAGAAACAGCGCAGTTATAAGCTAAAGTCGGAGTAAAGCAGGTCTAACTCTAGGGTGTGAAAAAAGGGGTTTGTTTAAACTATAAACTAAAGCAAATAATAAAGATAAGCAGAAATAAATAAGGAGAAGGATTAGGGCATCAGGTTCATTATGACAATGATTCAGGAACTCAAGTTCATAAGAGGGAAGCGATAAACTGTGCAAATGATTAGGTTTACAAAACGCTCTCTCGAGTCAATTTTAGCCTTAAGCAAATTTAGCGGGCTCTCGCAACTTACTAAATTCAACTTATCAATCTCGCGTAAGTCTAGTTTTCACTCGGCTTTCGATCTTATATTAAAACTTACTCAGATTCAATTAAACTCAGACAAATCGTTGATCAGGCGAAATAATCCTAATTCAATTGGCATAAAACGCGTAGAAAGAAACTCAATTGCACAATTTATTCAACCAGTTTAATCTAAAAACATGTTCCTGAACCAAGGGCACAAATTCCCCTCAAACCCTAATAGGAGATTAGCTACTCATAATAAGGGCGAAACAATAACAATAATAAGAATAAGACATAGCAATTGAAATAATAAAGCAATTAAAATAAACCTGGAGTTTTACGGAGTACCGACGGTTACAAAAGGAAACCGATCTTGAACTAAACTAATGAAGTTTGAATGTATGAAAAAGAGAGAAAATAACTAAACAGTAAACTAAACCTAAAACAAGAATGTAAAATAAAGCATAAGCCTTAGTTTTTCGTCCAAAGAGTAAATATATATGTTTCCTAAAAACCAATCTCCAATTAAATCAAAACGGCGGAGTAATGCACGGGAGCCGGCCGGTCGGCCGCCGGTCCACCAGACCGGCCGGTCCCCTCAGCCAGGGCCGGGCCTCCTTTCTTCAACTTGGGCTTGAATTCTTCTTCTGGGCCTTTATTTCCTCGTGGCCCTTTGGTCTTTTGTCCTTTGTTCGTCTTCTCGAGCTTCTGCGCAAGCTCGAGCTTGGTCTTGTCGTCTCAAATCTCGCATTCGCTTCAATTGTCTCGGGTTTTGGCTCAAAACCACCAAAACCTGCAAAATGTAAATAAAGGGCAGCAGTATCGAGAAATATAACAAATAGCTCATAAACTAGCAATGATCACGAGTAAATGCAAGCTAAATGCGACTAAACCGGGGGCATATAATGTATATAAATAGCACGTATCACTTGTGTCTCTGGTTGTCTTGTTGTGTTTGTGTTCGTTGATCCTTTGGCCAAGGTTTTGCGAGCGTTTGCCACCCTTAGACTTAAGACCGAAAGCCTAGTTTAAGGCAGGGCACGAGACTTAGGTTATTTCAAGGGGTAATAATCAAGTATAAGAAAACTAAACTAAAGTGAGTAATTAAAAGGGTAAAGGTAAAAGGGAGAAAGATTAGGGCATCGGGTTTATTGTGACATCGATTCAGGAACTCAACTCAATAAGAAATAACAATCAATTGAAGTTATGCAAGTGACTAGGTTTAAGAATACGCTCTCTCGAGTCAATATTAACCTTAAGCAGATTTAGCGGGTAATAATCAAGTATAAGAAAACTAAACTAAAGTGAGTAATAAAAAGGGTAAAGGTAAAAGGGAGAAAGATTAGGGCATCGAGTTTATTGTGACATCGATTCAGGAACTCAACTCAATAAGAAATAATAATCAATTGAAGTTATGCAAGTGACTAGGTTTAAGAATACGCTCTCTCGAGTCAATATTAACCTTAAGCAGATTTACCGGGCTCTCGCAACTTACTAAACCTAACTCATCAAATACGCGTAAGTCTAGTTTCAATTAGGCTTTCGATCTTAAATTAAAACTACCAAGATTCAATTCAATTTAGGCGTCCCTAAGTTCAATTGATAATATAAACGCGTAGGAAAAAATCAACTTGCACAAGTTCAATCAATTTAAGCAATTAAAACATGTTCCCAAATCAATTTCCCAAATCCCCCCTAAACCCTAACAAGAATTTAGCTACTCATAATAAAAGGGCAAACAAAGCAATAATAATAAAGCATGATGAAGGAAATAAAAGCAATTGAAATAAACCTGAGATGAATCTTGAAAATTAAAGCAGTGTACCGACGGTTACAAGAAATTAAATCCCAACTTAAATTCTAAAGTTTTTGAGAGGAAAAGAGAGAACTATCTAACTAAAACTAAAGCTGTCAAAATAAAGCATAAATAAAGCATAAGTTTAAGTCTAGGTCGAAAATAGGTATTTATACAACTTTCCAAAGATTAACTCGGACAAGAATCAAAACCGACGAAAATAAACATCACAGCCGGTCGGCCGGCCGCCGGCCTGGCCGGTCCCCTTATCATGGGACGGGTCTTCTTCGACTCATTTGGGCCTTGTTGTTGCATGGGCCTTTGATCCATTTCGTCTTAGCTCGTATCCCGAGCTTCCATATGAGCTCGAGCTTGGTCTTCTGGCCTCGGTACTCGTGCGTGCTCCACTCGACTCGGGTTTTGGCTCAGGACCGCCAAAACCTGCAAAATATAAACGGGAACAACAGTATCGCAATATAAATCAAATAGCTCATAAAATAGTAATAGACTTAACTAAATGCAAGGTAAATGCGACTAAACCGGGGGCATATAATCTATATAAAATGCACACATCAAACTCCCCCAAACCGAACATTTGCTTGTCCTCAAGCAAACTTCCCAAACATAGCACATAATCACGAGGACAAACTAGTACAGAAAATCGCAACTCAGAGTCACAAGCATCGTCGTCTCATACAAAAGTGAATCAGATCAATACTCGTTTACTCTTCAATAAATTGAAGAGTTAGGGAGCAAACTAAACAAATAAAAGACGGCGGAACATTATAACGTAAACTCCATGCAAAAACTTTCGACCGTATGCATCCACTAAAACGCTGAGACTATAAATAATCTCACAAACATCGACACTAGGAAAACTACTCGAACTATGCATGTCGTCACCCAAAATGTCTCAAAATCACACCGAGCGAGGTTTCCAAGGGTTATAATGTTAGGCTCGGGTTAAGAGGGTAAAAAGGTGGTAAACGCATTTGGAAATGTGGAGCTCAACGGCGTAACAGCAGCATCTAAAATCAACACTCACATCCCAACAAAACTCCTTCTCAACCACATATCAAAATCAATCTCAATTCCTGCATAAGAATGATAAACATCGCTTCCAACTTAACACTTCCGATCTTTTTATTGAATTAAAAAACATATATACAAACCAACTCTTTTTTTATTTTATTTTTTTTATTTTTTATTTTTTTCTGTTCTGTTCTCTTTTTTCTTTCTTTTTTTTCTTTTTTTTTTCTTCTTTCTTTTGAATTGAAAAGAAATGAGATCGGGTGAAATTTTGAAACATGTAGGAAAGCGCAAAATTAACGGGAATACTCACGTAACATCAACCCATAACTCTAACTCACATAATAAACAATCACGGACTTAACCCACTTCCTTCCCAACCAAATACTCCGTGATAACTCAAGATCCCTAATGCAACTGATCAGCCCGGGTAGGATAATTCTGGAATGTAGCTCATAATATATATAATGTGGCTCAAGAAAAACAGGCTACAAAGGCTAGGACGGGCTTCAAATGAGGGACCTAAGTCTAAAGGGTAGAAAAGTAGGCCATTTGGCTATGTGAAGTTCAAATAATATCAGTAACCAAAAACAAGTACCTCTTCGTGCAATGCTCGATCATTTAAGAACAAATAGGCTCAAACAATGACATAGATTCAAGTTTTCATTTCACTAGTACGAGTATATACAATGTCAAGTGGATGGTTAGTCTAAGAAACGCGCCCCGTCTACGTCACATGTCCCTATGTCAAATTATAAGCCAGTCTGCTCAAAATCACCTTGAGGATGAAAGGAAAGGGTAGGTAAAGTATGAAAATCAACACAATCAAGAAACTTAACATAGCGACTAAGAGCGTATCTCAAAAGAAACTAAAACTAGTCCTGCACAAAAGGTTCCTAAGACGACAAAAAAAAAACGCGAAAGTCTCGTATTTTTGTAATTTTTCAAATTTTTTAAATTTTTTTGGATTTTTGAATAAATGCACACAAAATAAAAATGCAACTAAAGAGCGCGAAAATCGCTTCCTCCCCCAAACCAGAATCACACACTGCCCTCAATGTGGAAAACAGCACAACCACAAGCAGTAAAAGGGACACAAAATAAATGGGGTAGGAAAATAAAGCGAGGAAAATAGAGAAGAGGGTAGAGAAAGCTCACATTATTATGAAGAAGCTCCCCCAAACCGAAGCGAAGCAAGGAGTGTGGCTAAGCATCCACGGAAAATGAGCAATATGTCCTTGCTATGAAGTACTTGAATAAATGTCTGTAGAAAAAAAGCGAAAGCAGCGGGGGGGTCGGTAGTGTACCCAAATTCCCAATTTTTTGTGTTTTTTTTTCCAGTTTTCAAATTTGGGCTACGGCCAGATAGAACCCGACCGCTGATGGCCGACTCTGATGCCTTTTCTTCGTAGCTTCTTCAAAATTCAAGTACCTAAACTCAATAATACGCACACTAAATAGGACCGTGAGACCCTCATCCTCACGCACTCATAAAAACTACTAAAAATGTCAACAAACAAAGCAAACCAAAGTACAATTATTACAAACGTCATCGGGTTGCCTCCTGAAAGCGCTGGTTTATGCGGTCCCGCACGACCTTCTTCACAGCTCCAATCAACTCAAATAATCATGCCAAGGTCGCTGACCATTCGCGACCGCCTCACTCGTCGTAATAGCATCCGAGCGCCACAAAACTCTACCTTCTTGGGGTAGATCATCAATAATCAGCACGCATGGGATTCCTTCTCGAAATGGCTCACCGTATCTCCCCTGCGCTCCTAGCGACTCGACCGTGGGGCTCCCATCTCTATCACCAGCATCCAATAAGTCGGTAGTGAGCAGATTCCTCTCCCCCAAACCAGTCCTGCATTTATTCTTCGACGAACCTGCACAAGGAGAGACAGTAGAAAAGACCTCCAAAGTGTCTCTAGTAGAGTGAGACGGAGGTATAACATCAGTAGCACAAACCAACTCTAACTGCATAGGCGACCGCGGGGTATCCGACTGAGTATAAGATAACTTTTCACCCCCACCGAGAACGTTAAAGTCTTATTACCCACATCAATAACAGCTCCTGCAGTGTGCAGGAAAGGTCTCCCTAAAATGATCGGGATGTGAGTGTCCTCAGGAATGTCCAGCACTATAAAGTCTACGGGGATAAAGAATTTTCCTACCCGTACAGGAACGTCCTCTAGGATACCTAAAGGGTGCTGGACTGACCGGTCTGCCATTTGCAAAGTAATAGAAGTGCAACCCAAATTAGTCATATTAAGCTTTTTACAAACAGAATAAGGGATGACACTAACGCTAGCTCCAAGGTCACATAATGCATTCTTAACAACATAACTACCAATCGAGCAAGGAATGGAAAAAGTCCCGGAGTCACTAAGCTTAGGGGGTGAACTACCCTGCAGAAAGGCATTACCCGCCCCTAGAAAAGCTACAGACTCAACATTGTCAACAGTACGCTTCCTAGCGAGGACTTCTTACATAAATTTAGCATACGCAGGAATCTCTTTAATCAAATCAATAAAAGGAATGTTTACCTGCAAACCTTTGACGATCTCAAAGAACTTACTGAACTGGAAATCCACTGTAGCTTGACGTACTCGACCAGGAAAAGGCAACTTGATTTGAATTCCCGGAGCCTTGCCCTTAGAAACATCACCTGTAACTTCTTGCCGCCACCGGTGGCCCCGGACCGATCACGGTTGACCTACCGGGCCGCTGCCGTGTTTTCTGTCTCGTTTGTCGTCCTGTCTTCATCACCATCACCTACAACAGCTTCTCTACTCAACTCATCCGACCCGGGCATCTTAGGACCGTCGTAAGCCCTCCCGCTACGTAACTGAATAGCATTCACATGCTCAACATTCTTCGGAGGGTCGCCTTGCGGTGGTAATTGACCCTTCTGACGGGTTGCCTGCGACGTAGCAATTTGGGCAACCTGCGTCTCGATATGCTTAACGGCCTGATTAGTTTCCATTTGCATCTTCTGCATATCCATCATCATCGTGCGCATATCGGCGAGAGGGTCACTCGCGACTGGTGGTGGTCGCGGCGGAGGAGCATGAGAAGGACTATAAGCTGGGGCACCTGAATTACCAGCTCGAAAAGGTGGAGGAACATAAGTTTGGGGACCCGGATTCAACACGTTTTGGCTTCTGTACGAAAAGTTAGGGTGATTTCGCATCCCCTCATTGTACGTGCCTACGTGGTCGAATACGGGATCCCCTACTGGTAAGCCTGGAAAGCATGGACCTGCTCCATCGATGTACGGTAATCCTGAAAATAATGTCCATGATCCCCGCAATGCTCACAAATCGGAGTAGGTGGAGTAAAGTGATGCCCCACCGTATTTACCTCATACACAGGTTTAGAAGATGAACCTGTGACTTTAGCCTGAATACCCTGACCTGTTGAGCTAGCTGGCTCATCTGCGCTTCAATTCGTGTAAGCGCATCAACCTCATAATTTCCACCTTTCGTGGGTCCTCGCGGCTTAGCATATTGGGCGCTGTGCACCGCCATATCTTCGATAAGCTGCCAAGCCTTATCATCGTCCACGTTGTGCGTGAACCTTCCCTCTGCGGCCGAGTCTAAAATCTGCCTCGACTCGTCACTCAACCCGTTATAGAACGTCACAACCAAGTACCATTCGTCCAAGTTATGATGCAGACAATCCCGAGTGTACTGTTTATAATGGTCCCAAGCCTCGCTCAAATTTTCCATCGAAGATTGATGGAAACTCGTGATCTGACTGCGAAGAAGGGCAGTTTTCTCTGGAGGGAAAAACTTGTTGTAGAACGCAAGCATCAAAGAATCCCAATCTGTAACCCCAGCGGCGGCCCTATCGAGCGCAATTAACCACCGCTTAGCTTGATCCCGTAATGAGAAGAGAAAAAGCATCTCACGCAACTGAGCCTGCGTTATACCCGTCGTCTTCATAGTAGAATAATAGTCACAAAAAGTAACAATGTGACTGTGCGGGTCTTCAGTAGGAGCACCCCCAAACTGACTCCTCTCGATTAGCCCAATTAGTGCGGGCGGAATAGAGTAATTAGCATTAATATCAGGTCCCGGGGTGCCCTTAGGAATCTTCGTCGCCTTAAGCTTAGAATGATCAACTAACTTCGGCATAATTACTGGTGGCGCAGAAATAATAGTATCAATATCAAGTGGGTTGTCCTCTTCGTAGGACGATTGCTCCGCACGAGATTCCTCGTCCGAAATTTCCACAATCTCAGATTCGTAGGCCTCAGCGATCTCCTTGAAGAAATTACGCATCCGGCGAAAAGTACGCTCAAGTTCAGGATCAAAAGGGACTAAACCTGAATGTGACCTGCGCATAAATAACTCAAAGAAAACGGTGAGAACGGTCTTAAGAAACTAGTGTTCCCTGAGACAAGACAGAAATAAACCTAAACTAAGCAAACAATCTAACTAACTAAACCGTCTCCCCGGCAACGGCGCCAAAATTGACAAGGCTAAAGTCGCGTCACCTATATCAAAATAAACCTATAAAAACTAGTAGCTAGCGGCAAGCAGGGTCGAAATCCACAGAGAAACAGTGTAATCAGAAGTTTACCTAGATGAACTTAGGTTATTTCAAGGGGTAATAATTAAGTATAAGAAAACTAAACTAAAGCGAGTAATAAAAAGGGTAAAGGTAAAAGGGAGAAAGATTAGGGCATCGGGTTTATTGTGACATCGATTCAGGAACTCAACTCAATAAGAAATAACAATCAATTGAAGTTATGTAAGTGACTAGGTTTAAGAATACGCTCTCTCGAGTCAATATTAACCTTAAGCAGATTTACCGGGCTCTCGCAACTTACTAAACCTAACTCATCAAATACGCGTAAGTCTAGTTTCAATTAGGCTTTCGATCTTAAATTAAAACTACCAAGATTCAATTCAATTTAGGCGTCCCTAAGTTCAATTGATAATATAAACGCGTAGGAAGAAATCAACTTGCACAAATTCAATCAATTTAAGTAATTAAAACATGTTCCCAAATCAATTTCACAAATACCCCCAAAACCCTAACAAGAATTTAACTACTCATAATAAAAGGGCAAACAAAACAATAATAATAAAGCATGATGAAGGAAATAAAAGCAATTGAAATAAACCTGAGATGAATCTTGAAAATTAAAACGGTGTACCGACGGTTACAAGAAATTAAATCCCAACTTAAATTCTAAAGTTTTTGAGAGGAAAAGAGAGAACTATCTAACTAAAACTAAAGCTGTCAAAATAAAGCATAAATAAAGCATAAGTTTAAGTCTAGGTCGAAAATAGGTATTTATACAACTTTCCAAAGATTAACTCGGACAAGAATCAAAACCGACGAAAATAAACATCACAGCCGGTCGGCCGGCCAGGCCATCATGGGACGGGCCTTCTTCGACTCATTTGGGCCTTGTTGTTGCATGGGCCTTTGATCCATTTCGTCTTAACTCGTATCCCGAGCTTCCATATGAGCTCGAGCTTGGTCTTCTGGCCTCGGTACTCGTGCGTGCTCCACTCGACTCGGGTTTTGGCTCAGGACCGCCAAAACTTGCAAAATATAAACGGCAACAGCAGTACCGCAATATAAAGCAAATAGCTCATAAAATAGTAATAGACTTACCTAAATGCAAGCTAAATGCGACTAAACCGGGAGCATATAATCTATATAAAATTCACACATCAAATACAAGCACACAATCAATAACACATAAAATACTAATCAAACTATGAAAACTAGGCCAACAAAGACGTAGGAGCGAAGAATTACTGAAGGAGATGGAAAGGAATGAAATTAGGGTTTGAAATAGATAAATCTTGATGAATTTCCATGAAGTTGTGTGTGAGAATTGATGGATAATTTGAGAGAGAAAAGAGAGGGCTTTTGTGAAATATGAAAAATTAGGGCTAAATTAGATTAATAAGGGCTGAGAGATTAAGTTATAATAAAACACGGATCAAAACGCACGAATTGAAACAAAGCAGGGCAGCGGCTCGTTCCAGGGTGGGAGCGGCTCGCTCTGAGCCCGCACCCTGGTCGCACCCCAGTCGCCAGCTGCTCGCGCCTTGTGTGATGTTTCTCTCGGATGCTTTTCTTTTCACCCGCGAACAACTCCTCTTGTACCTAGCTCGCCTCTAGCAATCCGGCTTCGGGATTCTCGCTCCAGCCGAACGACCAGAAGGACTCGAAGACCTTTGGAGCTAAATTCAAGGTTTGTCGAGAGATTGGAGGCAAAAGGAAGGTTTTGAACACGTATAGTCAAATGATTAAGGTCAAAGAAACGAATAAATCGAAAGAGTTAAGACAAGAAATCATCAAAGAATAAATAGGTTAAAATGTCAATGGATTTGAGCACCCAAATAAATATTGTAACAACCCAGATTTTCCAAATAAAATGAAATACGTTTTAAAAAGGTTTTAGGAAAGAAAATGATTTAAAAGAAACCACGGTGGCGGAATCACCGTGTAATCCGAGTCATTACTCACTAACAAACAACAAACGAGTAGAAAGGGTAGGCCTTGTGGCCTAACAAATGGAGAGTAAATACCCCTTACAAACCTTAATCCCAAAACATAAAAGTAAGAAAAACGATAACAAGTCTAAACTAGAACATGTCTAAGCCGAGTTCTCATCAAAAGCTAGCTACGGGGTCAACCATCCTCACAGCTTCACACACAAACCCGCCCCCGCGCATACCTGCCACAAAACATGTAACAGCCACAATCAATGGGGAGTAACTAGGTGCTCTCCAGTCATACTTCAACATCATCATCATAAACGTGGTAAACGATGTAAACGAGCTCACCTGGCCTACGGCCTAGAATCAGAGTACAAAATCAAACGACAACATACAAGACGATAGCAACAACACACACGACTCAACAACAACACAAACACACGGCACATCCAACCTCCTCGAACCAACCAAACTCATAACCAATCATCACAAGCGCAAGAGTAAGCGCAAAGCACTAGGTGAAGCAACAAGAATCAGCTCGAGTGAAGCAACAAGATTCACTCAACCCTATGGCGGAACAGCAACAAGAAGTTCTTCAAACTCAACTGTCTAAATTTGGCCAAATCCCACCGAGCAACAAGAACGGTGATGACATAATATAAACCATAGTCTCTAACCAACATGGTTGAGAACCCATAATAGCTCTAACTAAGCAACAAGAATAGTCGAGGAGACTATGGGCGGTATCCGTCCAAACTAGGACGTCGTAGCTCCTCACATACGTGTCAAACAGTACACGCATGCAAACTTAATTCAAGCATAAGAACAATAACCAATCCAACCATACATTACCATCTCCCATACCATCAAAGCAACCATCATAACCTCATGATCAAACTAACACACTAAGCTCACAACTTACCTCATCACAATGTCAACAAAGCCAACAATAGCATGCTTACAACATAATAATTACTCAACCAACATTAGGGCATGCTTCAAATGATCATTAGCTCAACTAAGATATCAACTTTAAACATACTACAACATTAATATCATCATTTTATGTGAGAAAACAACCTAACATGCTTCTATACTCATTATAGTATGAGGCCGGCCCTTACATAAACTCATATGATCACAATTCCATCCATTCAACACAAAGGTCTCAACTTTTCAACATACAATCATAAACAAGGACTCAAACAACAAACAAGACCTCACACTTGTCAAAAACAACCAAGGCTACACCTAGTTACCTCTTGAATGCAAGGAAAATGTCCTAGTCTTCCTCCTCTTCTACTAGGATAGTGTCTTCTTCTCCAATCTTCTCTTCTCCTTCGATTAGGGCACAATTAACACATACAACACATAAGAACACAACAATAAACACATATAATAAGAATAACATAAAACTATACTAAAAGCAAAGGATTACCGAAGGAAATAGAATAGGGATGATTAGGGTTTGCTTAGAGAAGAATTGAGTAGAGTTTTAAGAGGATTTATGAGGGAATTAATGAGAGAGAAGAGAGAGTTTTGAGTGGAATGAATGTATCAGTAGGTCTAAAATGAAATTAGGGTATAGAAGGTCTTGGAAATATAAAGGATTTTGTACAAAAAGAATTACAAGCAAACACGGAAATCTGCTCACAGAACAGAGATTGAACCAGTTGGTTTAGACCTGAACCGGTCGGTTTGACCACCTGAACCGGTCGGTTCACCTTGAACCTGGCGGTTCAAGCTCTGAACCTGGCAGTTCCAGCTGAACCTATAGGTTCCAAATGCCACTTTTTGGACAGAAAGTTTAGTCTCCGGAAAACCTTCCTCTTAACTTAATTCTCATACCTCTACCTCTCCAAACTCCTCCTTACCACTCTTACACTCGCCTACACACTTACACACTCGACCATCCCCTCGAGCCACGCAACGCCGACTCAACAACCCGACACGCAAGCTAAGGAAACCATTTTTCTCGAGCTAAAAAATGAGAGAATCACTAGAGATAAAATACGAATTTTAACGAAATGAATTATTTAAATAAGGGGAAAAAGTCGGGGTGTTACAAATATAGTTAGAAAGCAAAGGTCATCGAAGTGTAATAAAACAAAGTATAAAATACATCTTTGTAGAGTATTAAAATAAAGGCTAAAATGATTTGATAAGAAAATATAAGTATAAAGGATTTAATTTAGAAAGGTGAATATGATGATAAGGAAGCAATTATCAGAGTGAAACATTTTGAAATAAAGAAATACATTTAAAAACGACGATTAAATCAAATCAAAAGCTGTTAAAGACTATTTTAGAGGCAGGACTAGTAAATTTTGAATGTAGAGGTTTATCGAGTCGACACCCGACCTCGCATGACTCCAACATCCTTGTACCTGCATCCAAAGTAAACATATGATCTAGGATTTGGATTCCCTGCATTTGAAAATCCATGCATTTGGTGCATTTTACTATTATTTGTAACACCCCGGCCCCAACTAAAGGCCGAAATGTCATTCACGGTAGCTCGCCAGTCACAGACACCGCCCACGACCAACACGGCCCTTTCCAACAAGACTTTGTCCTCACTTGTGCGCATCCTGAGAACTTCCCAGGAGGTCACCCATCCTAAGACTACTCTCCAGCAAGCACGCTTAACTGAAGAGTTCTTAAGATGAGCCACCAGAAAAGAAGATGCATCTTGTTGATATGAGTAGTACTTACAATCCTTTTAAGCACTATGTCATTTGAGCTCATCACATGGACCACTTCAAGGGGGAACCCGGCCCGAATAACCTCGGACAACACCGGGTGTTACATTATTAGATAGAGAAGTATACTTGTGTTATATTTTCTCATATAAAATAGGAAGAAAATGTTATTTATATACTATATTGGGTAAAATGCACCAAATGCAGGGGATCTCAAATGCAGGGGATCCAAACCCTATGATCTAATGGTGGGAACCCTAAGACCACCATTCACACAACAACTCATCTAAACACACATCCTTGATAGCCAATGTCGCGCAAACTAACCCTTAGGACTTCTACCCATTACTCTCACTTGGTTAATTGATTCATTTTAAGTTATTTACCTAATGAGAGTTGGGAGCGTATTTGCTCTGATACCAACTGTAACAACCCGGATTTTCCAAATGAAATAAATAAGAAAATAAAAAGGATTTGTAATTATTATTCAAAAGTATTAGCATTAGTATTGAAACATATATACGTTACTTTTGATATAACGTAAGCGAATTTTTTTTCGTACATTAATGGCGTATGGATTTCGAGTATATTTGGTAAATCTTTTCTAACAATGTTTTCAAATATTTTTACATCAAAGATTCTTTATTTTTTGGACTTGATTGAAGAATTTATAATAAATGAAATTAAAAAGTGTAAAAGAATAGCGAGAGAGGATGAGTGTAGCGGTGAAAAATAGAGGCGTTTTTGACAAATTATAATTTATTATTATTTTGATGATGTGGCATGATGTCTTATACAATGAGATTGCCTTATTGTAGAAACTAGTGTTATGCCCGTGCAAATTGCACGGGTAAGTCTTTTATAAAAATTTAAGTAGGACTATACGAATAATGAAGTCGTTTTATAATAAGTTTAATAAGGGCCCAGGGGGCCTAAGGTGCGCAGCCTAAAGCGTCTTTTATAAAAATAAAATGTGTATACGTATCACTAAAAAACCAAATTATACGAAGTATAAAAATAAAAGGTGTATGCGTCTTTTATAAAAATAAAATGTCTTTTTAATGAAGTCATTGTATAATAAGTTTAATTAGTAGATTGTAACTCCATTGTTTTATGCCCGTGTTTTGACATTTATTCCCGTACAAATTATACGAAGTATAATATAATTACAATGTACATTGCTAATCGCTAAATTATACAGACTAAGTACTTTATCAAGTATTACACGAAGTAAACATTTGTGCTCGTAACGGGATTGCCTTTGCTTTTAGTGATTGCAAAGTACACATCCCATAATTATACTGTATCATTTTATTTTAGTAGTATTACCAAAATTATACATAAAGAAAATATAATTTATATATAATTTATAATATAATTTATAATTTATAATTTATATATAATTTATTTTTTTCATATCTATTACGGAGTATAATTTTCACTTTACTTTTATGCCCGTGCGATGCACAAATGATATAAGGGAATGCTTTGAATTTATATAGAATTTATTTTTTTTATATATAATTTATTTTTTTCATATCTGTTACGGAGTATAATTTATATAGAAATTAAAGTATCGCGTACCATCTTATTGTTATATTAGTTCACTTATGCCCGTGCAAATTGCACGGGTATGTTGTTTATAAAGGTCAAGTATAAATGTACAAATAATGAAGTCGATATATAATAGATTTAATAAAAGCGTCGTTTAAACATTCAAATGTATATGTATATCATTGAAAAGCACTTAAAACAACGAAATTATAAACAAACAACCATAAGTAATAAAAAAATTTAAAGCAATACAGAATTTATGTCCGTGCAAATTATCATTATACAAATAATAAAGTAGTTGTATGTCCGTGCAATATCATTATACAAAAAAAATTATTATGAGCATACCCGTGCAATACAACTACTTTATTATTTGTATGTCCGTGCAATATCATTATACAAAAAATTTATAGTAATAATAATTTTATGCCTGTGTAAATAATCATTATTATATGAGAAATAACAATTTTTATGTCCGTACAAATAACAAATATATATCCGTACAAATAACAAATTTATGTCCGTGCAAATATCATTATTATATGACAAATAATAAGTTTATGCCCGTGTAATTTTATACCAGTGCAAATTGCAAACACAAAAAAAAAAAAAAAAAAAAAAAAACAACTTATGTTTTGAATGTATAATTTTATGCCCGTAGAAATTGCAACTTATAGTTTAAATTATATTTGAAAGTATAATTTAATTAGTAGATATGCCATATATAAAATTTGATAAATAAAATATACAATACACTGTAATAGTGTTATAAAATATTTGAAAGTACAATTTAAATAATACATATGTCGAGTTATTTATGATAACTCATTTTTAGTCGGGTTTAAAAAAATTGAATTTGTAATACACTTCTACAATAAATAAATTATTATTAAAATACAATAGCTGTTTGGACTTTGGACTATATACATATCAATCGGGCTTAAAATATTAGAAAATTGATTAATTTTTTTTTTAAATTAGTAATGTTGTTAATTTTTTTTTTTTTAATGTTATTAAATTTCCATTTAGTTTAAATTGATCTTGTATTGCATCAAAAGCCCAAAAGCAACATATGACTTAAGCTATTGTCGTCAAATTTATTTCCCAACCCTACCTCCTCACAAATCAGAAATTCACAATTTCCTCCTTCAATCACTATTTTTTTTTTTTTTTTTTTTTTTTTTTTTTTTTTTTTTTTTACTACTCTCTCTCATTAATCCATAAATTTCAGATTTGCCAATAATCAATTGTTGTCTTAATATTCATCTTCTTAATTCGTCAGTTTTTCGTCTCACTCGATCTCATCTGCAACTATCCACCGCCATAAATACAATTTTCATGAAACCCACCATTTTTTACCAATATTTTCGGTGTTGGATCAAATGTTTTTGCTTTGTAATTATCATGCACGAATTCAGCTTGTGAATCGGTTACATTCTCTTTTTTTTTTTAGTCGTTTATCATGCACGAATTGCTATAAAAAAGTTCAAAGTTTACTATAATTTATAATTGTCTTTAATTCTTTTGATAATTAGGTAATTTTTATCTTTAGTTATGATCTAATTTTTTAAAACATGTAAATGCAAATTAGTATTGTATTGTATTTTTGCATTTCAATTTTTAATTATCTGTAAATTATACTGTATTTTTGTCTATAAATTATATCAATTACAGATAATATAGTTTATGTAAATTATGGAGTATTGTATTTTTTTTTCTTTTTTAATGTTTTCTGTGTAAAAAAAAATGAATAGAAAAAAAAAAAGAGTTAAAGAGATTGGGTACCAAAAAACACACAGAAATTAAAAGCAATTGAGATAGTGGTGGTCCCAGTCAATTTGGTCAACAAACAACCACAGGGTGCCACGTGTCCCTGTGGTTGTTGCTTTGTAAAAATGATTGTCATTATTTTCATGGTGTAAAGTTCCTACATAAAAATGAGGCTAAATAAGTAAAATAGAGAAAAAAAAAAAGTTGAAACTAAATAAGGAAATAGAAGGGAGTTTTCAATTACTAGTACATGACTTTAATCGCACCCCACTTGACACTTACATAGCACAACTCTTTCAACATCTTATTTAAAACGGATATATCCACCTCAGATATGAAATGGTCAAGGCGTAAGTCTTACATCAGACCATCTCACACGTGCGACGAATTTTCCTATGATTAAAATGTCACTACTTTAATGTCTAAAAAATACTCCCTCTATCTCATCATATTAGCCCCATTGGCCCTTTCGTGAAAAAAAAGTGGGGTCATAAGGCTAATCTAATGAAAAGGAGAGGGTAACACTTCAACGCTAAATGTAACCACTTTAAAAGTCGAAAAATGGTCGATTAAAGCGTTAAAATAATCTCTTTAAATCTCACGAACCCTTTTAACATTAACATGGCGGTATATTTTCAGTGAGATTTCACAAAAAATAGTCCAAACTCCATCTGAAGCTAATAAAATGACGACAAAAAGGCCACAACAAAGTCGAAACAAATTGTGCCTACTCAAAAATGGCAAAGTAGTCGTAGTACTTCTCGTATTTTCACCTCCCGAACAGATAGCCCTAGCAACACATTACAAGAAATGAAGGCAACACCATTAAGCTATAACAACATGAACATCGGCCAAAACCTAAACTTGTTAGCGTCTATAAACCATCCTATTCTCTATCGCGATTCACACTTCTAACTCTGACACAAACATAGTAGTACTGGGTTGTGCACAAACCCGCTTCGTCAATGCCCTTAAAGCCTAAAATTTTATAAAAACTCTAGCACTTTGGGCCGACACTAGAAAAATTATGCATATATACCAGGAGGTAAGCGTCTGGCATTAATATCCTGACAAAGCTTAATCCCAAGCACTGGTATAACCACCACCACCGCCACCACCGCCGCCATAGTATCCACTATTGTTGCTCCCACCATAGTAATCAGTAACGTTGCCGCCGCCACCACCAAAACCGCTTCCGCCTCTGTCCCTTCCACCTCCACCACTTCCGCCTCTGTTGTCCCTTCTGAAGTCACGGCCTCCGAAACGGCCGCCCCCGCCTCGCTTGCTTCTGCCACCACCATAAGTTGCACGAGCTGAGTAACGCTGTAGCCAATCAGGCACTTCCTGGTTTGCTTCTTGCATCAGCTCAGCTAATGGTCTAGCAAGTGATGAGTTGTTTTCATTGAAGAAAGCTGTCGCTAATCCCGTTTTGCCAGCTCGTCCTGTACGACCGATCCGATGGACATAGTCGTCGATGTCATTGGGTAGATCAAAGTTAATGACATGCGCAACATGGGGAATATCCAGACCTCGTGCAGCCACATCAGTAGCTACCAAAATTGGAGTATTGCCGGATTTGAACGACCTTAATGCAAATTCTCTTTCCTGGAACACAACCATAAATCCTTGTAAATATTAGAACAGCGCAAATGCAATAAGGCAAAATAAAGAGATGAAAGAAAAGAAATGTCGAATTTGCATGAAGGTATTCCTTGCTTGTTGTGCCTAATACACAATGTGTTCACCTTAAGCTTTGAGTTGACATAAAGCATCCTGAAGCGCTTTAACTAATGGGCTTGACTACACTTTAACATTTAGCAAGTCCTAGGCCCGCGTTTTTAGAAAGTGCGACAACAAATTAATATGACAGATAACATACTATCTAACCAAGCTAATTTACAGAACCTGAAAAACGAGGAAGAAAAGGAGAAAACAGACAGGGAGACAGAAGCCTCTAATTCTTTTGGCTGAACGGTACATATTGCGTGATGTCACTTTGACACTCCGAATACCTAATGTGTGTCACAAAACATGACTACATAACGCAACTCCGACATTACTGATAGCTTCACCAGATTCGACACTGGTTTTGGTCCTAGATTTTTAGTTGACATCGTGAGATTGAGATTAAAAGGATGTAAAACAAGACGCATAAGACTGAGATAAAAAGGATGTCGATGTCTAAAGTATAAACATAGTCCACAGCTGGTATCGTCATATTTCAAAAAACGGACTTTGTAAAACAAGTGTTAGATTTGACAACCTATCGGTGTCGACAAGTCGGGGTACCACAGATATTTTAACAAGACCATCACTCAACTGCAAATTTTGACACATTCAAAACGGGAGTCTCAATTTCTGTGAATGAAGGAGTAGTAACTTCTCAATATCAAGTTGTTAATAAGCTTTCAAGCACTATGTAACCATCAAGCATAGTAACCTGGTTGGCGTAAATATTATCAGCGCTAAGTTGGAAAGATAAAGCTATAATATTCACGTGCCATAAACTTTAAAAAGCTCACCTGTTGTGATCTATCACCGTGAATGCTAGTTGCTGGAAACCCATTGATACTTAACCAATGCTCTAACGCATCAGCCCCTTTTTTGGTCTCCACAAATACTAGCGTCAATGATTGCTGCACAATAAACAAACATATAAGATTCAGAGACTAGAGTATACCATGGAGGTACCTAACAATCAGTAGTCAATCACTCGCAATTGACGGCTATGTTACAGGCTGTTAGACTTGCAAATTTACAATTCAATATTACCTTTCCATGTGCTCCATTTGCACGCTGTGCATGTAGGAGGTCCATTAAATGGCTCCTCTTGTCAGACTCATGCACAAACTCTACCCTCTGCACGATTAAATCAGTGCTTGAACCCACCCTTCCGACAGCAAGAAAAATGTAATCGCCCAAAAAATCAGATGCCAGTCTCTGCATACCAAGTAAGAGACAATTATGTCATTTCACATATGTAACAATTGCTCCTTACCGCACAAATGCTATCAGGCCTACATCACTGAGAGTAAAACCGACTGACAACATATCCTAAAAACTCAATGTTGCACAATATGATAAAGCATCTATAAACAGAGAGAAAAATATTCCATAACTAGCTCACATATACATTTTCCATCGATATACTTGACAAACAATCCACCAAGAGTAAATTTTGCTTTTAGATGCCAACATCTGACCAGACAAATTAACAACCAAAGAGCAATTAACAACATTACCCCAGTAAGTGTAAGGGCCAAGAAAGGTTTAGATTTTACATAGTCTGACCAAAGTGTCGTGTGAACTGTTTACCGATGAGGAGATGGCCCATAAATATATTTGTGATGTAAATAGCATAGAAACAACTACAAAGAATAAAAATCCATCAGAGTGTTTGAGAAACATGCAGTAAAATACAAACTTTGTAAAGCAATACACAAATGTAGGATTTCACAGCACTTGAAAAGCAATCAAATCCACAGCACTAAAAAGGATTTACAGACAAACATATTAGGGTGGCCAACTTGAGTGTACAAATCAACGCAATACAAACTTTGCACAACAGTACCCATCTGTAATTAACCCTGTGTTGCCAAGTGCCTGACTCGACTTGTGAAAATTTCATGTTTGTATAAAGCTAAATATGAAGTGTAATGTAGTGTAGTCTAGCGTAGTGAAGTGCTAAGTCAGACGAGTATCCGACTGGCATGCAACATGCCAAATATTAAACCGAGCCACAAGCAAATATAGAGTGAGCCACAGACGCCAGTGTAACACAGGTCAAGACATGTAAGTTGATGTCACTTGACGCCACTGCAAAACGAAGTGGTACAAGGCTTCTAAATCTTAATAAGTATTTGGGAAACAATCAATGCAGAGGCAAAGAGAAACAGCATAGATAAAAACAAACCTGTATTTCCTTTGGAAAGGTGGCACTGAACAGCATTGTCTGCCTCAAACCTCGGGGTGTCATGTCAGTTTGTTCAACTATCTTTCTGATTTGAGGTTCAAAACCCATATCAAGCATTCTGTCCGCTTCGTCAAGTGCAAGGTATCTTATCATTTGTAGCGAAACTCTAGCCCTCTCAAGTAAATCAACAAGTCTTCCAGGGGTTGCAACTAGAATATCAACTCCTCTTTCGAGCTCTCGCAGCTGTACATAAGATGATTCATAATTGAGATCTTACGGCCCATGAGGAACGAAAACATACAATATTTCTCAATAGCCTGAAATAAACTAGGCAGGCGATACTTCTTTACTAATGAGCTGTAGGCTCCGCACAAGAATCACTTTGAAAATCAACATCAACCAGAACATCTAACTTTTCCTTTCCTCAAAGAAACTCCTACATGCATCAAATTTCACAAACCACCAAGTATCACTTAGGAATGGTTTCCCGTTCTAAGCAAGACAAAATTCCACATGCCCAGGGAAGGCAATCACGGATCCAATTTTAGTTTATATACATGTCCAAATCCCATATGTTGACAAAGTTTATATCAGGCAGCCAAGCAAAAGTAAGGCCTTTAGAGAAGTAGTGCTTCATGAATATCTAAGTTTGATTCTAACCGGTGACGTTAAAGCAAAGGAAAAGACACGAACAGGGAAGGATAGATCGGTTAATAAGCTGCAGTACTTTTAAAGCTGCGAACATATGTCATATTCGCTAACAAAAGCTAAATTGGCAATGCCTCCAAAGAGGCACGTGATCCATGGAAGGTAAAGATAAGTTGGCCATATCACATAATACACATAATACTTCGAAACTAGTAAGCATGGCTTTTCATGTTTTCATTCCCACAAGAAGGATGAAGAGCTGCTTAAACACTTGCACAGAGAGCTACATGGGAAAATTGATCATTAATTTCAGGCACTTTTTCTTGCTTTTCCTATCATAATTAATGATAACCAACATGAAAAATGATAATGCAGAGTTACTTTTTATTATACCGAATTTTGAGGTTAATTTGAGGAAAACCTTCAGAGGACCAAAAATGAACAAGGTATCACACTACTTCAGAGATCAGACAAGTAGCAGAGCATACATATTAAGCAATTGCATGTGCTACATCTTACCTCACAATCAGGTCTTAGAAATTAAGTAGGCACATTCTTCAAAATAAGATGCTAACACGATGACACGTCGTGAGTACCATACATCAATTAAAACTCGCACAAATGCTTATATAAGACGATGTGTTTGTGACCAAAAGGTGATCGCTTGAATAGTGGTTGTAACTTGTGACCTCTATACTGGAAAATGTAACTATTTTTAGAGATTTTAACATGGTCACTATAAGCACATACTAATGGTCGTAGGCATACAACAGTTGCACAACCGAGTTACCCAGGTAGTAGTACAACCAAATTACACATCTGAAGGTTTGATAGAAAGTAAGAATAAGGTGAAGGTGTAGAAACCAAGAGCCTAGTCGACCAAAGAAAAAAAAAAAAACAACTATCAAGTACTCCCCGGATTATGATCAATTTTTGACATTTTTCTTATTAAGATGATTCATTTATTTATCAACATATTTTCAGTACACTTTCTACACATAAAACACAAATAAACAATGAGCACAACCCACACACCATCTAAAAAATCATGCCAAAAACAAGCGAAAAAAGTCAAAAACCAATGAACGAATCTATAGAGTAATATAGAATACACTAACCTGTTGGTTAATTGGAGCTCCTCCATATACAACCACAACTCTCACTCCAGTTTGGTATGCAAACTTTTTGGCTTCCTCATTTATCTACACAATGGAACAACACAATCAAGTTTGATGGAAGGAAAAAGGTCAATAATTTTTCTTTAGCTAAGTGCTCAAATGTAATAGCTTCGAATACATCCGAACCTGCATCGACAACTCCCTTGTAGGAGACAGAATAAGAGCACGGGGATAAACAGATCGATATCCACGGGGCTTTTGAGGTTGTTGATCCTTCATGATTCCACTAATGATTGGAAAGCAGAAAGCTGCAGTTTTCCCAGAACCTGTTTGTGCGCAAGCCATCAAGTCCCGTCCAGCAAGAGAAATTGGAATAGCGTAACGCTGAACAGGCGTAGGCTTCACGTATTTGCACCTTCTGATATTTGCATTAAGCTCATTTCCAAGGTCAATATCCGCAAACGTATTCACCGGCGGTGGAACATTATCACCACTAGTCTCAACAGGGATATCCTCATAGGCATCAAAGTTAATACCCGTGTTCTCCTGTTCACCAAACGCCTGCTCCGGAACATCTTCATCACCATTTTCAAACGGGTTTACTTCCCGACGACTGTCCCATCCACCAATTCTGTTATTCCATCCACCTCCACGACCACCACCACCACCATACCCACCACCACGACCTCCACCGTACACACCTCCACCTCCAGCACCCCCGCCCCATCTAGGCCCACCTGGTGGTCCACCATAAGCAGGTCTGTCATTAAGAAGTGGAGGTCCACCCTGTGGTGTTGGACCGGAACCTGACCCTAAAGTAGAATCAGCTGACGGTGGTCTGTTACGAAGGTGCGGGGGTACATATGCAGACTTTGTAGGTCGCGCATTATTATTTGCGCCTACATTGTCGTTACTCCTAACAGCTTTGTCATTCTCAGCCACGGAATCCGCCCACGATGTGGTCATTCTTCCAAAGAGTATAAAACTAATTCGTCCGAAACACTATCCTAAAAAACCAAAACCAAAAACTACTGATTTTCGAAAAGGCCAAACTTATGACAAAAATCTGCAGAAACCCACAAATCAAAACCATACAAAAAACAATTAGCCCAAAAAATCACAACCAAACATGAACTTAAACATTACAAACTCAGAACTCTAAATCCTGTTTATATCAATCAAAACAGCACGTGTACGATGTACAAAGCTTCAATTACAAAATTACAAAAATCGGAGGAAACGAGCAGAATGCAGGAAATTAAGAGACGATAATCGAATCTAGGAAAACAAACCTAGAGATGACGGAGAAAGGTAAAAAGGGGGAAGATGAAACCCTAGGTTTATTATGTTTAGAGGTGGAAAATATTGAAGCTGAAAAACTAGAGAGAGACAAAAAGGCGTAAATATCTTAAGTCTAAAATATAGAAAGAATAGATCTTCCGATTTTCAAAATTCACTGACTTTGGACTTCAGATGAACGCCAAGTACTCGAACAAATTTATGATAATAATTAGGAAAAATTCATAACTCCCACCTATTTTATATTACTTTCTCAAAAGTCCCATCTATTGTAACTTTTTTTCATAACTCTCATCTATTATGAGTATTTTTTTCTAAAATTATCACAAATTGAAAATTTTGTCTCTTTAAAGTTATAATTTTAATTGAACATTGAAGTTATATATTAAATTTTATCTCTATTTTAACTCACCCTCTTCACTTATAATGTCTTTCGATGGGTCGGTGAAAATTTAACTTGATTTTAGTAGAGGAAAAGTTGAAAGATGGAACATAGTCGGTTTGACAATAATGACCAACTAAGCACCATATAACTAAAGATAGACATAAGAAATAAGAATAAAAGAGAATATAACATTGAATTACGATTGAAAATATAACTTAAACGTGTCGAATATTCAATTAGTAGTAATTTAAGAATAAAATACTCAAAAAAAGGTGGGAGATTTGTACAAATAATGTTACAATAGGTGGGAGTAGAGGTGGCCATGGTAAGTAGAAGCAGGGCGTAACTGCACTCCCAATGGGCTTGAAACATGAGGCGAGGCTCACGCGGGTAGACTCTGAAGCCCAGGCCCTTGTCTTGGGCTGGCCAGAGGCCCTAAATATTTTTATTTTTATTTTTTTTTTTATTTTGGCGGGCTTTTGGTAGGCCAATTGTGGCCCTCGGCCGCCCACAAAATGGCGAACTGTCGGCCTGGTCGGGCCGAAGAATTGAGGCCAGGCCCAGGGCAAGGACGGCCATTGGCCAGCTCTAGGTGGGAGTTATGAAAAAAGTTACAATAGGTGGGAGTTTTGAAAAAGTGGTATAGAATAGGTGGGAGTTATGAATTTTCCCTAATAATTAACTAGTTTAATTCTTGTGAAAATTTATAGGTTATTTTAAATTTTCATTGATATATTTGTTATATCGGAGTAATTTAGAAATCTACGGTGTCTATGCTATATGAAATATAACATAAACACGGTATTTTTTTATTTTTTTTTTAATAAAATGACCAATTCATTATTATGAAAACCTAACGGCACTTACAAGAAGAACGATATTGAAAAACCTATTAATCAAAATTGATTAGAAAATTTTTGCTTTTATAGCAAAGGATCCCGAACCATGATATGACGACAATACACATGTTATTTTAGTAATACTCCCTTCATTTCACTCATTGATCCTTACTTTATTTTTCAGCAATTTCATTTATTTAGGACCTGTTCTTTCCAACTTATTTTCATTCCATTTCGATTCGATTCATTCACTTGATTCAATTCGATTCGGCCATTCCATTCGATTCGATTCATTCCACTTGATTCGATTCAAGATAACTATATTATTTAATTGAACTTCATTCGATTCGATTCGATTCATTCGATTCGATTCAATTCCACACTCATTTGATTCGATTCGATTCATTCGATTGATTCGATTCGATTAATTCTAAAAATGCGAAAGAAACGAGTTCTTAGTCACATTCCATCTATGATGACTTTTAATGATTAAAACAACAAATTTACCCCTACTATTATAATTATTTTACAAAAAATCTCACACTTTAACTTTAAAAGTAGTTCTCATTTAACCAAAATATCAATATTATCTTTAACTTTCTCAACTTTCTTAAAAATGTTGAGAAAGCAAATGAAGGTTTATGATTGAAATGGAGGGAGTAGACAAAAAAGATGATAAGTATTTATTTATTCATTTTTTTACATGTGGATATGTCAAAAGTTGGCTTTACTTGTAAGGCAAAGTCTATGATAAAATTGTTATGTGTATACGACGGTCATAACCTCACACAACACCTCATTATCTTATATTGTCTCTGTTTCGATGAGTTGCTTAAATATACTTTTTGCATAATTATCCAAGTGAAGAAAGAGATAATGAAAAAAAGTAGACAAATAATAGAGTTTTTTTGTCAAACACAACTAACATTTATGCCATTTTGTGAACTCAAACCTATTTTTTTTTTTTCCCGAACACATCTAAAATCTTGGTTTTCTTTGTTAAGAGGCACCAAACTCAAATTCTATAAAAAGAAAACTCACAGTTTTGTTAAATCTAACTGAGATTGCACTTCAAGTCACTTGTTCTTTGAATTGGGATGAACTTGAAGATGATATATAAATATAGTATGTTTTTACACAAGTGAAACGAGTTGTTAAATTAGAAAAGATGTTAAACAGAATAAAAATTGAGGTTATTATTGGAGGAAAAATTTAGTTTGGTGTCTTTCAACAAAAAATTGAACTATAGCATTTAAAGAGCAAGTGAATTAATGTGCAATCGCCGTATATGTAATGGATTTTTTTTTTTAATGAAATTTGAGTTTGGTGTCTTTCAACAAAAAAAAAAAAAAAAAAAAAAAAAAAAAGCATAATTTTAGGTGTGTCTGTGCAAAATAAAATAAAAAAAAAACTTTAGGTGTGTGCTCACTAAATAAAAATGTTAGGGGTGTGTTGACAAAATAAAAAAAAATCAAAATAATACGGAGTACTATAAAGTACAAAAGGGCCTCACTTGCTTAACGTACCAATTTTAAAGTATTAAAGTATCATTTTCACATGGGTTTACACTCAGGGGCGGGCCCAAGGGGGGGCATTTGAGGTAGAGGTGTGCAAAAAAAAATTGAATTGAAAAAACCGAGAATCGCACGTCTTATAGGTTTGGTGAACCGAACTGTTAAGACATAATGGTTTGGTACACCGAACCGTTATAGTTAACGGATAATGGTTCGGTTTAGGTTCGACATTTTGAGTTAACGGTTAACCGAATCAAACCGTTAAAAGCAAAAATATAAATAAATTATACTTATATATACAAACTAAAGCATAAAGTTTAACTTTACAACTTTCATCAAACACCGAATATCAATGGTTAATTCTACCCCATTTTTCGAACACTCAAAATTCTCAATCTCGTAAAATAAAATCTCATATGCACCACTCTCGCTTCAATTTTAACATGAACTAGTGACGTGACCTGTGAAATTCACGAGACATTAATGATTTTTTTTTGAGTATGTTTTTTTGTTACCTTATTCTAGAGACGTGTAATTTATGTTTATTCTAGTAGAGGTATGAACAAAGAAGTTGCTAAAAATCCTTCAAAGTTATGGATGGCGCTAAAAAGACATTACACCCCAAATCAAATAAAATACTTCGTATAAATCATTGCAATTTTACAAAAAGCCAATTAAATAAACAATATTTTTAGAATAAATTTGGCAGGACAAAATCAAAACAAATGAAAAAGAATGAAAAAAAAATGAGACTTAGTTTTGTGAAATTAATTGCAGAAGGACCATCTGCATATTATTTAATTTGTCATTGTAAAGAACGTGAAAGAGAGTAACAATATAATGAGCTATATTACAAACATCGACGATTGTGTCCCCGACTTCCTAAAAGCCACTAGGCTCGTCATAAACGGGATGTAAAATAATATAAAATAAATTATAGGAATATTATTATATTAATCATCTAAAATAAAAGTAAAGAAAATAATATTTTTCAAAGTAAATTTATAAGAATAATGATAAAGGACACAAAAGGAATAAATAAATGTAATACGAATAAAAAAAAGTTAAATAAATAGACACAAATTTATCCTTTTCTTTTTATGATTATTAGAGTGCTAGTGGTTTATTCTCACACTAAATTAGTGATAACTGAAGAATTATGTCCACTGCCCTATAATAATTAACCCGCTTAAGTTTATGTGGTCAACACGTCTTGCTAGAGACTAATGTTGATCTGATACATAATAGGATATGTGTCTAGCAGCTCTTAAGTGGGCCCATTGGGTCACACACATATGTACAAGGTAATTATAATATGAGTGAAACTCATTAATTAATTACCTGGCCTAAAGCTAGTTTGGCCCAGCTGCAACTCTTACAGGTTTATGGAAACCTCTAGGGTTAGGTTTATGGAAACCTTAACCTTACCTCTCTGCTATATATATAGGGTTCTTGTGAAAAAATTATTGACTAAATTCAATTATGAGAATACTCCACATATTATATAGAGAGAAAATAGTTTCTCTAGAGAGAGGTTGGTAAATCCTTCGGTACTAGCATACCAATTGTAACTCCGTACGTGTGGATACTAATGGAAGCATCACAATTGGGGTGTTAATTATTATTATGTGATTCTTATTATTATGTTGGGTTCTCAAGGATTTCTTGTATTATACATACTTCTTATTATTATATTATTCCGCTGCGAGAAGGTATGTGATTCATCTTACTTGTATTTATTAATTTGTTCAATACTTGCGATTTGATCTTGGCTAATTGGGTTTGTATAAAACTTGTTTATATCCTCAAAACCCTACAATAACACCAACTGATAGATAAAAAACTTGCTACTTGTATTTTTCTTCATCTGACACATGCATATTATCTGTCGAAATTTACCAATAATCATTATAAAAAAATCCACAATAAAATTATTATTAACCAAGAAATATTTTTTTCTCAAATGCTAGAGTCTAGATGTTTGAAGTCTAACAAATACATACAAAGTACAAGATTAAAAACATGCTAGAAATGTTTTTGAGTACCAAGAAAAAAAATGGTGTCATAAGAATAAAAACATCTACACAATTCAACCTGCACAATCATCTATTCTATGAAAGTCCTAGATTGAGATATTATAATCTGGCGTTCAGGGACGGAATTGCCGCTTTTCATTGGGGTAGCAAATTAATACAAAAATTACATTAAATATCTAAAACCTAATTCTAGATTACAAAAATAGGATTAAAATTAAATACAATTTTAAACGTAGTTTTACTGGAATATATTTATTTGCTTTTTATTAGTCTTGGTTGATATATTGAAAGCTAATATATGAATCTAATTTATGGGGAACAAAATTTTCATAAATCTAAACATTTTCATAAATTTTTGGTGGTGCATCTTATCAAACAACACAATATATGTAACACCCCGGCCCCAACTAAAGGCCGAAATGTTATTCACGGAAGCTCACCGGGCTTGTGTACATCGCCCACAGACCAACACAAGTCCTTTCCAGCGCACTTTGTCCTCACTCGTGCGCATCCTGGAAACTTCCCAAGAGGTAACCCATCCTAAGATTGCTCTCTAGCAAGCACGCTTAACTGAAGAGTTCTTAAGATGAGTCATCAGAAAAGAAGATGCATCTTGTTGATATTAGTAGTATTTACAGTCCTTTTAAGCACTATGTCACTTGAGTTAACACATGAAACACTTCAACGAGGTACCCGAGCCGAATAACGTCTTCGGACAACCTCGGGTATTACAATATAACTAATGTTTAAGTTCAAAGTAATTTTCTTCATGATTTATTTTGATGGTTATTCTTAATTTATCGTACAAATATTATTAGTTTTGAAACTATTATGTTGTATATTGATTTAGGATAAATCGTAAATAACTATCTTATAATATAAGTTGTTTTTATTTTAAATTATCACCTTTTAAAAAGAAAATTAAAATTATTACATTTTAAAAGCATTTTGTTTAAAAATTGCTACCAAAATTCATTTTTAATGATAATAAAGCCGATGTTTTGTCTGTTTTGCAACCAAATTCGTCAATTTTGAAAACATTGTAGGTGATAGATGTTATCCACGAGTTTCCTGATTCCATTCGCTTACCCATTACCCCCACCCGAATCAAGCGCTCCGTTAGTTTGTTCCTTAAATCATTCATACATTCAATATCATTTCCTGATGATATATCTACCAATTACTCATAACTGATGTTCCTTCCATTTTTACTAATTAGGCTTATCGTCCATTTTGCATGAGATGAAATATGAGCCTATGGGGCTAATTGAAAAGATGGATGAAAAAATAACATAACTGTAACACCCCCATTTTAGCCAAATTTATTTTCGGCAAAATAGGAGTGTCACAAGGACATGACTAAAGCCAAGTCCATGTGAGAACACAACAACCTGTTAAGACCCGTTAAAAATGGGAACGATAAAAGAAACAACAACTGAATACAAAAGAAACTAATATAAACTGATCACTCGAAAGGTGACCACAACTCCAACAACCCACACAAGTGTGGTAAAACAAAAGCGAAAATGAAACTAGAAGTGGAAATCTAGGTGAGTCCAAACGTGAGTATCAAAAACGGATGCTCCCAAAAACGTTAACTACACAGCTGCATCTAGGACTGGTCGCTCACTCCAACCCGCACATTCAACCCGGCATCCAAACATCGTCATAAGTACCTGATCCTAAACTGCTCACCAAAAGGTCAAAAATTCCAATTGGGTCGTAGCAGGCCACCAAAGAAAAGTTTTGGGCAGCAGGTTTTAAAGCATACAACAACAAACACGTCAACCAAAGGTCGAGTAAGAATGATACAAAAGCCAAAACATAACAATAACTACACCAACAACCCAAAACAAACCTACAAGGCTCCATAAAGACGTAACAAGAGCAACAATAAACATATTATAGATAAAAGGGAAATAATAATATACCAAGACAACCTGTAGAGCAAAATTACCATTATAACCAACGAGACAAATATAAAAAGTACTCCACAATTCCACACACCAACTCATGCCGCCCAAACTCATAATAATCTCCGTATTCAATCACATACTCTCTAGAATCCCTTCGTTCCGAGTGTGCACACGCCTCATAGGCCTACCCCTCAATCTCACAACTCACACGACCCCATCAAGAGCCCACATATTACCAAACAACTCCACAACATCTCCATGTAAATTTAACAACCACCACATACTACAATCATAACCACTTGTCATCATAATATCACAAACACTTTCAATAATCTTATCAAGGCCCACACTAGTATGAATATCTCATATTAATGTAAAAAAACACATATCCACATTGATTTAAGAGGCTAATCAAACCAACAAGCTCAAAGGTATACATAGAATAGCTCAAACCAAAATTTTCAAGTATCAACCAACCAAACGAATTTAAGCTTCGCCAACAACATCAAACCACACAATTAAGATCAAATTAAGGCTTCTTAAAGCTTTCATATCAAACTTACCTCGAATTAGGAGGTTCAAGAACGCACAAATGTCAAAACCGCTCCTCTACGAAGCCGTGCTCTACAAATAAACCATTCTACTATCAAATACCATCTTAAACCTGCCTAATTAACACACTAATTCAATAAAATCGACTATAAATCAAAAACCCCCAATTTCTAGGGTTAGGGTTTGACGAAAATTAAAATAAAGCAATTAAATATGAATTATACCTTTAACAACTTGAGTAACTAGGCTAGAACTTGAAATCTCGACAAAAACACTCAAAAATCGACCTTAAACCTAATTCTAACTAAAAACAATGGAAAAGGGGAGAAAAAGAACTGGGAAAGCAGAATGATGGTACTGATTTAAACAAAGGAGCACGATGCTCCTGCCTCTTTTTTTTTTTTTTTTTTGGTTTTGATTTGGTAAGGGTCTTGTAGGACCTATTTGAGTCTATTCTATTTGGCTATTATTATTATTATAAAGCGTAGCTTTTATTAAAAAGAAAGAAATTTATACATCGGTTACACAAAATTGGTGGGGAGCCGAGATACAATCTGGGCCCCCACCCCCTTTGCTATCGCAAAGCTAAGTCTAGTAAATATGTACGCGGCTACACGAGCCCCTACATCATGGGACGCAGAGAATTTTTGTATCCGCTTCAGCAACGCCACAGCCTCCGAGTCCAGCTCCCCCAAAGAAGAGAAAGAGAAAGGCAGGAAACCGTAACCAGCCGACGTGCATAAACCCCTATACTTAGCACATTTACGGCGAGCAGCATCAACCACAACCCGCCCAGGCTCAAACTCAGTCATAGCCGACTGAGTCAAGGGGGACGACCCCGTCAGATCAACGCAGACGTCCCGCCCCTCATCCCATGAAAACAAAGAAGAATCTGAGGACGAAGAGACCCACCATGTCCAGTCAACCACCCAATACTCACCTCCTTACCACCAAATGCCGACGAAAGCAAATGTCCAACAAGGTGTCCTGACAAGGTTATGGCGATGCTTAACCCCACTGCATCAAAGACAGTGAGACCGCATGATCCCCAAAAACATCGTCTGAGCTAAACGAGAGCAGTGTGGCACTACTGTAGATCATGAAAAGCGGACGCCCAACCGATAACCAAGCACACACCTGGAAAGTCCGCATTCATTCATACCGCTCTAACCCGTAAATAGGCACCGCCGCAACCAATCACACGTGGGCACTCACGAGACCGCCACAACATAACCTCGTCGATTATTATTATTATTATTATTATTATTATTATTATTATTATTATTATTATTATTATTATTATTATTATTATTATTATTATTATTATTATTATTATTATTATTATTATTATTATTATTATTATTATTATTATTATTATTATTATTATTATTATTATTATTATTATTATTATTATTATTATTATTATTATTATTATTATTATTATTATTATTATTATTATTATTATTATTATTATTATTATTATTATTATTATTATTATTATTATTATTATTATTATTATTATTATTATTATTATTATTATTATTATTATTATTATTATTATTATTATTATTATTATTATTATTATTATTATTATTATTATTATTATTATTATTATTATTATTATTATTATTATTATTATTATTATTATTATTATTATTATTATTATTATTATTATTATTATTATTATTATTATAATTATTATTATTATTATTATTATTATTATTATTATTATTATTATTATTTTTATTATTATTATTATTATTATTATTATTATTATTATTATTATTAGTATTAGTATTAGTATTAGTACTACAATTTTAGTTATTATTATTGTTACCACTTACCCTTAGTCAGAACTCAACTTAACATAATACTCGACTTTAAAATATATAAAACTCGACTGATAGCTCTAATCCTAACTTAAATTTAAGGCACTAAAAATACCGGGTATTACAATAACACTGTTGTACGTAAAACTCACTTAGAACACATTAGAGATATACGAAAAAATTGTGTACGGTGACTCATAAATGCACAAAACTTATCCTATAAAATAATCCATGGTATGAAACAAAATTCTTGGTCTTCAAAGTTTTAAAATTGAAGAGCATTGATGTTGTTTAATTACGTTAGAAAAAGATTAATGGATTAGAGATTGAAGGGTTTGTTAATTAATTTAGAAGAACATGAAGGGTTAAGTAACGTTTACATGAAAATGTTTGTTGTAATTAGCTCCAATGATGATTGATTTTTCTAAGTTTGTTGATGTGGCATGTTAGGAGAGCTTTGTTTGTATGTTAGTTTTGTTTAGCTCATGTAACACTAGTCAATACTTTGGTCAATGATTCTGTTTTTAAGTGTTATATAGATATAGAGATTGTTTTTTTAGTGTTCAATACACATTTTCGAGTTATAACATTGATAATTTACTATCTACTACGGAGTATAATTTAGTTGATAATGGTACATTAGATGAGGCAATTTGTAATTTGTCGTTTTTATTTGGACTGTTAGTATGTTAATTTAGTGCGTCGTAATCGATAATTAACTTAATTTTCTTTTAATTTGATAGAGTAAACGGTTCGCGGTGAACCGCATAACCGAACCGTTAAAAACGTGAATCAAACTGTAAAGTAACCGTTCTTAATGGTTCGGTTTAGGTTCGGTTTTTTTGAACCGAACCGTGCATGAACCGTAAAATTAATAGTTCGGTGTACCGAACCGTTAATGAACACCCCTAATGGGAGGGCACGTGCCCCCTTACTCTTCACAAAAAAAAAAAAAAAAAAAATCAAAAAAAAAGGTGTTAAATGTTTATAGTAAAATCACATAGGTTGCAGTTGCTAAGTTGGTGTTGTTGTTGCTGTCAATGTATGTTGTGGTCGTGGTTAGCAGTTCATATCCTTGACCTAGCAATACTTTTTTTTCTCTAGACTTTCATTCTTGAATATTGTGTTTATTTGATTGATAAAAATGTATATTTTTTTCTCTTAATTACACATATTAACTATGATTATGATTGTAATTTACTCCCTTAATTTTTTTTTTCTAAGCACAATTTTTATTTGGGGTCGATCATAGTTAAAAGTCCTTAAAACTTTATCCATACATACTAATTTTATCCAATAACAAACTTGGAAATACTTGTATTATATACGAACAAAGCTTCGCTTTGTAGACTATCAAAAATGAAAAAAGAAGAGAAATACAAAAATAAAGAGGGACCACATTTTAATTAATCGGCCGACAAACTATATAATTTTGCCCATTTCTTAAAAAAATTTATTTACCTAGATCCACCTAGATTTCCTACGGTCCCTACGGAGTAATATTTTTCTATATTTTGCTTAAATGTTGTCTTAAAAATTGTATATAGTATATATTTCAACGGAGTTATACATAGTATTCAATATTTTAAATTTTACATGAGAAACCATAATATTCAATATTTTCGTTGAACTCTATGTATTGGTTTGATTGATTTCTAAGACAAAATAAATTTCAAAACCGCAACGAATTTATTCATATACAAAATAATTTGTATCGGTATAGTGCCCCCACAAACCCAAATTCCTGGGTCCGCCACTGTTTTCACTTACCAATTTTAGAATTGTACACAAATGACTTGTACACGAGCTGAGGGAGTAATAATATTACTTCACAAGATTATACTTCCCCAATTCCAATAGATTCTGTACATTTACTTTTTGGACACTATTCATAAGCGAGTGAAATTTTCGTTATAACTTCTAACATTTAAAATAAAATTGAGTCATGTGTGATATATTTTTAATCATCTCATCAAGTACATTATTAATATCTGTTTTTTATAGTCTTTTAGTAATATGTAGCTAAAGATATGAATAGAAGAGAACTTGCATCGACGTATGTGCAAAACACAAATGAATAGAAACCATTAAAATGGAGGAAGTATTTTGATATTTGTAGCCCAACTTAAAACCATACGACTGAATAAGACTAATTCAAATAACATGACATACCTAACCCAAATGGTCTAACTAGTAACTACAAACATAAATGAAATGAGTAAAAGTCTATGGTGAAGCTACATTACCATATAAGACAAGTTTAATGATGCCAACTCGGCATTAAAATACATCATATATTAGAACACCACCCACAACAATATCTTTCACCAACATTCCACGTTACTCATCGCCACAAGCACCATTCACACCCTCAGGTCTCAATGTTATCATCATCATCATAAATTTCCATCTACTATCAACTTATTACTCGTCCATTATCACCCTTTCTCGGTTACGCACTAAATTCCACTGCCCCCAAAACCACCACAATCATCGTTAACCACCATCGCCCCAAACCGACCACCAGCTTCCTTGATTCGAGTACACCATTACACATGACGGAGTCCGGCAACGTATTCCCTTACCTAAATTTGATTTTCGGGTGAATTTTTCAAAAAAAATTGTTATTTAATCTTGGGCTTGTAAGGCTTGTTTATCATATGAATAATACTTATTAATTGATTACGTTATTTCAAAGGTGCAATTATACAAAAAGATTATTATTGATTTGGACTTATTTAATTGATTATGTTAAAATAACAATCATATAAAAAATCATTAATTGAGTAATACTTATTTAATTGATTACGTTAAAATAACATTATACAAATATATTATTATAGTTCCATATGTCCAAATAATACTCCGTATTATAAGTCACATTGAAACATATGTCTACCAAATTTCAGTATAAAATTGTAATTTGTGCTTTATCATATAGGAGTAAGAATAACAAAGTTACAAACAAATAGCAAATTAAATAACAACACCCCTTAATCTCTCCCATAAAATTATAACAAGATTAACAAATTAGACCAGAAAAGGAGTTACAGTTTAAGTTTCGTTATTATAGTACACAATCATTAGAGAGAATAAATATAACATTATACAAATAGATTATGTGGATATCGGTTGTCTTATCTATAAATATACGATAATACTCTATTAGACACATGAGACTTTTAAAGAAAATTCTTTAAGAAGACCTCTAACACTAAGAAAATGAGATACGAGTCTCCTAATATATAAAAAGTGACTATATTGAAAATCATGATGACCACTGTTGATTATATTGTGACCACTATTAAGAGATATAAAAGTGGTCACATTTTAGTCAATAATAATCACGAATAAATTAAATGTAGTCACATTTTATGTATAAAAAAACCATCTTCTATTTTGTTAGTAAAAGGCGGTCTTTCCCAAGAGGCCAAAACTTGCTAATATTTTAAGTAGTATAAATTTATTATATAGTGGGTAACATATTTGATATATAATTTGTGAAAAAGTTAAACACTTGGGTCTCTTAAGCGACCATAATGGTTGAAATCATTCTTGCAAGCATAACGTTGTGGTAACATATTTCGTCTGAGTTGATAGTTCACAGCGCTGAACGTTTTATAATCTGTCAACAAAATTCACCAGACAACAAGCATTAATTTAAGGGTTGAGACATAAGCAAACATAGTAATCATAATCTTTACATCATATGTAGATTGAATTAATTTAATATGAGTAAGGTTGACTACTTCAATTTAATTAAAATTGCTTAGGTCGTTCAATTCATATTACGTCGAATAAAATTTTAAGAGTGAATTTTCTGTGTTACATGACTTTTTATTACATTTTTAAAGCTTGTGAAATAAAATGTACTCCCTCCATTACACCATCTTCTTCCCTTTTTAGCTTGACTCAAAAACTAATTTGAGTGAAATGTGTGGGTGAGATTAAAGTAAAAAAAATGATAAAGTAGATTTATTGGGCCGAGTTATGTAGTTACGATTCGAATATAGAACCGCTAGGTTATGAAAAAGCCCGTAATGATATTGTTATATGTACCTATATATATGATTGCTGATGATGAATAGAAACATACGATTTTGGGATTACTAATTCTTAACATGGTATCGGGTTAGGGTTTACAAAAAAAAAAAAAAAAAAAAAAAAAAACATCATAAACCCACGTAGCAGGGGAACATCCCTGTTTCTGCCGCTTTTCTTGCTTTCATCCCTACCATGGGCACCGATGATGACACCTCTCCCCCTAAAGTTACCCAACTTGACTACACATCTCCCTACTTTCTTGGTGCACAGGATTCACTTTCTCTCGTCCTTTCTCCTGTCAAACTCCGTGGAGATAACTATGAGGACTGGAGCCGTTCCGTACGCCGCGCACTTAAATCGCGTCGAAAGTTCGGGTTTTGTGATGGCACGATTACGAAACCTACTGACACGTCTTTACTCAGTCATTGGGAAGTGGTCAACTGTACCATCGTCCAATGGCTTATGAATACGATCGACGTCACTCTTCACAATTGTATTCCTTACTTTGAAGAAGCTCACCCATTGTGGACTGACTTGGCTGAACGGTTTAACGTCGTTGACGGGACCGTGCTCTACTACCTTAAAGCTGCTATCGCAGATTGTAAACAGGTCAAAGGGATGTCTGTTACCACTTATCTCGGAAAATTGAAAACTTTATGGGAATCCCTCAATACTCATGAGCCTCCGCTTGCTTGTACGTGTGGTCTTTGCAAGTGCGATATTAGCAAACAGTCGACTGAACGTCAGGACAAAGAGCGCTTACATCAGTTTTTTATGGGTCTCGATGCGTCCTTGTTTCACGGTGTTCGGTCCCAGCAACTTCAACTTCAACCTGCCCCTTCGATGACCCGTGCGTTTCAGGTTGTTTTACAAGAAGAGCGACTTCGTGGTCGTTCCAAACCGGCTGAGGAAGTCCCTGACATTGCTACTTATGCCGTGAAGGCTTCTAGACCGTCATCCTCGAGCCCTGATTGGAAGGCCATCCGTGAAAAGGAGCGCCTCGAGCGTCGCAAGCTCCTCTGCTCGTTCTGTGATCGTCGAGGTCATGACATAAAGACTTGTTTTTTCAAAAATAATAATTTTCCTGATTGGTGGCGTGGTTCTCGGGTGCTTCCAAGTTCTGTGGCGGCGCTCGTCAGATCGGCGACGCAGCCCCAAGCGATCTGGGGCCAACACGTGACCAGGCTACCTGCACGCCGCTTAACGCCATCTCGCCGAGCGGTTCGCGACAATGACGCGGCCAACGATCGTTTGAGCGGTATGTCGCGTACGTGGATTATCGACACTGGCGCATCGTGTCATGTTACTGGCACACTTAATAATTTGCAGGATACCCGTAAAATTATGCCCCGTAATGTGGGTCTTCCTGATGGGCAGTGTCTTACTGCGACACATACTGGGACTTTTCATCTTACGTCCCGTCTTACTCTACATAACGTTTTATATGTGCCATGTCTTACTTGCAATTTAATTTCTGTCTCTCAGCTTCTTCTCGACAATGATTGTGTGGTCCAGTTTACTAAGTCTCGTTGTGTATTACAGGACCCTTCTACGAAGACGACGATTGGGGAAGGTGAGCTGCGAGATGGACTATACTTTTGGCGAGTGGATCGTAGTGTGGCTTTTCAATTAAGTAGTGACAATAAAGCAGACCTGTGGCATCAGCGGCTCGGGCATCCTGCCGATAAGATAGCGAAGCTAGTGCCTTCCGTTGAATTTAGTAGCTTACAGAATAACTCGGTGTGCGATGTGTGCCACCGAGCCAAACAACATCGACATAGTTTTCCTTTAAGTAAGAATAATGCAAGTGATATTTTTGCCTTAATTCATTGCGATTTATGGGGTCCATATCGTGTTAAATCGTCTTGTGGTGCTCGTTATTTTTTGACTATTGTTGATGATTGTTCTCGTGCTGTCTGGGTCTATTTACTCCTCGATAAAACCGAAGTGACAGACATGTTTATGAGTTTTTTGGCTCTTGTTAAACGTCATTTCAATAAGGATGTTAAGTTTGTGCGCAGTGACAACGGCACTGAATTTAATTGCCTCTCGGGATATTTTTTGAAAGCTGGTATAATTTTTCAAACTTCGTGCGTCGGTACTCCGCAGCAAAACGGACGAGTTGAGCGTAAACATAGACACATCCTGAATGTTGCGCGGGCTTTGTTATTCCAAAGTCATCTTCCTACAAAATTTTGGGGCGAGTGTATATTGACAGCCGCCTATCTCATCAATCGAACCCCGTCTTTATTGCTTAATAAGCGAACCCCATATGAGGTATTACATGGAGTTGCACCATCGTTTTCTCATCTCCGCATGTTTGGCAGTCTATGCTACGCTCATAACCAAACTCACGGTGGCGACAAGTTTGCGAGTCGTAGTCGTCGTTGCGTTTTCCTCGGGTATCCCCAGAATAAGAAAGGCTGGAAACTCCTCGACCTTGACACGAACTCTATCTTTGTCTCCCGCGACGTGCAATTTTATGAGGATATTTTCCCGTTTGCCTCGCTTGACGCTGTTACTTCTTCTCACGATGCGTCTATTTTCCCCGACTACGACTCAACAGGTGGTCAGTTTATTCCTGCTGAAACTGAGGCTGCCCAGCTCGAGGTGTCGACACCTCCGCACCCAGAGGGTCTTCCCCAAGTCGAGTCTGCTGGTCAGGCCGTAGGGTCTGCTGCTCCTTCCACGGATGAGGTTGCTGCTGCCACTGCCGATATACCTGCTGCCAGTCCTCCTACTGCGCATACTCCCCCTGCTGCGGTTAACAGCCCTCCTCGTGCACCTTTGCCACCGTCCCCACCACCTTTGGGTCGTGGCCATCGAGCTAAACTACCTTCTACTCGTCTTCGCGGCTATGTTACTTCCACTACTGACAGTCCATCTTCGCCACCCAGCTCATCTTCACCACGGCCGTCGTCTTCAGGTACTCCTTATTCCATAGCCAATTATGTAAACTGCGATAATTTTTCGTCTCGACATCGTCATTTCCTTGCAGCTCTTACTCGTGAGTTTGAGCCTACTTCTTTCAAGCAAGCTTTACAAGATGACAATTGGTGTCGTGTTATGGCGGACGAAATCGCTGCACTTGAGAAGAATGGCACATGGGATTTAACGACTTTGCCGTCCGATAAGAAAGCTCTTGGTTGTCGATGGGTCTACAAAATCAAATATAAGTCGGATGGTTCGATCGAACGCTATAAGGCTCGCTTGGTTGTTTTTGGCAACCGACAAGTGGAGGGGATTGATTATGGTGAAACATTCGCTCCTGTCGTCAAAATGGTGACTATTCGTACCTTTTTAGCCGTTGCGGCCGCCAAGAAATGGCGGTTGCATCAGATGGACGTCCATAATGCTTTCTTACACGGGGATTTACACGAGGAGGTCTACATGAAGCTTCCACCCGGTTTCGGTCATGGCCATGAAGGGAAGGTTTGTCGACTTCGTAAGTCTTTGTATGGGCTTAAACAGGCTCCTCGCTGCTGGTTTGCCAAGCTTGCTGCTGCATTGAAGGACTATGGTTTTACTCAGTCCTACTCTGATTATTCCTTATTTTCCTTTATTCGTGGGCGCATTCACCTCCATCTCTTAATATATGTCGATGATCTTGTAATTGCGGGTAATGATGAACGCGCTATCACCGACTTTAAGAACTACTTGGGCTCCTGTTTTCATATGAAGGACCTTGGTGTACTAAAATATTTTCTTGGGATTGAGGTTGCTCGTGGTCCGCGTGGTATTTTTCTGAGTCAGCGTAAATATGCCCTAGACATTGTCTCTGAAGCTGGTCTCCTTGGTGCTAAACCCGCCGCGTTTCCCATCGAGCAGAATCATCGTCTCGGTCTTGCGCAGGGGCCGATTATTGCTGATGTTGAACCGTATCGACGACTAGTTGGGCGCTTGGTATACTTATCTGTTACGCGTCCTGATCTCGCCTATGCTGTCCATATCTTGTCGCAGTTTCTACAACAACCGCGACAGGCTCACCTTGATGCCGCCTTACGTGTTGTGCGGTACCTCAAGGGGCGCCCGGGCCAAGGCATCTTACTTCGCTCTGATAATGATCTTACTTTGCGCGCATGGTGTGACTCTGATTGGGCTGGATGTCCTCTTACTCGGCGCTCTGTAACTGGTTGGTTTGTCTCCTTAGGTGGGTCTCCCATCTCATGGAAGACCAAGAAGCAACAGACGGTCTCACGCTCCTCCGCTGAAGCTGAATATCGAGCCATGGCCGCTGTTACGTGCGAACTCAAGTGGTTGACGGGATTGCTGTCCACTTTCGGTGTCCCTGTTTCTTCTCCAGTCGAGCTTTACTGTGATAATCAGTCTGCACTATATATCGCCCACAATCCTGTTTTTCACGAACGCACGAAGCATATCGAGATTGATTGTCACTTCGTGCGGGATGCTATTCGGGACGACTTAATTCGTCCTTCCCATGTCGCCACCAACGAACAATTGGCGGATTGCTTTACGAAAGTACTTGGTCAACAGCAGTTTGCTTATCTCCTTGGCAAGTTGGGCATTCTCGACTTACATGCGCCAACTTGAGGGGGGGTATTGGGCCGAGTTATGTAGTTACGATTCGAATATAGAACCGCTAGGTTATGAAAAAGCCCGTAATGATATTGTTATATGTACCTATATATATGATTGCTGATGATGAATAGAAACATACGATTTTGGGATTACTAATTCTTAACAAGATTGGATAGATGAGATTAGTTGAAAATTGACAAAAATAAAAATGGGAAAAAGATAGTGAAATTCCCTTTTAGGGAAAGTGGGAAGAAGATGGTGGAATGAAAGGAGTACCTTAGTTGGGGCTTGGTAAACAAATCCTTGAGGAGGAAGTTCTTCATAGTGGACTTCGGCATAGAAATTATAGGCATTGGCACCAGTAAAAACACCGTCGGAAAGTCTAGTGATAATGGGAGGTCCTCCGCTTGTCGGGTAGTCTTTTTGAATATAAGAAAAGGGCACATCACATGTACCCATCGTAGCAACCCCTCTAGCTATAGTCCTCTTCATAGGTTCCACAGTCACTGTAAAGGTGTCCCCTACTTCCTGTGTCATTTCTTCAGTTTCGCTCCACTCATGAGAGTAAGTGGTTGTCAATGATACTTGAATTTGTGCTTTGGCAATGAAGGGAACGCCAGTCTCAAAGGTGGTAGCGACCGTTCCAGAGACGGTGACATTATTCGTATAAGTGCGAGACTTCGTGGCTGAGATTGTTCCGTTGGCTGAACCAGAGTGAGGCACATCTGTATAATTGTCCCATATATGTTCATCTGCATATAGGAGCGACACGTTGTAGATTCTAGCCTTTTTTACATCAAAATTATACGTAGTGACTGTCCTCCTAAATAGGGGCACTACGACTTCCAAATACGTGTCCTTTGTCACACCATCGGCCATTGCTAAATAGCGATTCGGAAAATAAATAGGGGCGCCTGGAAATCTAAGATCACCCTTCATACAAAATTTGTTGTTAAAATGGCTTCGAAGAGCGATCAAATTCTTGTCAATCTTTATCACGTCAAATATCTGACTAAATCCTTTAGGTGCATCAACATTAACTGCATAAATAAGGCGTTCATCTCCACCACACGTCCAAATTTTGTCGTCCTTCAAAAATTTAACACAAGTTTGGCTGTCATTAGTGTTTTGGATCTCGTAAGCAATAATCGGGTCACCAATGTCACTCCCTGTAAAAGAGGGACATAATCCCTTAAATATATCTTGATTGTCGTTCTCTAAAAAGAAGTCATTTGGACCTTTAAATGCTACATATTTGGGAAGCACCACCAATGTATCGTAATCAACAATAGAAGACAATGCTTCAGTTTTCACATTGGGGTCTATGGTCATGAACACCATACGATTCGAACCGTCATTAGGAATACGTATTATTTGGCCCGATTGGACATGATAAATTTTGGCTTCTTTATTGTTATTTATGTCCATCTTATATAAAGTGCAATTCCATGCCGTTTGATCAACCACCGGTTTTACTTCTTGAGCGACAATCCAATTCCCATTGATCGACGATCTACACACAAAGAATGTAGAACGGATGTGACCGTTCACAAATTCGGTCCTTTGAAAAAACCAAGTTAAAATGATACATTAAAGAAGAGTTCCTTGAAAAAACCAAGTTAAAATGACCGTTCACATATTTGTTAGAATGTAGAACGGATGTTCCTTGAAGAGTTCCTTGAAAAAACCAAGTTAGAATGTAGAACGGATGTTATGACCGTTCACATATTTGTTGAAGTGTTTGATAAGTTGGAAAATAAAATGATACATTAAAGAAGAGTTCCTTGAAAAAACCAAGTTAAAATAAATAAATAAATAAAATAAAAATAAAAAGTGGGGGTCCTTAATGAGAGAAATTTATTTAAAACCCAAAATTTGAGTAAAAATTAATGAAAATGGTAGCTACGGCCATATATCCTTAAACAACTATATAATCTTTAGGGTGTGTTTGGATACCGAAATAGGAGGAAAAGGGAAGAAAGAAGAAAGTAGGGAAGGGGATGGGAGGGAAGAGAATGAAACGGGATAGGGGATGTTAGTGTTTAGATAACATTTTGTTTTCAAATATTTCTTATTATGGAGAGATTTTAGTTAAATTTAAGGAAGGGGAAATGAATCACTCCAATCCTTCTCCTTTTATTTTCTCCCTTCCAAATTTTGTAACTAAAAAAATGAATTGAAGTCTCTTTTTTTTTTCCCCTTCATTTCTCTCCATTACCCTCAATCTAAAAACACCATTAACGTTTTACTCCCCCATTTCAATGAGATAGCCCCATAGAATTTTACACAAATTTTAAGAAAAAGTGAAAAAGTTAAGAGTAGTATTAATAATTTGGTTAGATGAGGTCCATTTGTGATAATAAAGTGTGCGATATTTTGGTTAAATAAGTATATTAATAAGAGTAAAATTGTTATTTTAACTAATAGAAGTTGACATGAATAGAAATGGGCTAAATGAATTAAATTGCCTAAAAAGATATATAGGGCTAAATGAATTAAATGAAGAGAGTATTTCTTATATCCCAAAAATTAATGGATAGTTTCTTAAAAAAAATTGATTTAATTAAATATAACCCCTTTAACTTGTTTTTTCAAAAGAACCCTCTGAAATGTTTTTATACAACATAACCTCTTTTAAGACACTTTTATTTCAAAATTACACCCAATATTGAAATTTACTAGGCAAATAACACATCCTAGGTTACATTTCTTTCAAGTGATAATTATCAATGTTTGAAATATGCGCCCCTTAAAAAATCTCTATTTAAGGGTGTGAATATTTCATTTTTAAGTAGCAGAATTCAATGTTAGGTGTGATTTTGAAGCAAATGTATGTTAAAAAGGGGTTATGTTGGGGGAAAAAAAACATATAAGTGAACTATTTTGAAAAAAGATGTTATAAAAGGAGATAATGTTTAATTAATCCTAAAAAATTAAATAAAACAAATATGAGGTTTCTAATATTTGAACATACAAATTTGGTCTTAAAGGGTGTTCTGTTCATAAAGTATTTTTATATTTTATTATTTATTTTCCTGAGATTCCATTATTTATCATGTGGCATAGTTCATCAACTCAAATCAAATTAGTTATTTTTAAGTTAAGTCAATTTCTTTTGTGTATTTTATATCTATATATCTATATATCTATATATACTATTAAAACAAAATATTCAACCAATGTCAAACAAAAAACAATGAAAAACCAATCAAAAAAACCATCTCCTCCTGCCACGTCACTTTTGGTGCCACGTCAAAATTGTAGAAAACACCATGTATAGCTCTTCCTCAGTTCACCTCACATAGTCGTTCCACCTTCTCCCCTCTTCCTGCGCCCATTAAGAAATCCAAAAGTCTCTTATTCAATTCGTTTGCAATCAATTCCAGCTTCAAGTTCAAGTGTTCAACTAAAGGTTTCATTCAACTCCCACATCAATATGGGCCAATTATTCACCGGTTTCCATCATCGTTCTTGAGCCTCTGTCATACCAACTTCACACGATCTCCTTCAGTAGATTTTGCTTGCTGCGGTTGTTGGAATCCCACGCCACCGTAGCTGTCAGGTACGCTCTGCTTTTCGTAAGTCTGAATCTCACTTATACGATTCTTCACCATGTTTTTAGGCCGTTGAATACTCTGTTTTGATCTTGGTATGATTACGTATCTGGATCTCCGACGTTACAGCTAATTATGAGTTATAATTTGATATTCATGCGCCGCACCCACCTCGTCGTCAAGGATATGTTCGTATTTCACTCTAACCCTTTTCGATGAAGCTAATTGTGAGTAATAATTTGATTGAAATTGGTCTAGGATTTGATTGGAATTATGTTTTGGATGGATGTTTCGGTGTGTGGTTGTGTTGTTCTACGTTAGTTTGGGTATGCACACTAGGTGTTTGTTGAAATACCTGTGGGAAAAGAGTTTTGAATAAGGTTGCTGAAACTGTTTGATATCATGAGTTTGCAGTTTGTTTTTTATTGAAGAACATTTGAAGGGTGTTTCTTGAATGATAAAGTTTAGTGATTAGTTCCTTAAATAATAATCCATGAAAGTTCATAACTAAGTGAAAACCCTTATCTAAATGGGGCTTTAAACATATTGACAATGGAGTTGTGTTGTTTAGTTTGGTTTTACGATTTGAGGATTCGATTATTTTCATTGTAGGATCCCTATTGTTGTGGTTTAATTTGGCTTAGTTTGCCACGTCAAGAATGAATTCATCACTACCTCCTCACCTCGTGCGTTCTTTCCTCTTCACTCGGGTTTTCGACTGAGGATACTGATAGGTTGGTGGCTTCTTTTAGTGGTGGGTGGCAGATGAGGATGTCACTTGGGAAGATTTTGCTTCAGGTATATTCAACTTGAACCTTGTGAAATCGGTTTGTAATTTTTTGTGTGCTTGAATCTGATCAATGTTGGAAGGATACATCATTTCGGCACGCTGCGTGTGTACAATCATGATCTGGTCGACGACTAGACGCACTGGTTTAGTCCCCTTATCAGAGACAGTAACACATCTGTGTAATGTCGAGTGAAAAAGTAGGTGGAGAAGACAAGATAAGGTTCTATAAAATACTCGGCCACGAGCTCAACAAAGTGAACATGTCACATGGATAAGGTGAATGAATGATTACCTCACTTTGACTAAGCAAATTAATGATTACCTCACTTTGAAAACCTAGGTCCCAAACAAAGGCGTAGCAGTGTTAATAGTTGCACCTCGAGGTATGTAATTAAATTGTTGTGTATTATTTCTCGATTATGTAATGCTCGGATTATTTTTGGTTGAAATTTATACTAAAACTACTGCAGAATTTGGTGTTGCGAGCAAAAACAACACAGGTGATAAGTGAGATGGGTCGGAAGTTTTAAATCATGCAACGATTAATAATATGCCTGAAGGTTCATTATCAGCTCATCAAGGTAGGTCAATAACGACTGAAAGTCGTCTTAAAGTGCATTTAGACTTATATACAACATTCGAAATACTTTAGGAGTACAGAGAGTATAAAACTGATCTACATGAAAATCTCATTTCTTTTTTTTTTGAGAAAACATAGCCTTTACAATTTCTTGACAAAATTTTCACAAAAAGTGAGATCTCTGAGCTCGATTTCTTATGTTGTTGTGTTTCGTTGATTAATTAAATTGCACTGGATTGGCAATATGAAGCTATGTTAGTTACTGTAACTCTCCCGCATTATGTTACGTCTTACACGTGTCCATGTGGGACACAGTTATGTGGCACAAGGTTTCAATTGTTTTTGGGTCAGTGAACAACTTCAATAGATGAATTCAAGGGAATATGTAACGTTGAAATCAATTAACTGCTGCAATCAATACAATAATATTGAAATGTACACAATCACCTCTCTCAATTATGTCGTGTTAATCTTACTCACATTGAATTGGCTGCATAAACGGCCCATGCTCAACATAATCAATCAAAATTTCAAGCCACCACCGTTGTTTCATGCTCAAGTACTAATTCTGTGTGTTTTCAAAGTTACTTTTGTAGGTGGCTGATTTCTTTGAATTGTATATGTTTGGGTTTTTCACATGCATTGGGTTTGTGGCTTAGACGCTGTACGTTGAAATTTTCTAAATTTAGACTGGGTTGATAGGTTCTATTTACACTTGCAGTTGCATTTGTTTTTTTTTTTTTTTTGCTTTGGTCACGCTTATTATTGGGAAGCACTCAATTGAATTGTTGAAGCATGATTATTTATGATCTAAATTATGAAATTTTGTTAATTTTTAGCTTTGCCAAAGACTGGAAAATTAATGATTCTGCGACGCTGTAGATACCCAAATCCGCACCTCCCGCCAAAAACCCAGTGATGTAACAATGGACTTTTATTGCGTGCTTTTACGTTGACTTAAATGGTTCTAACTGTGACGAATTCAAGTTAAATGTTTTTAAATGCAAATGAGGTTTCTTTATGGGTCATCACCTTTAGTGTCTTTAGGTCTAGAGTCTAGCTTGTCTCGAGTTCAGGTCCTAATCGGCATGCGCACACCCCTTTTTCGAACACATGTAACATACCGATCCACCCAAATACCTAAATTTAGGCCTAGCTGTTAAAACTACCCTTTAGCATTAGCAAATACCCAGGATAGTCTCACGGAATGTCCTGTTTCACAAAATTACACAAAATGCACCCTTTTTTACATTTTCAGGGCTCGGGCCCAGAACCGAGCCCAAACCCATACCTGGCCCGCATTCCAAGGATCAGGATTGACCAAGTCAAACCCTAAAACAAACCCTAGCAACCTCTAACTTAGAGCTCACGCAAGGTTATTTCGTATATCCTAAAAGATAATTTAGAAATATACGGAATATATAGGATAGAACCCTCCCTACCAATCGCAAGAGGCATTGCGATTGGTAGGGGCTATCGCAAGACTTCTTGCGATTGCCCCAGGCAGCCGCAAGAGGCCTTGCGGCTCCTACGTCCGGTTTTATCCTCTAGGGTTTCCTAAAATCTACCGAACTCTACACTATAAATACAACCCTTTGCTCGACCATTCAGGATAAGTTTTTCACACATAAAAACACCTCTCTTCTTAACCTTTCTTCCTAGGTTTTAGCACACTCACATATACACAATTTCAGAATACAATTCTCACCCCAAAACACTCTCAAAAAGCCTCACGCATAAACATCCTTAGAATTCCTCATTTTCCTAGTGTTGAATTCCTCCCTTTGAAGCGAAGCGCTGCCGGTTTCCTAATTCGAGACAGGTAATACTTAATCCTACCATGGATTAAGGTCTTTCTTTACTTCTTAGACTAGCAAGGGCCTACATTAGGCTCACCTCGGCTTTGGTACGCAAGTCTGCTTTTCATAAGGCGGCCATGCACCTCGAATACACACCCTATTCGTAACACCTTTCCAAAGTCGCATAAACAACTGACCTCCTTAAAATAAATCAATGGCTAATTGAACTTTATTTTACTGCATGCATTTTGGCAAATCCTCATCTTGCATCTAAATCACTTAAAATGAATTCGTCATTAAAGCTGAATCATTTTAGTTAATAAGTTAAGCATGCTTAACTGAGGGTTTTAATCTATCTCTTTTGCATTATTTTACATCTTTATCGCACTTGTACGTAGCGTATTACTTAGGCTCATGTATCATTATTTGCATTGTTCTCAAGTCTAGTAGAGGCTATCTTTTGATAGGCTTTACCAAAAGATCTTTCATAAAAACATTATTTTGATTTATGCTTTAGAAAAGTACCCTCACCCGAATCAGAATCTGGTTTCACAATAACCTTAGGCGGATAGGTGTCGGCGTGCCTTGAACTCTAAGGCGTGTCTTTGAGCATGAGGACACTGAGGCGGGTTCTAAATTTCCCTCATAATTTAGTGGCGGCTCCAAAGCGCTTTTAAAAGGTTTTCTTATTTAATCTTTTAACTTTACGGCCACTAGCAAGGCGTCGAGTGGTTCCATGGTCGATCCAGGTACCTACGATTGGCGACTCATTTGGGAGCGAGTTTTGTTTTTAAAACTAAAACTAGCTTTTTCCTTTTAAAAATAAAAATGAGACTTGAACGACTTGAGAACAATCAACATACATGAGCCAAGCATATCCGTTAGAGTCGAATCTAGTCTGATTCACACACCAATACCTTGAGGCGGTTCCAAACGCAGGCTTGTCCATTCGATAAAGCACGTTACGGACTAACCTTCCTCTCACCCTCCACGACTTGCCGTAGCGAATCGATTTGACCGCCCAGGGCTTCCTTTGTATCCTACATGTTATACTATGTAGGCGAAGGGCTAAAAGCACCGCCAAAGCGCATCTAAATCACTGAGGCGACTGAGACTGACCAACGACCAAGAGTCATACGTACGAGTGCGAGGCTATACCATATAGTCTTTTTCAAAATTCATTTGCATATTTTCGAAAATTCGCCTTAAAGTTTTCAAAAACAATCAACCTAACAACTAACAAACTAACACTTTCTCAAACAAAACAATCACCAGTTTTTGAAATAGACACTTCTCAAACTTCCGTTTACAAAATTAGCAAAACCCGAGTCAAGGTTTCCAACCTCAATTCGCGGATTTCTTTCTTCGAGCCTCACGGCTCAAATCCCTTTTAACATCTTCGGCTTGGCTAGTTCGAGTCGATTCCTTTTTACGCATCCATCGCTAACCCATGACGACATACCGTCACTCGGGTTAGGCAGATGCGAAGCAAAACCTTTTAACATCGAGATGAGCTGTGCGTACGCATCCTCATCTCAAAAACACTCCTAGCTTGTCTTTCGAAAACTTCCTTTAAAAAGAGTCCTTTTCAAAATGAAATGAGCTAAAAACGAACATGTAAATGAACGTGTCAGTCGGGTCTGTCATATAGCTGATGCATCTTATGCACACGTAGGAGAACTTTAACTGGATACCCGCTATACCTAGGAGATGTCCAGTCAAAACGGATTAGAAGCACTCCGCAGCCGGATTAACCAGCTCACCAAGGACATTGACGACTTGATGGCCTTGCATCAAGCTGAAGTTGAGCGTTTGAGACAAAACACCAAAAACAAGGCCGACAAGCATGTCTCCCTCTATGCCCTCGCAACCCAACGTCAGAAGGACAATGAAGACTTCATTTACTACCTGGCTCGATGGAGGAAATTGCTCTCACAGATTCCTAACCATCCACACGAAGACGAACTAGTGTTCACATTCATCAACAGTCTACGACCCTCATGCCAATCTTACTTCAAAGACATCGACATACAAAGCTTCGAGCAAATTGCTAAGTTTGGTACCGAAATGGAGGAGGACCTTACATTCTGTGCCATGTCCACTTATGACGACCTCAGCGACTCACCGGACTACATTCCTAGAACCAGGAACTACTCTCACACTCCCGCTACTATCAAGACAACACCTCCTGAAGCTAGGACGAGCTTTGACCCTTTGTACATGTCTCATACGGAAGCATTTTGGAAATTGGTTGAAAAGAAGTGCTTGCAACCGGTGGGACCCACAAGTGAACCGCCCAATCACAAGAAGCCAAAATCCTGGAACCCCCACGCCTTCTGTGCATATCATCGGGGGAAGGGGCACGACACCGAACGCTGTATTAAACTCAAGCATGCTATTCAAGATCTCCTTGACCAAGGAAAAATAGAGATACCCCATACAGGCGGATGGCTGTCCGGCAAAGATAGTCCAACAAACAATACAGCCACCGTAAGAACGACCCCCACCAAGAAGCACCCAGATCTCTCCAATTCAAGCAAAGACCAAACCAGTAACTTCTCGTTCAGCGACGAGGAAAAGGAATGGCTTTGGCCAGAACAAACTCAAGATAACGGAACTATATATCTTACTGTCCCCCAACCATTCAACGGGGACAGTCCTCAACACAATCAAGCAGAACCATCTCATCCAGTCCTTAACCCACTGATCAACCCAGCAACTGAAGATAATTCCTTACACCTCCCTACGCCTCCCAAGCCAAGATGCCGAAAGACAACAATCACGCCAAAACCAAGGGAAAGCGCGAAGAAGAGGAAATTCTTTTAGGATCTAATTCTCTAAGTGTCGGGTCACCTGTCGACCCATCTTCTAGTTTTAGCTTAGACTTTTTATTTTCGGAGGCTAGCTCCAGCTCTTCTCCTAGTTTGTCAAACAAATCTTCTTTAATGAATAATACAGATAAGTTTGCTTACGTCTCGTCTCAAGCTAAAAACAAACAAACAAATAATGAACAACAAACAAAATTTAAGACAACACAACACATAAATCCGTGCGATAAAAATGAACTAACAAACGAACAATCGTTACTTAAATACATTGCAAACATCGTAAACAACCCAACACAAAACCCGATCATTGAGGATACCCTAACCATCAACATAGGAACCCCCGAAGAACCAAGGGAACTGCAACTAGGCGCCTCACTAAGTGAGGATGAACGCGCCAACTTCACCCAACTCTTAACCGAGTTCAAAGACGTCTTTGCATGGTCATATAAGGACATGCCCGGCATCGACAGGAGCATAGCCGAACACCACATCCCCATCAAACCCGGTTTCAAACCCATCAAGCAAAAACTAAGGAGACTACGACCCGAATGGTCCCTTATGGTCAAGGAAGAAATCGAGAAGCAATTACAAGCCGGCTTCATTCAAGTCGTCGAGTACTGATTGGGTCTCAAATATGGTCCCGATATTGAAGAAAAGCGGCAAGATACGAGTATGTGTTGACTTAGTGATCTAAACAAAGCAAGCCCAAAGGGCGACTTCCCACGCCGCACGTGACGCCCTAGTAGACAACACCGCCGACCATGCCCTTCATCCTTTATGGGCGGGTATGCAGGATACAACCAAATCAAGATGGCGGTGAAGACATGGCCAAGACAACATTCATCACACCATGGGGGACGTACTGCTACACCGTCATGCCCTTTGGTCTAATTAACGCGGGTGCGACCTACCAACGTACCGCGACTACACTCTTACACGATATGATGCACAAGGAGGTCGAAGTATACGTAGACGACATGATCGTCAAATCCAAGGAAAGAAATGATCACATCACGAACCTCCGCAGTTCTTCACGCGACTCGCCAAAGACAAGATGCGCCTCAATCCCCAAAAATGTACATTTGGAGTAAAATCCGGCAAACTACTAGGACACGTAGTAAGCCAAAGAGGTATCGAGGTCGACCCCTCGAAAATAAAAGCAATCATGGCAATGCAACCACCCAAGAACCTGGATGAAATTCGAAGTTTCCTGGGTCAAGTCCAATACATCTCTCGCTTCATAAGCAAACTAACCATGGTATGTGAACCAATCTTCAAGAAGCTGAAGAAAATCGGCCACGTAGAATGGGACGGCGTGTCGGCGTTTGATAAGGTTAAGGAGTTGTTATCCAACCCCGATCCCACGACCGCCGCAGAAGGACCTACCCTTGTCACTCTACCTCACGACAACGACAACCGCAATGGGCGCCATGCTAGCCCAAGAAGTCAATGGCGAAGAACATCCGATATACTACATCAGCAAGAAGTTTCTCGACTACGAAACTCGATACGCGCCCGTCGAGAAGAGCTGCTTAGCATTAGTATGGGCATCCAAAAAGCTCCGCCACTATATGCTAGCACATCAAACGAAGGTCTACTCAAAAATGGACCCCGTCAAGTACCTCTTGAGAAACCGATTGCCAAATGGACGCGTGGCACGATGGACCCTACTTAGCCGAAGTTTGATATTGTCTACGTTCCTCAAAGCCATCAAAGGGCCAGGCAGTCTCAGACTTCCTCGCCGACCACGCAATCGACGAAGAAACCATCACCGACACCACCTCATTTCCCGACGAAGGAATTTACAACATCAACGACGAACAATGGGAAATGTACTTCGACGGTTCGTCAAATTACCGAGGCTGTGGAATAGGAATACTACTCATTTCCCCGAACGGTGAACATACACCCCTATCCATCAAATTGGACTTCGATGTAACAAACAACGCCGCAGAATATGAGGCATGCACCGCAGACTACTGAGGCGCTCATACTAAACGCAAAGGAATCTCTGGCGTGTCACGGAGATTCCTCGCTACACAACAACCAAGTGTCTGGAGCATGGAAGATACTTAACGAAAACCTCGCACTATACCAGAGCAAGATTCAAGAACTCATCGCTAAATTCCACCGCGTAGAGTTTTTGCACCTACCTCGCGAGGAAAACCAATTCGCAGACGCCTTATCAAAACTAGCGTCACTACTAAACATCCCCCCGGGAATACAGACCATTCCCATCGTCGTAGAACGAAGCAGTGAACCCGCCTACATCTGTGACATCGAAGCCGAGGAAGAACAAACCGAACCTTGGTACCAAGCAATAATCAACTTCAAACGAGACGGAGAATATCCGCCAAATACCGACAAACGTGGCAAAAGAGCTCTCCGGCTTCTAGCATCACAATTCGTACTGGAAGTAGATAAGCTACTCAAGAAAACGCCCCAGGGTACATTACTCTTGTGCGTTGATCACAACAAAGGACGAGAAATAATATCCCAAATTCATGATGGTGAGTGCGGACCGCACATGAACGCTCGAGCCTTATGTAAACAAATACTTAGGCTAGGATGGTATTGGACCACCATGGAAGCCGACTGCGCAAAATATGTCAAGCATTGCCACAACTGTCAAATCTTCGCAAACGTACAACACGTACCCCCTTCACCTTTATACAGCCTCACATCGCCGTGGCCATTTTCCACATGGGGAATAGACGTCATAGGCAAAGTACACCCGGTTGGAGCAGGAGGACACTGCTTCATCCTCGTGGCCATCGACTACTTCACAAAATGGGTCGAAGCCGCGTCATACCGTAAGTTAGACACAAAGGAAGTCGCCCGTTTTATACAAAACAATATCATATGCAGATATGGCATACCTCACGAGCTGATCAGCGATCAAGGCTCGCATTTCCGAGGAGAAGTTGAACCCATCCTCACCAAATACAATATCCAGGTACACAAGTCATCACCATATCGACCCCAAACCAACGGAGCGGTAGAGGCTGCAAACAAAACCGTCGTCACCATCCTCAAAAAGATGATTGACACATGTCACGATTGGCCACACAAGATTCCCTTCGCCCTATGGGGATATCGAACCACAATACGTACACCAACGGGGATGACACCCTACTTCCTAACATACGGCATGGAAGTCTGATAACCCGTAGAAATCGAAATGAAATCACCAATTCGATGGAAGCAAACATACGAGCGAGAATGGGCAAGGGAACGATACGACTCATTCTCCTGAGCGAAAGCGCGCTACACTCACTAAGCACCGTCGCATGTATCAATCAAGGCTACAACGCCGCATACAACAAGCGGGTCGGACCACGCGCAATGTTAAAGTGGGTGACTTGGTCCTCAAATCGATGAGGCACCCTTACGGTTGACCCAAGGAAATTCAAACCTAATTGGGCCGGACCATACTTAGTCAAAGAAATCCTTCCAGGAGGAGCCGCGAGGCTAACCGATCTCGACGGCGAAGAATTCAACTTACCCACCAATCTCGACCAGCTTAAGAAATACTACCCTTAAGCTCCACACGACTTTGCAATGTATTTCAAATGAACAACGCACCGATGAACTACGCTTGGTTTGATTCCACGCACTGTGGATATGTAGGCAGTTTCGTAAGAGGCTCAACCAAAACCACGAACTACGCCGGTTTGATTCTATGAAAAACATAGATACGTAGGCAGCTTCTCAAAGCGCAACCGACCTTCCCCGCACGCACGCCCAAAGCTTAAAAAGGTCAAGGGCAATGCACTCACAAAAGGACACGCTCAAAGCTTAAAAAGGTCAAGAGCACAGTTCACACAAAATGACACGCTCGAAGCTTAAAAAGGTCGAGGGCATAGTCACACAAAACACAAGTCTAAAGCTCAAAGACAAAATCCAAAGCTTAAAAAGGTCGAGGATGAATAAAATAAGCAAAGAGACGAGACAATAGGCAAACACTTTCTTTATTTAACCATTGAATTTGAAAATGTTTACATTTTAAGTGATGAGTTTAATACTAGCTACCAAACTCACTTTATTCATTATTTGAGTAAAACATTTAAAGTCTAAATCTAAACGTTCTTCCTACGACGCTTTGAAGAATCCTCCTCCTCCGCATCCTTTGAAGCATCCGCACGAACAACCACAGAAGCAATACTCCTCTCGAATCCTGAGGGCTCAACAGGATCCTCTCCGGCTTCACCATCAACCTTCTCGCCCAGCCGGTCCTGCACGGTCAACCTAGGTCCCGATCCGCTTCTTACAGTGGCCTAGATGAAGACGCTCTGTACTCGAACACCTTTAAGTCATTGTAGTCCCGTCTCCCTCGTCTGCGGCATGCGCTGATAGCGGTCTTGGACCGTCGATTCGGCGCCTCGCATATTCTCCTATCCCGAGGATCCAAGGAAATACACCACCTCAGATAGAAATCGAGACACGGTTGGTCTCGTAACCGGTGGTCGAGTCCAAGTCACCCGATCAGACCACCCTCGTACCCAAGCATCAACCATCTGGTTGTTCAGAACAACCGACTCGCATATCCGAGTATCGTGTGCCGGAATAACCTGTGCTAAGCCAATCTGCCTCCTCGGCCAGATGGGGGTGAATCCATACACCTCGCTCGAACCCACACAACAATATCCCACCAGCCGCATCCGCCTCCGACAGTGCCGTAATGTGTCGAATGGACCACCACGACACAATCCACCTAATCGTCTTCTCCCGAACAAACACTTGGAAGTAGTTCACCGACCGCTCCCGAGGCATAGCCCGATGAAGAATGCAGCGTAGTCAACGGCGGCAGAACATACGTGTCACCCCAGGTGGAGCAAGAACACGAAGACGCTCCATCAACCAAATCTGCGAGAATCCTAACACACCACGATCTGAGCTCAGGCGATTTGCATGGCGGTCGTCGAGCCTAAGATAGTCTCGGCCAAGATCAAGGCGAAGGATCATGACCCGATTCCATCTCCTCCATGACCGTGCATACCTAGCATGGCCATGCACACCGTCTTCCATCGATCCCGCAAAAGCGATGCAGGTGTAATAAGCAAAACCCTAAAGCTCTCCTCCTAGAACGAGCGGAAATGCTCACATCACTCAAGTTCATGTAACGCTCGCACAACCGTCGCATGTTCACTACGCCTCCTTCAAACAAGCCATCAGCTTGAGCATTGGTCATTGAGAGATATTGTCTCAATCTCCCATTATAGCCAAATTCACTCCTAACCACTACTGGGGTAGTACGATTAGACCATCCTGCAATAGCCGAGAATTCCTCTAACAACGGACATGTCTCACCTCCCGGGAACCTGAAGACATGCACCCTAGGATCCCAATAATCAAGACAAGCATCAAGAAAATCCATCTCGACGCGCATCTGCCTAAAACCAATAAAAACACCCGCTCCAGTCGAAGACAACGCCCTTTTCTCCGATTCACTAAGAGAAGACGTCCATCGCTTCACAAGACCATCAAAATGGTCCATCCTTCAAAAACACAAAAATATTCTTGAAAATAAAAAGCTATTTAAGAGAATACAAAATAAGCAAAGAAAAGAGTTGAGATGGAATGAGGATTATGCCTCGTACCACTTCTCTTTATATAGGAAACCGAAATCGTGAATTAGGAAAATTCGACGATAGAACCGGCAGCCCCAGCCGCAAGAAGGCTTGCGATTGGAAGTGCCAATCGCAAGAGCCCTTGCGATTACCTCTACCAGCCGCAACAGGTGTTGCGACCCCTAGGGACGGCGTTATCCCTTAATTTATATATTTTCGACTTTCCTAATCCTAGCATGCACGTAATTACGACGTACCAACCTAATTGGGCTCCCCAATCCGAGCCTAAATTACAACCAATCAAACATGGATCCATCAGAAATCATGATTGATCCGATCACAACACATTTCATTTTATAGTTCGTTAAAGCTCATTTCGATTTTTTTTTAAAATGAACATTTTAAAACACCTTTTCAACAAAACACTTCCAAAGCAGAGTCTCCCACTCGGGAATCATTTTCAAATTTTTTCTAGCTACTAACCAAACAGGTACGAGAAGAAATAGAAAGTACGGACACAACTACAACTATCACAAGTTCAAGCTACAACAAGAGATGAAGCGACTAAGGATGACGACGACGAAGCTCCTCGTTCTCCGCCCTAAGACGAGCCACCTCCGCCCGGCTCTGACACGGCTCACCGCTGTTACGCGAAGCCATCCTCCGTGATGGGCCGTCGCCACAATTTCTTGTGGACATCCTGTGACTTTGCACAAGACATTTTTACTCCATTTTGCCTTAAATATACACTAATTTAAGCCAAACTACGGGGGTAAAATTGAAACCTACTCCATTTTGACTTAATTTAAGGTCCAATTAAGCCAAACTATGGGGGCTAAACCTCAAACTGACCCATATTCTCCATTTTGACTACAGTTTCTCCAAACTACAGTCAAACTCAGGGGGCTGAACACAAAACTGGCATACACTCTAAAGTTTGCCCTTCGTTATTCCTACCTCGGTCAAACTGGGGGCTAACATAGATATACAAATGGCAAACACATACCTTCTTCACCCTATCACCCCAACCCTCCATGCCAGCATCCGTAACCACCGGCAGATACTCACGCACGTGGAAGGTCTCCCGTGTCCCGGCATTGTCCCATTCCGCCGTCGTAGGGAAATCTGGGGGCTGAAACGCCAAGTCAGCGTCAGGCACCTACAACAAAAAACACATGAAATACAACAAAATTAGGGAAAATTTTTCAAATTTTTCAAAAAGATTTTTACCCTACACAAAGGAGCAAGACATACCTCGATGGGTCCACTAGCCAACCTACCCCTCGCAAAATCCGCGTAATCCAGCTGATGAAGAAGAAGATTATCAGACTCTCCTCAAGATGCAAATTGTCTCTGCTGGGCTCAAGACTCGCGTCTCGAAAAGAACCTTAGGTGGATCGAGAGGCACGACGAAGTCAGGATACCTCGCCTGGATCGCCAGACGCTCACCCAAGTACCAAACATACCCATACGGCGTAGTCAAGTACAACCGTTGGGAGTCACGCTCCCGAAAACGCTGCCATAACCCCTCAGGAACGCCCGTGTACTGCTCCCACGGACGTGGACGGAACTGTAACCAAAAGAAGAAACACGTTAAACGCCATTTCAAGCAAAATCATTTAAATACATGCTATTTAGAAGGTTTCAATACATACCTGACCACCTCTCAACTGGTTCAACTGTTCCCGAACGAAGTCGTACGACCAGTCATACCCGATACGGCTACACGTACCCCATGTCAAGACCGCAGGATATCTCTTCTCCATCGCAATTGCCCCTTCGGGCAGAAAGAAAGGGAAATGACTATAGATCCAGCACTACACAAGAGACACGAACGAAGTTAGCTCAGATAAACAACATTTTGAGTAAGCCAAGCAGAAGACAAAGAGCGATATACCTCCAACAACAAGCCAGGAGATACGATGGGAATCCTAGACCCCCCATCCATCTTGGTGGCCTCACGACATCCATGCGAAGCGGATGCATAAACCCAAGGTCGGGATACCCAATAAATGCGCCCGATCGCACTCCAATCGAAGACACATCAACAAAGTAGCGACCTCTCGCCGCTTCGCCCGAAGTAGACAGAGCTAACAAACCACCAAAGCCACATACGAGCATTCTGCTCGTCACTCCAAGATTCGGGCCCATGTTGAGTCTTCCCCTCGAAGTACTCCATGATATAACTCGTCTTCCGCGAGTTAGGTGCTTTTCCTTGATCGGCACCTCTAAACCAAAGACCTCTGACATCAAGCACCGCCTTTATCATCGATAGGTGGCGCAAAGCAAAGTCCATATCACGGTCACCGAAGGGTAGACCCGTGATAATAGCATACGAAGACAAGGTAATACGCCTCGAACCGGCAAATGGAGCGTCGTGGTCGTATCCCAATACCGGTCAAGGAACGCCGGATGACCTCAAGTTCGCCGTAGTCCGATTATCCACGATCCGGATCCGGTGTTTAACCAGCGGACCCAGTACACCTATCAATCAACTCCTGTGCCCTAGGAGTCAAGACATTCTTATACGCCCAAACAATGCGCGTAATGCCGCGTTCTCATATATCCTATCTCAAGCCCGGCAAGAGCTCTACGAGACAAGTGACGCTCACGGTCCGCCAACAGGGTGTGACCGTCCCAATTCTTCGCCCAGGGACGGTCAACACGCGGACCATGACTAGCACGACCCCTAGCACGAGACCCTGAAGCCTGTGAAGACTCACCCTCCTCCATGGCCTCTACCTCTCTCTCCTCCTCACCTATAACACCCCCACGATGACCACGAACAACCATGCCGCGTCCACGACCCCTCCGGGTCGGAAACTCGACAACCCCAGGAGAAGGATCCCTCGCGCTAAAAGTACGACGCAAACCTGTACCACCAGGAGTAGTAGGCTCTTCACCCCTAGAGCCCGTACTCCGGCGAGACTGAGATCTCATAGAAGGTCTAGACCAATCACCTGTGACATTTTCAAGAAGACAAACATTTTCAAGAAGACGAGCATTTACAAGACGCAAGACGAAGACGAAGAAAGCAACAATTCTACAGGAACACCCCGTACAGAGCCCTCCTTGGTTTAATTCACCAAAAGTCGCTCTATACCCCTCAAAATTTCAACTTGATGGTTTCTATGGATTATATTAACCTCCAATTACACCCCAGAATAATTAATTGCATTTTGGACTTGTCAGTCAAAAACCCCTAATTTTGACCTAAGTCCTCCGTTTTAATCGACCTTAAACCTCAATTTAAGGGACGGTTATTAACATTTTTCAAAAACTAATGCCATACACATGCTATACTAGCCAAGGGGAACCTATGGCGAAGTTTAATTGCAATTCCGAAACCGAAAATCCGGGTCCGATTTTTGGGTCGGGACCATTTCACACGAAATTGGTCCGAAAACACGTCAAACCATGAACTTTTCACACATACATTCAAGAATAGCATCATACAAGGGAATGGTATAGTTCTCTAGTAATCAAGCGGCGAATTTCAAGCTAAAAGACGGTTTTTCACCAAAAACGCCTTTTCTACATTTCAAGAACGATCTAGCAATTTACAACATCAAAATGCATAAAAACAAGTAAAATGGAGTAGTACCTTGATCCATTTTAGAGTAAAGCAAGAAAAACGAGCGAAAACGGTCTTGAAATCGCAAGGAAACGGTTTTAAGAGAGAAGGAGTCGAAAATGGTGAAATGAGTTTAGAACTCGGTATTTCCGTGTTTTATAAGGAGAAAGAGCCCAAGACCCTAATCGCAAGGACGCTTGCGATTTATGGGAAGAGCCGCAAGGACGCTTGCGATTCGACTTTGGGCATTTTCGTGTTTTTCCAATTTTCAGGCCTGATTTGGACTTCTAGTCTATGAATAGGCCTTTTAGACACTTTCTCACGTTACGTCGCTCGGTTAAGGCGTCACCTAAAGTCCGCCACACTCTTAGACGAGTTGAAACACTATACATAACCTTTGCGTAAACACTAAACACGAGCATTTTCCTCGGACGATAATTCCCGGCGGACGTAAGCACTCTTTTACGAGATGAGCACCAACACGAGCACTAGCACGAAGCATGAAACACATACGCTCTTTTACGAGACCAAGCACGCGCGCTCTTTTACGAGACAAGCAACAGCAATAACACGCAAAGGTATTTAGCAAGCACAGGAAGGCATCCCCCGTACAGGTATGCAAGGACCGTCATGTCCCTAAACATGTTCGTCCCTCCCCGGATAAGCCCGGTTCGGAGTCCTAGTCTCACCCATGGACACATACTCCGTGCCGCTGACGATGTCGAGACTGTAACGGTCCGGATGTTGTCGTGTAGTTTGACTTTCGCTTTAGTCCTAAGCTCAGTCAAACTGGGGGCTCTGTAGATACCCAAATCCGCACCTCCCGCCAAAAACCCAGTGATGTAACAATGGACTTTTATTGCGTGCTTTTACGTTGACTTAAATGGTTCTAACTGTGACGAATTCAAGTTAAATGTTTTTAAATGCAAATGAGGTTTCTTTATGGGTCATCACCTTTAGTGTCTTTAGGTCTAGAGTCTAGCTTGTCTCGAGTTCAGATCCTAATCGGCATGCGCACACCCCTTTTTCGAACACATGTAACATACCGATCCACCCAAATACCTAAATTTAGGCCTAGCTGTTAAAACTACCCTTTAGCATTAGCAAATACCCAGGATAGTCTCACGGAATGTCCTGTTTCACAAAATTACACAAAATGCACCCTTTTTTACATTTTCAGGGCTCGGGCCCAAGCAGAGCCCAAACCCATACCTGGCCCGCATTCCAAGGATCAGGATTGACCAAGTCAAACCCTAAAACAAACCCTAGCAACCTCTAACTTAGAGCTCACGCAAGGTTATTTCGTATATCCTAAAAGATAATTTAGAAATATACGGAATATATAGGATAGAACCCTCCCTACCAATCGCAAGAGGCATTGCGATTGGTAGGGGCTATCGCAAGACTTCTTGCGATTGCCCCAGGCAGCCGCAAGAGGCCTTGCGGCTCCTACGTCCGGTTTTATCCTCTAGGGTTTCCTAAAATCTACCGAACTCTACACTATAAATACAACCCTTTGCTCGACCATTCAGGATAAGTTTTTCACACATAAAAACACCTCTCTTCTTAACCTTTCTTCCTAGGTTTTAGCACACTCACATATACACAATTTCAGAATACAATTCTCACCCCAAAACACTCTCAAAAAGCCTCACGCATAAACATCCTTAGAATTCCTCATTTTCCTAGTGTTGAATTCCTCCCTTTGAAGCGAAGCGCTGCCGGTTTCCTAATTCGAGACAGGTAATACTTAATCCTACCATGGATTAAGGTCTTTCTTTACTTCTTAGACTAGCAAGGGCCTACATTAGGCTCACCTCGGCTTTGGTACGCAAGTCTGCTTTTCATAAGGCGGCCATGCACCTCGAATACACACCCTATTCGTAAGACCTTTCCAAAGTCGCATAAACAACTGACCTCCTTAAAATAAATCAATGGCTAATTGAACTTTATTTTACTGCATGCATTTTGGCAAATCCTCATCTTGCATCTAAATCACTTAAAATGAATTCGTCATTAAACTGAACTGTTTTCGTTAATAAGTTAAGCATGCTTAACTGAGGGTTTTAATCAATCTCTTTTGCATTATTTTACATCTTTATCGCACTTGTACGTAGCGTATTACTTAGGCTCATGTATCATTATTTGCATTGTTCTCAAGTCTAGTAGAGGCTATCTTTTGATAGGCTTTTCCAAAAGATCTTTCATAAAAACATTATTTTGATTTATGCTTTAGAAAAGTACCCTCACCCGAATCCGAATCTGGTTTCACAATAACCTTAGACGGATAGGTGTCGACGTGCCTTGAACTCTAAGACGTGTCTTTGAGCATGAGGACACGGAGGCGGGTTCTAAATTTCCCTCATAATTTAGTGGCGGCTCCAAAGCAGTTTTAAAAGGTTTTTCTTATTTAATCTTTTTAACTTTACGGCCCTAGCAAGACGTCGAGTGGTTCCATGGTCAGATCCCGGTACCTACAGACGCGTAACTCAAATAATTATTAATTAATTACTTGGCTTTGGCGATATCAAGCCATATATTCCTTATGGAATAGAAAGTCTGACAGTGTAGAAATTTGTTACAACGGTAGAAATATAGTTTTTAATATATGGTTTTGATTTTACAGGTGTGCAGAATTCATGAATATCATCTAATATTAAGTAGGAGGCCCCATGAACTTCTTCGCAATGCTATAATCATGTCATGTATGGGCTATTGTATTTTCGTGCAGGCATGTCAGGGATTCGTGAGCACCCAAAACATGAGGACGAGCTACGGTACTTGGATGATTTCGCCAAATTTTGACTGATTTGGTGATACACTTTTAGGCCGATGCTGTTTTTGTTGGATATGAGAGAGACGGGAAGTGGAAGGTGAAATTTGAACGGGAAAACGTAGACAAATGGGATGAAATCTATGATGTTGTGGCTGTCGGCAGTGGGCTTAACAGTGAAAATCGCTGACATTCCTGGTAACTAATCTGTGATCAAATAAGTATAGAAGTTATTTTCTTCGCCATTCTTTATAACGTTAAAATAAGGCGGTGCAACAAAAGTTGTTTAAATATGTACGGTATAGTGACTAATTATATTTGCCACGTACAAGCACAATTTACCAGTCGCTTATACTTGATGTGATATCTCCAGTCATGGTCCTAACCAACGAAATATGTATAAGAATAGACATAGACCAATTCTCCCAATCCTAGGAATCCGTAGTATTAATTATGGATCCAACACAATAATCCAAAGTTTGGGTTGTTTAGTATTCCATTTTTTTAAGATCTTGCTTATACTAAATGATGATGAATTGCAAGTTGATTGACAATGGTGGTAACAACATACAGTAGCTTTTAAATTGATTGCAATTATCAATTCCTGATTTTAATGTCGAGTCTTTTCTGATTCTATGCTGCTGCGTTTTTATACTGTAGCTGTTACTACATTGTTGTCCCTGCATTACTGTTACCACATTTTCTTGAATGTTTATTTAGTGTATGTAGTTTCACGGGGGCCACATCTCATTGTTGAAATCGTAAAAGTTTGTGATTCGATTAGTGAATTGAATTTTAAAGCTGTGTGCTGCGCAGGCTCGAGAAGGTGTGAAAAGCGAGCATGAGAAGAAGTTGGCGAACTTCAAAGCCAAGAATACAAAGGCGAAGACGAAATCATGCTGGACAAAACCAAAACGTCAATAAAGAAACTTCAGTCCTGATCATCGTGACTTCCCAAGCTGTCAATACAACGTCCTCAGGAGTCGTTGGTCTGAGAGACAGTGATCTTATTCCACAACTTGCCGAACTCTGCCACAGGTAAGCATCATTTTTTTTGTGTACTACCTACTATTTTTTTGTGTACTACCTACAATTTTCTTCTTTGTATTTGATTTGAATTATGTTAGGGTCACACGTTTTATTATTCACGACCAAATGTGTGCGTGTACCTGTTCAATTTCACTGATGTTGGTGTGTTTCACTTACATTTATTTTCTTTGTATGTGATTTGAATTGTTTTTGGGTCACACCTGTTATTCACGAGTAAAAAATTGCAGTAGATTGTCAAACAAAGTTCAAGAGCTTTTCATTCCAGTTTTTGGGGCTTCTTCCGCAACCAAAATCGATGATGTTTGTAGATGTTTGTTACATTTTGGAATAAGTGGGGTTTCGTGAGGCTAATGAAGTTGTTGATTTGATGGTTTCGATTGAATTTAGTGATGGTTGAGGATCATTCAGATTTTCTTTTGACAGTATTGCTGTTATATTTTGGGGCAACTGATCTCGTGCAATGAGTTACGTTTGTGTGATTCTGGCGTCAAAATACCTGCAAGCTTTTACTTACAAATTTTATTAGAAATTTTATTTTGGCCATTACAATCCACTTTATTTATACTCAATTCTTATCACAGAAAGTTTCTACTTTTGACTTTATACTATCTCCAATTCTTTTAGACGGTTTGTGGTGTTATGTTTGCGTTACTGGCATTACGGATTACATTGTTACAGTTTTCAGTTCCTTATAGCCTTACTGGCTGTAAGTTCCTTGAAACTGATACGAAGTAATAGTTGGTAGACCAGGCTTCCCTGGTACGAAGTAATAAGTTTGATTCATTTTGTTAGCGTTTTGTATTGTGAATAGCATGTGATTTCCACTGGTAGCTTCTTAACCTTCAATTTTCTTTCTGAGGGTTCTGACAACATCTTGCTGCCAACTTTCTTCTGTATGCTACGATGTGTTTGGTTTCTCATTGATAATGTACTACCAGATGATAAATAAAACATGTGGTGCAGCAATGTATTATATTCATGGTCCTCCACCAGGTGCTATAAGAGGGCCACCTTTCCCCCACACTTTGCCCCTCATCCCCCAACTCCTACACTGACCACGCTGTCACCGGAAACTCAAGCGTTGAGGTCCAACACAATGAAGCAAATTGAATACTATTTTTGGTGAGTCAATCAAGTTTATTCCGACCAGGAAAAGTTAATTTTTTTTTGGAATATAATAGGTGAAATTAAATTTGCGTAGCCCATATGTTTCCGGATGTATTATTGTATTTTCGTTAATTTATGTGTGCTACAATTGTGTTGGATCTCCTCTGCTGACTTCAATTATTCTTGAATGATTTATTTAATTGCTTATTGCACTAACTGTAGGTTCTTCTTAAGTTGAGTTTTTTTTTTTTTTTTTGTGCCTGTGTTTTGTGACTTCAGTGATGAGAATTTGCAGAATGATAGCTTCTTGACTTCTCAAATGGATGATCAAGGATGGGTTCTAATATCCATTATTGATGATTTTAACAGGGTATCATGTCTGAATTGTATACTTAAGTGGTCATTATGTATTGTGATTTATCATGTTAAAATAGATAATTGACATTGAAAATTGACATTGATTGGCCGTATTCTGATATTCGGTTACACTTGTGGATGTGGCTTCAGGTTAAGAGAATGAGAACAGACATAACGTTTATTTTAGATGCACTTCAGAGTTCTGCCGCCGTGGAAGTGCGGGTCAGTATGTTCTCTTTTTTCCCTTCAATAGTGATTGTTAAGATTGTACTATCTCTGTCTGTTTTTATTTCTTTGCTTATAACTTTGGCAGTCAAACGATTGTCAACTTTCACCACTAATTCCTCCGAGTGTAAAGATTTTGTAAAGTTGATCACATGATTTATCTAGAATACCATCTTTGGTATTCACCCTTTTAAAAGTTGTAATTGTTGTATAGTGAGGAAATGTAGTCACAATTTTTATCATTTGACCTTCAAAGAACCTGTTCTTTCGGACTTTTTAGAGCCGAAATAATCGAATCAATCGAAATAATCGAATCAAGTGAATCGAGCCCAATCGAAGTGAGTTGAATCGAAGAAATGAAAGTGAAAATAAGCTGGAAAGAACAGGTCCAAATTCCTATGGGAACAAAATAAATGGATGGTGTAATTCATGATTTATATATTTGAAGTTTATTCTTTGTTGGTATGTGAACTTCTGATTGAGATTCCTGCTCTCTCCTCTTTTTGCTCATGGCTAAACTTTCGAAACAGGGCGATAAGGAGCCGAGACAATTGGGCTAAGTATGTGGCTTCCACTGTGAAACCTGCCGTTCAGAAACTCAATGACAATACCACAAGTACACCTACTGATGATGTTAATGACGAGTTAAATGTAGCAGCCACGGTTTGTTCATCAAGCTGTGTAAATTTTGTGTCACCTGTATCGAGAGATGAAGATAATCTTGAAGCTCAAAATAACAACTATAATAAAGTCAGTAGCAGCGGCCATAATGCTACCTATGATGCTGACACTCAAGCTCCAGTTGATGAGCATGAAGACTCTCATGAAAAGTTGACCGTGCGTACCAATTACTTGCTAATAATAATGATGGAATGATTTTGATCGGTATAGCCGGCCCTTCAGGAGCAGGGAAGACGGTTTTTACTGAGAAAATTCAAAACTATAAGGCCAGCATTGCAGTCATATCTATGGATAATTATAATGACGCGTGCCGCATTGTTGACGGAAACTTCGATGGTAATATCCCTTCTGTTATCTTTTATCTTCTAATAATACTAAAAATGTTACTATATTTTATCTGCAAGTGTTTAATTTGATGAAGTTTCTTGTGAATAGGTTATAGTATAGACTTGGTTTGTTGTTTTTGATAGTATTTCTTGAGCTGATTTTTTTTTTCTTTTTCCGTACATATTTCTTCAGCTGAGTGCTATATTCTACGATTGATCATTGTTATGCTTTGTTGAGTTTTATTGATCTCATATATGAGTATTGCTAGCTGATCTTATGTGTGTTTTTTTTTTCTTTAACAGATCCACGTTTAACCGATTATGACACATTGCTTCAGAATCTGACTGACCTTAAGGCAGCGAAAGACGTCGAGGTCCCGATTTATGATTTCAAGACAAGCTCCCGTGTGGGATATAGGTTTCTCTCTTACCCGGTTTTAGTTTGTCTTATTTTGAAACATAATGTTGGTCATAGGAGAGGATAGATATATTCGAACATGTAGTGAGCCTGAATCTGTGTCTGGCTCCCAACAGGGATAACTACATGCTGCGGTAGTGCGGTCTCCTTTATGTTTTGATTTTAATTGGCCTGTAGTTGCAGATTTTCGAACGCATGAACGTATGCATACGTAGGACTTTATCATTCATTTGCGCTTTTGTTATAATGGTCGGGATGACATGACTTAGCAAGTCTCATTTACAATAAAACAACATTAGTTAAATGCTTTCGAGGTACAAGGATTACTAAGTTTGTCAACAAACAACATAACTGAAAACAGTAACACCCTATATTAAACTGACCCACAAACAATGAAAACAAACCGGCCCGTGGGTTCCTCTGCGTCTATGCACTCTCTGGCCAGTTACCTGGCTGTCTATATATTTATCTACTATCATTGTCACGTCGATATAAGAATTGATTTTATATTTTATAAAATGGAGCGTAGAATTATCTTGGCAGATAGTACATTATGTCTGTTATTTTCGTTGTCCCTGGTCATCTATATATGCCTATGATGGATGGGGTGTTCTTGTAGTTCCGGTTTCGCGGTGGTGATTTGATCCGGTAAACCATGATTGCAAAGAACATCTAATTATCTTGCTGGCTTTTTATTTAGTATTGTGTGCTTTCTTATGTGCTTAGAGAGTACTCAAAACTCATGTAATCATGTTGATGGTTGATTTATTCAGGAAAGTTGAAGTCCCAAGCTCTCGTATAGTAATTATTGAGGGGATTTATGCTTTAAGTGAAAAATTACGTCCTGTTTTGGATCTCCGGGCGTTTGTCACTGGTGGGGTTCATTTTCATGAGAATGAATGAACAAACGATCGATGGGATTTTCCAATTTGTGAGGCATTCTTTCGAGCATCAAATAGAACTCATTTGGTGTATTCAAAATACTTTTTATGTATTATCTTATCATACCCATGCTAATTCAGAACCATTAACAAGTTCGCGACTTCACCATGTCACTGTTGCGGCACACTTGAATTCCTATGTATGAATTGATTTTGTACGTTTACGTCTTACAGAATATGATCGGTGAAAAGACTTCAAGGTTTTAATATAAATTACTGTTGAAAAAGGAAGCCAACGGCTGGAAAATACACAAAACATTAACATAGTACCAAAAAAACAACTAAAGCGACAAACCGTGTCGGCTCGTGGATTTCACGGGTCGCACCACTAGTTAGCTATTAATTCTCATAGAAAAGGGAAGGAAGGAAGAATCGCGGTAAAAGTGGACATGAGTAAAGCGTATGATAGGCTGAACTGGAACTTCCTATCCACTACGTTGCTGACTATGGGCTTTCCGGAGCGGTGGATAAAGCTTATCATGGGGTGTGTCACGACAGTTACATATGAGGTGATGGTAAATGGAGCATCGGTGGGTAACATCTCACCATTGTGTGGACTACGGCAAGGGGACCCCTTATCGCCGTACTTATTTGTCCTATGCACAGAGCTGCTTTCCCAAAATATTCTGAAGGCGCAGGACTTAGGCGGACTGAAAGGTGTTAAGGTCGCTAGAAACGCCCCGGAGGTTTCTCACCTTCTCTTTGCAGATGACTCTCTGTTCTTCATACAAGGGAGGGAAGACGCGATTTACTGTCTTAGAAACATCCTGGATTTATACTGCGAAATATCCGGACAGCGACTGAATCATGGGAAAACTGCCATGACATTCAGCCCCAGCTGCCATTTGGGACTTGTAAAAACAGGGCTTAAGGAGTTTGAAGCAAAACCCTGCACCAATCTGGGGACTTACTTAGGAGTCCCATCAAGCATCGCGGGCCCAAAACGGGTGACATTTCAAGCCCTGATTGACGGGGTAAAGAATAGAATATCCTCGTGGAATGGCATCTTTCTATCACCAGCGGGACGACTTACCTTGATCAATTCAATACTCTCCTCACTTTCTGTGTTCTCTCTATCGGTGTTTAAAATTCCGGTAAGTGTAGCCAAAAAGATTAACTCTCTTCTGGCTCATTTTTGGTGGGTAGGTATGAAGGATTCAAGGGCAACCCATTGGTGTAGTATGCTGACCCTTAGCAGACCTAAATCAGAAGGTGGGCTGGGGATCCGTAATGTTGTTTGCCTAAATCAAGCCCTGCTAGCTAAGCATGCATGGAGAATGATAACCAACACAGACTTGCTCTTGAGTCGACTTTTCACGGCAAAGTATGGGCCCCTGATGAACAGTGAGGGAGCAGAGGCTCCCGGCAACTGGAAGACCTCATCATGGATCTGGAAAGGTATTGTCTGGGGCAGCAAGCTCCTCATTCCCAATCTAGCTTGGGATCTGGGTAGCAATTCCAAAATACGAATTTGGTCCACGAAGTGGGTGAACGGTGGAATCCCCGTTCCGAAATCTGGAACGGTGGAAATTGACCACGAAGCTATTGCTCAATGGGAGGTTGCGGACCTTCAAAAAGAGGGCAAGCACTGGGATACAACAATTCTCAATAGAGTTTTTGATGCCGGTCGGGTTGATCAGATTACGACAATACCTATTCCGGAGAGGTTTACAATTGACTCTCCTTATTGATCAAGGAGTAGTTCGGGAGCGTATGAGGTCAAAAGTGGATACGGTACGGCTTTGAAGCAGCTGATAGACGACAGAGGATCGACAATGGACAAGCTAAGAGCAGGAAGTTCTTTTCAACACTTCTTCAAAAAGCTATGGCACCTGCCAGGACCTAATAAATGGAAAGTCCTCTTGTGGAAAATCTTAAATAAATGCCTTCCCTTAGGGGAGGAACTACAGAAGAGAAACATGTTCTTTAACCACTCTTGTGTTTTGTGTGAGGATGAGAATGTTTTGGAGACATACTCGCACTTGTTGAGAGACTGCGAGCACGCGAGAAGAATGTGGTTCGGCAGTAATCTTGGTATTAGGGTGTCTGCTGTGGAATGCTGTGGAATAGAGGAATGGATGTGCAACTGGATCACCTATTTAGGAAAGGCGGCAGGCAGAGATATTCCACTGGCAAGATGGAACCAGGCACAATTCATTGGCATAGTCTGGACGATTTGAATTGCCAGAAACGAAACCAAATTCAGCAATTCTAGGCCGACGCCCATGTCGGCCCTTTTCCAGTACCAAGCTCTCTTGGGTTATTTTTTGGAGGCGGATGGAAGGGCGACAGCAAGCAAGGAAAAGATGAAACCAGGAAGCCTTAACAGAACAGAAAACTTCGAACTAGAACAGGAAGACACCCTTTCAGGAAATCTTATGTGTCACAACCATCTAACTATTTTAGTCGATGCAGCTTGGAGCAAAGATGGTAAGGCAGGGGCTGGATGGGTTGTTCTGCAACAGGGTTCGTGCGTGGATACAGGTCAAGCCGCTTTTAGAGCTATCTCGCCTATTCAAGCTGAGGCGTTTGCATTACGGGAAGCAATACGATGGGCGAGGGATAAATCTCACCTACATGTGAGGTTCATTACTGACTGTTTGCAGGTTGTTCGTGCGGTCAAGGGATATCACTCGCAGCATGATATTGGAGTACTTGTCTCGGATTCTATTTTCTTAGCTAGAGTTTTCCATTGTATTTGTATGGAATTCTGTCCTAGATCTTTTACCAAACCGGCACATAACCTTGCTCGCAAGGCTGTGTCTCGGTAGAGGGGCTAGGTTTCCAGCTGGCAAAAAAAAAAAAAAAAAAAACTTAGATCTATATGGGGAGGAATTTTAGTTATTTTGGTAGGAGTTAGGGCCTGTTCTCCTCACCTTATTTTTACTTATCTTATCAAAAACTTCAGAAAACTTAAGAAAATTTCAGAAAACTTCAGAAAACTTCAGGAACTTATAAAAAACTTCAGAAAACTTCAGAAAACTTCAAAGAACTTTAAAACTTCAAAGAACTTGAAAACTTCAAAGAAACTTGAAAACTTCACAAAACTTAAGAAAACATCACAAAACTTCAGAAAACTTAATAATAAGATTATTAATTATTATTATTATTATTATTATTATTATTATTATTATTATTATTATTATTATTATTATTATTATTATTATTATTAGTATTATTACTATTATTATTATTATTATTATTATTATTATTATTATTATTATTATTATTATTATTATTATTATTATTATTATTATTATTATTATTATTATTATTATTATTATTATTATTATTATTATTATTATTATTATTATTATTATTATTATTATTATTATTATTATTATTATTATTATTATTATTATTATTATTATTATTAGTATTAGTATTAGTATTAGTATTAGTAGTAGTAGTATTAGTAGTAGTAGTAGTAGTAGTAGTAGTAGTAGTAGTAGTAGTAGTAGTAGTAGTATTTAATTATGATATATTACAAAGTTTTTTTAACAACTTAATTACGTATTTTTCTAAATAAACTAATAATAACAACATGTATGTAATTAAAATGAGTTAATTTTCCTTTTATGTAAAAACTAAATACACATAATATCTAAATTTATTTTTTGGTGTGAGTTTGATTTAATTGGATTTTGCTTAATTTTTTCATTCCTTTGTTGATCAATTTTGAGTTGAAAATTAATTGGTCTTCAATTGCACATTTGAAGTCAAGAAAATACATACTTCTCGTTAAAAACACCAACTACACCATAAATACCCAAAATTAAAAAAAAACACCAACTACACCATGAATACCCAAAATTAAAATAATTATTATTATTATTATTTTAGAAATATTATTATTAATTATATTATTAATATTAATAATAAAATAGTAAAAATAAAATAAAATACTAATATTTAAATAATATATTATATTGATATATTGGTAATTATTTTATTTTCAATTTTATTATTATTATTAATTTTATTAATTTTAATTTTCAAAATGTTAAAACTATTAAAGTTTTCTAAAAAAACCATATCACTTAACAAAATTTTAAAAACTTAAGAAAACTTAAGAAAACTTCAGAAAACTTCAGAAAACTTCAAACAACTTCAGAAAACTTCAGACAACTTCAGAAAACTTCAGGAACTTATAAAAAACTTCAGAAAACTTCAGAAAACTTCAGAAAACTTAAGAAAACTTCAGACTTCAGACTTCAGAAAAAATAAGGTGAAGAGAACAGGCCCTTATTCAACATATCTTGTATTGACTATTTAATCTATGTATATTCTATTTTAATATAATAGTCCTTTATTAAAGGCTCGCCAGGTATCACTTCAAGAATATTTAAATTATTTGTTAGCAATTAGTTAATCATCTGAGGCTATACAAAATATTTTTCTCGTACATTGAATTGAATTCATAAATCCCTCAAAATTTGCATTTTGTAGGACAACATACTACGAGTATTATCCTTTAATTTCCATTTGTTTTTATTATTATTATTATTATTATTATTATTATTATTATTATTATTATTATTATTATTATTATTATTATTATTATTATTATTATTATTATTATTATTATTATTATTATTATTATTATTATTATTATTATTATTATTATTATTATTATTATCTTTTATTAAATTTTCAATTGAATTTGTTTTTGCTTTAGCCCATTTAATCAGTAAAAATATATACTCCGTATCACTTAATAAAATTAAGTGTCAACTTCCACCTTTTTTTTATCTCCTCGCCTTTCTAAACATTTCCATAAAAACTACCACAAAAACCTCATTTTCAGCATAATAAACATTTATTTTGACTTATGAAAACTTTGAATTCTCGATTCCACATTTTGCGTTTCGTTGCACAATAGAGTATATTCGTGTGGTGGATATATTAAAAAAACTTCTTTCATTTTCAAAAAAATTGCATTTCGGTCAGAATTTTTAAAGAAATACCTATAAAAAGTGAGAACTTTTGAAATAAAATTAGAAAATAGGCAAAATTATAAAAAACTACCTTATAAAATCAACTTTTGCAAACAACTACCTTATATAATTTTAGGAATATTCTACGTGATAACCTTATGTTTTTTTATTTTTCATGTGGTAACCCTGTTTTAGGTCAAAATATCATTGACTTGCAATAATTCATGTGTACGAGTTTCAAAAACTACAATCTTTTGCCCTAAATTCAGCATATTTACGACATCTTTAATTTAAGATGCAAAATGGTCATTTTCGAAACTTGTGGTACGAGTTATGATTGGTCAAACGTTTTTTATCGTATAATCATTGACCGACGATAATTCTTTGTTACAAGTTCTCAATGTGATAATTTTTGTTTTCAATTGTTCATTTATGCAAAATCTTTGATTTGAAACAAAAAACGCCACTTTCGATCAAAAATCGTGATCGATAGTTATGATCAGTCAAAGGTATTTTGACCAAAATGAAGGTTACAACATAGAAAAATAAAAAATACAAGGTTAACAGGTAGAATAACCCATAATTTTATTTGCAAATAACTACCTTATAACACATTTTTTATTAGATTAATTGCCAAGAATAATCCGAACTGGTCCTCTTATTCCATAAATAATCCGAACTCAAATTAATCCACGAATAATCCCAACTATTGAAGTAACATTCCAATAATGAACTTTGGCCAATTTTAACATGCTTTAATCAATAAAAAAAGAAGTGAAAACGGTTTGAATTATTAATTAAAATAAGAGTGAGACAAAGTTAGAGTCGATTTCACCATTTTTTTACGTGTTAGAGTCGATTGAAATTGGTCAAAGTACATTATTGGAATATTACTTCAATAGTTGGGATTATTCGTGGATTAATTCGAGTTCGGATTATTTATGGAATAAGAAGACCAGTTCGGATTATTCTTGGCAATTAATCCTTTTTTATTCAGAACACTACCTAAATGTTACAAATGTTATGCATATCACTACCAAATAGTCTGACATTCAAAATTTTCGACAAATTTGAATTTTCCCTCTCATTTTATTTGAAATATACACATAAATAACTAGTTTAGTCTTACGAAATTTCTCTGTTGTATTGGGGAAGCCAAATTACGAGTGGTAAACAGTTTAAAAGCATGATTTGTTTGGGTTAAATAAGTATTTCGGGCAAAGAGGTGCCATTATGAATAAAAAAAGGTGTTACAAGGTAGTTATTTGCAAAAAAAATTATATAAGGTATTTGTTTGCAAAACGTTGGTTTTATAAGGTAATTTTTTGTAATTTTGCATAGAAAATATGAGAGTCTTTTTAAATTATGGTTATAAAATATAAGAGATATTAAATCATTCTAAAATTAACTTTACCAAAATTAAGTAAGATATAGAAGGAAAAAAAAAGGATATTTTCCATAGTACCCTTGAGATTTGCCACTTTACCTGTGATACCCCATAAAAAAATTTGACTGAGCTTAACTTATAGTTACGAGTTTAGAAATTGACAATCTTTTTCCCTAAGTCGTAGATCTCGTTGAGACGATCAATTTAAACATCAAATTTTTCAGATTTGCAACTCGTGACTAGTAGATATGGTCGGTCAAATTTTTTTCAATAAAATAACTTTGACCGACCGTAACTTGGAACTACGTGTTCTGAACATGAATTTTTTTATATCAAATCGAAGAGGTCAAAAAAATGATTGTTTTGAAAAAAATAATGATCGAATTGTGAATTCGTAATTATAAGTTGTAGTCAGTTAAAGTTTTTTTCACAAAACAAAGAATATCTCAAGTAAAATTGCAAACATTAAGGATATCGTAGAAAATATTCTTCAAAAAAATTGAGTACCTAGCCCAATATTTATTGGTCAAGCATGATCTTATATGTACGAAGTCACCATATGCATTATCCACAGCAAACTTAGCATTTCGAGAGAGGACTTCACCGGTAGAGTATTCCAAATAACCTTGATTTTCCGTACCGTCGTTTATAACACCCAAATATTTAAATGGTGCATCACCTTGCGTTGCTTTGAGTGCTATGTTTGAATATAATGTCATTTTATTTTTTTATTTTTTTATTTTTTTCACTTGCGTAAGTGCGTTTTTATTTTCTTGACCTAGTAATGAATGACTCTTGTACCTATTTATTGCATTTCATTTGCTTAACATGCTACATTGGCATTGCTACCTGTAATTTATCACAACATGTCTATAATACATTAAAGGATTATAGGAATTAGTCACATAATTGGCCACTAGGCCACTATAACTTATCACAAATTCTTGTTTGAGACGGCTGACCCGTTTCCAGCCTTGAGACGGGTCGGGTATGACCCGTTTTCCTTTTTTTTTTTCGAATTTTTTTTGAAATTTTTTTTAAGACCCAATTTTTTTTTTCATCTTTTATCGAAAATCATGTTTATAGGGTAATTAGAAATGGTAACAAAGTAGACAAAAATGGTAACATATTATATTATATTGGTAACATATTATGAAACCTCAGTTTTAATGGGTTTGTTTTCCTTAAAAGATAATGTTGTCCTTTTATACAAACAGGTAACCATTTAGTATAATAATGTTACCATGTTAGCTTTCGGGGATAATATATTTCTTAAAAGATAATGTTGTCCTTTTATACATACAGGTCACCCTTTACAACAACAATGTTACCATCTTATTTCTCAGCTAAACTAATGTTTGTTTTTTTCTTTTGTCCTGCAAAGATAATGTTGTCCTTTAATACAAACAGGTCACCATTTAGTACAACAATGTTACCGTCTTAGCTTTCAGCACAACTTTAATGTTTCCATGGGTTTGTTTTACTTGAAAGAAAATGTTACCCATTTATGCAAACAGGTCACCCTTTACAACAACAATGTTACCATTAAAATGGGTTTAAAAAAAGTAGACAAAATGGTAATTAGAAATGGTAACAAAGTAGACAAAAATGGTAACATATTATATCGAAAAACAAAGTAGACAAAAATGGTAACAAAGTAGACAAAAATGGTAACAAAGTAGACAAAAAAAAAACAAATACAACAACAACAACCACAATGGCACGACAACTCAATCAAAACAAAAAAAACCTAAAAATCAATTAAAAAACCCCCCAAAAATTGAATTTCCCAGATCTAATGAAACCTAAAAAAGAGAAAAAAAAAAAAAAAACAAATACAACAACAACAACAATGGCACGCACGACAACAACAACTTAAACCCCCCAAAAATGTCATCTTTTACCCAGAAAAACAGGTTTAAAAAAAAATATATAAAAAAAAAAGACAAACAAAAAGAGAAAAAAATAAAACAAATAAAATACAACAACAACAACAACAACAATGGCACGACAACCACCATGAAACCGTGAGCCACCACCTCTGTTTTCGTCCACCATGGCCGGAGCTCCGACCTTCGACCACCGTGCTCAGGCCACCTTCAACTATGTGATGAATATTATTAATGTGGTAATAATAATAAGAAATGGAAGAGAGAGGGAGGAAGGGAGGCAGAAATGGAAGAGAAAGGGAGAAATGGAAGAGAGAGAGAGGCAAAAATGGAAGAGAGAGGGAGAGGGAGGCAGAAATGAAAGAGAGAGGGAGAGGGAGTGTTAGGGTTAGAGGTATATATGTGGGCTTGGATCTCAATTTGGGCTGAGATCCGACCCGTTTCTTGTGTGAAACGGGTTTACCCGTTTCACACAAGACTTATTGATAACTTATAGAGTATAGTTAAAGATTATGCAACTTTTAACTTAAAAAGTTTAATTACTAATATTATAATTGGAGCTTATTTTAGGAATTGACTTGGGCAACTATTCATCCACTTAATTATTATAGGGTTTTTCTATATGGTGACCCTGAACTTTTTTAAATCACACACGGTAACCCTCCAAATTAGAAAAATGCTTTGGTAACCCTGTACTTAATTAATCACAGTTAGCGTGACCCTTAACTTAATTTCCGTCAAATTTTGACGTTAAGTGTCCAACGTGGCTTTTGACTTGACATTATTTGGCTGACCATTTTTTGACTCGTCATTTTCCTCCAAAATTCCCAATTTTTTCCTTCAAATCCTTTTTTAATTAAGACCCCTTTGTTCTTCATTTGATATACTTTGTCCTTGTTTTGCTTCATCACGTTTGTTAAGTTCTTATTTTTTGTTTTTCTGCTTCTTTACTTTTCTTCGTCTTCCTTACCTTATTTTTGTGCGTTTGTAAACCCCAAAATTAATGTCTTCCTTAAATTTGAAAAATAAGTCAATCCAAGGGTTGAAGTTTGTGAACCAACTTAGCATACGAACTTAAAAGACTATTGTAACTTTTCAAATAATCTAGCATACGAACTTAAAAGATGGTAATTTGCTAAAGTAAACAACAATAAAACACAAAAACATAATCAATAAACGTAATTTACCCATTAAAGATAAGAAAAATATAAGAAAAATCCTTTACCCTTACAATTGCAAATAAATGTAGCTGAAATCTTTGATATATTTTTTTTGGGTTGATGATGAGGGATGAGTTTAGAGCCAAAAAATCTACTTAGTAGTGGCTGAAAAAATTGTAGAAATGAAATAAAATCAAGAAGAAAGTTGGGGAGTTTGAGTTATTTGATCAATTAAAAGTTTTTTTTTTTTAAAATTTTTTATAAATATAATCAGCCAAATAATGGTAAGTACAAGCCACATTGGATACTTAACGTCAAAATTTAACGGAAATTAAGTTAAGGGTCACGCTAACTGTTATTAGAAAAGTACAGGGTTACCAAAGCAGTTTTCTAATTTAGAGGGTTATCATGTGTGATTTGAAAAAGTTCAGGGTCACCTTGTAGAATAAGCCATTATTATATTATTACTCAAGGTCGTATTTGAGTTTATGACCCCGGGCACGTTCTATCAGTATAAATTATAAAATGAGGCCTTCTAAATGCGGTTTTTAAATGTCGCACGTTATTATGATAGATGTATTGATCTTATTGGTTGAAATACTAAAATGAAATATAATATGTGATGAGTACCATTTTGATACATTAAAATTATGGAAATTAATAAACATATAAGAAGTTTAACTATTATTAGCATGCGAAAGTTAGAATTTTTTGTTCAGCGTTTCCAAGTTTAGTAACTATAACCTATTTTTTTCATCTTAAGTTTTCAATTTCAGCAAATTTCAAATTACTTAAAGTTCGTTTTAAAACCATCATTTTATTCTCAAATTTGGATTTGTTTCAAAATCCTTGTTTGGAGAAGTTAAAAGATTTAGATTTGGATTTGAGTCAAATCCAAGTTAAGTTGTATTCAATCTTTACTCCATGTCATTTTCAAATTTGGCATTTCACATTCAACATTTGAAATTATGATTTTCAAATGAAATGGTAGTTCCCAAACACTATCTTAGATAATTTCAAAAAACTTCAATTAACTTCAAATTTCTAAATAAATAAATAGAGGGTTTTTCCCAGCTGTACCCCTGTACTATTGGGTTTTCCCAACTGTACCCCCGCGTATATCGTATTCCCAACTGTACCCCTGAATTCTTTAATTACTCCCAACTGTACCCCTGAGTTTCTTTAATTTACCCAAAATTATACCTGAAATCATACCTGAAATTGAACAGAGGAAGAAAAAACTGCAAAAGTTCAACGATGAAGATGTTGCAACGACGATGAACTGCAAAAGTTCAATAACAAAAGGAAGGAGATGAAGAAAACAGAGGAAGGAAGGTGAAAGGGTTTCAAAGGGTTTTAAAAAAAATTGAATCAAAAGAAAGAAATGACGGTTAATAAATTGACTCAACTTCTAATTTACAACTAATCCTTCCACGTAGGCAAATTAGGCGCTCCACGTAGGCAAATTACGCATCCTAATTGGCATTTAACGGTGATAATTGACGGCTTAAGTATAATTAGTTATGGTTAGGAGTAATTAAGAAACTCGGGGGTACAGTTGGGAATACGATATACGCAGGGGTACAGTTGGGAAAACCCAATAGTACAGGGGTACAGTTGGGAAAAACCCATAAATAGATTATTATTATTATTATTATTATTATTATTATTATTATTATTATTATTATTATTATTATTATTATTATTATTATTATTATTATTATTATTATTTTACTATTACTATTACTATTACTATTACTATCAGCTGAAAAATGCACATTTACAAAAAAAAAAAAATAATGGACAACCGAGATACTATCTGGGCCCCCACTCCCTTAGCTATAGCAAAGCTAAGCTTACTAAAGTTCAGATAACGTTTGAGAAAATTTAGACCAAGAGAATCGGCCTAAGTAAAGTAAAAGACTTAATTGTCAGAATAATAAAACAGGAAATGAGAAGATGAAATACTATTAAACCAAAATAACTTGTAAAATGTACATAAAAAGAAATTCAACAAACTATCACTGCTCAGTCAGGCCATATGAGCGGGTCGGCCCGGCTCACCAAATGGGCCCTAATTAACATAGTCTGTCACAGCCAGTGAAAAATAGGCTCGATCCGTAAGGGCCACGGGCCGTGCCCGGCCATCAAAAGTAAGCGCGACTCGTATATGGCTCGGCCTACCACTCAACAACACGGCCCAGCCCGCGGGCCTCTGTGACCGTTGGTGCCAACAGCTACTCACACACCATTTTTTTATTTCAAATTTCTCCCAATAAATACCCATTTTTAATCCAAAATATTTTACTGCTACTTATCATTATTTCATATTCTCAATCTCATCTACTTCTTAATTATTAGTTTATTACTTATTTCTTATTAAATATTACAAAATACTGCTTAAGTAAGTAACAAAACATCAATAATAATTTATAATCATTTAAAAATAGAAACTTATTGTTCAAGTTCCGATGCTTGTGTCGGTGCTCTCGGTGGTGGTGGTGGTGTTGCCCCCAGTGGTGTTGGAGAACTACTTCGTTCGTTTGGCACTACTTCGACAAAGATTTCTAAGAAAATGATCAAAACAAGTTCTATGCAACTTGTGAAATATGTTATACCCAAATAATAATGAAAAAGGTTTATTTGGCAAACCGGCTAAGGGTATAGAGCACTGTATCGCCACTTGCACAATCAACACAACGTTAATAGAGACACCAACACGACTACGATCACAATCACCAGGTAAATCAGATAAGTAAAGAACTACGTGGACTTTAATTCTTTTTATAATACGTAGGCATCTTAATTGTTATAAATTTTTAAAATATAATATCAAATGTTATTTATTTAGTTTAGAATTATAAATTATAAATTATAACAATTTTGAGCAAACCCTTTTTATTTTGTAAAACGTCGTTTTTTTTCTTAAAATGGTCATGCTGGCCCGCGAGCCTATTCAATAAAGCCCGGCCCGTTTCGGGCCGACCCTCTCCATTACAAGGACCGTGCTCGGGCCTCACTAATATATCCCGGCCCGGCTCGTGGCCTGCATTACTGATAAGTTAGAAATTGTCAAAGCCAACTATTCCCCTTATTACGAAATATCTTATGTGGATGTTCATTAGGTTTTGTCTCCATTATGCATCTTGATTCATCAAATTCTTATCATAGATAATTTTTCAATTCTTATCATTTCCAATTTTAGTAACCTTTTTACCCACAAAAACTAAACAAAAAGTGAATCCCAACACTTACCCAATCATTCTTTAATAATAATTGTGCGAAAAGCAAAATGATAAGAATGTGATGAATCCACACTCACCCAACCATTCCTTAATAATTATTGGGAAGGTGATAGAGATACACCTGGTGTGTATCCCATCTACACACCAACCAATAAGAGCATGACACATCACCTTATTGGGCCACACTTTTATTTGTCCTGATTTTTCATTTGGAGGGAAACTTTGGAGGGAGAATTATTAGTTTGGAGGGAAACTTTTATGTTGGAGGGAAAATTTTTTTACTGATATCTTCATCTTTCTTATTTTATCATTTAAAAAAAAAAATCTCTACTTTTTCCTCCAAAAATTTATTCATTTAAAAAAAAAAAAAAAACTACTGCAATTCCTATTTACTCCGTAACTTCCTAATATCTTCACCCTTGTTTCCACACCTTATTTTTCACCATTTTAACAATTAATTTAGGTACTGTAAAATTTCGAAAAATTTAATTGCGCAACTTATTTTGTAAAATGGATTTAATTGCGCAATCCTTTGACTTGAACGAGGATTTGGACGGTGGGCTTGAATCAGATGAAGGGATTGATTGTGATGATATTATTCCTCCAAATGATATTGATCAAACAAATCATGATTTTAGGCAACCATTTATTCACATGTTGGAAGGGAACACCGTCGACGATATGGTTGTGTCGGGGGAGGCAGAAAACGATGAGGATGTAGAAGCCTATACACCAAAAGTGGGTATGAAGTTCAAGGATAGCGAAGAATTGGCAGCTTTCTTGTATACTTACGCCTTTAAAATCGGGTTTGAATGGTACATTAGAAGCAATATGTTGTTGGAGGAGTATAGAGCTAAAGGAGTGAAGAGAAATAGGGGTGGTGAAAAACAGCCACGATTTCATATGTTCAAAAGGTTGAGATTAACTTGTAAAAAGGCGAATAACACAAAACGCAAAAAACAGTCAGGCTGTTGTGGTTGTAAAGCTGTTGTTGAATGTCGAATTTTTGAAGGGGAGACTGCGATGAAGATTACACGATGCGATTTGGTTCATAACCATCCCACTGATCCCACTAAAAGTCGTTTAATGGTTAGTTTTCGATATATAAGCGACTATTTTAAGGGTAGGATGATGTTGAACGATGCAGCTGGTATACCAATAGTGAGTAATTACAATAGTTTGGTGTTGGAGGGTGGAGGCCATGAGAATCTCCCCTTCAACGGACGTGACGTTCGTAATGCCATTAATAGGGAGCGTCGAAAGGGGATGTTGGATGGCGATGCAGCCGAGTTAGAAGCTCATTTTGAGCGAATGCAAGCATTGAGCCCTGAATTTTTCTATAGTATAGTAAGAGACGACGATGGCAAACTAGTAAACGTTTTTTGGTGCGATGCTCGATGTCGAGCTATGTGTGAAGTATTTGGGGACGTCATTAGTTACGATACGACTTTTCTCTGCAACCGGTAAGTATTGAGTAGTAGGGTGTGTTTGAACATTTAAATTGAGTACTTTAACAAACTCCGTATTAAAATGTTGTAAATTAGTATGTGATGTGGTGTTTTTAATGTAGGTACCATCTGCCATTTTCACCATTTATTGGGGTTAATCACCATGGCAATTCAGTGGTCCTCGGAGCGGCATTGATTTCCCACGAGGACGCCGAGAGCTTCATTTGGGTTTTCCAACAATGGCTGAAATGCGCTGGAAAAGCTCCGTCTGTAATCCTTACCGATCAAGACAAAGCAATAGGAAAGGCGGTTAGGACGGTGTTTGTGGACACTAAACACAGATTATGTCTTTGGCATATGATGAGGAACGGGTCAAAGAATTTGGGTTCCCACAGAAGTTGGAAACAAATTGAAGTTGAGTTGAAAAAGGTTGTCCACGACAGCTCGGAGGTGTTGGAATTTGAGGCTAGGTGGAATGCAATGGTTGAAAAGTTTGAGTTACAGAATAATCCATGGGTGAGAGAGTCGTTTGAGATTAGGACGCGTTGGGTGCCCGCTTATTGGATGGGGACGTTTTGCGCTGGAATGTCCTCGACGCAGCGAAGTGAACAACAAAATCGGTTCTTCAAGTCTTATGTGAATGCACGTACAGGTTTGATAAATTTCATCAAACAGTTTGATGGTGCGTTGCAGTCGAAAGTGGAAGAGGAAAACCGGAACAATTTTGCCTCCGTGGACAGGCCATTGACTTATCGTCCTGAAATCTTGGTGGAGGACGTGTTTCATAAGTTGTACACAAATGAGAAGTTCAAGGAGGTGAAGGAGGAAGTGGAAGGGTTGGTGTTGACTAGCACAAGTCATCTTCTTGTGAAAATCGGGTCCTTTTCAAAGTTTTCGATGAGTCAAAAAATTGTGAACCCATTGTGGAACACACATCGGAAGACGTTTGAAGTAAGTATGGACACGGTGAGGGGAGATTTTAGTTGTACATGTAAGCTGTTTGAATTTAAGGGAATTTTATGTCGCCATATTGTTCGATGCATTGAGGATGAGGATGTGAAATACATTCCCGAGAGGTACATTGTGGATAGATGGCGGAAAGACATAGTTAGACGTTACGAGACAGTTAAAGCGACGTATTACGACCCAACGGATTCAGATCGTCTTAAACAGTTAATGGATTTTTCAACAAGGAACGAGTACATTGGCCGTTTAGCGTTTCAAGATGCTAATGCGTATGCTATTTACAAACAAGGCAGTGCTCAAATGATCAAAGACTTGGAGGCTTACAGTGGCATCGACAATTTGAACTCGTTTGCGGTAGGTGGTGCTACGGGTGCGTCGTCAAGGGTTTGGGGTCATAGGAGGCTACAAAAGATGGACTCGACTCCAAAGGTGCGGGGTCGTAATGCGGTTGATGGACGTTTGAAGGTTCCCGTAGACAAGCGCAAAGTTGGAAGGGTACCAAAACCACGTCAAAAAACAGTTCGGAAAAAGTTAAATTTGTCCTGGCCGAGCCCGTCTACAAGTACTCAATTAGGCGAGGAATATGATTTTTAGGGACACTACTTTAGCATGTGTTGTACTAAATTGAAATTTGAGAAATTGGTAGCCCATTATTTTGTTCATTGAAATGTATTTGTACAATGGGCTACTGTTATTTAGGCCCATCAATTACCTTTAAAAACATTAGTTGTATTAAATCAGTGAAATGTATTTGTACAATTGGCTTTTTCATTTATTTTCCACAATTGTTGGGTATAACTATATTGGGCTACAATTATATAGGCCCATAAGTCATTGTTTATTTGATTGGCTTTTTCATTACTTGTATTAGCAAAATAATTTACCGCGAAACAGACGGTTTTTTAAAAATTGGTTGCTACTCTAAACATTTACTAGGCGGACATTGTAACTTATTGCGTATCACTAACATATGTAGTTGACATAGAAAAAAACGCACATAACAAAGTTAGTACGGAAATTACGGACTATATCAATTTAAATTACTTCGTACAAGGCTTGTTCGCTTAAGATAGTTTACTTAATTATATACTCCGTTGTTAATATTTTGGGTTTGAAATTAGTACAACATAAACAAAATACGGAGTATGGAACATCAGATATCTACACCATGACCATGACTATCACCATTTGCAAGAGAAAATGATTATGGGGAACCCAATGGACCGTAACGGTAAGGTTGGTAGATAGTATGGTTGTGTAGATACCCGTATCCGTACCCCCCAAAAACAAACCCGATGATGAAAAGGACTGTCATACATGCTTTTAAAAAGAGTCGAAACGGTACAAAAGTGTCTAAAACGTATTTGGTCATTTTTAGCGTATTAATTTGGACTTGCATGATCATAAAAATGAATGTCAATTTTAATCATTATGAGCATAACACGAACAAAATATAGGAACGTCTTTTTAAGCCAAGCCACAAAAACAGCCCAACTAGCTACAAAACGGCCCAAACTTACAAAAACGACCCAAAACACAACCCGCAAAACGGGCCAAAGTGCGTCCCGTGTCACGTTTTCGCAGAACTAGAAATTACAAAACCATAAAATAATATACTTTAATATTATTTTATTTCGAGCCAAAAGCAGAAAACACGACAAAAACCGAAACACGAAAATCGAAATTCGGACCAAAATCGAACAAAGACTTAGCACTTAAGCTAAGAACAAAAACATAATCATTACTCAATCATCGTCCAAAAACCAAAGCGGCATAAGCGGCCCCAAAACAAAATAACAATCGCCGTTAACAGCGATTAAAAATGTCGCTGTTAACAGCGATTATCTTTGTTTTGTACAGCCATTTTGTTTTTCTTACAAAATTCCAAACAAAACCAAATTAAAATCGCCTGTTCACAGGCGATTTAATTTTTCCTCACCCAAAAATCAGCCAACCTCTATAAATACCAACCCCCTTAATTCATTTCAAAGCATCGGTTTTTAACACTTATACACTATTCACAAAAATCCACTCAAAAATACCGTCTTTACATTTTCGAAAGGTAAACCTTTTACCTACGTTTTGGACGTTTGAGACTCGGACAATGGGGTTACATTAACCCCAAACCCGATATTGGCACTATGGCCGTATTAAATGTAATACGGTTGTAGCAATTCGGATTCATAATCCGTCTAAACCTCGCCAATATCGCATAAATAACGACCTCATATCACTAAAGCAAACCGACGTCACTTTTATAATTACGCAAGTCCTCATTCATGCATTAAATAACGACTAGAATCACGGATCCAGCACTAAATTATACCGTTTCATAGAGTCTTTTAGCATGTCAAAACTGAGGGTTTTTCACAAATTCTGAACATAAGGTCGGAAAATAACGTCTATAGTAATAATTTAGTCAATAAATTATTATTTAACGTACATTTCCTATAGCAAAGTCATTATTTTGACTATTTACATTATTTATGCATTTTAATCGAGTCATGTTTATTCGCACTTGTACGTAGCGTGACTTTTAGCCCAAATATCGAAATTAAGCAAATGTTTTCAAATTAGTAGAGACTACTCTTACGTAGGCTTTTTGATTACTGTTTTCAAAACTCATTTTGTCAAAACTTTCGAAAAATAACCTCACTCCGAACCCCTTCTCTGGTTTCAAACCTTAGATTTTTAGGTATCGACGCACCTTGAAATCTGAGACACTCGTGTCTTGTATTTCAAGACGCGTTGAATAGGTTCCAAATTCCTTTAATATTTGGTGGCGACTCCGAAAATACATTCCAAAAGGACTTTTATACTTTTCTTTTTGATCACAAATTCATGCAATGATCTCCCCATTTTAGCAAAACTTCGCTCTTTTCCTCTGCGAGGCATTCCGCCTACGCCCAAGAACGGGCGAGGTCAAGGCCTTGAGCGTCGATAGGTTTCTCTCGCTTTCCGGTACCTTCAGCTGGCGACTCCGCTGGGGACGAGCATGATTTTTATTATTTTTGAAAAACTTGTTTTTCTTTTATTTTAAAATCATAAAGAAGTGAAGCTTGAAACTTTGAAAACATTTACGCTTTCGATATTTGGGCAAAAAATCGTTGAGTCGAATCCTCTGATTCAAACCACACCCTTTGAGGAACGGCCCCGGTAACTCTCGCCATAAGCGAGGTAACTCGGACACCTTGTTCTCTCGCCTCCACGATTACAAGTACGGCATCCGTACAAACGATCGTAACCAGTCAAACTCGAATGCTCTAGGGCCCGTCTTGAATTCACACCTAAGACGTGTGTAGTCTTGCGGGTGCCCCTACCCAAACGTATCGAGAATGGCCGGAGGGAACCTTACCCTATAAACCAAAAACCTGTGTTTATATGTACAAGTGCGAAGCTATAGTACCCTCACTATAGTAGTCTTTCAAAAACTTTCTGCATGCAAAAACTTTTCCTAGGCATTATACTTTTAAAATACGTCCATCTTTGAAATTGCTTTTTCAAACTTTTTCAAAAAAAAGGTCATACTTTTAAAAACACGCCGTTAGGCTCTTTGACCTATAGTCATTTGAGTTTAATAAATAAAATGCCGCTACATTTAAAACCGACCTAGGATAACCACTATATCCCAGGTCCTTTTCAAAACGTAAATGAATTATGCGACTGACGTATCGTCATAATGCATTTATTGCTAAAAGTCTTTCACAAAGCAAAAACCCGAATATGTCAATTCATTTCGGAGATTTTAAATGAAATTAACTTTTAGAACTTTAGAATTAGCCCTAAGTCGAGTGACTCTTTAGTCATCCCGACTTGATCTTTTTCTCTCAAAAAAACAAAACGCGGGATCGTTCAGATGCGAACCCGTTGATTTACTCTTTGAATCAAGTGACCTATCGTCATTTTTGATTCAAATCCCTGAGTCACACGTAAAAGGCGAACAATTGATCACCTTTTACCCAAATTTTAACATCCTCAGATCGGTTAGCCTATCGCTACTTCGGTCTGATCCTTTTTATCATAATCCAATGATAAACCCCCGGCAACATACCGCCAAACTGGGTTAATCGGATTATGATCATACAAATTTTCTTATCTCGAGAATAGGGACGTGTCAACATGCCTCTATCTCAAAAGCTTCCCGTGTCTTTTTAAAAGCTAAAAACACGAGTCAAGTCGAGTCACCCTTTTTACACTTTTGTGTCTTCCTTTGGTCGTGAATGTGATTTTTCATTTGAGTCTTTTTCCTTCTCTTTTAGAATCACTAAAGGTTTGAAAACTTTGTCAGGTCCGCTCATTGAAAAACCCTGGATACGCGACGAACTAAGAACCGTCACTTAAACCCACCTCCGCCTCCAAAGAAGCGCTCCTACAACAGATCAAAACCAAAACCTGTCATGGCCTTTCAACACGATGAAGGTTTCGGAGGACCGCCGCCACCCCCCCCAGAGGTAACTGCCGAGCAGGTCCGACAGCTCAATGATAGGATAGCTAGCCTCACTACGACTATCGAACAAATGGCTATCATGCAAAAGTTTGAAGCAGAGAAAAACGCCGTACGCTTAGCCGAGGAATCCGAACGGAACGCAAAAAGGATCCGAACCATGGAAGAACGTCTCACGAATTCAAGGGGTTACTCTATACATCAAGAAAACGAGCACATCCCAAAGAACGTCAGGTCCATGCTACCAGATAAACTAGCACTCAGCGATCTTCCCATCTTCAAAGGTCACGAAAGTCCGCTCGTGCATGTTAAAGCCTTCAAGGCTAAAATGGCCATCATGGGCGTTGAACCCCCCGCATGGGCTACTTTATTTCCGCATTCACTCGATGCACAACCCAGGGCATGGTTCTATGCTTTAGAGCCACACAAAACCGGAAGTTTCGAGGACATAACGGTTGCGTTCGATCTTCAGTACCGAGACAACAATGATATCCAAGTCTCGCTACGTACCTTGGAGGTCCTGACTCAGAGAGACACTGAAGGGTTTACCGAGTACCTAACGCGCTGGAAGAAACTATGTGCTCAAATACCTAACCGTCCAAGAGACACCGATTTGATCACCAAGTTTATCAACAACCTCACCCCCGCATACCAGCAACACCTACGATACGGAAATTTTGACAATTTTTCAACCCTCAGCGTCGTTGGCGAGCTCATCGAGGACGACCTCAGTAAAGAAAACAGGAATAAGAGTGCGGCCGCGGGTATCAAGGAGCTCATCTCGAGCCAACTGCCAAAGTCGAGCCCATCCATGCCATCAACGACCGGACGGCGTTAGAAGCACCACCGGTTTCTACGACACCACCAAGACCTGACATGCCTCCGCCAAAAGCATCATACTCACCTCCTGGTCCCAGTTCGATGAAAGCACGACGGAACTTTGACCCGATATACATGACTTACTCAAAAGCACTGCAGAAGCTGGTGAGCCGCAATGTACTTCAACTCATAGGGCCTACTAGCGAACCTCCCCCAGACAAGAAAGTCATGGGATCAAACGCATCTGCGAATTTCACAGAGGAAAAGGGCACGACACCGAGCAATGTTTTCGCCTGAAGAACATAGTTCAAGACTTAATCGACGACAATACTATTGTTAAGCCCAGCCCAAGTCCTAAGCCTTCAAACCAGCTGAACCCTCTACATAACCATGCTATATTTACGGAAGCACACCCTATCATCGACTGCTCTAAAATGATAGTCTCAGGCGATTACGAAGTCAATGGCATCTGGAATACTTCTGAGGATGAAGCCGACAATGACGACATCCGCACCTGTCTCCAAGATGAGCCCTACGAGGAAGAGGCTCAACCCCGTCGCCCGCCAGGCAAATGCGGAGGATTTACGTCACAAGTCCCCATTCAGGCTATCAGACAGTGATGATGAAATAGCCTACCTAACACGCTCTGGACGTCCGTACCAAGCTTCTCTAAAGTTACTTGAACCTCAAAGCCGCCTGCCAAGGTTGACTGCTCAAGAAAAGAACAAGGGGATAATCATAGACGAAGATACGTCGGCTACTTCGCCTACCTGCAACCCCACCTACAAACATTGCTCCTACGCGCCCGGCCAGGCGGTGTCATTACGACACCAATCACACTGTCTTGCCAGTTAACAAAATAACTCCACCAAATGCTACCCCAACACCCTTGCCTACACCCGAGATCGGAGACACACTCCACAAACAACTCAACAAGACGAAAGCGGACATTTCAATCTGGCAGCTCTTAAGAGACTCAATGGGACACCGTGAAGCCCTCTACCAAGCATTACAGGTCACCCCGATGACATCGGAAATGTCTCCGGAGAAACTTATCAGTAACATTACGCGCGAATGGCAGGCCAACGCCGTCACCTTCTCGGATAAGGACCTCCCTCCGTTCGGCGGCACACACAATCTACCTCTCTACATCAACGTGGAATGCCATGGCATGACGTTGCCGGTCGTCCTCATCGACAATGGATCTGCAGTCAATGTCTTGCCCCTTGAGACAGCTAGGAAATTGGGAATTAAGGAAAACGACTTCATCCCGTGCACGGACGGTGTCAGGGCCTACGACGGAACACGCCGCAGCATAAAAGGAACCATCTCCTTCCCCATTATGACGGGACCAGTCATGAGAGAAACCGAATTTCAAATCATCGACATACCCCCTACCTATAACATGCTACTAGGAAGACCTTGGATCCACGCTACCAACGCCGCCCCCTCAACCCTACATCAAAAGGTCAGATTACCTCTTGATGACGAGATCGTCACCATCGACGCCTCGAACTTTCGGGCTACCCTCAAGCAGCAAAAAGCCAATGATAGTACTGCAGAGATAAATGCCGATCCAGCCGACGACATGTGGGGGTTCGACTTCGACTTCAACATCGTACTCGACCGTGGAGAGGAAATCATTGCGCTCTACACAAGGGCGATGACAATAAATGGCCCACCATGGGTCTATCTTACGTACCATGGTCATCTGAAGTCTCTCAAGGTTGGGAAGCATACAATGATCGCAAGAAATATCATGCCATCCACATGCAACCATACCACATGCTCCCCAGCCACTACTTCGTCAAAGAAGGCACTAGCAAGATTCCTAAGGACACGACCACATACACCATCAGGGATTGAGCTCATTTCCGACATCGCGGCGCAACAACAACTTCAACCCTACCAACCTGATCATCCCTTACGAAGAAAACTCACAGCGGATGGTCAAAAACCCTCCAATGGGCCGACGAACAAGTAGTACTTTCAAGATAACTACGGGTCAAGGCTACGCTTTGAAGATTCCGACTCAAGCGAAGACAATACCCCAAACCAAAAGACTGTCTTAAAGTTTAAACTCCCTCGTCGTCATCTCAAGTCTCTTACCCCAACTAAGCCCCCGGGCTACTTCCCTGACATAGTCGTTTTAGCTAAAGAACTAGAGTCATTAAGGTTGTCCAAAGCTCCCTCGTCTGAGCTATCTTCAAATGTAACCGCTTTTGATAACATTAATAACATGAAAGTTTTTGATTACTCTTTGCCTCTTTCAAACTCTACTCTTTCTAATAATTGCGATAAATTTAATAACATTGCATTATATAGATACATTGCAAGTATTGTCTCAAAACCCGAACAGAACCCAATTATTGAAGACACAACAACCACCAACATAGGCACACCCGAAGAACCTCAAGAGTCGCAATCGGGGGCTTCCTAAGCCTGTAAGAAAGGGCCACCTATACCAAGCTCCTCGCAGAGTTTAAGGGCGTCTTTGCCTGGTCATATAAGGACATGCGGCATAGACCGCGAGATAGTGAACACCGCATCCCGAACAAGCGGGGTATGGCGGTCAAGCGAAGCTCCGACGCATCAAGCGAATGGTCTCTCATGGTCAAGGAAGAGATCGGCGACTACAAGTCGGTTTCATCCAAGTCATCGAATACTCGGTGGGTCTCCAATATGGTACGGTTATGAAGAAAAGCGGCAAAATACGGTATGTGCCGACTTAGGACTGAACAAAGCACGCCCAAAGATGATTTCCCACTACCTCACATGGACATCCTAATCGACAACACACAGGACCATGCCTTCATCATTCATGGATGGATATGCAGGATACAACCAAATCAAAATGGCAGCAGACGACATGCCAAAAACCACTTTCGTGACCCCCTGGGAACATCTTTGCTACCTGGGTCATGCCATTTGGGCTCATAAATGCCGGCGCTACCTACTAACGCATCGCCACCACCTTGCTCCACGACATGATGCATAAGGAGGTTGAGGTATCGTCGGCGACATGATCGTAAAATCAAAAGAAAGGGATGACCACGTCACAAACCTCCGCAAGTTCTTCACCAGAATCAGGCAGTACAAAATGCGATTAAACCCACAGAAATGCACCTTTGGAGTCACATCAGGCAAGCTGCTAGGCCACATAGTAAGCCAGCGAGGGATCGAAATAGACCCGACCAAAATCAAAGCAATAATGGACATGAAAACGCCGAGCAACATCGACGAAATAAGGAGTTTCTTGGGACAAGTCCAATATATCTTCCGGTTCATCAAAGAACTCACCTTGATTTGCGAGCCAACCTTTAAGAATTTGAAGAAGGAAGAGCATACGAAATGGGACGACGACTGTCACCAAGCATTCGACAAAGTCAAGAGCCTGCTTACAAATCCACCTGCTCGGTACCTCCGAAAGGATTTGCCACTATCGCTCTACTTAACAACCACGCCCGATGCCATGGGTGCCATGCTCGCCAGAAGTCGACAATGAAGAACGAGCCATCTACTACATCGCCAGAAGTTCCACGATTACGAGCTTCGGTATCAACCCGGTCGAGAAGAGTCGCCTCTCACCGGTCCGGGCAACCAAAAAGCTCGGACACTACCTACTCACCAAAGACTACAAGAGTCTACTCCACTAATGGACCCCTCAAATACCTATTTGAAAAACCGATCTGAGCGGACGCATGGCGGATGGACTCGCTTCCGCCGAGTACGAACTCAAGTACCTCCCTCCGAAAGTAATCAAAGGAAGAAGCGGTTTCGGACTTCCTCGCAGAAAATGCTATCATCGAACAGCCCATGGTTGATACGATGTCATTTCCGGACGATGGGATATTCACCATAGAAAAGGAAAACTGGCAATTATACTTCGACGGAGCATCAAATTACCGCGGCTATGGGCTGAATACTCTAATATCCCCAAACGGCGATCATACTCCACTCTCGATCAAGCTCGACTTCACGTTACAAATAACGCTGCGAATCTGGCTTGCATTTATGGTGCGGCGACCATCACCCTCAAGATAAAGAACCTCACGGGTACATGGAGACTCATTCCTCATCATAAATCAAGTAGCGAGGGCATGGAAGATCATGAGCGAAACCCTCACCAAAAACCAAGCAAAAGTACAAAAGCTCCAAGCCAACTTCGACTGCATTGAGTTCTAACACCACCCAAGGGAAGAAAACCAGTTAGCCGACGCACTGTCAAAACTCTCATCCCTCCTGAACATACCACCGGACATGAAGTTATCGCCCATCATCGTCGAAAGACGTGGCGAACCAAAGATACATCCATACCATTGACCTGGGCCGAAGCGGCGAGCGAGCCATGGTATCAAGCCATAATCAACTACAAGGCAGACAACACCTACCCACCCGACACGATAAGCGCGGACGAGAGGGCTATCGGACTCTAGCTTCCCGATTTGTGCTAGAGATGGGACAATTACTCAAGAAAACACCACAAGGGACACCGCTCATATGTGTCGACTACAAGAAAGAGCGGTGAAATCGTTACCCAAGTCCACGATGGCGAATCACGGACCCCACATGAATGCTCGAGCACTCTGCAAGCAGATTCTACGGCTAGGATGGTATTGGGCGACTATGGAAGCAGATTGCATCCAATACGTTAAGTAATCGCCATAATCGCCAAATTTTCAAAGAATGTACAAAGATGTACCACCTTCACCACTATATAGCCTAACCTCACCCTGGCCCTTTTCAACCTGGGGCATCGACGTGATAGGAAAAGTCCACCCCATCGGAGCAGGAGGTCACTGTTTCGTACTAGTGGCCATCGACTACTTCACTAAATGGGTAGAAGCAGCATCCTTTCGAACCCTCGGCTCGAAGAAGTCGCCAAGTTCATCCAGACAAACATCATATGCCGATATGGCATACCCCACGAGTTCATCAGCGATCAAGGCTCGCACTTTCAACGCGAGACGGAAGCTATACTCACAAAATACAACATCCAACATCACAAATCCTCGCCATATCGACCCCAAACCAATGGAGCCGTTGAAGCAGCAAACAAAACGGTCGTCACCATACTTGAAAAAATGATCGACAGTTGCAAAGATTGGCCCAACAAGATACCATATGCACTCTGGGGATACCGAACTACCATCCGAACCCCTACAGGCATGACCCCCTATTTCCTCACCTATGGCATGGGAGCCCTCCAACCCGGTGGAAATAGAAATACGATCTCTGGCATACTAATGGAAAGTAGCATCCGAGGCGAGAATGGGCGTGAGTGAGCATTTAACAACTCATGCTCCTGGATGAACGCCGACTGCATTCCCTGAGCACCGTACGTATGTACCAAGCCCGGCTACAACGAGCATTCAACAAACGAGTCAAGCCACGAAACATTAAAGAAGGGGATCTCGTACTAAAGTCAGTTCGAGCACCACTTCCAGTCGACCCACGAGGAAAATTCAAACCTAACTGGGCTGGGCCCTACCTCGTCAAAGAGATCTACACGGGCGGGGCAGTCAAACTAACCGACCTCGACGGCCAAGAGTTCAACCTCGCCACAAACCTCGATCAACTCAAGAAATACTATCCCTGAAAACCCCTTGCAATGTATCTATAAAATACAATTTTATAAAAATCAATTCATGGACCGGCAGGTCCTTAAACATGCTCATGGACCGGCAGGTCCTTAAACATGCTCATGGGCCGGCATGCCCCTAAAACGTGCTCTCTCTCACTCTCTCTACAAAAATCAAACACAATTCATGGACCGGCAGGTCCTTAAACATGCTCATGGGCCGGCATGCCCTTAAACGTGCTCTTTCCCTCCACAAAAATCAAAAGCAATTCGTGGACCGGCAGGTCCTTAAACATGCTCATGGACCGGCAGGTCCTTAAACATGCTCATGGGCCGGCATGCCCCTAAACATGCATCCAACAAACACAATTCATGGGCCGGCATGCCCCTAAACGTGCACATTCACCACAAAAAAGTCAAACACAATTCATGGGCCGGTATGCCCTTAAACATTCATTCCCGAACTACGCCGGTTTGATTCCACTTTTCGTGGATACGTAGGCAGCTTTGCAAAAAGCGCAACCGATATTCAACACAAAAAATGACACGTCCAAAGCTTAAAAAGGCTGAGGATATAGTCAACACAAAAACCGTCTCATAACCTAACATAAGGCGATATTCAACACAAAAATGACGCGTCTAAAGCTTAAAAAGGCCAAGGACATAGTCAACACAAAAATTCGTTTTTTAACCTAAGGGTGAAAAGAACGACATTCAACACAAAACGACAAACCCAAAGCTTAAAAAAGTCGAGGGAATAGTCAATACAAAAATTCCTGAAAGCATGCTTGCATTCTAAACTTTGAAAAGAGATTAGAGCCAAGGAATTTCACACAAAATAATAAGCAAAATGAGGCAAAGTCGTAAATAAAAAACCTGATTTTTATTAATCTTAAAAAGAACGGTTACATTTTGGATTTTTCAAACGTAGGAGCATGACTATGACCTTAGAAATACACTAACAAACACTATATATTACAATACGAGTCCCGGCATGTACATCGGGTTTAGGATAGGTAATATATTACATAATACAACATAATATGAACATAATATTAACAAAACACACATTAGCTAAAACCAGGTTATTCTCCGAAGCAGACTTGAAACCCTCCAGCTAAATGGGGGGAGCACCGACCCTCAACCCCTACGGCGACCCCCGACATTACCATGACGATCCGGAGCACCTGGCCCTTGAATACGGCGACGACCAAACACGCACTCAGCCGCCGAGAAGGGCACCGAGCTCGAAGCACCAACCCAACCACTGTTGCGTCCAAAGCGGATCGGATCGTAGGCGGACGTCGGCGAAGGCTCGTTAAGCTCTACGGCACGGAGACGAGCCCTCTCCACAGCACTTTCAGCAACGGTCCATTCGGAGTAAGCCCTCGACACCCGGATCGTCCCAGAGTACGACCACAAGCCATTTAGGCGCATGATCCAACCATCGACCCACTCGTCTACCACCTGGTTATTTAACACAACCATGTCCTGTATCTTCGTGTCCTGGCCAGGAATGAACTGTGCATACCCTATCTGTCGCCTCACCCGCAGGGGATGGATGTAAACTCCCATCTCAAACCCACACAATAGAACTCCAGAGGGACCATCACCTACTGCACTCGCCGTCTGCGACCACTCCCCACCAAGATACCGACCAACGGATGGCACATGACCTCACAAACTCGGGGAAATAGTCATCAGGACGCTCGTCTGGACCCGACCATCGCATGTAACGATTGGTAATACCTCCTGCGATGTATTCGCCATCGAAGCCAAGGTCATTCAACACACTTAGACGCTCCATCAGCCACACCTGGAGGATCACGGGACACCCTCGGTACGCATGTTCCCTATTACATGCCCGGTCGTCCAATCCAAGGATCGTCTCAGCCAGAATTAAAGCAGAAGGGTTGCAACCTATTTCCATCTGCTCCACGACGGCAATTAAACGCGGATCTCCCAGCAACCCCTCGGACACAGAGTCCGGAAACATGTGGCAATGTACCAAGCAAAAGGCCAAAGCCCTCCTCCTGGCCACAGCAGAGATATGCACGTTTTCATTATTCCTAAACCATTGACACAAACGATAGAGGTTGATACGGTTCCCGACAAATAACTCTTCCACCTCGTCACGGGTCATCTGGAGATAATTCTGAACTTGCCTCTTATAGCCGAGCTCCTGCCTGACGCACACAGGCACGCCAATACGCGTCCACCCGCCAATGGCCCCAAATTCCTCAACTAAAGGGCAAACCTCTCCGCAAGGAAAGCGGAACACATGAAGACTTGGGTCCCAATACTCAAGACAAGCATCCAGGAACTCCTATTCCATTCGAACCTGCCTTAGCCCACGAAATACGCCGTCTCCGCAATCTTTCAAGTGCTTCTTCTCGATACCCGACAAGGACGCACACCAACGCAAGAAATTTCCTTCAAAAATCTCCATAACTTTCGACGAATGTTAAAGTAAATATTCTGAATATTTTTGGAAAATCGAGAATAGAAGACGAGAGGATGAGTGAAATGAACTAACTTAGCCCTCCTTTTATAGCCGAGATGTGCAAAACGAAATACAACACAAAATTTAAACGCTAGTGCACAAGCGATTAAAATAAATCAAACAAAAACCACAAAACAAAAAAATAATCGCCTGAGAACAGGCGATTAAAATTAAAATCGCCTGTTCACAGGCGATTTTATTTTTATTTCTGACAAAATTATTCGATTTTCTTACAAACTCTTACACACCTACACCCTAAACCCAAACTTTCAACCCCTATTACCCCTTTACCGACCTCTTGGTCTACACTATCGGTCCCGTCGCGTCGTCTCCATTTACCGTATCGTCTCCCGTCTTTCATATTTTTCATTTTCACAAAACACGATAATCACGCAAAAATTAAACACAACACAAAATATGATTTTCACGTTCACAATTTTTCGTCTCAAAAACGTCGTTTTAGCTCATATTTTGGCTATGTCAAAAACGTCTTTTTCACAAGTCTAAAATTTTTGCTAAATTAGCATTTTTCAAAAATTTAGTCATTAGCGAGTCAGTCTCAATCGAGACGTATATATATGCTTTTACGACTAACAATGTTTTGCAGGTACGCTCGGCAAGCAAATATGCAAGGATTTTAGACCCGGCTACTACGCAGGAATGCATTTTTGCAGCAAGACAAAATAACCGAATTAGGCCCATAAACACCCACAAGACCAAAAATCAACCAACCATACACAAGTCCTAATACATAAACCAATACAAACAAATACTAATATTCGTAATACAAGTCCAAAATACACAAGTCCAAGCCTACGACGACTGGTCACGACGCTGCAAGACAGCACGCAGGGAATCGATCTCAGCACGCGCCCTATCTAGCCCCCCTGCATCGACCCTCCAGCCTCCGCCTCGACGCTAACTCTGACTCCTCGGCATGCGCAGCCTCCAGCTCGGCCCGCGATCTCGCCCCCTCCTCAGCCCTGACCCTGGCTAACTCAAGTCGAGCGTCGGCTGCCTCTCTCTCCGCCCTGCAAGCCTCAACCACCTTCTCATTCACGACCGCCACACGGTTCATTTGCTCGCCATAGCCGCTGTGCACGTCCGGGCCACACCGCAACAAACACGAAACGTCCACTTAGCTTTACAACCTGGGGGCTATAATCAGAAGCTATTCCAACAAAGTTTGACTAATGATTTTACACTAAAATCTTACTCATACTGGGGGCTATAATCAGAAGCTATTCCAACAAAGTTTGACTAATGATTTTACACTAAAATCTTACTCAAACTGGGGGGCTATAATCAGAAGCTATTCCAACAAAGTTTGACTAATGATTTTACACTAAAATCTTACTCAAACTGGGGGCTATAATCAGAAGCTATTCCAACAAAGTTTGACTAATGATTTTACACTAAAATCTTACTCAAACTGGGGGCTATAATCAGAAGCTATTCCAACAAAGTTTGACTAATGATTTTACACTAAAATCTTACTCATACTGGGGGCTATAATCAGAAGCTATTCCAACAAAGTTTGACTAATGATTTTACACTAAAATCTTACTCAAACTGGGGGCTATCCTACATAATACACATGCTATACAAAAAAAAAAAAAAGTGAATACCTTTTTCACTTTCGGATCCCAACTCTCTAGTCCCGCGTCAGTGACCACGCAGACGAGACAAAGGCTGCGACACGATCGAATGGGAGGCGACCCTCGTGAACAACCAGCAGATCCTCGACGAACGGAGGAGGCTGGAACTCAAGATCAGGATCACGTCGCTACAAAACAAAAATAGGGTAAAATTTTTGCTTCTCAAAACCAAAACCTATACAAGCAAGGATAAACAAACATACCTCGATCACAAAGATCAAAGAAGAGCACGTGCCCAAGTCACGTAATCCTCGGCCGGCGGCGAGGAATCGGATGACCTCATGGTACACGCCACGGCGCCGTTAGCATCAGGCGTCTCTACAAACAAAACCGAAGGCGGAGGAGCAGGTACGATGAAGCCCCCGCGACCCGTCTGCGCAGACAGACGCTCACCCAAGTGCGATCTGGCCGTCTTTGGGTCTCGATATACACCGCCGTCCGTCAAGGGGACCAAAGCGGCAATCGGCGGAGGGACGCCTTGATAAAATTCCTCCAAGGGTCGCGAGCGAACTACAAAACAAAACCAAATCATAAACTACTAAAAACAAACACAAAACCAAAACCAAGCTACAAAAGACCAGAATACAAAACACAATCACCCTTACCTTATCCATCACCATCCCGTTGAAGAGAACACGAGCCTCGTCGTACTTAAGGCCAATGTTCTGCCGATTCATTGTCGGCGTCGCATGGAAAGGCGAGATGCGCTCGTGTAACTGGGCGTGCTCGAGCGAGAGAAGGGAAGTGAGCGTAGCACCAAGCCCGCAAGCAATCGGAGAACATGTCATAAAAGAAAAGCGTAAACAAGACAACGGGGCGCTACAAAATCAAGCCTTACCTCCATAAGAAGACCAGGGGCCCTGGCGACACATCGACTTCGTCGATCCGGTCGGGGCAGACGCTGCGTCCCTCAAGTATCGGATCAGCAACCCAGGCGAGTAACCCGATCAAACTCACCCAGGCGTGTCCGGTCCGGCGCCATCGGCCACGGCCGTCGGCGCTCGCTCCCTTGTTGAGAAATGGGTGGCCGTCAAGAACCACCACTGACCACGGTCGGGCCTACTGCTCGGCGCTTCGCTCGAGTAGAACCTTTCTTCTTCCTCTTCCTCGAAGAAGTCGGCAAACCATATCGTCCGGTCAAACGCGTCTTCTCCTCGCCTCTCCGCACCTAACCCCGCTACCAATCAACCGCGACAACCCGCGGACTATCAATAGGAGGACGCCACGCCCCACCCAAAGAAAACCTCACCATGAGGCGACCAGTGACAATCGCCCACGAGGAAGCGAGTCACGCCAACCTCGTAACCAGGCATGTGAAAGGTGTTGGTAGTATCCCAAAACCTCGCCCAAAGAACGCCGGAGCACGCTAAGACGCTGCTCACCCGCTTCCCGCACCTCTCTCCATTTCTCGCACTGGGGGACCCAAAGCCGCCCCGAGCACTATGTCCCGCCTCCTCGTGTGAGCCTCTCCTCAAAACGCCAATCATTGTCGGAACCGGAGAAGGTCCTCATCCCGCTAACGGAAGCGACCTTCACCCGGATCGACAAGTGCTCCAACGGACTCAGACCAAACTCACGCCGTCCAGTCTCTGAAGACCTGGGACCACTGACGCGCGACCTGAAGGTAAGCTGGTCGTATACCCAGCTCGTCGACCATCCCCATGAGCAAACCATGGCGACCTCGATCTCGGCGGCGGCGCCGCGGCGCCGCGGCGGCAGCATCTGCAGCCGCGTCTCCCTCAGCCTCCTCCTCGGATCTCTCAACTTCGTCCCGGCTGATCCAGGCGGACCACGACCGAACCCGACCATGAAAGGGGCACGCGCCGCCTTAATGGCAGCCTCAGCAGCGTCATGAGCCGCAGCCGCAGCAGCCGCAGCCCCCGCATCAGCAATCTCAACCTCCTCCGTAGCTCGCTCGACGGCGGCACTGCTCCTCGTCAGGAGCCTGCTCCTCGTCACCCTGAGATCCCTCCGGCTCAGGAGGATCCTCGTAACGACTCCCCGGCCCTCGAGCACGACCACGCCTCCGCGGGACCTCCACAGGAGCTCCCGCCCAACCTCCTCAACAACACCGGCGACCTCGGCCTTGTCCCGATCACCACCACCCTCCGCGGCGTCCGAGCTCGGCGTCGCGGCTTACTCTGCCTCACGGAGGCCTCATCCACCTTACGCTTCCCGCCTCAGTTCCTCCGAGCCCCATCTCGGCCGCCACCACGGCCTCCTCCGGAGCCCACAGGCACCTCGCAAAGAAGACCACGGCCACGCTCGCGAAAACCCTACTGCACCTCGGCCTCTACCACGACCTCCCACAGGAGTCCCAGACGTCTCCACAGCGGCGCCACGTCCGCGCCCCTGCGAAGAGCCTGAAACAACACCCTGAGTCTGACCTCGACCGCCAGCAGGAGACCTCGGCAACTCAGCAGCAGCCCCGCTACCGCTAGCACCACCCGAAGAGCCAGGCTGCTCAATTGCGTCACCCCTGCGTGCGTCTCTAGTTGAAAAATCGAAGACCCTCAGCGGCCTCACGAACAACTCCGCCAAGAAGACCACTGGTCGCTCGATAGCGACCTACCGCTAGCCGCTGAAAGAAGCGGGTGACTCGGCAAGACAACGTCACGACCCGAGCCACTAGCCGACGGCTCAGGACCGCCGAGAACAGTACCGTGTCCTAGGCCACTAGCAGAAGGCCCAGACGACTCGATCACGCCCCTGCGCCACTAGCGAAAAAGCGGCGAGACGACCAGCGGACCACGCCACTCGCACCCTGGCGTCGTAGAAGCTCCAGGCGTCGTAGAAGCTCCAGGCGTCTGAGGAAAAGCTCTCAGCAAGTCCGACTGAGACGGACCTTCGGAAACCTCCAAAGGCGCAGGCATACCTGAAGTGGGAGTATGCTCATCCCTCGGAACGGTAAAGTCAACGCCAGCCAAGACCTGGTCCATGGAGCTGGAAGTAGGCACTGAAGGCGCAGGATCACCTACACGAGATTCAAAAGCATACTCAGGCAACGGCAACAGCAAATCATTCGAGAAAGATCAAAACAAAGCAGAAAAAGCAAGCCATAGGCCCATTTGTGACAGATAAGGCCAAAACGGAGCAGAAGCACAGGAAACCGAAATCCATGAGACGTGTACGATATATACGTCCTACTCAGTCAAGTCAAGAGCAAGCACGCGCAAAAGCAGCAGAGAATGGGCCAAAGCAGCAGAAAACCAGCAGAAACAGCAGAAAATAGGCTTTTTAACCTAAAAATAGCAGAAAGGACAAAAACGCTACAGGAGGCCAGAAACCCATATTTTCTGAAACAGACCCAACCCATAAATCACGATGAGCACGTGCAAAAAATTTCATGCGAAAACGATGTCCCGAACACCTCGACTGAATAGCTTTTGCGAAACACCTCCAAACTACAAAAACGACCTTTTATTGACCATAACTCAACCCAAAAAGCCCCCACTTCCCACAAAACAACCCCCTAGCCAACACAGACAACATACCCTCCAATACTTTACCTACACGGGGCACGAAAAGCGAGGAAGAGCGATTTTAGGAAACCTAGCCTAAACTACAAAAAACGCTCCAAAACACCTCCAAACCATACATTTCCTACAAAACAAAGCCAAATGTGTACCATACTAGCCATGAAAACACAGTACAGAGAATTCGGGCAAGTTTCGGGCAGAAAAATTTTCGACCAAAATCGGCCCTATACCAAAACACACGAAAATAGCGGTTTGAGCCGTTTCTGCACACAAGCCACCCAAACCTCCACACTAGCATACTACAACGTTTCCAAAACAACCAAGCCACTCGGGATCGTCATAGGCGACAAAAGCGAGCAAAGCCAGACCTTAACCCCTTTTACACGGTTTTAACCCAAACGAACCGCTTTTCGCGCACATTTCAACAAACCGAACTTACCAACACGATATACTACTAATGGGTAAGCTACACTGAAGTTTTGAGCCATTTTCGAGACGTTTTCAAAAATGACCAAAATGCCCCTACACTACAAAGCGCACGAAAATCGAGACCACGAGCCGGGTTTTCACACAACGACAGCAAGACAAGCAAGGCAAGCACTATACTAGCCATGGCGAACGTTTTCAAGCCAAGACGAAAGCCAAACTCGAATCAAACCAACGAAAATCGACCAAAACCCTAGAAAACGGTATTTCAAGCTAAAACCGACTCAAACCAAATTCAAAGCACGAAAAACCAAGTGAGTTGAGTACGTACCTTGGTCCATGACGAATTGTAGGAGTCGGAAAATCAATTTTTGATCAAGAAAATCGCCAAGACGAGTTTTAGAGGGTTTCGATTTTGTTTTTTTGTTTGTTTTCGGATGAATGAACTCTTTCCTCTCTTTCAGTGTTTTAACCAAAACACCCAACAAAAATCTAATCGCCTGTTCACAGGCGATTATATTTTTGTTTTATGGGTTTCAGTTTTGTATTGGGCTGTTTTCTTCGGCCCAATACACATTCAACCCATTTCAAACACAATTTCAAACCAATACAAAAACACGTAACCTCCTCACGAGACGTTCATAAAAACCTAGCCCTTTTTATGAGAAACACAAAAACACGTAACCTCCTCACGAGACGTTCATAAAAACCTAGCCCTTTTTATGAGAAATACAAAAACACGTAACCTCCTCACGAGACGTTCATAAAAACCTAGCCCTTTTTATGAGAAACACAAAAACACGTAACCTCCTCACGAGACGTTCATAAAAACCTAGCCCTTTTTATGAGAAACACAAAAACACGTAACCTCCTCACGAGACGTTCATAAAAACCTAGCCCTTTTTATGAGAAACACAAAAACACGTAGCCTCCTTACGAGACGTTCATAAAAACCTAACCTTTTATGAGAAAAACACGTAACCTCCTCACGAGACGTTAAAATTCAAAAAAAACGCGTAACCTCCTCACGAGACGTTCATAAAAATCTAACCTTTTATGAGAAAAACACGTAGCCTCCTTACGAGACGTTCACAAAAATCTAAACCACTCCTATAAACCAAACCCCAAAGCACGTGACCTCTCCTACGAGACGTCCAGCAAGGAAAGCAAAGCAAGGAGCGCAAGCCAGAGGCGCAAGCAAAGCAAAACCAGGAGCGCAAGCCAGAGGCACAAGCAAAGCAAAGCCAGGAGCGCAAGCCAGAGGCGCAAGCAAAGCAAAACCAGGAGCGCAAGCCAGAGGCGCAAGCAAAGCAAAACCAGGAGCGCAAGCCAGAGGCGCAAGCAAAGCAAAACCAGGAGCGCAAGCCAGAGGCGCAAGCAAAGCAAAGCCAGGAGCGCAAGCCAGAGGCGCAAGCAAAGCAAACCCAGGAGCGCAAGCCAGAGGCGCAAGCAAAGCAAAGCCAGGAGCGCAAGCCAGAAGCGCAAGCAAAGCAAAGCAAGGAGCAACACAAGCAAAGCGCCAGCTGGAAGTACTCAGGCCACGTGCAGGCTGACATGCCCTTAAACATGTAGGACCGTCATGTCCTTAAAAACATGTCGTCCCTCCCCGCATTTCCCGACGCTAAGTCCTCGTCTCTCCCATAAGACACATGCTTAGCGCCTTGGTAGTATCGAGGCTGTGATGGTGGGATACTATCTTTAAGTTTGACTAACGCTTTGTCCAAGCTCAGTCAAGCTGGGGCTCAGATACCCGTATCCGTACCCCCAAAAACAAACCCGATGATGAAAAGGATCGCCATACATGCTTTTAAAAGAGTCGAGACGGTACAAAAGTTTCTAACACGTATTTGGCCATTTTTAGCGTATTAATTTGGACTTGCATTAACATAAAAATGAATGACAATTTTAATCATTATGAGCATAACACGAACAAAATATAGGAACGTCTTTTTAAGCCAAGCCACAAAACAAATTTCAACTAGCTACAAAGCGGCCCAAACTTACAAAAGCGACCCAAAACACAACCCGCAAAAGCGGGCCAAAGTGCGTCCGTGTCACGTTGCTGAGAACTAGAAATTACAAAACCATAAAATAATATACTTTAATATTATTTTATTTCGAATAAAGCAGAAAAACACGACAAAAAGCGAAACACGAAAATCGAAATTCGGACCAAAAGCGAACAAAGACTTAGCACTTAAGCTAAGAACAAAAACATAATCATTACTCAATCATACGTCCAAAAACCAAAGCGGCATAAGCGGCCCAAAACAAAATAACAATCGCTGTTAACAGCGATTAAAAATGTCGCTGTTAACAGCGATTATCTTTGTTTTGTCAGACCGCCATTTTGTTTTTCTTACAAAATTCCAAACAAAACCAAATTAAAATCGCTGTTCACGAGCGATTTAATTTTTCCTCACCCAAAAATCACCAACCTCTATAAATACCAACCCCTTAATTCATTTCAAAGCATCGGTTTTAACACTTATACACTATTCACAAAAATCCACTCAAAAATACCGTCTTTACATTTTCGAAAGGTAAACCTTTTACCTACGTTTTGGACGTTTGAGAATCGGACAATGGGGTTACATTAACCCCAAACCCGATATTGGCACTAGCGAAGCCGTATTAAATGTCTGATTTGTAGCAATTCGGATTCATAATCCGTCTAAACCTCGCCAATATCGCATAAATAACGACCTCATATCACTAAAGCAAACCGACGTCACTTTTATAATTACGCAAGTCCTCATTCATGCATTAAATAACGACTAGAATCACGGATCCAGCACTAAATTATACCGTTTCATAGAGTCTTTTAGCATGTCAAAGCGAGGGTTTTTCACAAATTACGAACATAAGGTCGGAAAATAACGTCTATAGTAATAATTTAGTCAATAAATTATTATTTAACGATACATTTCCTATAGCAAAGTCATTATTTTGACTATTTACATTATTTATGCATTTTAATCGAGTCATGTTTATTCGCACTTGTACGTAGCGTGACTTTTAGCCCAAATATCGAAATTAAGCAAATGTTTTCAAATTAGTAGAGACTACTCTTACGTAGGCTTTTTGATTCTTGTTTTCAAAACTCATTTTGTCAAAACTTTCGAAAAGTAACCTCACTCAGAACCCTTCTGTGGTTTCAAACCTTAGATTTTTAGGTATCGACGCACCTTGAAATCTGAGCCACTCGTGTCTTGTATGTCAAGACGCGTTGAATAGGTTCCAAATTTCTTTAATATTTGGTGGCGACTCCGAAAATACATTCCAAAAACGACTTTTATACTTTTCTTTTTTGATCACAAATTCATGCAATGATCTCCCCCATTTATAGCAAAACTTCGCTCTTTTTTCTGCGAGCGCATTAGCCACGCCCCATGGCGAAGCGAGGTCGAAGCGGCCTTGAGCGTCGATAGGTTTCTCTCGCTTTCCGGTACCTTCAGGTTGACAACATACGCCGCTGATTTAATATACCATTGCCCCCAAGCTTTGCAAACCTGCCTAATCAACAGACCATCCCATCTATCCAACTTTGTGAAAACATGTGTTTCCATTAGTTCCCTATTAGAGGCTAATTTGAAGAGGGGTGAGCTAGGGTCGGTGGAATCAACGGTGTACTCCGTTTTAGCTTCACGTACATATTTGTTAGCGCTCATAAATAGGAAGTGTGCTGCGGACGGGCGGTACGATTTGCATCCACGCCATCTCCAGTCAAGGTCTAGGTCGACGGGAATGTCACTCTTCTCGTCAATGCCTCTCTTACGCTTTCCCAAAATCTATAAGCAAATGAGGGTGAAATATATAAGGAAATGAGTATAAAATACGGAGTATATCGTAACAGTAAACATAATGACATAATGTAACCCCTGTATGATGAGTATATAATTAGTCGACGCACTAACTCCGTTAACGACTTATCGAATTGTTTATTGGGGTTCTCTAAAGACGGAATTTGACTCTCGTACACAATCCCGACTTCGGTTCACAGGAAAACTTACAAGTTAAGACCCGACTCTCGTACGCGATCTCAAACAAATAATCAATCATATAAACCACGATCATACAATCAACAATAAGCACAGCCCAATAAAAATTCAATAAGTCGGAGTCAAAAATAAAGTAACCAATTCGATAACTTACCCTTTAAACCCAATTCGATAACTAATTCATAAAACAGTAAAACCCAATAATCAATTCATTTTTGTATCAAATTGTAAATATTTTTGAAATTTATTTTTTTTAAGGTACATTTTTTAATGAAACTGTAAATTATACGGAGTAAAAAATTAAGTAACCAAACCAATATTCATATTTTATCAAAATCTATAAAATGAGATTAATGTTGACATTAAAATTTCGACTATATTTTATACGGAGTAAATCGATTCATGTAATTGAGGGAATAAAAAAAATAAAAATGTAAACATAATAATTTTATAACCCTAAAATGAAGTTGGAAACAAACAAATGCAAAGAATAATTTAAGTTCATATAAAACCAAAATATTAAATGCAAAGAACAGAGTACTTATTGTATAACCCTCGAATCATTTTAGGTTCAATACATGCATGAAGTCTTTAAAAAAAAAAAAAAAACAAATCAGATCAATGAAAAATCAACAACAATGCTAAACCAACCGTAGATGTAGTATTTTAGATCAATATAAATTCAACAAAAAAAAACATGAACCCATGTATGAAAATTACCGTAGATGTAGTCATGTAGAGAAGAGAAAGATGACGTTGAAGATGAAAGGAAAATGAAGATGAAGATGAGGATGAGGATGAATAAGATGAGTAGAAATTTGAATAGAGAGAGTAATTTTTTTGAGTAGATGAAAAGTTAAAAATAATAAGAGAAGGTGAAAATATTAGCAAAATAGGGAGGGAGGGAATTCGGGGAGGGAGGGTCAAGATTTTGGGAAGATTTTAACTTTTGCAAAGGTCAAATCAGGTTAGCTAAAAACACAAGTAAATTATCCGAAATTTTCAATTTCAATCTATTTAGGATTACTGAAATAAAATACTTCGTAAATGATAAGTTGATTTTAATATACGGAGTATTGCGTAATTATTAGTAATTCTCCTGTAAAACACAAGTAATCGTATTAATTATTTATGTTACAATGGAAAAACTTTAATTAATGATCTTACATAAGAAAAATATTCAGTACTCCGTATCTAAAATGTTTCTCGTTTTTTGAAAGAACCACATTACTTTTTGCAAACATCCCATTGTAATAATTAATTGTTGTTATTTCTCATGAAAGCATGTGCATTTGGCGGGAAATTTTCAATAGGAGAAGTGAAAATATTTTTTTTTGGGTTAAAGTTTCCTTTTTTAGGGTTATTTTAATTCGAATTACCCAAGCAAAAAATAAAAAATTACGGAGTATAAATTTGGTGTGAATGAAATACTCCGTACAGTTCAAGAAAAATGCACATTGAAAACTAAAAAAAATAAAAATAAATACTGAGTACTCCGTAACTTTTTAGCTTCCAATTCAACAATTAATAAAAAAAAACAAAATATAATAACTATTAACAATAAATAGAGATGAAATCAAATAATGAACGTGCTGATATGACTTGGTCCACTGGTACCAACGTCATACAAAAGACTACCCACTTTGCCAAAGGTCGTGAGTTCGAATCCCTTGGGTAGTCTTTTTGTTTTTAAAAGATGAAAATAAAAATACATTTTAATTATTTTGACTTTCAAATTTAAGTTAAGTTAAAAAGTTTTGCTTTTTTTTTTTTTCAGAATTTTATTTTGAATGAGATTAAATGTTGACATAATTTGATTGAATAAATTAATAATGAAAAAAATTATTGATAATTTTAAATTAGGAGATTTTGGGAAGGTGTAATAAGATTTGATGTTGTAAAGCAAAGGTCAAATCAAAGAGACCTTCACAAGTAATTACCAATTTCAATCTTTTTTTGGAAAATTTGTAATTAGGTCCAATATTTATCAGTTATACGCACTAATTATCAGTTATAATTATTATACGGTATTTAATAAGATACGGAGTATTTAATTATACGGTATTATCACATACGGAGTATACGGTATTTAATTATACGGTATTATCACATATCGTTACTTGTTTGAGTACAAGCACATACGGAGTAATTCGTATTGTTATGTACAGGTGTTTATAAATCAACATTATAGTAACAAAAGTTACTATTTAGCTTTACCGCTTATAAAACGACAACAGTACAATAACATTAGTACAAGTAAATTCTTGTGTTTATTACTCCGTATAAAACTAAATAAGTTTTTTTATTTACAAACTCAATGCAAAAAACATCCCATTCATGAAAGCATGTGCATTTGGAGGGAAATTTTCAATAGGAGAAATTTAAATTAGGATTTTTGGAAGTTGTGTTAATCTTTTTTTGGGAAGATGATGATGTTGTATAAAGCTAATGTCAAATCAAATAGACCTTCACAAGTAAAGTACTAATTACCAATTTCAATTTTTTTTTTGGAAAATTTGTATTTAGCTCCAATTTTTATCAGTTTTAATTTTTATACAGAATTTAAATATTATACGGTATATCGTATATAACTATTATACGGAATGTATAAGTTACGGAGTATTTAATTATACGGTATTATCAGTTTTAATTTTTATACAGAATTTAAATATTATACGGTATATCGTATATAATTATTATACGGAATTTAATTATTATGCGGAATTTAATTTTGATACTGTATTTAATAAGTACTCCGTACAACTATTAACATACGGAGTATATCGTTACTTGTTTGAGTACAAGCACATACGGAGTAATTCGTTTTGTTATGATTAGGGTTTAGGGTTTAGGGTTTAGGGTTTAGGGTTTAGGGTAAAGGGTTTAGGGTTTAGGGTTTAGGGTAAAGGGTTTAGGGTTTAGGGTAAAGGGTAAAATTACAAAATGTATAAATTGTCAACCCTCCTCCCTAAAATAAAAAACCAATATTGTGAAACTTTGAATTTATTTAATTTTTTATTTGTTGTTCAAAATTCCTAGGTAATGAATGATTGTTTGTCAGTTGTCAGGGTATAGAAAGAATGAAGTACAATGATTGACTTGTGCAAATTTCCAAATTGTTTCATTTACTTTTTTATTTAATTTTTCATACGGAGTATCAATTTATTATACGGATTACGGAGTACTAATTTTACGTTAATATTAAAATTTAGGAAGGACGGAGTGCTTAAGTAGTAGTGCGTCTTACATGTGTCGACTAACTACTATTTAAAGAAAGCGTAGAAAATAAAATCACAAAAAGGGTTGTTGAATCCACTTTTATGAAGTATTGAGTACTTAAGTAGTGCGTCTAACTCTAGTCGAATCTAAATTTAAGAAGGACGGAGTGCTTAAGTAGTAGTGCGTCTTACACGTGTCGACTAACTACTATTTAAAGAAAGCGTAGAAAATAAAATCACAAAAAGGGTTCTTGAATCCACTTTTATGAAGTACGGAGTACTTAATTAGTGCGTCTAACTCTAGTCGAATCTAAATTTAAGAAGGACGGAGTGCTTAAGTAGTAGTGCGTCTTACACGTGTCGACTAACTACTCCGTACTATTTAAAGAAAGCGTAGAAAATAAAATCACAAAAAGGGTTGTTGAATCCACTTTTATGAAGTACGGAGTACTTAATTAGTGCGTCTAACTCTAGTCGAATCTAAATTTAAGAAGGACGGAGTGCTTAAGTAGTAGTGCGTCTTACACGTGTCGACTAACTACTATTAAAAGAAAGCGTAGAAATTAAAATCACAAAAAGGGTTGTTGAATCCACTTTTATGAAGTACGGAGTACTTAATTAGTGCGTCTAACTATTGTCGAATCTAAATTTAGGAAGGTTGGAGTACTTAAGTAGGGAAGTAGTGCGTCTTACACGTGTCGACTAACTATTATGAACATTATTTTAGGAAGTACGGAGTAGTTAAGTAGTCTGTGATTCATACGCCGTTTATATTACTCCGTATTTATTTATATTAACAATTGATGATTTAATATTTCTAGTAGTAAAAGATTTTCAACTTTTAATAATTATTTATATTAACAATTGATGATTTAATAATTATTTCTTATACTCCGTATTTATTTATCATAATTAAAAGTTTAAATATTATTATTATTATTATTATTATTATTATTGTTGTTGTTATTATTATTATTATTATTATTATTATTATTATTATTATTATTATTATTATTATTATTATTATTATGCATGTAACAGTAAAAAAAAAGAAGGACTTGCATGTAACAGTAACTCCACAATCCTCTACTTATTAAACACTTGGGAAATGTTAACTTATTTCACACTCCAACCATTCTCATCATCATCTTTCCCATCTTTCTACACACTTCTCTTCTCTTCCTTCATCCCTTCAAATCTTCCAAAAAAATAATGGCAGACGACGACGGTATTTGCCCGGTTTTAAAATATGATAATCGTGTAGAAGATTTCCGTAACTACATCGAAAACGAGGGGGCCAACCTCTCAAACGCAGCGTCGCATTACGCAAAGCTGCTGACGACTGAAATCAGAGGCGGCGTTCATTACGTCACTAGGGGTTACAGGTTGGTGGAAAGGTACTGTATCTGCAGGACCTTCGAGACGATTGAGGAGAAGGTTAAGTACCACAACCCGTCGCCCATGAATGAAGACAACACAGACCTCAGTGACAATGACACAGACGGCGGTAACGATGACGGTGACCTCGTTGACGATGACACAGACAACTCCTCTGACTCCTCCGACGACCCAGACTCATACATGGACGGTTTTAGTCTCTACTACAACGACAGGTCTGGCAGCGAGACATATTACGACTCCGACTCTTAGATCAGCCGATTGTATTTAGTACAAGTGTGTGGCAGAGGGGATTTATTTTGTTAATGGGTATTTAAGTATGTACTCTGTATTTTGTATGACAAATTGGTTCTTTAATCCCCTGGTTTTTTAATTTTATGTAACAAGAAGGAAACTTTGTGAAATATTAATGACATTGAAGCTAAGTACTCCGTAGTATGTTTGTTGTTCTGATTTTCATCTATGTCATTTCCCATTCTTCACAATTGAATAACCATCCCCATTGAACAAAACCATTTTAAATACGAAGTATTTAATACGGAGTAACAAAATATAATCAATATAAAAAGATATAATAATGGAATAAATTTTAATTTATGAACTACGGAGTACGAGTACTTTTTTTTAACTACACGGAGTATGTCAGAAATAATTTTTGAAAACGTAAAATCTAAATTCTCAACGGTCGGTGGATAACTTTATTTATTAAAACAATACGGAGTATGTGACACCGTTTTTAGAAAACCTATAATCTACACTCGCAAGGGTCAGTGCGTCTAACACGTGTCGACTATTTTTGTAGTGCGTCTAACACGTGTCGACTATTTTTGTAGTGCGTCTAACACGTGTTAATCTAAAATTACAAAATTCCGAGAACTTAAGTAGTGCGTCTAACACGTGTCGACTATTTTTGTACTTCATTTAACACGTGTCGACTAATTCCGATCATAAATTAACACGTGGCGACTAATTTAAATATACTCCGTATTTCCTATAAAAGTACTCCGTATGTTGTAATGAAAATGGGAGGGAGAACCTTTTGAGTACTACTGAGTATTTAGTAGCCTAGCTTTTCATTTTTCATTTGGAGGGATAATTTCAATTTTTTGGTGGGATTTGAAAAATAGGAGAACAAATTTTAATTTATTTCAAATGTTAAATTAAAACAATTGGGAAACAAGAAAAGCTAGAAAAGCTAAGAAAAGTGACAAGGTGAGCATATGATAAGACTTGCATTTATTTAGGGTTAAAGAAGCATTTATTAAGGGTTTAGGGTTTCATATGTTTACGGTATTGTACGGAGTATATATATATGAACAGTTTTATGTTAAACAAGGAGTATATTTTTTAATCCATAGTAAAGATGTACGGGTAACAAATTACGAGTAACTTATTAACCTTTTAAGTAGTAACGATATACGGAGTACGTCTTAAATTAAGACGCGCCAAGTATTACGGATAAACGAAAGACAAGTGGATATATTTAATAACGTAAAATTGCATAGGCACGTAACTAACTAAGTACGGAGTATATTTAATAAACAAGTGGGAAGATTAAAGAAAATAGGAGGGACTACATTTTACGGAGCAATGAGTCTTACTTAAAACGGGTATATCCGTCTTAAACTTAAAACGGGTCAAATATCTCCCACTTGTACACAAAGGACAAATATATTACATCTTTCATCCCCACTTGTCCTTTGTCTTTTTGCTTAATATTTGACCCGTTTTAAGCTTATTAATTAGTGACCAAATTTAAAGAAAACGTAAAATTGCATAGGCACGTAACTACGGAGTATATTTAATAAACAAGTGGGAAGATTAAATAAAATGGGAGGGACTACATTTTACTACTCACTACTACGTACGAGTATTTAGTAGCCAAGCTTTTCATTTTTCATTTGGAGGATAATTTCAATTTTTGGTGGGAATTGAAAAATAGGGGAGTATTATAATAAAAAAACTGGGAAATAACAAAAGCTAAGAAAAGTGACAAGGTGAGCATGTGATAAGACTTGCATTTATTTAGGGTTAAAGAAGCATTTATTAAGGGTTTAGGGTTTCATATGTTTACGGTATTATGCAGACATATATGAACAGTTTTATGTTAAATACGGAGTATATTTTTTAATCCGTAGTAAAGATGTACGGGTAACAAATTAACTTATTAACCTTTTAAGTATTAACGATATACGGAGTACGTCTTAAATTAAAACGCGTCAACTATTACGGATAAGACAAAAGACAAGTGGATAGAAAAGATGTACTCCGTAATATATTTGACTTTTACGTGCAATTGAGAGAGTACTTATTAATTAGTAGCCCTTCTCAATCTTAAGACGAGTCTTAAGTTTAAGACGGGTCTAAATTCTCAACGGTCGGTGAATAACTTTATTTATTAAAACAATACGAAGTATGTGACACCGTTTTTAGAAAACCTATAATCTAAAGTCGCAAGGGTCAGTGAATCTAAAATTAGAAAATACGGATTCATTATGTAGTGCGTCTATCAGGTGACGACTACTCTTGGACTTCATTTAGTACGAGTATGTGACAAAAGTTTTATGGATACGTACCGTCTAAAGTCTAAAATTTTGAAAGCGTCAAATTTAAAGTCTTAAGCGTCTAACACGTGTCGACTATTTTTGTACTTCATTTAGTAATACGGTATGTGACCAAATTTAAAGAAAACGTAAAATTGCATAGGCACGTAATCTAAAGTCGCAAGGGTCAGTGACTCTAAAATTAGAAAATACGGATTCATTATGTAGTGCGTCTATCAGGTGACGACTACTTTTGGACTTCATTTACTATGTGACAAAAGTTTAATTTAAAATTTCAAATATTAAATTAAAACAAATACGGAGTATTGAAAATAAACAAGTGTAAATGACTTTTAACTTGAACAAGTATAGACCCGTGTTAAGTGTTAGGCAGTCTTAAGTTTTAACGCATTGAGTAATTAAGCATAAGGCGTGCAATTGAGAGAGTACTTAATCACTTGTCTACGTATTACGTTAATTCTGAGGTTTTTAAGTTTTTATAAATCTACTTGACCCGTTTTAAGTTTTAGACGGAATCACCGTATTTAATTTTTCAGGGTTCTTTATGTTGAAGTGGGAGACTACTTCACCCGTGTTTACTTTAGGACTCATAAATCGTGTAAAAGTAAGACGTTTTGAAAAATCAAACTAGGAAAATACGGAGTATTCAACAGTCAACACCCCCTATGTGAGTAGGGTGGAAATAGAGTTTCATCCCTCCACCTTTGAAATTTTCGTGTAATTTGGGTAAATAAATTTCGCAAATTTTGGCGCTTCCTTTCCCCTACCCCACTATCACTATCCACACTTGACACTTCCATTGAATTTCTGAAATAACCATATCTCATTAAAAAAAAAAAAATTAAAAAATTAAAAAGCCTTCCCACCGTCTTCTTTAGTGCATCAATGGAGAATTCAACCGAAACAAAGGTTCATCTTCCAGGGGTAATAGGCATTACACTAAATATTTTTAGAAAGTATTTACGCATGCTCATTTATTGTAACATAATTTGCATGTTGATGATTATGATTGTGTTTGTGTATTTTATTCTATTCTCTATGTTTTTCATAACTGTTACTATTAGTTTTAGTTATCTTAATATTATTTTTATGTTATTACTATTTTAATTATTGTTAATTTTAGTTTTATTATTATTATTTTGGGTTTCTGTTAACTGTTAATATTAATTTTATTTATGTTCATATTTATTTTTTGTTTATTTATTTAACTCATCTGCTCATACTAATTGTTAACTGTTATGGAGTAATATTTTCAATTTGGTGGTTTTGTTAACTGTTAAAATTGTATTTGTAAGGTATACTAATTTCAATTTGGGTCAAAAATTTTGTGATTCTGTTGTTTGCGACTACTATGACAGTGAACTCATATGCTATTGTCTTCATTGAAGTTTGAGGAGGTTAGGTTTGTGAAACGTAAAAGAAGCGCTGCGGAATTGGAGAGTGCTCAGTGGCTCTCGATGGCCTCGCAGTTCAAACAAGACCCTCAATTCAATTGGCTGGTTAACGGAAATAGGTGGGAGCGTCACACAAGAGCATTACACTTTGTAGACTACACCAATCGATATATTAGAGAAGCTGAGACCGTATTCCCTATTCAAAGCAATCTTATTCATTATTCTTCAGCTTTCGAAGTGGCTTCATACCGTGACTTGATGGAGCAACAGATTTTCAGTAGGCTCTCGGTGATAGAGGCGAAGAAGTTGAGGGCTGTATGCAAGACGTGGGGGCAGTGGTACACGCATTCAGCCTTCTACCTGAAGGACCATCCCATTCAAAAGCGTTTTTTATAGATTGTTTGGTGGTTGTTCTTGCGTCAATGGGATGGCGCCGCCTGCTGAATATGGTTTTTTGAACGTCTATGATTAACGGTTTTATGAATCATCACTTGTGTTATATAATTCGCTAGTTATTTTGTTAACAATTATATGTGTAACCGTACAACGTACAATTTCGCCCGTCATTTGCGTCATATGGGTGCAATTTTCTCCCCGCTTAATTACTAAATACGTTGGGGAATTCTGTAGTTAAATGTGTTGTAATTCCTGTTTGGTATGAAATACAGATTAGTTAACACTTTAACCTGTTTGGTATGAAATACAGATTAATTACTAAATTTTTTAATCCGTAGTAAAGATGTACGAGTAACAAATTAACTTATTAACCTTTTAAGTAGTAACGATATACTCCGTACTCCGTACGTCTTAAATTAAGACGCGTCAAGTTTAAGACGGGTCAACTTTACGTGCAATTGAGAGAGTACTTATTTGCCCTTCTTAATCTTAAGACAAGTCTTAAGTTTAAGACGGGTCAACTATTTTTGTACTTCATTTATTAATACGGTATTTGACAAAATTTAAAGAAAACGTAAAATTTCATGTTTCTAGGGCCGGTGAATCTGAAATTACTACTCCGTGATGCGTCTATCACGTGGCGACTAATTTCGATCATAAATTAACACGTGGCGACTAATTTAAATATACTCCGTATTTCGATCATAAAATTACTACTGTACTCCGTACTACTACCCTAGTTTTTCATTTTTCATTTGGAGGGATAATTTCATTTTTTGGTGGGATTGGAAAAATAGGAGAACAAATTTTAATTTTAAAATTCAAATATTAAATTAAATCAAATACGGAGGGGGAGGGGGGAGTATTAAAATAAAACAATTGGGAAACAAGAAAAGCTATGAAAAGTGTGAAAAGTGACAAGGTGAGCATGTGATAAGACTTGCATTTATTTAGGGTTAAAGAAGCATTTATTAAGGGTTTAGGGTTTCATTTGTTTACGGTATTGTACGGAGCATATATGAACAGTTTTATGTTAAATACGGAGTAAATTTTTAATCCGTAGTAAAGATGTACGGGTAACAAATTAACTTATTAACCTTTTAAGTAGTAACGATATACTCCGTACGTCTTAAATTAAGACGCGTCAAGTTTAAGACGGGTCTTAAGTTTAAGACGGGTCAACTTTTACGTGCAATTGAGAGAGTACTTATTTGCCCTTCTTAATCTTAAGACGAGTCTTAAGTTTAATAAGACGGGTCTAAATTCTCGACGGTCGGTGAACAACTTTATTTATTAGAACAATATGTGACACCGTTTTTAGAAAACCTACTCCGTATAATCTAAAGTCGAAAGGGTCAGTGACTCTAAAATTAGAAAAATCCAAAGTAAACCCTCCATTGAATATGCTAAATACTCATATGGTTAAGGACATGTCACTTAACAAAAAATTGCATTACATATTTACAGAGTACGGAGTATTTTTTTTAAAATATTCCATACTTCAAAATTATTTTGTAATACCGTTTATTTTTATACCATATAGGCGTACAAATACGGTATATATTGAAGTATTTGTAAGGTACTCCGTATACTATAGTCCCCCAACTCCAAACTCAAATGAGTCAAATCTTCCAACTCTTCCCTTTGAAAAATTATTTCCAATTTATAAATTGTTTGAGTTCCATTAACATTGGGAAGAGAATGTCATCATGTTGCAGCAACTTGATTTGATTGTAGTACTAATAACATGCATGTAAATAAATGAAGTCACGTCGTTCATTTAGAAAACCCTATTTAGAAAACGTAAAAACTAAAAACAGACAAGGGTCGGTGAATCTAAAATTGAATTAATAATTGAATATGACGACTATTTTTTAAGTCGTATTAATAATGGAATATGTGACATTGTTTATGAAAAACGTCTAATGTGTGACACCGTTTTTTTTAAACAATTCAATATGTGACACCCTTTTTAGAAAACGACCCTTTTTAGTAAAGATGTACGGGTAATAGATTTGAGTTTTACGTGCAATTGAGATAGTACTTATTTGCCCTTCTTAATCTTAAGACGAGTCTTAAGTTTAAGACGGGTCTAAATTCTCAACGGTCGATGAATAACTTTATTTATTAAAACAATACGGACAATGTGACAACGTCATATTGCCTTTTTTATTAAAATTATGATAAATCAAATTCTCATTTTTATTAAAATTAAGCTACAAATACATTTAATTGAGTCAATTTAACTAAGTACGATATCACTTAAAAATATTACTCCGTAGTATTTAAAAACATGTGTTACTTCTTACATTTCTTTATAGGTTAACAACTTTAATCTACCTTTATATTACGGAGTAGTACGGAGTATTTAACTAAGCCTTGGAAAAAACACAATTATATTAGTATTTAAAAACAAATTATATTAGTATTTAAAAACAAATATAATTAACAACTTCCATAATACAACTACCTTTATAGGTTATTGACTTATTGTACTTAAAAATATTTTGTGGACAACCCAATAAATTACTTCGTATAAATCATGTGTCACTTCTTACATTTCTTTAATCTAATAAAAAATGCTTTAATAGAGTTATATCTTTAGTTTTTTGGATATTTAAGTTAACCATTTTAAAATCATTTTAGTAAAGTCATTTGTAAAATATCTATTGTAAACCATTTTAGTGTAAAGTCATTCAATTTGTCATCTCTAATATTTTAGTGGATACTCAACGACCATTTTAGTGTAAAATCATTTTAGTGTGAAGTCATTTTAGTGTGAAGTCATTTGTCATCTCTAATACGGAGTAATGCGCAATAGATATCTAAAGCGGTCAAACTACGTTGTAGGAAATTATAATATTTCATTACTTAAATATCCGATTACATGATTTAAAAAAAAAAAAAAAAACCGATTACATGACTGAAATTATGATAAGGACTTCAACTTTTAATATTGCAAATTAAGTAAGTCCAATATCAAAATAGATATATTAATTTATGAACACCACCCCTTCAAATTAATATTGAAGCTTCTTCACACTTGAAACCCGACTTCCACAACTTTTCACTGCAACCCTTCTCTTGCTAGGGCATGCAGGCGATGGGGTAAAAATTTCCGGCTCACTTTCTTCAGATTCCTCCACCATAGGACGCTTGCCGCTCCACCTATTTTTGTCTTCAACGCGTGGTCTCTTGATTCGGCCAGTGGAGGGAGGAGTTTTTGCGGCGTAGATACACTTGGAGGCCAAAGGCGATGGGATTCGAGGCGGTTGTTTAAAGATAGGGCATCAGAAGGGGGGTCTCGCCCACTTCCACGTGGAGAAACTGGCTCAACGACGGCAGGAGCAATCTCTTCAGCCACAATGGGCACCACCACAGGTGCAACAACCACAGCAGGAGGTGGAGGGGGGATTATGGCCTAACGGTGGCATGAAATCCTCATTCTCCACCCTCACTATACACATATCGACCTCCACCTGTTGGAGTACCCAAACTCCATTAACACTTTTGTAGTACAATTTGTCCACATCAACTTCTGCTGAAAACATTAGATTGAACTCCTCCTCGTAAATATTCTTTATGAGATCATTTCGGGACGAAGGGAGACGATACACGGCTTCGGCAACGCTACGAGGCCCCACTTCTCTTAACATCTCTCTTACAAACAACCTTGTTGCAACCAAATCCCTAACATGTTCCTTTCTCTCATGTGACATTTTGAATTTTGTTTTTTTTTGTTTTTTTTTTTTTTTTTCAGAATAAATATGTGGATGACTGATATATTTTTGTGAGAAGGAAAGGTTGATTACTTGTGTATTTATAGGCTAATGCTCTCTTAAAGTTTTCCCTCCAAAAGTTATAACCTCACTTAAAATTTTCCCTCCAAAATTTCAACCTCACTTATAAATTTCCCTCCACAATTTTGTCCTAAACACACTCATAAACCCTACTAACGTATTGCTCTTGTGGGTCAGTTAAGAGTACGGAGTATAGTACGGAGTATAAGTTACTCGGTATACTTTACTATAACTAAACATGGCCCAACTAAATTGCCCATATACGAGTGTGTCTAATTTAAACGAACTAAATGTCTACACCGACAAAAGAGTCTACCGTTGAAAAATGATTTATGAATAGGAAAGCGATAAATTCCACAGTTTCTTATTTTTTGTCGTAAAATAAATACGACAGTTTAAAATTAAGATGGATATGTATTAAATAAAAATATACAGTCATAACAAATATATTTGATTGTACTGGAGTACAAAGTTTTGGTCTAGTATTAAATTACGAAAAAACAAAAAAAAAAAAAAAACAAATAAAAAGTGTAAAAAAGTAAATATAACGGAGTAAAGTACAAGGAGGGAAAAAAAATAAATTATTAAGAACAAAGGTAAAGAATAAATACAAACGAAATCATTTATGAACGTGCTGATATGACTTGGTCCAACGGTCCAACGTCATACGTAAGACTACCAACATATGTAGAGGGCAGGGGTTTGATTCCCCTCTAGGTAGTCTTATTATTTTTTATTTTTTTCGCTTTTTGTAAAAATTAAATATTCAGTACGGAGTAGAAATTAACGGTATACGGAGTACAAAGTTTTGGTCCAGTATTCTGAAATTCTGAAAAAAAAAAAAAAAAAAAAAAACAAACAAAAAAAAAGTGTAAAAAAGTAAATATAACGAAGTAAAGTACAGATTACAAGGAAGGCAAAAAAAAATTATTAAGAACAAAGGTAAAGAATAAATACAAACGAAATTAATAATGAACGTCTTTGATATGAGCAGTGCAATGGTCCAACGTCATACGTAAGACTATTTACATACATGGAGGGCGGGGGTTCGATTCCCCTCTAGGTAGTCTTATTAATTTTTATTTTTTCGCTTTTTGTTAAATTTAATTATTGAGTAGTACTTAACCGTGTACAGTATTAATATATACGTAAATTAATAAGAAGATTATGTCCAACTTCATATTATAATTGTATACGTAAAGATTTTGTATAATTGTACTTGCAATTTGTAAAGTAGTATAATATAATATCCATAATATGTATTTGTAGCTTATTAGAATTTTCTATTGTACGGATCAATATTATTAATATAAAAGTGTTTAATATCAATGGTAATATAAAAGTGTTTCCACCCAAAAAAAAAAAAAAAAAAAACGAGAGGGGGGCTTTTATAAACAAAATGGGCCTCATATTTGTGTTTCAGCTAAAATATTTGTGTAATTGTATTTTGGGTCCATGCTTTCTAAATGTTTGGACTTTATAAAAAAAAATGGGCCTCATATTCCTCTTTTCTTTTTCCCTACAAGTTAATTATAAACAAAATGGGCCTTACACACAAAGCCAAAAAATTATTTTTTTTCCCTTACGTTTTTCATTATATAATCCAGATTTTCATTCAAAATAAAATTGTTACTCACTTTTCTCCAAATAACGACTCAAACATGTTTTCCACTAAAACTCGTCTGCGTTTCTGAATTCACAGTATGTAATTTCAGCTTAAGTTTATCTCCGTATATCGTTTCAACTTCTTCAATTATGATACTTGAAATATAACCACTTCTCGAATACAATTACGTCAACCAACATTGAATTCAATTGTTTTCAATTACACTCGGTTCAATGAAAAAACATTCATGTTCAATTCATTCCAACAAAATTGTATTCAATCCATTCAATTTACACTACAACATTATTCCCATTTACAACTCTTAATTTCGATAGCGGATTACTTCTACGAAGTACTCCGTAATTTAGATGAAACAAGCATAAAAGTTGAATTACAAACATAACATTCGCAATACATAACATTTGCATTTATAACAAACATAACATCGTAATTTAGATGACCAAGCTAAATTGTCGAATTACAAACATAAATTTCGTCACAACTATTACGCAAACTTTTCATCAACATGTTTTACCTTTTAAACAAAAGACTTAATAAAAAAATTATGACAAACATAAACCAAGAAGTAATTAAAAGCGTAATTGTCGTTGTTTTTGCGGTGGTAGCATAAGCAAGATCGTCTTTCAACTTCTTCTTTTCGACCTTCATTTTTGCAAGTTTCTTCTCCAAATTGAAGTTCAATTCAATAACCTTCCTATCGATTTTCATTTCTTCCGCTTCCGCCGACGGCCGCTTACAAGGCGATTCATCTCCCCACTTGAAGAACCCACAATCATCAGTCTGCAAATGTATTCACAAATTTATATCAATCAATTCATCAACAATTGAAAATAAAATCATTTCTTTAAATTATTCTCCAAAAATGTACCTTCCATTGAGGACACCTAAAAAATTTTCGCCCTTTATTGACACTATTTTTCCTCACTACTTGATCAATGGCGGGAAGATTATGCTTACATTTCCAACCACAAGATTCACTACTAAAATTATTACCCTTACTCATTGTGAATTGGAAATAAAGGATGAACGAAACGCTATTTTTTTTTTTTTAAAACATTTCTGTATTACGGAAATAAATGTGTGACAAATAATTTATCATCTATAAATAATTATGAAACACAACAATTAAAAATATGAGGTTGAAGAAGAAGTAGGTTGAAAATGAAAAAAAATGAGAACATGAAATGAAAATCAGTTAATAAATATGAAGTCTACATTAAAAATATATATAAAAATATAATAAAAGGACCCACAAATCATCCTATTCAAATTTCAAATTTAAAACCAGCAAAATTTTTAAAAACAACAAAATTTTGGAACCCACCCACCTTTACACGTGGCACTCTCTCATTGGCTGGTGTGTAGATGAGTTATACACCAGGTGTAACTCTAGCCTTTTCCTAATTATTGTGCCAAAAGTAAATGATAAGAATTTAATGAATCGAATACTTTATGCAATTAGGTTTCTCCCTTCAACATACCATATATGAAGCGTATATAACTACAGTGATGAACGAAAGATGATGAATGGCAATTTCTTTGCAAGTCTCTATATAGGGGAAATTCTCTCATACCTATTCTATAAAACGTTAACAAAATGTAAATCAATTCATCGGTCTGATAAACTTATTGGTCATTAACTAATAATCACTTCCTTTGATAAGTTGATGTCTAACTCGATAGGCGCTTTATTTGCTACTGTGACCAGCTATGGTAAAGGCGTAAGAATCATCTTCATTTCTCAAAAAGAAATGGAGTATCCACTACCTTTTAATGGCCAAGATTATCTCTCAGGTTGATCGGAGAGTTGTAAATTTAGTTGAAAATAAAAAGATAAATGAAGGTGATTGAAATATATAACAAAATAGTGTTATGTGAGAGGAAATGAAGAGAAAAGAAAGGAAGATGATCCATTTTACAAGTTAAGTCGTGACATTAAAGCGTAAACAGCTACAGTGACAGCTAAACTCTTCCCTACCATCATGCATTCATGCTCAATGCTCGTTGAGGACGTTGGATCAACAAAGGTCAAAAGAACACGAATCACTAACTCAAATTTTGCCGAGGTTGCGTAAATGCAGATTCAATCGAGAGCAGGGTGATAATTTCATCACTACGATGGCAGAAGTTAGTTCCGATACAAAAGAAAACTACTCTACATAAAATTATTTAATTCTAACCATGCCATTTAGCAATCATTTCCGACTGCAGAACAACTGAAATATAAGATAACTCCGACAATTAAGTTACAGAAGTATAGATCGACCAAATTTTAACCAGGACTTCAATGTCCATAATCAGGATAAGGACTAGTCCAGCAAATCGAATAAAAATAAATAGATTTTCATATAATCATGTTCATCCATGAAAAGTACTGAAATCAAAAACCAAACAGCATAAATTGCAGCTCATAAGCACTACTGTCCCAAACTACAGTAAAATAAGCGAAAATCTATGTTGAACCGTCAATTGATCGACCACTAAACAAGGGACAAAAGTACTCAAAATTCCATAAGAAAAAACACAGCAGAGCACTGAGAGACCATAAATGATTCACGACTTAACGGTTAGCCTTGGCAACTCTTTCGATTTCATCCTTCTTCTTGATGGCGTAACTGAAATATAACAAGCACGAAAGAGAGAAAATTAGTACACTAACCCAGCACCCCCAAAAAAAAAAAAAGGTTCACTAGCAAATGTTAACAGACAACATAACTAAGACTTGCCGACTTAAATACGTTACAAAGTATGGTGCACAATAACAAATTCCATTCACCGGAAAATATTGATTAGATCAAACTGGTTTAACACTCAGGAAACAGACAATAGATTTGATATAAACAGGAACAGAAATCGTTAATGGATGAGCATCAAAAATTAATCACATAAGAGAAAGTAGACCTGTTGGAGGATCCCTTGGCCGCATTGATCAACTCATCAGCCAAACACTCAGCGATAGTCTTAATGTTCCTGAAAGCACTCTCACGAGCGCCGGTAGTAAGAAGATAGATGGCTTGGTTGACCCTTCTCAATGGAGAAATATCAACGGCTTGACGCCTCACAACACCAGCAGATCCGATCCTCGTCGCATCTTCCCTTGGGCCACTATTTCAAAAAATATGTAACACATAATTTAACAGTGAACACTTGAACTATAAAAATCGGACGACAAAGAAGCTGAAATAGATAGATAAACAGAATATGTACCTGTTGACGATGGCGTCAACGATAACTTGAATGGGGTTCAAATCAGTCAAGAGATTGATGATTTCCATGGCATGCTTAACAATCCTCACAGCCATCAACTTCTTACCATTGTTACGACCGTGCATCATGAGAGAGTTGGTCAACCTCTCAACAATGGGGCATTGAGCCTTCCTAAACCGCTTCATTTGGTACCTCCCCGCAGTGTGAGGAACATATGTCGCATGCTTAACCGCAGACACACCGATGTAATCAGCGAGAGCAATATCAGTTACCTACACAGAAAAACCAGAACAGACGCGTCACTCCACAAAATGAGGGAAGTCAGATCAGATGAAACAAAAAGAAACTATTCTAAATAACAGATTTCTAAACAAAGCAACACATTACAATCAGGAGATCCATGAAATCCGAACCAAATGTCTACACACATTGGCCGAAAGCTCCAAACTTCAACATCACTTAAAGCTTAAAAACAATACTCCGAGCAGTTTATAAACAACGAAACAGCAAACTGTAATCATGTCAGTCATTCAAGAATCGAGTGACTCAAAGGGGTTCCGAAAACAACTACGAGAACGGGATTGACTGATTACTACTATCTCACAGCAAATAGCAAGTCACCCATGTACACTTGACGTAGCACCAAATTTTCAAAATCACAAAATAAACAGTTTATGAAGGAATTAAATTTTACAATGTACTAAACTCATCAGAAACATGTGTCAATTAACTCATAAATTAGAGTGCACGTAACCATGAATCTTACACAAATCAAACTGTTTAAATATCAATTAAACAACCAAACATCAACTTTCTATTCATTCCAAAATCACAGAAATAACACATCTTCAATTTACATAGCACTAAAAATCACAGAAATAAACAGTTGTTAAAGAAGGAATTGCATTTTATGAAGCACTAAATTCATCAGAAACAAGTGTCAAATAACTCACTAATTAAAGTGCACATAACTATGAATCTTACACAAATCAAACTGTTTATATGGATTAAACAACAAAACATTTAACTTTCAATCCATTGCAATTTCTCTAACATTCATCTGGTTTAACATAAACTACAAATCAAAAAAGCTCATCATCAAAAAATAATCAAAAAAAATCACGAATACCCAATTAAATCACCATCAAATCAATGCAAATCAAAAACAAAATGTGTAAAGAAAACAAAAAAAAAAACAAATCGAAAATGAAAGAATACGTACAGAAACGTCGTCGTAAGGCCACTTGCCGAAGAGCTTGACATCATTCTGGAGACCATCGTTGACAACCGCGACAGTTTCGACTTCCGCCATTTTAGTGAAAGAAAAAATGGAGGATGAAATTTGGGACTTTAGGGTTTGGGGGAGTAGAGGCAGAAAAACTAGGGTTTTTGTTTGTCTGATTTATTATTAGAGGCCTAGAGGGGGAAAACTTTATATCTGCTCGATATATGAGTATTGTTATACTTCATATGTTTACTAGGGTTCAAGCCCATTTACATTTTCAGCCCATTTAAAATTTTATTTGACTACTTACAAGGCTTTTTGTTTCGTTAATTGCAAATGCAATTTTGCAATTTTGCAATTTTTTTATTTTTATTAATTGTCGAATACAACTTTTAAAAAGCTAACTAGTGATGTGTCCCGTGAACTTCACGGGGCCACTTTAATTTATGTATTATTTTCCCCCGTCTTCAATTGGTAACATTATTAGTTTCGACACTATTCACCAAGCTCAATAATTTTTGTTGTTTATTACAATGTATAAAATATAACGTAATTGTTCAAATGGTAATTGTTGTTGATATAACAGAGTAAAATTCAAATTATTCAATCGTCTACAAGCACCAAATAAAGAGTACCCAGAAACCGATTAACACTCTTTCTCTGATTAATTTTTTTACAGTTCAACATCCTCCTTACAAAAAAAAAAAAAAAAAAAAAAAAAAAAAAAAAAAACAAAACCTTACATTTGGAGTGAGAATTAACTAAAACAAACCCCAATAATAACAATATTATTGCACATACTACAGAAAAAACTTGAGTGTAGAATTAAGACCTGTATTGCAAACGAAGTTAACACCATTGTCGAAATCAAACGAATTATATCGTCAAAGAAAGGAAGCTATTAAATGAGATTCGATAATGAAGAAGACGATGATGATGCAAAAGTAAAATCAATTACAAAATAAAGCAAAGGAAACCATTAAAAGTCAAATTCATATTGGATTGCATAGTGAGGAACAATTATACTAAACATTAATCAATCAATATCAATCTATATTAATTATATATAACAAAAATCATCCTACACAAATTTTCCCTCCAACTTTTTTTACCCTTTTATTTTATTTTTTTTACCCCTTTTATTTAATTTCCTTTTTGAAATTTTGTCATATAAGTAAGTCAATATCCTCTATGTACAATAGAATATTTTTTATTTTATTTTTATCTCTTAAACTATCCATTTTTATTTAATGTGTTTTCAATATAACATTTTAAGCGCGTTTTATCATATTATTATAATAAATGATGAATTTTAAGACAATGTATTGCGATACGTTGATCGGTTTTTTGTCACATTATGATATATTTTAAAATAAATTTATAACTATATCTGTATAAAAAAATTTAGATGTTCCATATAATTCTAATTGTTTTATTACAATTTTCAACGATTATATCCTCTAAATTTTGATAGTTGGCTAAGAAAAATCAAAATTGACACTTTTAAACCTATTAAACGGGTTAATTTGAAGACAATTACGGGTCGAATAAGCGGGTTACATGTTAAATAAATACGTGATCGTGTAAAATACAATTTGTTGTATTTTGGATCTAAGAATACATGTTTATTTAGGTTGCCCTTATATTATTACTACGAAGTATTCTTATTTTAATTTAATATTCAATTCAATTACCAAAATTTTCAATTAACTATTAACTTATTTTTATACATCCCGTGCATTTATGCACGGGCATTATGCTAGTATAATCAATATAATCAATATCAATATAATCAATATCAATATCAATATCAATATCAATATAATACTATTAAAACAAAATAACCCCTATGCAACCCCTTAAAAACAACCCAAAATTCCCCCTAATGCAGCCACGTCATCGTTGGGTTACACGTCAGCTCAATTTTAAAGGAACGCCAAAATTGAAGAGGAGAAGAGGAAGCGCACGACAAAATTGAAGTCCATAATAATTCAACATCTCACCCTTTACTTTCTTCTTCTTCCCGACTTCCCCTATTCCAGCGTTGTTGAATTCGTTTTTACGGCGTAATAATGGCGAGAAGACATAGAGGCTACTATTCAATTGCGACAATCAATACGGAGCTTCAATTTCGGTTTGAATTTTCTATTTTGGGCGTAACAATGAAGGTACATGAATAGTTCATGCGCCACACTTGCCTCGTAAAGGATATTGTTCGTATTTCTCTCTAACCCTTTTCGGTTAAGGTAATTGTGAGTCATATTTTGATTGAAATTGGTCTAGGGTTTGGTTAATTTTATTAGAATGATGTTTTGCATTGACGTTTCGGTGTGTGTCTGTGTTGTTCCACGTTAGTTTGGGTAAGCACTCCAGGTGTTTGTTGAAATACCCGTATGAAAAGAGTTTTTAAATTGGTTGCACAAATTGTTTGATATCATGGGTTTGCAATTTGTTTTTGATTGAAAACAATTTGAGGGGTGTCCCTTGAATGATGATGTTTTGAATTATATGGAACTAGCTGTTTTGGCCGGTGGATCAAATAAGAAGACGTTCAGATTTGATAGAGTTTACACACCAAAGGATGATCAAGGTACATCGCGTTCAATTAGCTTGCTTTCTAAGGTGCATTGCATATGGCATCTATTAAGGTTTTGAGGTCTGTTTTTCTCCATCCAGGTGAAGTATTTGTGGATGCCTCTCCAATGGCGACATCAGTATTATACGGATATAACGGCCGCATATGGACAGACGGGAACAAACTTTTACAGTGGAGGGAACAGAGCATAACCGTGGGGTAAATTATAGAACTCTTGAGCAGCTGTTTCAAATTGCTCAGGAAAGAAGTGATACGTTCTCATACAACATATCAATTAGCGTTCTTGAAGTGTACAATGAGCAGATAAGGGATCTGCTAGACACTTCAATTTCCCCCCAAAAGTAATAATCGTTCTATCATCGATTGCTGAACCTTTCATTCCATCTTTTATAGTAGCAGTGATGTATATCTCATAGGCTTTGGTTGTGTTGGATTCACTTAATGCCATTTATGGTGTCAGGTTAGAGATAAAGCATGCCTATGAAGGACCACACCATGTTCCAGGAATAGTTGCAGCCAAAGTCGGGAATACAAGACAAGTGTGGAAAGTGCTTCGGCTTGAAAGTAGTGCTCGAGCAGTCGGATCCAACAATGTGAACGAGCATAGCAGCTGTTCTCACTGGTTTGTTATTAATTATAATTTGAGTATTCTGATTTCTATCAGTAATTATTATTCATATTACCTAAGTTGCTGCTTCTGTATTTCGGCATGTTGTGCGTAATGGTTAAAGCAAAAAACTTGATTAATGGAGAATGCACAAAGAGCAGGCTTTGGCTTGTGGATTTGGCTGGTAGTGAGAGGCTTGTAAAAACTGATGTTCAGGGAGAGAGGCTGAAGGAAGCTCAAAATATTAACAAATCATTATCGGCTTTACGAGACGTGATATCTTCTTTGGCAAATAAAAGCAGCCACATTCCCTACAGGTCTGTGTGTTTTCTTAGTCTGATGTCCCCTTGATTATTGTCTTAAGATAATCTTAATATGGAGTTTTTTTTCTTTCATCCCTTCCCTTGTAATGCAAAAACGATGGAATTTGTGATTTGTTGACACTATGTTTTCAGGAATTCTAAGCTGACACATCTACTGCAGGATTCATTAGGTAAAAATTTTGATCAACTTGAAATCAAATTCTTAGATTGCAGATGATTAAGTTAGTTTGCTGTGACTCATCTGTTTTGATTTGTGGTTTGACATTGTCTTACGTAGAGGGAATTCTAAGACATTAATGTTTGTACAAATTAGCCCATCAGAACATGACTTGGGCGAGACTGTCAGCTCACTTAATTTTGCAAGTCGGGTTCGAGGTGTCGAGTTGGCCCCGGCTAAGAGACAGGTTGATACAAGCGAACTTCAGAAATGAGAACACAGGTAAATATTCTTTTCTATGAATTAACGTTTCATCTTGTGGGGGGTTATGTCTGTTGGGCTCACATTTTTCGAACTTCAGCTCAATATATAACTATTAAAACAAAATCCCCTAACCTATCTCATTCCAAAAACAAAGAAAAACCAAACAAAAAATTCCTCCTTCTTCCACGTCAGATGTTGTTGCCACGTCAAAGTGAAATTAACGCCTCTTCCTCACCTCATTCACCTTCTGCTTGCTCTTCGACATTCCTAACCCTAGCTTCAATTGTTGAGAAATCCATTTCCTCGTCTTCACCTTTCCTTGAAATGACTGATTCAGAAGTATACTGAACGGCCGTACATATCTGTGCACAATACTTGAAAATGCCTGCAATGGAACACGACCCTCACCCCAAATAACAAATATGTGAATCGATTATTGAACAACATTTTTAAAGTAAATTGGTTTGTCTGTATCACATCAATTGAGACAAAATAATAACGGCAAAGGAAGAGGGATAAAGGATTTAACTGGAAACGGCAAGAACCCAAGGTTTGGCCATGTAACGACTTAACTTGTGAGGTTTGCCCGAAACACCGCGACTTTTGGTGACACGAATCGACAGGAGGACCATCTGCAACTCTTGGTAGTCGGCTCGATTTCGCTTTTGCTGTCAATGACATCGTTGTTCATCTTAAGTTCAATTGTTGTTGTTGTTTTGAGTTTAGGGAGGAGAATTCGAAAATTCGAAAACTTTTGTTGTTCTATCCGTGCACTGAATAATTTTTTTTAAAAAACTTCGGAATACCCACCATGTTGTTTGATTATCATGTTATACGTTTCATAGTTGGATCGACTAGCAGAAAAAGTCGCGAAACGGAACAACCAAGTATCTCAAATGTGTCAGAACCAAAGCGCGTGGGATCATCTTCCGTGGTCGAAGGTAATGCCAAATGTTTCACGACTGCGATTTATCTAGATAAACTTGACACTTGTGCACTAAAATGTTGTTTTTAACCCCACTTTTGCACTTTACAGATAGATCGAATACCCATATAAGGACTCCCCGGAAAAGAAAAGGTCCTTCTCAAGAACACGGTTACATTTTATGTTATTTTCTGGTGGTTCATTTAGTCGAAAGGCTGCAAATTAGTTGATTTCTTTGCTAAGCCCGTGTTCATAATCGACAGATACGGTAAGCAATGGTACAAGACAAGTCAGTAAAGGAAATGGCAGCACTCAAGCAAAGAGTAACGTCAGCCTTAGTCCTCCTAATTGTGCCACATCACGCAGACACTTATTAATTAAGAACAACATGTTAATGCTTTGAAATTGCTGAGTAGTAAAATGTGTTTGTCCTTCCATCTCCACGTTAATTTCATGTCTACTCAATTTTTGGTTTTTTGTGTTGATCATTCTTATACGAGTATAATTTAATGTGTTGTGCTAAAATTGAGTTCTTTTCTTTGTCTAATTTTCTTTTGACAAGCTGGGAGAAGAAAGGCCAGCGCACAGGGAAAAGGTAACATTATATGTGAATTTCTACTCCTTTGTTTAGTTGAAAGGGTGCCTCTTTTGTACTACTAAACACCGTTGCACTGGTTGGTTTACCCGAGGAACTTCAGGTCAAAATAAGGCTTTGATTGTGATGAATTGAAAAAGTGTCAAAAATTAGTTTTGATTGTGATGAATCTAATGTATGTGTAAGTTATATGAAAAATGTGTTTTTGGGAACGCCAGTTGATTTGTTTTGATGTAAAATGATGGTTAAAGGAAATTATGAAGCTAATTTTTCCCCTTTGATTGTAGTCTATATTACTCAGACGCTCTGCTGCAAGTATCATACTCGATATAGTGTCCGAATGACCAATACACTAGAAGAGTTCCGTGTTGATCTTGAAGTAAGTGTAGAGTGTTGGACACGTGACATGACACCAAAGTAAATTTCGACAATGGTTTTAGCTATGAAGAGTTAGAGGATGTAGAACTGTAGATTTTATGGTGGGACGAAATATGAGTTGTTCTTATCATTTTCATGGTGTATGTGACTGCTTACGGAGTACATTGTTTCATATTGCTCAAGTTAGGACCTTTTCTTTTAACCTCAAACTGTCTTAAGTCAATCAAATTACAACTCAAAGAACAAATACAATTTATCAAATTCGAGGTTGTAATTATTCAGTTTTCCGCCATGAACTAATCGTCCATTGAATTTGATGAATGTGTTTGTTTGGATTTTGTCATGGATTTTGGTTTTTGTTGTTATTGTTCTATTCAGAATACTTCTTTTAGAGATGAATTTTTCTGGGTTGTGTCAAAGGGGTCTTTATATTCCTTCAAGGTACATTGATGTATGTACTTGTGTTTTCAGGCATATTTTTATCTGGTAGTATTATATGGTGGAGTATTATGGTGCTTATTCTCGGTTTGCTACTTATCATGAACACTTTTTTATTTTGCTATTTTGATTTCACTTCAGCCAAATTTACATTTTACGTGCGAAGAGCCGAAAATGCACTTTTTATTTACACTGTATAATTAGTTTCAAGTGCCTTCACTCTAAGGTGTTTATGTCATCGACATATAGAGCTTAAGACCTAACAATCCAATTTTCATAAGTTTTTGTTAACTACAGAGTACTTTTTATTAGAATTAACAGTTTTGCTGTATTTTCAATTGTGGTTTTGTATTATCTCAGGGGCAAATTGTTTTTACTGACCTTGTAGGCATGTACGAAGTTAGAAGTTTTGCCAAGCAGCAAGGTGCGCCTTAGGCTGACAATTTGACTCACTGGGACATTAACCCGTGGAGTGAAAGGCTATGTGAGTCTAAGTATGACATGAATGAGGCCAGATAGCTTTTTCATTCATGTATATGTCCAAATCTATGCTTTATTTTTTAAAAATTGTATATCATTGATCTCTAAATTTAGTTTTATTGTGTACATGTAAATTCCTATTCTCTATCTCACTCTGAATCGTCCCCCACCATCGCTTCAATATTTATCATTTCGTATTTCATGTATGTAAAGGGAGTTTGTGCTAATTTCAGTTCTCTTAGTAGTCTTTTGCCTACTGTTGTCGAGGTTGAGTCTGATTTGTATACGATGCAGTGCTCTGAATTTGACCTCTGCATTGTACTAAATGTGGTGAAATGAGCACGTAAAACACAACAACTTGCTTAGCCATATGCATCAAATACTCATTTTATACTGTTGAATGTTTTGAAATTATGAATTCGCTTGGTGTATTTTAGGCCTTTTACAAACAGTCCACAATACGTTACGAGGACATAATCTTCAAACGAAGGGCACAAAAGGTAGTAGTGAGCCTTTCAGGTATGTTGTTTAACTTTTTTTTTTTCTTCACAGTTGAATACTGCTCTGGTTATAGTTGGTCTTTTTAGGCTTCATTCAACGACAACGGATGTTTGTTTTGCGACTTCATGTATACAATTTGCTTGTGCATAGGAGAGAGAACCTACGTATAGGAAGGCATGAGCCCAAATATGTAAAATAAGTCGTATGAATTTCAGAAAATTCACAAATGTCTCAAGGTTAACATTGAGGAAAAGGTAAGCTCTCACCAATAGTTATGTTGTTTTAGTTCGTATGGGCATGTCTCACTGTTTTTTGCTCACACCTGGGCGAAAGATGCTATTATCCATATATTCCGTGGGTCTTACAGATTTTGGGCAATGAACATTTGATGAAAGAAAGTGATGGAGCTCAAGTTCTAGACATTGAAGGGGATGAGAAGGGGATGAGTTTATAGTCGGTATGAGCGATGACTGTTTTAACTATGCTTCCACTGAGTTAACGACTAATGTCTGGTAACGAGCATGGTTCATAAGAAAGCCAGAAGCAAAGACCAAGCCTATAAGAATCAGCAGGAAAAGATCAGGGACTTTGAAGAGCAACTCTTACAGCTTCAAGAGAGGTTGAAGGGGAAGGAAGAAGCTTGCTGCAGTTTGAAGTATAAGGTTTTAATCTGGATTTCCTTTTCGATTACGATTTTCACATGCTCCACTATGTTCTGTAGTTTAAGACCGTCTTCTCATTTAAATTCCTTAGGTTAACGAGCTAGAGTTGAAACTTCGAGATCAACAACATAATGACTCTGCAGCTCTACAACAGGTACTCCCGACTGAAATGTTGCGGTTTACTAATATATGACCTCTGTACATCGGTATATGAACTGGCTCACTACTTTTATAGAAAAATGTGAGGTTTTAGGCTAATGTTTCAGAGTAGGCCAGAGGCTTTATTATGGTATCAACTAATAATTGATTTGGTGGTGTTGTTGTCGTTAATGTGTTTGTTGTTAACTGTTGCTGCCGCTGCAGGTTGCCATGACAGTGTTCAGTTGCTGTTATGGCCAACTTGGAACGCAACCGAACGTGTACTTAAGATGTGCATAATGATGTAGTTCCTTCATGGGAATTTATTTGATATGTTCACTAAATAGATAAGTAGAATCATATTCCTAGCCTATAAAATATGGTCATCACAGTATGCCTCAGAAATTCATTGCCAATAATTTCATTTTCTAATGTAACTGATGTGAACAGGAGTACCCATCTGCGCTCGTGATATATGTGTTGATGGCGATGAGTATATGATGACTCCACCCTCAAAGCTTCTTTATTACGATGTTTATACATGGACGCCTCAGAATTTAAGTGGTAATGTATAGTTATCTTTTAAAGTAAGTTACCTATGCGTCTTTGCCTTACACTTTCTTAATATTTTGATTTTCGATTATATGTGCTCTTTTAGAAACATACTACTCTATTTGAATTTAAGTTGTATCATTATATCTCAGTTTGTTTGTTTTGAAGCTTTGGTGCAAAAAAGTCGAAAGAGATATGAATGATGAAATGCTGACTGGTCTTGATCTTTACAAAGTTTAAGATTATAATGTTGGGGGTTTCCGGTGGGAAACTTCATATTGTTATTGTTATGGTGACTATGAAGGATTTTGAGAGATACATGTTTAATGAATCTTTGAGTTACCCCGATGACCGAGGCTCAAAGATATACAAGTCATTCGAACATTGCTTAGTTCTAACAAGTATGAGCTCATATCTATTTCACACAAGTTAATGCTTTATGCTCCGCATGTGTCCTCTACTAGGATATTATTGACACTACCATGTTGTCCTCTTTGTTTCAGCGTTGTCATTGTTTTAGAGCATGAAATTAGTGTTCTGGACGATCTGTCGGGTTTCATTTGCTGTTTGTACGGAAAACCATGTGGTTATGGAGTTGTAACCTTGCCTGTATCCATTAGAGAAGGAATCAATGAATTCATTAAGTAGTGTTTTTTGTAGGATGATGAACTGTAGACGTTTTTGGATTTACTCAAGTGTATGGGATTTTGACGAAATTGCAATTTGCTTGATGAAGTTGAAATTGTTATCTTATTATTTACGCAAGTGTGAAATGGTTATCTTACTTATTTACGCAAGTGTATCAAACTGAATTGTGTGACGAAATTATGGGTGATTGGTTCTTCTGTTGACACATTAGTGCACAACATGGTACATTGAGACTTAAATGTTATGAGTTTCAATTTTGAGAATATTTTTGTCTTGATATTAAATAAATTGCATTCACTTTGAAAGATTTTTAGCAAATTCATTGTTCATGCAATCAGACCTCTACTAAACATGAATCTAAATACCACAATCAAAAGTTGAATGAACACCTGCAATAACAAAGGAAAAAACACACTAAACAAAACTTAAAACTGAACTTAAAAACGTCCCGTGAATTTCACGGGCCGCATCACTAGTTAAAAATAAAAAGTAAAAAAGGAAGCAAAAGAAAAAAGGGTGAAACATAAATTACTCACTAGCTAGGTGTTTAATCAATACAGAACAATCAAATTAATAAACACGTAGTAATGATTAACCACACTACTCCCATGAAATTAAAATACCAGCAATAATTTTGAGTGCAAACTTAATGTAATCATTAATCCACAATCTATTAAGAATGTCAAATAACAATATTCCAATTCAATATCATATTTTGGACTTTGTATGCAATAAGGGCAATAAGTGAAACATTGGGTGTGCGTTATCGTATGAATGGTGTACACATTTCCCACTAGGTGAGTTAAAAATATTACCGTTTCACAACGCGTAATCAAATCGACACAAATAATTCCATGATACAAGATTGCATGAAACACATAAACATGTGTAGTAGACTAACACATACTTATGCAGTGATAAATAAAAAAATATTTTAGTTCAATAGTTCATATAGCTTACGTCTTTAGAAATATTTGATTATAGAATGTCCAGTGTAAATTTTAAACAATAGCTTGATATGAAACGTTCATGATATGATTATTGGATTTGATGTTGAATGATTAAGAATCGGAAGGGAAATTAATGGAGTTAATGATAAACATCAATGGAGTTAAATGTTGATTTTTCGTATTTCGAAAAGATCACATCAATCGCTCGGATAATTTTGGCTGTTGGAATCGTGGATAGAAGACATAGCAGGCGTTGTATGTAAAGGTGTCAAGTTGAGGTTGCTTCTTGCTACAAACAAAATATAGATTTTTTTTATTTTATTTTTTGAAGACGGAAAGATCAATTTAGTAAGTAGTCGCCAAACGATACTTACAAAGGATCAAAATAAACGAAAACAAATATGGAACGAAAAGAAGAAATTTCTCTTGTAAAACTAAGGATCTCAAGCCATGATAAGTCTCTTCGGCACGTCCTTGTATTGCTATCCCGATGTAGCTTTTGAGGGGATCCATCGTTCGATTGGATATATGAGAAATTGATCTTCAAATTGCACCAAATACTGTAGCCGAATAATTTGAATCCATTGAAGATAAGCGTAATGAAATATCAACGAATCATTCTTATCCTTACATCCATTAAAACCAAAACCTAAGATAATACGAAGGACTGAAAAAAATCCGAAAACAGAGACTAAAAATTAGATCTCATTAAAAGGGAGATTATTTTTGATAATACTATGGAGATTCATGAAAATAACTACGAGTTATAACTTAAAGATTTTCGGGGCGTACCATCGATTAAATTTCGATGGTAGACCTTGATTTAATTTTAGGGTTTTTTTTAGAGAGGAAAGGAGGAGTGTTTTAAAGAGTTATCCTTAACTTATTAGATTATCATCATGAGCAAACTATAGATTAAAGTGAGAATATAAATATAAATTTAAATTTAAATTTAAAATATTCAAATAACGAAAAATCGAATACAATTTAAGAAAAAATATTATCATACTGTTTTGAACTTTCATTATGAAATTAATAACGACAATTTTATCTATTACTACATCCCTTCAAATTCAAACACTAAAATTTTTTTAAAACATTTATCGAGGCGAATATCGGAACGAAGATATCTTTAATTTTAAAAGAGAAATTAAATTTTTCTTTAAATTGAATATTAATTTTGTACTCATAAGGATTAATCAAACAAGATCACACATAACTATATTTTCACTTATAGATTGCCGGGAAGTTCAATGATTTCCGACATAGTTGAATAGTGTAAAAAAAATGAATGTAGTGTTTAGATTTGAAGGGATACAGAGTATATTCTATAAAGTTATTTTTAATTTAATAAGTAAAATAAATATTTTTTTTAAACATTTATCGAGGCGAATATCGGAACGAAGATATCTTTAATTTTAAAAGAGAAATTAAATCTAATCTAATACATATAAAAACACAATCTCTTAATAGCATATGCAAAAGTAATAACACATTTTGGGTCATTATGTGAGTGCCATGTAAGCAAAATTATCAATATAGATGTATTAGGAGTATTAAGAGACAAGAGTATATGAATGGACATATATTTATGTCCTTAATAATTAGAATAATATTTATGTTTAATATTAGTGTTGGCTTTTGAATTGCTCTAGACAATTGTACATATAATCTCCTATTTGGAGAAGATCATTAACTCAATAATAATACAAAACCTTTTCTATGAATTCATGTACTCAATATTTTAATACGGTATTAGAGCCAAAAGGCTTCTAGGACCAAACATAAAACTCCGCTACCCTGCCGGTGGACTTAAAATTTACAACATCCACCGGCGGGATCAACCCCTATTCCAAATTACGAATCCTGAAACTTACATAAAAGAAAAGCCAAGAAAAAAAAAAGAAAAAAATAACGAATCATGATATTTGAGTTTGGCTTTTGTCATCAATCACAAATGGTCAAAGACTTCAAGAGCATTATGTTCAATTCGGTGCTTTTAGCAATTTGTGAAGGAGCACGTTGCATATTCAATTCAATTCATTTCTTACCTTTAAACAATTTCGACAATGTTCATGTGAGAAAAGAAAAATCAGTTTCTTTTAAAATAACTGGTGAGTCCTATACGCACGAAAGAAAATTGGAGTCCGAAAAACTTAGTAGTCTCCGTTTCAAAACTTTTGTGTGACGGATAGTTTTGCGTTTTACAGAATCGATTAGTGTTCGTGTAGTATTACATGATTGATTAGTGGTCCTGCCAAGTCACTGGATCGATTAGAGGTTTTACTATTTTACATGATCGATTAGTGGTCATGCCATCGATTAATGTTCTTGTGTTGAAGGTTGTTCGGTTTGAAAAGAAGGCGTTTTCCTATTCAAACCGTAAATTCGACGTGTTCCAAAACAGTGGTCTTAAGAAGGCTATTGTTTTTCTTTCCTTTATTTCTCCAATCGTAACTTTCGTACTACTACAGTTACTATTGCGGGAGGGTATTAGGAGTATTAAGATACAAGAGTATATTAATGGACATATATTTATTTCCTTAATAATTAGAGTAATATTTAAGTTTAATATTAGTGTTGGCTTTTGGATTGCTCTAGACAATTGTATATATAATCTTCTATTTGGAGAAGACCATCAACTCAATAATAATACAAAACCTTTTCTATGAATTCATGTACTCAATATTTTAACAAGATGACCACGTAGAATGTCTTTATAGTTGTACAAAAATAACTGAAGGATATTGTAAAGAATTGAGGTGTTAATGTGTTATTAGTGCATTTTTATATTTTAACCATCTTGAATGATCATTTATTCTTTTAATAATTATCATTGACTTCAACTACAACGCTTCGCCATTATTTTACCTTTACAACTACTTCTGTAACTTTATTTACTCTATAGTAATTTACACCTTACTCCCTATAAATTTCATTGCATTACAGCTCATAAAATCAAAATTCCTTCAACAACCTAATATTCGTTGCCAAATTTTTATCTATTTTTTGATTTGTTTATTATAATGTCAGGTTTATATTTTGGAATCATTACTGTAAGTTTCATATGAATTATGTATATTAAACAATTTAGTTTCTAATTTTATATTGCCTTTTTATTTTTACCTATGTGATACACGTGCAATTTAGTATTATTGGTGTCCTACATGTTAATTCAATTACGATGAATGTCATATGCTATAAATGAATCAAAAAAATTCCAAGTTTAGAAGAATTGGTGAAAATGTTTTTTGAGAGGAGGAAAATAATATTATGACTTCGTGCACTTTTCAATTACTAAAAAAAGTATTCTTTCTTTTAATACTATGTTACTTCCTCTTATTCAATTATTTGTTTCTAACTCTTTAATTTGAGATGGAGCATATATTGACATTTTAATATGATTTTTGATTGAATACTTAAGCAAAATAAGATATGTATAACTATTCTCTATTTTTCTAATTGATTTTAAAGTATTAAAGAAAAAATTAATTATTACACCCTCACAAAAATCATTTTAAATATTACACTCTTATAGAGTTTTTTATAATTTATATATAGAATATTAATTTTCATCTAAAATTGCTCCAACATAAGGTTTAAAAAGTATTATAATTCTTCATTAACTAAGTTATCTATTTAAATTTCTATTATTAAGTCAAATATTAATTAACGGTTTTTACAATAAATTATTTTATTAACCCAAAAGGGTGTGTTAGATCACCGAATTGAAATCCTCATCTTAAAGAAAATTTTAGAACCAAAAGTAATATTCAGTATATATGTTTAAAAAAAAATAAAGTATCTAAGGATGTGTTCCGTTATAAAATAAGACATTTATCAAATCACCTTTTTTTTTTACACTTGTATTTGTATTTGTTAGTATTTTCAGATTAATTTTTTGAATCTGTCTCATGCATAGTTAATACATTTTTTATGATTGACTTTATAAAATAATGTAACTTAACTTTGTTGAATTTATTATTTGACTATCTCTTAAATTCTTACTTTGAGCACTTGGCTTTAGGCTCTAATTAACACTGGGATTGAGTGATTGCGATAGAGTACTTAGCATAAGATTATTTTCTCACTTATTTGTTATAATCCTTTACAATTTCACATAGTTGGAACTTGGAAGTAGTAGGTTTTTTTATGCATGTTTCTATTTTCCAAAAGTGAAGAATTTCGTGTGTTTGCAAACTAAATGAAGTTCGTGTGTTTGCAAACTAAATGAATTTAAACGATCACAAGTACTTAGCATAAGATGTTCGTGTGTTTGCAAACTAAATGAATTTGGTTGTAAAGCATCCGAAACATCGGCTTTATTATCATTAATTAAAAATAGATTTTGGAAGCAAATTTTAAGCAAAATGCTTTTAAAAGGTAGTAATTTTAAGTTTTGTTGGTAAGGTTAATTATAATTTAAATAAAAAAAAACCTTAATTTACATAATAGTTATTTACAATTTACCCTAAATTAATATATAACATAACAGTTTCAAACTAATAAAATTTGTACAATAATAACCATTAAATTGTTATATTGTGTTGTTTGATAAGATGCACTACGAAAAATAATGAAAATATTAAGATTAAGATTAATGAAAATTTTATTTTCCATAAATTAAATTCATATATTAGCATTCAATATATCAACTAAAATTAAAAAAAAAAAAAACATAGTTAAAAAAAAAAAAAAGGCAAATAAACATAGTTAATTGGAACATGAATCCAAAGACAAAGAACAACAACACCACACCGACACGAAATGCCGCAATAACGATCGGGCAAGGAATTGACGACAACCAACATAGCCAATAAACCAAATTAAACAAACAACAAAAAAAACAACTGAAACTAAAAAAACTGGCAGTGATATAGTGCAGGGTTGAAAGGGATGACAAAAACAATGAAAAAAATGGAAAGGAAGAAACACAGACAAACAAAGCGACAAGAAGAAGAGTCAACAGCAACTAAATGAACACATGAAGAAACTACAACACAACCAAAAGAAACTCAATAGCACTATCTCTTATGATAGATTGATAGGCGCCAAAACACTACTAGAATGTAGAACTGATTCATTTTGCTAAACCGTCTTTTCAATGAAATGAATGTAAAACTTATGTAACATGAAAAACTACAACGGATTTTCAAGATGCCCCGTGAATATCACGGGCCACATCACTAGTTTTTCTATAAATTGAATATTAATTTTGTACTCATAAGGATTAATCAAACAAGATCACACATAACTATATTTTCACTTATAGATTGTCGGGAATTTCAATGATTCCCAGCATAGTTGAATAGTGTCAAAAAAAAAATGAATGTAGTGTTTAGATTTGAAGGGATAGAGTATATTCTATAAAGTTATTTTTAATTTAATAAGTAAAAGAAATTTTAAATTTATAAAATGTTATTTGTCATGGTGATAAATCATGAATGAAAAGTAAAACTAAAAAGATGTAATAAAAGATACGGAGTAGTATTTATTATTATAATTTTTTTTTTAATTGTGACGTGGCTTAATATGGTGAAAATATAGACAAATAGAAGATTATGGTGAGTTGTGATAAGTTGTGCTCTTAAGTTAATTTAGTTTTAATATGTATTAGATAAGATTTTGTCAAATATTGCCTTATAAAAATAAATTGCCGATAACCATCATTAAAGAATTGCCGGGTTCCTAAGTTATACAGGAATGATTAGAGGGAAATTACCCTTGAAATACTTGGGGGTACCAATTTCTTTTAAGATGGTAGGTGTTACGGATTGTAGGGTACTTATTGAGAAGATGGTTAAAAAATCAGGGGGTAGTGGAGTAGGAAACTATCTTATACGGGAAGATTAGTGCTTCTATAGTCTGTGCTTGCTCATATATATGCATAATTACTGTGCAAGTATCTTCATCCTCCCTAATTGTGTGATTAAGGAAGTAGAGAGTATTTGTAGAAATTACTTGTGGTTTGGAGTAGTGTGTCTGGAGAAAAAGCAATGCAAGGTGGATAGGGGATTAGAAGACTGAGTATGTGGAATGTAGCGTTCATTGGGAAGTATGTGTGGTGGATTGCAAATAAGGTATACCATCTGTGGATAAAATGGGTGAATCATGTCTATTTAAGAGGGCATAATTGGTTTTCTTACTCTCCCCCTCAACATTCGAGCCGGAGTTGGAGGAAAATTTGCTTGATCAGAGATAAATTGAAGCCGGCTTATGATTCAAGTGTGTGGGAATCTGGGAATAAGTAGTCCATTACTAGTGGATACAGATGGTTAGTAGGGGACGTAAACAAGGTACCTTGGTACGGGGCTGTATAGAGTAGGTATCATGTGCCTAAACACTCCATTATCTTTTGGTGTATAGTAGCTAGGGAAGGCTACAAACAAGGGTTAGGTTGGGCAATCTAAGTATATGTACTGATCTTTTTTGCAGTATATGTGACTTGGCAGAGGAGACTATAGAGCATCTGTTTTTTTAGTGTTTTTATAGCAGACAGTGTATTATCTTGGTGAACCAGTAGTTACATACAAGCATCCCCTTGTGGGTACCGGGGATTGCATACCACTCGACATGTTGTTTAAAATCGGCGAATCAAAGAGGTGTTAATTAAAAAAATTAAGTTAGAAAAACATTTGAAACTGTATTGGAGTCGCCACCAAATTAACGCGGAAATTTGGAACCTGCATACGCGTCCTTAGTTGTAGAACACGTTCTTAGATTTCAGAGCACACGTCGACACCCCTAAATCTAAGGCTAATGAAACCAGATTGGATTCGGGGTGAGGGTATTTTTCTTTAAGTTCATTCGATTATATTAAAAAACAATTTAGAAAAGCCTACTAAAAGTAGCCGCAACTAATTCGGGAACAATCTTTTAGTTTTGATATCTGAGCATTAAGAATCTGCCGTGTACATGCGATATGATATTATGCAAGAAAATATGAATGCAATATGTAAAAGTGTCTAAGCCGCATCAGGAGGTGCGGTTTGATGTGGGAGCCGCCACTGCTCTAGCAGTTCATGGGCAGAACCGCCAGTGCAGAGGCAATTTTCTCATTGTTCCTGCAGTATGAAAAAGTTTGCTTTAAAACCCTCAATTTAGCATGCTTTAATGATTGATGAGGTTAAGTCGTATCGCCTATCAAAGATAACCTACAAAAACTACTAACTAGAAGCTAGCGGTAAGCAGGGTCGAGATCCACAGAGAAACGGTGCAGTTAAAGGATTAATCAGCTAAACTTAGGCTATTTCTAAGGGTAACAATCGGTGTGTGGAAAAAGGAGAACTAAACTAAGAACGAATAATAAATGCGAGTAAAAGTATATGAGAGGGAGATTAGGGCATCGGGTTCAATGTGACATCGATTCAAGAACTCAACTTTATAGGAAATAACAATCGAATGAAGTTATGCAAGTGATTAGGCATAAGAATACGCTCTCTTGAGTCAATATTAACCTTAAGCAGATTTAACGGGCTCTCGCAACTTACTAAACCTAACTTATCAATTACGCGTAAGTCTAGTTTCAATTCGGCTTTCGATCTTAAATCAAAACTACCAAGATTCAATTAAACTTAGAACTTTCGTCTGTTACACGATAAACCTTAATTCAATTGATATAAAACGCGTAGGAAGAAATCAACTTGCACAATTTCAATCATCAAAGCAACTAAAATATGTTCCCAAATCAATTGTCACAAATTCCCCTAACCATAATTAGGAAATTAGCTACGCATAATTAAAGGAAAAGCAAAACAATCAATAACAATAAACATGGCGAGTGAAACAAACGTAATTAAATTAAACCTGAGAGAAATCTTGAATTCTTGAAGTAAAGATTCGATCTTGCGAAGTAATTAAAAAGCTAAACTAAGTGTTTGAGTTTGTATGTAAAAGAGAGGAAACCTAAGTCTAAAATAATCTAAAGCATAAAACAAAGCATAAAGTAATAATCCCACATCTAATTTTCGTCCAAAAGTATTTATACAAAACTACCAAAAACAATTCGGAGCAAAGATCAAAGTCAGTGTAATCAGGGGCCTCAGCCGGCCTGGCCGCCGATCTGCCCTGACCGGCCGGTCCCATTAATTTGGGTCGGGCTTCTTCAAACTTCATCAAATGGCTCGTGTTTCATTTAAGCCTCGATCTTTTGCATCATTGGCTCGAGCTTGGACTTGAGGTATCCGTACTCATACTTGCTCCACTTGACTCGGGTTTTGGCTTAGGACCGTCAAAACCTGCAAAATATGAACAGGAAATAGCAGTACCGCAATATAAAGCAAATAGCTCGTAAAATAATAATAAACTCGACGAAATGCAAGCTAAATGCGACTAAATTGGGGGTATATAATCTATATAAAAAGAACACATCAATGTTTAAACGAAAACGGTACAGTTAATGTCGTATTTATTGTTAATTGTATTAATGCATAGTGAGGATTTGCTTAGTGTTTAAACTTAAAATAAAGTCCATTGGTTCATTTTAAGGGTCGTTGCTTATCGACTTTGGCGAGGTTTACATGGATTGTGAATCCAATTTGCTATTACCATCTTAAATTGCAAAACGGTTTCGCGTTGCAAAGTCGTTGAGGTACTAGAGTGTAGCTCTATAAGTCAATGCATAGAGATGAGGAAAAGAGCATCGATACCTATTCGAACGAGAATTGGGTAGAACTTTGTTATTTATGCAAATGGAGGATTCACCAAAGAAATATGATGAATCCGGAGCTTTTGTGTGTATTGTGAATTGTAATTGATGTGTATGTCTCCTGGAATCTCGGGTAAAGGCTCATATTTATAGGAATTTGGTCAAAAAAAGGGAGAATCGCCATATCACTAGCGGCTAGGATCCTTAGCCGCCTTTACTCTTGCGGCTAAGGGTGCTCTATATCTCCTAGATTACGAATCTTTCCAAGTTTCTTTTTGGAAAAATACAGTATAATTTCATTTGCTTGGCTTTCAAGGCACTCGGCGGAGAGCCTCTAGAAGGCTTTGCTAGATATTTTGTGAGAGCTTAGGGCCATGTAAAGCGGGTTGGGCTCGGTTCTGGGTCCGAGACCCGAAATGATGAAAAATGTCAATTTGAGTGTAATTTGTGTGCTGAGCTTAGACGTGAGCTTGATTTTTGTGTGAGAGGATGCTAAGTGGTGGTTTTGGCCGCCGACCCTAAATTTAGGAATTTATGAGAGCTAGATTCGGCCTTTGTAAGGAAAAGAGCTTATGTATGATGTTTGGGCCAATTGCATGGATCAGGCTTCAATTATATTTGTATGTGATGTAAAATGTGATGGACTAGACCCTAAAAGAATCAAAGGACGTTTACTAAGTCATATTAGCATTTCGACTCATTTTACATTTAAATCAGTTTTCGACATTTTGTACCATTTAAGTCAAATTAAAGCATGCAAATTAGAAGTTCATTACATCATTGGGTTTTGTCTAGGAGGTACCAATACGGGTATCCACACCCCTTTAATGGTGCGCTGGAATACACAATCACTACAAAAAAAACTGTAAATAGCGACGGAAAATTTGTGACGGGTAAAAAATCCGTCACAAATAATATAAATGTGACGGATTTGTGACGGATATACGACGGGAAATTTTAACTGACGGGTAATCCGTCACAAAATTAGGGCGCCAAATTTTGTGACGGGTAATCCGTCATGACCCGTCACATATATTCGCGCCATTTAAATTGTTAGCAAAAAACTTGTGACGGGTACACCGTCACAGAAAAATTTGGCACTACTAACGCTTTTGTGACGGATGAACCGTCACAAGATAACCTTTTTTATATAAGAAAATAAATATGCGACGGGTATTCCGTCGCAAAAATGTTTGTTTTAATCCCCTCAAACACCCGTGAACGTGGGCCCAATTTATAAAAAAAAAACCATTGCGACGGGTAATCCGTCGCAAAAAGGCAGATTTGCGACGGACTATCCGTCGCAGACATGTTTGTTTTAAACTCCTCAGACACTCGTGAACGTGGGCCTAATTTGTAAAAAAAATAACATGGCGACGGGTTATCCGCCGCAAATAACTCTTTTTCCTAACGGTTTTGCGACGGATTACCCGTCGCAAATCGTTTTGTTATAAGCTCCTCAGACACTCGTGAACGTGGGCCCAAATTATAAAAAAAAATAACATTGCGACAGGTTATCCGTCGCAAAAAGCTCTTTTTTCGCAACAATGAGATCTTTCATGTGAGTAGGTACTTAATTCGGTTGTTTCAATAATTTTCTTTGAAATTAGTTGGCTTCAACTCTCACGGCGTGAAACGAGTTCACAAGAGACATATGATTATACTCAATAATGTCGAGTTAATATTATTACTACAATTATTTACAACTTTGTAGTTTTATTATTACAATTATTTCACCTAATAATTAGGATACGGGGAAATTCTTTTTATTAGTTCGACATGTTATTAACGCGACTATATGTGGATTTACTCTATTTGGAAGAAGCGTAACAGAAGTAGAGTTGACGGTATGGTTGTATGCCCTTACGTGGTGGCTCAGCAACTTCGAGTTTGTATACGGCTACGGAGGCAGGCACTGTCCGCAGAGTTACGTGGGTCTGATGTGCACTGGTTAAGCTGTGATTAACTTGTTTTTTTTGCATTTATGCCACTTGATTGCTTATTGTGGATACCCATATCCGTACCCTCCCAAAACAAACCCAGTGATGTAACGGACTTCTAACATGCATGCTTTAATAACGTTGACTTAGATAGTTCTAATTATGTCAAATTCATATTAAAGTCGTTTGAAATGTTAAAATGAGTTGAGTCGCTAAACATCACGCTTAAATAAATGTTCATTTGTCCATTTAGAGTCTAGCTTGGTTCGCGTCTCGCTTCATCTGGCATGAGCTTCCACATCGCATTACAATTGGCCCTTTTACATTAACAAGACCCAATTCAGCATTCCTAAATTCCTAAATCTAGGCCCGGTAGCTAAAACCGCTATTAAGCATCCTCATTTTCAAAATACGACCTCACGGGTCATCTCATTTCGCAAAACACAAGCAAATGCACCCTTTTTACATTTTCGGGTCTCGGGCCCAAAACCGAGCCATAACGCATTCTCGGCCCGCTTTCCAAGGCCCAAGAAATCACCCACAAAGCCTTCTAGTAGGTCATATTCGGCCTACTTGGAGTCCAAGCAAAAGATATTTCTAAGATACGTTAAATCGGATTAAGGAAATATGAAAATACGAAATTTTGCCCGACTCCCAAACCGCAACAACCTGTTGCGGTTGGCCCCAAAACCGCCAAATACATTGTGGTTTCCCTCACAAACCGCATCAGACCTCTTGCGGTTTCCCTCACAAACCGCATCTGTCCCAAACGAGCGGCACCTCTTTCCAACAATTCAGACTTCTTTTTGGGCTTATTTTCTTGGGCCATTTTCTTCAATAATTCTTCATAAATTTCGACCCAAATCTCTTCTAAATTTTGGTCCCGAGCTTAATTTTCACTTCGACTTATGGAGATTCCGTCATCCTTCTCTTTTTAGCTCAAATGTACGAAAAATATAGAAAATAATGCAAAACACAAAAAAAGACCAAAAGCGCCACTAGGATGAAATGTGAGAACAAAATGGCTCCGTAAGGCGCATTTTAACATTAAAAAGCAGCTCGGGACGGGGGCGAATCAATATATATATATAAAAGAGAGTTTTTTCGAGCGCTCTCCTTAATTCAAGGAGATTTAGACCAATCATAAAATTACATTAAAAAAATAAATTAAATTGTGAAAATATAGTAATTTGGAAAGAAATAATTATATGAGAAATAATTCCCTTATTTAATTATGAAAGATTAGAAAGTTTTTAGCTAAGTCTTCAAACATAAGATATATTTTAGGTAAGTCTTCAAACCTTTTTTGTGTGTATATATATCAAAAACTGTAGCTTTGTCTTCCAAGGTACCGGGTTAAATAGTTTTAGTTTATTATGTTTTATTTATGATTACGATTTGTGTTATTTTTATTTTTTTACGTGTATTTGATTTGATATGTGTATTAATTTTGAAAAGTTTTACTTCTTAATTATCATGTTTGTTATTTAACCATAGCTTGATTGAATTCATAATGATCTTTTTTCCCTTTGTATATTGCAGATTTATATCTTAAGTTCAAGATCTGAGGTATTCATTGAATAAACTTGATTACAAAATCAATCGAATATGTATCGTGAAAGGTAAAAGAGATATACATAATACATGATCTACTGATTATCTTATTTTCATATCAAATAATTATTTATTGTTGTATAATAATATTTACTATTCATCATACTTGATCTTTTAGTTAGTTTCATCGTATTAACTTTTAATTTAATTGTTCATGTCAATTTTGTATGATAATATCTGAAAAATAATAGGTATAAAAAGAATGAACATGGTGTATTAGTTTGATGACAAATTTTCAAATTTTTATTTTGTACTATCCCCTTTTAAAGTTTTTCTTTTAATTCTTTTATAATTAGAAATCAAACTATATATTTAAAGAACAAAAAAAGTAAGCTAAAAAATATTGAGACCAACATTTTTCCTATTGTTATAATACTAACCTTTAGCCTTTTTCCTAATGTTTTTCAAAATAGTTTAGTTCTCTATAAAAACTTACTTAAAAATATTAAGACTCACATTAGAAAAAAATAGTATTTTATTTTAGTTTCCATCTAATATACTTATATTTTTATATAAATTGGAGAGATATTGAGTAACACTTATCATACTTGTTGGGGGTCGAATACCCGACTACGCTCACGAGTGCGAAACGACTAGTACAAGACCGTTAAGGCCCAAAAGGCCTAAGAGCCCAAGAGCCCAAGAGCCCAAAAGCTCTATATATACCCCTAAAGGGGCAAGGTAAAGAGATCCACTCTCTTCTCCCTCATTAATCTCACCCTCTCTACATACATACTCACATACTCATACATTTATACACTTGTATCGGTACTAACTTGGGCGTTGGAGGCTCTCCCGGGGGCAAACCCTCGGGCTTAGAGTTGTTTTGTAGGTCCACCCACGGAGCCAGCTCAGCCGGCCTAGGCCACAACTACGTCATCCGAAGGCCCCGAGTTATCACCCGAAACAATTGGCGCCGTCTGTGGGGACAGATAAACTACACCCATGTAACACCCCGTGTTTTATTAACACAAATTAATTATTTTAACTAAATCTTTAAATTAAAAATTTATAAAATTTAAACTTTATTCCTTTGTTTAGAAAACGCGGCCTAAAAATTTCGTTCAAATAAACTTTCACAATATAATTACTCATTTTAAACTCTTTAAATTTTATATTAACTTGTATTATAAGTCTTAAGTCTATAATACTTGTCGAACTAAAAAGTTTACTTCAGTTACATTTATTAGACTTAATAAATTTGGATGCTATTTTAAAAATTATTAATACTTGAATAAAATATAACTTTATCGAAATGTATCTTACAAAATAATCTAGCCGTTTGAAATTATGTGAGACCGTAATACAATTTGTAACTGACACTTTTATACATTTATATTTTCGAACTATAAATTTTATAATACTAAATTATAGAACTAAATTTAAAAACAAATAATTTAAAACATGATATATTTTATAAAATATAAAAGTTTATAAATAAGAGTAAATAAAACGGAGCAAACAAATAAAACAGAACAAATACTCTCATGTCGGTACACTAGTCCACCATCTCATGTCGACATCCTTTTCTCAATTCTCATCACTTTTTTGGATATTTTGATTATAATAATAATAATAATAATAATAATAATAATAATAATAATAATAATAATAATAATAATAATAATATTAATAGTAAATGACAACACCACCTATAACCACAACAAAAGTGACGACACTACAACACTACTCAACAGCTACAAACACAATAACAACAACAAGAGCCGTCAATGGCAACAACAACAAAATCGACAACAACAACAACAAACAACAACAACAAACAACACGACAAAGACAACAACAACTGAAGGCAACAACAACAGCCACCGTCACCACCGTACACCCCCACCGGAGTACTACCCTCATCAGTTCCGGCCACCGTCGACGTCACCATCGTGACCCCTGCTTCCCCTCACCGTGGCCCCGTGCTCGCCTCTGTTTTTGTTCATCGTCGCCGGAGTCGAAGTCGATAACAACAACGACCACCATAGCCGGGTGCTCTCGCCTCAATTTCCTCATCAGGAAAACCACCCACGACGGCCACCACCGGGGCATCGTCATAGCCACCATCGACCACCTACTCGAGCTCCTCCGCTTTCTTTCCCTGCTTTTTAGCTCTTCCTCTTTTACTCCCTCTCCCTTCTCTGCTTTACTATCTCGCCGGAAAATTTCGCCGGAGCTCGGAGCTCTGACCACCGCGGGTAAGCGTCTTCTTTCTCTCCTTTTTCATCCTACCTCTTTCTCTAGTGTTTCACTCGCTTTGACCCGATTTCTCATTTTAGCTTCGTTGAGCTATATTGCCGGAGTTATTCTCGGAGTGTAGTTCAACTTCGGCCAGAAATATCGTTATTGAAATTCTCCTCTGCTCGTTGTACTCACCTCCTTCGTTGTTCAGGTGATCGGTGCCATGACCTCGATCATGTCTTCTTGGTTCACTACGAGCTGCTGTTGCCTTTATTTGGCCTCTGTGGATACCCATATCCGTACCCTCCCAAACAAAACCCTGTGATGTATCACGGACTTTTATTACGCTTGCTTTAACGTTGACTTAAACGGTTCTAACTAATGTCGAATTCATTTTGAGTCGTTTGAAATGTTAAAATGATTTAGGTCGCTTTACATCACACTTAAATAACGTTCATTTTGTCCATTTGGAGTCTAGCTAGGTCCTTGTCCTGCTTCATTTGGCATGAGCTTCGCATTTGCACTACAATTAGCCCTTTTACATTAACAAGGTCTAATTCAGCATTCCTAAATTCCTAAATTTAGGCCCGGTAGCTAAAACCGCTATTTAGCCCCCTCTTACACAAAATACGGCTTCACGTCTTACCTTATTTCACAAAAACTATGCAAATACACCCTTTTCATTTTTCCGGGTCTCGGGCCCGAAACCGAGCCCAAACCCAACCTTTGGCCCGCACTCCAAAGCCCTAAGCATCACAAAATATCTCAGAAATATCCTAGGGTTTTCTTGAGCTTCACGTTTGAGATTATCTCAAATCTTTCAAAGATACAATTCAACCAAACTAGGAAACTACACAAAAAACCCGACCCTCGAACCGCATAAGCTTATGCGGTTTGGTGAGGCAACCGCATAAGCCTATGCGGTTTGTCCAGGCAACCGCATAAGGCTATGCGGTTCCTAGGCCTGTTTTTTATCCCCGATTTCCTAATTTCTCCGAGGTTTTTAGTATATATACAGCCCTATACCTCGACCTCAAATCAGACTTTCAGATCACAATTTCACACACAATTCACAACACACAAATCCTCTTTCACAAAAGCCTCAAGCACTCAAATCCTTGAGTTCAACACACCATCCCGTGTTGAATTCATCCTCCTTTCAAGTTCAAGAAGTCAAGCTACGCCAGATCTCAAGCGCCAGGACAAGGTAGGTACCGATCCACTTGGATCAAAGCTTTTCTTTATTTCCTATGGACAAACAAAGGGGCCTACACTTTAGAGCCCCGCTTTGGCACCCAAATACGCGCTTGCAATCCAAGTGTTCTATTTACTGGTACACTCCATATCCGATGACACGCCAAAGTCGCATAAGCAACCTAATTCTTTATAAAATAAACCAATGGACAATTGAACTTTATTTTATTTGCATGCATCTAGCACCTTCTTATTTTGCATTAAAATCAACTTAAACAATGAATTCGACCTTTAATCGAACTGTATTCGTTAACAAGTTAAACATGCTAAACCGAGGGTTTTAATCAATCTTTTTGCATCTCAGATCTGCATTCTTTACAAACTTATCGCACTTGTACGTAGCGATAACATTAGCTCAAATATCATCTTACAAGGATTGTTCTAGGTCAGTAGAGGCTATTTTTACATAGGCTTTTCTAAAAGGTTTTCATAAATCATTAATTGAATTAACTCTTTTTCTAAAGTACCCTCACCCCGAATCCAATCTGGTTTCACAAGCCTTAGATCTAGGGGTGTCGGCGTGCTCCAAAATCTAGGACATGTTTTTAACTTAGAACATGGTAGCAGGTTCCTATTTTCCGCGATAAATAGGTGGCGACTCCATAACAGTTCTTAAAGGTTTTCCAACTTAATCTTTTTTAACTTTAAAATCCGCCCTTAAGCAAGACGCCGAGTTGGGTCCCCCGAACGCGGTTCTCGGGTTCCACAGTTTGGCGACTCCGCTGGGGACATCTTATTTTTAAAAACCAAAAACTAGCTTTTTCTTTTTTAAAAATAAAGAGGTGAAACTTGAAGGCCTTGAACAATCCTAGTATACATATTTGAGCTATGCACATTCGTTTAGAGTCCATTCCTTTTGGAATCTAGGCACCCTTTGCACCCTCGAGAGGTGGTTCCCACATGCAGGCTTGTCCACTCGATAAAGCACATGCCGGACTAGCTTTCCTCTCGCCCCTCCACGGCTTCCCGTAAACGGCTATCTCGACCGCCTGCTTCTCTTCAGAAACCTATCGCCTTGCTGCAGAAGGAAATGAAGGGGTTAAGTATCTGCCAAAGCGTACTCGAGGTAGTTGGAGGTGTACCCGACTGACTCATTTTTCACCCCTTTTGAGTCATACGTACAAGTTCGAGGCTATGCACTCCATGGTCTTTTTTCAAAATGAGCATTTGCATTCATATCTTCGAAAACTCGCTTGAAATGTTTCAAAGATAAATGAACCTAACATCTAACAAACTAACACTTTTCAAACAAAACTCTCGCGAATTTTTGAAATAAACTTTTTCGAAATTTCCCTTTTCACTAACAAGCAAAAACCCGAGTAAGTAATAAAACCCGAGCTCGTGGATTTCGATCCTCTAGGTCACACGGCCTAGACTCCGTTTTAACATCCTCGACTCGACTTGCGCGAGCCGAATTCTTCTCTTTTTACACATCCGACTCGAGCTCACCTCGGTAAATCACCGATATCAGTTCGACGGATGCAAAACAAAATCTTTTAACATCGAGACGAGATGCGCGCACGCATCCTCGCCTCAAAAGCTTCCCTTAGCAAAACCTTTTCGAAAATCTCCTTTTTCAAGCTTAAAAGGTCTTTCAAAACAATGAAATGAGCTAAAATGAATGCCTAGAATGAATGTGAGTCTAGTGGGTCGAGTCGTGTCGCTAATACGCAAAGTGAAATGCAGGCCTCAGCTGAATACTCGCCATGAATCGCATCATCACCCCTTCCTTCAAGCGCTCCTCAAAGATGGCTAACCTCAATAGACTAGGGAATCTCCGTCACCGTGTTAATCAGCTCACCAAAAACATTGACAACTTGAAGGCCTTGCATCAACTTGAAGTTGCACGCTTAGAACAACGCTCCAAGGCCAACAAGCATGTCTCCCTTCATACTCTCATCACCCAACTCCAAGGAGACGAGGAAGATTTCACCCAATATCTCGTCCGTTGGAGAGGACTACTTGCCCGAGTTCTGAACCCTCCACACGAAGACGAACTCATGTACACGTTTCTCGGTGGCTTACGACCCGAGTGGCGAAAACACTTTGATTACGGCGATGCCGAGAATTTCGAAGAATTCATTGAAATCGGCCTCGGAGCCCAAAGCAACCCCACAATTTATGACAACCCTGCGATCTTCCCCGGGTCAGCACCCGTCATAGATTGCTCCTACTTGGTCACACCCACCAACAACCAAATCAACGGCGTCTGGTTTAGTGATGACGAAGACGAAGAGTGGCCACCCACTAACAAAACGGTAGCCCAACTCTCAACTACTCCCTCCTCGAATAAAAACAAAAAGAACAAGAAGGAAAAGAAAAAGAAGGGCAAACAGCCCGAAAATAAAGATCAAAAAGAAAAAGGGGAGCACCCGAGAAGGAAAGCCAAGACGAGGTTTCACACCTCACACGCTCTGGTCGTCCTTATCAGAACATCTTCACAGATGAACATGCCAGAAAAGCAACTGCGGCCGAGAAAGGCAAGGCCGTAGCCCAAGAGGATAACCCCTCTACAAGTACACCCTCCACCTCTACAATAATTCCACCACCAAACACGAATGAGGTGCTTCAAAAGCAACTCGCTCGCACAAAAGCCGATGTTTCCATCTGGGCCCTTTTACGAGACTCGGCGGAACATAGGAATGCATTCATTCGCGCTCTACAAATTGCATGCGCAGACGCTGAGATCTCCCCAGATCAAATGGTTAGCCATGTCACAAGAGATTGGTTACCAGGGGCTATCACCTTCTCGAATGATGATCTCCTCGCATTCGGACCAAACCACAACCTCGCTCTATACATTAGCGTAGAGTGTATGAAGAAAACTTTGCCCGTATCCCTTGTTGACAACGGATCTGCAGTCAATGTTCTACCATTGGCCACCGCACATCGCCTCGGCCTATCCGATAAAGACTTCACCCCGAGCATGGACGGAGTTAAAGCCTTCGACGGAACCCGACGTCACGTGAAAGGAACCATTTCTCTTCACGTACGCAGTGGTCCCATAGAAAGGAAAGTCGAGTTTCAAGTCATCGACATGACCCCTTCCTATAACATACTCCTAGGGCGCCCGTGGATTCACTCCACCAAAGCCGTAACTTCTACTCTACACCAAAAAGTTAAGATCCCTCTTAACGAGGAGATTATAACCTTGAATGCCTCAAACTTTCGAGCCCTTTTCGATACACCAAAAGAGCCTAATTCTGCCGAAATTGTGGCCGAACCCGCAGAAGACTTATGTGGTTTCGACTTCGAAGTCGGCGCTATCACACGTACACCAATCAAAACCTACAAACCTTTCAAAACAAAAAACAACAACAGCCTTTGGCTCACCATGGGTCTAGGCTACAAACCCAAGAACGGCGACCACGAGAAGATGGTTAAGGAAATTCAAAGACGAAAATCAACTCACAAGGTCACCCTCCGACCTTACATCCTCGACCTGAACGCATACTTCACCCCCGGAGGAATGGTCGACGGGAATACCTCCCTTCGAGACATCATCCATTCATCCGAAGCTTGTTTCTCTAGTGAGGCCGAGCCCAATACACTCAAGGCCTCACCGAGCACCAAAAACGAAGAAATTTTCTCCACGATCATGCGAGACCGTCACTTCGATCCTAACTTACTTATAGCCGACGCCACAGATAAAACCCTCAACGGATGGTATAAGACGCTGAAATGGACCGATGCACAGGGTCACCACTTCCAGCTTATCACCGGTGAAGGACCACTTTTCGACCATGTCACTAACCTCAAAGACAAGGACGAGAGTGATTCAACCTCAAGCAACTCAAGCAACTCAAGCAGCTCAAGCAGCTCCAGCGGCACAGAAGACGATGAGGAAGAAGAAGAAATTCTTTTAGATTCTAATGCTCTTAGTGTCGGGTCATCTGTCGACCCATCTATCCTAGACTCTAGCTTTAGTTTAGATTTTCTATTTACGGAGGCTAGCTCCAAGCAATTTTCTGATTTGTCGAATAATTCTCTTCAAAATAATGAAATGAATAAATTTGCTTACGCCTTGTCTCAAGCTAAAACAAATAACAAAATACAAACAAACAAAAATCAACAAGCAACAAACAAAACACAAAATACAAAAGACACTAACTCATGCGAAAATGAACAAACAAATCAATCATTAAACAAATACATTACAAACTTTGTGCACCCAAAAACGCAAGACCCTATCATCGAGGAAACCATAACCATAAACGTGGGAACCCCCGAAGAACCAAGGGAACTACAACTAGGTGCCTCACTAGACGAACACGAACGCACTCTTTTCACACAACTCCTAAGCGAATTCAAGGACGTATTCGCTTGGTCATACAAAGACATGCCCGGAATCGAACGAAGCATCGCCGAGCACCGCATCCCCATCAAACCCGGTTACAAACCCATCAAACAAAAGCTAAGAAGACTACGCCCCGAATGGTCGCTTATGGTCAAGGAAGAAATCGAAAAGCAACTACAAGCCGGTTTCATCCAAGTCATCGAGTATCCTGAATGGGTCTCAAACATGGTCCCAGTCCTGAAAAAGAATGGCAAAATTCGAGTATGCGTTGACTTTCGCGACTTGAACAAAGCCAGTCCCAAAGATGACTTTCCGTTACCCCACGTGGACGTCCTAGTCGACAACACCGCCGATCACGCCCTCCTATCCTTCATGGACGGCTACGCAGGCTACAATCAAATCAAAATGTCACTCGAAGACATGGCAAAGACGGCCTTCATTACACCGTGGGGGACATATCACATACGCCATGCCCTTCTACTTTATCAATGCAGGCGCAACATACCAACGCACCGCTACAACCCTCTTACACGACATGATGCACAAAGAAGTCGAAGTTTACGTCGACGATATGATCGTGAAGTCAAAGGAGAGGAGTGATCACATCACTAACCTCCGCAAGTTCTTCACTCGCCTACGACAATACAATATGCGCCAACCCCCAAAATGTACTTTTGGAGTTAAATCCAGGTAAACTACTAGGACACGTAGTGAGCGAAAGAGGCATCGAGGTCGACCCTCGAAAGTCAAAGCAATCCTTGAAACGCGACCAGGAGAACCTCGACGAAATTCAAGTTTCTTGGGCCAAATCCAATACATCTCGCTTCATCAAAGAACTCACCATGATATGCGAACCAGTTTTCAAGAAACTCAAGAAAACCGACCACGTTGAATGGGACGAAGAATGTCAAAAAGCATTTGACAAGGTTAAAGAATTGCTAACTAACCCACCAGTTCTACGACCACCCCAAGCGGATCTACCGCTATCCTTATACCTTACAACCACATCTACCGCCATAGGCGCCATGCTCGCTCAAGAAATAAACGGCGAAGAACATGCAATCTATTACATCAGCAAGAAATTTCTCGACTACGAAACTCGATATTCACCCGTCGAGAAGAGCTGTCTAGCTTTAGTGTGGTCATCCAAGAAACTCCGTCACTATATGCTTGCACACCAGACGAAGGTCTATTCCAAAATGGACCCCGTAAAGTACCTTTTCGAGAAACCTGTGCTTAACGGACGAATGGCCAGATGGACATTGCTCCTAGCCGAATTCGATCTTAAGTACGTACCCCTCAAAGCAATCAAAGGACGAGCAGTCTCCGATTTCCTAGCCGAAAACGCAATCAACGAAGAACCAATCATCGACACAACATCCCTTCCAGACGATGGGATCTACAACATCAACCAAGAACAATAGGAGTTATACTTCGATGGCTCCTCAACTATCGAGGATGTGGAGTAGGAATACTTCTCATATCCCCGAATGGCGAACACACACCCTTATCAATCAAACTAGATTTTGACGTTACAAACAACGCCGCAGAATACGAAGCATGCTTGCACGGCCTCCAAGCAGCGCTTGTACTCAACGCCCGCAATATAAGAGTCTATGGGGACTCCTCCCTCATAATCAACCAAGTATCCGGAGCATGGAAGATACTTAATGAAAACCTAGCACTATACCAAAGCAAAATACAAGAGCTCATAAACGAATTCTATCACGTAGAATTCATACACCTCCCACGCGAAGTAGACCACTTCGGCCCCCCGTTATCCAAACTAGCGTCACTAATCAACATACCCCCGGGAATGGAAACGCTCCCCATTGTCGTGGAACGACGGAATGAACCCGCCTACATCTGTGACATTGAAACCGAGGAAGAACAAACAGACCCTTGGTACCAAGCAATCATCAATTACAAAACAAACGGTGAATACCCACCAAACATTAACAAACGAGCCAAACGCGCCCTACGCCTGTTATCATCACAATTCGTGATGGAAATGGGCAAACTACTCAAAAAGACACCCCAAGGCACACTACTCTTGTGTGTCGATCACAAAAAGGGACACGAGATTATGTCCCAAGTACACGATGGCGAGTGCGGACCACACATGAACGCACGAGCCATGTGCAAACAAATCATAAGGCTAGGATGGTACTGGACAACCATGGAAGCTGACTGCGCAAAATATGTCAAACATTGCCATAATTGCCAAATCTTTGCAAACGTACAGCACGTACCTCCTTCACCACTATACAGTTTAACCTCGCCATGGCCTTTCTCCACATGGGGGATCGACGTCATCGGCAAAGTTCAACCCGTGGGAACAGGAGGACACTGCTTCATCCTCGTGGCCATCGATTATTTCACCAAATGGGTCGAAGCCGCATCATACCGTACGTTAGGCACAAAGGAAGTTGCGAAATTCATACAAAACAACATCATTTGTCGCTACGGCATACCCCACGAATTCATAAGTGACCAAGGCACACACTTCCAAGGAGAGGTGGAACCACTCCTCCTCAAATACAAAATACAACGACACAAATCATCACCCTACCGACCACAAACTAACAAGGCAATGAGGCAAAGAACAAAACCGTCGTATCAATCCTCAAAAAGATGATCGACACCTGCCACGACTGGCCCAACAAAATCCCATTTGCATTATGGGGATACCGCACAACCATCCGCACACCCACAGGCATGACACCCTATTTCCTAACCTACGGGATGGAAGCCATCCAACCTGTAGAAATCGAGATGCAATCCCTTCGAATTCTCATGGAAGCAGACATTCCTGAAGCCGAATGGGCACGCGAACGATACGAACAGCTCATCCTCTTAGACGAAAGACGGCTACATTCACTAAGTACAGTCCGAATGTATCAATCTCGCCTACAACGCGCCTACAACAAACGGGTCAAGCCACGAAACATCAAAGTGGGTGACCTAGTACTCAAATCAGTCCGAGCACCATTACCAGTCGACCCAAGAGGAAAATTCAAACCCAATTGGGCCGGACCGTACTTGGTCAAGGAAATCCTTCCCGGAGGAGCCGTGAAACTAACTGACCTTGACGGTCAGGACTTCCGCTTACCAACGAATCTTGATCAACTCAAGAAATACTACCCTTAAACACAAACACTCTTGCAATGCATTTCAAAACAAAACTCACTCTCGCATGGGTGAACTACGCTCGGTTTGATTCCACGCACTGTGGATACGTAGGCAGCTTTGCAAAAGGCTCAACCGAATCACACGAACTACGCCGGTTTGATTCTGTATCTAAAAAAAAAAAAAAAAGCAGATACGTAGGCAGCTTATCAAAAGCACAACCGAACTTTTTAGCACGCATGCCCAAAGCTTAAAAAGGTCAAGGGCGTTGCACTCACAAAAAGACACGCTCAAAGCTTAAAAAGATCAAGAGCACAGTCAACACATAACAAAACAAAGATCCAAGTCCAAAGCTTAAAAAGGTCGAGGACTTAAGAACAAAACAAATCAAAAAGGCAAATCCAAAGCTTAAAAAGGTCGAGGATTTTAAAACAAAGTACGAATGTTCGAAGCTTAAAAAGGTCGAGAACATTTAAAAACAAACAAAAGAAAGCAACGAGACAAGGCAAAAGCAAATTAATTCTATTTTATTACTTTATTTAGAATTTTTCGCAATTTAGAAATGAGCTAGGAACAAGCCTCCTTAGCCCTTTATTTAAATCTAAAAACATGTATTTAAATGAAGGAAACTTTCTAAACAAAACAAAGCAAACTACTCAAGTCATCTTTTGACGCTTCGGATTAGCCTCTTCATCTTCAAGGGGCCGCTCCGCCACAATCTTCGAACTCAGCACAGGGACAGATCTCTCAAAACCTGGGGGCTCGATCGGATCCTCGTCCTGCTCAACTGGGGGCTCCTCGATCCTTGACCCTAGACGATCCCTAACGGTCACCTTCGGTCCAAGCCTCTCTCGCGCCGGTCTCGAAGAAGAAGCATCTACACTAGCCGCACAAAGATCACCATAGTCCCTCCTTTCGCGCACCACCTCATACGCCAAGGAGGGCCTTGGCCCATTCTTCTCCCTCCTCCTTTGATTCTCCCGCTCCTGAGGATCATTGGAACGATACCACCGTGTATAGAAGTCGGTAACACGACTAGACTCTATATGCTCCGGAACAGCCCAAGTAACACGGTCCGACCATCCTCGGATCCAAGCATCAATCATTTGGTTGTTTAGCACAACAACCCCTCCAACCTGAGTATCCTGCTCGGGTATGGTCTGAGCAAGCCCGATTTGCCTCTTCAAGCGAAGAGGATGAATCCACACTCCTCGTTCAAACCCACACAACATCAACCCACGAGAAGCATTCGCAACAGACGGCGCCGTAATCGCCGTAATACCCCACCATGACACATACCAACGAATGGAGCTCTCTTTGACAAACCCCCGGTAGTAGTTTAGCGAACGCTCCCGAAGGTCAGCCCACTCCATCTTTCGCGACGTCGTGGCCGCAGCCTTGAAAACACTCCCAAGGGGAAGAGCCTTATACACACTAAGCCTCTCCATGAGCCAAACGTTGAGAATCCTAGCGCAACCCCTGTACGAGCTCAGACGATTAGCACAACGGTCGTCTAAACCCAGTATGGTCTCCGCTAAGATCAACGCAGAAGGATCATATCCCCTTTCCATCTCTTCGACAACACGAGCATACCTCGCGTTTCCGAACACTCCATCTGGCATGGACCCCGCAAAAGCATACCGATGAACCAAACAAAAAGCAAGGGTCCTCCGCCTAGAACGGTCCGAAATACTAGTATCAGCCTTATTCATATATCGTTGACACAAGAGAAGCATGTTTACTTTGCCTCCCTCAAACAAACCTGCAGCATGAGCATTCGTCATCCCAAGGAAGTTTCGCAACATCCCGTTATAGCAAAGCTCACTCCTTACAACCACAGGAGTAGTCCGTTTCGACCACCCCGCAATGGCCGAGAACTCCTCAACTAAAGGACACACCTCTCCCCCGGGAAACCTAAATACATGCAAACTAGGATCCCAATAATCTAAGCACACATCAAGGAAGTCTAGATCGACTTTCATTTGACGAAAGCCAATAAAAACACCCGCACCATCATCATACACCGCCCTCTTCATTGCCGAACTTAAAGAAGAAGTCCACCTCTTCAAAAGAGCATCAAAATGCTCCATCATTTTCTTGAATACAAAAAACTTTTATAAATATACCTAATATATTTATGAGAGCAAAAATCTAAAGCAAAAGAAAAGAAGAGAAGTGTTTGTGAATGAAGATTATGGCACGCACCCCCTCTCCTTATATAGGAAAACAGTGTCCGAAATATGGAAACACAGCGCTACCAGACAGACCAGCAAACCGCATGGGTCTATGCGGTTTGCAATCCAAACCGCATAAGCTTATGCGGTTTAGCCCACGAACCGCATAAGCCTATGCGGTTTCAGGGGCTGGTTTTCCTCAAATTTTCCTAATTTCGTCTTTCCTAAGACACTACAACCTACTTCGAGCTACGACACCAGCATCACGCTTCACTTTAGCGACTACGATTCATACCACGAGTCAAAACATAACATTTTCGACATTCATGCAAGCTCATTTCGCATTTAAAACGAACTTTTCACAAAAACATTTCAACAATCTAAAATCAACATCAATGCATCCCACTCGGGAATCATATCATTTTTCAAACAAGCCTACCAAACAGGTTTATCAACGACAATCAAGTTCAAGCCACAACAAGTTCAAAGTTTAAGCTACAACGACATGTACATAAAGGTTCATACAATCTTTATTACACAAATTCACTCGGGATGACGACGACGATACTCGTCAAACTCACGCCGACCGAGCTGCCTCACCGGCTCGACACACTGGCGGCTCGCTTCGCCCACGCCATCCTCCACCTGTTGGCTATGCGCCATAGCTTCTTATGCGCCTCCTTAGCCACCTGTGATACACCACACAAAAACATTTCACATTTCTCTCCATTTTGCCTTAATTTCACTCAAATCAAGTCAAACTTAGGGGGGAAATTTCAAATTAACAAGCTCATCTCCATTTTGCCTTAATTTCACTCAAATTAAGCCAAACTCGAGGGGGTAACACAAAAACACACATCTCACTAGTTTGATCTTCGCCATGTTTCATACCTCGATCAAACTGGGGGCTCACTCACATATACAACAAAGATACATACCTTCTTCACCCTGCCGTCATTTGTCCATGCGCGTCGGTGGTCACCGCAAATCTGACGGCAAAGTGAAGGTACGACGCACACCCGACTCGTCGTACTCAACGGTGGTAGGGAAGTCACCAGGCTGCTCCGCCATCTCCGGATCAAATTCCTACAAAACAAACACAAAACGCACACGTCAGGGAAATTTTTCGCAAAAATTACCTTACGCACCCTCAAACGAAGCAAGCATACCTCAATCGGCCCACACGCAAGCCGGACGCAAAGAACCGCCATAGTCTTCCCAGACGCAGAAGACTCACCGACTCTCCTTCCCGCAGACGCCACCCGATCCCGAAGAAACCCCTCGCTCAAACAGGACCCTCGGCGGATCGCCAGTACCACCGAGCAGCCATCCCGCCTGAAAGACCAAACGCTCTCCAAGGTACCAAACTGCCCATACGGCGCCGCTGTACAAAGCGCTGGTCTCTCGTGACCGCAAACCTAGCTCCAATGCCCTCAGGAATATTCCTGTACTGGCCCCACGGGAACGGCACGAACTACAAACAAAGACAAGACAAATACTCATAAATACAAACACAATACAATCATTTTAAGTACACTCTATTTAAAATGGTTCAAGCACAAACCTGATCAAACTGCATTTGGTTCAGAAGCACCCGAACCTCGTCATACGACCAGTTAAACGCAAAGACGGCCAGACGCGTGCCCAAGTACGTACCGCCGGATACTCCCTCACGATCGTCAGAGCGTGCGGGGGAAGCAGAAAAGGAAAATGACTAAGAATCCATGACTGCACACACAAGAAACAAAAACACGTTACAAACACGTTACAAAGACAAAGACAAAGAAAACAAACAGCAATGCACCCGAAACAAAAACAGGATTAACACGTACCTCCATCAAAAATCCAGGCGAGACTAAGGACAGTCTCGACCCTCGATCCATGACCCGCGGTCTCACGGCATCCATGCAGAAACGAATGCACAAACCCAAAGACGGCGTCACCCAGTCAAACGTCCCAATTGCACTCCAATCCAGGAGATGCATGAGGACCGATGTCGACGCCCGCTCGCCTTTATCACCGAAGTACACGGCGCTGACGAACCACCACAACCACATACGAGCATTCTGCTCGTCACTCCACTCCGAGGGGCCATACTCGGTCTTCCCCTCAAAATACTCCAAGATATAGCTCGTCTTGAAAGTATAAGGTGGCGACCACAAATCACCTCCAAACCGCCGCCGATCGTGATCGGCCACAACCTCGCCCACAACGGACGGCAGAAACTCAAAGCTCATGTCACGGCCCCGAATCCGGCTGGCCATGACCGTGATACTCAGACAAGGTAATGCCACCAAAGCCGGCATATGGAACGTCGTCGTGGTGTCCCAATACCTATCCAAGAAGGCCCCGATCAACATCGGTTCGCTGCGCTTCTTCTTTGCAATCTCCTCCAATGGCCGACCAATGGGCCAAAAGCACTACGCAAAGACCCAAGCTGCGCTCCCCGCAAGCTTCTCCTCAAACACACATTACGGACGACACGCCCGAGAAAGTCCTCATCGAACCTTTACGCCAACCCATCGCCGCCGATAGAAAGCGTGTCTCCTGAGCAAGTAGAAGGTTATGGCTATCTCCACTCTTAGCGAACGCCCTGTCGCACGTGATTTTCGCGGCCTAGAGCTACTCGCCCTAGGCGCAACCTCCTCAACCTCCTCAGCCTCCTCCTCAGCAACCTCCATCTCGGCTTCCAGCTCATCCACCAGCTCTTGAGCAAGCTCGTCCTCAGGATCACGCACAGGGACATTCCTCCCACGACCCCTACCTCGTGACTGCCCACGTCTCGTAGACAAATCACGAGGGTCGGCTTCCCTCTCGCTACGTGTGCGCCTCAAGCCACTCGAGCTAGAGGCTCCCTCGGTCCTTGAACTAGCACTCTTACGAGATCTCGACCTCGTAACACGACTAGAACCTTCCCCTGCAACCAAACACAACCAATACACACAACTATAACACATACACATACACAAATACACACCAATAATACGCACATAATACATATACATCCCTCAACACATTACACTATACGTCCTACAGAGCATTTTTAGGCCTAATTCATAATTAAGCCGAGAACCGTTCTCTACACCTCAAAATTGCAACTTTATGGCTTCTACGCGCCATAATAGTCCCCAACAATAACCCATTACAAGCAATTGCATTTTGGTCACTCAGATCAAAAACCCCTAATTCGCCTTAATTACTCCGTAAAACTACGACTTAAGACGGCGATTTGAAAGCCTTAACTCGACTTTTTCGCAAAACTAACGCTATAGGCATGCTATACACGCTATGGGCATCCTACACCGAAGTTTAATTGAAATTCCGGGTCAGAAAATCCGGGTTCGTTTTCGGGCCCGAAACCTAATTTGGACGTTTTTCACACAAAGACGGTCCAAATCACAATCAATTCACACATACGTGCCAACATGGCATAATGCAACACAATGACGACAATTTCAAGCATTCAAACGGCAAATTTCAAGCAAAACTCGGGTTTTCATGCAAAATCCGTCTTTTCAACATTTCAAGGCAAAACTAGCTAATTACAACAACAAATAACGTAAAAGCAAGTTAAAATGGAGCATTACCTCGTTCCATAGCAAGGCAACGCAAGAAAAATGAGCAAAATCGGTTGAGAAATCGAAAAATGGTGTTTTTTAGAGTGAAAAACCGTAAATGAGTATAATGGCATACTCACGACATTTTCGAGCCTTATATAGCCCCTACAGCCAACTAGGGAAACCGCATAACCTTATGCGGTTTGCCCGATGAACCGCATAAGGCTATGCGGTTCCCACCCCTGGTTTTTCCCGGTTTTTCTCGTTTTACAACTACTTTTCGATTCCTAATTCATCCTAACTCTAATGCAACTCCAAGTACGTCCCGTGCTTGGATCAAGGCGTCACCTACGATCCGCCATACGCGTATATTAAGCATTTAATGTACGATGTATGTATGTATACACGAACGCTCTTTACGAGCATTACATCATATTCTCCTCAACGGAAGGCAATCATATACAACCACAACGACATAGACACTCCTCGGCGAGCCCAAGCACAAGCACTCTGCAACATACACCTAACTCCAAGCACTTCACCCTACATAGACGCTCCTCGGCGAGTTCAAGCATTACACGGACGCTCTTTCACGAGACCTACACTAACGCCTACATAAACACCCCAGCCCAGTTATACACCTCACGCATACCCAAACATCTTGCAAGCGCATGCACCCCTGCACTTTAGCCCCTTATACACACGCAGTACGAAGACATTACAAGCACCAGCACCAGGCATCCGACGACACCAAGCATATACAAAGGCACCAACAACGACAGTACAACAAGCACGACGAAGACATTCAGCAGGCCGGCAGGCCCTTATAGCATGCACGGACCGCCAAGTCCTTAAAATGCGACGCCTTCCCGCTTAGCCCGCTCAAGTCCTCGTCTCACCCACGGACACATACTGCGTTCCGCTGATTATATCAAGACTGTGATGGTCCGGATATGGTCGTGGAGTTTGACTAGCGCTCTAGTCCGAGCTCACCAAAGCGGGGCTCTGTGGATACCCATATCCGCATTCTCCCAAACAAAACCCTGTGATGTATCACGGACTTTTATTACGCGTGCTTTAACGTTGACTTAAACGGTTCTAACTAATGTCGAATTCATTTTGAGTCGTTTGAAATGTTAAAATGATTTAGGTCGCTTTACATCACACTTAAATAACGTTCATTTTGTCCATTTGGAGTCTAGCTAGGTCCTTGTCCTGCTTCATTTGGCATGAGCTTCGCATTTGCACTACAATTAGCCCTTTTACATTAACAAGGTCTAATTCAGCATTCCTAAATTCCTAAATTTAGGCCCGGTAGCTAAAACCGCTATTTAGCCCCCTCTTACACAAAATACGGCTTCACGTCTTACCTTATTTCACAAAAACTATGCAAATACACCCTTTTTATTTTTCCGGGTCTCGGGCCCGAAACCGAGCCCAAACCCAACCTTTGGCCCGCACTCCAAAGCCCTAAGCATCACAAAATATCTCAGAAATATCCTAGGGGTTTTCTTGAGCTTCACGTTTGAGATTATCTCGAAATCTTTCAAAGATACAATTCAACCGAAACTAGGAAACTACACAAAAAACCCGACCCTCGAACCGCATAAGCTTATGCGGTTTGGTGAGGCAACCGCATAAGCCTATGCGGTTTGTCCAGGCAACCGCATAAGGCTATGCGGTTCCTAGGCCTGTTTTTTATCCCCGATTTCCTAATTTCTCCGAGGTTTTTAGTATATATACAGCCCTATACCTCGACCTCAAATCAGACTTTCAGATCACAATTTCACACACAATTCACAACACACAAATCCTCTTTCACAAAAGCCTCAAGCACTCAAATCCTTGAGTTCAACACACCATCCCGTGTTGAATTCATCCTCCTTTTAAGTTCAAGAAGCGAAGCTCTGCCCAGATCTGAAGCGTCAGGACAAGGTAGGTACCGATCCACTTGGATCAAAGCTTTTTCTTATTTTCTATGGACTAACAAAGGGGTCTACACTTTAGCGCCCCCCCCGGCTTTGGCACCCAGCGCGCTTGCAATCCAAGTGTTCTATTTACTTCGGGTACACTCCATATCCGATGACACGCCAAAGTCGCATAAGCAATCGAATTCTTATAAAATAAACCAATGGACAATTGAACTTTATTTTATTTGCATGCATCTAGCACCTTCTTATTTTGCATTAAAATCAACTTAAACAATGAATTCGACCTTTAACTGAACCGTATTCGTTAACAAGTTAAACATGCTAAACTGAGGGTTTTAATCAATCTTATTGCATCTGCATCTGCATTCTTTTACAAACTTATCGCACTTGTACGTAGCGATAACATTAGCTCAAATATCATCTTACAAGGATTGTTCTAGGTCAGTAGAGGCTATTTTTACATAGGCTTTTCTAAAAGGTTTTCATAAATCATTAATTGAATTAACTCTTTTTCTAAAGTACCTCACCCTAATCCAACTGTTTCACAAGCCTTAGATCTAGGGGTGTCGGCGTGCTCCAAAATCTAGGACATGTTTTTAACTTAGAACATGGTAGCAGGTTCCTATTTTCCGCGATAATTAGGTGGCGACTCCATAACAGTTCTTAAAGGTTTTTCCAACTTAATCTTTTTTAACTTTAAAATCCGCCCTTAAGCAAGACGCCGAGTTGGGTCCCCCGAACGCGGTTCCCGGGTTCCACAGCCTCACTACTACTACTACTACTTATTTTGGGTTCATTAGGAATGGGTTAGAACCGTATTTGGAGGCCTCTGTTCGTGAGCCAAATTTAGGTGACTCGATTTCTTCTCAAAAATCTCTAACTTTAACACTTTGGTTTTATATTAATTTTGTGATTCAAAGTGAGCTAGTTACGCATTAGACACGTATGATTCCCGTTTCAGTTTAATTTGATAACTTTGTATGATTCGCTATAGTATGAAATTGGGTGTTAATTTTAGTTATAATGTAATGTTGAATGGAATTGTGAAATATGATATTTATCTAATTTTGTGATTATATGTTTTGAGTGAAAAATGTGTTGTTGAATTAATGTTGAATTTAATTGTAATATTATCATGTTGAAATTGTATGTTATGTGTAAATTATTGAACATATTAAATATAATATCACAATTATAAAATAAGACTAAAAATATTACTAAAATAACTTAAGTAAAGAAATTAAACTAACATAAAATATTTATGGAAATAAAGTATTTATCGACACTAAAAAGGTTTAAATAAAATACAACTAAAAATTTAGAGTTAAATAAAAAGAGTATTAAGTTTAAATTAGTATTAAATCAATGTAAAAGTAAAAATATAAAATTGAGTTACCAGTGTTAAATTTTCTAAAATAAATAGTTATTTAAAATGTCATATCTCACAATTACTATAATGATTACTTTATTTAAAACTCTAAAGTTGATAATGAACTTAAAATATACTAAATAAGTATTTAGTTAAAATAATATAATAAAATAAAGAACTTGAAATTTATAATAATCCTAAGTAAAACTATTACCAAATAAAGCTAAAAATTAGTATCACTAACAATATTTTTGAAAATAAAATAAAGTTAGACGAAGTCTTTTAATTAAAAAGTAATTTAAGAACTAACGTCACAAATATAAATTAGGACAAAAATAATGTGTCAAAAATTTACTAAGTATGAAAATATAAGGGCCAAAAAGATTATCGAACCATATAAATAATTTAGTAAGTATAACATCTTATATGAAAATATTAACTTAAAGCAAAACTCGTAAAATTAAACAATATCTTTAAAAATAAGAATTAATCTTAAAGTCGACAACTCACTAAATCGATGTAAGTCGTATAATAAAAATTAAACATATTAAACGTAAGACATTATAAAAAGACACAAATGATTCATAAAAATAATGTAGAAAAGATTCTAAGTTATAAAAACTTAAATAAGATTCTACGATCAAATTATCTTTTTACCTAAATCGAATAAGTAAAGAAAAATTATAATATGAAGTCGTAATAAGAAATTAAACCACCTAAAAGAAATTTAACTAAATGTCACTTAATTATATTTTATCAAGAATACAAAAATCTGTCGATTATCGTTTAAGTAATATTTTACAACTTAAGCTAAATTGTATAACTACTAAATCACTAAGCACTTTACGATTTAAATAAAAGGAAGAAATAAATGTGAGTTATAATGAAATTCAATTATTTATAACACTAATCACTAATCTATTTTAAATTACTTAAAATTTAAAACGAAACTAAATCACTTAACTTAATTAAATAAAATACTTACACTTGAATAAAATAAATTAGTTACTTAAACCTATTTAAGTTATTCGAAATAAAGAATTTTAAAGTAAACTAAGTAACGAGAATTAATATTTAAAAGAAAATGATGAATAGTAAAATAATGAATAGTGAAAATATTTAAAGTATACGAACGGACTAAAAATAAATATTTAAGTTTTCTATGTGCTTCCGTTTACCTGAAGAACTACTATAATTGAATTTTCATTATACAAGTTCGACGATGATATAATTAGTAAGAATTGTCACCTAAGTTTTGAACGATAAAAGAAATAATAAATTGAGAGTTAAATACTTAAAGTAAACTCTCGTCACATATTTAGAATAATTGTCGCGCCACCCTTGTGAATTGACCTATTATTGACTTCACTTTGACCGTCCGCTCTAACTTGGGAACCCTTAGACTCTCTGCGGTTGTTTGGGTTGAATCCGATAATGAGCGAGTTATTCCTTATACTCGATATTCCTTCGACAATTTAGGATTGGAGTTCAAAGGCACGGCCCGACATGAGATTAAACCCTTCGATTATAACGTTGTATGATTAGTACTCGGGTGTCTGCCATGTTGCGACTCTTGTTTTCGATGTTAGCGAGGTAGCTGTCTATGGGGACTTTAGCTCCCTCCCTGTGTTGCTAAAGGCGATCTAATAATTTTTAAAATTATTATTTCGGTGCGGGATATACAACCTCAGGGAGGGGGCATACTTGATATCTCCGTGAGCCCATACTACGGTAATTGGAAAATCCAGCCCCACCCGGGGGTACCCGTCTAAGGTGATAGTCGTATTTTTCGTCGGTGATACCTTTTGAATAGCGAATACGTATGATCCTCGATTAGATGGTGTATGCATACATTAGACAAGGGATTTGGCTGTCCTAATTACCTTAGGTATCTCTAGCCTGTCAGACACGTCCGCTTTGTTCGGCCCTTATCGCTTTTGCGCGGACGTCTAGTATGTCAGCCATGTCCAAGTTATGTTGGCCCTGTCTACTATAGCGCGATTTACGTCTGCATGCTTCCGCCTTGCTAACGAAGATTCATTTGTTAACGTATGATAGATTATCCATATTGCGTTGGATATTAGGTAGTTGTCACGCGTACGCTACTTAGTGTTTGATCTGATTTACGAGTCTGAGTAACTGTGGACAAGGGATTTTGATCCACGCGATGTTTTATTTCAAAAACATTTTTAATTTGAAAAGAGTCGCCACTAAATTTTTAGGTGGAATTTAGAAACCAATTTTAGAGAAAATGAGTTCGTGTGAGTTTACGTGTTAGGAAGTTTAAAAGAATTTCATTAATTTAACACCTAACCCCGCCCGTTACAATAACGGTCTCTACTAAATAAAACCATGGCTATTACGAGTACATATGCAGGTATGCAAACAATATTTTAACCCTCAATAAAATACATCCATTCTACGTCGTTTAATGCACATATAATTTCGTCGAAATTGTTTAACAGGGGTTCATTTACTATTCTAACAAACAAAGAAGAGAAGCAGAAATACTTACCGACAGCATAAGATAGATTAACAAACGTTAGCGGCATTTAATAAAAGTAATCAAATATAACTAACACCCTATATGAATAAGCAGGAATGATTAACAGATAATTGAACGTGGCACACGAATACAAAATAGTGATAAGCAAACATGATCCAAACGCATAAACTAAATAATCAAATGTAATTAAGATGATGTGTAGACCCACGCAAATCAAACAAACACGGACAAACAGACAAAAACAAACGTGCAAACCCATAATTAAATACAACTAGTGGACATACTCACATACACAAATGATAACAAACAACACAAATAACGTACAGGCTATAGAAACTAAATCAATATACACGTACAGACCATAAAAACACAAATACACGGCTCTTACATGACTAGCGAGATGGATTACGAAACTAATACTAAACGACAGAGCATGACCACGAAAATTAAGCTAGCATACAAATGCAAATAGCGAATCTGAAATAACACATGAAAGACCAGTTTTCAGGCAATCAATTAAACGCGAGTAGGACCTAATTATATATAAGCTAATGAGCAAATCAAAAATTAAACTAACGACAGCATGTTATCCTACACAAGTCGTATTACGCAAGGAAATCAAACGTGCACGCCAAGCAAACAACAAACACGACACATCCACACACACATACTAAAATCAGGTTAAGAATACAAATCAAAAGCGAACGATGAAAAGAAAATAATTACGACAATACACAACCGAGCGACAGAAAGTAATAAAAAAGCGACAGAGAGCAAAAGAAAATAGTAAAAACGATAAATTAACAAAGTAAAAAGTAGTATTTTGCACCCTCAACTTACATGTATCGTTGACCCAATCTCCGAGTCGTAATCGATTGTAAGATTTTATCCCAAGGGGCCGCTCCGATTTAAAACAATTTGTAAATCCGTAGCTTTATACTAAATCGACAAAGAATTTTCAAAAGCTTGTAACTTCTTCGTTTCTCAACGAAATTTCGAACCGAAAGATGTTTTAGAATCGTGGTAAAGTGAACTTTAAGACCTTGCAAAGAAATCAGAGAGGTTATGGTGTTTTCAACACGAAAAACGAGGTAGAAGAAGTGATAGCTGAACCAAAATCAGAAAAATCGTGCTCTGTTTTGGAGCAGCTATCTCGACTTCTTTGAGGGTTTTTTTGTGACTTTGTATTGTGTGTGTATGTTGTATAATCCGTGTGTTTTGAAGGCTTGTGGTGGGTGTGTATATATAGGGACAAAAAGTAGGGTTTTCTGGAAGAAATGAGCAGCTTTTCGTTCTCTTTGAAAGCTGCTGTCCACGGCTCTTCTTAGGGTTTTGGAGGGGTTTTTTTTGTGGGTTAAGCAAAGCTAGATGGGTCATGAAGGTCAGGTGTGGGTTCTTGTTCATGGGTACGAGTTTGATGGGTAAAAAGTCGGGCTTTGATCTGAATTTGGGCTGCTCAAAACAGAGCACGAAAAAGGGGTTTTGGGGCTGCTTTTGGACGAGCTCTTGGGCTGAGTTTTGGTCGTTTTCTGGCCTGATTAGTCGAGGGGAGAATGGGTAGGGAAAGCCTCAAAATTCGTGTTGAAACGGGCTCAAAATCGTTCTTTAAAACGGGCTTAAAAAACTTGCTGTTAAGAAAACGAATTCGTCGAATACGATTTAGTAAACTGTTTTAAAAGTACGAGAAACGACTTTTCAAGTCAAAAAAAGAATTTGTAAAAGCGACTTTTCAAATCGAAATACTTAAAATGATTTTTCAAATCGAAATATTTTATTTTCAATAAAATAACCTTTTTGACAGAATACACTTACCCTGTCAACACACTAATTTAAATATCATTTAAATTAATAAAACATTTTGTCGACGGCGCCCGGCTTACATCGTAAAACGAACTCAAATAAATGACACGAAATACATGTTGTCCTATCATCATTGGGTGTTTGTCGGGTTTTCTATAAATTTCCATATCGACAGATACGGGTATCTACAGAGCCCCCACTTTGGCTAAGGCTTGGACAGGCGAAAGTCAAAGTAGACTCTCGAGTCAATCGAAGATCACAACTTGAGAGCCTCACGGGTCGTTTATGGTCCCTTAGACCTGTGTATAAAAGCTCACCAGCCATAAGAAGAAATCATACCTGACTCACGGTTCTAGATGCCTTCTCTTTCATTAAAATATGGGTTAAGCCTTATCCTTAGGCGCCTACGTATCCGTTGTGACAGAATCAAACCCGTATCGTAGTTCGAGCTCGCTGGCCTGTAGCTTTCTGCTGCTTCGGCCCAAAACAAATGATATTTGTTTACTCGATTGAGTAAAGCCTATATCTGCATTCTTTTTGGAAGTGTCACTTCTTTTAGCTTCTGCTAGTACTTCTTCATTTCGAAAATGTCATCCTGTCGTCGGGGTCTAAGGTCGGTGACTTTAGTGCCCCCGGTTGGAGCGTTCCTGCTCAATCTTAACAACAAATCATAGCACACGACTCACATAGTGAAATCTGCGACTTTTGGAAAAAAAGATGGATCATCGATCCGAGCTGCGAATTTTATTCAAAAATGGGTCATCGACCTGCTTTTAAAGGGGATGGATCATCGATCCGAACTGAGAATACTAATTTGAAAATGGGTCCTCGCCCTGTTTTTTTAAACCTTAGGGATGGATCCTCGATCCGAACTGAGAATATTAATTTGGAAATGGGTCTTCGACCTACTTTTTAAACAAAAGGATGGATCATCGATCCGAACTGAGAAGTTATTCAAAATTTTGTGTCCTCGACCTATATTTTAAAGAGTGGTGGGTCTTCGACTGGAAACCGTAAACATCTTTTGAAAATGAGTCGTCGACCGAAAACCGTAAACATCTTTTGAAAATGAGTCGTCGACCGAAAACCGTAAACATCTTTTGAAAATGGGTCGTCGACCCGCATCTTGGAAAGTGGATGAGTCATCGACTCGAACTATAAACATCATTTGAAAATGGGTCTTCAACCCGCATCTTGAAAAGTGGATGAGTCATCGACTTGAGCTATAAACATCATTTGAAAATTGGGGCCATCGACCCGTAGGGCGGATAGGTCATCGACCCGAACTATAATTGTCATTGAAAACTGGGGCCATCGACCTCGATTTTGAAGGAAAAGGTGGATGGGTCATCGACCCGAGCGGAACACAATCTTTGAAAATGGATCATCGACCCACATTTTGGAAAGTGGATAGGTCATTGACCCGCATAGCAAATTTCATTTGAAAATCGAAAGAGGTCATCGAATAATTGAGCCATTAACCGAGTTTAAAAACATCATTTTTTAAAGTTAGATTGTGGGTCCCAAAAATTTACTTGAAAATTGACACGGGGTATTGGTTAGCATGTATCAAATCGAATTGGGTCCTCGACCCGCCTTGCAAACATCATTTTTTTAAAAAAAAATCAAGAAGAGTCATCGACTCTGAATGTAGACATCATTTAGAAATTGAAATGGGCCATCGGCCCGCAAGCATCATTTTGAAAATCGAAGTGGGTCATCGACCTGAATTTCAAATTTGGCCTCGGATCATCGACCCAAACTTTGCAAAAAGGTTCTTGAAATGTCTGATATTTTGAAATTGAAGCAGGGCCAAGTCAGCATGAAATACGACACGAATGTGACATGAATGCGACAACAACGTGACACGAGCAACTATCATTTGAATGTTCGACCATGACCGACTCGACCTAAGACAACGTTTCACTGACGGGTAGACTTGTAACTGTGCAAGGTCTTTTAGGATGATAGACGTGGGTTATTAGTATCATGTTCTCCCCCTAGGCAAATTCTTTGTCGAGATGCGAACTAACTGTCAAAGTAAACATCTTTGGCAATTCCCGTTAAGAAAAAAGATCATTCCAAGACTAGACAATTACTTATCAGAACATTTGATTCTCATCTCAATCTAAATCGAGCACTAAGACAGACTCAACAAAAGCTGCTTCATTTGGACTTTGTAAAGACCCGTAAAAAATTGACAAGATGACAAATTAGATGATGGGTGGTGGTGGATTGTATCCCTTATTCTAAAGGATTGCCTACATATTCGCGTGGGGCGAAATCAAATCCGATGTAGTTCGATCAAGGTGCATAAGCATGGCATTTTTTCGTGTGTAACACTCGAAGGTTTCACCTAAGGTATCATGTTGTATCTTGTTCTAGCTTGTGAAGTACTGGCGGATCCCTTGTGGACCCTAAACGCTTGGGTGCAACTACATAAGCCAATGATTCTCGGAATTTCAAGACTACGTCTCCATTGCCGTTTTGAGAACGATTTAAAAATGTTTGATGGTACTTTCTGACCGTTATGGCTTCGCCTTTAATTTTGACTTTGATCTTCGATCTCCGATGTGTTGCCACTCAATTTTTTGTATTTCTGTATTCTTGTTTGCGTTTTCGAGAATATGCCGCGCCCTTTGTGGCTTGGGCTTGTTCCAACTTTGTGGTCGTATGTATATCACGCCAGACTCCTCTGACAAGTTCGTTTACTTATTAGGCACGCGATCGAGTACACGGAGGGCGATCCATGAATATTCGTACCTTTGGTCGCGATCAAATTCATGACCACTATGGAGCTCCAAATTAATGGATCCTCCTCCAAAGGCAGAGGAGTAGTATACCACAAGTTGACTACCGGACCTTAGGTTTTTAGTTGTCTAAACCCTTTTGTCTTTGCTTTTGTCTTGAGTTGGTGTTGCACCTTAGAATTGAATACGTATTTACTCCCAGGGACACCCTTCGAGTGTGTTGTGCATTTTCGCCGGTTGGATTATGGAAGCAAATTAGAGACAAGATCAATTTCATTGATTTTGAGAAGGATTTAGAAATAATTGTGAAAACGAATCTTAGACTCACTCGGACATAAGACTTGAATATGAATTCGACTTATAATCACCAACCTCGGCTTTGAACTTTTCTCCTTTCAGGAATTGATTCAGATGCTTGGTTTGAAAGTTATCCCACTTTTGCAACTTGATTTTGGCTTAAGGAGGAGAATATGCGACTCAGGTTCAGAAATCGACATGGTTTCGACACTATTTGTAAATTGGTAAAGGTTTCATTCTATTTAACAACGCGGGATGCAAATGGACTGGACCAGACTAATCATGAAAAGACTCAGAGCTTAACGACATGGTCTACGACCTAATTATGCAAATGCATGCGACATATGGACTTGAAGACAGACTCACAGTATGGGACTTAGACCTAACTAGATATGGACTTGAAGTAATTAGCTCGTGTTTGGACCAATAAGTTTCTAAGGCTTATGCAAAACTTTCAAAAATAGCTCGGACGAGACGTTGTTGTGCCCTGACTCAAAACTAAAAAATGACATGCATGACTTGGGCCCAAGAGTAGGCCTGGGTGACCCAACTAGGTAAATCCTCTAAGACTTTTGGATGGACTAGGCTTACTATACACGGCTTAGGTTCCAACTAGACTCGACTCGGTGTATTTCATGCTTACTCGCGACTTGAAAAAGAAGCCTATTTTTGAAGTTGAGGTTTGAAATGGGCAGCACTTCGACTACCAGAAAGCTTACTTGGTTCGAAAATTCTAGTCCAACTAGGGCTAGATTTTTACCTTTGGAAAACTTCGTTTTGGTTGGAAAAAATCTATTCTCAAATGGGTAGCATTTCAAAAGCGTTCGAGATTATTCTAATCCTAAACGTATAGCATTTCAGCTCAAAAACTATTCTTTTTTCAAAAGACGTAGTGTAAAAAAATCGTTCGGGATTAATCTAATCCTAAACGGGTAGCATTTCAACTTTAAAAGGACCTTTTTTCAAAAGACTTGGTGTTGAGAATTGTTCGAGATTCTTCAAATCCTAAACGGGTAGCATTTCAGCTTAAAAATGATCTTTTTTCAAAAGACTTAGTGTCGAAGACTGTTCGAGATTATTCTAATCTTAAATGGATAGCATTTCGGCTTATAAAAGGATTTTTTTTTTCAGAAGATATTTTTTCTAAGCAAAAAAAAAAAAAAAAAAAAAAAAAATTTAGGATTTTCTAATCCTAACGAGGAGCATTTCAGCTTAGAAAAGATCTTTTTTCAAAAGAGGTAATATCGAAAATTGTTTAAGATTATTCTAACCCTAAACGAAAGGCACTTCAGCTTAGAAAAGATCTTTTTTCAAAAGAGCTAATATCGAAAATTATTTAAGATTATTCTAACCCTAAACGGACAGCATTTCAGCAAGGAAGAGATCTTTTTTTGAAAAGAGCTAATATCGAAAATTGTTTAAGATTATTCTAACCCTAAACGGATAGCATTTCAGCTTAGAAAAGATCTTTTTTGAAAAGAGCTAATATCGAAAATTGTTTAAGATTATTCTAACCCTAAACGGATAGCATTTCAGCTTAGAAAAGATCTTTTTTTCAAAAGGGCTAATATCGAAAATTGTTTAAGATTATTCTAACCTTAAACGGATAGCATTTCAGCTAGGAAGAGATCTTTTTTCCAAAAGAGCTAATATCGAAAATTGTTTAAGATTATTCTAACCCTAAGAGGAAAATTATTTTAGATTGTTCTAATCCTAAACGAGTAGCGTTTCAGCTTGGAAAAGATCTTTTTTTCAAAAGGGCTAATATCGAAAATTGTCTAAGATTATTCTAATCCTAAACGGATAGCATTTCAGCTAGGAATAGATCTTTTTTCAAAAGAGCTTATATCGGAAATTTGTTTATTCTAATCCTACACGAATAGCATTTCAGCTAGAAATGGATCTTTTTTCAAAAGAGCTAAAATCGAAAATTATTTAAGATTATTCTAATCCTAAACGAATAGCCTTTCAGCTAGGAAGAGATCTTTTTTCAAAAGAACTAAAAATCGGAAATAATATAAGATTATTCTAATCCTAAGAGGACGGCATTTCAGCCAAGAAAAGATCTTTTTTCAAAAGGGCAAATATTCAGAAAATATCTAAGATTATTCTAATTTTAGAAGGAAAGCGTTTCAGCTTAAACAAAAATCTTTGTTTTCCGAAAAAGATAGTGTGGGAAAAAAAATTTAAGCTTATTCTAATCCTAAAAAAGAGAGCGTTTCAGCTAGGAATGAATCTTTTTTCAAAAGAGCTAATATCGGAAATCTTTTAAGATTATTCTGATCCTAAAAGAATAGCATTTCTGCTAGGAAAAGATCTTTTTTCAAAAGAGCTAAAATCGGAAATAATTTAAGATTATTCTAATCCTAAAAGGAAAGCGTTTCAGCTTGGACAAAAATCTTTGTTTTTTTGGGAAAAGAAAGTGTTGGAAAATATTTAAGATTATTCTAATCCTAAAAAGACAGCATTTCAGCTTAAGGAATGATTTTTTTTTTGAAGGAAAGTATTTCAGCTCGAATCAAAAATCTTTTTCAAATGAGGTAGTGTTTAAGATTATTCTAATCCTAAAAATACAGCATTTCAGCTTAAAGAATGATTTTTTAGAAGGAAAGCATTTCAGCTTAAATCAAAAAATCGTTTCAAAAGAGATATCGAAGATTATTCTAATCCTAAAAAGACGGCATTTCAGCTAAAAGAAATGATTGGAAAATATTCGATTGAAAAGATGACAGTTTTGACTAAAAAGGATTAAAAACATGGCTTTGGAATTCATAGAGCAATTAGTCATACGCAGTTCAAGGATGCAATGCATGAGCTAGACTATTCTAAGTCTCGAAAAGGGTCCATGCCAATGATCCCACGTTGTTAGGTAACCTACGCAACCACCATAAGTTTGTAACTATATGGCGAGAGTGCGGTTGCTAACCTCGGCGGAAGCACCTTGGTATTTAAACCAGACACAGTGAACGTCATTTCCCTACTTTGAGGTCGACCCAAAGGGAGAAATGGTTCGAATCCTAACAGTATGATGCATAAAACATAAAAAAGGGTACTCTAAATAGCCATCGTTTTACTTTTCAAGTTTCACTGTCCCCAGCGGAGTCGCCAAATTGTGGACAAGGGATTTTGATCCACGCGATGTTTTATTTCAAAAACATTTTTAATTTGAAAAGAGTCGCCACTAAATTTTTAGGTGGAATTTAGAAACCAATTTTAGAGAAAATGAGTTCGTGTGAGTTTACGTGTTAGGAAGTTTAAAAGAATTTCATTAATTTAACACCTAACCCCGCCCGTTACAATAACGGTCTCTACTAAATAAAACCATGGCTATTACGAGTACATATGCAGGTATGCAAACAATATTTTAACCCTCAATAAAATACATCCATTCTACGTCGTTTAATGCACATATAATTTCGTCGAAATTGTTTAACAGGGGTTCATTTACTATTCTAACAAACAAAGAAGAGAAGCAGAAATACTTACCGACAGCATAAGATAGATTAACAAACGTTAGCGGCAGACGAATAAAAGTAATCAAATATAACTAACACCCTATATGAATAAGCAGGAATGATTAACAGATAATTGAACGTGGCACACGAATACAAAATAGTGATAAGCAAACATGATCCAAACGCATAAACTAAATAATCAAATGTAATTAAGATGATGTGTAGACCCACGCAAATCAAACAAACACGGACAAACAGACAAAAACAAACGTGCAAACCCATAATTAAATACAACTAGTGGACATACTCACATACACAAATGATAACAAACAACACAAATAACGTACAGGCTATAGAAACTAAATCAATATACACGTACAGACCATAAAAACACAAATACACGGCTCTTACATGACTAGTGTTCGGGGTGAATTTCTCACACGGTTCGTTTAAGGATTGTGGATCTACTAGTACTATCCCTTAGGTTGCTTTTAATGGTAATTTATGTGATTGACGTTAAATGTACGAAGGATAACAAAAAAAACGGTACAAGACACACGATATGTTACGTGGGAAAAACCCTTAAAAGTTAAGGGAAAAACCACGGGCGCCAAGCCAGGAGAGGTTCTTCAATAGTTCTGGAACAGGTAGTACAGGATCTGGACCAACTGGTACAGGATACAATAATGGAGTAAAACTACGATTAAGTGTCTAAATGCTTGAGAAGTGTGATGAGTGTTGTGTGTTTGCGTTAGATAAAATCTGATGAATGAATCCCCTTCTCTCTGAATTTTGCTCCTTATATAGCGTCCTTAGCTTCAACGTTCACCTCCTTCTTTGTAGCCAACCTCCCCTAGAATCTCTCCAGCTGCTCCTATCTTCAAGGCTTCGTTTCTGCTCCTTGACCAAGTCTTCCAACGACTCTTTTAGGGTTGTTGCTGCGGTCTTGGGCTTTCCTCTTTGATGTTTGACTTTTTTGTTGGGCTTGGCCCATCTTGGCTTTTCCTCTCCTGACCTGCACCTTTGTTTTGTCTGCATCGCCAGTGCCGGGCTGCATGTTCTGGACCTGACTGAGGATCCTGTACCCGTCTAGGCCTGGCCCAGGGTTCTGGACCAGCCTGGGTTTTTGGTCCCAACAGTTTGTCCCCCATCTCCTTGCCCTTCAGTCCTGAACTGGGGGGTAAGGAGATGCTTTCACCCTGGTCCAGGGCTGAGCCTGGCCCAGGCTCCTTCTGTTTTGCTGTGCCTTTGGTCCTGAGACCTGAACTCTGTAATTAATGAAGTAGTTGGCTTTGCGTGGGAAATGCGCCTATTTTGGCGCCAATACATCAAGCACGCCATGTCATGGGTCATATCACGCCTCTTCGCGCTTATTTTTGTAAAACTACTCAACTTCCTTTTGTCTTCTATATATACCCTAGTTTTTGTTTTGTTTCTCTCTCTAACTTATTCCTTCCTTCTGATCTCTTTTGTTTTGCAATCAAGAAACCCTAACAACAAAAAATCCCCAAATCAATTTCGAAAAAGCCCTATCTTTCTTCTTCCACTTCTCAATCTTCAACCATGGCACGCAATGATGTTGGCCCTTCCACTGCTGTCTCCTACACCCATGGTGACTCCGTTTTTCGGGCGACCAACTTGATCGAAGATGTCAACACCTTCCCCAACCTGCTTGCCCAAGGGGCCGTGGCGAGGCTCAAGAGGGAAGGTAAAATCCCGGAAAGTCTTGAGGTTTGGGCCCCCGAGACGAGAGACGTCGGGTAGACCGGGTTAGCCGGTTGGTTTTCAATTTATGAGTCATCCTTCAAGTTTGGTGCCACTTTTCCGCTTTGCCCGTGATGAGCGCTACGGGTACCTTTCAGGTGCCGCCTTGCCAAGTCATGCCCTCTGTCTGGCGTTTGATCCACGGGATTGACTCCTTTGCCGGAGGTACGGGGTGGAGATCCACTTGCCGATATAAGGAACACTTATCGTTTGCGAATGTGCTGAAGAAGAGAGTCCATTTTCGCCGAGGGATAAATGCTCGCCTCTATTGACCCGCTTCAGATCACGGGTGATGAGACTAATCGGCCCGGCTACTATATGTTCATTCGCAAGACAGCCTGGGCCCAGATGTCTGGGCACCCGAGTTCTCCTTGAAGGAGGCGGTATGTTTCTTGAACTTTCAATTTCCATTTGCTTTGTTCTTGCATGTGTCTTTTGTTTAGGTTTTGTTGTGGATTTGTCTTGCAGCTCGATTGGGTTCCTACTCCCGACGCACCCTGGGTCAAGGAGGAGGATCGAGGCGTTCTAAAGTTGCTCACGACAAGAGGGCTTGGCCCAAGTGTATGCATACGATGATGATGATGATGATGTTGTAGAAGTATCGCCTACCCCGAGCATGCTAGTGATGGTGGAGAGTCCGAGGAAGATGAGGAAGAGTGCGTGCGAGGTGGGTGAGAAGTCCGTGAGTGGGGTGGTGGTGAAAGTGGTATAGGTCACCTGGACCAAACTCCCATCCATGTGACTCATTGAATTCTATACTCTTGGGGCCAAAGGCCATTCAACTTTGCCCTCATCAAGATTCACGGGTCTAGCCTCGAGCTCAGTGCCCAGCCGCCATCGGGTAATCGACATTTTCCCTTTACTTTGGGGAGATCCTTACCTACCATTCCTTTGTAACTCGTTTCCAATGATGTCTGCAGCGTCTGGGTCTAGTAAGAGGGCTTCTGTCTATGGAGGATATCACCGCCGCGATCACCCAGGCACGCGAGTCCACAAAGTCCGGTGGTAGCCTTGCTTCCCGCCAGAATCTGGTGGCCCTCGCTTCGAAGTCTTCCAAGAGGAAGGCACCAGGAGGGTTCAGACTAGGTCCATCAAAGCCGTTCTTTGAATCTCCCGATCCACCTTTGAGCGTAAGAAAAGGAAGAAGGGGAAGTTACCTCGGATGAATCCTGTCTTTGTCCGTACCTCTGCATTCTCAGTGAGTCGGCCGAGTATGTCTCTTTGGGAAGACCTTGAGTGAGAAGCTTGCTTTCGCCCTTCTGCACCGCAGCTTCTTGAGCTCGCACGCCTGGGCGCACAAAATGGTGGGCTGTTGTGCTCAGGTTTGTACTTTTTCCCTGGCTTTTGTTTTTGTTCAGAGATATTTTTGATATGGTTACGATTTTACGCTTGCTCGCACTGTAGCTGCTACTCATGTCTGCCAGTCTTGGTTCCACGGTGCCAGTCTTGGAGAGTGATAGGAACAAGGCTGAGGCTGAGAATGAGGTGCTGCGCTCCTCCCTCGAGAATGCCAAGAAGGAGCTCGAGAGTGTGAGCTACCGGTGTGGGAAGCTAGCTGAGATGGATAAGATTCATTTCAAGAGGATCCAGCAGCAGGATAACCACATTGGTGAACTGACCAGGGAGCTTGAGGACCTAAGGGAGGATGCCAAAAGCCATAATGCAGTGGTGAGGGACCTGAGCATCTTCTACACACTTCGTACCAGGATTGAGATGATGAATGCCAGTTCTGAGGCTCGTGCTGCCTGGGATCTTTCCGCGGAGATTGCTACCTTCAAACAATTGTTCCACGATGAATTTGTCCCGAGGCAATTTGAGGTCACTTAATTTGTCTGACTGGTCTTTGGAAGCAATTCTTTGGTCCAAGTGTTGAGACTGTTGGTGGAGGTTCTGGTACTGGTGCTGATGAGATTGGTCCTTTCCATGCTGACCCTGTAGAGGAACATGCTGAAAAGACAGGTGAGTCCGACGAATGAATGAATCAATTGAACTTTGATTTCGTTATTGGTTTTTCTGAACAATCTTTGAATTTGCCAGGGGGAATGTCCCCTGTTGATATTTGGTCTGTAAATATTTAGACTTTGCTTTTGGTTTGAACTTTGTTTCTGAACTTTGTTATCCATGCATAGGCATGGTTTGACTTTTATCAACTTTTTGCTAGTTACGCTAGGCCACGTTATGTTATGTTTTGCTTATGTTATGTTTTGTTATGTCTTTTGTTATGATGCGCATATAATTTGTTATGAATCTGTCTAGTAGCATGCATGCGTTTGAAAATTTAGGCGACTTACACTTTGGGGCTCCCTTAACGGACATTACTCCTGTCCGTTAGTGCTGCTCGTTAAATTTGGAGCCCAAGTTTTTGTCTTTGTCTTTGCATTTGTTCTTGGTTCCGGCCGGACGGACTTTTGCATCGCTTTGTCTGCACGAAAGCGAGGGTCAGGGCTGGACCGTTGGCGTTACCCAACGGCCCTCCGACGCCAAGTCGATCTGATTGTATAGGATAATTTGTAAAGGAAAAGTTTTGAGTTTTGTGGATTACCGGATGTCTTGGTCGGTGACACTTTACATGTGATAGAGCTTGAGGTGGAGTGTGTTCCAAGGTCTTGGGATCATGTCTCCTTCCGTGGTCCGTAGTCTATAAGAGCCTTTCCCTGTTCTTTGAATCAATAAGGTATGGGCCTTCCCATGTTGGGGCTAACTTGCTCGCAGCCTTGTCCCTTGTGTTACGAAATACTTTTCGGGACCAGATCTCCTGTCCTGAACATTCGTACTCTGACATTCTTGTTGTAACTTCTGGCCACTGATTGTTGATATGCTGCCAATCTTACTGCTGCTAAGTCCCTGAGCTCCTGGGCTGTGTTCAGGCTGTCACAGAGTAATTCATTATTCTCAGAAAATGTATTGAATCCATACCTGATTGTTGGAACGTGCACTTCCACGGGTAGTCTTGCTCACGACCATAGACCATTGAGTATGGAGTTTGCCTGTAGCTCTCTTTGGCGTAGTTAATGCGCCCATAGTACTAGTGGCGACTCTTCAACCCATCTCCCTTGTTTCTCCATCAGCTTCTTCTTGATGCAATTGATCACAATCTTGTTGCTGGACTCAGCTTGTCCATTTGCTTGAGGATATCTTGGTGGAGAGGTCACCAAATTGATGTTCCACTTTGTACAGAAGTCCCTGGTCTTGTTTCCCACGAATGCAAGTCCATTGTCACATATGATTTCTGAGGGGATCCCATACCTGCTGATGATGTTCTTCTTTATGAAGGCTATAACTTCTTTTTCTGTGACGTTTTTGTATGCATCTGCCTCTATCCACTTAGAGAAGTAATCTGTCATTGCTAGCATAAACACCTTCTGTCCTGGAGCCATTGGTAATTTGCCAACTAAGTCCATGCCCCATTTCATGAATGGCCATGGTGCAGATATTGAGTGCAGGTTCTGTGCAGGCTGATGTATCTCTGGACCATGCCTTTGACAGGCGTCACATTTTGTGGCATACTGGATGCTATCTGTTTTCATTGTGGGCCAGTAGTACCCCATGCGCAAGATTTTGTTGACCATGCTTCTACCACCTGTGTGGTTTCCACAGTGTCCATCGTGTATTTCTGATAGTACTGTCTTGACCTGGTCAGGTTCTAGCGTAGCAGTCTGACCGTTGAAGGACCTTCTGAATAATACGCCTTGTATGATAGTATACCTGGACGCCTTGATTCTGAATGCTCTTGCCTCGACCTTGTCCTGTGGTAACTTGCCCTGGACTAGCCACTCATAGTATGGTCTGGTCCAGGACTGAGTTGCTTGGACTGAATTCTGCAGAACTGGTTGCACCTTCTGGACTGCTGGCTCCAGGATGTGCACAATTGGTATACTGTCCAGGGCACCAGGTTCAAATGCTGATCCAACGTTGGCCAAGGCATCTGCCTGCACATTCTGATCTCTAGGGACTTGCTCAACCTCAATGTTAGTGAATTTTTGAAAAAGATTTTTAACCAAATCGAGATATGCAATCATCTTAGAATCTTTAGCAGCGTACGTACCGTTGATTTGGTTTGCAACCAACAAAGAGTCTATCTTTACCTTTAGATTCTGAACCTTCATGTCCAGACACACGCTCACCCCGCTTATCGATTGCCTCATACTCAGCTTCATTGTTGGTAGTCCTGAACTCACAGGATACAGCCTGTACTATCTTGTCCCCCTGTGGCGATTTCAGGACCACACCTAGTCCAAGACCCACGGCGTTGGTGAACCATCATCCCGAGTTCCCAGATCTGCTTGTTCTGGTCGGATGGAAGATTTCTTTTGTTACTGCTTTTCTAGTGTGGGAGTGAAGTCACCACAAAGTCCGCTAATGCTTGAGATTTGATTCTTTGCTCGGGCTCGTAGGATAGATCATAGGTGCTCAACTTCATCGACCATTTTGACATACGACCTGAAAGTTACGGTCTAGACAAGATCGATCTCACGGGAACATTAGTACGAATGATAATATGATGTGCCTCAAAGTAAGGCGCAACTTTGTACAAGCAAGCTGTTAAAGCCAAAACAAATTTTTCCAATACGTAATACCTGGTCTCAAAGATCTAGAAGACTCTTACTTACATAATACACCTGGATGTTCTTTGTCCATCGGAGTTCTCTCACCAGGCTGCACTTACAGAGCTTTACATTCTGAGAGGTAGAGGACGGTGACTCCCAGGTTGAGTTTGGATAAAAGTGGGTGATGATAGATGCGCTTTCGAGTCTGGAATGCTTTCTCATGCTCTGTCCCCCAGTTGAACTGTTTGTTCTTTCTCAGGAGATCGTAAAATGGCTTGCACCTTTCAGAAGACCTAGAGATGAATCTGTTCAGCGCTGCTACTCTTCCAGTCAGTTTCTGGACATCTTTCGGGTTCTGAGGGGACTGCAAGTTGATTATTGCTGAGATCTGCTCTGGACTAGCCTCTATGCCTCTTTTTGTCACCATATAGCCTAAGAACTTTCCTGCAGTGACACCAAAGGTGCATTTAGTAGGGTTTAACTTCATATTATACTGTTCCAGAATCTCGAACGCCTTTTCCAGGTCCTGAATGTGGTCCTCAGCTTTCTTTGATTTCACCACCATATCATCAATGTAGACCTCCATTGTGTCTCCAATCTGGTCCTTGAACATCATGTTCACCAGCCTTTGATATGTTGCACCTGCATTCTTTAGTCCAAAAGGCATAGCCTTGTAGCAATATATTCCTCTGCTGGTCATGAACGCTGTATGCTCCTGGTCTGGAGTGTGCATCCTGATCTGGTTGAATCCGCTAGCTGCATCCATGAATGTTAGCACCTCATGTCCTGCGGTGGCGTCCACCATGGCATCTATGTGTGGTAGTGGAAATGAATCTTTTGGGCACGCCTTGTTCAGATCTGTATAGTCCACGCATACTCTCCACTTGCCATTCTTTTTCTGGACCACAACTACATTTGCCAACCAATCTGGGTACATTACTTCTTTGATCATGTCCATGTCCAGCAATTTCTGTACCTCCTGGTTCACAATCTCATTACGTTCTGGTGCAAACTTCCTGCGCTTCTGTTTCACAGGCTTAAAAGTTGGGTCAATATTTAACTTGTGTGTAATAACATCAGAACTTATACCAGTCATATCAAAATGGGACCAGGCAAAACAATGCTCTTTCTTCCTCAGAAAGTCAATTAGAGCAGGTGTCCGATTACCTTCGAGCGTCGAACCAACCGTAACCTTCCTCAGTCTTTCTTCACCAAAACAATTTCATCTGTCACCATGCGTGGGACAGGATTTTCAATGGACCTGACAGGCTGCTTTAATTGCTATGCGAGGGACTTACCTGGGCCGTGGAAGGTTTCGTGGTCGCTCAGAACATTCCCCTGCGCGCCGCTTCCTCTCGATCATTCCGTCCCCCACTTTGTTGGGATCTTGATGCACTGGTGGTACGTTGAAGGTCTGACCTTGAGGTTGTGGATCCGTGGTCGGCCTAGGATTACGTTGTATGAGGATGGCGCCTATCACGCAGAACTACTCAAAAGAGGTGACTCCTTCCACATAGGTTGGTAAGGTGATCTCTCCCAGGCTGTGCTTTGTTTCTCCACTGAACCCTACCAGGACGCTGGACTTTTTCGTTACATCAGACTCTTTCAGCCCCATAGCTTCCAGTGTCTCCATCATGATGATGTTGACCGAATCGCCTCCATCTACCAGGACTCTTGACCATGCAGTTCCAACTGGATCTTGATCACCCGGCCCATCGTGGTGTGGCCCATGCACTCCTTGTAGGTCCGACTCATCAAACACAATCTCCTGGCCGACTCGCTTGTCCGCCGGTGGTCGCATTCGTTCTCTAGGGCCACACGCTTCGCAGCAGAATATGTTAGTCCACAAATATCTGATCCACCAGAAATAAATTTTACCTCATGTGTTGGTGGTGGTGGTGGAAGATCTCTGGGCTCATCTCTTTCATCTTTGTTCCTCTTGTTCCTGGGCAGGATATCCTTCAGGTGACCATTCTTTAGTAGATGAGCTATCTCCCTCCTTAGAGCTATGCAGTCCTCTGTGGTATGCCCAATATCATAATGGTACTCACACCACTTGATCGTGTCTCGCCTTGGGTTTGGCTTCTCACTCGCTTTTGGCCATCAAGCCTGAGCCCGGCTTGTCGACTTGTTGATCGTGCCTGGCAGTCTGAAAAAGCAATACTCTGAAACTGGAGGTGGAACCCTGGGTGCATCAGCCTGTTCATCCACGGCGTTTGCCTCCCTCCTGTTTGGCCTCTGATACGGACCAGGCCTGCTGTTGCTGTAACACCCCGTGTTTTCATTAATACTAATTAATTATTTTAACAAAATTTTTAAATTAAAATTTATATAAATTAACTTTTATTCAATTACTTCAAAAACGCGGCTGAAAAATTTCGATTAAATAAACTTTCTCTAGATATTTCTAATTAAACATTCTCGATTTTTATATTAATCTGTATTATATTTTTATTCTTAAAATACTTGTCAAACTAAAGTCTTGATTCAATTGGTTTTATTAAACTTAATAAATTTGCGTTTTACTTTAAAAATTATTATTACTTGAATAAATATAGTTTTATTAAAACGTATCTTGCAAATAAACAAGCCGTTTGAAATTCTACGAGACCGTAATATAATTTGTAACTGACAACTTTTATACATTTATATTTTCGAACTATAAACCTCATAATACGAATAATGAAACTAAAATTTAAAACAAATAATTTAAAGTATAGTAAATTTTATAAAATATAAAAGTTTATGAATAAGAGCAAATAAAACGGACCCAAAATACTTGGATTACCCTCACCCACGTACACTGATTCCCCTCCATTCATTTCGTATCTCAAACACACCTCCTTTTCTGATTTCACTTGCCTCACTTATCTCTTTCTTTCTCCCTTGTCTTCTTCCTCCCTCTTTCTCTTTAATTAAATTAATAAAAACAAAAACAACAGGAGACCACAACAACATCACACGACAACATACAACAATGGCAACAACAAAAAAAACAACACGACATCAACAACAACAATAACAAAAACGACAACCAGCAGCAACAATAACGAAAGCAACAACGACGACAAGGACCGCCATTAATGGCAAGGTCAAGCTCGAGCTCAGACATGTCACCGGAGCACCGCCACCGTGGTCCCTCTCTCCTTTGTCGTGCTATGCTACTTCTGCTCTGTTTCACTCTCGACCACCGTCACCACCGTACACCACGACCGTGAGCCACCATGGCCGCCATCATCGAGCACCGTCGTGCTCTGCAACCATGAGGCCGTCCCCTGCCTCCTCTGCTCGGTTTTCCTCTCTCCTCCTCTGCCTCCCTCCGCTTTCAGGCCACCGGGGCCAACTGGGCTGACCACCATGGTTGCCACCGTGAGCCTGACAACCACGGTCATCGTCACCTACAGCCATGACCACCACCTCGGCTCTGCTCTGCTCTTCATTTCGGTTTCCTCTGCTCTCTCCCCTGTCTGCTCTCTCTCTCGTCTGCTCATCCTCTACTTCCGGCTCGGTTTCGACTTCGACCACCGGAGTTCTCAGTGGTTAGCCCCCTTATTTTTAAAACTTTCCAATTTCAGTTCATCTTATTTCTATTTTATTCCAACGATTAATTAATTATCGACTTGCTTCTCATTTCTCGTTTTCCCCGTCTTTTGTGAATGAAATGTCGCTGACATTGTCGAGTCGGGTCGGACCAGACCTTGTCGTGATTTGGAACTCATTCAAGTCGGGTTTATTTTGGAGGCCTCAGTTCGTGTGCCAAATTTAGGTGACTCGATTTCTTCTCCAAAATCTCTAATTTTAACACTTTGGTTTTATCTTAATTAATTTGTGATTCAAAGTGAGCTAGTATGCATTAGACACGTATGAGTCCCGTTTCAGTTTAATTTGATAACTTTGTATGATTCGCTATAATATGAAATTGGGTGTTAATTTTAGTTATAATATAATGTTGAATTGAATTGTGAAATATGATATTTATATGATTTTGTGAAATTATATTTTGGGTGAAAATGTGTTGTGAATTATTGTTGAATTATATGTAATATTATCATGTTAATATTATTTGTTATGTGTAAATTAAAATATATAAAGTATAAGGATCACAATTATAAAATAAGACTAAAAATATTACTAAAATAACTTAAGTAAACAAATTAAATTAATATAAAATATTTATGGAAATAAAATAATTATCGGCACAAAAAAAAGGTTTAAATAAAACACAACTAAAAATTGAGAGTTAAATAAAAAGGGTATTAAGTTTAAATTAGTATTAAATAAATTCAAAGGTAAAAATATAAATTAATTGCCACTGTATGAAAATTTCCAAGATAAATAATTATATAAAATGTCATATATCACATTTAATATAAAGATTACTTTATTAAAATTATAAAGTTTACAATGGACTTAAAATATACTAAATAAGTATTTGGTTAAAATAATAAAAAGAAATTGGGTACTTTAAAACTTAAAATGAATCTAAGTAAAACTATTATTGAATAAAGTTAATAATTAATATCACAAATAAGAATTTACAAAAGGTGAATTGTTAAGATCATATAAAGATCGACTAAAAATTTACTAAGTAAAGTTATATAAAAATTATGAATGATATATTTATATATATAAATATAAAACCTAACTAAAATTTAAACTATAAAGTGTATGACATTATAAAAAGTTATAAATAATTAAATAAATTAAACTTAAGTGGATGGTACTAAAATATAAATATTAATAATCTCACGTATTAAGTCACCTAATACGACTACGTAAAAGTTACATAAATAAAATCAATTCAGAAATTAGGCCACCTAAACGAATATTAGATTTTATTAAAAATACTAAAGTTTGCTAAGTATCATTAAGATACTTTTACAAGTTAAAATAAATGTTAAAACTACTAAATCGCTAAACACTTTACAATTTAAATAAAAGGAGGTAATAAATGTGGGTTATAATGCAATTCAATTATTTATATTACTAATCACTAATCTACTTTAATTTACTTAAAGTTTAAATGAAACTAAATCATACTTAATCGAACTATCATTAGATTACTAAAATACAAAATAAGAATACGTATAAGTATAAACATACATACAAAGTATAAAAATACGCATACGTATAAAAATACGTACAAAATAATGAATAATGAAAATATTTAAAAGTTACGAAGGGACTCAAAATAAATCATCAAGTTTTCCTATGTGTTCTGCTTACCTGATGAACTGCTAGAACTAAAATTTCATTATACAAAGTTTGACGATATTATTTAAGTTTCAGAATTGTCATTTATTATGTTTGAACGAGGAAATAAGAATTGAGAAAACGAACTACTTGAATAAAATACTTGGATTGTTCGCCATGTTGCGACTCTTGAAATTCGAAGTTAACGAGGTAGCTGTCTATGGGGACTTGGGCTTCCTCCCAGAGTTGCCCAAGGCGTTATAAGGGTCTTGAGACTTTATTGATGCACGGTATCCACCTCAGGGATGGGGCATACTGGATATCACCGTGAGCCCATAGTACAGTAATTGGAAACGCCAGCCCCACCCGGGGGTACCCGTCTCTGGTGATAGTCGAACATTTTCTTGGTGAATACCTTTTGATTAGCGAATAAGTATGATCCTCGATAGGTGGTGTATGCATACATTAGACAAGGGATTAGGCCGTCCTTATTACCTTAGATATCTTTAGCATATTCAGTTACGTCCGATTTCGTTTCTACCGCCGCTATCGCTTGCGGATTATGTCTCAGATGCTTCCGCCTTACTAACGAAGACTCATTAGTCAATGGATGTTGAATGTATTTCCTTGTTTTGATTGGTTATTGTCTGAATGACGTTGTCCTTGAGTTGAGATTGCTTTGTTTAGTATGATTATCGAGAAATGTTTTATGATTATATGATTTGACGTATGCTCATATGTGAATTGTCATGATTCCTTATATGTTTTTGCTTGTCTACTTGCAATGTGTTTTATTTATTCATTTTCTATATTGCATATGTTTAGAATTGCATGATTGTTCACGACTATGTGTTTATTAATTGATTTCGGCTTATGCATATATCTTGATTTCCATAATTTAGGTTTTATATATATATTATATTAACTGAGATAATAGTCATGTTTATTTATTGTGATTCTATAAATTGAAATGTTTTAAGTTTTGTTTATCATGTTGGATGAGATTTAAATATCTATATGTGAGAACTGATATTATATGCTAATTGTCCAATTTTATCGAAATATCAATTCTTTGGAGTTATACGCGTTTAGTCTTTGCCAAGTTACTTTTAATCATAGGTTAAATAAACCAAAGCGTGGTTTTAGAGGTTGTTGGTTAGAGCAGTCACTTCCGCCTCGAGCGGAGATCCTCCTATTTTCTGTTTTTGTCTCCGTTGCAGGAAATTCTCGAGACTCAGGATTATCGGGACGATTAGGATGTTTCGTTTGTATTCGTTGAGAGATTGTAATATATATTTGTATCCTATGCCATTTGAATGTAATTTAATTAACATCCGGCATGTATTAGACTTAATGAATTTTCCGCCTCTGTTTAATTAAGTCACGAAAAACCGGTTATTCTGATTCTTTGTGCCTACGGGTGGTGACTTTTCGTTCATTACCGCCTGGTCACGATACCTTGCCCTCACTGGCCGGGTCCTCTTCTACTCCCGACCGGGCGGAGCCTTAGCCTCGCACATCCTCAAAAGTAGAACAAGGGTAGCGAGTTAGTTCAACATAAAGATCGAATCTCTAACCAAACCTTGCCTGAAGGCCTCAATGGTCGCGGCCGATGTCACATCCGGGGATGGACACTTTCTCCTTGTTGAGCGGTGCGAAGTCCTCAGAGACTCGTTCTCGTTCTGGATGACTCGGTATAGATCACTGGTCTGCTTCTCCAACAGTCTGCTACTGGCGAACTGGATGTTGAAAAGGTTGATCAGCTCGGCGAAGGACTTGATGGTCTTGGTAGCGAGGTTGATGTACCACTGGAGTGGACGGTCCAAGGTTGAACCAAAGCTTTTGCACATGCAGCCTCTCTCTTCTCTGCTGGGATAGGAACGTTGAACATCCTTTGCCTGTACTGAGCAACATGTTCCAGAGGATCAGCTGTCCCATCATAGAGCTTTAGGTTGGGCGCTGAGTACTTCTTGGGCATCTCCACCATTGCAATTGCAGTCATCAAAGGGTGAATCAGCATAGCTTCCTGGTGCTACTTCTTCAATGGGTTGTGGAAGTCCTGGAACCTTTCGTACCAACTCTGAGAGTTTCTGCATCTCCATCATCATGTACTCCATGACCTGGCCTGCACTTACTCCCTCTGGTGTCTTTGGCTCACCGCCTCCTGCACCATTGTTCTCTTGATCTTCGTCCACATGGAGTGGATCGCCTTTTGTACCTTTTGACCCTGCAGAAGAGAAAGTAGAAGTCAAGTTGTTTGATCACATCGAGAATGGTGTACCTGGTGGGATCCTGGATCTGAGGCTTTCTTCGGCGTAGGACTCCGGTGTTTCTTCAGACTGACCTCGGCCTCCTTGACCTTGTTGCTTCAGCCTTGGCATCCTCTGCAGCTTTCTTGGCTTGCTCTGCAACCTGCTTGGCTTGTTGCAATTCCTCCTGGAGCTTGAGCATGGCTTCTGCACTTGTGCCTTCCATCTCTCACGTTGGTTGATTTCGTTGGTTTTTGGAAAATTTTGTAGGGTTAATAAACTAGTATCCCCACGCACGGCCAAACCTGCTCGGGTGAATTTCACACCTGTTCGTTTAAGGATTGTGGATCTACTAGTACTATCCCTTAGGTTGCTTTTAATGGTGATTTATGTGATTGACTTTAAATGTACGAAGGATAACAAAAAACGGTACAAGACACACGATATGTTACGTGGGAAAAACCCTTAAATGTTAAGGGTAAACCACGCGCCAAGCCAGGAGAGGTTCTTCAATAGTTCTGGAACAGGTAGTACAGGATCTGGACCAACTGGTACAGGATACAATAATGGAGTAAAACTACGATTAAGTGTCTAAATGCTTGAGAAGTGTGATGAGTGTTGTGTGTTTGCGTTAGATAAAATCTGATGAATGAATCCCCTTCTCTCTGAATTTTGCTCCTTATATAGCGTCCTTAGCTTCAACGTTCACCTCCTTCTTTGTAGCCAACCTCCCCTAGAATCTCTCCAGCTGCTCCTATCTTCAAGGCTTCGTTTCTGCTCCTTGACCAAGTCTTCCAACGACTCTTTTAGGGTTGTTGCTGCGGTCTTGGGCTTTCCTCTTTGATGTTTGACTTTTTTGTTGGGCTTGGCCCGTCTTGGCTTTTCCTCTCCTGACCTGCACCTTTGGTTTATGCATCTTTGGCAGTCTTTGTGCATGTTCTGGACCTGACTAAGGATCCTGTACCCGTCTAGGCCTGGCCCAGGGTTCTGGACCAGCCTGGGTTTTTTGTCCCAACAACTAGCGAGATGGATTACGAAACTAATACTAAAAAACAGAGCATGACCACGAAAATTAAGCTAGCATACAAATGCAAATAGCGAATCTGAAATAACACATGAAAGACCAGTTTTCAGGCAATCAATTAAACGCGAGTAGGACCTAATTATATATAAGCTAATGAGCAAATCAAAAATTAAACTAACGACAGCATGTTATCCTACACAAGTCGTATTACGCAAGGAAATCAAACGTGCACGCCAAGCAAACAAGAAACACGACACATCCACACACACATACTAAAATCAGGTTAAGAATACAAATCAAAAGCGAACGATGAAAAGAAAATAATTACGACAATACACAACCGAGCGACAAAAAGTAATAAAAAAGCGACAGAGAGCAAAAGAAAATAGTAAAAACGATAAATTAACAAAGTAAAAAGTAGTATTTTGCACCCTCAACTTACATGTATCGTTGACCCAATCTCCGAGTCGTAATCGATTGTAAGATTTTATCCCAAGGGGCCGTCGTCGACGAAAACAATTTGTAAATCCGTAGCTTTATACTAAACTGACAGCAATTTTCAAAAGCTTGTAACTTCTTCGTTTCTCAACAAAATTTCGAACCGAAAGATGTTTTAGAATCGTGGTAAAGTGAACTTTAAGACCTTGCAAAGAAATCAGAGAGGTTATGGTGTTTTCAACACGAAAAACGAGGTAGAAGAAGTGATAGCTGAACCAAAATCAGAAAAATCGTGCTCTGTTTTGGAGCAGCTATCTCGACTTCTTTGAGGGTTTTTTTGTGACTTTGTATTGTGTGTGTATGCTGTATAATCCGTGTGTTTTGAAGGCTTGTGGTGGGTGTGTATATATAGGGACAAAAAGTAGGGTTTTCTGGAAGAAATGAGCAGCTTTTCGTTCTCTTTGAAAGCTGCTGTCCACGGCTCTTCTTAGGGTTTTGGAGGGGTTTTTTTTGTGGGTTAAGCAAAGCTAGATGGGTCATGAAGGTCAGGTGTGGGTTCTTGTTCATGGGTACGAGTTTGATGGGTAAAAAGTCGGGTTTTGATCTGAATTTGGGCTGCTCAAAACAGAGCACGAAAAAGGGGTTTTGGGGCTGCTTTTGGACGAGCTCTTGGGCTGAGTTTTGGTCGTTTTCTGGCCTGATTAGTCGAGGGGAGAATGGGTAGGGAAAGCCTCAAAATTCGTGTTGAAACGGGCTCAAAATCGTTCTTTAAAACGGGCTTAAAAAACTTGCTGTTAAGAAAACGAATTCGTCGAATACGATTTAGTAAACTGTTTTAAAAGTACGAGAAACGACTTTTCAAGTCAAAAAAAGAATTTGTAAAAGCGACTTTTCAAATCGAAATACTTAAAATGATTTTTCAAATCGAAATATTTTATTTTCAATAAAATAACCTTTTTGACAGAATACACTTACCCTGTCAACACACTAATTTAAATATCATTTAAATTAATAAAACATTTTGTCGACGGCGCCCGGCTTACATCGTAAAACGAACTCAAATAAATGACACGAAATACATGTTGTCCTATCATCATTGGGTGTTTGTCGGGTTTTCTATAAATTTCCATATCGACAGATACGGGTATCTACAGTAACTAGGGCATTTTGATGGGATATTATATGGGTGATTTTCTATGTAAGTATTCAAGTCGCTCTATAGTCAAGACTCGTGAGTTTGTTTGATATTTGATGAATTGCTATGAAAAGGGTCGACTACCCCTCGTGCTATATGAGATATTGCATGATTGTTCACACATATCTGTCTATTGAATTGATTATGACTTATACATATATCTTGATTGCTATGATTTAAGTTTTATATATATTACGATGTTATATGAATTGAAATGATATTTAAGTTGTATATCATGTTCTATAAATTGAAATGTTTTAAGTTTTGTTTATCATGTTGTATGAGATTTAAATATCTATATGTGAGAACTGATATTATATGCTAATTGTCCAATTTTATTGAAATAAGGTGTTCTTTGGAGTTATCTGGCGTGTAGTCTTTGCCAAGTTACTTTTAATCATAGGTTAAATAAAACCAACACTTTGGTTTAGAGGTTGTTGGTTAGAACAGTCACTTCCCGCCTCTGAGCGGGAGATCCTCCTATTTTGTGTTTTTGTCTCTGTTGCAGGCAATTCTTGACGTTCAGGATTATCGGGACGATTAGGATGTTTCGTTAGTTTTACTTGAGAGATTGTAATATATATTTGTATCCTATTGATAGGCTAAAGTCGCAACGCCTAACAAAGATAACCGGACACTCACACTACTAGGTAGATAGGGTAGTCGGGATCGATTTCCACAGGGAGATGGTTGATAATGTGTGCTATCGGTGGATGGATTCTAGATTGGTCGGTTCGAGTTTTGGTTGTAAATACTAAAGGCTAAAGCTCGGAAAATAAAAGGGTTTAACTTATAAAGAAAGGTCTAGGGATTAGGCTCGTTACGGGTACGCGCGTTTTAAGCGACACTCGGAAAATGAATGCTAAGCTAGCTAGGGGTTTGACTCGTCCTCTCGGCTTTAGTCTCCCTCGAACTATACTAGCGTGCTCTCGCTCTTACTAGCGAAGGTTTCGTTGTATGCTTACGGTCTATCCTCAAACTAGGCTTTCGTTCTTAAGTTTGGGAGTACGAGCTGAGACAAAGATTATGGCCAATAATCTCAACACAACAAAGCATAAACATACAAAACCTAGCATAAGCACAATCATTCCGAAGCACTACGAGTGCGCATACGCCGAACTTACCGTCACCCTAGAAAGATGACTACTCACTCATGATCAAAGCACAAACCAAGCAAATTGAACGATGAAAACGCATACAAGAGAACAATAAAACAAAATCAAATAATAACAAGAGAGAAATGATGATGATTACCAAATTACTAGGAAAATGGATGATGAACTTGACAAGTTGATAATCTAAACCGGCGATTATGATTGAGATTGAAAGTAAGGAAATGAAATTACAAGGTAGAATTCAAGTTTTTGTTGTTCTCCAAAAGTAAGCATAAAACAGGAAAATAAAACATAATTCGTTCTAATATTTTTTTACAAGGATTATATCATCCGAAGAAAATGAGCAACTCAAAAGACAGGTTCGTCCCGTCCGAGACAAGGTCGTCCCGTCCGGGACACACATATCCCGATCGGGATAAATATCGTCCCGTGGGTTTCAGTTTTCATTCACTTTTTGCTTCTTTTCTTACTTAGTTTTATTTCTTGTTTCCTCGTCCCAAGGCATAGGGACGGAGTCGTGAATGAGTATATGAGCTTCTTTTGTCATCCCTTAGTCCCGGGACGGGTTTAAATCAACATTGCTCGACTCGTGCTCATCTTTGGCCATACTTCAATGCACTAAAACTTCACCTAGCGACCCCGGGAGCTCCAAACGTCGTCCCAAATAGCACAAATCCTCCTAAAGTCGGCTAAGTCCTGCAAAACAAAGCCAAACAACGAAAACCAGAAATCTCGGAGGGAAAACATCGCTTAAAGCGAATAAAAGCGCTAAATTTAAACGAATCGCTAGTGAAAAGGGGGCTAAAATCATATATAAATACAATACATCAAACTCCCCCAAACCGAACCGTTGCTTGTCCTCAAGCAACAAAGCGTGACAATAAAAACATGAGGACAAAGCGAGATTAAAATACTTCCCAACGGAAACCCAAACCACAAGAAGCTGAAGCAATGACAATCGTTCCCGAATCAACATGGGACATGAGAAATAGCTAACTAACAGTTGAGATTTACATGACGGCGTAGGAAGTAAATGACATAGCTAAGACTTTCGGCTCTCCCGCGATCAAATTCCGGACTCCTCGCAGTTTCCACTCATCACACACAAGTGAATATAGGCAATATAGATATAATGTGATTACGCTCACCTACTCAACTCATGAAAACGCGCCCGCAATCTAATGTGGAACCAATCTCGTATTCCCGTACATGAAAATGTCACAATAAACAAAGCAAACACGAGGGCTTACATAGGACAAACGATGTATAAAGGCCAAGAGATGTAAAGGGAATAAGGTGGACAAATGATTATGGATTCGTGGAGCTAAAAGCCAACTAGAAACCACTAATGCAACTCGAGTGCTCGTCCAACCGATAAGAAACCCAACTCTCACAATCAAGAACGGACCGAAACAGCAAATCGGTCTCCTCTAACACACCCCCGCAACATTAGCATCACATAACAAGTGCTCAAATGCTTGAAATACCAACAACAACTTCAACATTGTTTCACAAAGTCATTCTTTTTTTTCCTTTTTGATTTTGATTTTGAATTGACTTGTTTCTCTTTTTTTTTCTTTTTGTGTTGTTGTGTCTTTTTTTCTTTTTCTTTTCTTTTTGTAAAAGAGCACACTCAAATTGTTGCGAAAAACATCATCTCATGTCGGGGAAGCAGCAATCCCGACTCATAATCACCAAAACTCTCACGAACACGACATCAGCAAGTCGTGCCAATTGATCAAAACCCAAGGACAAGCACAAGAGTATGCAAAAGCGACAACTAGCTAGGCTAGGGTAGGCGATTTAGGCATGTAGCTAGCAAAAGTCAATGTGGGTATAAGGGTAATAGATCAAAAATAGGAGGATAAATCAATGTAAGTGCATGGTGAAAATCATGATATCGACTAAAGCCTCGTACGCAATAACATATGACAAATCACAGGGAAAAATGAGAAAGGGGGCCACACTTATGCGTGTTGATGTTACGCGCACCACAAGGAGACTACACACATTCCTAGAACGGGGACCGGGTATAGATGCACCGGCCACTGGAGGCTCTAAATCCTCACAAAAATATGTAGCTAATCCGGAAAGTGATCAACCGAAAAGTAAAAGCATGTCATTACACCACATTGCCAAGACATCCCCATTAGTGCTGTTTCGGGTGTAAATACGCAAAGCAAATACACTTCGAAGCTTCTATGAGATTCTATGTAATTCTGTGGGATGCGGCGTCACTTAGTCCCTTCTGACCGGATATCCTGCACAAGTACACAAACCTAGCCTCGGGGGCGTCCGAGGAAAGCCCCTCCGATGCCTAAGTCAGCGGATACTCAAGAGAGAAGTCAGAGGAATGCAAGAGTAGTCTAAGTGATACCTTTTTGTGTGTTGTGTGAATGAATCCTTGAGTGAATGCTTTGCTGCCTATTTATAGGAGTTGATTTTGTCCTCTAGTATGCCATGTCAGCCCTAAAGCTGGCTATTTGTCCCCTAGTATTGTCTTCTAGTGGTCAGGTAGTGACAAGCTCTGACACGTCCCAATCTCTGTCTGAGACGGCTCGCCGCTGCCATGGGGTCATCTGCGTGATTGAGGCCGCCCGGCCACGGCCCCTTGTCACTCCCGTAGGAGGGATTTTGGGCCGGGGTAGCCGGGCGGTGTGTACGTGGTCCGGGCTGGCTATCCCCCATCAATATGCCCCCATACAGCTGCTACTGAAAGTTGATGCTGTGTGACTGACTGTGGTTGATAGTCAGCCTTGTCTTCCTGTGTAGGCTTGTCGAGGAAGCTAATTTTCATTTTAAATTTTAAACTTTCTTATTGGGCTTTCATTTTGGCGCCCAAGATTGTGGGCTTCACCCCTCTTCTGACACGTGGGTGGTGGAGGTTAGGAGCGAACTGTTCACCTTCCTATTTTATATAACGTGAGTGGTGTGGAATATTCGTACACTGTTCACCCCTCCTCCTCTATAAATACCCTCCACTCGTCGCCATTTTTCCGTTTCATTCCTTTTCTCATTCTTTCGAAATTTCTTCAAACCTTTTCAGCAAATCTCTCTTCATTCTTACTGCTCTTCGTCTTTATTTCTGCCGCCACCAAGCCCTGCCGTCTACTGTTGAATTTATAGGTAAACTCTCCGTCCTTCTCTTCTTATTTGAGTATGTCTCGTGATGAGGACCCTGACTCCCTCGCGTTAGTCGTGGTGAGTTGCTTGGCGTGTCGACTGAGGTCGATAACATGGAGCCCCGTAGGGCTGTCCCGCTCCGTTGTGCCCCACCTCAGGGTCAGGATCTTCCTGAGGCTTCTACTTCCTCCGCGGGCAAGCCCGTCCGCCTGCGTGAGAAGCTAAATGATCAAACCTATAGAGCTCCCCTCCTTCAATTTCCGAATAGTAGATATCGTGACTTTCTTGGGTCCAGGGCCGGTGACGTTGTTGCCGCGTCGCATTATAATCTGGGCGACGGGTGGCAGTTCAGGGTGCCTGGTCCTTGCGACACCGTGTGCAAGCCGCCGGATGGTCATACCGCCGTGTTTACTAAACACCTCGAGTTCGGGCTTCGTTTTCCCATGCATCCGTTCATAGAGCAACTGATTGAACGAGGTAACGTTGCCCTTTGTCAGCTGAACCCCTTCGCCATCCGCCTGATGGTGGCGTTCACCTGGACGTGCCTGTTCTTGGACCTTCCGTTGTCTATCGACGCTTTCAGGATCATGCATTCCCTGGGGTTCGCCTCGAACAAAGAGGATACTGGGCACTTAAGCGTATTGACGGACCCACACTACCAAACCGTTCATAAAAGGCTTTCCTCTGTCAAGGATTGGAAGGACAGATATCTCTTCCTGTACAGTCCCAAGCCGTGGGTTATTCCACGGCACTTCAGGAATTACTACCACAGCCGCTTTGAGACTGCAGAGGAGTTCATACCCGGCGTGCCGCTTGATGTAGCGAACATACCTCAGACAGCGGAGGTTAGGAAGGTTCTAGACTATTTTCGCCTAGGGAAAGGCGGAAAGCCTCTGAACTGGTTGCCCCCAGCAGAGGTTATTTTCCAAGACAAGTTCCTTGGCAGGGTCGGCCTGATCCCGGCCCTGGACAAAGGTAATCTGGGGCCGGCCTATTCTGTTGCTTCCTCGTCGTATCTTTCTGTGTTTATTGTCTCTGAATTGTGGTTGTCTTTTTCTGCTTCCAGGTGCTTTTGAGGAGTTTACGGCTGAAGATCTCGGGCGGATTGGTCTGGACGTTTATCGCCAGCCCGTCGATTTAAGGTTCGACGCTCCCGTTGACGACCGCAAGGACGTGTTACGAAAAGCGATCATGGATGCCAACCCTGCTAAGACTAACTTCAATCCCATCATTAAGCGCAAAGCGATTCCTAGGAAAACCCAATGAGAGTAAGCGAGGCGGAGGAGGTAATCCACCTCGCCCCAAAACCTCCGCCGAAACACCGCGGATTCAACCATCACCTTCGGTAATCACGCCACCTCCGTCCCTCCTCCCGCCGACCATCGGGTCGTGAGCGTTGATAACTCGGACTACGAAGAGGAGGCGATCGAAGTTGATCGGGGCGCTGCGGACACGCTCTGTGAAGGAGGTGAGTTCGATTCTCTCTCGGCATCACGTGTGTGCAGGTGCAATGTTTTGGATACTCCTGCGGATAGCTTATCCGCCATCCCAATTATCAGCGACATGGATCTGAACTCATCTTCCTTCTTTATGCAGGCAGTTCGGTGATGCGTGACCCTCCGTGGCCGTGGCTTAGTCCCTAATCCACCTGGCCCGGTCTTGAGGTGGCGGCTCGCCAAACAAGTCCAGGAAGATGACTGGCGGCCTTCGCACCTTCTCAAGCGATGCGGTGATAGAGAGGGGTATTCGGATGATCGCCTCGCCGCCCTCTGACCTGCAGGTGTCAGTCGACCAACTGTGCAAGGCTTGCGAGAAGGCTAAGGTGGCCTTTGATGAGATCAGCCGCCAGTTTGAGCGGCTGAAGGTCGATCACTCTAAGCTCAAGGACGATCACGTCAAGCTCAAGAATGAGGTACGTGAGGTGACCCGCAATCTTCTGGAGGCTGATGCCGTTGTTAAGGCGACTGAGGAGAAGTTACGGATCGTCTCAACCGCGCTGAATGCTGCTCAAGACGACGCGCATAAAGCCAAAACCGCGCTGGAGGAGAAGGAGGCTCTCCTGCGAGAGAAAACCACCGCGCTGTCTGAGGCGAGCGGTGAGGTTGAGCGGCTGCGTCAAATGGTGGAGAGGCTGACGCTGGAGAAGGAGACTCTGACCTTGGAGAAGGATAAAGCTTACGCCCAAGGCTTTTCCGACGGCTTCTCCAAGGGCTATGAGCGCGGCGACGAGGACGCCAAGGGTTTGATCCAGCTGGTTTCTCCTTTCTTCGATTTTGATCGCCATAGAGAGCTGGAGGAAGAGAGGGAGGCGAAGCGGACGAGGCTGGGATTAGAATTTGGATGTTCTGTCCCCGCTCTGAGATTAACTTTGATGTCTCGTCCCAGGGATGAGGGTCCCGAGGGGAGTTAGTCGACCTCTGCCGGGGCCACGATCTTGGCCCTCCATAGGAACTCATTTGTCGTCATCCGGTTCTTCCTGCACTGTCTAGGAAGATTTTTGCCGCCGCCCCTTCTATTGTATGCGATCTGGGAACTGCTATCCCAGGTTTGTGTATCGGCGAAGATCATCCCTTCTTTGGGCCAACCACAGGTGTCTTCTTAGTCTAGCATTTTATTTCCTTTTGCGCTAGGCTGTCAGTGGCGGCCCTTATGTGGGTGACGGCCGCCGACTCCGCGTGACTTTGTACTTGTATTTTCGCTTTCATTAGTTTCTTGCAGCTGCTTGTAATGTAACTCTCTTTCTGCTACAAATTGCTTGTAATATAACTTGTATTTTCATTTTCATTAGTTTCTGGTGGCCCTTGCAGTCTTTACGCTATGGCTTTGCTCTTAGTTTTTTCTTTTTGTCTAAGTTATAACGCGGCATAAGTTTCCAACTTCGGAGTTTGTCGATATTTCTCTACCTTATCTTTTTCTGTTTGTGAAATTTGTCTGGCGCTATGGCGTGAGCGAGACTTATCTGACCTTAATATCTTTGGGTGAAATTTGTCTGAGGCACTTATGGCCATGAGCAGTTTCTCTGACCTTGACATTTTAATTTGAAATTTGTCTGGTATATGGCCATGACGAACTTATCTGACCGAGATCTTGAATTTGAAATTTGTCTGGCGCTATGGCCATGAGCGACTTATCTTAACATTTAATTTAGAAATTTGTCTGGCGCTATAAGCCATGGCGAACTTATCTGATAATATCTTTAATTTGAAATTGTCTGAGCCTGATGTATGAGCGGACTCTGACCAATATGACATTTAATTTGAAATTTGTCTGGCGCTATAAGCCATGAGCGAGACTATCGACCGATATAATATCTTTGAAATTTGTCTGGGCACTATGGCGTATGGCGGACTATCTGACCTTGACATTTTAATTTAGAAATTTGTCTGGCGCTATAAGCCATGAGCGGAACTCTCTGATATAATATCTTTGGTAGAAATTTGTCTGGGCACTATGGCGAGCAGAACTCTCTGACCTTGACATTTAATTTGAAATTTGTCTGGCGCTATGGCCATGTAGCGAACTCTCTGATATAATATCTTTGGGTGAGTCTGTCCCAGGCACTATGGCCATGAGTGGACTTATCTGACCTTGACATTTAATTTGAAATTTGTCTGGCGCTATGGCGCATGACGGACTATCTGACCTATAATATCTTTGAATTTGAAATTTGTCACTATGGCATGATGGCGAGACTTATACCCGACCTTGACATTTTGGATTTTCAAAATTTAGTGTTTTTGAATCAAATTATCTTGATTTCAAGACGCAGGTAGTCATCCCTCCTTGCCTGGCGACTTATGTGTGATGCAAGTCTAAACATATGCTGGGCAAAAACCTTTCATAAATGCCTTTCTTTCCGTGTGGTGTCAACAGGTCTGACCACTCACACGGTTCAAAAAATAAAACATGCCGACTGCCTCGTTAAAACCTTTCTACGGAAAACCCGTGGGACAAAACCGTAGATAAGGTAAAAGAGTCTGATGGCTTACACAAAATATTTCTTAAGGCTATCAGCGTTCCAGTGGGAAGGCAGCTCATACCCTTCCATGTTTGTGAGATTGTAAGTGCCCGGCTGCTTGATGTTGGTAATTTTGTATGGGCCTTCCCAGGTGGCTGACAGCTTGCCGTGGATGTTTCCTTTTCCTGTTGCACTTGCTTTTCTTAGCACAAGGTCTCCCAGCTCGAATTCCCTGCGGTTGACTCTGCGGTTGTACATCCTTCGCATTCTGTTCTGGTAGATTGCCAAATTTAGGCATGCTTCCTCTCTAGCTTCCTCCAGCAGGTCTAAGGACTCTTTCCTCGCCTTTAGGTTGTCAGCCGCCTCGAAAAGGTCGACCCTTGGGCTAGGAGACTGGATTTCTACCGGCAGAAGGGCTTCCGCGCCGTACACCAAATTGAAAGGGGTGTAGCCGGTTGCCTCCTTCTCTGTCGTCCTAAGGGACCACAGGACACTTGGCAGTTCGTCAGCCCAAGCGCCTTTCAACTCGTCCAGCCTCTTCTTCATACCGTTCAACATTTGCTTGTTAGCGCCACTTGGCCGTTCTGGCGGGGATGAGTCACCGAGAGTAGCTACCACTGCGGTCTTGGTTCCTTCGGCCAGTCCTTACTTTGTCATTGTCAGCGTCTCCGTGATCAAAGACCACCACTTCGACGCCAAACCTGGTAATTACATTCCGCGGACAAATTTTCTCACCGCTTTGCTCTGTTATCGTGGGGCTGACCTGCCTTATCCACTTTGTGAAGTAGTCTCTGCGGCGATGACAAATTTCCTGCCCCCGGTGGCCGTCGGGAAAGGTCCTAAGATGTCCATTCCCCATTGATCGAATGGGATAGGGCTCAGGACGGTTCGCAAATCTCGGGCCGGCATGTGGATGTCTGGCGCATGAATTTGGCAGTTCCTGCACCGTTTTGTCAACTCCTTAGCGTCCTTAATCATTGTGGGCCAGAAGTACCCAGCTCTTAGGGCCTTGTGGGCGAGATTCCGCCCTCCTATGTGGTGGCCGCAGATCCCAGAATGTATTTCTTCCAGAATGTAGGTTGCATCTGTGGCCACACACCGAGAGAAGTCGAGAAAAAGATCTTGATGCAATTTCTCCGTTGATAATGATAAATCTTGTGGCCGCGCTTCACTTTGCGGCCTCGGTCTATCTTTAGGAGCTCCTGTTGTTTTGTACTTGATGATTGGCGCGTCAGTAGTCCCCATCGGTTATTGCATGGACGGTGGCGCTCGCTTCTGTCGCCTCACATCGGCGGTCATTGTTTTGGCTTGTTGTCGGTTGTTGCGCTCGCTTGATTTGGCAAGCGTCTGCTTTGTTGTTTCGGCCAGTGGGATGTGACAAACTTGAAAGATTTTAGCTTTGCCGTTAGGTTTTAAGCCTTGTGTAAGTATTGTGACATGCCGTCGTCTGCCGCTTCATATTAAGCCGCCGGTGGCTAGCTACCAGCTGAGAATCCACCCGTAAGACCAACTTCTCTGCCCCCATTGCAATAGTCAACTCGAGTCCGGCTAGGACGGCCTCGTATTCTGCCTCGTTGTTCGTTGCTGGGAAAGCGAACCTTAGAGCATGTTCAAATTCGTGTCCCTCCGGGCTGATGATGATGACCCCTGCTCCTGAGCCGTGTACGGTGGCGGAGCCGTCGGTGTACACCTGCCACTCGCCGTCCGGTTGATGTCCCCCAGCCGGGTGAGTACATTCGGCTAAGAAATCAGCTAGGGCCTGGGCTTTTATGGCTGTCCGGCTAGCGTACTGTATCCCGAATCCTGACAACTCTATGGCCCACTTCAGGAGCCGTCCCGACTTTTCAAACTTCTCTAACGCCTTTTCCAGCGGCAAATCTGTCCTTACCTCGACTGGATGTGCGTCAAAGTAGGGCCTTAGTTTACGGGCCGCCAGAACCAACGCGTATGCTGCTTTCTCGATCATTGGGTAATTTCTTTCGGTTGTCCCGGTAGCATGGTGATGAAGTATATGGGTTCTTTGTTCTTTCCGTCTCTCTCAAGATGATCGCGACATCAAGCTTCGCTGCCACCGCTATATATAACACTAGTGTCTCTCCTGTCACCGGTCTTGCCAAAGTCGGTAGGGTAGTGAGATGATGTTTTAGCTGCTCGAAAGCGGTCTGCTGTTCTGCCCCCCAATCAAATTTCTTGTTTCCCTTCAGCACCTGGAAGAAAGGTGTTGATTTGTCGGCTGACCGTGATATGAACCTGGAGAGGGCAGCCATTCTACCGGTGAGGATTTGGATGTCTTTGATGTTCTTAGGTGACGGCAGATCGATGATGGCCTGCACCTTTTCCGGGTTAGCGTCTATGCCCCTTGCACTCACTAGGTAGCCCAAGAACTTACCGGACCGTACGCCGAAGGTGCACTTTTTAGGATTCAATTTCATTTTGTACTCCCTGAGCGAGCGGAATGTTTCTTCTAGGTCTTCCAGATGCTGCTGGTCAGACCTGCTTTTGACAATCGCGTCGTCCACGTATACTTCCATGTTACGTCCCTTTTGTTTGGTGAAGACGGCATCCACCAACCGTTGATAAGTTGCCCCAGCGTTCTTGAGCCCGAATGGCATCATTCGGTACATGAAGACTCCGTGACTTGTGATGAAGGCGCACCGTTGTTGGTCTTCATCGTTCAGGTAGACCTGATGGTAACCTGAGAAAGCGTCAAGGAAACTTAACGTTGAGTGACCGCTAGTTGAGTCTACCAGTTGGTCGATCCTTGGAAGCGGATATGATCTTTAGAAGCGAGCCTTGTTCAGGTTGGTGAAATCCACACACATCCGCCATGCTCCTGAGGCTTTCTTCACCATTACTACGTTGGCGAGCCATTCTGGGTAGTCACATACTTCAATGAACTTTGCCTCTAACAGCTTGTTTATCTCCTCCAGGATGGCGGCGTCCTTCTCCGCGCTCATGGGTCTCAATCTTTGTTTAATCGGTTTGAAGCCCGGGTTCACATTCAGGCTGTGGACTATGACCGAGGGGTCAATCCCCGGCATTTCGGCGGCTGAGTACGCAAACACGTCCTTGTTCTCTCTGAGAATGTTAACGAGTTTCTCCTGGAACCGTGCCTCTAGGTCTGCGCCGATAATGACTGTCCTCCCAGGGGATAGTTCCACCTCATTTGTTCCGCTGCCCGGCCCGGGGCTGATGTTTAGTCCTTTCTTTTCGTTGACTTCTTCGGCCGAGGGCATTCTGACCTCGGCTACAGACTTACCCTTTACCTTTTCAGCTGCCATCGAATTGCAAGTCCGCCCGGTCTTCTGATCTCCGTGCAACTTGCCGGCTGTCCCTTCGTCGGTCACGTACGCCATGGCCAAAGCCCTAACCGAGACCACGGCGTGGATCTCATCTAAGGTTACTCTGCCAATCAAGGCGTTGTAGGCGGATGGAGCGTCGACAACGACAAAATCGGCTTGTATGTTCCTAGCGCTCCGCCCCTCCCCTATGGTCACAGGCAGAGCGACCGTCCCGAAGGGTTTGATGCCGTTTCCCGCGAACCCGTAGAGGGACCCAATGTATGGTTCCACGTCTTTTTTGCTTAGTCCTAGCTTATCGAATACCTCCTTGTAGAGAAGGTTGGTGCATGCGCCGGTGTCAATCATGCACCGGTGGACTAGGTGATGGTTTATGTCGATGGCGACCACCAGGGGATCATCATGCGGGTAAGTAACACGCTCGTAATCATCGCGGTCGATGGACAGCGTTGGTATCTGTCGCGGCTCTCCCGCGTTTGCTGAGTAGATTGCTCCAAAGGTTTCCTCTCTCTCGCCAGCTTTTCGTTTTCTATTTGACCTGGTATCCTTTCCGCTACCAGAAATAACGTGTATCACCGGGCGAGATTTGGGACGCTTACCATTGTCGGCCCCTTTTTCTTCCTCATCACCGCCTCTCACCCTTTTCTCGCCGACGTACTTCTTCAGGTGTCCCTCTTGTATCAAGCGTTCGATCTCTTCCTTTAGTGAACGGCAACTTTCGGTGTCATGTCCCTGAACCCTGTGGTACTTGCAATACTTGTTCTTGTCCGCGCCCGGCCTTATACGACTCGGCGTGTTGAACTTTACTTCCTTCGCCGCCAATTCGTAGACTTCAGCCCTCGGCCTGTTGAGTGGGGTGAGTCTGTCAAACTGCGGTCCCTTGCCTTTGACTCTCTCGCCCCGAATCTGATTTGAGTTGCTTCCGGATGGACGGTGGCCGCTCTTTTCCTTGTTCCCACTTCGCTCCTCCTTCTCCTCCCGTCGGTCGGGCTTCCTACCAAAGGTTCGACGGAATTGCTCTTCTCGGATAAACCCTTCGGCCATCTCCCTAGCCTTCAAAGAAATCGAGGCGGATTGCGGATCAAAGGCTTCGCGATTCCCCTCTCTCGAGCCCGTCGTAGCGTGGACACCAATTTTTGAATCTAGGTCTCGCACCTGTTGTGACTCGCGGTCAAAGCGAATCATGTAGTCTTTCAATTTCTCGTCTTTTCCTTGAACGACGTTCAACAATTCAGCGGCGATCTTTTCTCTCCGGCGGTTTCCCGCGTATTGTTGCTTGAACAATTTTGTCATGTCTTCGTACCCTCTGATTGTCCCTACTGGGAGATTCCTGAACCACGCGTCTAACGGCGGTGAGGGTGGTGGGGAACACCTTGCACCAGACATGATCAGTCGTGTCGTACATCATCATATGACTTTCGTATGTGGCCAAGTGCTCTTCGGGATCGGTCTTCCCGTCGTACTGGACAGTAGGCATTTTCATTTTCGGCAGTGGGCACTCCAGCACCGGTGTGGCCAAGGGAGACTTTATAATCACCTGTCTGCCCCTTGCTGATGTGCGGCGCGGCCTTTCCAACCTCGAAATAACTTCAACCGATGGCTCAACCCGGTAGGTCTCATCCTCCACTTCGGTCTCTATTCTCAAGTTTTCTCCCGTTTCTTCATTTCCAAACAAGTTCTTGGGGGTGATATTCGTCCTCGGCTGTGAGCTCTCCGGCTGTTCTACATGCGGCTCCGTGCCCTTTGGCGGCTCCTTTTGCGGCGTTGATCTCATCTTCCTGAGGAACGCATCCACCATTCTTTTTTCTTCGGGAGTCATGGGGCCTTCTTCGCGAGCTGGGTCTTCCTCGGCGGCCACCTTTTTTGGTATCGTATTTTCCGGTTGTTTTTCCGGGTTTCCTTCTTGTCTTGACATGATTTCTATTTCTATCCCCACAGACGGCGCCAATTGTTTCGGGTGTAAATACGCAAAGCAAATACACTTCGAAGCTTCTATGAGATTCTATGTAATTCTGTGGGATGCGGCGTCACTTAGTCCCTTCTGACCGGATATCCTGCACAAGTACACAAACCTAGCCTCGGGGGCGTCCGAGGAAAGCCCCTCCGATGCCTAAGTCAGCGGATACTCAAGAGAGAAGTCAGAGGAATGCAAGAGTAGTCTAAGTGATACCTTTTTGTGTGTTGTGTGAATGAATCCTTGAGTGAATGCTTTGCTGCCTATTTATAGGAGTTGATTTTGTCCTCTAGTATGCCATGTCAGCCCTAAAGCTGGCTATTTGTCCCCTAGTATTGTCTTCTAGTGGTCAGGTAGTGACAAGCTCTGACACGTCCCAATCTCTGTCTGAGACGGCTCGCCGCTGCCATGGGGTCATGCCGCGTGATTCCCAGGCCGCCCGGCCACGGCCCCTTGTCACTCCCGTAGGAGGGATTTTGGGCCGGGGTAGCCGGGCGGTGTGTACGTGGTCCGGGCTGGCTATCCCCCATCAAGTGCTAATTCCGTCTAAAAAGATCATGTCAAGGCTACAAGCTAAAAGGGAAGGGAAGTCGGGAAGCGAAAGGTAATAACAAGCTCGACTACAACGATTCTAAATAACAAAGTCAACGTATTTTTGGATTTTTTTGATTTTTTTCTGATTTTTTTGGATTTTTTGTGGTTTTATGATTTTTTTTTGTGAAAAATGAAAAATGAAAACAAAGAAAATAAAGGAAATAAACAAGTCTCCCCCCCAAGCCAAACATCACATTGTCCCCAATGTGACCAGCAGCACATTAATAGCAGAAGGACAGCAAAATAAAGGAGGGAAAGACAAGAAAAACAGAAAAAGGAGAAGAATACTTACAATATAGACAAGGAAAGCCTTCCCCCAAACCAGCATCCATGTAGAGGGGCAAGCACGAACTACCAGAAACGATCAAAGGCGGTGTGCTCAGACATACCACCGCCACTGCCACCTGCGCCATCATCGCCACCATAAATCGCCGCGCGGCCTCCAAAGTCTGTGGCGGCGTCCATCGCGCGAGGACCGCCCTGAGAGGTACCTGCAGCATCAAAACCAACATTCGGCGTGAAACCAAAACCACCCCCCTGCCCACCAAACATCCCACTACCCTGGCCACCCTGAGGAAAGCCACCAGACGGGTAAGTATACCAAGAGGGATGTGGTCCCTCGGGCTGAACAAAGCCCTGGCGCGCAAAATGATCATAAACGGGGTACATGGCCAAGCGCTGGTCGGTCTGCAAGGCGGTCATGCTGCTTCGCAAATCAGAAGCGAAGGAATCAAAGGAAGAAATAAGTCTCGCCTGACCAACCTGGAGGTCATGAATGGAGTCGTACATAAGATCCCCAGTTCGCGTATAGGGAGCGAAGGGATCAAAGCGGAGTTCTTGTGATGAGCTCAGCCCGCGGCGGACACGAAGTGGAAGCCTCACCGCGCTCTCGGCGATGGTAAGTGTGGGTATGGCCTCTGTCAGGCATCTGAGGAGCCACACCTCCAGCTGGAATGATCAAATAAGTGGCCAATGCAGGGCGTTCATCGCCCTCGTCATCCTCCTCCTCGTCGTCATCATCACCCGCAGGCCCGGCGACACTGCAAACTCGGGGTTGGGGATTAACCTAGGGAGAGTAGGGTTAGGGAGCATGCATAAATCAGTCCATTGGTTACCACTACCCGTCCTCCATATATCGCCCCGTCGATCACCCCGCGTGACCCAGTTTATCGTCAGAAGGTAGGCCAAGTCCATCAAGATCCCCCCATTAACGGCTGGCTCTAGGTCGCTCTCGTTAAGCCTAAGCATTCGTCTAGCAATATGGGTAACCAAGCCACCCAAGACAATATCTCGAACCCTAGACCCCGTACCCACAGCTTTAAGGTGGCGGACAAAGTGATGGGCTAAGTTAAGCCTAAACGGTCGTCTATGATCAGGGTTTAGAAAGCCGCCAATGTGCTCAATCTCTATTTGGCGAACGTTATGGGGTTCGGTACGTCCAAACAAGGTGTACCCCATCAAACATTGCCATAGGCGGACAATGGGATGGTGGATAAGACCAGAGGACAAGTGTTTATAGTTAACGACGTTGGGGACGCCGGTGAGACTAAACCAAGTGTTGGCAAGGGAGAAACCGGTGCACTCGATAGGGTCGGTCGATCGAAGGCCGAAAAGCTGCGCAAACTCGGCGAAGGTTTGAGTGAAATTAGTGTTGCGCAAACGGTAGCTAATAGTGACCGGAACACCCTCTGCGTCTCGTGAATACTCGAACGAGCTCAAGAATTCGAGGGTGATGGAAGCATAAGTGCGATATTGCATCTCGAAGAGGCCTACGGTGTTCGTACCTACGAAAAATTCACGCAAAGTGGTCTCAATACCGTAACCGGCTAAAAGCTTGTGATCTAACCATCGAGTCGGACGCAGTGTCTTACCCTTTAGAAGCTGAAATCGTTCATATTGTTCTTTATTAGGAAAGACGATGTCAGGATAAGTAGAGTCGGTGTATTGTTCGGTCGTGGAGCTAGGACCCTCATCGGCACGACGTTTCCTAGTGTTCCTAGACCCGGCTTTAGGACCCATGGTTATATGAAGGAGTAACTAGAGGGAAAAGGGGAATGTATGCTAAGAAAACACTAAACCAAACTAAAAAAAACACTAAACTAAGCTAAAAATACTAACTAGGAAGGGGGAAAAGGAAAGGGAAAGGGATAAAACTAACTAAGAAGGCAAAATTAAACTAGTAAACCCTAATTAAGCTAATTAAAATTGAAAACTAAGCAAACGAAATTATTAACGAAAAATACTTACAATGCCGAATAGAGAAGAGAGCAAGGAGCAAGATGACCCAAAAATCGACCCAAAAATCATCACCCAAAATCGTAGAGATTTTTCAAACAACCCGGAATGCTTCAAAAATTAGTGGAGAATGAAGCTTGAAGCGAGTAGAATCCGAATCCGGTGTTAAAAATTAATTTGGGTGAGTGCAAGTAGATGTTTCAAAGGGTTTTTGTGGAGGGTTTATGGTGTTTTAATGGAGGTTGAGGAGAGAGGTAGGAGAAGAAGTTGAAAATGAGTGGGTGAAAGTGAAGGAAGGAATGAAAAAGGTGAAAATAATGAGTAAAAATTAAAACAAAACATCCGTCAAAACATGAGGCCCAGCCCGGCCTTGGTGTCCCGATCGGGACAAGACTCGTCCCGTCCGGGATGAGATTTTTAACATTTCCCAATTTTGACACGAAACTGAACTCCACGGGACGCAACTTGTCCCGTCCGGGATTGTGTTGTCCCGATCGGGATTTAGTGGTCCCATCCGGGATGACTTTGATTTTTGCAATGTACTCCGTTTTCAGCTTATTACTCTTGGTCCCACATCCTTAGACCTCGTTTTCAGCAGAAATTCCAACATGGATGACGCGTCTATCGGCTTTTCACTTCATATCTGCGTCATATCTTCAAAACACGATTAAAACCCTCCCTCACATGCTCTCATAATAAAACGACACACGAACTAGAATTGAAAATGCGAAAAACAACGGGTTGCCTCCCGGAAAGCGCTGGTTTTATAAGGTCCCGCACGACCTAAACTCCCAAAATCAAGCATTGATCGGGAGGGGACGGAGATAGCATACCTCCGTCGTACCTAAACGAGCATCCTCGTGGTACACTTTCAAACGTTGGCCATTCGCCTTGAGCGCCGCCACTTCTTGTCTCAACCTCAATATTTCCAAACTTTCCCACAAAGTGGCCGTATAAGGACCGGACCACTTAGAACGTAATCTCACGGGAAATAACTTAAGGCGAGAGTTATAGAGAAGTACCTTGTCACCAACCGCAAATTCTCGTTTCAAGATTCGTTTGTCGTGCCATTGCTTTGTCTTCTCCTTGTAGAGGCGTGAACTCTCGTATGCACTAAGTCGGAATTCATCAAGCTCGTTTAGTTGCAACAACCGCTTCTCCCCACTCAAAGTAGCATCAAAATTAAGCTCCTTAATAGCCCAATACGCCTTGTACTCGAGCTCCACGGGAAGATGGCAAGACTTGCCATACACCAACTTATACGGCGACATGCCTATAGGTGTTTTGAAAGCGGTTCTATACGCCCAAAGCGTATCATCCAACTTCATGCTCCAATCCTTGCGTGATTTGTTCACAACCTTCTCCAAAATGCTCTTCAATTCACGATTAGAGACCTCGACTTGACCACTTGTTTGAGGGTGGTAGCCAAGTCCGGTCCTATGCATCACTCCATACTTAGCTAGCAAAGCATCTAGCTGCTTCTCATGGAAGTGGGTACCTCCATCACTAATAATGGCTCGGGGAACCCCAAACCTTGGAAATATTATCTTCTTGAAGAGATTTATCACCACCTTAGCGTCATTTGTAGGGGAGGCAACGGCTTCAACCCATTTGGAGACATAATCGACCGCTACTAGGATGAATCGATTCCCTCGAGATGAAGGAAACGGACCTTGATAATCAATACCCCATACATCAAACAATTCAACCTCCAAGATACCCGTTTGAGGCATCTCGTGTCTTCGTGAAATATTTCCGGTTCGTTGGCAAGCATCACATGACATAACAAAAGCATGACTATCTTTGAACATAGTCGGCCAATAGAAACCAGATTGCAAGACCTTAGCGACGGTCTTGGAAGGGCCATGGTGTCCTCCATAAGAAGAGGAGTGACAATGCTCGAGAATAGAATTAACTTCCCATTGAGGCACGCATCGTCGAAACATACCATCGGCGCATTCACGAAACAAGTAGGGGTCATCCCAAAAGTAGTGGCGAACATCCTTCAAGAACTTCTTCTTTTGTTGATAAGAAAAATCAGGTGGCAAAGTTTTTCCAACGATATAATTAGCGAAATCAGCGTACCATGGTGTATCAGCAACCACGGACATAAGTACATCATCGGGAAACGAATCGTCAATAGGGGAAGAATCCCCTCCATCATAACGAAGCCGAGACAGGTGATCGGCGACGACATTCTCTGCACCCTTCTTATCACGTATCTCCAAATCGAACTCTTGCAACAAGAGTATCCAACGAATCAAACGAGGCTTGGCCTCCTTCTTTGCAAGTTCAAAGCGGCATGATCGGTATAGACAATGACTTTCGACCCTACAAGATAGGACCGAAACTTCTCCAAAGCATAGATGACAGCAAGCAATTCTTTCTCTGTCGTGGCATAGTTGACTTGCGCCTCATCTAACGTCTTGCTAGCATAATAGATGGCATGCAATACCTTGTCCTTCCTTTGCCCCAAAACAGCTCCAACGGCGTAGTCACTAGCATCACACATCACCTCAAAAGGTAATGACCAATCTGGCGGTTGGATAATCGGCGCTGAAATGAGTGCCTGCTTTATCTGCTCAAATGACTTAATGCACTCGTTAGTGAAAATAAAGGGGGCGTCCTTAAGGAGAAGTTGAGTCAATGGTTTAGCAATTTTGGAGAAGTCCTTGATAAAGCGGCGGTAGAATCCCGCATGACCAAGGAAACTTCTCACTCCTTTAACATTTACCGGTGGAGGTAATTGCTCAACCACTTGGACCTTAGCGCGGTCCACTTGGATACCTTTTTCAGAAATAAGGTGCCCAAGTACTATACCTTCCGTCACCATGAAGTGACACTTCTCCCAATTAAGGACAAGGTTCGTCTCCTCACAACGTTGTAACACATGGACAAGATTAGTCAAGCATGCATCAAAATCAGAACCATAGACACTAAAGTCATCCATAAAAACTTCCATGCTTGACTCGATAAAATCAGAAAAAATAGCCATCATGCAACGTTGAAAGGTGGCGGGAGCATTGCACAATCCGAATGGCATCCTGCGATATGCAAAGGTGCCATAGGGACATGTGAATGTCGTCTTTTCCTGATCCTCAGGATGGATAGGAATTTGGAAGAACCCGGAATAACCATCAAGATAGCAAAAATACCTGTGGCATGCAAGACGTTCTAGCATTTGATCAATGAAAGGTAAAGGAAAATGATCCTTACGAGTCGCGGTATTCAACCTCCGGTAGTCGATGCACATGCGCCATCCCGTGACAATCCTAGTAGGAATGAGCTCGTTCTTGTCATTTCGGACCACCGTGGTACCTCCTTTCTTTGGCACAACTTGCACAGGGCTTACTCATTTCGAGTCCGAAATTGGGTAAATGATACCGGCATCTAAAAGCTTCATCACCTCCTTCTTTACTACCTCCTGCATGTTAGGATTCAAACGACGTTGTCCTTGGATACACGGCTTATGACCGTCCTCAAGATGAATGCGATGCATACAAAAGTCGGGACTAATCCCCTTCAAATCATCAATAGAATATCCGATGGCCTTCTTGTGCTTTTTCAAAACACTCAACAATTTTACAAGCTGGTCATCGGGTAAATTCGCATTCACTATCACGGGACACATTTCCGCGTCATCCAAGAAACAATATTTCAAATGAGAAGGTAAAGGTTTGAGTTCGGGCTTTTGTACCTCAACCGAAAGTGATGAATCCAAACTTTGTACCTTTTGGCTTGCAAAGAAAGCCAACTTCCTTCCTATTCAACGCGTCTTCAATAGCGTCCACTTCACTTTCCATTGCGCATCCTCATTACCTACATCATTAACACAACAAAGCACGGCCTCCAAAGGATCCCTCGGAAGGGAATGAGGCAAAACATCGTCCACAAAACAATCTATAACATCAATAGCATAGCAAGACTCCTCTAACATGGGTTTCTTAAGTGCATTTTGTAAGTTAAAAGTAATCTTATCACCTCCAACATCCAAAGTCAATTTACCGTTCTTGACATCAATGATTGCACCAGCAGTGTGCAAGAAGGGCCGTCCCAAAATAATTGGGATTTGAGCATCTTCGGCCATATCAAGAACGATAAAATCAACCGGAATAAAGAACTTACCAACACGCACGGGAACGTCCTCTAAGACACCCAAAGGATGTTTTACAGAACGGTCCGCCATTTGGAGGGTGATATTAGTGCACTTCAAGACTCCCATGTTTAATTTTTCACATATCGAGTACGGCATCACGCTCACACTAGCACCCAAATCACACAAAGCTTTATCGATAGTTAGGGTGCCAATTGTACATGGTATGGAAAAACTACCGGGGTCCTTTAGTTTAGGTGGAGATTTATTTTGTAAAAGCGCACTACAACGCTCGGTAAAAGCAACGGTCTCCACCTCACTAAACGACCTCTTTCGGGTGAGAATATCTTTCATGAATTTTGCATATGCCGGGACTTGAGTAATAAGCTCGGCAAAGGGAACAGTTACCTTGAGATTTTTGACTACATCCATAAACTTACCGAATTGGTCGTCGAGCTTTGACTTGATCACACGACTCGGGAATGGTAGCTTAATCTCAATTGGTGGCTCCACCGGCTTCTCCTTTGATTGCTTCTCCACTTCGTTCTCCACATCCTTACTCACATCATTAGCATTTTCCTTGCTTGGCTCACCTGCAACATCAACATCACTAACACGCACATTAATAGGAATAGTGTTAGGATTTACCTCATTTGACACCTTCACGGGCGGTGTCTCAACATTGGGCATCGGTGGCCCATCGTAGCGTGTACCACTTCTAAGAGTGATAGCATTAGCGGACTCATGAGGCGTGTGCGGTTGAGAAGGAAGCGTCCCGGGCGGTCGTGATTGACTACTCGAAGCCATTTGAGCCATTTGCGTATCAATCATCTTGTTGTGAGCAACCAACGATTGAATCATAGAATCTTTAGCTTGCGAATCCTTCTCCAATTTAGTCATCATCGCATCTTGGTTCTTTTGCATTTGAACCATCATCCCCCTCATCTCGGCCATAGGATCGGCGGCCGGAGTAGGGGCAACCGGAGGTTGATAAGGTGGGCGATGAAAACCCGGTGGATTATAAGGACGTGGAGCATTATTGTAAGGAACATAAGGTTGTTGAGGTGGATGGTTTTGATGTTGTTGTTGTGGTGGTTGTTGTTGTGGTGGGTTTAGGACATTTGTACTCTTGTAGGAAAGATTGGGATGGTTCTTGTAACCCTCATTGTAATAGTTCGAGTAAGGGTTATTTTGTCGGTAAGATTGAAAAGCATGCACTTGCTCATGTGTACCTCGACATTCAACCGATGTGTGTCCAAGCGTACCACAAGCATCACACGGGGCATCCAATTGAGAACTCATAGCGGCCACTTGTCCTCGAGACGAGAACGAACTACCCGATTGTAGTTGATCGATCTTTTGATTCATAGCCGCCAATTGAGCCGTAAGTAGAGTCATAGAATCAACATCATGCTTACCAGATTTGATTGGCACATTCCTAGGATTCCCATATTGGTTGTTGTGGATGGCCATGGATTCGATAGTGTCAAGAGCTTCCTCCACATCGATGTTGTCGAATCTCCCGTTTGCAGCGGAGTCTAGCACTTGGCGAGACTCGCTATATAACCCATTATAGAACTGCATTACAATAAACCATTTGTCTAACCCATGATGCGGACATTGACGTTGAAGATCTTTGTATCGTTCCCACGCTTCATATAGACTCTCGTCTCCTCTTTGTCGGAAACTCGTGATTTGGCTTCTAAGCATAGCCGTCTTTTCCGGTGGGAAATATTTTTGATAGAAGGCTAGTGCTAGAGTATTCCAATCAGTTACGCCTTGAGCGACGCGGTTCAAAGAGTTGAGCCACAATTTCGCTTTGTCTCGGAGTGAAAACGGGAAAAGCATTTCCCGAATTTGATCTTGCGTGACTCCCGTTTGTTTGATCGTAGCACAATAGTCGCAGAAGTTCGTAATGTGAAGGTTAGGATCCTCCCCGGGGCTTCCCCCAAATTGGCTACGCTCAATCAAGTTGATAAAAGCGGGTTTAATCTCGAAATTGTTGGCCTGGATCGCCGGCATAGCATTGCCGGTTGGAAGTTGATTCGCAGTCGGCTTAGAGTGATCGGAAAGCTTCACCATCGTATGTACGTTGGGTTCAAGATCAACGTGAGCTTCCTCGGTGGATTGAGCCTCTAGTTCCTTTAGTAAGTTCCTACGCCGACGGAAAGTACGCTCTGGTTCAGAGTCGAAAGGAATATCCTTATTCGCTTGAGACGTGCGAGACTTCCTGGGCATAAACAACACTAAGGTAGAACGTGAGAAGCGGCCTCAAGGAACTAAGGCTCCTTGCGACAAAAACAAAATCTAGAATCGAAATAACAAACAATAAACAAAGCCGTCTCCCCGGCAACGGCGCCAAAATTTGATAGGCTAAAGTCGCAACGCCTAACAAAGATAACCGGACACTCACACTACTAGGTAGATAGGGTAGTCGGGATCGATTTCCACAGGGAGATGGTTGATAATGTGTGCTATCGGTGGATGGATTCTAGATTGGTCGGTTCGAGTTTTGGTTGTAAATACTAAAGGCTAAAGCTCGGAAAATAAAAGGGTTTAACTTATAAAGAAAGGTCTAGGGATTAGGCTCGTTACGGGTACGCGCGTTTTAAGCGACACTCGGAAAATGAATGCTAAGCTAGCTAGGGGTTTGACTCGTCCTCTCGGCTTTAGTCTCCCTCGAACTATACTAGCGTGCTCTCGCTCTTACTAGCGAAGGTTTCGTTGTATGCTTACGGTCTATCCTCAAACTAGGCTTTCGTTCTTAAGTTTGGGAGTACGAGACAAAGATTATGGCCAATAATCTCAACACAACAAAGCATAAACATACAAAACCTAGCATAAGCACAATCATTCCGAAGCACTACGAGTGCAAGATACGCATGAACTTACCGTCACCCTAGAAAGATGACTACTCACTCATGATCAAAGCACAAACCAAGCAAATTGAGCGATGAAAGCATACAAGAGAACAATAAAACAAAATCAAATAATAACAAGAGAAATGATGATGATTACCAAATTACTAGGAAAATGGATGATGAACTTGACAAGTTGATAATCTAAACCGGCGATTATGATTGAGATTGAAAGTAAGGAAATGAAATTACAAGGTAGAATTCAAGTTTTTGTTGTTCTCCAAAAGTAAGCATAAAACAGGAAAATAAAACATAATTCGTTCTAATATTTTTTTACAAGGATTATATCATCCGAAGAAAATGAGCAACTCAAAAGACAGGTTCGTCCCGTCCGGGACAAGGTCGTCCCGTCCGGGACACACATATCCCGATCGGGATAAATATCGTCCCGTGGGTTTCAGTTTTCATTCACTTTTTGCTTCTTTTCTTACTTAGTTTTATTTCTTGTTTCCTCGTCCCAAGGCATAGGGACGGAGTCGTGAATGAGTATATGAGCTTATTTTGTCATCCCTTAGTCCCGGGACGGGTTTAAATCAACATTGCTCGACACGTGCTCATCTTTGGCCATACTTCAATGCACTAAAACTTCACCTAGCGACCCCGGGAGCTCCAAACGTCGTCCCAAATAGCACAAATCCTCCTAAAGTCGGCTAAGTCCTGCAAAACAAAGCCAAACAACGAAAACCAGAAATCTCGGAGGGAAAACATCGCTTAAAGCGAATAAAAGCGCTAAATTTAAACGAATCGCTAGTGAAAAGGGGGCTAAAATCATATATAAATACAATACATCACCTATGCCATTTAAATGTAATTTAATTAACATCCGGCATGTATTAGACTTAATTAATTTTCCGCCTTAGTTTAATTAATTCACGAAAATAGGGTTATTCTTGTTGGTATCAAAGTCGTCTTCATGACCGTGAATAACTTAAAGTTATCTCATCTAGCGAGAAGACACCTGGGCTAGACATACATATTAATATATATGTCCGGCATAGACTTATAGGATCAAATAATGAATTAGAAATCCTAGATCGCTAAAATAATAATCTTAGAACGCTTTAAATGTGAGAATGGGTGGAAATATAAAGGATTGACCGACTGACCTAGATTTTAGAATTTTCGACCGTCATTCAACCTCGATAGATTTTTATTTCTCTTTTCTTGCTTGCTAAGTGCTCTATGACTAACTCTTTGACTAACAAACGCAACAAATGGACGCAACAAGAATTATGTGGCACGAGAAGACATTCAAGATTTGAAGAATTCTGTTGAATTAAAAATATTCATACAGCTATATCAAAACCGTTCTCAAAAAATCACCACCGTTTCAACTATTTTCGTTTTCCCTATCTTCTAATAGTAAAATTCCTAATATTTTCTTCCATAAAATAAAATAAAATTTTACTACAAATTTCCTACTTCATAAATTTCGATTCCTTCTGAAGATCTAATCTCTTTATCAATAATTGCTAATAATCTACTTCGTAAAACGAAGCTTCATTTTTCCAATAATGTTGTAAAATAACTCAATCCTGTTATTTTTCATTTTCGTAAACTCCTTAATCTTTATACTCAAAAACCTTCGAACTTCACTTCGTATTTTAGCCCTCGTACAATTATTCTTATCTTCTAAAATTTCTAATCTCGAAATCTATAATACCTACTAATTGATTTCGTAAAGATAATTTTCATTTATTCTATTTAATCTCGAAAAATGATTTTTATCTTTCCTTTATAATTTCGTTAACTTTTTATTCAACCTCTAAAGCCTTTTCCCTTGTTCTAAAATTCTTGAACTCTTAAATTATAATTTCTACGTAGTACTTGTTAATCTCATACGATGGAGTTCATTGTTTTCTTTCATTTTTGAAAACTCTTTATCTTTTAATAAAAATATTTAAACTTGTAAACTTAATTGTTATAAATTCCTCATCCTATAATTTTAAATATTTTCAACTCGGTTGCCTTTCAAATTCTTAGCTTTACTATCTCATTTTAAATATCTAACATCGTAAATTTATAAATCCTAACTACCTTCAAAAAAATTTACCTTCATATTTCATCTTTAAAACACCTTTGAAAATTAATTGCTTGTGCCGTAAAATCGTTGTAACGTAAGTTGAAACTTCGTGATTTTAAACTTTTTTATTCCTTTATTTCAAAAATCATTGAAATTGTTTTACTTCTACTATATATACAACAATATTATTTTACGTCATCAATTGTTATAAATTTTCAATCTTACCTGAAATATGATTCAAAACATTTCCATTTCACCTAATAACTTTATAATAAAAATTTTAAGAAAATGAGCTATATGAACAAGGTTATCCATAATTCTCGAAAATTTTATTTAATCATTCAACGATAACCTATATTCTCTTAATTTCATTAAAGCTCATATTTTCATTATGATCACTACGACTTTTACATATTTTTCCTTAATGCCGTTTTTCCTAAGGCTATATATCATATACACGTGATCATTAAAAGTAACAATAATAATATTATGTATATACGTTTAAAACTTCTTAAGGGGGTAGGACAATAATTTGATTATATTAAAATCCTAAGTAAATCATAAAACTTCTTATTTCAACCTATTTTATTTTAAGGTTAATATTTATTTCTAGATTTAAATAAATTGTTTTATTTTTAAAACGCTTATTATTTTAATTTAATTTAATTCCGTACAAAACTTCTAGGCCCTACCTTTTTGAAAACGTCTTTCACGCAGATTTTGAAAATGTCAATGCAGCAACATTTAGATTTTAATTCGAAAAAGAATTATTTATACTTTGAAATTATTCAAATTCTTCAACAATTCCTTTTGATAAAATCTTGCTCAATTAAAAGCAATGTGTATATATTCAATTTCCAAAATTCTCGACACTCCCTCTGACTGCTTCGTTTGATCTTGAACCGTTATCCTCCCTATTCAAGTTTCGGGGACGAAACTTTTCTTAAGGGGGTAGGATTGTAACACCCCGTGTTTTATTAACACAAATTAATTATTTTAACTAAATCTTTAAATTAAAAATTTATATAATTTAAACTTTATTCCTTTGTTTAGAAAACGCGGCCTAAAAATTTCGTTCAAATAAACTTTCACAATATAATTACTCATTTTAAACTCTTTAAATTTTATATTAACTTGTATTATAAGTCTTAAGTCTATAATACTTGTCGAACTAAAAAGTTTACTTCAGTTACATTTATTAGACTTAATAAATTTGGATGCTATTTTAAAAATTATTAATACTTGGAATTGAATAAAATATAACTTTATCGAAATGTATCTTACAAAATAATCTAGCCGTTTGAAATTATGTGAGACCATAATACAATTTGTAACTGACACTTTTATACATTTATATTTTCGAACTATAAATTTTATAATACTAAATTATAGAACTAAATTTAAAAACAAATAATTTAAAACATGATATATTTTATAAAATATAAAAGTTTATAAATAAGAGTAAATAAAACGGAGCAAACAAATAAAACAGAACAAATACTCTCATGTCGGTACACTAGTCCACCATCTCATGTCGACATCCTTTTCTCAATTCTCATCACTTTTTTGGATATTTTGATTATAATAATAATAATAATAATAATAATAATAATAATAATAATAATAATAATAATAATAATAATAATAATAATAATAATAATAATAAAAATAATAATAATAATAATAATAATAATAATAATAATAATAATAATAATAATAATAATAATAATAATAATAATAATAATAATAATAATAATAATAATAATAATAATAATAATAATAATAATAATAATAATATTAATAGTAAATGACAACACCACCTATAACCACAACAAAAGTGACGACACTACAACACTACTCAACAGCTACAAACACAATAACAACAACAAGAGCCGTCAATGGCAACAACAACAAAATCGACAACAACAACAACAAACACCAACAACAAACAACACGACAAAGACAACAACAACTGAAGGCAACAACAACAGCCACCGTCACCACCGTACACCCCCACCGGAGTACTACCCTCATCAGTTCCGGCCACCGTCGACGTCACCATCGTGACCCCTGCTTCCCCTCACCGTGGCCCCGTGCTCGCCTCTGTTTTTGTTCATCGTCGCCGGAGTCGAAGTCGATAACAACAACGACCACCATAGCCGTGCTCTGCTGCCTCGAATTTCCCTCATCACCGGAAAACCACCCACGACGGCCACCACCGTGGCATGCTGTCATAGCCACCATCAGCCACCTACTCGAGCTCCTCCGTTTCTTTTCCCCTGTTTTTAGCTATTCCTCTTTTACTCCCTCTCCCTTCTCTGTTTTACTATCTCGCCGAAAAAATTTCACCGGAGCTCTGAGCTCTGACCACCGTGGGTAAGCCTCTTCTTTCTCTCCTTTTACATCCCACCTCTTTCTCTTGTGTTTCACTCTCTTTGACCCGATTTCTCATTTTAGCTTCGTTGAACTATCTTGCCGGAGTTATTCTCGGAGTGTAGTTCAACTCCGGCCAGAAATATCGTTATTGAATTCTCCTCTGCTCGTTGTACTCACCTCCTTCGTTGTTCAGGTGATCGGTGCCATGACCTCGATCATGTCTTCTTGGTTCACTACGAGCTGCTGTTGCCTTTATTTGGCCTCACTACTACTACTACTACTTATTTTGGGTTCATTAGGAATGGGTTAGAACCGTATTTGGAGGCCTCTGTTCGTGAGCCAAATTTAGGTGACTCGATTTCTTCTCAAAAATCTCTAACTTTAACACTTTGGTTTTATTTTAATTTTGTGATTCAAAGTGAGCTAGTTACGCATTAGACACGTATGATTCCCGTTTCAGTTTAATTTGATAACTTTGTATGATTCGCTATAGTATGAAATTGGGTGTTAATTTTAGTTATAATGTAATGTTGAATGGAATTGTGAAATATGATATTTATCTAATTTTGTGATTATATGTTTTGAGTGAAAAATGTGTTGTTGAATTAATGTTGAATTTAATTGTAATATTATCATGTTGAAATTGTATGTTATGTGTAAATTATTGAACATATTAAATATAATATCACAATTATAAAATAAGACTAAAAATATTACTAAAATAACTTAAGTAAAGAAATTAAACTAACATAAAATATTTATGGAAATAAAGTATTTATCGACACTAAAAAGGTTTAAATAAAATACAACTAAAAATTTAGAGTTAAATAAAAAGAGTATTAAGTTTAAATTAGTATTAAATCAATGTAAAAGTAAAAATATAAAATTGAGTTACCAGTGTTAAATTTTCTAAAATAAATAGTTATTTAAAATGTCATATCTCACAATTACTATAATGATTACTTTATTTAAAACTCTAAAGTTGATAATGAACTTAAAATATACTAAATAAGTATTTAGTTAAAATAATATAATAAAATAAAGAACTTGAAATTTATAATAATCCTAAGTAAAACTATTACCAAATAAAGCTAAAAATTAGTATCACTAACAATATTTTTGAAAATAAAATAAAGTTAGACGAAGTCTTTTAATTAAAAAGTAATTTAAGAACTAACGTCACAAATATAAATTAGGACAAAAAATAATGTGTCAAAAATTTACTAAGTATGAAAATATAAGGGCCAAAAAGATTATCGAACCATATAAATAATTTAGTAAGTATAACATCTTATATGAAAATATTAACTTAAAGCCAAACTCGTAAAATTAAACAATATCTTTAAAAATAAGAATTAATCTTAAAGTCGACAACTCACTAAATCGATGTAAGTCGTATAATAAAAATTAAACATATTAAACGTAAGACATTATAAAAAGACACAAATGATTCATAAAAATAATGTAGAAAAGATTCTAAGTTATAAAAACTTAAATAAGATTCTACGATCAAATTATCTTTTTACCTAAATCGAATAAGTAAAGAAAAATTATAATATGAAGTCGTAATAAGAAATTAAACCACCTAAAAGAAATTTAACTAAATGTCACTTAATTATATTTTATCAAGAATACAAAAATCTGTCGATTATCGTTTAAGTAATATTTTTACAACTTAAGCTAAATTGTATAACTACTAAATCACTAAGCACTTTACGATTTAAATAAAAGGAAGAAATAAATGTGAGTTATAATGAAATTCAATTATTTATAACACTAATCACTAATCTATTTTAAATTACTTAAAATTTAAAACGAAACTAAATCACTTAACTTAATTAAATAAAATACTTACACTTGAATAAAATAAATTAGTTACTTAAACCTATTTAAGTTATTCGAAATAAAGAATTTTAAAGTAAACTAAGTAACGAGAATTAATATTTAAAAGAAAATGATGAATAGTAAAATAATGAATAGTGAAAATATTTAAAGTATACGAACGGACTCAAAATAAATATTTAAGTTTTCTATGTGCTTCCGTTTACCTGAAGAACTGCTAGAATTGAATTTTCATTATACAAGTTCGACGATGATATAATTAGTAAGAATTGTCACCTAAGTTTTGAACGATAAAAGAAATAATAAATTGAGAGTTAAATACTTAAAGTAAACTCTCGTCACATATTTAGAATAATTGTCGCGCCACCCTTGTGAATTGACCTATTATTGACTTCACTTTGACCGTCCGCTCTAACTTGGGAACCCTTAGACTCTCTGCGGTTGTTTGGGTTGAATCCGATAATGAGCGAGTTATTCCTCATACTCGATATTCCTTCGACAATTTAGGATTTGAGTTCAAAGGCACGGCCCGACATGAGATTAAACCCTTCGATTATAACGTTGTATAATTAGTACTCGGGTGTCTGCCATGTTGCGACTCTTGTTTTCGATGTTAGCGAGGTAGCTGTCTATGGGGACTTTAGCTCCCTCCCTGTGTTGCTAAAGGCGATCTAATAATTTTTAAAATTATTATTTCAGTGCGGGATATACAACCTCAGGGATGGGGCATACTTGATATCTCCGTGAGCCCATACTACGGTAATTGGAAAATCCAGCCCCACCCGGGGGTACCCGTCTAAGGTGATAGTCGTATTTTTCGTCGGTGATACCTTTTGAATAGCGAATACGTATGATCCTCGATTAGATGGTGTATGCATACATTAGACAAGGGATTTGGCTGTCCTAATTACCTTAGGTATCTCTAGCCTGTCAGACACGTCCGCTTTGTTCGGCCCTGATCGCTTTTGCGCGGACGTCTAGTATGTCAGCCATGTCCAAGTTATGTTGGCCCTGTCTACTATAGCGCGATTTACGTCTGCATGCTTCCGCCTTGCTAACGAAGATTCATTTGTTAACGTATGATAGATTATCCATATTGCGTTGGATATTAGGTAGTTGTCACGCGTACGCTACTTAGTGTTTGATCTGATTTACGAGTCTGAGTAACTAGGGCATTTTGATGGGATATTATATGGGTGATTTTCTATGTAAGTATTCAAGTCGCTCTATAGTCAAGACTCGTGAGTTTGTTTGATATTTGATGAATTGCTATGAAAAGGGTCGACTACCCCTCGTGCTATATGAGATATTGCATGATTGTTCACACATATCTGTCTATTGAATTGATTATGACTTATACATATATCTTGATTGCTATGATTTAAGTTTTATATATATTACGATGTTATATGAATTGAAATGATATTTAAGTTGTATATCATGTTCTATAAATTGAAATGTTTTAAGTTTTGTTTATCATGTTGTATGAGATTTAAATATCTATATGTGAGAACTGATATTATATGCTAATTGTCCAATTTTATTGAAATAAGGTGTTGCTGGAGTTATACGCGTGTAGTGCTGCCAAGTTACTTTTAATCATAGGTTAAATAAAACCAACACTTTGGTTTAGAGGTTGTTGGTTAGAAAAGTCATTTCCCGCCTCTGAGCGGGAGATCCTCCTATTTTGTGTTTTTGTCTCTGTTGCAGGCAATTCTTGACGTTCAGGATTATCGGGACGATTAGGATGTTTCGTTTGTTTTACTTGAGAGATTGTAATATATATTTGTATCCTATGCCATTTGAATGTAATTTAATTAACATCCGGCATGTATTAGACTTAATTAATTTTCCGCCTTAGTTTAATTAAGTCACGAAAAACCGGGTTGTTACAACCCATGATAATCCACAGAAAATCGAAAAATGCTACACAAGACCCACGGTCTAGCACAATTGGAAGGAAAATACACGTAAGAAGCAAAATGAAGTCCAATACTCCACTTGGTAGGAGATAACGGCTTAAGTAGGCCATACAAAAATGGAGGAAAACCAATTAACTCAGAGAGAAAGAAAACCAAAGCAAAAGCCAAGCCAATTTTTTAATGGTTAAAAAATCAAAACACTCATCATTTCACAGGAAAAGTTCTAAAAAAAAAAAAAAAAAAGACAAAAATTGAGCAAAAGAAGCTCATCTAAAATACAAGGAGGATGGAAGTATGAAAGAGGGAGAATAGTAAATAATAATATAGAAAGGTGAGAGCATGGGAAATACAGCAAGAAAAGGACAAAAGAGAAAGAAAAAGAAAAAAGGGAAATGCAACAAGAAAAGGCCACATTATAATAATAGTAATGATAATAATAACGGAAAGAAAAAGAAGGAAAATGAAAGAGAAGAAGAAGGCCGCGCGGTTATTATCTTCCGCCGGCCACACGGCCACCGTGGGTCGATCATCTCGGCCACCGGAGATCCATCACCCACGGCCACAGTGGGGTACGGCCGTGACCACTGTCGGGGCGGCCTCTACAGCCACCATTTGTGCGGCCACCACATTCCCAGCTCGACCGCAGCTAGCACGGCCCTACTCTCCGTCGCGCGGCCACCATATGTCGGCCTCCTACTGTCGACTCAACCAACTTCAGCCGTCATACACCGCGGCGGTCCCAGAGCCATCAGACCACTCGGACTCAACCGACTCGGCAAGGGGCTGTCTGCTCTGAAGGACTGGAAGAGGTTCACTCAACAATTTAGGTTGAGTGGGGCCAAAAATAAAATAAAATAAATAAGGGAAGCCAAGTTACAAGCAACGTCTACTACAAAAAAAAATATAGAAAGAGGACATGCAAGTAAAGGAGGTTCACAAATTAGCTAATTTTTTATCCAAGAAAAATAGGCACTATGAGGAAACAAGGAAACAGCTGCCGTATTGCAGGAAAAGTAGGGAGACAAAGACAAAAACAATAAGGATAATATAATAATATAATAATAAAAACCAAACTTTGGTTAGAGAATACAAAGAAAAGACAAGAACAATTATTACTATTCTTATAATAAAAACGCAAACAAGCTTGAAAAAGGGGCAGGGCAGAACAAAAAAGTAGAAAGCAGAGAACTACCGACGCACTACCACCAGAGGTTGTCGAGGTAGCTCCGCACGGCCTCAGCCGTGGCCATAGTGGCGGTGTAGCTGAGTTCAACCATCTCCGTCAGTTCTATCCATGGCGGCCACAATACGAAAGTTTCGGCTACCTCGAGCTAGCCGCAGCCACCGACGGTGCTCCGACACCAATACGGCCGCGGCTACCTCGCTCTGTCACACAATTTCTTCGGCTTGGTCACCCTGCAGCTGCGATACCGCGGCGTACCTAAGCCACCGCTTGGCCCACACGGCCATGGTTACACGCTCTAGCCTCAAGCACTCGCAACCGCCAGTCGGCCACCACCTACTCGGCCGTAGTAAGGGCAATACGTCTGGGTCGACCTCATGTCTTGGCGACAACCACCGCGGTCCGATCCCGGTCACCCCCGTGTTACCATGAAGCTGCGCGGTGGGCTTGACACCCTCGGCCACCGCACACGACCCCAACGGTCACCAGTTTCTACTTCCCATAGCAATAGCTCGTCGATCACCGTGTCATTGCCTGGAACACCCCCGACCAGCGGCGTGCGACCAAACTGATCAACGGCCCACAGTATCTCGGTCACGACTCACACAGTCTCGGCTTCGACCATCTCTTGACCGTGGCCTCGAGCTACCATATTGCCCACCACGCGGTCCTAGCCGTCAGCTACGTCCACGGCACCGCCTCGGACACCGAGCGGCCACCTGTGCGACACGGTCTCCATCTGCGTGCACACCAACGGCTCGGCTGACCCCTGTACGGCCGCCGACCATCCTTGTTCACCGCCATGGATTACCAAGGCACGCACGGCCCCCTCAACAGTACCACGATCAGCCACGGTTAGTATGCCACGGCCACGGTCAGTAAAAGCATCTTCAGGATGCCACAAAGAAGCTGAAGAGGAGCAACCCGCGGTTAGTATGCCACGGCCACCCTTCTCTCGGTCCGATCGCCTCCATCCGCGGCCTCGGTTCGACCACCTCTTTTCACCCGGCCACCCTTCACGGCCGCGGCCTCAGTAGGAAGATAAGTTTTCCACCCTTTGACTATTCTTGCACATTATTATCATATAAAATGATATGTAGTGAAAATATCATGCCACAAGTGTAAGTGAACAAAAGGTTTTGAGCATATGACGGGGAAAACAATTAAATATTAGCAAGGACAGTACTTTATTGAATGATTACCCCACTTTTTACTTCATATGGTGCTTAACAAAGCTTGCAGATAAAGGAGTTACGGAGCAAAGTGATGACAAAAGATGAAATGCCCCTGCAAGCGGCCAAATCACTATATAGTCATCTCACCTCCGCAAAAACTCCAACAAACGACTACAAGAAACCCGTCCAAGCTGCAAAAATTACTCCACGAAAAACGAGTTACAAAAAGCCGTGAGTTAGGAGCAGAATTATGACCATCCCTTGTTTAGACGACCGTCACACAAGAGATGGCCAGGGGGCAAGGAGGGGGGACTACCCCCGAGCCCGATTAATCACACTTTTTGATTCAAGAATATGTAATTTTTTGAATTTTTTACTAACGCTTTTGCAGAATAGAAAAAGTCGGCCGCAGACGCTGACGCTGAAAAAGGCTGTCTAAGGCCTTTGAGCCTGGATAGTTCCGGCCGCAGATGCGCGCCGTGTAAAGTCTATCCAAGGACTGTGAGCCTGGATAGCACCGGCCGCAGATGCGCGCCGGGAAGGAAGTCTGTCCAAGGACTGTGAGCCTGGACAGCACCGGCCGCAGATGCGCGCCGTGTAAAGTCTATCCAAGGACTGTGAGCCTGGATAGCACCGGCCGCAGATGCGCGCCGGGAAGGAAGTCTGTCCAAGGACTGTGAGCCTGGACAGCACCGGCCGCAGATGCGCGCCGGGAAGGAAGTCTGTCCAAGGACTGTGAGCCTGGACAGCACCGGCGTCCCGTGAAAGACTGTCCAAGGACCGTGAGCCTGGACAGTACCGGCCGTAGACGATGAAAATTCGTCCCTGCGTGCCGTAAAATGCTTACCAAGGCCTTAGAGTCTGGCTAGCACCGGCCGTAGACAATGTCGGCCGTATACCCTTTAAAAACAAAGGTAACCAAGTAAAACGTGTATGAAGAAACCGTATTAGACTAACGAAAGCAGCTAGTCAAAAACACAATAAACAGCGGCCGGCGGATATACAAAACCGCAAAGAGTAGTCAGAAATCTAAGTTAATTACAAACCTAATAGCTAAAAGACCTCGGCAGCAGCCGTTACGCTACAATTAAATACAAATACGCGGAGTCGACGGTCGTCACCCAAAGGAGTGATCACTCCCTAAACGGCCTAGCTCAAAAGAGAGTAAAAGATAGACTAGAAGACACCTAAAACTAAGGTTAAACTCCACCAAAGAGCAGAAGCGGGATAACCACTCTGCTACTGCCCAATTTTTAAATACCAACAGATAAACAACGTTTATAGAACCGTGGCTAGCTCTATCCACGGAGTAAGACCGATTACGGCTATGGCCGGACGGCCCCTCCAGGGTAAGACCGATCACGGCTATGGCCGGACGGCTCCTCCATGGAAAGCCAATAGGTAATCATAGTTACACAATGCATAATTTTTACAATAGACTCGTCCTCCATGATTTTATTTACATACAGCGTCCACAATCAGCGGTTTCGCACATTCCGTTTGACATCGATTTTAGACACCGAACACGCATACTCATATGCGCATCCGGTGGGGGCAATTGTTGGGGGTCGAATACCCGACTACGCTCACGAGTGCGAAACGACTAGTACAAGACCGTTAAGGCCCAAAAGGCCTAAGAGCCCAAGAGCCCAAAAGCTCTATATATACCCCTAAAAGGGCAAGGTAAAGAGATCCACTCTCTTCTCCCTCATTAATCTCACCCTCTCTACATACATACTCACATACTCATACATTTATACACTTGTATCGGTACTAACTTGGGCGTTGGAGGCTCTCCCGGGGGCAAACCCTCGGGCTTGGAGTTGTTTTGTAGGTCCACCCACGGAGCCAGCTCAGCCGGCCTAGGCCACAACTACGTCATCCGAAGGCCCCGAGTTATCACCCGAAACAATACTTATTTGATAATTTAATAAAAAATAATATCTTGATAATCTAATAAAATTTAAAGAAATTAGTTTTCTATAAAATTAAAAGAAAATCTCTCCTAAAAAAGAAATTTAATTTAAAGTAATTATCTTTCTATACAACTTAAACAAAAACTTACCTAAAAAAAACTAAGACTAGGAAAAAAAAAAAAAAAATCAAAAACTCAGCTAAAAAAATATTAAGACTAACCATTTTCCTAATTTTATAAAACTAAAAAAATAATCTAAAAAATTTCCTTATTTAGTTATCATACATTATATAATTTTTAGGTGTGTCTTAAATCCTCTTTATACATACAAATAGGATTATGTAAGTCCACCCTATTTTTTTAAGTCCTACATCTAAATCTCAACCGTAGGATCTTAAAGATCAAATAATTCAAATTAAATCTCACTAATTAATTTACAATTCATGCTTATTTATATATACATAAAAAAATTAGCTTGATCTTCTTAAGTATTAGTTTAAGTTTAGTATGTTTTTGTTATGAGTATGATTTGTGTTATTTCTATTTTTTACAATGTATTTGATTTGATAAAAATATTTAATTTTGAACAGTTTTATATTTTTTAATTACCATGTTTGTTATTTAAACATAGCTTGATTGAATTGGTGATGATCCTTTTTTCCGTTGTATATATTATTTTTATAATTTATAATGTTTGACCTTTTATTTAGTTTCATCGTATTAAGTTTTGATTTAATAGATAATGTCCGTTTTGTAGGAGAGCATCTGAAAATTATGGAAAAAAAAAAAACTAATTTACATGGCGTAGATGAATGTTGGTAGTTTTTTTCCAAAATAAAAATAATTAAGGCAATACTTTCCATTTTTAAAAATAAATGTAGCATAAGTAAGGTAGTTTTGGACAAAATACCCAAATTTTACATTCAAAAGTATTAAGTCGATAATATACAATTATATTATTCGTATAATATATTACCATTAAATTAGGTTATAAATTAAATTATTATTGATAATTAAAAATATTTTTTAAATTACTTATTAATCAAAGTGAGCAACACTTACCATAATTATTTGATAATCTAAGAAAAATAATCATTTGATAATCTATTAAATTGCAAATTAATCTAATAAAATCTATTAAGAGCAATTAGCTTTCTACAAAATTTAAATGAAGAAAACAAAGATAAAAAAAATATAAAGACTAACATTTTCCTTAATTTCATACGACTACCCATTAACATTTTCCCATATATTATTCAAAGTAATCAATTCTCTAAATAATTTGAATAAAAACTTACCCAAAAATATTAAGACTAATATTATGGAAATTAAGTTTATTATATTATTTTCAACAAGATACATAAATTGAACAGCTCATGGGTAACGCTTACCATAATTATTTGATAATCTATAAAAATAATATTTTTATACTAATAAAATTTAAAACAATTAAATTTTTTTTCTATAAGATACAAATATTTAAATAAAACTCTCCTAAAAAAAAGTTTAATTCAAAGCTAAGTCTTCTTTGAGACAATCTCAAATTAATTTATCGTGCATCTAAGAGAATAAATCATAGTTAAAGGGGTATAGGAATATAAAATTAATCAACTAAAGTCACAAACAAGGTTACTAAGGAAATTTAGGTATAATTAGTAATGAAATACAAATACTATGAAAATAATAACGACAACATAGTATCATTATTCATAAATAAGCTAAAAACTGTACAAATTTATATAAACATTTTTACATTTATATAATTCTATATTCCTCAATATTTTTTTATATATTACAATGAACATGATATTAATAACCCTTCTTCATATTTATTGATTTTTTATTTTTTTAATATTTGTACTGAATTCAAATTAAAAACGATAAATCATGAATTAATTATTAATTTCACGTTATTGGAACCCGTGCATCGCACGGGCTTTAAAACTAGTATACTATAAAACGAACACTTATCATCTATAAACAAGGTTTTATTAATTCATTAAGATTTATCTATAACTTTCTTTTTACTTAAAAATAAAATTGTTAATGATATAATAAATTGTTAAAATTAATTTAATAATCTAATGAATGGTTTAAAGTTATTTAATAACAATCAAAATACGAAGTAACACTAGTAACAAACATGTCCTTTTACGTAATTTACTCAATTTTTTTTTTTTTTTTTCAATTTGCTTTACCAAATCGTACAATTAGTTTTTAGCTAACTTTTCTGGTCGTTATATTTAGCTACCTTTTTAATTTTTTTTTTTTTTTTTTAAACCAAGCTACCTTTTTAATTTTAGTTACCTTAACTTCTTAGTTTTCAAATACGAAGTACAGAGTAGTATTTTAACTTTTAACTAATTTTTCAACTAATTTTCTTAAACAGAACCTAATGTTAAAAATAAAAGTCATAACATTTTAGATTTATGTTAGCATTCCATAACAAAATTGTTTCGATTAATTAGTTCCATACCTACCTAAAAGCGTTGTCCGAGAATTGAGAAGAAAAGAAAATCAATCAATAAATAAGCAAATGTTCAATTGCTCATTATCAAAATTAGTACTCCGTACATGGACAACCAAGTGAATAACTTTTTGTTCTGGCATATGTAGGTCTAGGCATATGAGTGACATTTTGCTGTCATATCTATTTGATGGTTTAATTTGTTGCCATATTTATTTGTTACTCCTATTTTTTAGGATTAGTTATTAGCTCTCATTGTTTTTCGGTGTTTTTATCCTATGTTCACTGGGTATAAGATAAAAACCTTAAAAATGAAAATATTCCCTCATTAACCCATGAGAGAAAATAATTTTAATTAATTTTGTAAAATTTTTGATGAGAAAAATATTACTCCGTAGATTTATTCATTTTTAAGTGCTTATTCTATGCCCACTGGGCACATGTTAAGAACTCAAAATAAGAAATAGTTTTTAATTATTATCCTCCAATATGATAAATTAGTGAAAATATTTTGTAATCATACTAAAATCCTCAAAATTATTTTCATTTATGTGTTCTTATCACGTGCACCAAAGAACAACTTTTAGAGATCCATTTTTTTAAATACAAACTTAAAAAAGCTCTCACATTTTTCAATTATTTTTAAAAATTCTCACATTTTTATTACCTTTTTTCAAAAATTCTCACCAACACCTCATTCTAACCATATTAATCGTCTATTTGCACTCATGAAAACATTATATTCTCGTTTGTGCTCTACGCATAAACTTTTTTTTTTACCTATATTCAATATCAATGTCAATCAATCAGTCAATATAACAATATAAAATATTTTTTTTTTTGTTTTTATCGCTCTCATTAATTCAAGAAGTTTCAATAATTTAGATTATTTAAATTGTGTCAAAATATAAGTAAATTCGAAATAGATTATTACGCGATACTCCATCCATTCTCGTTAACTTTTGTAAAGAAACATATTATATATCCCAAATTATTGGTGAAACAAAGTAAGTTAGATAAAACTAGTATAAATAAGAAATTAGATTAAGGTCTTAGTCACTTTACCATTGACGTTGCATAAAAATTGGAATATTTCTCACGGTACCTTAGAGGTTTGCAATTTTCCTCAAGATACATACCCTTTGTTTTGTGAAAGAAAGCTTTAACTGACTATAACTTGTAGTTATGAATTCAGAATCCGACCATTATTTTTTTCGAATCAATCGTCTTTTTGAACTCTTCGATTTGATTAAAAAAATCTTGTTTAGAACACGTAGTTTCAAGTTATGGTCGGTCAAAGTTATTTTATCGAAAAATTCTTGACCAACCATGTCTATTACTCACAAGTTGCTGATCTGGAAAATTTGATGTTCAAATTGATCGTCTTAACGAAATTTACAACTCAGGAAAAATGATTATCAATTTCTAAACTCGTAGCTACAAGTTAAGCCCAGTTAAAATTTTTTTAGCATTAAAAGAGGGGTATCATGGGTAAAGTGGCAAACCTAAGGGGTACCATGAGAAATATTCTTAAAAATTAATCAAAGATAAATTAATGACTAAATCAGGGAGTATTATATTTGTAGTCAAAATAATTACTACAATATTTAAAATATTATTTGTAAACATTAATTAAGAATATCCACTAGGTAACTAAGCGTGTAATACCCCGTATTTTCGTGGTAGTTAGCTGTTAGCCGTTCTATCACTAAGATGATTTTCTTAAGCCGGTAATATTTATTTTGGACTTTTAGGAGGTTTTGAAATTATTTCGAAATATTGCGAGTGTGTGCCGTTCGATTCATAAAAACGAGAGAGATTTGTGTATTGTAGTCGGTTAAATATTTTTAGTGTTTTGAGCGGGTTTGACTAATTTTGACTCTCCACAAAATTATTTTATGTGAAATAAATTATTAAAGCTCCTATCCCTCCACACTTTTATTATTATTCTTATTTATTTCCTCCCTCTTAAAATAATAAGAGGAGAGAAATACAATACACAACACACAAATACAATGCACAAAATCAATACACGAAAATAAAGAATAGAAAGAAGGAACAACGGTCCTTCGTCCTCAGACCGTCTTCCACCATCTCCGTCTCTTCTTTTGGGTCTTCTTCATTCCTCCACCAAATTCGGCCGTTTTTGTTGCAATAGCTTCCTCTTCTTCTCCTCTTCTTCCTCGTACCGATTTCTAAGTAAGGTATGAGCTATTGGTAGCGCAAGTTTCAAGCTTTTGTTCTAGGGTTTGTAAGAATAAGTTTTAGTATGCTTTTGCTATTGAAATTCTCGGTTTATGGGAGTAATTGTGAGTGTTTTTGTTGTGTTTTTGGGTGTGTAGAAGCCTTGTTCTTGGAGGAACTCCTTTGATTTGGATTCATCTTCTTGTGTGGCCTTTCATCCTCCTCTTTAAGGTAAGGGTTAAACCTTACTTAGCTTATGTGTGTATTGGTATGAATGAATTATGTATGTCTGTATGTATTGTGTATATGTATTCATGTGGGCCTGTACGAGGTTGTGTGTGTGTATGTATGTAAGTGGTTGACTGTTTATGTGGGTGAAATTGTGAAGAGAATTAGAATGTAGGGTTGTGTATGTTCAATACCAAGAGTACTTGTCGTAGTGATAGGCCTAAGGCGCGTTGTGGACTGTCGTGGGTCTGATTTTGGTCGCGGTTTTGGGCTGGTCGTGCTGTGACCAGGTTGCCGTGTGGTTGGCAGCAGGACGGGGGTGTCGTGTTGTGTGTTGTCGAGGCCGGGGCTGCTACGCTGCAGTAGTATTTTTGTTGAGCTACTATTGTTGTTATCGTTGCGCTGCGTGTTATAATTACCCTCGTCGTACTATTGGTGAGTTTGCGTACTGTTGGTTACAATATGTGATTATTTATGGATTGGAAAGTGTATGTGAAAGTGTGGATGTATGAGTGTATAAGTGGGTTATGTCAAATGTAATCAATTTTGTGATCATAGTATAGTTGTGAATGAAGGCCGGGTTTGTGAACTAATGCTAGCCGTATTCTGTAGCCACTTTGTCCTAGCAGTAGGCTGCTGTTAAGGCTGCCGTTTGCATGATGTTGCTGTTGTTGTGAATGTTGTTGTACTGCCGTTTTTCTACTGCCGTACAAAAGCTGCTGTTGTTGCCTTGATGTTTAGAATTTGAACTGCTTCGATGTGTGTCTGCGTAGGGCTGTTTCGTGACTGAAAGTTTGGTCGTTGTCGCTGTTTTTGGTGGTCTGTGTGAGGGCTGAAAGGGGCTGCTGTTGGCTGCTGTTTTGTGGCAGCCCTGCACAGCCGTGTGGGCTGTTTTTGGTGTTCATAAGTCATCGTCATTTTGTTGCGGTTGTTGCCGTGTTTATGATAGTGTGGGTCGAGTTAAGGGGGGGAAGCTGTAACATTGTCGAGCGGGCTGCTGTTACGCGTGTTAAGTTAGTTGATTCGTGACTGTGACCGTTATTACTACTGCTGTAAATTAAGGCTGCTGCCTGTTTAACTGTATGACTGATGGCCACGTTTGAGCGAGTTATTTGTTGATGCAATATAGTGATTACGAGGAGTACCTCGTAGTGTGAGTTGAATGATTAGACTTTGAGAGACGACGTGAATTCCGTGAATGTCGTGTGTCATCGTGAAGCGTCGTATATACTTTCCTATGTTGTAGTACTATGTTGTCTTAATGTGATATGGGAGATTATGAGAACATATGGATGTTGTGTAAGGTTGCTTATACTTGTGGATGAGGACTATGTTTCGATAAGGTTGAAGGCTCCATGTTGTTGTAAGTTGTGATCAAATATCGTATGTTCTATCTCGTTACACACTTGTATATAAATACTTATAAATGTGCTTTTGGATATCAACCGTTCTCTTGTCATGACGTTCTGTACCTTGTGATCATGATGAGGTCTGTGTGGCCCGATGTCATGAGGTCTGTGTGACCTAATACGATGAGGTCTGTGTGGCCCGATGTCGTAATATGATGAGGTCTGTGTGGCCCGATGTCATAGTGTGATGAGGTCTGTGTGGCCCGATGTCACGAGGCGTAATGAGGTCTGTGTGGCCCGATGTCACGAGGCGTAATGAGGTCTGTGTGGCCCGATGTCACGAGGAGGAGGTGCGGAGAGTTGTCGATATGGTAAGTCCCCCGTGTGGAGTTACACAGTGGGGTTCTTAACTAGAATTGTTGATTTGAATTGTTTGACAACGTCCGAGTTAGTATACCTTAGCATGTGTACAGTTTAATATGAGAACCGTGCAAGTATTTATTTAATCTCTTATTTATCTAATATCTTTTCCCTCGTCTTAAACTGAATAAAAGCGTTTAATTTCTTTTACCTTCTTTTATGAGTTTTGATTAAGGCTAACTAGGGTTGTTATTGTTGTGTCTGTTTTGTTCCCCACCCCGTAGGTACTCGGACGCTTACGTGCTGATTGTGGGACGCTTGGAGGGAATCACAATAATACTAGTCTTCTGTCTAGTTTTACCACCATAGACGTCTCGTTTTATTTCGCTACATTATTCAGTTTTGGGGCCTGCGTGCCATCTTGATGTTGTTGCAGTTTTTGTTTTTACTCCACTCGTGGCCTTGAGCTACCGCGTATCCTATATATATTTTTATATCTCGTTTATTCCAGGTCTTCATGTTTTGAAAGTAGGAGTTTGCCTAAGGACCCATTCAGTTGGGTTTCGTAACACCCTTATTTAGGTGGGGTCCGCCCGGCTTAAATGGGGGTGTTACAAAGCGAGTGATAAATTATGATCCATATCCCACCGTAGATTTACCCATATTCATAACCCGCTCTATATAAAATAAATAAATAAATATTGTCATCCATATTTCATCCATTTAATTTCGAGTGGATGAATATACACTGGATTAGGGTGACATTATCATCCCTAAATGTCATGGTCTATATGTCAAGACGTATTTTTCAACGTTAAGAGCTTTAGATACACATTGTTAAAAATTATCTAAATTGTACATTAATATTACATTTAATAAGACCAATCAAATAAAATCAGTCATAACTATATTTTCGATTGTATATTTCGCACAATTTAAAACTTTATCCACCGTTATAAATAGTGACAAATAGTGCTATGACTTACGGGAGAATGAACTTTAATGAAACTATGTAAGAATGTCATTGGGGCGACGCAGGGCAGGATCCCTACATCCGCATCCACCAACAAAAATCCATCTTCACCTCCGCCTCATCGCCCATGACGAGGGACCACCCGCCCTCCACCACCTACCTGACGGTGGATTTTTTAAACTCATTATCACTCCACTGTCCGTCGTAGCCCCGCCTCCCCCACCCCAGGACTCGCCCCTCCCCCGTTTGAATTTCGAATTTGAATTCTTAGCCAATTACTTTTTTTTTTTTTTTTTTTTTTTAAAATCTAATTAGAGTTTGAATTTTTGAATTTTAGATTTTTTTAAATGTTACGGAGTAATTAGTAATATTGATATTTTCAAAGACATAAATAGGGGTATAGTCGTGGCGAGTAAAGGCGGTGCGGATGCGGAACAAAGGCGGAGTGGAGTTTTGCTGAAATCCACCACCGCTTCACAATCTGCGGCGAGAATCACTTTCATATCCATCTTCGCTCTACGATCCACTAAATTGTTCTCCATGTTTACCATAACTAAGAACCTGTTCTTTCGGACTTTTTAGATATGGACTGAACCGAACTGAATCGAGTTGAACTGAACTGAACTGAAATGAGCTGAACTGAACTAAATCGAGCCGAACTGCACTGAACTGAACTGAAATGAACGAAATTCAATTAAATTGAACTAAATATTATTGTTTATTGTTTATTATTTATAATTTATTATTATTGTTATTTTAATTTTATTATTAATATTTATATTGTTATTGCCATTGTTGTTATTAATATTTTTATTATTAATATTTTATTATAGTTATTATTATTATTATTATTATTATTTGTAACAACCCGGATTTTCCAAATAAAATAAAATACGTTTTAAAAAAATTTTAAGTAAGAAAAGGAAATAAAATGAAAGCCACGGTGGCGGAAACACCGGGAATCCGAGTCATTACTCCCTACTCAAACAAACGACAAAAGATAGTAGGCCTTGAGCCTAACAAATAGGGAATAAATACCCCTTACATCCAAAATGAAATATAGGTATGAAAAATGACAAAGACTAAATCCACAAGCCTATCCAAGTTCCTCAACAAAAGCTAGCTACGGGGTCAATTCTCACGGCTTCTCACACTTCAAACCCGAACCCGCGCTAACCTGTCGCAAAACATGCAACAGCCACAGTCGGTGGGGAGTAACTCAGACGTTCTCCCAGCCATATTACATCACAATAAAGTTAACAAGTAAATCTGCTCATCAAATAATAACATGTGACAATCACAAGCTATATAACGATAGTTAACAATACAACGACAATCCCAATACAACTCAACAAGATTTTACGCTTACTACGCCTATGATCAAAGTATAACCAACAACAATCAACAATAGCAAAGTCCAATGGTCAATATTCAAACTCAAATTGTCATCAACAAAGTGACATTTAACATCACAATCGCAAGAGTAAGCACGGAGTACTGGGCGCTACAAAACACCCCGGACCCTACAAAAGATCCTGACCCTATGGTGGCACTACAAAATGCCTCGAACAATAGTCTAAACTTGGCCAAGCACACCCCTACAAAAGAGTGTGGACATACAATAACCACCCCTACAAAAGAGTGGCGCCCCTACAAAAGGACTTTCGATAACCATAGTCTCAGAGCCACTACAAAATGGATGAGAACCCACGACAGGCGGCACCGTCCTACAAAAGACGTTGTAACTCCTCACGTACGTGTCAGAACAGTACCCGCACGCACACTAAACTCAAGCATACAAACAAATCAACCAATTCAATGTCAATACAACATCCTTTAGCCCAATAATGATAATACAATACAATCTCCAGCCAATCTCAATACGGGTTATAATTCTCAAAACAATACCAACTTATACGGAGTAAATATCAACGTAACTTACAAAATTAAAATATATATATATATATTTGACGGCACTACGACATTGGCCATCATTACTACTATGTTTTACTTGTAGACACAACACACTACCCAAGCTATACAGAAGAATCAAGCATGTCCACCAAATCTACTTGACATCACGTGACCAACTTAATTAAAAGAGATCAAGTTGAAATATACGATTTACATTATGTGAATTAAACTCATTGACTAATTCCACAAACAAGCACAGAGTTTTCACCCGAAGACATTTAGCAACAAATTTACATGAACACAAAACAGAGTATTACACGACAGATGAGGGCGCACACACGTAACATACACCCTCCTAACAAGCATGCCCCATACGTACATGCCAGTACTCATCACCTACGTAAAACTCAGACACGTACATATAGCTAAACCACAAACCGTTTAACACAGCCCCTGTTCTTCTTTATTTTAAACGCGAAAACAGACTAGACGTTCCACAACCGTAAAATACAACCAAACAACGATTTTATACACACAAAATCGTAACCTAGCACTACACATAAACCTTAATGTAACGTAATATCGAGTAACGTCATCACCGTTACCTTTTCGCGCTAGTCTTCAATTGAGTCATCCACCACGTACGTATCAGCGTCAGGGTCGTCCTGGTTCAATCCTACGATCGATTAGGGTGAAAAACGAGTATAAATATGAGTTACGATATCAACGGCGATCCGAGCGACAGAGACGAAACGGAGTATAGCTTACCTTAATGTGAAGAGGATGAAGAGAGGATAATTATGGCGCAAGAACGGAGTAAAACGGTTAAGAAACGAAGGAGAAAAGGAAGGATGAAGAAGGGTGTTAATGGAGGATTATAGACGAAGAAGAAGACGACGACGATGGTAGGGAGTTTATACGGAGTAACTAATTAATGTTTAGGGTTATTTTTTGTTCTTTCTTTTTCCTGATGTGTACGGAGTATATATGTATTACGGAGTATTATGTAGGTCTTTTATTTTTGTTAAAAGTCTATTTCTTTCTTAAAAAGAAAAATATACTTCCTCCATTCCAATAGGTTCTTTACGTTTCACTTTTTTGACACTATTCATAAGTGTGTAGAATCTTCGATATAACTTTTAAAATACAAAATAAAAAATAGTCATGTGTCATTTTGTTTTAATTGTCTTATCGAGCACATTATTAATATCAAAATTTTAAAATTTTCGAGAATACGAAACCAAAGATATGAACGAAACAAAACGAGTATTGATGTACGTGCATAAAGCAAACGTAAAGAACCTATTGGAATGGAGGAAGTATAAATTTATCTTTAAGCTTAATCTTAGTCAAAATAGGTTTAAATATATAAAATAAGTCAAATTTGATATTTTAGAAAATATTAGTACCCATATAAAAATAAATATTTATAACCATAGTAAATATTATTAATTTTTACTATTTTACTATTATTTACTATTTTTATATTATATCGTAATAATATTATTTTCCAAATAATTTATTAAATTTTTAGTATCAAATAGCATTTAAAATATTATATAAATGAAAAGGCTCAAAATTAGCTTTAAAACTATTAAAATATAAGGTATTATGAAAAATAAATATAGTTTTAAATAAATTTTTGAATTAAAATATATTTTAATTTAACCTTAAAAACACGGGGTGTTACATTATTATTAATTATTATTATTTTATTATTAGATTTATTAGATTTATACTTAACAAAAAAATTTATTATGTCAATGATATCTATCTTTTCAAGGTTATGATTTTCGATCGTATTAATACGTATTATTATTTCAATATTATAAATTTTACTTCTTAAGTAACTTTTTTTTTATATTTTAACATGTTTTATTACTAGTAGTAGTAGAAATAATAACAACAACAATAATAACAATAATAATAATAATAGTAATAAAATAATAGTAAAAACAATAATAACAATACTAATAATATCAATAATAATAATAATAATAATAATAATAATAATAATAATAATAATATCAATAATAATAATAATAATGATGATAATATTGTGCGTTGACTTAATATAGGTGAGTTGAATTGAATGAAGTTAAACTGCACTGAAGTGACGTAAACTGAACTAAAATGAGCTGCAAATAAGCTGAAAAGAAGATGTCCTAACACAAATATAGAACAGTATTTGCATCGACTCGCCAAAATCTTTATTATACTAAACCACAGTTATCGCTGACATCATCAATGCTACATGTCGCGATTCTGTGCGTTTTTTTTCTCGCCAAAACCTCATGCTTACATCATCCACCCTATTATATATTATCAAGTCTATATTTATTATCAATAATTATCATTACTCAATTATCATGTTCACACGATTTTTCACTTTTAATTTCTATTTTGTATCTTTAATATATTTTATATTTTTCAAAAAAATATTTATCCTAAACTAAATATTTGCTAATTTAATATTTTTTACTTTTCATTCTATTTTTTTCATTCTATTATAATATATGCATTTCATATATGTTTGTATTTAGAATTTATGTTTGTTCGCTACTAAATTTACACTTGAATATCATACAAATTAACAATTTTCTTATATTTCAGTTGATTTATTACTTAGTATAATTTTATTAGTTAAAAACAATAATATCTATAGTTACCGTGCATTGATGCACGAGATCTAAACTAGTTAAATCTTTAGTCTACAATGCAAAACAAAAAAAAGGTCGGATTGTTTGTTTTTTTGTTTTTTTTTTGTTTTTTAAAACCCATAACCAAAACCCAGTGTCAACCTTTTACACAATCTCTTTTTACCGCCTCCATTCCTCCCTCTTTAAATAATCCCCTCGAAAGTCGAAACCCTAACCCTTTTTTTTTTTCCGACGCTCAATAACACACTCACACACCCAAAAAAAAGAAAAAAGAAAAAAAAAAAAAACCTTCATCCACCAGCTTCAATGGCGTCCGAGTTGACTCAGCAACAAATGGCGGCGATTCTCTCACCCGATTCAACTCACTTCGAGTCACTCATCTCCCACCTCATGTCCACCAACAACGACCAACGTTCACACGCCGAGTCACTCTACAACCTCTGCAAAACCCACCACCCTGACTCTCTCTCCCTCAAACTCGCCACACTTCTCCAGTCTTCTCCTCACCCTGAGGCACGCGCCATGTCCGCCATCCTCCTTCGTAAGCTTTTGACTCGGGATGACTCGTTCATCTACCCCAAACTCGCTGAGTCAACTCAGTCCTCCCTCAAGTCCATTCTTCTCTCTTGTATTCAGTCCGAAGATACCAAGACGATATCACGGAAGTTGTGCGACACCGTTTCTGAGCTTGCGGCGACGATTGTGCCGGAGAATAAGTGGCCGGAGTTGTTGCCTTTTATGTTTCAGTGTGTTACTTCGGATATTCCGAAACTTCGCGAGAATTCGCTGTTGATTTTTGCGCAATTAGCGCAGTATGTCGGCGAATCGATCTTAATTCCTCATTTAATCACTCTACATAACGTGTTTCTTCAGTGTTTAGGCAGCAATTCAACCGCCGATGTTCGAATTGCGGCGTTAAGCGCGACGATTAACTTCATCCAATGCTTAAATACGTCGTTAGATAGAGACAGGTTTCAGGATTTGCTTCCTCCGATGATGCAAACCCTAACCGAGGCGTTGAATTCGGGGCAGGAGGCAACTGCGCAGGAGGCGCTGGAATTGCTGATTGATTTGGCGGGGACTGAGCCGAGGTTTCTCCGACGACAATTGACAGACGTCGTCGGAGCAATGCTGCAGATTTCGGAGGCCGGGACGCTGGAGGAAGGCACGCGGCATTTGGCGATTGAGTTCGTGATTACGTTGGCCGAGGCAAGGGAGAGGGCGCCGGGGATGATGAGGAAGTTGCCGCAGTTCATACAGAGGTTGTTTGGGATACTGATGAAGATGTTGCTTGATATCGAGGACGATCCAGTGTGGCATAATGCTGTTGCTGAGGACGAAGATGCGGGTGAGACGAGTAATTATAGCGTTGCGCAGGAGTGTTTGGATAGGTTGGCGATGTCGTTGGGTGGTAATACGATTGTTCCTGTTGCTTATGAGGTTTTGCCGGCGTTTTTGGCTGCTCCTGAATGGCAGAAGCATCATGCTGCACTCATTTGCTTGGCGCAAATTGCCGAGGGTTGCTCCAAGGTATACACTCTCGATTTAGTGGTTACTTAAAAGGCTGTACATCATCTCATACAGTATGAAGAACTGCTTTTTGATGTGAACTTTACTTGATTTTAATTGTAAGGGTAATTTGATAACTCTTTTATAATCACGATTTTTAAAAACTCCCCCTTTTGTAATTTTTTTTTTTTTAAAAGCTTCCACCTTTTCTGACCATTTTCTCAAAAACTCCCACCAAAATGCAATTTTTGGTGAAAATGAAGGAAATTTTGTTAAACATTTTCATCACGAATGTAATTTGCCGTCCACCTAAACTCAAAATGTGAATAAAATAAAACGGTAATTTGATGTTTCCATGAGTCAAAATAGAAGTTTATCATTTGGTGGGAGTTTTTGAGAAAATATTTATAAAAGGTGGGATTTTTAAACAAAATTATAAAAGGTGAGTTTTTAAAACCGTGTTTACAAAAGGTGGGAATATTAGTTTGTTGCTGAAAAGTTGGTTGTTTTATTGCATGGTTGTTGATTGGTTGCTGGCAATCATTAGTCTTAGATGGTGTGAGGGTTACCGAGTGCTTTGCCTGGTGCGAAACAAAAGCACACAGCTGTGGCCCTGTGGGGCACCGATTCTTATGATGAACTTGTATATTTGAAATGAAATTGCGGTATTACATTTGAAATCATGATGAAGGTTAATAGGATGCCCACCTATGGATACGTTTGTACAGCGGATCATTAATGTTTAATCAATATTATATATGTAGGTGTTTCAAATTTTAAGCCGATAAAAGTGACAAATGTTTAAAACATCTACTAAAACCATTGAAGTTTTTAGTGAGAAAAGATTGTTACCGAGTACTTGTTTGTCCAACTTTTAGTATGTCTAAATTATTTCTTTGAGTAAATGTCTTTTGGACCAGCCGTTTGTCAGTAGTTCCATTGGCATGGTTTACACTTTTGAGTTTCAACATGTAGTACAACCATATGAATGACTTTACAAAATTATTTTGCTGGCTAGATAGTTACGCTGTTGCAATCTCGGTAGGCCATGTTGTACTTAATGTTAGTGAATGACTCTATTAACTTGCTTTCTCTTTTGAGTATATTTCAGAATGTTGTTATTAAGTAGGGACTTTCATTTATTTTTGAGTGGTCAGGTTATGATAAAGAACTTGGACCGAGTGGTGCCTATGGTCTTGAATTCATTCCAGGATCCTCATCCACGTGCACGCTGGGCTGCTATCAACGCCATTGGACAATTGTCTACAGATTTGGGTCCAGATTTGCAAACACAGTACCACCATCTTGTATTACCTGCACTAGCATCGGCTATGGATGATTTTCAAAATCCTCGTGTGCAGGTGAGTTTGACCCTTTTTTTTTTTTTTCCCTGAATTCAATACTCCAATCCTATAGGGTGTGAAATATTGCGCCATGTTCCCGCGCCTTCAATGGAAGTTCACCAATTTGCTTATTGATATCTTTCATGTTGTAAGGGAACAAAAATCTGCGAGCCTCTTTGTGTTTGACTAACTTGATTGATAGTTTGACTAACTTGATTGATAGTATTGGACTGGGATTGTACTCATTGTAGCATTTTAAATGCTTAGTTGAATGTGTGCTCTCTTTTTGGTGTGTCTTCTGAACATGTGAAGACATGTGTTTTGCTTATAATTGCTGTCTCGTACTTGGTGTAATGGAAAGACGGGTGAGAAACAACTGTTGCTATGTAAATGTGACTAATGGCCATATGACGTTGATATAATTACTAGCGTAGAAGTCGATTTGATGCAGCTTGCAATTGTATGTGCTGAATTCTCATAATCAAAGACGTGTTGATTTGCCGCTTGTTTTGAATGGAGTAGTTCATTGGCTATTTAATATATTCAGTATATTGTTGCTGTCTATCTTGGCTGTAGTTGGCGATGTGATATTGGCTGTAGTTGGCGATGTGATATTCCCGTGGCGAGTTTTGTTGGGATGAACACTTGTTGTAGATAATCTAGTGGAGTTTTGTTTTAGATAATACAAGCTCTGTATTTGTTATTAATTAAATAAATATTGATAAAATTACCTTAATGCTACAAACTCCTTCCCACAACGTAGTAAGGGAATTGGGATTGGCAGTGACCGAGTGCTTGTTGACAATTGAAGAAATACTAATGATTGATGGGCCACTTTCTTTTATCCAATATGTTCCAAAGAAATATTAAATATTGGGAAAGTTGAGAAGGGTTGCAATCCAAAATAGAGGTTGTTGCTTGATGGAGATGAATGAGCTTTTCGCTGTGTCTACGTATGTATATATTTACGGTTGTACACACGTAATTGTTTTTTTTTTTTTTTTTGTTCATCATGCCGACAGGCACATGCTGCTTCAGCAGTGTTGAACTTCAGTGAGAATTGTACTCCAGAGATCTTGACGCCTTACTTAGATGGCATTGTTAGCAAATTGCTTGTCCTCCTTCAGGTATTTCTTTTGCAATTTTATGCTAACTATATACTCGTATTTGTACCCTCGCATGTTATTTGTTGGACCTCCCCAATCAGGGATACCGTGTGTAAATCATGTAATTTCTCAAGTTAATTCGATAACAAAGAGAACTTTGTTTAACAATGCTGTCTTTTCTACAGAATGGGAAGCCAATGGTGCAAGAAGGAGCTTTAACAGCTTTAGCATCAGTAGCTGATTCATCTCAGGTTCAATTTTTTTTTTTTGTTTTTTCAGGGGAAGTACCTATAGAATTATCTTGAACTAGGGCAGCCTCTGACACTCTATTTGTAATTACAGGAGCTTTTCCAGAAGTACTATGATGTTGTTATGCCATACTTGAAAGCCATACTTGTGAATGCTACTGACAAGGCGAATCGCATGCTTCGTGCAAAGTCGATGGAATGTATTAGCTTGGTTGGAATGGCTGTTGGAAAAGAGAAGTTTAGGGATGATGCTAAGCAGGTAACGCAGAACACATCGCTTATGTTCTTGTGTAATTTTGAGTGGTTAGACCTTAGGTGTAGGTTTTGCCGTACTGCCTTGGACTGAGGTAAATATATGATTACATGCTGTGTACTAAGTCATGTGCAGTTGTATTTGCTGCCCCTTTGATTCAGTCATCATTGCTTAGCAATATCAACTGTAGGTGTGTTCTGATTTACTCAATTTCGCTCTCCATGAATGGCCTAAGGCTTAACTGTTGAATAATTGTTATGTGCTAGGTCATGGAAGTTCTTATGCAGTTGCAAGGATCACAGATGGAGGCAGATGATCCGACGACTAGTTATATGCTCCAGGTTTCCACTTTTGCTAGATTGTGTTCATTGTGTCTTTGCATTCTTGTACAACATGTATCATATTCTTGACAATGCAGTTATTAATGCTTAAATTGTAATTTCAGGCCTGGGCAAGACTCTGCAAGTGCCTAGGACAGGATTTTCTGCCTTATATGAGTGTTGTGATGCCACCCTTGCTTCACTCTGCGCAACTGAAGCCTGATGTGACAATCTCAAATGCAGATTCAGATGTTGATATTGATGATTCTGATGATGAGTCGTAAGCCTTAAATATTCCTATTTGTTTCTTGGTTTATCTTTAATCATCTGTTCAACCACTAGGGGTGTAACCTTTGATTTTTGTACTCATAGATCGCGTCAAATATATATTACTACGTAGTGGCATCTTGGTATCTTAGGCTGTGATTACTTTGAATCTTCTACAGTGTTGTGTCTAACATGGTGCTAGAGTGTTAATATGGCTACTTTGTCTGAAGTTTTCAATTTTTAATTCTAAAGTGAAATCTTAAAATGTCATGTCGTGCTGGATATGTACACATATCTGACACGTGACATGATAATTTTTGTTCTAGGAAGTTCAAGCAATCTACCATTGACCTTAAATACACTCTCTTGATGTTTCTATTTTTGTTTCAGTATTGAGACTATCACTGTTGGGGACAAAAGGATTGGTATCAAGACTAGTGTACTAGAGGAGAAAGCAACAGCTTGCAACATGTTGTGTTGCTATGCTGATGAGTTGAAAGAAGGTTTCTTTCCATGGATAGACCAGGTTCATCTTTGCCTTCTTATTCTTCGTCTTCACCGCTGAGGCGAGAAACTTATGCTACTGACTCTGCTTAGCTAGTGGACGCTTGGTTGCATTTGTTTCATTTATTATTTTCTTGCTGGTATTAGGCAATAAATGATTTTTCTATTTTTACAGGTTGCTGGTATATTGGTTCCACTTCTGAAATTTTATTTCCATGAAGAAGTCAGAAAGGCGGCTGTTTCAGGTATTGCTGGTTCTGTTACCACTTCTTTATGGTTGCCCTTGCAGCTGATGTTGACTTGTACTGTGGCTTTTGTGCACAGCCATGCCGGAGCTGCTGAGTTCTGCCAAATTAGCTATTGAGAAGGGGTTAGGACAAGGTCGCAATGAGGCATACCTTAAGCAGCTGTCTGACTTTATCATACCTCCTCTGGTGGAAGCTTTGAACAAGGTTATATATGTGTTGCTTTGAGACTGGTCAGTGCATATGATAGATTGTGAGTCGTGACTTCGATTATCTTACACTCCTAGGACGTGCTGTAATGCAGGAACCTGAAGTAGAAATTTGTTCAAGCATGGTGGATTCTTTAAAAGAGTGTGTACAGGTACCTACCTTATGGATGTCTCTGGAATTCAAAAGTCAATGTTTTATGATATTATTTCTGTGCAGGCGTCAGCTATTGTTTTTTTTTCTTGATGGCATATTTCTCTTGAATCTGAATACTTGCACTTTTCCCACGGTCACTATTCTCACCCACAACATGATTCCTACAATCCTACATCTTCTTTCTTTCTCTTCTTTCGTTCTTTTATCTCCTTCCACTGACTATGAAGGGCCTGCTGCCACTACCAAAAGATTTCATAACACATCATACATCTTTTCCAACAGTTTCGTCTTTACCATCAGTTTCTCCTGCCAATTGTTGTATAAATTTACCTATTTCCTTCTCTGTCATTGTAAGTCTGTCTGAAATCGTGTCTATTTGATCCCCTGTTTCGTCTTCAACTTGTTGATCTCGTACATTGCTGATATATAGTAGTTCTTTTATTCCCAATGTGTTCTTGTAACGAGTACTTGGTGTTTTTGTATGCACATCGACTGGAGTCTGACTACTATGTGTTGCTTTAGGTTGCTGGACCACTTTTGGATGAAAATCAAGTGAGAAGTATAGTGAATGAGATAAAGCATGTTATTACAGCAAGCTCAATGAGGAAGGCAGACAGAGCAGAGAGGGCCAAAGCTGAGGATTTTGATGCAGAAGAAGGAGAATTACTTAAGGAGGAAAATGAGCAAGAGGAAGAACTTTTCGACCAGGTGCTGACTGCTGATCATAACTGCCATATAATTTGATTAAATCATTTTTCTATTCTTTAGTCTCTAATTTGGAAAACCATGTCTAATTTATTGATATAGGTTGGCGACTGTTTGGGCACTTTGATAAAAACATTCAAGGCATCTTTCTTGCCCTTCTTTGACGAGTTATCATCATACCTAACACCCATGTGGGTAAGTTTAGAAAATTTTCTTCCATGCCTCTTATATTTTAGTTGTCATTTTTTGTGTGATGTTGTACAATATGGACAGTTTTTCCTGCTGCAACTAATCAACAAACTTCTTCTCTCAATACATACATGATCGTTAGTGATTTTAGACATCCTTTTTGTTTATGATAAGCGCCGGATAATGATTAGAGTTTCACCTTTAAAGTGATCATTTATTTGTACAAAAGATATAAAAAAGTCTTAATAATGTCATCGCGTTGGGAGAGGAATCATAATTATTGAAGAAGCCAAGGGCATGATCTGATGGCATTTTCTTCCTGACCTAGAAACTTGTAGGTGGTTGTCATTATTTATCTTGTTGCATGATCCATTTATACCAACCACAATGCTGTTTCATGCCCAGATATCTACCGCACAATTAGTACTTATCTATTCACGTTTTGTGCCAAAGACTTATGTAATGATCATGTGGTGTATAACACAGGGCAAGGATAAAACACCAGAAGAAAGAAGGATTGCCATTTGTATTTTTGATGATGTTGTGGAGCATTGTCGTGATTCAGCTCTCAGGTAGGCACTCTCAATTTGTTATTTTAAGGTAGCTTATTCTCATGTTCTCTTGCTCTAGCAAACATTAATGGCATGTATGTTTGTACTTCAGATACTATGATACCTTCCTTCCTTTCCTCTTGGAAGCTTGCAACGATGATGACCCAGATGTTCGGCAGGTCTGTGTCCAGTTTCACTCGTGCTTTTGCTTTTGGACTAAAATTTTTGCTTAATAAAATGATTTGCTATTGTCGTCCAGGCAGCTGTTTATGGTCTTGGCGTTTGTGCTGAGCTTGGGGGTTCTGTGTTCAAACCTCTTGTCGGAGGTTGTTATCTCTTTTCTTATTCTTTTCTTTGTTAATATAAACGTATAATCTGCTTACAAGTACATTTGGCAATTTCTTTTCAGAGAGCCTTTCAAGACTAAATGCTGTGTTAAGGCATCCGAATGCTTCACATCCCGATAATGTGATGGCATGCGACAATGCTATTTCTGCTCTTGGGAAAATATGCCAATTCCATCGTGATAGCATCGATGCTACTCAGGTATTCAACTGTGTAGTTCACTTAATGATGCTGCTCCTTTGAGACTTTGACGTTTCTATGGACATTTTCTTCGGTTGAATCCTGTTCACGGCTATTGTCCCCTTTTCTAAACTATCTTTCTTGTTCAACCCATGCAGATCGTTCCTATGTGGTTGAATTCCTTACCGATCAAAGGAGATTTAATTGAAGCCAAGGTTGTGCACGAACTACTTTGTACCATGGTTGAGAGGTGAGATATTGTAAACATATTCATGTGGGTTATGTACTCCTTATTCAAGAAATCTTTTTTGCAAACTTATTCCGGTCTTATGTGCAGGTCGGACAGAGATCTTTTAGGGCCAAACAACCAGTATCTGCCTAAAATAGTGGCAGTCTTTGCTGAGGTATGTATATTCCGTCAATTTGCCCAGTTTAGTAGCCGGATTATTTTTGGTTCTGAAACCAGCTTACGCTTCGAAATTAAACCCCTTTGTTTGGATGGATAGATGATAGGGGAGGGGAAGAGATTACTGACATGATAATAACACCCTGCCTCTGCTCGTTTTCCCTAGTGATATTCTATTCAAACAATGCCCAAGTCTTTAGTTCCGAGTTCATTGGAGATCATCACTTTTCTCTTCTTTAACATGACAGAAATTCCGAATGCTCCAATGTTTCAACCTATGAATTTTGACATTTTGTACACTATTTGCTTCATTCGATGCCTGTATTAAAGATTTGTGCTTGTTTGCTGTGGCTGTAGGTCCTGTGTGCAGGTAAAGACCTTGCAACAGAGCAAACTGCAAGTCGCATGATAAACTTGTTAAGACAACTTCAACAGACTCTGCCACCAGCCACCCTCGCAAGTACGTGGTCATCGCTTCAACCCCAGCAGCAGCTCGCTCTCCAGTCAATCCTTTCTCAGTAACTTGTGTTCTCTTTTCCGGTTTATTCCCATGGTGTGAGCTTGTTTGCAGCTTGCGTTTTTTTTTTGTTTTTTTGTTTTTCATTATTCTTTTCTCATGATAAGTTTCTTCCATGTCGACAACACGTTTGGGTGACGTGCGTCGTTGTTTGGAGTCGTGGTAATGGTGTTGCCGTGTTGGCTGGGGAAGTTGAGATTTGGTGCACAAATGTGTATACCTTGGGAGTGGTGTCCATGGGCCCATGGTCAAGTAATGGGTTGGGGGATTAAGTGAGTTATTTGTATACAAAGTTCAATATTTAAAAGAAACAAACAGAAATGTGTGAGAATTTGTAATCATTTTTGAGCAATTTTGGGTTTGGCATTTTTATACTTGTGCACTATTGTTTTTGGTTAGTTTGTCCCTTGCAGTTGCCCCTCTCTATTTTCCTCTCCTTTCCAATACTCCTAAAAATCACTACTAAGTGCTGAGGGTGGTAAGCGGTAATTTCCAAAAAGGGTGTTAGCTGGATCTCGTAAGCTATGAGATTTTTGTCTAGACCGTAGATAAGAAAAGGATTCCAACATGCGCATGAATCCCCCGACGGAATGATCCGCATGAAGTAATAGCAGGTTCTACGACATTCTTTCTACTACTGTCGTCCTTCGGAATGGAAAAACATACTTGTACTCATTTGAATGCAAAATTATCCGACCAAATAGTAGATGTATAAATTACATCCTACCTATTTTAAGTCAACGAGCTAAAAAATACCTAAGACGTTGAGATGCATCCTTGACTTTGAGTCGTAAGTCTTCATAAGACTATCGAGTAGCAAGGTTTTCAATATTGTTGTGACTATTGCACGTCTATACATAGTATTTCAGCGAAAAAACAGACAAAGTTCACCTTTTGGGTCGGTATATTGGGTCAGGTTAATGTGGGGTGCAAGTTAATTCTGGTTACGAATTACTTCGGGTCGCGTCGTTTCGCAACAATTTTCAGGTTGAGTGAGATTTTGGGTTGTCACGGCAGAGTCGAGTTCAATTATGGGTCTAGTCTGATAGGGTTGTGTCGGGTTACAGGTCACAGTCGGATTGGTTCGAGGTGCAAGGTGCTCTTAGTTGGAGGACCAAATATGGGTGGAGGTACCGAAGTGGTAGATGGTAGAATGCTAGGGTTGAATTCGACAATTTGTGTCTTGTAGTTGACCCCTAATCAATTGTAAGTGAGACGGTAATCAACAAAACACAGAATACTCTGTACACTTAACATTATGTTTCAAATATACCCTTTAAAGCCATTATATCCATTAATGATAAGCCATATGACGTTTACAATAAACACAAAAACTCAACATACACAAATCTAAATGAATAAAACAACACTCGGTGAAACAAAAAAAAAAAAAATACTCTTTATATTAAGTGCTTCGACATACTCTATCATCCACTTCTTGATCCAACCTTCCCTAAGAGGGTCTATGGTTCTTCCAGAACTTTTAAGAGTAAATATTTTGCTTGACTAAATAAATTATACCCAATAAAAATTTCTCGTCAATTGCATTAACACAAAATCTTACGCGACAATCAATTTTCAGCATATTCTGAGACTCGAAAAGACAAACTAATAGAAAATAAACTCATCAGTTGAAGAGAATTTGGGGCTTACGGCTACTACTACATGTACTAATCAATACTTCATTCAAAAAATGTCTAATTGCAAATGCTTTGCTCACAATTTCAAAAATTCACTAATCATATAACTATATAAGTTATAAATAACTTTTACAAATTGTCATATGAGACGATCCCACAATAATATTACCGTGAGTTTTACAGTAGATGGTTACTTTTATTCTTTTTGTTTTTTAAATAATTTCTTTTTGTTTTATTGCATTATTGAATGAATTTAGGTAGAAAATTGTTATTTGTTTTGTACGAGTAGTAGATAATTTTGTGTATGTTAGAGACATTACGTAACGTAATCCCTACGAAATACAAAGACCATCATTATACGTGCAAGGCATAAGAGTATAAGACATAGAAATTGTTAGTTGTGGTCACGACATAGTAGTCAATTGTTGACAACTTCCCACTAACAAGTCACCCACATATTGTGATGTTGCCACATAGAAATGAAGAATGCATGCAGACGTGAAATATCACTCTCATTTCTCGCATAAAGATACGATACTCAAATGTACTCCTATTTATCATTTTCTTTTCCCATTTTATAATGTATGGCCTTCGACACGAAATTTACGAATTTTCACTTAATTATATTGTAATTTACTCAATTTAATTATTAACAATCGTGTTATGGTATTATGTGTTAAATTAATGGTTTCAATCTAGGATGTACAAATTTCATTTTTCGTCAAAATTTTCTCATAAAGTATACTTTTGACATACGAGTAATACTAATTATTATAATAATAACAATATTGTTAATGATGTTATTATTCGTACAAATAGATAAAAATATGATTTAAGTGTTATTTAAAAAGTAAAAACCATCAAATAGGTAAAATTCTATGAACATGATGGAATATAACATGTACTTCCTCCATTTCGTTTGATTGTAGACGCTTACTTTTTGAAAATTATTTATAAGTGAGAAAAATTTTCGATATACGAAGTAGCTTTTACCATATTAAAAAGACATGTGAGATCTTGTTTTAATTTTCTTTTTGAGTACAATATTAATATCAAACTTTTGCAATTTTTTTTTTATAATATGTTACTAAAGATATCTTTTTTTGCTAAAATGTAAGCTTTCCATTCATATCGAAATCAAATACAATATCAATTGATTACATCAAATAAACTACTCCACCATGCTTTATCAACTAAAGACCATTCATTAGACGACGTTACTAAAGATATCGGCGTATGTACAAAAAGTAAATATATAGAATCAAATCAAAGGGAGGAAATACTCCGTATCTAACAATAGTAACAACGATCTCCATAAAGCAAGTGGTGTGAAACCTAGGAATAATCTTTGGAGTCTAAACTGCACTCCAATGAATATGCAACTTGAGATGTCGAGTGTAGAATTCTAACATCAAACCTGGGTTAAGATGAGTGTTAAGATCCACAATTATTTTAATTTTATCGTTGATGATTTATTAAGCTGTTGTACTCTATTATACACTTCTTCGTTACGGAGTATATGCTTATTCATTGAAATTTTCTACAAGTATATTTTTTTTTACATGAACTACTACTCCTCCGTCTCGGTTATTTGTTTACACTTTCTATTTTGGGGCGTACAGGTCAATTGTTTACACTTTTCAAAAATGGTCATGCTTGACCCATGTGGGAGGTGGCCCCTACTCCCTCAACCAATTACATTTGATAATTTTAAGCAAACGGGACCCCCTTTGTACTTATATTATTATTTTATTAGTTTTTTTTCAACCTCTCTCTTCACATCGATAAATGTGTATAAAGTAAACGTAAACAAATCACCGAAACGGAGGGAGTAGAATTTTTTTTACTTCTTTTTGGTTTGTACTCCGTACATATATTTCTAGATAAAATTTCACTTACGTACTATATTCGTTTATTTTGCGATTTAGTAAAAAATATTGGATTCCGAGAATGTCTAATAGTAAAATAGTGTACATTTCGATAATTTGTTCAGATATTTATTTCGAAAATTAATTAGTAAAAAACAATTATTTTTTTCATTTGCAATTTAATTGTTTTTACCTCAAAGGAAGTGCGTGAGCGTGTCCATCGTAACATGAACATCACTAAATTAGCTTATAATCCTAAATTACTATACATCCAATTTGAAAGACACGAGATTACGGTTTATTAATTAAATGTGTGTAAAAGGGAATCATGGTCATGTCACTTTGAAAAGGACAAGGACTACTATCACATATCTGGCCATTATTAACAAAAAAAAAACAATTTCTAATCGCAAAATTTGACACTTTTCTGTACAAAATATTGTTAAACATATCAAGCTACCTTAAAATAAGTTGTTAAGTATGTCCCTTGAGACCATAAATCATTAACTACCAAAATAACAAAGACATGTTGACAAGTCTCCCACTAAATTACTTATACCATGACATGCACCAAAAGACCCAAGCACTTTTGTTGCATCTAATTAAGCTCATCCCTATAAATATATCTCTTCACTACTTCAAATTATGTGAAACATCCAAATAATTATTCTCATAACTTGAAAAAAGGGGTCTTAGAAAAGGACCAATATCTCCACAATGGAAATATTTTTCCAACAAAATCAACCCCAAAAACTTCAAAATGAGAAAATTACAAATAGTATGAATGATAATCAGCTAAATAAAATTTCAAAATGTAAGGAGACGAGAAAATCAACTGGCAAAGGCAGAAATAAATTTCTCGGAGTAAGGCAAAGACCGAGTGGGAGATGGGTGGCCGAGATCAAAGACACCACCCAAAAGATAAGAATGTGGTTGGGAACCTTTGAGACAGCAGAAGCAGCCGCTCGTGCCTATGACGAGGCCGCTTGTTTACTCCGTGGCTCGAACACCCGAACCAACTTTGTTGACACTCAAGTTTCTCCAAATTCTCCTATTGCATATAGGATCAAAAATCTCCTAAAAAACAAAAAGGTAGAAAATCAAAAGTCAAACACTTTTCATAACAACAACAATAATGTTGCTATAAAACCCACAAAACCTAGCACAATTTTTCCACCATTGACTCTTAACAATACCTTTATTTGCCCTAATAATAACTTTGCTTCAACCAATAACAACATTGGTAATAATTATGTCAACCTCCAAAATTTTAACAACTTTTTGGATGTGAATAATGTTGGTAATAATTATGCCAAAGATTATCAAACAAATGCATACAATAATGATGTAAGTCATGTAATCAGCCATGAATTGAGTGGATTAGTGGGTAATTACTATGATAATTTAGGGCTATATTCATCATTTCAATGTGACAATAAGCCTCAATTTGACAAAATAACTTTAGGCAAAGAAATTTTGGAAAGTATGCCTAAGGATGATCAAGTTATAACGCCACCATTGATGGCGGCCGAATCGTCGGAGTTTGAGAGGTTGTTAATGGAGAAGGAGATGATGACTTCAACCTCATTTTATGAAGGGAACAATGGTTTACAAGACCATCATGTTGATTTTTTTCATGATCCAAGTTGTAGCCTTTGGGATTTTCCTCCTCTTTGTCCATCATTTTGCTCATTTTAACACCTTATTATTATTATTATTATTATTATTATTATTATTATTATTATTATTATTATTGCAATTTTTTTTTTAATTTCTACACTATTATTAATTAATTATCATATAGGGACTCATCATTACTATATTGATCGTCTCAATCAATTGTTATATACTCCGTACTAAATAGTTTATACAAGAGAATTTTAAATAAAAATAGGTTTACCCAGGATGTTATGGCACAGTAATGCACATTTGAGTCTGTGAAATTGTAGTCTCAGGTTCGATTCCCCCATCCCCCGTTGTAATGGCCCAGTGCCTCCTATTTGACCAAAAAATAAAAATAGGTTCTTCTCATATTAGGATGTCTAAATTTTGATATATAAAGTTTATAGTTTTTTAGAGTAATATTTTTTGAAATTGTGATATATAGTTCAAAGTTTAACTTTCAAAACTTTAGTTATTTTACAAAATTTATATGTTGTATTCTTTTGAAAATTTCGAACTTATTCTTAAATTCTGCAATTTTTTTAAAAATATGATATGTTAAAAAGTTACAATTAAAAAAAACCTACTCTAACTTAGTACATAAACCTATGGATCTAGGAAAGATTACAATAATACAAGCTTTTATTAATTACAGTGTTCCTTAGAACGGGCATATCCGCTTTTATAATTAAGACAGGTTAAATATGACGCATTTTGGCCACTAAGAATATTTTTTTTTTTTTGGGGTCAAAGTGTTTTTTTTTTTTTTTAAAAAAAAAAAAGAAGAAAACTTTACTAAAAATAGGGGGATAGCACAGGTAAAATGAGAACTCTAAAATGGTAATAAAATTAACAAAAATGGTAACATACGGAGTATTATATTAGATTGGTGACATTTTCAAGCATAGTAAATATATATACAGAGAACAGGTTCATGGTTGCAAGTAAAATATGTTTGAATTCAAATATAAAATAATGTTAATAACATTATTAATGAATTTTAAATACAAAAATGTGTCCAGCAAATATGTTTATATTTCTACTTTATATGTTACAAGTACCATTTAATATTGACATATTTGAAAAAAATAAGTACAATACAAATTGAAATATATTATAAAATTATGGTACTACGTAGAGCTGGCCAAACTTGCGGGCCGGCCCGGGCCGCCTCAAGGGCCTATTTTTTTAGGCCCGGCCCGACCCTTAAAAGCCCTGTTAGGCCCTTCAAAAGTTAAGGGCCGGGCCTGGGCCCAAATTTTAGAACCCGGCCCTTAAGGGCCCACCCAAAAAAGTAAAAAAAAAAAAAAAAATTGTAGAGGGCCCGCCTAAAGGCCGGGCTAGGGCCTAAAATTCAGAGCCCGGCCCTTAAGGGCCCGGCCCTCCCCCACCCAAGGGCCGGGCCCGGGCTTCAATTTTGGAGCCCGGCCCGGCCCGGCCCTTGGCCACCTCTAGTACTACGTAACATATATATTGTATAAATGTTGTGACTAGTTTCTGTTTTCAATGATTGAAAATATGTCAAAAATATAATATAATATGTTAAAATTTATATCTATTTTGCTACCATTTTATGATACCCTATTTTACTTGTGTTTTAGCAATTTTGGACAAAAGTTTCAGAATAATAATAATAATTGGGTCTTGAATAAAAATTTTGAAAAAAACAAAATGAGAGAGAGACGGATACCTTGGACTTATGCTTATATGACATGTCAAAAAAAAGAAAATGGGCCAAATACAGGTCAAACATACCAATATGACATGTTTTATACTTAAGACGGATAATTTGGACTTAAATTCGTATTAATTATGTGTTTATGTTATTTTCTCTCAATGTTGATTGCTTCAAGTTATTGGCTTACTATGGGTGAGTACTATATTATCTTGTCATTCGAGGGATAAGGGGATGCACCTTAATTACTTTAGACTTTATTTGGTAAAAGGTTCGTATATTTACGTATTAACAAGACACTTACTTCAATTCACTCGACTGCCCAGCCAACATTAGAAGCTTTTTATCACGGTCATGTGTTTTATTTTATGGTCGTTCGTGTTATCTAGTTATTAGATTCACATCTATGGATTAAGGTTAGTCTCCATATATGTATGTTGATACCCATATTTGTACCCCTCCAAAACAAAGTTGATAAAGTATCAGACTTAGCATGTTTTTAACATTATACTGTCGGTTAAAATGTCCAAAATATAAATGTCAAATAAATACGAATAAATGAACCACAAATACCCAAAAACCTACAAATGAACCACACTAGATAACACAAATGACTCAAACTCGCTAACATGGTAGCGCGACCCCTGTCATAATTATTTGAACATAAATTATACTGAAAACTTGTAAATAATTACACTCCGTGATTTTCAAACTTACCAATACTATTTACCGCTTAGTTGTACTGTTCACCCATCTTTAAACCAAACTCGAGTACGCTAAAATGTATAGTAATTAAACTTCTTTTATCAACAGTTGAGTACGAAACTATTTATATGTATATTTTACGTTGTAGAGAAAATGGTTTAGAGAATTTTTATGATATTACGTAGGATATTTTCTCTATAAAATATAGATTACTTAAAAAAAATGTATGTTTTTATAACCCACGATAATTAGAATACGATAATAAAATATTTATAGATACTAAGTGTATTAATTTTTTTTATTTATTTATTTTTGTTTAAGCTTGTAATTAATTAAATCAATAATTTTAAGGGTTTTTTTTTTATGGTGTACCCTCGAGGTTTTTTTTTTTTTTTTTTTTTTTTTTTTTTTTTTTTGTAACCTTACATTTTCTATATTTCATGGTGTGTCCCTAAACTTCAAAATTTGACTATGTTATGACCAAATTATTAGTCATTATTGACTTGGTCATTTATTTAAGCTAATAACTTACTCTTTAATGCAGCCGATTACTTATTAACCAATTCATTTTCTTATAACAACATTCTATTACACGTTAACATGTCTAATTATATATTAGATGATTAAAAAATCACGCATAAAGTTATTTTACAATTTATGAAACAAACGTTATTCTTTATGCTAAAAAAGCGTTATTGAGAGTGGCTTTCGAAAACTTCTATGTAATAGGGTCATTTGGTGTTAATTGGTAAGAAAAGAAGTTAAATGAAGAACACTCGAAAGGAAAATAGCTAAAGGGGGTTTAATGATGGTTAATTTAGAGAATAGATGTGAAGTTTAGGGATACATTATTATAGACAAATTTTAAAGTTTAGGGGCACATTATAAAATATAGAAAATGTAAGAGTACAACATAGAAAATGAAAAATCTCAAGGGTATATATAAAAAATGTAAGAGTACAACATAGAAAATGAAAAACCTCAAGAGTACACCATAGAAAAACCCTAATTTTAATGTCAACTATTCTCTCCATCCCACTTTTTTTTTTATCCCTACTTTTATGTTGAATATATGTAAGGATTTGTTGTATTAAGAAAATATCAAATTTTTTATCTTAATACTAGCTGTTTCGGGTACAAAGTTAGGGAAACTAAGTACACAAACTTAAACTAATACAAGTGAATTAATGCTATTAAGTCCCGTGGGGTCTTATGCTCCTTGAATGCTGACTAACTTTTTCTCGGCCTGGAACACACAATAAACCTAGCCCTAGGGGTTCTAGGGAAAGACCCTCCAACGCTCAAGTCAGTTATGTAAAGTGAATAAATTGAGAGAGAGAGAGAGAGATAAACCTTTTTAGTGAGATATTATGTGTTTTGTGTGAATGAATGTATTTTAGGGTTTTGTTTAGTATTTTGTCCTTTTGTGGCGTGAGACCGTACACAGTACGGCTTCAGGGCTTGGAAGATTGTACGGCATGGCCTCCGTGTCCCCTAGACCCGGAAGGGTGTCAGGGGGTCCTTGGTACATGAGTTGCCCCCGACCTTCAATCCACCCGGCCCAGTGTAATGCGTCCCGGGATAACCTACCCCCAACACTAGCTATAAATAGAAATAAGATATTATATTCGCGAAAAATTTAAGGAGAAAATGAGAACAATTAAATTGGACAAAAAAAAAGTAAAGAGAAAATGAAAACAATTAAATTGAAATAAAGGGAGTGATGTTTTTACTATCGTTGACAAAGAGTTTATCAATTTTAGATCTAAACCCATGATACTTTGATAGTACTTGATAGTCACTTTTTGTACATAGTATTAGTGCTGGCAAGATGACCCAACCCGGGTGACCAAATTTTAACCCGAGCAAATTTCGGCCGATAGAACTCTAAATTATGGCGATTTGAATTCGACCCGAACAGACCCGATGATAACTCTTAACCTGACACAATCTGATATATATGACCTAAAACCAAATCCAAGTTGATCTGAGATGACCCGTAACTCGGTACAGTTCGAGTCGACTCGATAGTTGACCGACATGTCACATTTACCGAAAATGTAAAATTCTAAACTAAATTATTTGTAATTTTATACATTAAAAAAACACAATATAAACAATAACAAAAAATTTATAGGAAATATTAGAAAGATTTTGAAATCTTTTTTATGTTTCCAATTTTTAAAACTTACGTCAAATATAATATCTGATGTTTCCATGCAAGGATATAGTAAAACCATATATCGGTTCTGGTGAAAATTCAAAATTCAAAATTTTTCTTTGACGCAAAAATTTGAACCCAACCTAATATGACCTGATCTAACCTAAACCCAATTGACTTGACCTGATACCATCCGCCCGAATTAAAATCGACCTAACTAATGCCAACTTATAATAATCCTATTTGATTTGATCCTAACCTTAAACCAACTTACTATTATTCTAAACTTGATATAATTAGATTTGATATCACGTAGCCCAATCAAATTCGATTCAAACTCGACCCGAGTTGATTTCATGGACGAGTAGTCGACCATTATTGAGTATATTGACAACTAGTTGGCTATTATTACCCTTTTACTCCGTATTAGGAGTAGATCTCAAGATACTCAACAAGTATGAAATAACCCAACAACCAATCAACCAACTAACCAAACCCCATATTACTCTTCCTTCAAAAATCCGCGTATGGTAACCGTAGTAGTTTCGTACATTATGACGTAAAATGTTTTTTTTTTTTTTTTTTTTTGTGTGTGTGTTTTTGGCTCTAATACCATGTTAACAATTGTGTATGGGAGAATAAGCTGAGTTTTTATTCCTTGTTATTCACAATATATATACGGGCCAACCAGAGTACGATATACGGGCCTATTACAAATGATATTGTTTTAATAATGTTATTATAAATGTGACAAATTCATATAATAAAATTTGTTAAATTGTTCAAATAGAATTTTTCGATGGCAATATCAAAATATTGAGTTACTTTATTGTAAAATCGTTGTATACTGTCTATACAACCAAAGAATTATTCAACACTTCATTTATGGACAACATTAAATGAGCCGTTGAATAATTTTACTCATTGTTATACACATACAACTGTTTTAGTTTAGACTTTGTCTAAATATTTACTTCGTAGTTGTTATGATAAATTTTTATATAACACAATTGGTTGGTCTAAAAATGTTATTTGACTGATAATTTCATTAGTTATCAAAAAAATATTTTATGAAACAAGTTTTTTTTTTAATGCTAACCTAAACATTTCTTCTAATTTTATATTTTTTTAATTACATAATCATTAATTGTTATACGTACATTAAGACTATGTACGTATATAATGTTTTCGGAATGCAATGAAACACACATTTAAAAACCCAAAAATACTTTTAAAAGAGCATCAAAAATTAGTAAACCTCGACTCAAATGGATTTTATTATTTTAATATATAAAATTAATTATTTCTATATAATCATTCTCTCTGATACAATTATTTGTTTACCTTTGTTTTGGGAGTAAACAAAAATTAACCTTTGTATATGATTTAAAATATAATAATTTTTGATCAAATAGTCAAGTTAAATAACATGTGTACACTTCAAGTGTACAATTATTATTTTTTTTTCCATCTAATCGATTTTAAAGTATTGAAAAATATTTTTATATGAAAAAAGTCAGTGACTTATATTTCTGTTTAAAATTAAAAAAAATCTAAATAAATAATCGAATTAAAGAAACTATTTAGTTGATATAATTATTTTAAACGATCTCATAGGTAAATTTCTGTAGTTAAAAATTCCGTCGGATGATATGACCCGTTTTATATATTCAAATGTTTTTCTATTCAAATATCTAATTATTTGACCCGTTTTATATATAAAATGGATAATCCGTTTTATGGGAGAATAACTCCGAGAACGATTATTTTCGGGGAAAATAATGGCCTTTGCTTAGGCTTGCATCTTTGCAAGTATCGTGGAAGAAAAGAACATGGCCCACGAGTGACCACTCAAATTGGCGAGATTTCCAAAGAAGGAGCAATTTACAGTAAATTGCTTAACAATTGTTTGAGTAAGTACGAGTATACTCCGTATTATAATTTATACTTCGTAATTTCGTATTACGGTTTTATGCGTATATAACTTTGTGTCATTGAGAGGGTGAGATGGGATTATTTTAATAGTTAAGATAACAATTTTAAAATTTGATGAAATTATTTTTTGAGATTAATGAGCACATTAAATCATAAAGAGTTCAAATAAACAATTAAACTTCGGTCAGTTATTTTACACTACGAGTACCTATTAGTGTACTAGACTACTAGGTAATACTATTGCCGGTTTTATAGATATAATAATTTTATAGATGTAATAGATTACAGATAACATTATACGGAGTATATGACTTATAAATTTTTACCGAGTATTAGTTTTCTTATTTACTATACTTCATAATGTTTTGAAGTACAAATATTAACAAAAACGACAAATAAGAATGAATAATAATTTAACTTTTTGATTTTATTTTTATATATTACATCAATCAAATAACTTAATCAAAATCAAAACATATTAACCATCAAAATATTAACCATCAAAATATTAAATACAGTATACTCCAATCCTCCAATATAGTTAAACCTCAAAATATTTAAGACAACTTTAAAAAAAAAATAAAAAAATTTAAAAAAAAAAAAACAAAAAGAAAGAAAAAAGCAGACAATAGCGTAGAACTGTAGACTCACATGGAAGATATATAAACCTGGCCGCACAAAGCTGAGACTATCTCTCTTTGGTGGAAAAACACACACACACACAGACACTCCACAGATCTACTCATTCTTCTCTCAAAACAAAACATCCCACCAAAAGAGGATCTCCAATCTCCATCTACAATGGCCGATCAAACTTCTAAACCCACCGGAGTATGGCCCACCGTTAAACCCTTCATTAATGGCGGCACTTCCGGTATGCTCGCCACCTGCGTCATCCAACCCATCGACATGATCAAGGTACTCCCTCCTCCTCCTCCTCCTTCTACTCCTTCTGTTTTAATATAAAGGTGTCGGTTTTTGTTGGTGGGTCGACATTGTTCAAAGCGGACAATATCTTACTGATAGGCGGTGTGGCGGTCTTACGATTGGGGATTCCAAAAAAACAAATCTGTGTGGGCTTGGCCTAGAGCGGACAATATGTTTTGGTTGTTGGGAAGCGGGTTTATGTGATCTACATTTTTATGATGAATTTGGTGAGATTATGTCAAGTTTTAATTTTTGGGTATTGTGTAAAATAGGTGAGAATTCAACTGGGTCAAGGATCTGCTACCCAAGTTACTAAGAACATGCTTGCTGCTGAAGGTGTTGGTGCTTTCTACAAGGTACTCCATTTGATTGGTTAGATTAGATCTGTTTGATGTACTTTGTGCAGTAATGTATGTCGACGACATTATCTTGTCGTCTGGGTAACCTTTGTGTTGATCTGATTCGATGATGTGCTCATTGTTAGTACTTGGGAAATTTTGATTGTTTTTGTTTGGAAAAGCTTACACATTGAAGACTTACGCTTGTTTCCACGATGATCTTTTGGTGCAGGGTTTGTCCGCAGGGTTGCTTAGGCAAGCCACATATACAACCGCTAGACTTGGTTCTTTCAAGTAAGAAACTTTGGTGATTGAATCTAGTTTATGACGGTTTTCTATTTCATATTATTCTCCTGTATGTTTCGCTTCTTAGCTAGCCTATGCCAGCTTGTGTTGACTTATATTGTGCATCCTCTGTTAAGACCATTAGATGCATACAACAAGATATTCGGGAATCTATGTGACTTTAGTTGCGATTATTGTAACTATCATTGAGTAGATTTTGGCCATCACTAGGGATTTAACTGGTCACAGTTCATTCCTCATAATAATACTTAGTTTGTGTTTTCAGTGATTACATGATCAAGTTTTCTTTAACCGGTCGACGGTCGTAGATACATTTATGTTTGCTACTCTTGACCTTAGTTTAATATATTGGTTAGAATTTTGACGGCCAAAGCTGTGGCTGCTAATGACGGGAAGCCATTGCCTTTGTACCAAAAAGCTCTATGCGGGTTGACTGCTGGTGCTATTGGAGCCTGTGTCGGTAGTCCTGCTGATCTTGCGCTTATTCGTATGCAAGCTGATGCTACTCTTCCAGCCGCTCAACGTAGACATTACAAGAATGCATTCCATGCACTCTCGAAGATTATTTCGGATGAGGGATTTTTGGCAATGTGGAAAGGTGCAGGTCCGACGGTCGTAAGAGCTATGGCACTCAATATGGGAATGCTCGCGTCTTACGATCAGTCAGTAGAGTTTTTCAGGGATTCTGTTGGCTTGGGTGATGCAGCCACTGTTGTTGGTGAGATTCCATCTTGATTTTTATTTGCATAAAATAATCGTCTCTCGTCTCCCCATATATGCTTTAGATAAGCCACTTACACATGATGTTGAACTCTTTAATCCGCCTCTCATACATGACTTCGCTCGTGTTTTCTGTCAGGTGCTAGTGCTGTATCTGGATTTTTCGCTGCCGCGTGCAGTCTACCATTTGATTTTGTGAAAACACAAATACAGAAAATGCAGCCTGATGCTACTGGAAAGTACCCTTATACCGGCTCTCTGGACTGTGCAATGAAAACATTGAAAGCGGGTGGACCTTTGAAATTCTACACAGGATTCCCCGTGTACTGTGTTAGAATTGCGCCTCATGTCATGGTGAGTGCTTTTCTTCTATTTGCTTCTATCTTCGTCTCTTATCATAAATGTAAATGATTTGAGACCAGTCAAACCCTCGAGATCAGTAAAACCGATGACCAATCTTGAGTGACAGCCTATTAATGTTTGAATTGGATCCGTTTTAATTAATGACTAATATTTGGTTCAATTTTCTTTCAGATGACGTGGATATTTTTGAACCAAATCCAAAAGGTTCAGAAGTCTATCGGATTGTAGGCCTGGTTCATGGCCGCTAAATTGTTAGACGTAACTTTGTGACCCTGTATCTGATTTCGGAAGTGCCCAAGCAACATTCCTTTTCTTTTCTTTTTTTCCCCATTCTGTTGCATCGAGCTTTGCAAATTTTGTTGGAACTAAAATAAATTAGCGGAACTCTAAGAATACATGATTCTTTTCGGGATAGGGTGATGCACCCATATAGCGGGATGCATCGGTCCGCGTTTTGGACGTCCCTGCTGGAGTTGAAGACTAGGCTTCTATACATTGCGATATCGTATCTTAAATTCTTAATCGTAAATTTGGATTGAATTCGGTTGTTTATGTTGATTTCTTTGTTATAAAAGTGTTTGATGCTTGAGGTTGCTTAAAACATGTCTTCAATGTGTTTATTCACAAATTCTTACTTACGAGTTACGACCAAAGGATCCGTCTTAAGCTTAAGACGAGTCGGGTTTGGCTTTATTTTATACGGAGTATGTCTTTCATAGTTTGGATTTAGGTGGGCACCTTGCCTTTCCTTTATAGGAATGTTTCTAGACCTTGTATTCATGCTCTTTTCCTATTAATGAACAAGGTCTTCAATTTTCTGCGGAAAAAAAAAAAAAAAACACCAAAAAAAAAAAAAAAAAAAAAAAAAAGAAAATCTATTTGAACGTGTTTATTTATTGAAGTGTCCACAGTGCGTTGTAATTTAAAGTTCAATAAGCTTTTTTTTTTTTCTAATTAAAATTTAAATTAAATCAACCATTGCTAACTGATGAAGATATAATAAGGTGCCGTTTCATTTGGCTTAGTTCACTATTTCAGCTTATTTAAGTTGAGTTCAGCTAAGTTTTATTCCATATCAAATTCAGCCCACATCTAATACATATAAAATCTAAATTATTGACTAGGGGATTGACTTTGTATTGAACTTTTAAAAAACATGTTATTTGGAGACACTCTAAAATTTCGCTACGTCACCTGTTTCAACAAAAATTTATGCCACGTCAATTTTACCCATTAAGTTATAGCGCCTCCTCAAATTCCATAGATTAAACAGAAGAACACAAACATAAAACAATAGCTGAACTGCTGCAACATCAATCACCCACTCAGGACCAACAATACCTATGTCACGGGAAAATAATGCACGTGCTCACAAATGTCGACTGGATATATTTATCATGTCCACCATGCATGTAAAACTAGTATGGATCAAGACGGATATTGTCGTCGCTGCAACAAAAAGATCAACTACCCGACACAAAGGTAACAAAAACAATAAACATGAACAACCCATAAGGAACAAACAACTTTTCCAAGGAATGGTATCTAATGTCAACGACATCGCAGGTACAAACTAATGGCCACTATATCAGATGGAAGTGAAACAGCAAACGTCGTCATGTTCAACAAAGAAGCAGAAAAGGTGATCAACAACAATATCGAAAAACTAAAAGCACTAAATTAGAAGGTACGTACGTCAAAACTAAAATAAAAAAAAAAAAAAAAAAACAAAAAAAAAAACAAGAGGACCAACCCACTACTCAAACATGAGGAAACAAAAAAACAATATATGTAGCTCACACTTACCAAAAAATGCAGGAAGACGGAAGACAACTGTAACACCCCGTGTTTTTGTAACACAATATTATAAAAGAATTCAATTCCTCAAATTAAATTCATCCTTTTTCCATATATAAAAATGCGACTGAATTTTTTTCGCCAAATAATACTAAAATTTGTTAAGTCAAAATTTAAAAATTTTGAAAAATAAAGTTTGTTGTATTATCTTTAGAATTGAAAAAGAAACACATTTCAAAATTTTATAAAAGTCAACACAAAATTATTTCACGTTTCAAATTTCAAAAATATTAAGTTATGTTTACTATTCATAAAAATAAAAGTAAAACCTTTTATTCATGAAATTCAATTTCGAACATTTTTCGTTTTAAAATAAAAATGGACCCCTATACTTTTCCCGTCTTTGAAATCCGGGTCAACAATTTCAAACACGCAAATCAAAAATCAAACAATCAACATCAACCTTTTAGAAAAGCAAACTTAACATCAAACCTTTTTGTTAAAAGCTTTAATCATTTTGATTATTATAAATAAAACATATTATATTAATAACTAATTACTATTCAAATTTCATTTAACTAACTTTTTCACCTAATCTCAAAATTTTCAGTTATACCTAACTTAAACTGATAAACGTTTTGACGTTTGATTCTAATTATTTAAATCATTAACTTTCATCCAAAAAAAAATGTATATTTCGGACTAGTAAGTTTTTAATCAAAATTTCGAGGAGCCAAAACCCAATTTTTGTTTTAGTTCTCGTTCGAAGTTTATTTTCATTTTTATTTTCAATCTTACTTCTAAACATTATTTTAGGATCATATATTTTATTTCGAGACTTTTCGCGCGCGCGTAAATCGAAAATTTCAAAAAACGAAAATCGAGCCCAAGTGCGCACATGTGAGCCGAGCTACCTGTGGTCACCATGACCAATTTTGTAGCTCATCTTTTCTCTTCACAAGCCACCCTAGATTACCTACAACATCACTTCACTTACACACTACAACTCATCATCACATGCTATTTAATTTTTAATAAAACATTAATTTTTAATTAGTAAACTAAACTTATACAATACATTTGATCAATTTCATTTCCACATGCCTTACTTACACAAGCCACCCTATACTTACACACCTATTTAAAATCATCATTTTATTAATTTACATTTAACATTAAATAACAAACTAACATCCTTTTTATTGTAACCCGTATAAATAATTGCGGCCTAACTTTCGAGGTCCGAAAGGTGGTCATACGGACTCGGAATTTAACGAAACAAAAGCCTAAACCACCTAATTTTTCGAGACGGATTTAATGGTACAGTTTTCATAACGATTAGACGGACCGAACTAATTTCATTTTTCTGTTTTCTTTCAAAGGTCAAATTTCATTCCTCGAAACTAACTATTCTATTTTCGCCGTCTCAGCTCATAAAATTTTATCGACGTTCCTTAACTTTTAAATATTTTCTTCAATAGTAAATAAAATATTTTAGTCTTAGAATTTAAAAGTAGGAATATTTTGAAAAATCGTCAAACGCGCACACATTAACTTTTATCGCTTTTGACGCCCGACTTTTTAAAACTGACTAATTGCGTGAAAAACTTTTTAAAACATCAAAAAGACATTTTTAATGCCAAATAGTATTGTGGACTTAATGAGTGATGATGTTGATGATGATGCTTTATTTATTTTGTTTAAACTTTAAATAAAACAAAAACCTAACACTTAACACTTAAATTATTCTAACTCATTCTACAATTTGTACAAAAGCCAAAACCACTTCACATTCATTCATTTCAGCCGTAGGACTTGCCCCTTTGTCCTCCATTTATTTTTCTTCCATTTCTTTCTTAAAACCTCTTAAATAAAACCTTAATATTATTCCTAATAATTCCTAAATGTTACTAGTTATATTAGTGGGTTTAAGAGCTAACTTGTATGGATTATTTGGGTGAAAAACATGGGTATGTTTGGGTGAAGAAAAATCCGATCTAAAATTTATTTTAGATCCTCGACGATTAACATCCTAATCAAGGTGACTAGTTATATCTCATATTAGTCTCTTTAGTAAATTAACTTGTTTTGTTATTATAATTTTATAGTTATGAAAATTATGTTAAAATATATTAAACATCACTTGTGTGCTTTGAATGTTTATGTGTTGCATAGATAATGATAATAACTAATAATATTATAAATAGAATTGTTATAGTTTAATTTAAAGCATGTTTAGAGTATTTATTTTAAGTAATTTAAATTGTTGTTTATGTCTTGTTATGCTAGTATGGTTTACTTATAAATAAAAATATGTTAAATGTATAACAAAGAGTATAAAGTCAAGAAGAATTGAAAATAGAAAAAAAATGTGCATGTGTATACGTTCCACGGCATTTCCTAATTTTCTTGATCAAGTTTTACTTATAATTGTTTTGAATAGTTTATTATGTTAGTGTAGATTAATTAGACTTCTTAGTAATTTTTGTCAAATTTAATATGATAATATAAAAAAAAATGTGTTCTTGATGTTCATAAGAAACTCATGTGTGTTCTTAATATATTCTTGATGTTCTTCATTTTATGCACACTTTGATTTATAATGTTGTTATGTTTGTTGTTATTGATTGTTTTTATTAACTAGTAAGTAATTACAAAACTAAATATATAAGTTAAACAAGCTAAATCCTTAAATTGTAAAAGTTAGAAATTTAAAGTAAGTAAAAACACTATTCATAAATGAAGTAAAATATTTAGTGAAAATCGTAAACTAGTTAAATCACTTTAGTATAATTTGAATAATTAATATATAAAAACTTTAAGTCAAAACCGATAAATTAGAAAACGAAAATGAAAATGGATGAGTATAGGAGGCCACGGCCTTAGGGCTATTTTTGGACTAAAAATGATTTTTGTCACTTTTTATTTTATCACTTAAGTAATTTAATTTGTTAAAGTAATGAATTATTAATAAAAATAACAAAAGAAATAAATAGCTAAAAGAGATAAGGGCTACGGTATTTATATTATTTTTGGGTCAATTTTGGTCAAAATGAATTTGTCACTTAGTCACTAAATGTGATTAGTAATTGGGATTATATTAGATTGTAAAATGAATCGTTAATAAAAAGAATCAACGAAACCGATTAAAATAAACGTTACACGTATTAAAATGAACCATCTCGAGTGTTACTACCTATGCTTAAATTTGGATGTGGACATACGGACTATTTAAAATGAACTACGACAACCTCGCTAAAAATGGAAACCGCTAAAATGTTAGTTAAGTATATGACTAAACGTAACCGACTTTTACTTTCAAAATATTATTTCAAATCACTAATTACAAAACGAACTTAACGACTTTGAAATTAGAATTCTATACTTAGGAAATAAACTTGATTTTGTACCTAAATAAAATATCTTAAGGTATAAAAATACTAAGTATAAAAATATAATAATAAATACTAAGTATAGAAAATATACTAAGTATAAGAATACATGTACGTATAAAATACGAATAAAATACGAAGTATAAAAATACGCATACGTATAAAGATACGTACAAATACGAAATACTAAAATATGAATACGAATAAAAATACGGTGAATAGTAAATACGATGAATAGTAAATACGATGAATAGTAAATACGATGAATAGTAAAATAATGAATCGTGAAAATATTTAAATTTTACAAACGGACTCAAAATAAATATTTAAGTCTTTCTATGTATTTTGTTTACCTGAAGAACTGCTAGAACTAAAATTTCATTATACAAAGTTCGACGATATTATTAATATTTAGAATTGTCACTTGTAACTATTAAACGAGGAAATAAGAAATTAAGAAAATGAACTACTTGAATAAAATACTTGGATTGTTCGCCATGTCGCGACTCTTGAATTCGAAGTTAATGAGGTAGCCGTCTATGGGGACTTTGGCTCCCTCCCAGAGTTGCTAAAGGCGATCTAATATTTTTATATAAAGTATTATTTCGGTGCGGGATATACAACCTCAGGGATGGGGCATGATTGATATCTCCGTGAGCCCATACTACGGTAATTGGAAACTCCAGCCCCACCCGGGGGTACCTGTCTAAGGTGATAGTCGTATTATTAGGTGACTACTTACTCGATGGGCGAGTAGGCTACGATCCTATCTATAGTGGTGTATGCATACATTAGACTTGGGATTTGGCTGTCCTTATCGCTTTAGGTATCTCTAGCCTGTCAGACACGTCCGCTTTGTTCGGCCCTGATCGCTTCTGCGCGGACGTCTAGTATGTCAGCCACGTCCAATCTGTTTGGCCCTGTCCACTATTGTCTAGTGTGTCAGCCACGTCCAATCTGTTTGGCCCTGTCTACTATAGCGCGTGTTACGTCTGCATGCTTCCGCCTCGCTAACGAACTTTCATTAGTTAACATATGTTTGAATGTATTTTCCTTGTTTTGATTGGTAATTGCCATGTTGAGAATGATTATTGATGCATGTTGTACGATTATATGATTTGATGTATGCTTGCGTTTGAATTACCATGTCTCCTTATATGTTTTTGCCTGTTTACTTGAAATATGTATTATTTATTTATTCCACTATATTGCATATGTTTGAGAATTGCATGTATAGATTTGCTTATATGATTTATCGCTTTATACCGCATGCTTATTGTGACTTATATGTCTTTATATGCTATGTGAAATAAGCATGTTTATGTTTTTATCATAATGTTATAATTATAAAGCGATAGTAATAAACCAAAGTAATTGAATTCGAGGGTAAGTATGAGCATAACTAGTCCTTTGTCAGCTCAGTGGCATCCCCCAACGATTTCTTGTGCGGGGCGTTAAGTGATGGAAAATTTGGATTTTTAGACAGAGACCACGAGATGCTTTTATTGCTTACTTTTAGTTGTTTTCGAGAGATTGTAATGAAATACTCTGTTTATCTTAAACTCATATTATGTATATAGAGTTTGTAATACGATAACAGCTGGTTTTGTAATAAATAGACTTAATTAATATTCCGCCTTAGTTTAATTAAAGTCACGAAAAACCGGGTTGTTACAACAACATGTATACTAAATACTGCAAAGCAGTGTCGGGAAATATTTCAAATTCAAGGTCAAGGTAGGCTACAACATGTACACAAACAAAACAGAGCTCAAGGTACAAAAGACACTACCCCACAACAAACAAAACGAAGACGAACACGAAAAACGCAACCAAGAAAAGGTAAACAACGAAACTATTTACATTGTTTTGGTGACTTTTGGAGTGTTGAATACTGTGATTTTGATTGCGTAAGATTGTGAGATGCTTAACTGTTGATTCGATTTTGTTTGTAGTGTAAAACAATGAATAATAATTTGTTTTTCAATCGATAATTTGAGCTTTGAAACTCCAAGTGAAGGGAATCAGATTAACTGTGGTCCAGATACTAATTTGTTGCTCGATAAAAAAATTTGAGCATTTGATATATGTTGCATGTTCATGGATCGACCTTTGAGGTTGATTAGCTAGGAAGATCCATATAAAGACTGTGTCAATGTTTGCTTTGTGAATTAAACCATAATCGAGTTGTATGCATTTCATAAATAATAAATAAAAGTCAAACAAAAGTAGAAGATCAGAGACAAAGAAGAAGAACAACACAACGACCGTGGAATGCCGCAAAAGCACCCAGGCGAGGAATGTCCAACATAGCCAAAAAACCAAAGTAATCAAACTGAGACAATATCAACCTAACTAAAACAAAAAGTCAAGAACTAACAACAATATGCCGCAGGATCGAAAACAAGACAAAACCAACGAAAAAACGGAAAAGAAAAAGCGAAGACAAACAAAACGACAAACAGGAGAACGAACACAACCGAATGAACAACAAAACACACTAAAGCGCTTCCATCAGCAGAGAAAAGGACGATGAGGTCCTGAAGAGAACTCAAACTGGATTGGGAAATGTTGTATAACTTAGTTAATATAATATGGAATGAGTTTAGTTTGAGATTCGTTTAAGGGCTTCCATTTAATGTCTTACCAAGGAAACAAGCACATGCACAACAACTTAATATTTCGTTATTTATAATAGTTCAGTCACAAAACGAATTTTAAAGCGGCCCCGTGAAACCACGGGTCGCGCCACTAGTTATTATCAAAATTATTTTATTTTTTGTTTATAGCTTAAGATGATTGATATAAAATCAAAGTGTAGACAAAGTTGTGGGAAGCCGACTATTATTATTACTACTACTTTTACTTTTATCTTTCCGACAAATTTCTCATTAAGAGTGAATTTCAAGCACAATTTGTATTAGATGTTTCAGATTGACTTAGATCATTAGCGTATCGACTATTTGAAAACGGATAAATCGTTCATATCTTATTTAAACAGCTAAACCGATCATATTTTGTTCATTTATGAAAATTTTCAGTTCATATGAATTCACAATAAAAAAACATGGGTTTTTCCCAACTGTACCCCTGTACTATTGGGTTTTCCCAACTGTACCCCTGCGTATATCGTATTCCCAACTGTACCCCTGAGTTTCCTTAATTACTCCCAACCATAACTATTTATGCTTAAGCCGTCAATTATCACCGTTAAATGCCAATTAGGATGCGTAATTTGCCTACGTGGAGCGCCTAATTTGCCTACGTGGAAGGATTAGTTGTAAATTAGAAGTTGAGTCAATTTATTAACCGTCATTTCTTTCTTTTGATTCAATTTTTTTTAAAACCCTTTGAAACCCTTTCACCTTCCTTCCTCTGTTCTCTTCATCTCCTTCCTTTTGCTATTGAACTTTTGCAGTTCATCGTCGTTGCAACATCTTCATCGTTGAACTTTTGCAATCCTTCCTTCCTCTGTTCAATTTCAGGTATGATTTCAGGTATGATTTTGGGTAAATTAAAGAAAATCAGGGGTACAGTTGGGAATACGATATACGCAGGGGTACAGTTGGGAAAACCCAATAGTACAGGGGTACAGCTGGGAAAAGCCCAAAAAACATTTAACAAAATTCAATTGAAATATATTTGTTATGGTGTGTGTAATCTGAGCCTAAAAAAATAATCATAGCTGGCCTAAAAGATACTCCCTCCATCCCAAATTAATTTCCCCCTTTCTATTTTGGGATGATTTAAGGGATGGTAATGAAAATGAGAAAATTTTGAAAATCATTTGTTAAAATATACTAAAAATAGAAAAGGGACAACTAATTTGGGAAAAAATTTAGTGGAAAAGAAACAAGTAATTTGGGATGGAGGGAGTAAATATCACCAAAGCTCAACAACGTTACTAATTATAATAATATATCACGATAATATTAATCGTGATTTGGAAAGACCATACAGTGAGGTAGTTGTTTATGCAACTACTGCAACAATACAAATTTTTATGAATCCAATCAAACGTATTGACAGTAAACCTGACCTCCATTAATATATTCTCTACCATAATTATTAAATGCAAGCCATTTTAACTATTGTTTTAATGAAATTAAGCAAGTTTGAGAAGGCCTGGAACAAAGCTTCTCAACAACCAACGAGTCATGTAAAAGTAGGCGCGCTGAGTTAAATGGATGCCATCGAAACTGATACGTTCATTAGGATTTTTACAGACTGGTACACCACGCATTCCGCATCTAGATTTCTGATGATAATTGTATTTTCCATCTACTTTTCTAGCAGCATGACTTGTGTATCTCTTCTTCTTTAAACCCTGCATACATATTTACATTTTATTTTTAATTGAAATAATTCAAAATGTATTAGTGGCATAACAAAAATTTAAGATTACCAAATAAAAATATTTAAGGGCAACTCACTAATAGATTAAAAAAATAAAAATAAAAAAATTAATTAAAATGATTAACTAAAATATGTTCGATTAAACTAGTTACAGTCAACTTTTCATTTTGTTTGAACTTTGAACAAATTAAAAATATAATTTAATTGATTCATCACGCAAAACCAATTTTCCAAGCAAACATGTTCCCAACAATCAATTTCGACAAGATAAACTAACATTATATAAATCAAATGATTAAAATTAATTCAATAACGTGTAACTATATATAAATACTTCAAAATGTAGAGGATTACCTAACGAGACGGCATTTTTAAGCATCCACTTAAAAGCGCCGTAATAATCTCCGTACACAATGGCAACATCGGGATACGACATTTGAAGTCTGGAGATCGCTTTCAGGAGATATTTATTTTGTATCACCGTGAAATCGACTAGATATCTCAAACATCCCCACTTATCATACTTAGTTTTATCTGTCGTCTCAAATATTGTCAAATATATTGGTAGACAACCATAGGGAAAATTTCCGGGTACAACAATTCTAGTTGCTCCCATAGATATCAGGTCCTTAAAAAAAAAAAAAAAAAAAAAAAAAAAAACAAAACAAAAAAAAACCTAAAATCAACCACAAAACATACCTATAAAATGGGTTATAATCAAAACGCAACATATGTAACAATTAGTGTGTAGATAATACTCGGTCGCATCTAATTCAATCAATTTTGTCTTATTAAACTTGACTTTCCAAATAGATTTTACAAACTTTTAATTTTACTACCGGGCCGATTAAAAAGGAAAATTAATACAGTGGGAGTTATATATTTAGTATCATGTGTGCAAAAGTTGATAATAAAAAAGAAAATTAATCAATAATCTATCTATTATGATATGGATGTACAAAGCCCAACCCATTGTACTATTCTATGTAATTAGGGTTTTGAGTAAACCCTAGATCTCCCATGTACTATATATACATGACCTATCATATGAAATAAGATCATCCTATTCTTTCTAATCCTCTCTTAATCTCTCTTAATCTTTCTTATTCACAACACGTTATTAGCACGAACTCATACCGTCTGAGCAAACAAACTTAAATATCATCTCTATTATTCAGATCTAATATTTGGAGGTTCATATTAGATCTTGTATATTGTTCTGCTAATTAAGGTATGATATTTCACGTATCCTCGTATTACTTTTATAACTCACGATTACCCTAACAACAATTAATTGTGGTCAAACAACAATGAACTTTGTATGTTACCAAATTGTGGATACCCATATCCGTACCCTCCCAAACAAAACCCTGTGATGTACCACGGACTTTATTACGCATGCTTTAACGTTGACTTAAACGGTTCTAACTATGTCGAATTCATTCTGAGTCGTTTTGAAATGCTAAAATGATTTAGGTCGCTTCACATCGCTTTAAATATGTGTTCATTTTGTCCATTTAGAGTCTAGCTTGGTCCTCGTCCTGCTTCATTTGACATGAGCTTCGCATTTGCACTACAATTAGCCCTTTTACATTAACAAGGTCTAATTCAGCACTCCTAAATTCCTAAATTTAGGCCCGGTGGCTAGATCTTCCCTTTAGCCTCCTCTTATACAAAATATAGCCTCACGGGTTACCGTATTTCACAAAATCTATGCAAATACACCTTTTTCATTTTGACGGGCTCGGGCCCAAAACCGAGCCCAAGCCCAGCCTTTGGCCCGCACTCCAAAGCCCTGAACATCATAAATATCTCAGAAATATCCCAGGTGTTTTCTTGACGTGCAAGGTTAAGATTATACCGTATCTTTTAGAGATATAATCAAACCGAAACTAGGAAAGCCAGCTAAAAGCCACCCCTTCAAACCGCATAGCCTTATGCGGTTTGGGGTGGCAACCGCATAAGCCTATGCTGTTTACCTAGGCAACCGCATAAGCCTATGCGGTTTCCTGGCTTATTTTTATCCCGGATTTCCTAATTTCTCCGTGGTTTTTAGTATATATACACCCCTATACCCCGACCTCAGAATCACAATTTACAACCAGAATACATCCTTACACACTTCAAAACTCTCTCAAAGCCTCAAGCACTCAAATCCTTGAGTTCAACACACCATCTCGTGTTGAATTCATCCTCCTTTTAAGTTCAAGAAGCGAAGCTCGCCAGATCCGGCGTTAGGACTGTGTAGGTACCGATCCACTTGGATCAAAGCTTTTTCTTATTTTCTATGGACTAACAAAGGGGACTACACTCTAGCGCCGGCTTTGGCACCGAGCGCGCTTGCCTTCCAAGTGTTCTTATTACTTCGGGTACACTCCATATCCGATGACACGCGAAAGTCGCATAAGCAACCGACCCTTATAAAATAAACCAATGGACAATTGAACTTTATTTTATTTGCATGCATCTTGCACCCTTCTTATTTTGCATTAAAATCAACTCAAACAATGAATTCGACCTTTAACTGAACCGTTTTCGTTAACAAGTTAAACATGCTAAACTGAGGGTTTTAATCAATCTTTTTGCATTTGCATCTGCATTCTTTTACAAACTTTTCGCACTTGTACGTAGCGATAACATTAGCTCAAATATCATCTTATTTGGATTGTTCTAGGTCAGTAGAGACTATTTTTACATAGGCTTTTCTAAAAGGTTTTCATAAATCATTAATTGAATTACTCTTTTTCTAAAGTACCCTCACCCCGAATCCATTCTGGTTTCACAAGCCTTAGATCTAGGGGTGCCGGCGTGCTCCAAAATCTAGGACATGTCTTTAGGCTTAGGACATGATAGCAGGTTCCTAATTTTCGCGATAATTAGGTGGCGACTCCAAAACAGTTTTAAAGGTTTCTTTGTAAATTAGTCTTTTTAACTTAAAGCGCCCTTACGCAAGACGCCGAGTTGGGTCCCTCGTCTTGATCCCGGGTTCCACAGTTTGGCGACTCCGCTGGGGAGATTTTATTTTTAAAACTTAAAACTAGCTTTTTCTTTTTAAAAATAAAGAGGTGAAACTTGAAAGCCTTGAACAATCCATGTATACATATTTGAGCTATGCACATTCGTTTAGAGTCCATTCCTTTTGGAATCTAGGCACCCTTTGCACCCTCGAGAGGTGGTTCCCACATGCAGGCTTGTCCACTCGATAAAGCACATGCCGGACTAACTTTCCTCTCGCCCCTCCACGGCTTGCCGTAAACGACTATCTTGACCGCCCCAGTGCTCCCTTTAGAAAACCTATCGCTCCGGCGTAAGGAAATAAAGGGGTTAAGTATCTGCCAAAGCGTACTCAAGATAGTTGGAGGCGTACCCGACTTGACCCTACCCTTTGAGTCGAGTCATACGTACAAGTTCGAGGCTATGCACTCCATGGTCTTTTTCAAAATAAACATTTGCATTCATATCTTCGAAAACTTACTTAAACGTTTTAAAGATAATTGAACCTAACATCTAACAAACTAACACTTTTCAAACAAAACTATCGCGAATTTTTGAAACAAGCTTTCTCAAAATTCTCCTTTTTCACTAACAAGCAAGGATTAAAACCCGAGCTCGCGGATTTCAATCCCCTAGGTCACACGGCCTAGATTCCGCTTTTAACATCCTCGACTCGACTTGCTAATCACTCTCGAGTCGAATCCTTTCTCTTTTACACATTCGAACTCGAGCTCACCTCGGCAAATTACCGATATCAGTTTGACGGGTGCAAAGCAAAATCTTTAACATCGAGACGAGATGCGCGCACGCATCCTCGCCTCAAAAGCTTCCTTTAGCTAAAACCTTTTTGAAAATCTCCTCTTTTCAAAACGTAAAAGGTCTTTCTAAACAAAGAAATGAGCTAAAAATGAATGTTTATAATGTTGGTGAGTCTAGTGGGTCGAGTCGTGTCACTAATATCGAAGTGAAATGCAGGCCTCAGCCGGATACTCGTCGTACTATGAATCGCATCATCACCCCTCGCTTCAAACGCCAACGCACCTCGAACATGACTAACCTCGACCGATTGAGGACTCTCCGCCACCGTATTAGCCAACTCACCAAAGACATCGACAACTTGAAGGCCTTGCATCAGATCGAAGTTGAACGTTTAGAACAACACGCTAAGAACAAGGCCGACAAGCATGTCTCCCTCTATACTCTCGCAACTCAACGTCAAAAGCGCGAGGAAGATTTTACCCACTACCTTGCTCGATGGAGAAAACTACTTGCTCGAGTTCCAAACCCTCCACATGAAGATGAACTCATGTACACTTTTCTCACCAGTCTACAACCCAAATGGCAAAGGTATTTCGACTACGGAGATGCCGAGAACTTCGAAGAACTCATCGAGATCGGCATCGGAGCCCAAAACGACTTCACAAACAGTGATAATCACGCAATCCTCGTCGAATCAGTCCCAATCATGGATTGTTCCTACTTAATCACACCCACCAATAACCAAATCAATGGCGTTTGGTTCAGTGACAACGAAGACGAAGAGTGGCCACCCATTAACAAAACGGTAGCTCAACTCTCAACTACTCCTTCTTCTAATAAAACCAAAAGAAACAAGAAGGGGAAGAAAAAGAAAGGCACGCAGCCCGAGAAGAAAGACCAAGACGAGGTCTCACACCTCACACGTTCTGGTCGCCCTTATCAGAATATCTTCACGGATGAGCATGCCCGAAAAGCAACCGCGGCCGAGAAAGGCAAGGCCGTGGCCCAGGAGGATGTCCCCTCCACAAGTACACCCTCCACTTCTACAATAATTCCACCACCAAGCACGAACGAGGTGCTTCAGAAGAAACTCGCTCGCACAAAAGCCGATGTTTCCATTTGGGCCCTTTCATGGGACTCGGCGGAACATAGGAATGCATTCATTCGCGCTCTACAAATAGCGTGTGCAGATTCCGAGATCTCTCCAGATCAAATGGTCAGCCACGTCACAAGGGATTGGCTACCAGGGGCTATTACCTTTTCAAATGATGATCTCCCCGCATTCGGACCAAACCATAATCTTGCTCTCTACATTAGCATAGAGTGCATGAAGAAAACCTTACCCGTGTCACTTGTCGACAACGGGTCCGCGGTCAATGTCCTACCATTGGCCACCGCACATCGCCTCGGCCTGTCCAATAAAGACTTCTCCCCGAGTACGGATGGAGTCAAAGCTTTTGATGGGACCAGACGTCATGTGAAAGGAACCATTTCCCTTCACATACGCACCGGCCCGATAGAAAGGAAGGTCGATTTTCAAGTCATTGACATGACTCCTTCCTATAACATACTCTTAGGGCGACCTTGGATTCATGCCACCAAGGCCGTGACCTCTACTCTTCACAAAAAGGTTAAGATCCCTCTTAACGAAGAAATCATAACCCTAAACGCCTCAAACTTTCGAGCCCTTTTCGATACACCAAAAGAGCCCAATGCTTCAGAAATCGTCATCGAACCCGCACAAGACCTATGTGGTTTCGATCTCAAGATTGGCGCCATTACACGTGCACCAATCAAAACCTACAAACCCTTCAAGACAAAAGACAACAATAGCCTCTGGCTCACCATGGGCCTGGGCTATGAACCCAAAGATGACGACCGAGAGCGGATGGTCAAAGAGGTCCAGAGACGAAAGTCAACCCACAAGGTCACCCTACGACCTTATATCCTCGACCTAAACGCATACTTTACCTCCGGAGGAACGGTCGACGGGAATACCTCCCTTCGAGACATCATCCATTCATCCGAAGCTTGCTTTTCTAACGAAGCCGAACCCAACACATCCAAGGCCTCGCCAGACGCCAAAAATGAAAAGATTGTCTCCACAATCATGCGAGACCGTCGCTTCGATCCCAACTTACTCATAGCCGATGCCACCGATAAAACCCTAAACGGATGGTATAAAACGCTGAAATGGACCGACGCACAAGGCCACCATTTTCAGCTTATCACCGGCGAAGGACCGCTTTTCGACCATGTCACCAACCTCAAAGACAAGGACGAAAGCGACTCAAGCTCAAGCAGCTCCAGCAGCAACAAAGACGACGAAGAAGAAGAGATTCTATTAGCTTCTAATGCTCTTAGCGTCGGGTCATCTGTCGACCCATCTATACTAGATTCTACCTTTAGCTTAGATTTTCTTTTTACGGAGGCTAGCTCCAAGCATTTGCATTTTCAAAAAAAAAAAAAAAAAAACGAACGAACAGTTCTTTTTGCAACTTTTGAAATAACATTTTTCAAACCTTCCGTATAAGCCGGCTGACCTATAGTCATTTCGGCTTAGCACGACAACACAATCTTTCAAAACGCCCGCGAATAATCACTATATTCGCAAGGCCTATCAAAAACGTAAATGGATTACGTGACTCGCGGTCACTGTAATTCATTTATAGCAAAACATTTTCACATTGCAAAACCCGAGAATATCAACATATTCCGGCAGCATTTACTCAAAACAAACGGCCTCGGCCTTTCACAACTTTTTCGCAAAACTCCCGTCGAGCCGAACGACTCTCTAGTCACTCCGACTTGACAAACATCTCTTACAAACAAACAAAACTCAGGAATGGTCATACCCAATCCTGTCGTTCGCGCTGAATCAACTGACCTGTGGTCATTTGACTCAGTTCATTTTACACAAAACACGTGAAAATGAGTAGTACCGTTTTCACCACACTTTAACATCTCCGACTCGACTAGCTCATCGCTATATTGAGTCGGATCCAAAACTTTTCATTGCAGTCCAACGATGAGCCCACAACGACATACCGTTAACACGGGCCCATAGGATTCAAGCATAAAACATCTTTTACATCGAGATTGGAAACGTGTCAAGACGTCTCCAGCTCAAAAGCTTTCTAGACATTTTGTCAAAACACGACGAGCTGTCTTAACAATACTCACAACACATTTTTGAAATAAACGTTTTTTAGAAATCTTGCAAACTGACAAACCAATAGCCTTTTTGGTTTTAACCAAAACAAACAATCTTTTCAAAACAAAACCCGGGAATAACCATAAAATTCCCGTCGACATTTCAAAAGCATGAGCAGACTACATGACTCCTCGTCGTCGTAGTCCTTTTAATACAAACCTTTTTCTGCAAAGCAAACTCGAGGATGACAACATGTCCTCGATGATTTTTCACAACACATCGAACGACCCATGACCGTTTTAAGCACTTTTGAAATAACATTTTTCAAAATTCTTCAAACAAATCGTCTCACGGCCATTTCACCCAATCACACTTTTACAACTAAGCAAACACGGGAATGCCTAAAAGCAATCCCTAAGCAAACACGGTAATGCCCAAAAGCAATCCCTAAGCAAACACGGGAATGCCCAAAAGCAGTCCCTAAGCAAACACGGGAATGCCCAAAAGCAGTCCCTAAGCAAACACAGGAATGCCCAAAAGCAATCCCTAAGCAAACACGGTAATGCCCAAAAGCAATCCCTAAGCAAACACGGGAATGCCCAAAAGCACTCCCTCAGACTTTTTCCACGGCTATTTCGGGCCCAAGCATCATTTTTACAACCAAGCAAGACCCGGGAATGCCCAAACGCACTCCCGCGGACTTTTTCTTCGGTCATCTCGACCAAAGCATTACTTTTACAACCAAGCGAGACCCAGGAATGCCCAAGCGCAGGCCCGCGGACTTTTTCATTTTAGTTGAACGACCCATAGTCGTGCCGACTAAGCTTTTTCAAAATCAAAAATGACAGAACGTGCAGGACCGTTCTCATCGCATTTCAAGCATCTCCGACTTAACTAGCTAAACGCCCTCAAGTCGAATCCTTTTTCATGCATCTAGGCTCGAGCCCTCAACGATGAACCGTTAACATGGGCTCGACGGATACAAAGCAAACACGTTTTAACATCGAGACGAGATGCGCGCACGCATTCTGGCTTCAAAAAGGCTTCCTAGGCACAACATCGTTCCTAAAGCAACACACTCTCATTTTTGAAATAAGCTCTTTTCGAAAATATCCGTGTTTTTACAAAATAAGCAAAACTTTTACATTTTGAAATAATCACGTTTCAAAATTCCCTCAATTTCGAAATAAACACTTTTAGAAATTCCGGGTCAAACCAAATAGTCTTCCACTATTTCGATTTAACCCACTAAGCACTCTTTACAGGTCACTCGGGAATAATCCTCACATTCCCGAATCTTGTCAAAGTACAAATGGACTACATGGCCCCTAGCCATCGTAACCTATTTATCTCAAAGCATTTTCATAAAGCGAAACCCAAGAATCTCCTCACATTCTTGGAGATTTTTCATTCTAAGTGGCCCGCGGCCCTTCACATTTTGAAATAACATTTTTCAAAATTTCCGTGTCAAGTCAACTAGTCTGTACCTAGTTCGATTCGACCCGATCACAAATCTCTGCAACCGTCCGGGAATAATCACTACATTCCCGAGACCTTACAAAAACATCAATGGACTACATGACTCGCGGTCATCGTATGCCAATTCCTAGCAAAACACTTTCACAAGCCCAAACCCAAGAATTACACAATATTCTTGTCGGACTTTATGCGTCCCTGGGTCTTCTCAACTCTTCAAATAAAGCACTTTGCAAATCTCATTGGGCCAAACGACGCAAAGTCGGCCTGATTCAATAATCATCATCTTTTACAAGCAAGCAAAACCCGAGAACGGCCAAGCCCAATCTTGTGGATTTTTCATTGGTTCAAATGGCCCATGACCATCTCGACCCGATTCCTCTTAAGCAAAAAGCACGTGGACGAAGGCACCTGTCCACATCCCACCTTAACATCTTCAATCCGACTAACTTATCGCTATCACGGATTCACTCCAAACAATTCTATCGCAATCCTACGATAGGCCCACGACAACATGCCGTTAACATGGGCCAATCGGATTCAATGAAAACTCTTTAAGCATCGAGCTAGAAACATGTCAATGCGTCTCTAGCTCAAACACCTTCCAAGCAATTTGTGAAAACACGACAAATGGTTTTCACAAAATCCTCATCACATTTTTGAAATTACATTTTTCAAAAATCCTTCCCTCGAACCGAATGACACATAGTCATGATGGTTTGACCCACACAAGCAATCTCTTCAAAGCATCCAAGAATAATCACTTTATTCTTGTGACGTTTCCAAAACGTAAATGAACCACATGACTCGCGGTCATTACGACCCATTTATTACAAAGCATTTTTCAAACCCGAGAGTGGTAACTCATTCTCGTGGACCTCTTCTCAAAAGCAAATCAAGCGGCTCACGGCCTTTTAACATCTCTTTCGAAATAAGCACTTTTCGAAATCTACGGTTCAAATGGCCTACGAAGCATCTCTCTTTCACGAAACAACACAACCCGGGAATGAACTAGCATCATCCCACGGTTTCTTCATAGTTAGACCAAGTGGCTAATAGTCGCTTCAATCTAACTTTTCTTCAAACAAAATGCATGAAAACGAGCATAACCGTCTTCATCACATTTTCTAGCACCCTTGATTCGGATAGCTTATCGCTACTCCGAATCGACTCACGTTTTCATCGCAATCTGACGACAAGCCCATAACGACACACCATTAACACGGGCTTATCAGATTCAATCTCAAAACATCATTTGTATCGAGCCAAAATGTGACCACGCATTTCCGCTCAACAAAACATCCCGCTTTTGTCAAAAACAAAACGTGAACCGAGTATCGACGCAAGCATCAACCACATTTGAGACATGCGTGTCTCGAACATCCAGCAGAGCATCCATCAAGGCACCAATGACGGTCTCGCGAACCACATTAAGCGGCTTGCAATGTTTTCAATACGGTCGTGTCTTAAGCATCGAGTCAATCTCTGTCAGTATAGGACAATCGAGTCTTTGACGTACGACGTTTTAACAAATCGATAAAGGAACAGGTTGGCCCATAACTCAGCTTCTTTTTCTTACACAAAATTCATTCTGCACCAACATACATTGCATCCTAGGAGTAGGCATCCGAAGGAGGTCTGGACCGGATACAAAGGTCAAAGACAACAACAATACAAGACACAAAAACAAGAATGCTTCCAACGACTAAACACCTAAGGTCCGGTAGTCAACTTGTGATCTACTACTCCACTGCTTTTGGAGGAGGATCCATTAATTTGGAGCTCCACAGTGATCATGAATTTGATCGTGGCCAGAAGTACGAGTATTCCTGAATCGCCCTCCGCGTACTCGATCGCGTGCCTAATAAGCAAACGAACTTGTCAGAGGCGTCTGGCGAGATAGACATATGATCACAAGCGACCACCGAACCGCAGGGTCTAGCAAAGACAAACCACAAGCCCAGGCCACAAAAGGCGTGACATATTCTCAAATACAGACAAGAAAGCAAAAAAGCAAAAACAAAAAAAAGAGCAAAAGAAAAAAGAAAGAAAAAGTCTCAAAGCTCTGAAGCAAGGGTGATAGGCTTAATCGCACTCGCCTAGTCAAAGATAAACCAGACAAACCTAAGGGATAGCTAGGGTAAGTCGGCGTCGAAATCCACAGGGAGAAGGTCGCTTATGTAGGTTACTTATGGAGTGATTCTAGTCTCGGTCGGTTCGAGTGTTGATTGGTTCTATAGCTAGCGCGTAAAATAAGGGTTTAACTATATGGAGAAAGTCTAGGAAGTCGGGTTAGGCAATGGGTAAGCTAGGTCAAGAATGATGATCGGGATGAGTAAGGAATCGCACATGCCAAGGGTATAGCTCGTCCTCTCGGTCTTAAGCTTCCTCTAGGTCTCGAATGCGGGCTCTCGCAACTTACAATCGAGGGTCCTAATGTTTAGTCTCGCGCCTCTCCTAGAACTAGGCTTTCGTCTTAAGTTCAAGGGTGCTAGATACTTGCTAAAACGTGATCAAGGATTCAACAAGCGCAATCAAGCAAAGACTAAACAAAGCAAGCACAAAACCTAACTCATAAGATCATCAAAATCAGCCCCAAACTTGACCCATGCTTCACCCTTCTTCCTAGATAAAAGGACTACTCAAACATGATGAAAACGATAGCCAAAGCAAAGGAAAAGGATAGAGACATGATCAAGCACAATATATAATGGAATTATAATGAAAAGGGAGAAGAGAATAACAATACCAATCAGAAAATTCAGAGGAGAACAAGAAGAATCCAAGCAACGAAACCAAATAGACGATCTAAACAACGTACTCGAGTCGGGAATTGAAAATACAAGAAGGAAAATTAATCAAACCCTAAATTTTTGTGAGAAAGTACTTTAAAGTGTTGTTAAAATGCTGTAAAAATTTCGTGCGAAAATATTATGTTTTGAGCCTTCAAATAGACGAAGTAAATCAAGCACACGAAGAGTCGAAGCTGTCCCAGAGCTCCGGGAAGGCCACCCCGGCCGGGACCAACACCACCCCGCCCGGGACACTCCTTGTCCCGTGGGTTTCAATTTTTGCTTGTTTTTGCTCCTTCTTGTACTTAGTTTCTTTTGCAATATTTGTCGTCCCAAGGCATAGGGACGAGGCTCATGAGTAGGGACGAGGTCTAGGATGATTAGAAGAGCTTCAAATCCCGTCCCAAGATCCCGGGACACCTTCATTTAGTGAAACGAGGCTCGTACGCAAGCGAAACGCAACGAAACCAACTCGAATCACCTCAAAACTTCACGAAACTTTCCGAAACTTCTCGACAAGCATCCTATACTCCAAATTAGCGCGTGTACCTGCAAAATGGACACAAAAATGCAGCAGAGCCAAAACGGAGAGAAATAGGAGCTGAAACGCAAATAAAAGCACGAGAATCGCAAAGAAACACTACGAACAAGGGTCTATAAGTAAGTAAATATAGGATACATCGAAGGGACAAAGCAAAAAAGCCTAAAAAGCCCTCTAGCAAGTGGCGAAGCAAGCAAAAGGCAAGAAGCATTGAAGCCCACAAACAAGTGGCATAGTCTTCGACTTTCCAAATCGAAGACTCGGCAGAAACAACAAGCAGCCTAGATCAACTAAGTAGAACCTACCCTTAGGATGCAATGTATCGAGGTTAAACACATAACACACTTAACGGACCGACATGTCCTTAAACATGCACCTTTCTTACAGACACAATTCTACGGGCCGGCATGCCCTTAAACATGCACCCTTTACAAACACAACTCTTGGGCCGGCATGCCCTTAAACGTGCACCTTTTAGAAATACATTCTGCGGGCCGGCATGCCCCTAAACATGCACTTTCAAATTCTCTACAAAAACAAACACAATTCAACGGGCCGGTATGCCCCTAAACATGCACTTTCAAACTTTATACAAAAAAGCAAACACAACTCTTGGGCCGGCATGCCCTTAAACATGCCCCACCCGAACTACGCTGGTTTGATTCCACAATCGTGGATACGTAGGCCGCTCACCCGAGCTCAACCAACCCTTTACAAAAATCCACAAAACATTCTTCCGTCTACAGCTCATTAAGCTAAGGACGTCTCCAAACCAAAATCACAACCCAAAAAGCAAATTGTTCCTTTATCGAGGAATCTAAAACAAATACGTCGAGGCAAAATTGTCATAGACCTAGGAGTAGTATTCTGCTTTTTAGTCTAACTCTGTTTTGCAGGAACAACAGCATCCTACCGAAGACAAGCAAACACCACTAGGGGCTCTAACAACACACGTGTTCCCAAATGTACAATGCAAAAGGCAAAGTTGACAAAGAGCTTGACATGAGTAAGCATCCACGACGCTCAAAACGCAGTCAAATGCAACGACTACACACAACAGCACAAGACACACTCTACCCAGAGCCACTGGAAACACCCTACTCAAAACACTACAAGATGCACCATATTCAACCAGAAACAACCAATACAACCGCAGTCACTCAAGCTTCACAAACACAACTTAACCCATTCTCCTCCCACCTACGAAACAAAGGCAAAATACAAATCCCCGTCAAACGGAAGCACACCTACGATATCTAAATTGACACCCCTACTTGCCTAAGCTAGGAACCCCTTCTTAAGCGGGAAAGCTACATCACAATAACCAACTACAAAACCGACAGTCAACCAAAGCACCATAATACAACATACTCACCCACAAAAACAACAATTAGCCCATGCACCATAAACGCGACATACGATTACTCACCCACAAAAATAGGGGGACTAGCACCTCACCTTAGATCACATGCAAACACGACAAAATAGATGTTCCTCGCAAACATCTTAAAACGAAATCCCTACCTCGATAGGCCTGCAAAATAGATGTTCCTCGTAAACATCCCAAAACAAAAGCCCTACCTCGATAGGCACACAAACAAACCAATGTTCATCACGAACACCGTATAGCAACAAAAGCAAAAGCCCTAGCTCGATAGGCACACAAACAAATCAATGTTCATCACGAACACCCTACAACTACAAAAGCAAAAGCCCTACCTCGATAGGCCCACAAATAAACCGATCAGCAAAAGCCCTACCTCGATAGGCCCACAAACAAATTTTCATTACTAACACCCTACAACAACAAAAACAAAAACCCTACTTCAATAGGCCAACAAAAAGATGTTCTCACGAACATCCCAGAACTCCACAATAACAAGACACAAGCAGAAGCCCTATTTTAATAGGCCCGCAATCAGACATCTCTAAACGAAAATCTCGCAATCAGACACAAGCAGAAGCCCTATTTTAATAGGCCCACAGACCGACATGTCCTTAAACATGTACGACGGACCAACATGTCCTTAAATATACACGACGGACAGACGTGTCCTTAAACACGCGCGAGGTAGCAAACCTTTCAAATGCATCCAGAACCACGCCGGTTTTATTCCATGAGCATAGATACCCAGGCACCCTTGCAGAAAGTATAACCGGCATTCAATACAAAATGACACGCCCGACACCTAACAGGGTCAAAGGCAAAGTCAACACAAAAACGACACGCTCGTCAAGGGCACAGTCGACACAACATTTTCTCAAAAGATATCAAAAATACATTCAACACAAAACGATACACAAACCAAAACAAAACACAAAAGCAAAATCAAAAAGCAGGAATACAGCTCAATCCACGGGCTACATTCAAAAGCAAAAAGACACACGCAGCTACTACAAGTTTGACTAACGTTTTAACATCAAAAACTAACTCAAACTGGGGGCTAACTTTTGAAGCAAACATCGCAAGTTTGACTAACGTTTTAACATCAAAAACTAACTCAAACTGGGGGCTAACTTTTGAAGCAAAACCCCAAAGTTTTTCTTCCGCACATCACAAACATTCACGGTTCAGGCGTCTCCTACAGACCGCCTTTAACCTTTTTACATACAAGCACACGAAGTACAAGCAAGATTCGAGCTTTCAAAAATACAACACGCAAAAGCATTCCCTTCTCATGAGGATGCGTCCTAGCATACATCCCAAGCGGATATACAACACAAAACGTTATACAAAGAACAAAAACACAAACAACTACCTTTCAACCAGACATACGTCTACAAAACAACAAGCAACAACAACAATACAAACCACACATTCAAGCCCGATGATACGCAACATCACATAATACCGCTAACAAAAGCACGAAGTAACAACAGGAGCTGCAACACCCATGACCAACATAGCAACAAACCTCAGCAAAGCTCGTTAAGCACACTTCACAATTAGATACAAACTCGCACACGCACTTTAAAAAACAACAGAACGCGAGCACCAAAAGGCAAATCCCAAACATGAGGTTCAAACGAGAAAACAAGCTCTCTCCATGACAAGACATCTAGCAAAAAGCACCAGCAGAACTAATTCAAAACTAGGTTCAGCTCAAATTTCTCCCGAAGGCAAGACAACCTATACACCTGATAGCACAAACCAACGTAACATAAACAAGCGCAATCACGCTACAACACGAACAAGTTGCCTCAAGCAAAAACGGTTTAGCAACACCTCAAACTGCCTCACGAAAAAACGGTTTAGCAACACCTCAAACAGCCTCACGCAAAAAACGGTTTAGCAACACCTTAAACTGCCTCACGCAAAAAACGGTTTAGCAACACCTCAAACTGCCTCACGCAAAAAACGGGTTAGCAACACCTCAAACTACCTCACGCAAAGACGGTTGAACAGCATGTCAAACTGCCTCACGCAGAAAAGGTTCGACAATACCTTACACTGCTGCATGCGAAAACAGGTCTAACAATACCTTAAAACAACCTCATGCAAAAAAGGTTAGGCATCACCTTCAAAACCAGCATAAGCACAGACACAAACATAAACATAAGCACTAGCATAATTGCATAAACAACTGTACACTCCGACACGAGAAAAACACGCATCTAATGACATGAACACAAGCACTCGACAACAGGATCAAGCACTAGACATTCAAACGTAAAGCATAATCAAGAACGCTAAAAAACATAAGCCAATCATATACACTCTTTACGAGTTAAAACAAAAACACTCTTTACGAGTCAAGACAATACACTCTTTACGAGTCAAAGCACATACACTCTTTACGAGTCAAGACGAAAACACTCTTCACATGTCAAAACACACATACACTCTTTACGAGTCAAAACACATACATTCTGTACAAACTGAAATCAAATACACTCTTTCACAAAGTCAAGACAATATACTCTTTACGAGTCAAGACAATATACTCTTTACAAGTCAAATCACAAACACTCTTTCACGAGTCTAAACGTATACACTGCTTACGAGTCAACACAAACACTTGTTACGAGACAAAATACATGCTTCTTTTACGAGTCAAACACCGAACACGTGCCTCTTTTTACGAGTCAAACACCAAACACGAGCCTCTTTTACGAGTCAAACACCTTAAACACATACCTCTTTTACGAGTCAAACACCTTAAACGCGTACCTCTTTTACGAGTCAAACACCTTAAACGCATGCCTCTTTTACGAGTCAAACACAAACACATGCCTCTTTTACGAGTCAAACACAAAAGCACATTAACACTCTTTTCGAGTCAAACAACTAAACCACCATACACTCTTTACGAGTCAAAAATCAAAAATACGTACACTCCTCACGAATCGAATACGTATAATTCTCAAACAAATACACTCTTTTACGAGTCAAAAGTAACTACGCACTTTTACGAGCCAAACATCGAGCACTTACACATGAGCACCAAGGCATAAACACTCAATTACGAGTCAAACACGTACACTCCCTTACGAGTTAAACACGTAACCATGCACCCTCTTTCGCAAATCATACATCCAAGCATTACTCTCTTTACGAGATAATATCAAAACACAAGCACTCATACATGAACACAAGCACTCATACATGAACACAAGCACGCATACATGAGCACAAGCACGCGAGCGAGCGTTCACACAACACAAAGTTCGGCTAGACTACAAAGCGCCATCAAGAAGCATCCAACATCAGCAGACGGCTCAAAGACACCAGACGTCAACAGGCAGGCACGCCTTTAAACATGCACGGACCGTCATGTCCTAAAACATGTTGTCCCGCCCCGCATTTCCCGGCACTAAGTCCTCGTCTCTCCCTCGAGACACATACTTAGCGCCGCCAGGTGGTATTGAGACTGTAAAGGTCCGGATACTATCATTAAGTTTGACTAGCGCTTTAGTCCAAGTTCAGTCAAACTGGGGGCTCTGTAGATACCCGTATCCGTACCCCCCAAATACAAACCCTGTGATGAAATGGACTTTTCACAAAAAAGCATGTTTTTAACGTAATGTCAAAACGGTACATTTTGTCGAAAACATTTTAAGTCGTTTTACGCAAAAATGATTTATTCGCATGTCGTGTAAAATGAGTATTCGTTTAGTCATTTTATTTAAGCTGACCCAACACAAAAACAAGCCTTTTCCCACACAAGAAAAACCCACAAAAGCACCTAAGCACGCCTTCCGAGGCGTCAGACACTCAAACCAAGCTCACGTCTAAACACATTTCACAAAAACAACCCAAACACACAAAAACGGCCCAAAACACGCAAAAAGGCCCAAGCACCCGAAGCGGACCAAAACGCGTCCCGGGTTACATTCTTACGAAACAAAATCTCACAAAGTCGTAGAATAATATATTACAATATTATTTCATTTCGAGTCAAAATCGAAAAACACGACGAAAAACCGAAGCACGAAAACGAAACCGAACAAGCCAAGTTGATTAATCAACTTGTACAAGTTGATTGTCAAAGACCCTTAAAGTCAAGCAAATGGGCAAACAACGTCTTACGCACCTAGGGGGACAATGTCATACTACATACGGCGCTACAAACTGTCAGAAAACAGCCTGAAAATCGCCAGAGCACTGGCGATTGTCATGAAAATCGCCAGTACACTGGCGATTTTCAAGTAAATCGCTAGTCCTCTGGCGATTTTCTCCCCTCTGGTTTGGCATACTGGCGATTTTTGTGTTAATCGTTGGTTCACTGGCGATTTTCCCTTACTCTGGCACTTTGGCGGCTCGAAATCCCTGTAAATACACCCCTTATTTGATCATTTCAAAGCATGAATTATCATCACTCTCTTCTCTATCTATACATTCACACTCGACTCGGTCATACGGGTTCCCAACCCGACCCGGTATTGGCATTGGGAACCCGTAATCGTAATACGGTTGTAGCGATTCGGACTTCTGATCCGTCTTAAACCTCGCCAATATCGCATAAGCAACGACACAATTAACAATGAACAAACGGATACCACTTTACATTATGCAAATTCTCATTTACGCATTAAACGACTAAACATGATTTCGACAAAACTTGTACTGTCTTCATTAGTCTTAAAGCATGCAAAACTGAGGGTTTTAAACAAATTTTTACACACACATGAGTCGGAAAATAGCATTTTAGTGATAATTTAAACAATGAATTATCACTTTGTGCACATTTCCTATAGCAACCCGTCATAGCTTTGACGTTTACATTTGCTTTTACGCATATTTATCGAGTCACATATCGCACTTGTACGTAGCGGTCTACATTTGCTCAAACATCGAATTATACACTGTTTTCAAGCTAGTAATGGCTACTTTTACGTAGGCTTTTCGATTACAGTTTTTCATAACGCATTTTGACAAACTTTCGGAGAGTACCCTCACCCCGAATCCGCTCTGGTTTCACAACTGCCTTAGACGGATAGGTATCGACGCACCTTGAACTCTAAGATTCGCGTCTTCGAGTCTAAGACGCGCCAAACGGGTCCAAATTCCCTCATAATTTGGTGGCGACTCCGAAAACGGCTTTTAAATGATTTTTCAATATTTCTTTAAAATGCTTTAAACAAATTATGCAATGACATCCCCCATAGCAAATCGAGCAATGACCCGCAAGAGCGCGCTTTTACACGCCGCTCTTTTACGCATTTTCCCGCGTCGTGCATTCCGCCCCTAAGACATTTCGAGGGCGGGCGCGAGCGGGGCGTCGAGAGGGATCCCGATTCCCGGTACCTTCAACTCCCCTCTCAAAAAGGACTCTCGGCGGGTCCTTAGGCACTACTGGAGCTGGCCACCCTGCCTGGTAGACCAGATGCTCTCCGAGATACCAAACCGGCCCATACGGCGTCGCCAAGTACAGACGCTGGGTATCACGCAACGCAAACCGCGCCCCGATGCCCTCAGGAATACCCGTGTACTGGCCTCACGGGAACGGCACGAACTACAACAAGAACGAACATTCATAAATACAATCATTCTAAGTAAGCTCTATTTAAAATGGTTCAAACACAAACCTGATCAAACTCCATGAGGTTCAGACGCACCCGAACCTCATCGTACGACCAGTCAAAGGCCGCACGGTTACACGTGCCCCAAGTACGCACCGCCGGATACTCTCTCCGGATCGTCACGGCATGCGCAGGGAGCAGAAAGGGGAAGTGACTGAAGATCCACGACTGCACATACAAAAACAAGTTAACAAGACAACAAAATCAAACAAGACAAAGACAATAAACAAGAACAACATGAACAAGAGCAAAAGCGATACATACCTCCATCACAAACCCAAGCGAGACTAAGGACAGTCTCGATCCTCGTTGCATGACCCGCGGCCTCACCGCGTCCATGCAAAAGCGAATGCACAAACCCAAGGACGGCGACACCCAGTCAAACGTCCCAATCGCACCCCAGTCTATGAGATGCATAAGGACCGACGTCGTCGCCCGCTCACCCTTATCGCCGAAGTATACAGCGCTAACAAACCACCGTAGCCACATACGAGCATTCTGCTCGTCACTCCAGTCAGAGGGGCCTCGCTCAGTCGTACCCTCGAAATACTCCAAGATATAGCTCGTCTTGATAACATAAGGTGGTTTACCCTCATACTCCACCTCCAGACCACCGCCAATCGCGGTAGTCACCTCCTCGTCCACAATGGACGGCGCAAACCCAAAACTCATGTCACGGTCACCAACAGCGGCCGTCATGACCGTGATATCTCGACAAAGTAATGCCGGCCTCAAAGCCGGGCATGTGAAATGTCGTAGTAGTGTCCCAGTACCTGTCAAGGAAGGCCCTGAACAACATCAGGTTCGCTGTCAGTCTCGACCTCACGATCGCCCTCCAATGCTCGACCAGAGGACCAAAAGCACTACGCGACACCTAAGCCTTCGCCCCCTGCGAAAGCTTCTCCTCAAAAGCACACATCACGGACGAGACGCCCGAGAAAGTCCTCATCGGACCCTTGGGCCAACCCATCGTCGCCCGATAGGAAACATGTCTCTCCGGAGCCAACAAAAGGTTGTGGCCGTCCCAGCCTTTGGCAAACGACCTGTTCACATGCGACTTTCGCGGCCTAGAGCTACTCGCCCTAGGCACGGCCTCTTCGGCCTCCTCGGCCTCCTTCTCGACATCCATCTCAGCCTCTAGCTCGTCCACTAGCTCAAGAGCAAGCTCCTCATCCTCCTCCTCAGCGTCAGTCCTAGGGTTATGCCTCGCACGACCCCTACCTCGTGACTGACCACGTCTCGTGGGCAAGTCACGGTCACCTCCCTACCATTTAACGCCTCATACGACTACTCGAACTGGGGGCTCCCTCAGTCCTTGAGCCTGTACTCTTACGAGTTTTTGACCTCGTAACACGACCAGAACCTTCTCCTGCAACAAACACGACCAATACATACAGCTATAAAACTTGCAAGCATACAAACTTGGCATACATTATACATATACAAACATACACATAATACACATATAACACGTGTACACATACGCATAATATGCATGACAGAGCATTTTTAGGCCTAATTCATAATTAAGCCGAAAACCGTTCTCTACATTTCAAAATCCCAACTTTATGGTTTCTACACGCCATAATAGTCCCCAACAATAACCCATTACAAGCAATTGCATTTTGGTCACTCCGATCAAAAACCCCCAATTTATGAAGAACACTCATGTTCAATCACGAAGAATCGTCGAATTGAAAGCCTCAACTCGACATTTTCGCAAAATTGAAGCTATAGGCACGCTATACACACTATGGGCATCCTACACCGAAGTTTAATTGAAATTTCGGGTCGGAAAATCCGGGCTCGCTTTCGGGCCCGAACCCTAATTCACACGTTTTTGGGCTTAAGACGGTCCAAATCATAATCAATTCACACATACATGTTCACATGGCATAATGCAACACAATGACGTCAATTTCAAGCATTCAAACGACAAATTTCAAGCAAAACTCGGGTTTTCCTTCAAAACCCGTCTTTTCAACATTTCTAGCTAAAAATAGCTAATTACAACAACAAATAACGTAAAAGCAAGTTAAAATGGAGCATTACCTGGTTCCATAGCAAGACAACGCAACAAAAACGAGCAAATTTGGTTGAGGAATCGAAATTTGGTGTTTTTAGAGTTTAGAAACCGAAAATGAGTGAAGTGAAGCAAGGCTACGGTGCTCGTGCCTTTATACAGCCCCTACAGCTAGCAGGGGAAACCGCATAAGCTTATGCGGTTCATCCTGCAAACCGCATAAGCCTATGCGGTTTGCCCCTGTGGTTTTTCTCCGGTTTTTCTCGTTTTACACCTACTTTTGAATTCCTAATTCATCTTGGGCCTAATGCAACTCTAAGTACGTCCCGTGCTTGGGTCAAGGCGTCACCTACAGTCCGCCATACGCGTATATTAAGCATTTAATATGCGGTACAGAAGCAGAAGCACGAACGCTCTTCACGAGCATTTACGTCATTTTCCACCTCAACGGAAGGCAATCATATGCAATAACGGCTACATAGACACTCCTCGGCGAGATCAAGCATAGACACTCTGCGATATACCCAATTACAAGCATCTTACCCTACATAGACGCTCCTCGGCGTGTTCAAGCACAAGTACCTTACAAAACACACCTAAACACAAGCTCTGCAACCCTTACACATACGCTCCTAGGCGAGATTAGACATTTCTACATCCAAGCATGCACTCTTACCCAATCACCTTGCACCCTTTGCACATGCGCTCTTTCACGAGACCACGCACTACATGAAGACATTACAAGCACTAAACATACGACGACACCATGCATATACAACGGCATTATACGACAACGCGCAAGCATAACGAAGGCATCCAGCAGGCCGGCAGGCCCTCATAATATGCACGGACCGTCATGTCCTTAAACATGTACGCCCATCCCCGTTTAGCCCGGTTCGAAGTCCTCGTCTCACCCATGGACACATGCTTCGTTCCGCTGACTATATCGAGACTGTAATGGTCCGGATATGGTCGTGGAGTTTGAATAACGCTCTAGTCCGAGCTCAGTCAAACTGGGGGCTCTGTGGATACCCATATCCGTACCCTCCCAAACAAAACCCTGTGATGTACCACGGACTTTATTACGCATACTTTAACGTTGACTTAAACGGTTCTAACTATGTCGAATTCATTTTGAGTCGTTTTGAAATGCTAAAATGATTTAGGTCGCTTCACATCGCTTTAAATAAATGTTCATTTTGTCTATTTAGAGTCTAGCTTGGTCCTCGTCCTGCTTCATTTGGCATGAGCTTCGCATTTGCACTACAATTAGCCCTTTTACATTAACAAGGTCTAATTCAGCACTCCTAAATTCCTAAATTTAGGCCCGGTGGCTAGATCTTCCCTTTAGCCTCCTCTTATATAAAATATAGCCTCACGGGTTACCTTATTTCACAAAATCTATGCAAATACACCTTTTTCATTTTTACGGGTCTCAGGCCCAAAACCGAGCCCAAGCCTAGCCTTTGTTCCGCACTCCAAAGCCCTGAACATCATAAATATATCAGAAATATCCCAGTTGTTTTCTTGACGTGCAAGGTTAAGATTATACCGTATCTTTTAGAGATATAATCAAACCGAAACTAGGAAAGCCAGCTAAAAGCCACCCCTTCAAACCGCATAGCCTTATGCGGTTTGGGGTGGCAACCGCATAAGCCTATGCGGTTTACCTAGGCAACCGCATAAGCCTATACGGTTTCCTGGCTTGTTTTTATCCCGGATTTCCTAATTTCTCCGTGGTTTTTAGTATATATACACCCCTATACCCCGACCTCAGAATCACAATTCACAACCAGAATACATCCTTACACACTTCAAAACTCTCTCAAAGCCTCAAGCACTCAAATCCTTGAGTTCAACACACCATCCCGTGTTGAATTCATCCTTCTTTTAAGTTCAAGAAGCGAAGCTCTGCCCAGATCTGAAGCGTCAGGACCAGGTAGGTACCGATCCACTTGGATCAAAGCTTTTTCTTATTTTCTATGAACTAACAAAGGATACTACACTCTAGCGCCGGCTTTGGGTAATCGAGCGCTTGCCTTCCAAGTGTTCTTATTACTTCGGGTACACTCCATATCCGATGACACGCCAAACTCGCATAAGCAACCGACCCTTATAAAATAAACCAATGGACAATTGAACTTTATTTTATTTGCATGCATCTTGCACCCTTCTTATTTTGCATTAAAATCAACTTAAACAATGAATTCGACCATTAACTGAACCGTTTTCGTTAACAAGTTAAACATGCTAAACTGAGGGTTTTAATCAATCTTTTTGCATTTGCATCTGCATTCTTTTACAAACTTTTCGCACTTGTACGTAGCGATAACATTAGCTCAAATATCATCTTATTTGGATTGTTCTAGGTCAGTAGAGGCTATTTTTACATAGGCTTTTCTAAAAGGTTTTCATAAATCATTAATTGAATTACTCTTTTTCTAAAGTACCCTTACCCCGAATCCATTCTGGTTTCACAAGCCTTAGATCTAGGGGTGTCGGCGTGCTCCAAAATCTAGGACATGTCTTTAGGCTTAGGACATGATAGTAGGTTCCTAATTTCCGCGATAATTAGGTGGCGACTCCAAAACAGTTTTAAAGGTTTCTTTGTAAATTAGTCTTTTTAACTTAAAGCGCCCTTACGCAAGACGCCGAGTTGGGTCCCTCGTCTCGATCCCGGGTTCCACACAAATCTATAAGGCATTAACTTCTCTTGCATGATTTTGTTTACGCTTTACGTCATTGAGATTTGGACATGTTTGTGCTTAATTACTTATGAGTTTTGATGAGAAGCTTGTACACTGCGTATATATTGTGCTTTGGATTATCTTTGTTTAATCATTTGATTATTTTGCATCAAAGTTTATTTTAGGGTGATTACTTTGTACTGCTTCATTAATTACCATATCAAATCTAATGTTTATTGGAACATGTATCAAATCTGATGTTTATTACTACCGAGAGTTGCTTTTATTTTTATTGGGTTTCAGGGACACATGATATTATTCTTTTTTGTGTGTTTAAACATATGGTTTGATTTGGTAATAATCTTTTCACCAAAGAAAGAAAAGTTAGTAACAACCTTTACTATAATATCAGATTTGTCCCCTTTAATTTACTTTTAACATTGTAATTTGGTTGTTTCGCAAAATCCTCCGCGGATATATATATATGTGTGGGTTATTTTTCTTCGTACATGATTAAAGGGCATGCTATCTTTAGTTATGTGATGATTTTAAAAGTTTTGACAAGATTATAAGATACCATCTGTGTAATTTATTTTTTTATATGATTGAATTTGTGAAATCTTAAATTGGAAAATCATGTGATATGCACTGTATATTATTATCTTCCTACGATTTGAATAATAATTTGAAATTTAAAATTATGAGATTTTGACAATTACATTCCCGGAAGCGAATGCAATATTTTCTCCCACGTACGGGACGTGGTTGAGAATATAGCCGCGGAGACGGTCTAAATCAAATTTCATTTAAAATTTTTACTCTCACGTACGGGACGTGGTTGAGGATGTGACCGCAGAGCGGTCCAAATTAGATTTTGGTGTGAATCTTTTCTCCGAGTAGAAGTAGTTGAGAATATATGGTCACGGAGATGATCTAAAAAGTTTTGGTTAAAACTATTTATCCCACAAAGGGTGGCGAGAACGTGACCAGAAATAAGGTCATTATTTGTCAAGGTCGGAATGTTAATGTAATATTTTCTCTCACTGGGAGTGGTTGAGAGTTTGACCACGGTTATGGTTAAAAGTGAAATCTAATCTACTAAAATTGTCCTTCCACTAAAAGTGGCTCAGGATGTAACCTTGAGGTTGGTCATAAATTGCGCATATGACCTTAAAAACTCTCCCCTGGAAGTGGGATGATGAAAGAAGCGTAAAGTATAAATCAGTCATGTGGACTGTGCATCATATGTTCATATGTTATTGAACTGAAATTCCATAATATTTAAGCACATATAATTTTTGAGCCGGAGATCCCATGAGTGTTATATTTAATTTAGTCATGTGGACTATTTTATTTGGATTACAATTTCAGAATATTTGATTTAAATACAATTTTGGGCCGGAGATCCCATGAATGAAAATAAGTTTGCCATGATATCACTATTAAAACTATTGATATGGGTGATCAAGAGTATAAGGCTTGAAATATGACATATAAATTTGGACCTGAAGTTCCAAATATTATCTTATGGAGTAAGACTTTAGCCTGAAGTTCAAAGCTTCAGAAATACTGTTCAATCACAAATAATATTGTCAGTGTTGTCAGTGGCTGGAAGTCCACATGTAAAATTAGTGGCCAGAGGTCCACATGTAAATGCTAGTGGCCGGAGGTCCACTTGTGCAATTTATGAAGTGCAAAATTTGCAGTTAAGTTAATGAAACCTCTTTTGAGCATAATTAATGCCATATAACTTAATTAAACAACGTGGCCATAATTGAGCCTAATGTCATGGTGTTTTGAGCCTAAACTAAATATTAAAAGGATACGTAACAGAAAGGTCGTGTCATTCTCCTTATGCGAAATGTGCAATTTGAGAAATGGGAGAAAAATCATGCTCTTTCTCATATGCAAATAATATTGTCTTAGGGACGATACATTGTGAGAACAAAAGGGTTCCACAATTATTTGAATTGATATTGATCTCTTAGTAGATCGAGAAAATAATGAGTTATAAATGGAAAATGTGAATGTTTTTTATTAATAAATGGTCGTCATTATTCCCCAAAGTGAATATCACATTACATATGAATTGAAATGGATAAATATTATACCAATTTATGTGGTTGAGGGACTAAGTGGCTAGTCCTAAACATTCACAAAGATCTATGGATCTTGTTTGATATTTCATATGTCCACCAACAATGGTGTGGGATAAATGCAAGCGATATGTGATCAATATATATTGTGAGGGAATAATCACTAAAAATCATTGCAATCGCTACATCCACTGGAAGGATGGATAAATTAACTAAACAGAGCTGAGATTATTCTAATAATCAGTTCTGATTTATATGTCACTCAGAATGAGTAATGTGATATATTCACAAAAGGAATATTGAGACATATAAGTCTTGCCAATATAAATGAGACACATTGGTTAGTGTCTTAAGTCACATCATTGATTTATTTGGCCAAATGTTAAAATTACACGATGAATTATTGCTAACTGGAGCTTAGCACTATAATTTCAGTCAACAAGTTTGGTATTTAATAAGCGAATTGGTTGGGTCGTAGCCAATTTTGTGAAAATTTGTCACGGTTTTGACAAAGAAATGTTGACATGAAATACTTAAGATGTGACGATAATGGCCATCCGGGTTCTAATTATACCCGTATTGATAAACGTGGAGTTTATCTTATAGGGAAAATAATAAAGTACTGAAACTCTCTCATGTATCATTAAATTTATTGATGGCAAGACTGTACATTGAGATTGAGTATATTGATATTGGAGATTTGAATATATTACTCGGAATTAAATTAAAGAAATTAAATGTTGATGTATGGATTAGAATATATTAAGTGACATTTAGTCACCTACGAGTAATTCATGTGATCGGAGATTATCACAGCTTGATTATGACATGAAATCTTTGATCTCCTAAATTGGGCATTATAATTCAGCACTTGTGCCAACTGCATAATATGGTTTAACTCCCCAGATTCTATCCTTTTAAAATAAATATATGATTTTGGCATAAAAAGGATATGTGATGTGGTATAAGGTGGATATAGTGATCGGTTGCCCATTAAATCTATCCAGTGTTGATAGTTTTTACCACCTTAGGGGGAGGATGATAAGGAAAGCTGGTAAAAACGGACAATTGGTTTTGATCCTCAACTGAATAGAAGGTTCAGTGATTTATTTGAAATATAACGTACATCAATTAGAGGTTCGTAAAACAAAAATGATGGTATTCATTTGGTTATGATGATGTACTAAAGTATACCGGCTTGATCACCTTATCGGAATGTGGTATGTTTATTCATTGAAATTTATGATTTGACTATAAACATGTATGACCTGGTCTAAGGCGTATCGAGCTATACATTAGTCATGAAAAGTATTTGTAATGAACATTGAATTCTTGCCAAATTGAACAATACCTACACACAGGGTGTAGTATGAAAGTCATATCGGTTTACATATTTTGGTGGCAAGAATAAGCATTTGGTACTTCTGTAGAAATTTGGATGTCCTGGAAGTGACATAGATATCTGAATGACAATAGATGGCTTATATTGTAAACTGAATGGAAGTATGGTACCACATATATTCAGATATCATGAATCAGTGCTGACTATATCATGAGATGATAAAATGGTATCGATACGTGTAAGGAACCGATATGCATTTGCATTTACGCGCGTGATCTAATGGACTAGATGATGGGAATCTAATACGTAAGTCCATTTTGCTTGTCGACATAATATATGGTTTGAAAAGAGCTCATAGACTTGAAGTCTATCTAAGGACATGAAGTCCACTAAAATCATGGTAATTAGTTCGAAAACTCTACAGTTTGCATTATCGAGTCATCATGTGCATATAAAGAATAACTTAATCATTTGCATATATATTTTTGGTTTCAGTATATAAAATATTGCATATTTTAAATCATATATACGTTAAGTCCTAGTTCATGTCATATGCATACTCATGATTGACAGTGTCATCGTTTATATATACAAATGTTTATAAGGAGATATATGCTCCTACGATTTGTAACTCCCTATAGGAGTATATGGTGGATGATCGTCAAATTGGTAATGACGAATCAACTGAGTTTTCGGGAAACTCATAAACCTCTATAATGATTGCGGTTATGGGCACACATCAATATGATACTACGAAGTAGTATAATAATTGAATTCTATGGTTTGAATTCATATAGAGGAATTTTGAAACTCTTAAAGAGTTATAAGTCATTCTTTATTGTCTCGACCGTAAGTTTGAGACTATGTAATATTTTGAATGGTTACAAAACTCACGGTTTGGAAGAACCATGATATTGGACAGGTAAATCCGATTTATGATGGGATTATCAATCCATGCAATCGATCTTCTTGAAATACTTATTGCGGATTTCAAATTCTTATCCTAATTCTAAAAAGGTTTCTCACAAAGAGATACTCCCTCCGTCCCAGTCATTTGTTTACACTTTCCATTTTGGGGCGTACAGGTCATTTGTTTACACTTTCCAAAAATGGTCATGCTTGACCCATGTGGGAGGTGGCCCCTACTCCCTCAACCAATTACATTTGATAATTTTAAGCAAACGGGACCCCCTTTGTACTTATATTATTATTTTATTAGTTTTTTCTCAACCTCTCTCCTCACATCGATAAATGTGTATAAAGTAAACGTAAACAAATCACAGAAACGGAGGGAGTAATATTATTCAACGGAGTATGTATGGTTGCTGCACTCTTTTTCCCTTCGACTAGGTTTTTGTCCTAATGTGTTTTTCCTAGCAAGGTTTTTAATGAGGCAGCAGGTCGATACACAAATTGGCGATATTTGTGATTATCACTTTGATTGGACGACAAATGTTATAGGCTATTGCATCTATGCCTATGAATGGTGGAAACAATGGTTGGAAACAGAATTATTCTCAAGCAAGAAAATCGAAATATTATTTCAAATGAAGTCGAAAACATTACGGTATTCTGCATATTGCGAGCTTTGAAAGGAAAAATGGTGGTCATGGTTTATTTGATCAAAGATTACTTCAAATTTATCTACTACGAAGAATTATTTCTTGAAGACAAAAGTTTCGTTATTATGGGCCAAGACAAGTCAAGCAACGGATGCAATCGTCAGGGGGAGTAGACACGCGCTGTACTCTTTTTCCTTAACCATGGTTTTGTCCCACTGGGTTTTCCATGTAAAGGTTTTAACGAGGCAGCTTATCGTTTATGCGTGTTTTGAAAATGTTGTTCTTTTCCCTTCGCAAGTGTTTTTCCCTTGTGGTTTTTTCTAGGAAGGTTTTAATGAAGCTTGTTTTTAGTGATGTACATCCAAGGGGGAGTGTTATGATATGTAATTAAGGTTTTGAGTAAACCCTAGATCTCCCATGTACTATATATACATGACCTATCATATGGAATAAGATCATCCTATTCTCTCTAATCCTCTCTTAATCTCTCTTAATCTTTCTTATTCACAACACTATCAACATGTTTACACTACATTGTTATTGTGATTGTAGTGTATTATCGATCGATAAAATGTTAAAATGTTCTAAAATTGTGTTAAAATTTCGGAATACCATAAATGCTTTCGAATGAAATGATCTTAACATAATACTCCGTACATCTTCTATGTAAAAACTAAAATATTAAAACTAACCTAAAAAGAGAGAAATGAAACTCACTTCCACGACATGAGAGATGATTTGAGTTATTTCATTTACCATTCCACGTAATTCCCCAAAGGTTTTGTATTCTAATAAAGCAAAGTTGATATTATTACCACCAATTGCACCCATCAGTATGAGAGAATTGCTAACTACCTTCTTACATTCTACAAATACAACATTAAAATTCATTATTTAATTAGTTCTAGTGTACCAAATAAATAACAATAGCATTATATGATCATTAACTTTGCTTTTGTATAATGTATCACCGTATTAATATAAACTAGTGATGTAACCCGTGAAATCCACGGGCCGAGTCGGTCATATTTTAGTACACATTTCTTGTGGGTTATCAATTGTGTTTGTGCATATAGATATTATAGTCACTAATAATTACTTATTTCCATCTAAAATTTCAAAATAATCTCTTAAATGGATAGACATAATATGAGTTCTAGGCGAAAAACATCAAAAATGTTACATACTCTCTCGGCTCCATATCTATTGCAGTGTAGCCTTTAAATTTAAATGTTATATTTCTTAACAATTGACACGTCTTTGTGAAAAATGAGCGCTTGATTGTGAGGCCATATCGATCCATATATGTTCACCACATTACAACTTTGGACATACGGTTAAAACTCTTTTTTCTCTATCACAACACCATAAATTAAACTCGCACTTTCTGTTGCAGCTAGTCGACACAGTGTGGACGAGATGTGTGACTTTTGGAGAACCAGTTTGAGGACCGATGTTGTAGATACCCGTATCCGTACCCCTCAAAAACAAGCCCGATGACGAAAAGGACTTTCATGCATGTTTGTAAATAAGACGAAACGGTACAAAAGTGTCTAAAACATTTTAGTCATTTTTAACGTATTAATTTGAATTTGCATATATCGTAAAAATGAATGTCAATTTAGTCACTTTAAACACAACACGAGCACAATACTAGAACGTCTTACCAAAACGACTCAAAAAAAACAACCCAACAAGCTACAAAACGGCCCAAACTTACAAAACAGCCCAAAACATACACTAACGCAACACGCGAACGGGCCAAAGTGCGTCCCGTGTCACATTTTCACAAAATTAGACTATGCAAAACAGCAAAATAATATATTTCAATATTATTTTATTTCAAGCCAAAACCGAAAAATACGACAAAACCGAAGCACGAAAATCGAAAATTGGACCAAAAATCAATTTGGCCCAAAATACTTAAACAACACGTAAAACACATCACAAACAGACTCAAGCACCTACATGCATCACCATGACCAAAGGCGGCCTAGTAGCCCACCAAAACAAAAACATAATCGCCTGTAAACAGGCGATTCTAAATTGCCTGTTAACAGGCGATTTACTTTTTGGTTGTACACCTCTGGTTCTTTTATTTCAGTTTACAGCTACACTGAAACTAAACCGCCGGTACACAGGCGATTTAGTTTTTGTTTATGCATAAACACGAGCCATTTCCTATAAATACCAACCTTCACATTCATAATAAGAACCTCTCTTTTAATCATCCTACATCATCATAACACACACAATTCACTACTCACTTATACACACTTACAAAATTTCACTCAAAATACCGTCTTTGCATTTTCGAAAGGTAAACATTTTACCTACGTTTTGGACGTTTGAGACTCGGACAAAGGGTT